>OX454420.1:39732437-41210966 GCA_949715475.1 Microchrysa polita
AGCCTACTATGCCAAACACAGTACCTTCCCTTACTTCTCTCTCAACTCGTCATACCACAACACCACACCAGCCCTAAGCACACACTCTACTCACCTGTGCACTCAGCGACGATCAAACACCGACTGATCTCTTCGCTTTGCACACAAATGACAGAAGGAGGAAGAATCATACAAGGGAATTTTCATGAAACCTACCAGTGGCGTTTTTTGTGCTCACAGCTCGGCCATCCTGCACTAGCGATCGTCCTCGGTCGCTGATCCATCATCCAAACTATCGTCTTCTTCTGAGTCTGAATCGCCTCTCCTTAAATTCCAACTTCTCATATGTTCCACAGATTCCACATTTTCATAAGGTGCTTTTCTACTGCGAGTTGAGCCCGGCAGCTCCGTAACAACATAACGATCATTTGGAAGCTTCTTTTTGACAACAAAAGGTCCTTTATATTTTGGCAAAAGTTTTCGACTTTTACCATCTCCAAAGGTAGCTTTCTCTAAAAACACAACATCTCCAACTCTATATTCATGAGCCCCGCCTTCGCCGCTTGTCAAATGTTTTTTTCTGCTTTAGCTGATCGCGCTTAATTCGATTCACAACCTCCTCTCTAAGTTCACCAAGATTACCAACGACAGACCTACACTCTTGAACTACTGATGATAGTGGTGCATCAGATGGAGCTCTTGGTTTATACCCAAACAACAATTCGCACGGTGTTTTCTTCGTTGTACTGTGAACGGTGTTATTAATCGCAAACTGAATTTGATTTATCGACTGATCCCATTTAACCTCATCCATAGCAGTCGTAGACAAGGACGACAAAATTGTTGAATTGAACCTTTCAACTTGCCCATTTGCTTTAGGTGTTGCTACCGCCGTTTGAATATGTTGAATGCCTTTTGCATTGCAAAACTTCGCGAACGGTTTTGATGTATAACAAGATCCTTTATCCGTTACTATTCGGTTTGGCACTCCAAAAGTTGCGATTATAGTCTCCACGAAGTTAATGACCGGCTGTGTTTTTGTGTTTTTAACAGCTCGTAAACAAGTATATTTTGTGAAGCTTTCAACAGCGACTAATAAATATTGATTTCCGCGCGTACTCCTGACAAACGGACCCAAATGATCCATGTGGACTGTATGAAACGGTGTTGCAACCTTCTCTATCGGATTCAAGAATCCTTCAATTTTTCCTTTTGGCTTTTTGTGAAAAAGACACGGTATGCAGCTTCTTATATATTTGGTGACGTATTGCCGCATTTGTGGGAACCAATAGGACTCTCTGATTTTGCTCAATGTTTTATCTACTGAAAAATGTCCAAAGTCGTCATGTGCCGTCTTAACGACCTGCGATCTCATCGACCTCGGAATAACCCATTGATTTCCCGCTTCATTGACTTTGTAGATACGTCCATTATCAATTGTGTAATTTTTATGTACAGTGCGTTCGTAGTCAGTCTCCGGTTTGCGTTGAAGAGTTTCGTGAATCAATTTTAGTTTAACATCACTCAATTGGCCCGCCAGAACCCAGTCAGCTTCTTCAATTCAGAGTACCTCAAATCCGCTTTCGATATCAGCAGCATTATTAATCACCGGATTCCTGCTTAATGCATCAACATGACGCATACGTTCGCCAGACCTGTGCTCAACTACAAAGGAGAACTCTTGCAAAAGAAGCCACCACCTCGCAATCCTAGGTACCAAGTCCTTCTTACTCGCCGCTCCTTTCACAGCATTGCAGTCTGTCACTACTTTAAACTGGATGTCAAGTAAGTATATCCGGAATTTCTTTAATGTCTCTACAACAGCTAATGTCTCCAACTCATACGAATGATACTTGACTTCTGCTGCTGTTGTATGTCTACTATAATAAGAAACAGCCACAAATTTGCTATTACTTTGCTTCTGTAAAAGAATTCCCGCAATTCCAATCTGACTGGCATCAGTATGGACCTCAGTCTCAGCGTTAGGGTTGTAAATAGCCAACAATGGTCGTTTTGACAGCAAGCTTTTTAACTTTTCAAACGCGTTCTCCTCACTCGTTGTCCATTGCCAGGCCACATCCTTTTTAGTCAAGTTTGTACGTGGTTTAACTATAGTTCCATAATTTTCAATAAACGATCGGAAAAATCCCGTAAGTCCCAAAAATTGACGCACCTGATGAACATTTATCGGCTTAGGAAAAAGCGTAATACTCTTGGTTTTGTCTTCACCTGGTCGCATACCGTCTTCGCTTATTTCAAACCCGAGATAGTGGATTTTTTTTGTTGAAAAAGTAACATTTCTTTGGGTTTAGCTTCAAATTTTCTTTAGTAATTATGTTCAAAATTGGTTTTAATCGCGTTAATCCTTCATTGAAGTCGTGGGATGGAATTAAAATACCGTCAAGATACGAAAGAGCTACTGTACCACGCAACGGACCCAAAATCTTGTTGACCATCCTTTGGAACACACTCGGTGCTGTCGTTATTCCAAATGGCATGCGATTAAACTCGTACTGGCCATCGCAAGTGACAAATGCTGTTTTCGCCTTTGATTGTTCTGCTACCGGAATCTGATAATACCCCGAGGTCATGTCGAGACAAGTGAAATATTTATGCCCACTAAGCTGGTCTAGTTGATCGTCAATGCGGGGAAGTGGAAAAGGGTCTTGTTTCACTTTTTTGTTTAACATTCTATAGTCAATGCAAAGCCTTTCTTCTCCGTTTTTCTTCTTGACAAGCAAGACAGGCGAAGCAAATGGGGAAGTAGATTCCCGAATGATATCAGATTCTAACAGATCGTTAACAATATCTTGAACTTTCTTACGATTATCAGGTGTCATTCTGTATGGTCGGTAAAAGATTGGTTTATCATCAGTTAATTCAATATTCAAGGATGCCGCTGATGTTCCTGTACGGCCCAACTCCTTAACTGAATTCGCAAAACTTTCTCGATATAACGTCAACAAATTCAATAGCTCCGCTTTCTCATTTTCGGACAATTCATCCGAGATATTAAATTGAATATTTTCTCCCGTAGCTATTTTCGCACCAACAGCATCTTTTAGACATGACAAACCCCTTGCACACACAATCTTCGGGGTCATATACAAATCATTATCACTGGTATTTATGATAGGTAATATACATTCGCCCTTCTCATTTACTCTCGTAACACAACGTGGTAGTACATATTCGTTGTGTGGCAACATCCGTACACTTGTGTCAATAAAAATGTCCTGAGCTGTATTTCCCATGCAAACCACGTTAGCAGCATGTTTCGGTGGTATCACAACAGAGTGTTTAGGCCGCAAAGATACTTTTTCAGATGAGAATTCTTCTACACCCGGTAATTCACTCGTAAAATTCCAAAAAAATGAAAGTTTCTTATCGTCTTTTAGCACTGCGACATTTTTCTGTTCTGACAATGCCTGACCGATGATCGCAGGTACCTTTTGTGATTCATTTGGTACAACCATAAAATTGGTATGGACTGAAATTTCGTCGACTACCACCTTTGCATTATTTACAACACCCAGGCATTTAACTCGCCCGCCTCCGTACCCTTTTATCATTGCTGGATGGTGAGAAATATGCAATCCTAATGACCGTGCGGTGTCTTCAGTAATCGTGTTGCAATTAGCACCCAGGTCAATATAGGCTCTTACGCTATTGTTTTCTACCAAAATATCTTTGAAAAATTTCTCACCTGGTGAAGTGTCGGTGGACATGGCAAGCACTTGTGCATTTTTCGATGTTGTGGCGCATGTACCTTGATGACGACGTTTGCATTTTGCACAATAAGGTAGTCTATTCGGGCACTCAAACATAAGATGCGACTTACTGCCACAACTATAACATTTCCGTCGCTCGGATTGAGGCGCATTTCGGCTCGGTTTATCGCTGGGTTGTAATTTCATTTTCAAATTCTTGACGTGCGGCGAAAGGAATTGTTCGGACGGGTATGGTCGACGACGCTTATCCATTTCATTGTTGCAATATTTTTCCTTCGAACTAACCGTTTTCAAATATCGTAGCAAATCCTCCGGTGCTGTATAATTACCCACTCTAGCGGCAGCTTGAATATTTGCATCGGGAATGCCAGCTATTAAACACGAAACTGCTTTTTTGCCACTAATGTCACAAAGATTTAATAAGGCTAGCTTTTCGTAATAGTACTTAATTATTGGCTCACTTGTACACCAAACCCGTGCTAGCATAGTATTTAACTGCTGCGCAAAATCCACTTCACTAGGAAATGCACACAACAACTTTGCCTTCCACTCGTCCCACGAAAAATTGATTGACGGCAAGCTGGAATACCACGTCGCAGCATATCCCCTTAAGCGACTTGTGGCATAATGTTGATGTTGTTACATCACTCCAACTATGGATGTGCTTGAGCTCGTCTATCTTATTCAACCAACGCTGCATATCATGTACCCCATCATCAGGACAAAATACAGGTATTGCTTCACTACCAGCCACAGAAGCCACACGCGCACTAGATCTTTCTAAATACGAAGCTAACATTTCTGCTAAGTTTGATTGTTCTTGAGGGACAACACTACCACGGCGGACACGTTTAGTCGGAGAGTCTTCTTCACGACACAAACCCATTTTAAATCAGTTTATTGTTCTCAAACACAGTTCACACACTCAAGGAACAGATCCCACTTCTGAAGTTAACAACACAGTTTTTTAAATTAAACGAACAAAAGATTTATTATGATTAAAAGAAATAACAACTTAATAATAGAATATCGTTCTCCGTCGCAAATTATTATTCAGGTCGTTGTCCACAGTCTGTAAAAAATTAGGGGGGAAAAATGAGACTCACGCTCAGTGAAAAGAGTACGCAACACACACACACATACACACATACAACGTTCGTGCCGAGACAAACTCGCGCACCAAGAAGTCCAGGGAAGGGGGTATCGAGACAAACTCGTATACCGGCACCAGTCTGTGACAGACACAGGCAAGCCTACTATGCCAAACACAGTACCTTCCCTTACTTCTCTCTCAACTCGTCATACCACAACACCACACCAGCCCTAAGCACACACTCTACTCACCTGTGCACTCAGCGACGATCAAACACCGACTGATCTCTTCGCTTTGCATACAAATGACAGAAGGAGGAAAGAATCATACAAGGGAATTTTCATGAAACCTACCAGTGGCGTTTTTTTGTGCTCACATACATAATATCCTTTGAAAACCCAAAATGAGCTTGTGGTGATTTTAAAGGGCTCCACTCACCGAATACTGTATTTTGATATGCATATCGACTATAATGCATTCCTAAAGAAAAAGGGACCAAGGACATCTTTCTCATAACAAGTGCCGACACCAAAATAATAACTTCCATCCGAGTTTCATCCAAATCGCTCCACAGGGGGAGCCAAGAGAACCAATTGAAAGATAACTTTTCATTCGCTTCAACGGCGAATTTATCGCTATTCCTGCAACTCATCAGTGATTGTCGCCTGAATAGACCTCGGGCGGAATGAAAATGAAATTTTTGTCAGCTGCGTTTTTTTTTTCAATGAAAATGCATGCTTAGTGTCGTGGAACATGTCGGAAATGATGGGGAACTCCATAAGCTACAATCCGAATATGGTTCCAAAATTTTTCTCGGCCATTTGATGTAATATTTTTCGATTCCCCGGTCATTAGATATTTTCCGCGGTGAAATGACCGGGGAATCGAAAAATAGTACATAAAATGGCCGAGAAAAATGTTGGAACCATATTCGAATTGTAGCTTATATGGAATTCCCCATCATTTACGACATGTTCCACGACAGTAAGCATGCATTTTCATTGAGAAAATCGCAGCGGACAAAAATTTCTTTTTCATTCCGCCCGATGTCTATCCAGACCCTAAGGGCGATCAAAGGAAAATGTATACCAAATTTAGCAATGATCAAACCACTGAAGGGTTGACTTAAAGCTTCGTTAGGGTTTCGCTATGTTTTACAATGTCACATTTTGTCACGGAACAACCCAACGTACATGATGATCGCTAGATTTACTTGCCACTTGTGTGGTCAAGGCGGTTTGGTGGTCGTTGTTGACTTTTTGGAAGGTATTGACATGGTTCAAACCCCCTGGGACATCAGAATTTTTTTTTTTTTTTAATTTTTTTGAAACCGATCACATACAGTGCCTCAAATATCACCTTTCAAACGACACCCATAATGCCCATACTCTGTTACCTATGCTAGAAAAATGTTCTTTTTGGTGGAAATATCCTTTAACAAAACTCAAAATCAACTTGTCGTGATTTTACAAGACTCGTCGCAACAGTATTTTGATATCCATATCCTTATACATAGCGTCTTAAATGCATTCCCACAGAAAAAAGGACATTTTGTGTCCAGGGACATCTTCTTCATAAGAAGTGCTGGCATCAAAATAGTAAGAATCGCACCACTTTACTTCCATCCGAGTTTCGTCGACATCGGTTCACGGGGAGAGCCAGGAGAACCAATTAAAGGATGAATTTTCGTTCGCTTCGATGGCGAATTTACCGCTATTCCCGCAACTTATCGAAATCGTGATTGCCGATTCTGAGTCAGAGCGATCAAAGGATAATGTATACCTACCCAATTTGGTGAAGATCGAACGACGGGAAGGTCGATTTTAAGCGTTAAACGTTTTCGTTACAGTTTTTCGTGACGCTTTTTCACGGAACGACATCCAGTATTTCTCGGGTAGCCTCCGCAAAGACATATGCATGTCAAAATAGAAAACTTGTTTTTCGGAATATTTCCACTTATAGTAGAAAAATATTAGAATATAGTTGAATTCTCCACTCTCGCCAGATTGTAACAAAATTGGTCGGGGTGTAACATTGTAACAAGAAATTGGAATTTGTAACAAAATGTTACAATTTTAACACGAGTGGCAACGCTGTGCTCGACCCGCGGTGTAGGCACATCGCCCGTTTTGGATAATATCTCAGCATATTTCTACAGGCAGCTCTATCTTGGATCGTGTCATCGCCGAGACCAATGCGTTGTTGTTGCTTTTTCATTTGACACATCCAGGTGTTCTTCGGTCTGCCTCTGGCCTTGGGTCCATCAAGTGGAGCTTCCATTGATATCGCTTTCTTTGCTGGGTTCTCAGGCGGACGCCGTTGAACATGGCAATACCAATCCATTTGTCGGTCTTCGAGCTTTTCGGTGATTAGTTGGTCTATGGACAAGCTGCCTCGGATGTAGCTACTCTTGATGTGGTCCCTTTTCGTTACACCAACTGACATGCGTAACATTTTCATTTCAGTCGCTGTCATTTGTTTCGCGTAACCTTCATACATGGTCCAGCATTCTGATCCATACATGAGTGCGGGACGTACAACAGTTTTGTACAACTTGCCCTTCTGCTTCAGTGGCATTTTCTTATCGCAGAAAACTCCAGAGTTTTCTCGCCACGTCATCCACCCAACCTTTGTGCGATGTTTGATGTCATCATCGCATGTAGCTCCGTTGTTCACCATCGAGCCAAGGTACTTGAACTTGGTACAAGACTTAAGCTGCTCTCCTTTGACGTACATATCTGGTATCGGTGCATCTGGGTCTGAGAATGGGCAGCATAAGAACTCAGTCTTTGTTATACTTACCCTCAGTCCATGCTCCTCCAGAATGTCACACCATTTCGTAAGTGCAGCTTGCAAGGTAACGATGTTTGGGCTACTGAGGACTATATCATCGGCAGAAAGAAGAGATATTTCTAGGCCGTCGGATATACGTGTTAATAAGTAGCACATGATGATGTTGATGAGCAATGGACTCAATACACTGCCCTGGTGTAATCCGACATTCACCGGAAATTCTTCTGATTCACCGGCTGTACATCTAAGCTTAGTCGTAGCTCCATCATACATGTCTCGTATCATCCTGACGTATGCCTCAGGGTCATTAAGTGCTCTCAAGGCCAACCATATCAGATCACGAAGTACTCTATCGAATGCCTTTTCCAAATCGATGAACACAAAGTGCAAGTCCTTTCGTGCTGCTCATACTTTTCCATCGCAATACGAATGCACTGAATCGCATCGACTGTAGATCGACCTTCAACAAAGTCGCATTGATTGTCATTCAACCGCACAATCTTTCTCAATCGGTTGCAGACAACTCGCTCGTAGATCTTCAGTGTATGAGGTGTTAACTTAATAGTTGTTGAGTTTGCGTGAGTCTTGTTCTTATAGAAAGGAAGAAGAAAACTTTCCCTGAAAGCATCTGGCATCGGTTGCCCACCTTTGATTTTGCTGAAGAGAACTGTGAACCAACTAAGCCCGACATTTTCCATTTTCATCCAAAATTCCGCGGGGATTTTATCCAGTCCGACTGCCTTTCCGCGTTTCATCTAATGCATTGCCTCCATCACCTCTTCCTCTGAGATATCTTCAATATTTGTGGTATTCGGCTCAACATCTCGAAAAGCTGCTCGAGGAAATTCTTCATTTAGAAGTTCGTCAAAATACTCTCGCATCCTGCTACAAATTGCCGTATCGTCAATCAGCAACAATCCTTGCGAATCCTCCACGTACTTTGGCACCTGTATTTCCCGAGCGTTCCTTCTCCTTTGGGCTGCGACCCTAAATATCCTGGCGTCGTGATTAGGTCTCTCGCGCAAAGACGGTCCTTCGGTCGCAGTCTGTGTTTCTAATTCTTGGTAGAATTTCTGAGCTGCCTTCGCCTTTGCTTGAGCTACCAAGCGCTTTACATTTTTCCGGCATTGCATATAATTTTCGCGAAGTTGAACCCGTTCGTTTTCACTGCTTGACTCACATTTCGTCCATGCCTTAAATGCATTCGATTTGGCTTGCACTGCTTCTTTAGTTTCGGTGTTCCACCACCATGTTTCTTTCTTCGTGTGGAGTGGACCTTTCGAAACTCCAAGTGCCTTTTCCGCCTCACCTACTGACATGTCAGCGAAAGTATTCCACATTTGTGTTGGAATGCGCTCGGTGTAGTTTGTGTTGTTTTGAAACCACTCCGTCATTTTATCAATGAATGGAGTTACTACAGGTTCAAAGTTGTCGTTTGTGAGATCGTGCCACTTGATTTTTTTCGACAGGCTTGGGAGTTCTTATATTTCTTGCTCCTCCTACTTTCAAAATAAATTCTGGCAGGAGCAAACGATGTTGGCTAACGACTGATTCACCCAAGATCACCTTGCAGTCTTTTACCCACCTTCTCATAAAATCGAAGCAGAGGTGGTAATCGATATGCGTTTCATGTTTCCTATCTCCGTGTCCACTACTGTAGGTGATCAGATGTCTCTCGTTTTTCACAAACCATGTATTTAGGATGACCAAACCGTGCGATATGCACATGGTCAGAATAGCTTCACCTTCGTCATTTCTGACCGTTGAAGGGCTACCCTTTCAACCATGGCAATCCTCGTAATCATAATTTGATTCACCCACATGGCCATTTAGATCTCCTCCCAAGAACACCAATTCGGTATCCGGAATGGTCTGAATCAGGGTGTCAACATCGTTCCAAAAGGCCTATTTTTCTTCTGGTGGCAGTCCCACTTGGGTAGCGTAGGCACTTATTACGTTCCGCAGTAAACCTAGTTGATGCTGATCAAGCGATCATTTCTCTTCGCGACACTTATTATGCTGCCAAGCAAAGACGACTCCAGAATAATGCCAACTCCGTTTCTTTGATTTGTGATTCCATAGTAGTAGAATTTGTACTTCTTGGAATTCGTAAGAAACCAGGCTCTGTCGATATGGGTATTTCGCCACTTCGTCTCCTGCACGCACATAATGTCTATCGCCCTCCGCTTCATGATATCCTCAATCTCCTCGCTCTTCGACAGCATGGAACCTACATTCCAGCTTGCAACCCTCAGCTTCTCCACAGTGTAGTTGGACTGCCTTATAGTGCTCGCTCCCGGAAACCGTCGAGCTCTGGCGCGAACTAAGTTTGCCCCGAGATCACTCAACCGCATACCAGAAGTAGTGCCCGGCGGGGTAGTGCTTATATTTGCGTTAATTTCCATACGGCCTTCCATTCTTTTACACCTTTTGGAGAAAGGTTGTGTTTTGGCACTAGTGTGTGGAAAGAAGTAAATTTATGGTCTTTCCTTTTACATCCGCCGGCTATCTCCATCTCCCTATCATATGCGCTATATCTGGCCTGCGTTTTATTCATCTTTCGCGAAAAGGGGTTGTTTTTGACCGTCGATCTCCTGATCTAACGCTGCGCTTATCGCTATGTCTGAGGCATCACAGTGTAGCGTGAGAGGAGCGCTATTTGAAGGATGCGCTAATGTGACGGATAGATAGATAGATAGATAAATGTTTTATTAAAAAATAATTATTTACAAAAGTGTATAATGTAGTTCCAAAAAACTTTTATGGCGTGGCTTAGCCGTCCGCCCGATGTGATTAACAATTATTCAATTTCTAGATCTTTGTTTACATTTTGCAATTCTATTTCATTATTCGTTACATAAATGTTATTTTAATTTTAAATACAAACATACATATATATTTTTAATTATTTGTTAGCAAGAAGAAAAGAAAAAAAAATACAGATATTTTAGCATTGTTATTGTACTTATTACATACATCCGCTTATTATACGCTTCCGATATTTAAGGGCGATGTCGCAATATTAGTAGAGGCTCTCCCAGTTTGATCCATTCAGCAAATCGTCCACTTCACATTCGTTAAGCATATTTTTCCCAAAACAGGATCTTCTTACTTCCTTTAGAATAGGACATATTCCCAGGAAATGTCGCGTATCTTCTCTGGTTTTTAGATTACATAGTTCGCATATAATAGGCAGTTCATGTCGATGTGGGATGTAGTTAAGCGGTAATAGTTCTCCTCGAGCTTTGAATATTGTCGATATTTTTCACGTACTGAAGCTGTTTTGAAAATAAGTATTATGCTGAAGATCGTGGTTCAACTTAGGATATATTTCCCGATGCTGTGATGACGCCGCATTTTCCTCGGTTGTCGCGATTTCCGATTGCCTAACTCCACATACAAAGCTTCGAAGCAGGTAACAGGATTCCATATTACCGTCCCAATTCCAATGTACCCCCATTTCACTTGCGAGTGTCTTCAGATCTGCATAACAACCCGTATTGTTTTCAATGCAATAATTCAGCATCACTTTCGGCATTCTGTTGTCATTCATATTGGCAACCTTGTCGATGAACTTGATGTGAATTTGCAGGGTCCCCAGAAATAGCTCTGTAAGTCCAGTTTCTTGCAAAAGCATGTAGTTAGGTGTCGTAACGGGTAGATAAAAAGTGCGTTTCAAAAAATATCGTTGTAGCTTTTCGACCTCTTCATACTTTTGACCACCCCAGACTTGCGCACCATATAATAGAATTGATTTAGACACCGCTTGGTAAATATTAAATTTTACAGTATGACATATATGCGGATTATTGAAGCACTTTTTCCAAATCGAATTCATTGCCCATTTCGCTTCACCGAGCTTCTCTTCAAGGTGTTTATTCATATGTAAATTGCTGGTGATTAGAATACCAAGATACTTATATTGTGTTACTACTTGAATTTCCTTCTCTGTGACGGCATTCTTCATTAGCTCCTTACACTCGCGGAAAGCTTCTTCCAGTGATCCAAACGATGGGTCTTTTGTCGCGTTTCTTCGCCCCTTTGATTGCATCAACCAGCAGCGCTTGTACTTGAGCTGCATTCGGCAGGCAGGATGGATAAAAATTCCAAGATCCGATAAAACGGCGAAGTTCTTCAACTGTCGTTGGTTTTTTTTGTATTCAACAATGGCCTGTATACACTCCTCCGGTCCGGTCCGGTCCGATACCGTTGACGTCGTATCCGAGGAAACGAACTTGTTGTTGACCGAACACGCATTTGGATGTGTTGATCGTGAGGCCGTTATCGTAAAGACGCTTAAAGACTTCTGCTAGATGTTGCATGTGCTGCTCATCGTTTTCGGAAGCAACCAATATGTCGTCTATATAACAGTGGCAGTACTCTAGTCCTCGCAGCACGTTGTCCATAAAACGCTGGAACGTTTGGGCAGCGTTGCATAGCCCGAACGTCATCACATTAAATTGAAAAAGACCAAATGGTGTCTTCACAGCCGTTTTCGGGCGGTTTTCGGGCGCAATAGGGATTTGATGGTACGCCCTGTTCAGATCGATGGTTGAAACTTTTTACAGTTCAGCAGCTTTTCCACAAAATCATTGAGGTGCGGAATCGGGTAGTGATCGGGAACTGTTATGCTATTGAGGCGGCGATAATCGCCACAGGGTCGCCACCCGTCAGGCTTCGTCTTCACCAAGTGTAATGGTGAGGACCACTCACTTTCTGATGGCTCGCAAATACCCTGCGCTAACATAAACTCAAATTCCTTCTTTGCCGCCGCGAGTTTGCTTCCCGTAAGTCGTCTCGCGCGCTCGACTACTGGTGGTGTAATAATATGATGCAGCGGGATGTGCTGGCGATTTGTATTTCGTTGGCACAAAGTCCACAAATTTGGACAACAATCGCTGATAGGGATCGTGTTCGTTGTATGTGTAGATTACCGGTTGGTTTGAAGCAACAATAACGGACGCGGCTGCCTGCATACTAATTTTCGGGTCGATCGATATTGTGAAATTCCACGGAAACTGTCTGCGAAGCCTCAAGACCAGTGTCAGCTGTTTTGTCCCGAAGGTGTCAATGGTAGTTCCGTTGGCAGCATAAAGTTTCGTGCCAAGCGTTGGACACCGTTTAGAACTGTTTCTCGGTAACACGGATATGTCCGCTCCCGTGTCAACAAGGAATTTATAGCCGCTTTTGCTGTCGTGAATTTGCGAATGGCAATTAGAATTGGGAAGAGCATCGTTGGTTTGAGTACGGCAGTTTGTTGGGGGCCTACACGCGTCTGCTTAACCACATGTAGCATTATCTAGCTTTTTTGAAAAGTAGACTTCGCGCGCATTAGGCGTAAGAAACGTAAGCATCTTGACGAACAGTTGATGCAAATAAACCAAAGACTAGCTAGTAGGACTAGGAACCCAGGACCAGCCTTTGTAAGGATAAGGATGGCAATATCATTAGCGACACCGATAGCGTTGATAAGCGCTGGGCCTCACATTTTGAAGAGCTCCTCAATGTTCAACCGAACAACCCCACACAAGAAGCTCCGGAGCTGATGGCTGAAACAGGCCCTCCCGTTCAACCCCCAACAGTAGAAGAAGTTGATCTTGCCATGCAAGCACTAAAACATAATAAAGCCCCGGGCGCTGACGAGATTCCAGCTGAACTGCTGAAGCATGGTGGGAGAGCCTTGTTAAGGCTATACACACACTTATCGTTAAAGTATGGAACGACGAAATAATCCCGGAAAATGGGCGTAAAAGTATCATTTGCCCAATCCACAAAAAAGGGGATAAGTTGAAATGTGAGAACTACAGAGGCATCTCATTAGTTTGTACGACTTATAAGATTCTATCTAAGATTCTGGAAAATAGAATTAATCCGTACGCAGAAGAAATCATTGGCGCTGCAAAGTTGGTGTACAATGAAATGACGAGCCGACAAGATTAAAATGCAAGTAAAACACGCGCTAATTGTCGTCGCAGAACGCCTTAACTATCGGTAGATGCAATCGTCTTATCGATCGTACGTTTCTTACGAAAGAAAAACAATCGTGTTAATTAAGTCATTGTAAACGCCGATCGGTATTACTGAAAGCCAAATACATATTGCCAAGACGCAAGACAGATACACGACGAACAGTGGTTCAGATTCACATTCTAGGCAGTGATTCCCAAACCATGGGGCGTGCCCCCTAGGGAAATGAAGGCTCCAAGGACAGCTAGACAGGCCAGCCTCTGAAGTTTGTCTAGATTCAGACTACCGTCTGCAGTGCATGCCCTTCTCCACCAAACTAGCGCCCGTATTTCACAATAGGTCTAACAATTGCCCTATAGATCCGCAGAATTATATCTCGTTTAATACCCCATGCCTTACCCGCATAGCTTCTGCAGATCCATAAGGCCTTAGTTACTTTCTCTATTTCCACCCTGAGGTGCTCTTTCCAGAGTAATTTCTTTTCTAGAGTTACCTCCAGATACTTGACAGTTTCTGGCATGGTTAATTGTGAGTACAAGGAGAAACACTTCAATGCTCGTAGCGTCCCCTTCCTATTCCTACTGAATGGCATCATCATACCTATTACCAAGGGGTGCCCGCGTGGAGGACCACATGGTAGAAGACTTTTGTAGTAATCAGATGTAGATGGTTTGGAAACGGGAGCGTAAGTACAACTCAAGTTATGATGTCGTTTATTTAAAAAAAAATGCCAAGTACTGCTAGCAAATCTAATCTGTTATTGCAATACAACGGAGCAAATAAAACTTGTACTCGTATCCACTTGATTCAAGAAAAAAATGGTATTTCGATGTAACAATAATAATTAAACTAGATCAGGACCTCGGCCAAAAGACAACTGAAAATATTTTAGGCAGAGAAAAAACAACAAAAATCTACGCTCTCGCTGGAGACTGGAACTTTTGATATAAATTTTATTTGCTAGGACACTATGGGATTGTGGTAGCTCCTGTAATAGCATTTCTTTACTTTTCGACGTATCGCTTAGCCAAAACTAGGCCTTTTGCGTGAAGATGAGTTCTTGTGTCAAATAGCGGATTTTCGACATTTGAGTCTTGTCTTTGTCATCACAGAAAAACAAAAATGTTTCCGTTTGTGGCCAACATTTTCTGGGGGCGCCAGATTCTGGAGACCTAATAAGGGGGACACAGACTGAAAATTATTGGGAACCACATAACGGGACAAAAATCAAAAGAGTAAAATAATGCGATTACTGAAGATTTTGATGGGCGTATTGTGTAGATTGTAGATATCAATAGAATATAGGAATAACAATTACATTCCTCATGTGCAGTGGCGTGCCCTCAAAGCATTATGAAAAAGGGGGCAAAATTATTTGTTTTGAAAATGGCTCAAAATTGTTTCACACAAATGTTTTTCATTGACGTGTGAAAGTTTGCCAATATTTATACCCTATACCCATAAGATGGTATAGGGTATATTGTTTTTGTTACGACGATTTATGTAACACCTCGATGGAGCCACCGGAGGTATGGCAAAGTATATATATAAATGATCAGGGTCGGTCCCTGATTCGAATGAGCCATGTCCGTCTGTCTGTCTGTCTGTCTGTCTGTCTGTCTGTCTGTCTGTCTGTCCGTCCGTGTGTCTGTCAGTTCGCACGATAACTCCCGAAATAATGAAGCTAGCGTTTTGAAATTTAGGTCAGATGATTGTTTTGATAAAAGCTTGGATGGTATTGAAAATGGGCCAAATCGGACCAAGGGTTCCCCTACCTCCCGTACAAATGACCCCTCCGTGATAGTTTAACTCGACGATATTTTTCAACAGAATATCGCTAGCGACCTGAAATTTTCATCAATACCTAATTGTGACATATGCTTGAAGTTGGTGCAAAGTGTAGAACGTCCGACTACCCCTACCCCTACCTCCCCTACAAAGTTATATTCAGCCATATCTTTTGCTAGAATGTCGCGAAAAACTTCTAATTAGTGTCAAATGGTAGCCTTGATATAATATTAAATATGTGCCAGGTCCCAACCATCTACCCCTCCCTCCCCTACAAAAAATGTGAAATTGATTTTTTGGGTTTTGCGTGCCTTCTAGGTCTGTGCATGGGTATAGGGTATACACTCATCGTGCTATTCGCACGATTAGAACTCGGTCTCGTTTTTTTTTTAATTAGTAAAACCCAATTTCTGTAGACAAATTACATTTATTCGACACAGAAGAATTGATTGATTGTTCTTTTTTGGGCGGTTGCCATCATGAATTAAAAGGAAATATTTCTGTATTTTTCTGCAGTACAGTATAATAATAATAAAAACGCGGGGCCCCTCAAAGCGCGGGGCCTGTGGCATTTGCCACCTTCTGCCACGTGGTTAATCCGGCACTGCGTAAGACTCGTTCTTACAATGTGAAATGCACAATGCTTGTCTGCTGGCCACTACAAAAGCTCTCTTGTCTTGCAAGTTTACCCGTCCGGTTTCGTCTTACAATCTGAAATCAGCCATTCGGCTACATATCAACGAATCTAAAACCAAGGTCATGATGCAATCAAAAACTAGAACGCCAGTAAATTCAAGCATCACAGTGGGGGACCTCTATATAGAATATGTAGACAACTTCGCTTACCTGGGTTGCAATTTGTCAAAGGACGCCAACGAAACAGATAAGATAAAGCGGCGGATACAACTAGCTAATGGGTGAATTCAAATTGTAAGAAAACGACCGGACGGGTAAACTTGCAAGACAAGAACCATCGTATGATCATTTCACACTATCCGATCAAACCACGGACCGGCGAACAATAATCACACAGCAAGTATGTATAAATGTTGCCATGCACGCTCCAAAGTTAGTGTACAATGAAGTGATGAGTCGACAAGATTAAAATGCAAGTAAACAAGAAAAACAATCGTGTCACGATTTTTTTATTTCGTAAGACTCGTTCTTACAATTTGAAATGCACAATGCTTGTCTGCTGGCCACTACAAAAGCTCTCTTGTCCTGCAAGTTTACCCGTACGGTTTCGTCTTATAATCTGCAATCAGCCAATAAGTGTTACTTTGCGGTCCTCCCAATTATGAATTCTAAGCTGGTGCACAGGAACACGAAGCTCCACGTATATAAAACCATCATCGACCTGTTCTATGCTATGGCTGCGAGGCATGGACCCTAACCCAAAACTCTGAACACCTGTTGGACACATTCGAGCGAAAGGTTCTCTGAAGAATCTTCGGGGCCGTTCGTGAACGAGGTGAATGGCGCATCCGGTACAACCTTGAGTTGTGCCAGCTCTATGATGAGCTACAGATATCGAAGATCGTGAAATTGCAGCGATTGCAATGGGCGGGACATGCACAAAGGATGAACGACGATCGCATGCCCAAAAATTTGATGAACACGCAACGAGTGGACGGAGCCAGATTGCGTGGACGACCGAGAGCCCGATGGGAGCATTCTGTATGTGAGGACGCCCACCAGATGCTAGGCTTTCGGAACTGGAGGACAAGGTTGCGTGACCGCGACAATTGGAGGTTTTCAATCCAGGCGGCCAAGGCTCGACGTCGGGCTATCATATCGTGCCATAAAGAAGAAGAAGACTTCGCGCACGGATCGCGGCATTTTCTGGCTTTGACGCCAAAAGTCGAATGCTAGTAACACAAACCGTCCTTCCTTCCTCTGCTCTTGGAGCGAGATCTACGGTTAGATGAACGTGGACGACGTTCCTTTAGATGTTTTAACTGCTGCGACAGTTTAGAAATTTCTTCCTGTAACGACTGCAAATTGACTGTGCCCGGCTCGCAATCTGACATTTGAACTGCCGTTATCGATGAGCGTGATAATTCCATAATTTTGTCCGCTTGAGTTGCCAATTTAAATAGATCAGTCACCTCGCTGATGGCTAATATGCTACGAACGTGCTCCGGCAAATGTTCTAGGAAAAGTGTTCGCACAACCGAGTCGTTGACTTGCCCGGCGGCCTGGTTCCGTATACGTTGCAGGAAAACCTAAGGCTTGTCGTCCGCGATATCGATGCCGCGCAATAGGTTCCGGAGTTTCGTTTCACTCGATTCTGCAAACGCGCCGATAATACGACTTTTTATGGTTTCGTACCGATTGGATAATATTAGCCACAACTGGTAATACAGACTGATCTAAATTTACGATGACGTGACGAAATTTGGTTCGATCGTTCGAAATACACGACAGCTCGAAAGCGGCTTCCACCTGCATGAACCACAACACCGGATTATCATGCCAAAACGAAGGCAAAGTCACTTTCTGCGCAGCATGTAGGTGTATGTTGCGGTTCTCGTCGGAGGCTCCGCTGGTCGATGCTGACCGGGGCGAAGCTGCGGTGGTGGTCGAGGTCGCAGTGGAAGTCATGAATGCGGTGGTGGCGGGGTCCGCGCTCAATTTTGATGCTGTAGCGAGGGACATTTTTCACCTACCTCGTGTGTACGATGATTCGCAAATTCGTATTACCTGCTCCGTGCGACTCGTTCTGCAGACAGTGTCACCCAATGTGTCTCGATGGCCGTTGCGACTCCGCAGTGCAATGGTCGAGTGCGGCTCATTTGCAATTGTACGATGTCCTTGTTGAACCGACGTCGGGGTCACCAATTGTAGCGATTTGTGTACGATTGACAACAGGAAATAAGATGAAATGATGTTTCTAACGTTGGTGGCAATGACAACATTGTTCTATTGTGTGGAATCCGTTCTATAAGGTGCATATCGGGCGCATAGAAAGAATTCAACACAATTTTACACGGTTTGCCATTTATCAAATTGGCTGGCGTTTCAAGCCAGATTATAAAACTCGCTGTTCCTTACTGGGTTTACAAGCCTTAGATTATAGAAGAACATTTTTAAACTCTATGTTTATAAGAGACCTGTTTTGCTCTCATATTGTTTGTGAAGATATATTAAATAACTTTCAAGTCAGAAATATTCCTCACAATTTACGGCGGAACAACCTTGTTGTTCAGCCCTATCATAGAGTAAACTATGGGCTCAATGAACCAATTACAAGGTCAATTATTCTTTATAATAGTTTGAAGGACTTAGTTAATTTTAATTGTATTAATAAACTAATGTTTAAAAGAAGTTATTTTGATAAATTTCCTTATTAATATATTTTGTTTTCAGTTTTTTTACGATCTGCTAGAGTTTACACTCGATTGATTGATTAGTCACTTACGTACGCATAGTAAGTAAAGTGATGCCGAGAAGCCAAGTCCCGGGACAAAAGTTTCTGTGAGGCAAAAAAAAAAAAAAACACGAAAACTACTACTAATTACTTGCTTTTTTAAGCACAAATTCAAAAATACAATGTAATTGCAAAATGTAATGTCTACCGCTTCACATCGAAAGAACGAGTAATGAAAATATTTCAAGCAGTTGTGAAATTCATTCTGGTACAATACTTCTCCCAGTCTCCGCTGCTAACGAATTCGCGCTGTAGTCACATGTCAAAATGGCTGCTCGCCACAGAAGATCCATCTAGATATACAAGCAGGGATTTGGAGCGGAGCGACCTTAAATTTCGGAGCGAAAGGGCGGAGCGTGGAGCGATTTTTTGCAGGCTGGAGCGGAGCGAATTTTGCTTTGAAGATCGCTCCGCTCCGATGTAAAAAATCAAAAAATTCCGAGAAAAAAAAGGATTTTTTTTCGACGAAATTTTTCATTTTATGCAACGAATTGATGATTTTGGGCTATTTAAAGGCGAAGAATTCGCTGAGAGACTTGCAAAATTTCGTATTATTGTGAAACTCATTGTGATAAAAAAGGTTTTGCGTTAAGTCATAATCATCACTCTTCATTATTAAGAAATTCAAGATCATCCAGGACACAAGTCCTGTCCTGTACTCGATAAATGAAACGCCCTTTTTAATTTAAATTAGTTATTAGGTGCGTTTTATTGGATGGAGTACAGGACAGCGCAGCTTCCAGAACCATTTGAGAGATCTCGTTCTATCCGGGATGTCCGGAAACTATCGCATAAAAGCACCCAAATATGATTCCTCGTGATATTTCCAGCAAAAAGGAGTATAAAAAAAAGTATTAACTCTTCAGCTTCCACAGACATTTAAAGATTTTTCAAAAATTTAACATTTTACAAATACATATTTTCTTTCGGTTGGGCCCAACAATTTTTCCTAAGAATAAACCCCATAAAAATTGGATTCGGTGCCGCCGAATCATAAACACCTTGGTCAAATAAAAAAAAAAATATATACTTGTTGCAGTGACGACGGCTCAGCAAAACCGTGGTTCGCAACATAATACACAGCTTCAAAGACAAAATTTTGTGATCTTACTGCATATACATTTTTTTCCCACGGAGGTGTTAGTGGTAGCATTTTTGGAAAATCTTTAAATGCTAAGGAGTTAAGAATTCAGCACCTATTTTGCTGGAAAAGACATTAATAATCAGTCTTGACTCGGTAATCCGGATCTCCTTTAATCCGGATATCACGCTAATCCGGACGACTAAATATTTCCACTATGTCTTCTATAGTCCGGATTTCGGCAGCAATGTTGACTCTAAAATCCAGATATTTGAGATTTAAAGTGTGAAATGGTAGATTTGGTCTCGTACTTTTTTACGGGACTGTTTAGCAATTGACGTGATGCTGGCTAATTTCTAACAAATAAAACATTTATCGACTTTTGTTCCGCCTTTTTATTTGCTTGGATTGTTTTTCCTAGAAAAAAGTTATTGCGCTAATCCGGATGTTCCAATGATCCGGATCACCCCTTGCAATAATTGATCCGGATTACGAAATTGGTTCTATCCTGTTCTGTACCTAATCGAATAAAACGCACCTGTTAAGTCATATTCTATAATACGTGAGTGGATATACGTTAAATTGAATAATTCGAGGAAAATAATAAATATTTACTAAGAACAATGAAGTTTTGTTGTATTTTTGTAATGGAGCGGAGCGTGGAGCGGAGCGTGGAGCGGAGCGGAGCGAAAAAATTTTAGTCGGAGCGGAGCGCTGGAGCGGAGTGGTTTCAAATTGGTCGGAGCGGTAGCGGAGCGGAGCGAAAAAATGTGTCGCTCCAAATCCCTGTATACAAGCCAGATTATCAGCCGATTAAAATGAATCTGTCAGTGGTCATGAACTCAAGGAACACGTATTACAACAATAGTAACAACAATTTCCTCCACGGCCACCTGTTGTTGTTGCTATTGTTGTAATGCGTGTTCCTTGAGTTCATGACCACTGACAGATTCATTTTAATAGGCTGATAATGTGGCTTGTATATCTAGATGGCGCTGCAGTGGATCTTCTAAACCATTTTTTTTATTATACGTGTGGAGTATATTGCCATGCAATTTCTTAGGCCTCCATTACACAGTCGTATTTCTATTATAATATGTATGTCATATGCCTAAGCCTACTCGATTCATTCAGTATAAATGTTTAGACGTGCAGGAAGCGAAATCAAGTAGGCTTAGGGATATGATAATATCTATTATAATATATATTACCAACATATGACTGTGTAATAGCGCCCTTACACAATCTGTCATATGATTGATTGAACTCAAATAACACGTCACATGACAACAGTGGAGCTTAAGCTTGCCATATATTGTCCGATCGATTGCACACAATCTGCCGCCTGTACAGCACATACACTATGCAATTTATCGTGCAATCTGAAATGACAGTCACGACACAACACAATAGCGAAAATTATATATTTTGTGAAGATGGAAGATGGGCATCCATTCGATGGAGAATGACCGCAACAAACAAAACATGGTGTATGTCAAAAAATTAGCAACCGAAAACACATGATTGTCATGACAGATTGTATGAAAAACCCAGCCAGCATCGGCCTCATGTACCGTGAACATAGCGACAAATAAGCTTTACTTCATGAATCACGAATCGGCATTATGTATCGATAGGACGCATTGAAAGTTAGATACATGATCCCAGCCAGCATCAGCCTCATGTACCGTGAAAATAGCGACAAATAAGCTTTACTTCATGAATCACGAATCGGCATTATGTATCGATAGGACGCATTGAAAGTTAGATACATGATGGTCAGCTGAAGGAATGTCGACGGATCATGCATATAGGAAATATAATGGGTTTCTCCTCAAGTGTGATTATTGTTGCTGGGGTGATTAGAATCACGAATAAATCATGATCATTCATATAGTCTGGCTGGAGCAGTGGTTAGGGCGCGCACCTTCGGTGCATAGGGTTATGAGTTCAAGACTCTCCGTCGCCCGTATATTTTTTTAATTTTTCATTGATGCATTGAATATATATGATACTTAACTATTACATAATGTTTACGAATAACGATTTTATAATGATTATCCGTAATAAGGCGCAAATGCGTATATACATGAAATAGGGGGACATCGTCATATACTGCTTGTATGAAAACGTGATGAATGAATAAGCAATATGTGCTTACGCGTGTTGCATGAAATAATGATTACAAATGTGTTAAATGCTGGCTGGGATGGTCAGCTGAAGGAATGTCGACGGATCATGCATATAGGAAATATAATGGTTTTCTCCTCAAGTGTGATTTTTGTTGCTCGGGTGATTAGAATCACGAATAAATCATGATCATTCATATAGTCTGGCTGGAGCAGTGGTTAGGGCGCGCACCTTCGGTGCATAGGGTTATGAGTTCAAGACTCTCCGTCGCCCGTATTTTTTTTTAATTATTCATTGATGCATTGAATATATATGATACTTAACTATTACATAATGTTTACGAATAACGATTTTATAATGATTATCCGTAATACGGCGCAAATGCGTATATATATATACATGAAATAGGGGGACATCGTCATATACTGCTTGTATGAAAACGTGATGAATGAATAAGCGATATGTGCTTACGCGTGTTGCATGAAATAATAGCGACGTTTTTTTCGTATCGCGTGTAAGTCTGACTCGAAAAAAACGATCGCGGGTAACATCCCGGTTAAGACCAAACAGCTGACATTTGACAGTTTTCGTGCATCTTTGGCTCGCTTTCGTTGGCTTATTTTTTAGATGTGGTGGATTTTATCACAAAACATGATTATTTCTTTGCAAAATATTTTCTCGTGATTAGAAAAACTCTCACATTTGCTTTGAAAAAACAAATTCCCTCATATTTCCCCTATGCGTCCGCCATCTACATTTGAGCTGTATCCCGTGTAGGGTAGTTGCACGGGTTAACTTTACCTGGGTAAGTGTCATTTTTTTTATATGAAGTTCTACCCAAACCTGCACGGGATAAACACAATAAAACGTCCCTAATGATTACAAATGTGTTAAATGCTGGCTGGGAAATGCACACGTCCAATAATAAAATTGGATTGGATGGTCCCATACACCCTCAAATTTATCGGGCAATCAAAAAATTGCTTCAATCGATTGGAAGTTCTATGGGCAATCTTACATCAATGTACACTAATGTACACTTTGTTCGATTTCGCTGGGCATGTGCTCAAAGTGGTGTAGGTAGATTGTAAATTTGCTTGCTGTTAATGTACATAACGTTAACAGAATTGAGCTAATACCAAAATAAATGGAGATAAAGATACGATGAGAGTTTCGGCTCTTGTTCAATGTTCTTTTTTGTTGAGGACAGTGGTCGGTTCTGGTGGCTAGCGCAGCACTTGTATTGGGATGAGTTTTACCTGTGTGTCCCATAAATAGTTTTTCAAAGGCCGTATGTTGCATTTCGAAAATCGCAGAAATTGAAAGTGTGTGTGTGTCCTGTTTGGAATACATTTCTATGTGAGACCACACCATGAATGTCCGCGGGCCGAAATTACCCAAATAAGTGTAACTGCCACTGCCTAAAAAAATGGTGAAAAGTTGAAAGCCGAAAAGAAACGTGCCAAGTGTCGAATGAAAGTAAAATAAGTGCAAAATTAAAATATAAAGTTAACAGTGGTACAAATAACAGTAACAAATTGATGTCACAAAGTGAAATACATGTTGCCTGAAATACCCTGAAAAGTGCTAAACCCTCAGCGTGCCAAAGAACCCCGTGCAACATCTTGGAATAATTCAAATCTTCAGGCAAAATCGTCTGACTCAGCGCAATCTTTCCAACTACTATCGAGAAACCAGTTTCACAATAATTGACGAAGACGGGGATTTTTGCAGTTGGAATATTATCAAGTCGCGGTGTAGCAGTGTGCGGAAGGTAGAGTTTGTGGGCTCCGTGTCGAACCATTGTCCAAGGTCTTGTAAACATTGGCCGCGATTCAGACCTCATCGTCTACGGCAAATTCATATGCAACGTCGTCTTGGAAAATTACAAATTCATTCAATCATCACCCCGATTGTAATGATGACATGACTTTATACATACATATATCACGTTTATTTTGAGAACCGAGTCTTCAAGTCCGACAATCAAGAGATCATCGTTCCAAAAGTACGTAGAATGCCATTTGAATCAATCTAGAGAAGTACTTGTTGACCTCGAGAATTCAGCTGAGAAGTTCTAAGTTCTGGTAGCGAAAAAACAACACATCATCTTGCTTTCCACGTCGAAACAACTAACACAACGGCTATTCGACCAGGTATTCAACATAGCGTTTAATGCATACTGTTTTATTTGTCTAAGAAACCTTTGTTTGAGACTATTTTTGAATATCATTATTTATTACTTTTATTAACAAATTTCACAATCTCTTGCGAATCTGAATTTCTTAGAATTTCACGAACATTAACTTCCACGAAATATGTATGAATATTAGCTAAGTGAAAAGGAAGAAGTAAATTATTCAAAAGGAAACTTCCGTCTTGGCTCTGTACGGGTCTGATAGAGCAAAGAGAAAAAAATATGAAATTTAATCAAATACGAATTTAAATGTAGTTCCAGTAATGTTGAAAGAAAACGGCCAAATCATCTACAAATTCTTGATGCTAATAAAACGATTTTTATAATTAATTTGCCTTAACCTAAGCTCCTCAACTTTAACAAAAATATTATGTACAAATATGGCTATAGATTTCTTAATTTTGGTATTATTAATAGTTTCACTATTAGTCAATTTACTAGCATTAGGTGCATTCTGGGTGACACCCGCTTTACGAACAACGGCTAATCGTTTCGTAATTAATTTGCTTATTGTGAATATAGTTGGTAGTATAGTACTAGGCCCGACTTTGTTTTTAAGTAGGTATACTACCGCTAGAAGTGGTTCCAAAATTATCACCGATGATGCAACGTCAAATAGTCAGGATCACATTCTAGAACCTAGCAGTATTATAGACGCTCGGTTCGATAGTAGCCTTAAGCCCTTTCTGGGCACCTACAGTATAGAAAATTACAATAGGAAGCACGGTACCCAGACTGGTAGGGTAGCTGTAATCGAACAAGATATTGACATTCTTGTAAAGGGAACACAAAAATCTCAGTCCTTATCTGAGTGCTATGGCAGGGAATGCAAGACAGTTATTGTTCAAACAGATACCAATCAAGACAAAATTGTGATAACCGAATATGAAAAAGGTAAGGAGGATACTGAAAGCAAACCTAAAAATGATGGCACGGAAAGAAAGATGCAGCGATGCTGGTCAATTGATTTAGCGGCGGCATTGGGGGCACTTTCAGTTCTTTTGGTTGTGGGTGATACGTGGTGTGCAGTAACGGACCCTCTTCGCTACCATTCTCGAATATCTGGCTTTAAAGCCTGGTTGCTAATTGCTCTGATTTGGTTTGGTGGTATCTTTTTTGGTGTTCTCTCAGCCCTCCGGGATACTATTTTTGCGGATAATCGCGAAATTACAGAGGAGACAGTCGAAATCAAGGATACAACTATACATACATCCAACAATTTGTTATTTGATGAGAAAATTACTACCCGTCATTATGAAAATCATTTAGCATTACTTCGACCCAATGATCTCTACAATATGATTTTTTCGTGCTTTTATTTTATTATCATTATATTACTGCCATTTGGATTTGTGTGTGGTATGTATTGGAGAATATTTTCCGAGGCTAGAGGAAATGGATTACGAATGCGTCAGAATGGTTCTTCGCCCCTTTTACAAAGTGCTCTTAACTTGTCAGCCCAACAAAGTCACATTCATCAGCAAAATATCAGCGCAGCTATGCAAGATCTGCGCGAGTCTTCACCATCTAGTGTCAATGGTCTCACTATGAAGATAGATGAACAAGTTAGCCCTCTTCTAGTTTCTGTTTCTATCGAGAACCCTAGACCGATAGCAGAAGATCGCAATCGAAATATCGTATTAACTCTGTCGCGAGCGAATGGAGAAATTCGTCGAAATTTCAGTGCCAGACATCTTTCCAGTTTGGATTCTGCAAATGAGCTTTCCGATCCTGGATCTCGCAAAAATAGCATGAGATATGTTCACTCCAGTCCAAATTTGCGAAGCGATCCTCGTCATCATGGTTCTTTTAGCATGAATTCAGATCATCTATTTCATTTACCATCGGTGCATGTACCGCCTAAAGCATTGAGCTACGTCACATCGATTCGACATCGACTATCGAACGCATCGTCGTTATTTAAATACCGCGAAGAATCGCGAGCCGCACGGATCAGTATTCTTGTTGTGATAATGTTCTTGATATCCTATTTACCATATGGATTGCTAGTTCTCTTGCAGAACCGCCTCTCTTATCCAAATTTAGACTTGAGTAATATTGCGATCATGATGGTACTTCTGGCATATCTAAGTTCACCATTCATTTTCGCCTATCGAAATAAACGAGTTCGGCGGGGTGTGAAACGTATTTTTGGCATGGACTCAAAGATACAAGAGCGCCATATTTTCCGAGGACCTAGAGGATTATTTCAGTGCAGCACTAAGGCAAGTGTCAGAGTGCGACGCCGCGCTAGCAAAGCTTCAACGTATTCTGTAAATTCGTGTAAATATTTGACGCCACATGTCGTCAATAATGGTACTTATATTAGGGAAACTGAAAAATGCCATTACAAAAAGAGAAACACCCTACAAATTGCGACAAATAATGTAACCGATGATACACATTTACCTGAGACTAATGAGAAACTGTATATTTTTCAAAGGGTTCGTGATAGTTCACGCAAACTGGGCTGCGCCTCTTACACGTGTAGTGACACCGAACAAACCGATGTCTAACCGCTCCCGTTAAGGCTTTAGGAGTAAATACAGGGCTGATCACTCCAACATCTTCTCTAGTGCCCGTCGGTGTGATCAAGCAAATTATGGCGACATTATGCAAAGTAAACAAACATTCAATTCATTAGAATGTATCTTTCGAGATTTAAGTGTAAAAAACATCATATCATGACAATATTCTGAATTACTGTGCTAACTGAGTACTCATGTATTTAACTGGCAACAGTCAATCATTATTATTTAATTAGTAAATAATTTTTAATTATGAATTATTCACCGGAGATATGCACATACATATGTATGTTATGTACATACATATGTATGTAGCCAATCATGGAGATATATTTAGACATTTGATACGTTGTCCTTTGTATTTTGATAACAAAGACCGTGGTACTTGTAAGGGAACATTCAGAGCCAAAGACCCCTCCAGACAAAGCCAGAAAACTCTCATCATCTTCGGCTTAGAAGATAGCAAGTTTATATTACGGTAAAGGGAAATTGGACAGTGTCGCGAGTATGTTAGGCATTAAAAGGTTGTGAGAACAGTAAAATAAATAAAAGGTAATATTTAATTTTCGAGGATTTTCGCGTGTTTGAATCCTGAGCGGCACAATGTTCCCGTACGGCTTGTTATGGGCAAGGTTTTGACTAGGGCTAAGCGAGCGTTTTAGAGATTTAATGCAGAAGGGTCTTAAGTAAATTTGACATGGCATTATTTTGAAATGGCGCATGTAAAGAAAAGAAATTAGTATAGGCTGAAATGTTTCGACTAAAATTACTTTGAGCATAAATTCATCTATGTATGTGCCGTATTGCTAAATGGCACGTACCTACTTGTACATCCAAACCTAATTTAACACAACATTATTAGAAGTACGGACATTTAAAAAAAAAACAGAACTTTTCATAATAACTAATTTTAAATATTAAAAATTTCTCTAAAATTCCCAGAAGAACATAATTTTGTACATTTTATTGTAGTTTTACTGTCTTCTAAAAATCTGGAATCTCCGAAAAATCTGCAGACTAGGAAGTATGTAGTGTGGCTAATAACTGCGTTCTTCTCCGAATCAATCGCCGGAGAAGCATTTTTGACATTCAACGCTTCTTAAGGATATAGACTAAAAAGAGAAACGCCTAGTGCATAGGCACGCACGCCAATACTGTTGCGTTGTTTTTCATGTATAGTTCATATAAACATCTGAACAACGAGGAAAACTCTTCCTAAAAAAATCGCATTGCAGAAAACAAAGTCCATTAATCGAACCATCGACTAATTAACTTCATCGGTGTTTAGCAAGCGATTGTGCTCGTTGTTCTGCGAACTTTTGAGGAAAAAAACTATCTTAGATAAAAAATTATTATATAGATTTTTTTTTGTAAAAAAAATAACTTTTCGTGATAAAGTACAAAACATCTAACAACTAGCATCGCTGAAATCCGCATTTATTTCGTAAAAACGGAATTTCAGTACCTCTAAGCATTATTTACCAATATGCTTTTAGTGAGGGCCAAATGTGGGGACATGTCCTTAATTCTGATTGACAAATATAGGGTTATGGTTATGAACTTTTCGTGCATTCAGATACGTCTAATACGATTTTCTTTTACTCTCATATTATGTAATTATAATTTCCCTATTTTTAATAAAAGAAACTATCTAATATCATTTTGAACATTTTCATATTGAAAATGCATTATAAAGAGTATAAATTTATCCTGTAATCATTGCCTATACATATATATGCTTAATTCACAAATAAAATAAATTATATTTAAAAAATGTACGATTCGCTTTGATTTGATAAATTATTGTTAAATATTAATTATTATTATTATTGATTATCTACATTCGAAACCTCTTGTATTTATTACTCAATTCATATTTTACCATTTGTAATTCGAAATCATGTGTTAATATTATAGCATTTGTATTTTAGCGTAAAGAACTAAAAAATATAGACTGAAAATAAATTTCGATCAAATTGTATTTCGAATGTCTTTTATTTGTGAAGAATTTTTAAGGAGTACTTTCGGCCGCCCCTGATCTGTGTAAGTATCCTTTTCCTGTTATTAAATTTAGACAAAACCACTGTCAAAACTTTGATGATTGTGAAATCCAATTCATCGAAATCCAATCCAATTCACACGAAAGTCTTCACACCGGTTTTTGACATTTCGTTCGTGAAAAAAATGCAGTTGTTGCACTTTATTTTACTGGAAAAAGATGTAAACGAAAGTACTATGTTTGCCGAGGGAAAAACTTGCAATTATGTCTTCCGTGAAAATGTGTCGTGGAGACATGGTTTTTATTCATTAAATTTAAGATAAATTTCCCCTTGCGGCCTGTTTGATTGTCGATGTCACTTTTTCCCTGTAAAATAAAGTGCAACTGTATTGTTTTCGTTGGCGAAATGTCAAAAACTGGTGTGGAGACTTTCGTGTGAATTGAATACTACCAAGTGAATTCGATTTCGCGATCAACAGTATTTGCATGGATTTCACGTGAACTGACGATGTTAGTACCTACTCTAATCGACAATCAATCCATGTTAATACTGTCAAAATTTTGATGATCGTGGAGTCGAATTCGTTTTGTGGTACAAATAAAGTAAGGCATTTAATATAAGCTGACCCTGACGTACAGCATTTTGAACTGTGGTACAGCATTAGTAAATGTACAGCATTTCCAAAATTTGACACACTTCTTCAGCACCGCAGTGCTCATATTTGAAGACTTTTAATGCACTAGCTGTAAAGGCTAAGAAGTTGCAACCAGAAAGTAGGTACATGGACCGTCACATCTGATCTTCGTATGGTATTTTATCTCCGTTAAGCGGTAATTCTATTAACGGATAACGATCCTAATAACAAGCAGATACTTTACTTTGTTTACGATTTTCTCTGGATAAATGCATCTGCATTTTTAAGTTCACGATCATTTTATGCTAAATTTTTCGTTAGTCTTTGTTATTGCATCAAACATTTAATTTGACTGGACTGGAATTTACTAAGCTAAAAATAATAGAGAGTTTTAGCAAGTCGTATGGAATAAAACGACATAATTTGACATTCCATATAAATATTCGCTTGCTTACCGTATACGAAACGAAATATCTTAATTTTGCATGTCCCAAGTAGGCATGGGTGTATTTCCGTATATTTGATTCTCTGGAAACAGTCGAAATTGGCGAAATAATTTGTCGTTTTTTACACCTATGCCTACTTAGGATATGCAAAATTAAAATATTTTGTTTCGTATACGGTAAGCAAGCGAATTTTTATATGGAATGTCAAATTATGTCGTTTTATTCCATACGACTTGCTAAAACTCTCTAATAATTTTAAAATTAAACTAAATAAGAAAATACAACTAAAAATGTTTCAATCAGTCGAATGTCAAATTATGTCGTTTTATTCCATACGACTTGCTAAAACTCTCTAATAATTTTAAAATTAAACTAAATAAGAAAATACAACTAAAAATGTTTCAATCAGTCGAGATTTTCGTGGTTATAATTTGTCAACTGTCAATGTTTTGTAAAGTCGAAATTTTCCAAAATAGAGATTTTCAAATATTTTTAAGAAAAAAAAAACCTCCATTTTGTCGAGATTTTAAAAGTCGACTTTTAGTGCCCCTTCCAACCATGTCATTATCGTCCGACGATGCAGCTAAGACTGGAGCCTCGAACACTTAAATTTGTGTATTTCCGTATATTTGATTCTCTGGAAACAGTCGAAATTGGCGAAATAATTTTTCGTTTTTTACACCTATGCCTACTTAGGATATGCAAAATTAAAATATTTTGTTTCGTATACGGTAAGCAAGCGAATTTTTATATGGAATGTCAAATTATGTCGTTTTATTCCATACGACTTGCTAAAACTCTCTAATAATTTTAAAATTAAACTAAATAAGAAAATACAACTAAAAATGTTTCAATCAGTCGAATGTCAAATTATGTCGTTTTATTCCATACGACTTGCTAAAACTCTCTAATAATTTTAAAATTAAACTAAATAAGAAAATACAACTAAAAATGTTTCAATCAGTCGAGATTTTCGTGGTTATAATTTGTCAACTGTCAATGTTTTGTAAAGTCGAAATTTTCCAAAATAGAGATTTTCAAATATTTTTAAGAAAAAAAAAACCTCCATTTTGTCGAGATTTTAAAAGTCGACTTTTAGTGCCCCTTCCAACCATGTCATTATCGTCCGACGATGCAGCTAAGACTGGAGCCTCGAACACTTAAATTTATAAGTAGAAAAGCACTGAGCATTGACTGCCTAAACCAAATCGTAGGCGAATTTGATGTAATCATGAGATAAAGGCTAAATAGTGAATTTCGACGACAATTCGGATATAACGACGTAAACTTTAATCCCCTTGATTTACGCATTGTTTTTCATTCAAATTGCGCCGGTTATAACGACTTCGGATATAAAGTCCGTTTCGGTTATAACGACTCAATTGTTGAAGAAATACAGTTTGGATTTCGGTTATAACGACCAATTTTTCAAGAATTTGTATTTTTTTGGCATGAAATATTAGGTCGTAGGGTTAAAATAATGCTATGCTTTTTGTTTGACTAGAAAAAGCGCTAACAACAACAATATACCTTTAGGTCGACCGGTTCAGACAAAAATTCAACAAAGCATTTTTTATCCACGCGGACTAGTGTTTCCGAATCACATTTCTATGATTAATTGCTTATTTTTGCGATTGTAAAATTTCACGGGTATGTATGTATGTTTTTTTTGTAATTTCTGTTTCATTGTCGTGCAATTTCCGTACGAGTGCCGATTACCAGGATTTTCAAGTCGAAACCCTTTAAGCAAATTCACAAGTGAAGATTAGCAATAGCTAAGGGCTAGATTCAGAAACTGCTCTGTTACTGTGAAACAGGAACAGATTGCAGTTAGAGATTTATCAATTTCAAACCTCAATGACAATTTAAGCTACTACACTACCCCGTTTCTAAGTCAACACAATAAGAGAGTTTTAGCAAGTCGTAAAACGGTTGTGGTGTACGAGTCCGCATTATACGTATTGAAACAGGTGATGATAAAGTTATGAATTGTAATTGCATAGTGTTCTTCTGGCTTAAATTAAGCAAAACACATCTTTCATGGTATCCTAGGATACACCGACAAAGAAATATTTTAATTTATATTTGACGTTTTTAGCGTTTTAACGGCTTGCTAAAACTAATAATTTACAACCGACAATTTACAACAACAAAAACACGTTAGTGTACTTAGTTAAGATTTTAGAAACTATCATTTCAGCTCAAACTGCTCGCTTAGTGGGGGTGTTTGCCGGCACTTTTGAAACTGTAAGCTCAATTGACCAGAATCGCTCGATCATTTCTGAACGTAGTGACTTCCAGGACGGCAAATAAAACTATTCCTTGGTTAGCGTATTGCTTAAATAAATTATTAAAATTAAAAGTTTTGGGAAACTGATACATTTTCACAGATTCTAGAGGATTTTCCTAAGCGTTTTTCTTATAGTTACAACTTCAAGCAAATTTGTAATGCTTGGTAAGCATGAACTATCTTACTTTCTCTCCATGATTAACACAAAGGACCTGTCTAGATCCAGGCAAGCCTCATTTTCGGTATTGCACCCAACAAGAATTACTGATAAAAAAAAATTGATTTTAATGTTGATAGACTAACTTTTCAACAAACTGTTCACTGTAATTTACTGTAAAGCCTATGTCGGGGACGGGGACAATAGCCAAAAACGTTATGCGCTGTGGCACATTTTGTTAGAATGGACAATAAATTTTAAGTGTTCAGCTTTGTATGATACGTGCATTTTTTTAAGTGTTCTTAGACAGTGTAATTATACAGGGTGTCCGGAAACTGCCGCATAAACGCACCGGATTGTGATTCCTCATGTGATTTCCAGCAAAAAAGTTGTATGGAACATACCCCCTCAGCTCAACCCTTTCGCTGCCACAGGCATTTAAAGATTTTTGAAAAAATCATTTTCTTGCACGACTTAAAGCCTAATATCTCCAAATCTAGAGCAGCTAGAATAGTGAAAATGATTATTACAGTCAACAAATCTACCTATAAAATAAAACTAACCACACTAAAATCAGATAAGAGGTTTGGTTTTTACAGAGCTTCAAAGTCAAATTTGCGTGATTTGACCCAAAAACAATATTTTTTTCCATCTCAATTTTCTCCAGCTTCTGCCAAGGTGAGGTGCTTGTACGATTCTTTTAAAAATTGGCGCATAGTCTTACAATCATATCTTTCTTACATCATTTTGATCTAGCTCCATTACTTCTAACAGTTTTTATACGTTAAGTGTAGAAAACTAGGGTTAATTTTAGCTCGAGTTCAATACAATTCAATTCACACTGCCCCTAAAGTTCTGCAATTGGTAAAATCTATTCAAAATATGTCGAAATCGAGCCAAAATTAACCCTAGTTTTCTCCACTTAAGGTACTAAAACTGTTAGAAATAATGGAGCTAGAATAAAATGATGTAAGAAAGATATGATTGTAAGACTATGCGCCAATTTCGAAAAGAATCGTACGAGCACCTCACCCTGGCGGAAGTTGGAGAAAATTGAGATGGAAAAAAAGATTGTTTTTGGGTAAAATCACGCAAATTTGACTTTGAAGCTTTGTAAAAACCAAACTTCTTATCCGATTTTAGTGTGGTTAGTTTTATTTGATAGGCAAATTTGTTGGTTGTGATAATCATTTTCTTTCACTATTCTAGCTGGTCTAGCTTTGGAGATATTAGGCTTTAAGTCGTGCAAGAAAATAATTTTTTTAAAAATCTTTAAATGCCTGTGGCAGCAAAAGGGTTAAGCTGAGGGGGTATGTTCCGTACAACTTTTTTGCTGGAAATCGACTGAGGAATCATAATCCGGTGCGTTTATGCGGCAGTTTCCGGACACCCTGTAGGTATTGTTTTAATGTAGATGACTTTTTTCGTGCTTGTTAAATCTTACCGTTGTGCTTTAACTGATGTAACATCGAACAAAATTCTATCAAAGTCAACAAAAACTTACAGAACCTGAACTCTGGTCCTCTAATAGCAGAATTAAAACATGTTTCCTGTTTGCATGTTCCTCAAAGATCACCTACATCAGGGATTCCAAAGAACCCTTCAACTGTGACTACCCTTCCAAACTAGCAAAAATATTTCAGTTGCTAATTGCAATGTCTGAAAATTCCTAACAAAATGAGTTTTAACCAAATTAGGTGAGTAAGTTCTGAATTGAAAAAAAAAAAAACAGAAAACAAAGCCAAATTTTAACTCTACTCTAATAAATGTTTGCAATAGAGTAAGAGTAGAATTTGAATCTACCGACTAGAAAACATTCTGACCATTTACTCAACTCATGTAATCCGCATTTAAAAAATGCAAAACATTTTTTGTTAGTCAGTACAAATACAAACATTTTTTTTGTCATCTTTGTCGGCTAGCTTTTCGGAAATTAGAATGGGTATAGACGCATTATTCACCAAGGCTGCAGGTAAAAGCGAAGGATCAAGCTTGTTTAAACATTAAATCATTTAAATAAAGAATCTTCTTTATTAGTTTGATGACGTAATAAGCTTTCCTTTGAAACTCCTCGAAACCTAATGAGTCATGAGAAACTTAGCTAAATTAATTTTCTGGAAAACTCTACTGTATCAGAAAAAATTTCCGGTAGATAAACTATTTTTCTCAGATACCTGAAAACCTAATCGAAATTCATTCGGGTTATATTTCGCGTCTGGGCACTTTAAATTATGTTGGGTACAGAGGAATTAATAATATGCTTTACAAAAACATAAATGGAGCTCAAGTGAATTATTCTTTTTTATAATCATTTTACTAGCTATATATTCCAACTAAAAATTATATTGTCCGGATATAACGACATTCGTATATAACGACCATTATTCCCAGGTCCCTTCGCCGTCGCTATAACCGAATTCTACTGTACATGAAAAAAAAATGTAACAAAGTCATTCTCAACTGTTTAACAAAATAGGACCGCCAATTTAAACTGACGGAAAATCTTAATTTTAATTTAATTTGAATTACATACCTACCCCTACTCTCTAAGAAAATTTCGAGCTCATGGGGTGAAAAAACTTTGTGCTTGCTCCTTCTAAACGAGATTCTGACTACCCTGCGCCCTTGCTTGTTATAGCTTTGCGTGTTGCAAGAAACTTTGTACTTCACATGCTGATGATGTTTTGTAAATGAGAACATTGAGACCTTTAGGGCTACTTTGTGGGTCCTGTCTAGTATCATATCATATACATATTTCCTAGAATATCGGCTAATACTCTTTCTCAATTATGTTTACAAAGATTTCATTTATGAAAGGTGGAAGATGGTGGACCATGGCATGGTCATGGTAGTAGCCTATGCTTTCTCCAAATCGACGTGAAAGAGGCGGAAAATAGTATGATTGAGGGTTTGCTTGAAAACAGAATTCCTCAATGTGTACAGCATTGGGCCTTCAGAGTTTAGTCACCTTAGTTTAACCTTCCTATACCCGCGTCAAATTTTGTTACACCTATACCCGCGTCGGTCTCACAGACCGATGATTTGCAATCATTTTTAAATTATTTGTTTTCCATAACAAAAGATAAATAGAGGATAATAAATAATAAAACTAAAGTTTACAATGAAACATCAATGTCATTCAATAACTTTATTTCCATTTTAATCAGTTTTTTGCGAAAAAACTTCAACATTGCAACTTTTATACCTAGGAACTACAAAATCTTAACTTAAACATTTTTTTCCTTTTAAAAATCAAAAATATTCTTTCGTCTCGCATAAACACACGATGTGTACTAAAATAGAATCAAAGAACACTAAACAAAAAATTAACACAATAATTTTATACTTACACAAAAAGTCACACCTATACCCGCGTCGGTCTCACAGACAATTCTTTCCGAATGCACCAATACGCTCGTCTCGCGTAATCACAAGACATCCCAGCCAGCATCGGCGTAATGTACCGTGAACATAGCCAGAAATAAGCTTTACTTCATAAATCACGAATCGGCATTATGTATCGATAGGACGCATTGAAAGTTAGATACATGATGGTCAGCTGAAGGAATGTCGACGGATCATGCTTATAGGAAATATAATGGTTTTCTCCTTAAGTGTGATTTTTGTTGCTGGGGTGATTAGAATCGCGAATAAAAGATGATCATTCGTATAGTCTGGCTGGAGTAGTGGTTAGGGCGCGCACCTTCGGTGCATAGGATTATGAGTTCGAGGCTCACCGTCGCACGTGTTTTTTTTTTAATTATTTATTGATGCATTGAATATATATGATACTTAACTATTACATAATGTTTACGAATAACGATTTTATAATGATTATCCGTAATAAGGCGCAAATGCGTATATACATGAAATAGGGGGACATCGTGATATACTGCTTGTATGAAAACGTGATGAATGAATAAGCAATATGTGCTCACGCGTGTTGCATGAAATAATGATTACAAATGTGTTAAATGCTGGCTGGGATGTACTAAAATAAAGTCAGGAACAAATCCGGCAGCTAGCAAAAACCTCTACCCGCTACCTTTTCATGTAAGCTAAAAAAAATGAAAAAAGTGTTTTGTCGGTCTGATAGACCAACACGAGGGTATAGGAAGGTTAATAAAATACAAAAATGAAAACTTTTAAAATCCTGCTGGAAGCATATGCATATTCACAATCGTCTAGTGAAAAGCATAAATGACTATCTTTCAATGCGGTTTGAATCTAGCATCACTGTATCGTAAAGATGTCAAAATATCGTCGTCATAGTTTTATTATGATGATCTGCTGGTATGTATTTGTTGAAAATCCCACCAAAGAACATTTAAAGATGCCGTTCATTTAGGCTAATCTATTGTGTGCCGCCAGAATGAGAATTTGAGAAGTGGGATGAAGTGATGTCAATTCATTAGAGCAGCTGATGTAATTTTGTTTGGCTGGAAAATATTCGTAATATTCGTAATATTTTTTGAAGAACTGCATGCAATCGTTATGCCGTCCTTTAGCCTTTATTTTTAATTTATCCTTGTCTTCAGGTGTTTTTCTTGATAAATGGAAAGTTGCATACATAACGCCTGTTCACAAAAGGGTCCGAAGCATCTCAATGGGCCTGTCTACACGCGAACAAGAACAAGATGAAACCCGTTTTTTTTAGAAGAGATTCGTGGAAGAGCAAGGCAAGGAAAAATTCAATTTTCATATAAAAACCGGTTTGGTTCTCGCCTTTTTGTTCCCCGTCTAGTTTCACCCATTGGGTGGAGTTCCAAAACGGAACACTTGCGTATGTTCCCCAAACATGTTTGCCATTCTGATCCCGTAACTGCCATTTTGCGAATTAAAAATCATCTCCAGTTAATTTCGTTAACATATTTCACAAAGGCAGGCAAAGGAAAAGAACCGGAGATTATTCTTGATACACAAAATGGCAGTTAGGGGTTCAGAATGGCAAACATGTTTGCGGAACATACGCAACTGTTCCGTTTTGGAACCCCACCCAATGATAACTATAGATAGGCCTGTTCCAAAAACCGGGATCCCGGTACAAAACCGGTGTTCACTTGGAACCGGACCCGATATTCTAAAGTACCGATATCCCGGTTTTTTTGGTACCGAGTTAAAAAAAAACCGACCGACCAGTCGGTTTTTTGGTACCGAGTTAAAAAGAACGATTCACTTCAACCATGAGCCGGTTTTTTCAGGTTTTTTGGTACCGGTTTTTAACCCGGTACCCAAAAAAACCGGCTCATGGTTAAAAAAACCGTCGGTACTGAAAAAAACCTGAGTCGGTTTTTAACCCGGTACTCAAAAAAACCGGCTTATGGTTAAAAAAACCGTCGGTACTGAAAAAAAACCTGAGTCAGGGAAACCGCTTGTGGTACCGGGTATTGAAAAAACCGAATCCCGGTACTGAAATCTCGGTACCGAACAGGCCTAACTATAGATCCATACCTAAATTATCTACAATACCGAAGTTGTTTGAAATGCTTATTACAAATAAAATATGTAGATGTTTTAATTATGTAGTCCTTTGATATCGCAATGTCAACACGAATTCCTCAACTTCAACAAATTCGTATAATTCACTAAATTTGTTTGCAGATGGTATTGAGCAAGGAAGAGAATGCAGGTTGATGTGGTATATACCGTGATGTGGTATATATTCATCTTTGGTGGTATGGCTGACAACCGTATCACACTCCTAATTCAGTTGTCTTTGAATCTTTGACGACTACACACGGTAGTCGCCAACGCACCATGCTCCACTAGGAGTAGGGGTAAATCAAGAAGACTCATATAGATGATGTAATAAATATAAAGACCCCGAGTTTTACGATTAGAATTTTCCTTTCCAATCGTTTCAAATTAAAGACCGAGTTACTCAATATTTTTAACTCATTCCCGGACACAACGCCAAAATTTGACACGATTTGTATGGTCAAATGCTCAAAATTGGACGTCTATAGACGTTGTGTCCGGGAAAGTGTTAATATATTTTCATTTCGCTCGTCCTGAGCTCACTTTAGGAACTAACTCTTCTTCTTCTTCCTTGCCTCGTTCTTTATAACGCTCCATGGTTTCGCGTTGCTCGACCTGCAGTGTAGGCACATCGCCCGTTTTGGCGATAATATCTCAGCATATTTCTACAGGCAGCTCTATCTTGGATCGTGTCATCGCCGAGACCAATGCGTTGTTGTTGCTTTTTCATTTGACACATCCAGGTGTTCTTCGGTCTGCCTCTGGCCTTGGGTCCATCAAGTGGAACTTCCATTGATATCGCTTTCTTTGCTGGATTCTCAGGCGGACGCCGTTGAACATGGCAATACCAATCCATTTGTCGGTCTTCGAGCTTTTTGGTGATTGGTTGGTCTATGGACAAGCTGCCTCTGTAGCTAATCTCGATGTGGTCCCTTTTCGTTACACCAACTGACATGCGTAACATTTTCATTTCAGTCGCGTAACCATTTGTTTCGCGTAACCTTCATACATGGTCCAGCATTCTGATCCATACATGAGTGCGGGACGTACAACCGTTTTGTACAACTTGCCCTTTAGCTTCAGTGGCATTTTCTTATCGCAGAAAACTCCAGAGTTTTCTCGCCACGTCATCCACCCAACCTTTGTGCGATGTTTGATGTCATCATCGCATGTAGCTCCGTTGTTCACCATCGAGCCAAGGTACTTGCACTTGGTACAAGACTTAAGCTGCTCTCCTTTGACGTACATTTCTGGTATCGGTGCATCTGGGTCTGAGAATGGGCAGCATAAGAACTCAGTCTTTGTTATACTTACACTCAGTCCATGCTCCTCCAGAATGTCACACCATTTTAGGAACTAACTCTTAGGCCCGTATTTATGAACATTCCTTAACTTAAGGAGACTTTTTTTTCTATGAAAAAGTATGGGAATGACATTTAATTTATTGAATTTCGGCATCCTTGACCCAAGGTCTCCTTGACCTGTGGACTTTCGCATAGCGGCGGTGACTCAGGAACAAAGCACAACCCTGGTCAAAGCAGACAAAAAAGTCTCCTTAAGTTAAGGAATGTTCATAAATACGGGCCTAACAAACTAGAAACATATATTTATATTTTAAATTCTTATCATTCTATTAATTACTTGTTATTGAAAACATTACATTGATTCTTACATGTTGGTATACATTCATTACATACATCTCTTATCATTTCTGTTTGTTATATAATTAAAGGGTAATTAGACATCTGATGATCTTATCTTCTAGTTAATTACTTATGAACTATGACATGATGACTCATCTGCACAATTATATATTAATTATGGTTGTTTATCCATTTAGCAGGTATAGATGAGTTATCATGGTTTGTGTCAGTACTTGGTGATGTAACTCCTCCCATCCTTGACTTAAACCTGTCCTCAGGTTTGTTAACATTAATGCTTTTTTTTTTGTAGGTAATGTATAAGTCAAAAAGTTAAAGTTAAAGTTTATTGTCTAGTTTCAATAATTTTCGCATTTCTAATAAATATATTGTTTTGTTTTGCAACTGTTCAATATGATCAAAAGTAACTGACTTTAATATAGTATAATTCTTAATCGGATTACTTTGTGGCAATATTCTAGTAATATAATTTACTGAAGTTTTACTCAAAAATTTCCACGAATTAATGTAAACAGTACACGATTCAAATGTTAGCTGAAAGTTCTTATATTCTATTAACATTGTGTGGTTTTCTGATTTATTGCATGAGTATATAAGATATTTTTCTTCAATATTGGTAACAGTATGTCTCTTGCTTCACCTTTTGATAAATAAAATTTGTCATTTTTTTTTTTGAAATTAATCGGAAGTGGTTGGCATTAGAATTAGTTGGTTGACTGAAATTAATTATATTCTAATCGTATTAGAATAAATATTTATCAATCTAACAAATCTTTTACCAGAACGTCAGGTCTAATATGTTTAAAGTTAGTTGCAACTGTATAGAATCTAGGTTGCAGTTTATTTTGGCTAGTATTTTCAACAAAGCTTTCATTAATTCCATACTCTTTTTTTTTCATTAATTCCTTTTTTAATTTAGCCTATATATTTTTCTTTGTATTGCTTAAGTTTTTCATAAATGGCTTTCTTATCCTTACGGCATTTATTAAAAAATATGTTGTCGGGTTTTTCCTTATGAACAAAATGATATGTATTATTGTAAATGTTTAAGCATTCTTCTATTGGATTCAATTTCATTAAGTCCCTATCTTTAAGTTTTTTTTTCGCAAATAAACGGTTTGTAGATTTTCATTTAGAGTCCGATGGGCTACTTCAATGTCCCTATTTCCTATTTTATTATGTGGTGAACAAAAGTGAATTTTAATACCCTCCTTTTGTAACCAATCTTTAGTTTTCATTGAGTCAAGTGCTCCTTTATTATCGGTTACTATTTTCTTGGGCTTCTATTAAGCATTACCCGTAAGGCTTGTATGACAGTATCCCATTGCCGATTTTTCAATGGTGTCATAGTCGATACAAGTTAAATAAGGTGAATTTTCATCTTTAAACCAAATATCGATATGGTATATATCCCTTACATCCCTAGCTGTTTCTGTAAATTTAAATGGTAACTTCCCAGGAATTCTTTCATATTTGCTTTGGGTACATGTAAAACATTTACTAATATAATTAGTAATTCTCTGCTTCAAATGCGGATAAAAATATTTATTTGATAATATTTTATATGTTTTATCAATACCTTGATGATTACTGCTTTTATGTTCTTTGGCAATCAATTCTTCTATTTCTTCTTTAGAGCAATTCCAAAGATGTTTATTAGCTTGGACTATTGAGCAGTTTGGATTATCAATTTTCCATTTATTATAATAATTTTGAAAAAGCAATAGTGTTTTTCTATTAGGAAATTTCAGCCCTGTGGTCCCTGTATCAGCTAAATGATTTTTAAATATATATTCAACAGTTTTATCATTAAAAACCTTATAAGTGAATATTATTAAGCTGCGGTTATTAAAATTTTTCCTTTTGACACTGACAGTTTTTCCTAGTTTTAAAATAATTTGATTTTATCACAATTTAATGGCTTTTTTGAAATGGAAAAAGGAATAATATTATCTTCATTTGCTGTGTGGATTGTAGCTAATATTGACTTATTTTCTTGCCCGTTTAGTGCATGAATTGCAACTGTTGACAGTTCATCCGCAACATGATTTTCTTTCTCTTTCATGTGATTTATCTCGCTTGTAAAAGTCAAGACCTCATTTTTATCACTGAGTTCACCTCTTATTCTATCAACAAAAAATGTTTCTTCACTTAAGTCTCGAGTTTCTTTCATATCTGTCCCATGCTCTGTGATTGAATTATTTTGTTCCGCAACGGTACAATATATTTCCTCTTGATTTAAGCTCAAGGGAGATTTAATTGAATTTATTGTTAAGCTATTATCTTGAAAATTAATGATTGCTTTTGTTGGAACAAGAATATTTTGCCCTATTATAGCATCAAATTCTGGGTTTTCTAAACGCACAAGTTTTCACTCAATTTTTCCATTTATATCAAATTCTTGTGGAAAGCTGGTCAAAAACCCTTCCGTGGCGAGTGAATTGCCATTGACACTTGAAATTGTTAATTTATTATTAAGTTTATGCCTTGTATGTTCGGCAACTCGTTTAAGATCCATTAAGGAAGTGGAACAACCCGTATCGATCAGACATCTTACTTTAATATCATCTATCGTTAAGTAAACAATAGGTAGTTTATATTTGGATCCGAGGTTTTGAACAAGAAAATTTGATGCTTTTGGTTGAATATGTAATAATGTGTCCCTAGACATTGCTGTGATCATAGAGACATCCGTAGGTAACGAGAAATCATTATTATTATTAAACTGCACATTAGATCTGAGGTTTTGAGAAAAATTGTTAGGTGATTTTAATGCAACCTGACTTATTTCACTGCCTTCTTTATATTAATAGTGTGTTCAAAAGAATTATTTCCATAATTCAGATAACCTGTATGAACCAAAACCTTATACGCGTCTTCAAGTGTATCTGGTTTGTACGAATGTAATACACCGCATATGGGCTCTGGACACTTATTAATAAAAGTATTTTTTGCTATTTGATTTTTGGTCCTAATCAATTCAGTTTTTTGGTTCAAATTATAACTACTGTTATGACTAATTTTTTGATTAAGTTTGAAAAGACACTTACATATGTAATTGTACAGTTGTCCTGCCGTGGTGAATCTTGCCGCCAATAACCTCTCTATGAGCTGGTTTTCATTTTCCGGTGTATCAAAATGGTTGATTAGTAACGCTTTCACTGACTCCCAATCCGTTGTTATATGTGAATGTAAGACCTCTCGTGCTCTTCCAATAATTTTCGTTAACAATTGCTAGTGGAGAATCGCTTTGAATGCGCTAGCTTCCAGATATGGTTCCACTGCTTTGACCGAGTCTATAAATGGAAATAAATCAATTTGGTCGCCATTGAAATTCGGTATTGCCGATGTGTAGCTGCAGAGTTGTTCGAAATCCATTTTCGCTGAATTTCCGAGTCTTAATCCTGCTAGTAACTTCTCCAATGTATCCAAAGTTGGTCCGTGTCCCGACTGCGCCAGTTTTACGATTAGAATTTTCCTTTCCAATCGTTTCAAATTAAAGACCGAGTTACTCAATATTTTTAATATATTTTCATTTCGCTCGTCCTGAGCTCACTTTAGGAACTAACTCTTATAAACTAGAAACATATATTTATATTTTAAATTCTTATCATTCTATTAATTACTTGTTATTTAAAACATTACATTGATTCTTACATGTTGGTATACATTCATTACATACATCTCTTATCATTTCTGTTTGTTATATAATTAAAGGGTAATTAGACATCTGATGATCTTATCTTCTGGTTACAATTCCAAATATCATTAAGAGTTAATTACTTATGAACTATGACATGATGATTCATCTGCACAAGTATATATTAATTTAGGGTTGTTTATCCATTTAGCAGGTATAGATGAGTGATCATGGTTTGTGTCATTACTTGGTGATGTAACTCCCGCCGTTTTTAAATCCTGCTAGTAGATAGTGAAATAATCCCGTCAAAATACCGCCAAAAAATATTTTTATTGTTTAACAAAATCAATGTTATGTAATGTGATTCTCATCAGTTAATGTGATAGTTTCCCTTAGCATAAATCCGTCCGAATATTTGCTTATTTCTGCGATCAAGATGATAATTTAGCCCCTTCAGAACAAGACTGTCATACAGAGGAAGAGGATACTTAAGCTTCGACTACTGTCGGAATATTTGCTTATTTCTGCGATCAAGATGATAATTTAACCCCTTCAGAACAAGACTGTCATACAGAGGATACTTAAGCTTCGACTACCGAATGACCAGACCACCAATTTTTCATATTAATTCACCTGGTCGGTGGGTCTCCGAGAATGAAGTATTCTCATGCGAGGAGACCTATTATTTTAACGGCAAATATGGTGACGCTTTTTAAAATCCCGTCATAGAAGGTAAGTATTATTTCAAAAATCGCGGGTGCGTAATATAAGTACTTTGTTAAACAAAATCAAGTTATCTATACATATGTACTCGTATTAGTATTAGATATAAAATATAACATTTTATCTTAGGCATTTAATAAAGAAAAGAATTAATTAAAATAAATTCGTCATTTTTTTATTATTAACCTGAAATAATCTTCTTATATATAAAAATGGAACGTGATTTCTTTGTAACGCAAAAACTCGAATACCGCTGGACCGATTTATATGATTATTTTTTTTTTTTAAATCCGTCTTACGCTGGAGAAGGTTTAAACACCGAGAAAATTTTGAAAATCTCAAAGGATGTGGAGGTAAATCGAAATTCCTTTTTGCATGAGAGTCACCTGTTGCAATCATGTTTTCATCGATCACATTTGAATTAAATAAAAATATTGAGTCCTTAGTAAAGCTTTAAATTTTTTTTTTACTGAAACTATGTATATAAAAAAACCTTAGAGAAAACATAGTAACCCATGCCATGCGTTAGTCCAGAGTGGCTATGTGATCACACAACCCATATGTGTTTGACTCCAAATTTGTTACACTACACTCCACGAAATAATTCAAATGTCAAAATATTGTCGATACAATTATTAACCCTTCTGACGCCGCTACGAGCTATTATGCCTAAGGTGTAGCTGAATCTTCTGTGAAATCAATCTTATTTTTTGAAGAGGTCTAATTTTGGTTCTAGAAACAGTTTACATACTGTGTCTTACGATGATGCGCCGTTTTTTCGATTCTTTAGACATAGTTTACATTTCGCCGAACGTTTGATCGCATTTGTGGCCGTCGGTTCCTCTGAAATTTATATGGAAAGGGGTGGAAAATATTATTGAAAGATATTTTTCATCAAGATATAGTACCAATGGTCGGTTTAGGTCTATGTGCCTATGTGCCAAGAGAAGGGTTAATTATCAAGTTGGCATTTTAAGAGAGTAATAAATATTACGCGGATTTTATATTCTCAATTGTAAACAAAAAATTGACGTTTGAATAGAATTTTCACGCATACTATGAACTGCAATAGTGTGAGAGCCGTGCCATTTTTATTTTCTGATGCCCACTCTGTACTAACGCATGCTTTCTCTAAGAAAAAAACACACGGTGCGCTATACAAAAGGAATTAAAATTTCATAGCTTCGAAAGTCGACAAATTGCCTTTTTGAAACCAGTGCTGAATAAGTGTAAGGTAAATTTTATGGTACACTGTCAACAAGTTCTTATATACGTATTTTAGACTATACAGGGTGTCCGGAAACTGCCGCATAAACGCACCGGATTATGATTCCTCAGTTGATTTCCAGCAAAAAAAGTTGTACAGAACATACCCCCTCAGCTTAACCCTTTAGCTGCCACAGGCATTTAAAGATTTTTCAAAAAATCATTTTCTAGCACGACTTAAAGCCTAATATCTCCATAGCTGAACCAGCTAGATTAGTGAAATAAAAAAAAATTATTATTACAGCCAACAAATTTACCAGTAAAATAAAACTAACCACACTAAAATCGTATAAGAGGTTTGGTTTTTACGCAGCTTCAAAGTCAAATTTGCGTGATTTGACCCAAAAACAATTTTTTTCTATCTCAATTTTCTCCAACTTCTGCCAAAATGAGGCGCTTCTTTTATAAATTGGCGCATAGTCTTACGATCATATCTTTCTTACATTATTTTATTCTAGCTCCATTATTTCTAACAGTTTTAGTACTTTAAGTGCAGAAAACTAGGGTTAATTTTGGCTCGATTTCAACATACTTTGAATAGATTTTACCAATTGCAATCTTTAGGGGCATCCATCCTGCGTCTACTACGCTTCGCCATTAGGAGTACCTGAGCTATGCAGCCATAACCTCCCTCCCTTGCGGGACGACGAGATTTATCCGGCTTAAAGCCGGAATGGTGTTCTCCGCCGGGATGCCTCCCTTTGGATCCCCACCTTGGGATGCGACTCTAGCTGGTCGACTTGTCTATCACCACGAACCCCCTCGAGTCCAACGCCTAGATGGGTAGGGACCATGGTCCCCTGGGCACGCCCATCCCCGAGGTACACTATTCGCTAAAGATTTCTCTATAGCAGGTGTGATCCTCCTTTGGCCCCCTTTCGGAAGACCTAACGAATTCGGACGCCTCCGCAGGATCGTTATGCCTGTTTACTACTCGTCTGCTTAAAGCAGACTCATAGCGCTACCGTTCACATAGGTTTGGCCTCCGTCCATTTACTAAGTAGCAATTTGATCAAATCAATCCACAAGCCAGCTAGGTATAGGCGCAAAGGCCATTCTCCCTAACTGGCCCCTTCGAGGCTTGGGTTCTGCGAAGCCGCCAACTCCGAGACTAGACACGTACGCTTATATGTGGTTTCTCCCCTACGAGGAAGCACTGCGTCGTGTGAGCTTGTATAGCTGACTTTTTGAAGGAATAGGGAAAAAGTCAAGCTATGCTGTGTCACCCATACATGACGAGCTCGGGACCGTCAACTCCCGAAGGTCTTTTGTACAGATCCACGCCATGGCGTATCAACCATACCAGGGGCCTCCCTGCGCTGCTCGGGTCCGTGGTGTCGCAACTCACCAAATATGTGTGTCACATGAACACACTTCCCCTGCGGGAAATCTTTAGGGGCAGTGTGAATTGAATTGTAATGAATTCGAGCTAAAATTAGCCCTTGTTTTCTACACATAACGTATAAAAACTAATAGAAGTAATGGAGCTAGATCACATTGATGTAAGAAAGATATGATTGTAAGACTATGCGCCAATTTTTAAAAGAATCGTACAAGCACCTCACCTTGGCAGAAGTTGGAGAAAATTGAGATGGAAAAAAAATTTTTTTGGTTTTTTTTTTTCAAAAATCTTTAAATACCTTGGGCAGCTAAAGTTTTAAGCTGAGGGGGTATGTTCAGTACAACTTTTTTGACGGAAATCAACTGAGGAATCATAATCCGGTGCGTTTATGCGGCAGTTTCCGGACAACCTGTATATAGTGCCATCGAAAAAAACTACCAGACTTAGGTCATTGCAGTCAGTAAACAAGGCGTCATACAAATTTTCTTAAGTAACGATAAATAATCAACCACTCTGCTACATCCAACAACCCACGTAAGCGAGCACGACAATGCCAACATGATGTATTTCGTACAACTGCAACTATGTTGGTAGTCCTAGAGGTTTGGTTTTTACAGAGCTTCAAAGTCGAATTTGCGTGATTTGACCCAAAAACATTTTTTTCCATCTCAAATTTGACTTTGAAGCTCCGTAAAAACCAAACCTCTTATCTGATTTTAGTGTGGTTAGTTTTATTTTACAGGTAAATTTGTTATTTTTATTTGTTATTTTATTTCACTATTCTAGCTGGTCTAGCTTTGGAGATATTAGGCTTTAAGTCGTGCAAGAAAATGATTTTTTCAAAAATCTTTAAATGCCTGTGGCAGCTAAAGGGTTAAGCTGAAGGGGTATGTTCCGTACAACTTTTTTGCTGGAAATCATCTGAGGAATCATAATCCGGTGCGGTTATGCGGCAGTTTCCGGACACCCTGTTTAGTAGAGGCATATGAAATTACACTTTTAGATTCAGGGGCAAATATGTAATTTAGTGGGGTCCTTATTGCCAAAATCGGATTTGGAACACAAGTTTTTACAAATTTATTTCATGGGCAATACGAAGTTCGCTGGGAGTGTCCAATAAAACGTTGAAATTGACCGCTTCCTCCAGGTCTCCCAATTCGACAAGCAGTATGTCCCGAGAATCGATTCTGTCTGCTAAGTCTGGGTAAGCAACTAAAAAGAAAATACTCTGCACTGCGTTCACATACCCGCAGTTTCTGCAGAGATCACGGAAGGTGAAACCTTCTGACTTAAGGATGGTTGAAGTGAGCGGAGTTAGCAATATACTATAACATTTAATTATATAATTGGCGCAGTCGGCGTTAAGTTAAGTGCAAAAAAGTAGAATACAGACGAAGGGTAATGAAATAGAATTTATCACAACTGAAGAAACGAGCTGACCTCTTGGCACTTAATTAACAGAACCTAATGACAAAAAAAATGTCTGGATCAAAACAATAGAAAAGTTTCAAATTTTCGATTGCGAACAATGTTTGGAAGCCCTGACGGAGATTATTCATCGATAGAATAGCGAAGAAAGTGTTGCTGCAAAATTCCAAAGAATAATCTAATACATAGAAGCTTTTAAATGAGAAAAGGGGACATTACCCTCATTTATTTCAACTGTGGATGACATTTTAAAAGAATATGGTAATGTTTAATTAGTGTTTTGACAATTAATATTAAAGAGTTAGTAGCTGGCTCTCTAGCAGCTGCAATTAGAAATATATGCTCGTATACTATATCAGAAATTAGAACATTATTACATAAATACATCGAACAGGATCATTTCAATTTGAAAAATTTTAAGCCAAATAATTCCAATTTTAATAATTGCAATTTAAACGAAAAATGTTATGGATACACTAGTGATACTACTATAAACGATCAACCTCCACATAATCAATGTATACAATCAGATCAATATAGGGAACATCAGTCTAATCCATCTCAACAGTTTTCATATGAAATCCGTAAGAAACCAATAAAAATAGTATAGACCATTAAAGTATTGAGTCTACGGATACAAACAATTTAACTAGTTATAATGTGAATTTAATAGAGAATCATGAATATTTGCATAAAGTATCCTCCGCGGAGATTCTCCTCGTCAGAAGTTGGACTAACAAATACATCGTCGTAAAAGTTAGTAAAAAAAAACCATTTGCCGTTTTGGTTAGAAGTCGGAGTAACATGTTGCAAGTCATTTTCATAAAAAGTACTGAATGAGATTAAAGCAACGCCATCTCACTAAAAAAAAAAATCGTTATAAAATCAAAAAAAAATCGTTTTGATTCAAAAATTTTCAAATATGATGTCTTCATTGTCTTCATATGCGTTTCCTTTTAATTCAAAAATGTTTCACTTAAAATCAAAAGTGGAAATTTTTAAATGATTCTTGTACTTTTAAAATTGCTGCATGTCAAATTTAAAAGAAATTTCACTTCATTTCAAAAGTGACTCAATTTAACCCTCTAACAGTAAAATTAGATTGCGTGTTAATTTTCTTATGGGAATTTATTCTTTGATTCATTTTGCATTGCAGAGTACAAATTTGAAAACCGCAAAGCGATATCTTTGTTAGTTTAGGTGCTAGACGTTAGTTAGTTAGGTGCTAGACGGAAAAGAAAAATGTCGTCCTCAGGGACGACTTACCGGTTTAAGCGAAAATAACGGCAACACGGTTATTTTCGTATTTTCATTCGCATAAGCCTTCTCCTCGTAATAACAAAAACTGAAAAAAAAATTGTACCAAATCGGTCCAGCCGTTCTCAATTGATGAATTCTTGGCTTTTTCGGATTTTCCAATTTTTCCGGAGGATTTTCCCAAAAATTTCGTCCGCATAAGCCTTCTTCTCCCAATAGCAAACCACTGAAAGAAGATTTAAATCAAATCAGTCCAGCAGTTCTCAATTGATGAGTTGTTCGATTTTTCTAATTTTCTGACTTTTCCGGAGGATTTTCCAAAAATTTTCGTTCGCATGATCCTTCTCCTTCCAATAGCAAACCACTGAAAAAAAAATGTAAATCAAATCGGTCCAGCTGTTCTCAATTTTCCCAATTTCCCGACTTTTCCGAAGGTTTTTCCATTAATTTTTCGGATAAACCTTCTGCTCGCAATAGCAAACAATTAAAAAAAAATTGGATGAAATCGGTCCAGCCGTTGTCAATTACACAGGAGAACAATTTTAACACTTTTTTCTGTTTTTTTGAATCTTGCACCTAATTTATAGTAAAACGGCCTCGCTGATTCCAAAAATGCAGTCCGTTTTTCCCCTATACGTCAGGTTTTTGAGATAACGGGGTTTTTTTAATTTTACGGAAAATTACTATAGGCCCCCTGAAATAACAACTTTTTTTAAAAGCTACGGGGTTGCATCCTTGTGCAGGACCTTCTAGTACTTGTATACAATAAAATTAAATAAACAAAAGAAAGTAATTTGTCGCGACCTGGATTTTTTGTTAAAAGTTGAGAAATTCTTCGGCAATTTTTAAGTCTTTTTTCATCAAAAAAGTGTATTTAAAAGCCTCCGTTCGAATATATAACCCTATTTTTGTGCTCTTTACTTGTGTAATGGAAGCCTCTACTATCCCTTGTCGAAAGTGTCTCAATACCCGGAGTCAGTTTGTTATATATGTGGCAGTTATACATTTCTAAGTCAAAGGGCAAAAAATAGGCCCCTTTGTCCACCAGGCATATCATATGTGTAGACCTCAAGATGGTTCTTCCTTCTCGGTTAGCAACGTGGATATACAAAATATACGTACTTTTTGTGTATGTGGGATAGCAGAACTCGCGATAAACATTGGATACAAAGGAATTGGCCCCCGAGATCTGATCTGAAGGCTGGTGATCAAAATATTGTTCATGAACCGCTTGTGGATCGACAAAAAACATTTTCCCGCTGTTGCATATAAAACTAGGCCTGGCGAAACAATTTGTAAAAGCCTTACCAACAGAAGGAAATTATTTTAAATATATGCTGTCGGCCCTTCCTGCGCTATCATACGAGAAAATAAAGGCTGGAGTATTTGACGGTCCACAAATTCGGCAGCTTCTCAGCGATACAAATTTTATGGAATCAATGAAAGCAAATGAAAAGACAGCATGGCTGGCATTAGAGAATATAGTCAACAACTTTCTAGGCAATATAAGTGCATCGAATATTGCGATAGTAGTCGAGCAACTATTGGACAGTTTTCAAAGGCTTAGCTGCAACATGAGCATCAAAGTTCACTTTTTACACAGTCATTTAGATGAATTTCCGGAAAATCTTGGAGCTGTGAGTAATGAGCAAGGAGAGCGATTTCATCAAGATTTCAAAATCATGGAATGTCGATATCAAGGCAGATGGAATGCGAATATGATGGCGGACTATTGATGGGGCTAAAAATGGGACTGTCCGGAAATTTAACACTCCAGAAAAAGCTACAAACGAAAATTTTTGCCATAATTTTTTTTTAATTCTTAGGTAATGTTGTTAAGATATAAAATCAATATTTACAAACAAAAATTTTTTAGCGAGTTTCGTTTGTTTTGATTTCAATGAAGGGAAGGTTTGTATGGGGGCCAAAATTTGAGCCCCCTGTATCTCAAAAACTGGACGTATAGGAGAAAAACGGTTAGCATTTCCGGATTTTACGACCAAAAATTAGCTAGAAATGAATATCAAATCTAAATAAACAAAATGCTGTTCCCCTGTGTTAATGAAATTTTCGCTTTCTCCGATTTTCCTACTTTTCCGGAGGATTTTCCCTCTTAGAAACTCTCTCTTTTTGCAGCAATAAACAGCTGAAAAATATGTGAACGGAATCCACCCAGCAGTTCTCAATTGATGAATTACTATACATTTTTCGCGCGATTTATATCTATATGTATGTATATAATGTAGATAGAACGCCACTTGCCGGCACTATGTAAAGAAATTTTAATACCAATCATAATACCAATAATGAACACAACACATAAACAAACATATATCATCATCATACTGCGAAAAGCTAGTCGTCGTATCGTACTACGTATACATGTACCTATATCGTATAATCTCCCAAGCGTCTCATCTCGAGTCCATCGCTTTCGACTTCACGCTTGACAATTTTAAAACAAAATTGTGTCATATTAAAATCGATGTTGCAACTACTTTTGAACTTACCATTAAAGTGAACATTATTAAATTTAATACAAACATTTTTGATTTTAAAATGATGAATTATTGATTCTCAATTTTGTTTTTAAATTGTTTCACTTTGATTTTAAGTGACGAGATTATTTTGAGTAGATATTAAGGCCGCAATGTAGAATCTTAAACGTCAAATCGCCTACTAAATTTGCACTGTTTTGTTGTTCCTTTTAATTACGTCATATGCTTGTTGTTGTTTGTTCGTATCCGTCCTAAATTTAGTAGGCAAACTATGACGGCATAGTACAGCTGAGTTGCGGCCTTGATGTATCTAGATGGCATTGATTAAAGTCGATGAAGACATCTAGCTAGACTCAACTACAATAGGTGGACAAGTCGATGTACAAACTGGATACCCTACGGCTGCAATCGAAGAGTAGGCAGGGCCGGATTTCCCATATGGGCAACCTGGGCTACTGCCCGGGGCGGCAGAATTTGAGGGGCGGCAAATTCATAAATTTTTTAGTCTAAAATATGGGAAAGATGGATTTTGAAAACTCAAACATAATTGTAGAAACTATTTAGCTTTTTAATTTATTCCAGTTAGGTGTACTTATTCGTCTTAATCTAAAGCACCTAATCGCAACGTCAACTTAAATTTTAATGTGATTCCACCTTCAAAAATTGGGACTACGCAAAATTTTGTTTGAAGCATACAATCATTCACTCTAAATGGCGGCCTTTAATTCAATTAAAGTAGGAGTATAAATCATCGTTGGCTTCACTAAACACTATGCCTGAACCTACATTAAATTATTTAAATACGCGAGTACTTGGCTCCTGTTTTCAAGCCCCTAAAATTGCCCCAGACTTGAAGAAAAAAAAATAAAAATATTTTTGGTGATAGCGATCCTTTGGAAAGTTCAAAACGCTCCCAAGCAAGTAACTCATCTAACCACATATTTTCGTGTGTTCAATTACTTCTTAAATTTGTCCCCACATCAAATTCGCTGGCAAGCAAGGATTTGGTTCCGGGAGAGATCCAAGTCTCGATACTAGAAATGCGGCATTGGCTATCAAATTTCTGAGTTTCTATCGGGTGAATAGGTTTAACGAAGTTTTTAAGAACTTTTACGCTTAAATTTTCGAATTTGCAATTTTTTGTTCGGAGAAAAACGGGATATTCCACCGAAAATAAAAAATAATTTAAAATAGTTGAAATCAGGAAAATCTAGAACTTTTTAGGTACCGAATGATTTTTGCTGAAAAAAATCAGTAAGTGCTTTCCCAATTCGTTTTCGCTATCTTTATCACCGAACATAAATAAGGTGAAGGTGAGTTCAAAATTTACCGTAAGCTTTCTTAATTTTGTTTTTTTTTTCATATGACCACGCTCTGTGGCTCATTTGGTTGAGTCTCCCTCTACGATGCTAGTAATCTAGAGGTCCGGAGATCGAATCTCGGCGTGGTCCAAAAATTCCGTACATGTGCGGATAGGAAATATATAGTGCTTGCAACATTATATACACTCCGAAATGATATGCAATGTAACGTTGACTCGAAATTGCCTATAAACGGCTGACTTAACGCACCATGACCCCACATGGGGCTATACGGTACTGGGAAGAAGATGACGTTTTCTGGTTAAATATGATCCTAAAATAGGAAATCTTATTTGTTGGGGTAATTTGCCAATTATTTCCAAAACGGTTGACAAAGAAAAAAATTTTGAAAACATGAACGCATTTCTAAAGAAAGTGAAAAGCCGAATGTAATAAGAATTGTACAGTTTTCTGTGTTATTATTGGAGTTTCAATCATTCCTAAAACAATTTTGGGAGGTGCACGGAACACCTGGATTCCTCTCCTGGGAAGCAACATAAAAAATTTTCAAGCAATCAAAATACGCTTACTAGTAAAAAATATGAAATTTTCAATTTTTCACATACCCGCTAGCGTTTTGCCTACATTTCCTTTGTGAGGTGACAACTGCCTCCTTGGAGCTTATCTAGTAGCGGAGGGCGGCAAATTCGTTACTGCCCAGGGGCGCCATAGAGGCTAAATCCGGCGCTGAGAGTAGGTAGACAAAGGAAGAGATGGCGTGACGATATCGAAATATTTTGGAAACAAATGGGGGAGGCTTACGCCCAATTCAAGGGTATTATCAATTTATTTTATTTTCGAAAATTAATTTACATACATACATTTTAGGTTAATTTATTGAATTATTATTAGGGGGATTCATGCTCGCTTCGTATATTAGAAATCCTTGTTATTGCGTATTTGAGTATTATAACACAACAAAATTTGAATGAACGCCCCAAAAATCCTAGTCGTATATGAAATACTATGTTATACTATGCAACAACAACAATGAACAGCTGATTTTTTGACAAAAAAAATCACAAATTTTCGTTTTATGTGTCACAATTATAATTTTAAATGAGAATTGCGAGAAAGTCTCTCTTTCCGCTCAATTAAAAACAACCTGGTTACTAGGAAAAAAGTAAATTTTATACGATTTTCGTATTTTCTGTCCCTATTCTGCCTATATTAGTTCTCGTATTCGATAACAAGCCCGAACCCGTGTTTTTATTAGGAATGTTATTTTTGGTCAAATAACAGGCTTGATGCTTGATTACCGGTTGACACTATGCTTATCTACAGCATAGTTTTTCGTCAATGAAAAAGGTAGATGCTCAAAAAGATTTATCCCTCTAATGCTATGGGCTCAAAATGAACGCTGTCATGACCAGGACTTCAGCATAAATCCAAAGCGGAATAAGATTTCGGGACAGGCAGCCGAAAAAAGTAGTAGCTTGGATAGAAATGTAATATTCAACAGTGATCAACAGTGAAAATGTATATGCAATCCAACATCAAGCCTTTATATCTGGTGTATGGTGTAGTTTCTTTCGTTTAGCTGTGCCGAAAGGAGCAGTCACCATGTTTCAACTTAATCTTGTTTGCTGTTGGTCGTCGCTCTCGATCGAGATGTGGGGGAGACACTACCGTTTATGTTGCGGTAGGGCACACAGTTATAATGGAGGTTCGCCAGTGGGCACAGCCGGGAACTGGAAGGCCTACATCAAGAGGAATATGGACAGATCTATGAGTGTGCGAACGGATCTATAGGTCTACTAATGTAATACAGATGGGTCCTGTTTGCACAATATTCAGAAAGCTTTTCCATTGTATTGAATGGAATTTTTGTTTATTTTGCATTGTTACGCCATATTTTGCTTGGTTACACCATCATCTTAGATTGAAAAAATCATTGCGCAGTTGCATACTGCGTAAATGAGCAGAAGATAGCATAATTATGCGAATTAAACAAAAAAATTCATTCAATATAATGGAAAAGCTTTCTGAAAATTGTGTATGTCTTCTCTATGCGATAAGACTAACCATTCGATACGAATTTTGAGAGAATGGACCCTTATCTAGTGGCTATCGGCTGTTTAGTCTTATCATAGACGCACACCATTGTCCGATAGCTTCAGTACAATGCCATTGGGTGAATTCACATTGTAAGACGAAGCCGGACGGGTAAACTTGCAAGACAAGAACCATCGCTCTTACAATGTGTAATGCACAATGCTTGTCTGCTGGCCACTACAAAAGCTCTTGCCGTCCGTTTGTTTGTGCTAATAAACGGACGGCGAGAGCTTTTGTAGTGGCCAGCAGACAAGCATTATGCATTTCAGATTGTAAGGACGAAGGTTCTTGTCTTGCAAGTTTACCCGTCCGGTTTCGTCTTACAATTTGAATTCAGCCATTCTCTCAAAACTCTTATAGAATGCCATTCAATATAATGGAAAAGCTTTCTGAATATTGTGTGTCTTCTCTACGCGATAAGACTAACCAGCCGACAGGTACTGAATAAGAGCTATCAGAAACCCGGCCAATGTGTATTGTATCAAATTGAATGTTTGTTTACTTTCCATAGTTACGCCATATTTTGCTTGGTTATGCCATCGTGTGAAATTACGTAATGATTCTACTGTATATGCAAACTAGAAAAAATCAATACGCATTTTCATATGATGGCGTAACCAAGCAAAATATGGCGTAACTATGGAAAGTAAACAAACATTCAATACAACGTATAATTGCCGTGTATTTGACATTAGTTGTGAGTATAAATTAATGAGTGAAAGTATCCAAAAAAGGAAAAAAATATACTTCTGCTCTCGTGACGACTGCACACGAGAGCAGGAAAAGTACATATATGTTTGCCTACATTCTGCATAGGCCGTATGAATACTAATGCCGGAAATAAGATGGATGCAGAAACAGTAACAGCAGCAGCAATGATAATGCAGTCCAATGCAATTTAACTTCGCAAAAAGGTTAGTACTAGAGAGAAGTAAAGCTTGAAAGTAGCCCGCCCAAGAATGGTTCCCGGATTTTTTTTTTAAAGTACTCCAATTGGCGTAATAGAAGCACTAAAGTAATTTTTGGTCACTGAATCGTGAGACCAATGCTGAAAACATTTTGTGCCTGCCCCATAATTATCCTCTTTTCTCGAGAAATACACGGTACGGCAAAAACTTTAAGGTAATATTTGGTCACAGGTTCCAAATTTGGGGTCAAAAACAAGAAAGAAATTTGAATTGCTAGCCCAAGAGTGGTAACCTAGTTTTCTCCGTTTTCTCCGTTTTCTCCATAAGTTCCATGGCTCCGATAAAACAGTATTTGAATGAGGTTTACTTGGAATAATTTAATCAAAGGTTTGGGAAATTTGTGATGCTAAAAATGTTTCTTAGAAGAACCTAATTTGGGGGTTTAGGTTTGTATGGCAGCCCCATGACCCCATTGTCCTATTTTGCCGATTCAAACATACAAACTGCCTGCAGCAAAAAGAAGCATTTGTACAAAATTTCAGCATCATAGCTTTTAAATTGGCCGAGTGAAACGCGTCGCAACAAAAAGACAGACGGACAGACAGACAGACGGACAGACTGACATCGGCCAATCGACTCCCCAAGTCATGCTGATCATATATATATGTATACTTTTTATATGGTCGGAGATGCTTCCTTCAATGCGTTTCAAACTTCATGACAAAGTTAATATACCCTTCAACTCAATGAGCGAAGAGTATGACAAGAAAGTAATTTGGATTGCTGGCCCAAAAGTAACCCAGTTTTCTCCGGAAATAACCGTCAACCGCGGAATCACTAACGCAATTTTGAGCAGCTGATTCCAAATTTTAAGTCAAAAAATTTGTCTGTTTTGCTCGTCCTACAGCGGTACACCGCTTCATGCATGCATATTCCACAAGCTCTACCTGTTTCCTCCATCCATCGATACATTCTTTCAAATGCCACAACTCATTTTTTCCATGTCTCACAAACGAGTTGAATGGAATGCATGTTTCCACAAATGTTACTTCTTTCACTCCTCCACCGATACCATACGGTAGTTCATTTGAAATTTAAATTCCCAATCCGTCAATACTAAACAACTCAATAATTTATAAAACACCTACACCATAAATAAAACAGGTCGAAAAGGATAAATTTTGTTTCCACAAAAACACAAATAGGCAATTATAGTTTTTACTCATATCATACTATGCCAAATACGATATTCAAATAACACCCCAGCACAAAATGTTATTTCAGGTATCGTATTCGGAGAGAAATAACAGACTTTTGAATTTAATGACAACTGAAATACGATATAACATCGTATTTCAATATACGAACGCGAGCATGAATCCCCCTAAATTGAAATAATATTCTGTTATACTGATTTTTGTTTTGAATCGGGTAAATAAAAAGCTTATAATAATAATTATTATTATTCATGATCGAGTGTTTTTCCAAAGCGAATAGGTTATCATTCAACGTCTTTTTTGTGTCGTTCTTATGTTGATTTAATCGAGTCCCTAATTTTTGAATGGTCTCGCCAATGTACGTTTTGTCACAGTCTTTGCAGTCGACTTTGTATACAACTCCAGATTTCTCGTGTGTTCAGGATCAGGCAGGATCTTGAAATATTTTCGCTTAGTCTACAGTAGCTGTTGTTGTAGTATTGTTTTCTTTTGATAAAAACGCGTAGCTGGTTGCATTCGGAGATTTTTTGCTACGCACCTCACCAATCAACCTTTTAATCAATTTCCTAAAGGGCCTAAAGGATTCATTTTTGCATGTTTTCGACTTAATTTCGGAAATATCTCGGAAGGGGTGAGTCCTCCTGAGAGTATTTGTATGGCAGTATTAAAGCCCATTAAATTTCCAAAAACTTATTTGAAAATACAAATGCCGAATTTCTAACGGTTCCCCCGATACAGGTTATTGAAATCCGAAAATTGTTAAAAAATGTTTTTTTTTATTTGTTTGGCTTTGGTGTCTCCCGCGATTCTTTTTCGGAAAACTGTTTCACGACCAATTTGTACGACGTTTAATTGGCTTTCATTTGATGTACTCCCCGTTGTCCGGTCTTCAATCAGTCAAAAGCTTAAGAGTTTAAACCGAGCTTCCGAATTAAATTTTCTCTTTTTACAAGGATAAAGACAAACATTGTGAAAAAGCGGGACGGGGTGACGGTTTTTTATTATTTCATGGATCCATAATGGTTGGTTCGGAGTAAAACATACTAAAAGCTCGCGGTCATGAGGTGTGCGCTAACGTGGGGAGGGCGGGCTAAAGGATTAATTTTTGCAGGTTTTCGACTTAATCTCGGAAATATCTCGGAAGCCGTGAGTCCTCCTGAGAATATTTGTATGGCAGTATTAAAGCCCATTAAATTTCCAAAAACTTACTTGAACATACATATGTCGGATTCCTAACGGTTTCCCCGATATAGCCTATTCAAAACCGAAAATTATCAAAAAAGTAGTTTTTTCCACATTTGTTTGGTTCTGGTGTCTCCTGGGATCGTTTTTCAGTAAAACGTTGCAAGACAATTTTGTGCAGTGTGCAATTTGATTTCATTTGATATACTTCCTGTTGCCTGGTCTTAAACAGTCAAAAGTTCAAGAGCTTCCAAATTTATTTTTTCCCATTTATAAGTATAAAGACCAACATTGTGGAAAATCGGGAGGGGTGACTGTTTTTTTTTCATGAATTTATAAGGGGTGGTTATGACGAAAACATACTAAAAGCACGAGGTCGTTGGGAGAGCGGGTTCAAATATCACATTCTTGTGCTTATCAGCTCTATCCCCGCTATATCTCCGAAACCGCGAACTCTACAAAAAAATGTCTGAGCAAGAATGAAAGTTTACACAATTTCCTATAAAGTTCATCTAACATGCATAGGTCGAATTCCTAACAGTTATCCAGATATAGCTAATTTAAAAATCAGAAATTTCACATAAACGGCAATATGCTGGGCGCCACATTTTGCTTGGTTACGCCATCGGATGAAATTACGTAGTGATTCTACTAAAAATCATTACGTAAATTCATACGATGGCGTAACCCAGCAAAATATGGCGTAACTATTCCAAGTAAACAACCATTCAATTCAATACAATAGTCAATGTTCTTTTTTGGATACGGTACAACACGGTTGTACTGCACTGCAGATTTCTATCAATTTACGCACGTCAATGATTTTATCCTTGGAATAAGTATTGGCCTGGAAGGCTGTGTGAAGTTAGCCAGTCATTTTTTTGAAATTAGGTCCTTCTGCTCGGTGAACCGTTTGTTCTACAGCGGCTACGTTTGTTCTTGATTGTTCGCCAATTAATATCGTTTGTTCTTCTCTAATTATTTAATTATAGCAACTTTAAAATTGTGAGTGTGAACTTAGCCAGTCATTTTTAAATATGGGTCGGAAAGGTATAGGTTTGGTATCAATCGAAAGCCAGACGTTTGTTCATTTTGTAGGGCGTTTGTTCATCCTGGAAACGGAAGGATACAGGAATTATTAAGGAAAAAGAGATTAGTTGTGACGTCATCTTCACTCAACCAACGCCATCTACTCAGCTCAGCTGTACGGGCAACCCGTGTCCCGCGAACAATTTATGCAAGATCCACACCATCATCGTACAGCTGAGCTGAGTAGATAGCAACTTTAAAATTGTGAGTGTGAACTTAGCCAGTCATTTTTAAATATGGGTCGGAAAGGTATAGGTTTGGTATCAATCGAAAGCCAGACGTTTGTTCATTTTGTAGGGCGTTTGTTCATCCTGGAAACGGAAGGATACAGGAATTATTAAGGAAAAAGAGATTAGTTGTGACGTCATCTTCACTCAACCAACGCCATCTACTCAGCTCAGCTGTACGGACAACCCGTGTCCCGCGAACAATTTATGCAAGATCCACACCATCATCGTACAGCTGAGCTGAGTAGATGGCGTTAGTTGAGTGAAGATGACGTCACAACTAATCTCTTTTTCCTTCATAATTCCTGTATCCTTCCGTTTCCAGGATGAACAAACGCCCTACAAAATGAACAAACGTCTGGCTTTCGATTGATACCAAACCTATACCTTTCCGACCCATATTTAAAAATGACTGGCTAAGTTCACACTCACAATTTTAAAGTTGTTATAATTAAATAGTTAGAGAAGAACAAACGATATTAATTGGCGAACAATCAAGAACAAACGTAGCCGCAGTCGAACAAACGGTTCACCGAGCAAAAGGGCGTAATTAAAAAAAAACGACTGGCTAACTTCACACAGCCGTTATAATTAAATAATTAGAGAAGAACAAACGATATTAATTGGCGAACAATCAAGAACAAACATAGCCGCAGTCGAACAAACGGTTCACCGAGCAAAAGGGCGTAATTTAAAAAAAATGACTGGCTAACTTCACACAGCCGGCCTGGAGAGGTAAAATGTCGAAATTCGTGTAGATTTCTTCCGTATAACCTTTTAAATAATGAGAAAAGGTGCGACGGCATTTCGATATAGTGCACCTTTTCGTGCAGTAAGATTAAAATTGCTAAAATAATTGTCTTTGACCAATTGTTGCCGTTATTCTCTATCATGTGTAATCCCATTCCTTATAAGGCCGTTCGCCCGATGGATTTTTTGTCCAACTTTTGAGCATTCAAACAAGTTGGACAACAAATCCATCGTGCGAAGTTGGACAACAAGTGTGAAATTTAACGAGCATTCACACAAGTTCACCGTGCGACAACATGTGTGAGTTCAAAAAAACCTTCACTCTTCTTACATTGACTATTGTCCGAAATATCAACATAAGCTTTTTAATAATGAAGAGTTAATTAACTGAATGGTTTTTTCATTTGTTTTGTATATTGCAAGGGTTACATGGATGGCCCTGGTAATCTCATCATAAAATATGTCCTTCTCATATAACATACTTAGTCGGAAATGTTACCTTCAATGCTTTACAAATCAAGAAAAATGAACGAAACAACAAATCTAGGGACGCGAGAGCGTCCCGCCAGCCAATGTGAAACGAAGAAATTTGAACAAATCATAAGTGAAAAGCGACTAAAGGTGCATGTTCGTAGAGACAACTCGTGTTAATATCGCTCAGCGATCGTAGTTTTGCATCAAACTGCCATCCATATTTGCATATTTATACCCTATACCCATAAAATGGTATAGGGTATATTGTTTTTGTTACGCCGATATTATGTAACACCTCAAAGGAGCCACCGGAGGTATGGCAAACTATATATATAAATGATCAGGGTCGGACTCTGAATCGAATAAGCCATGTCTGTCTGTCTGTCTGTCCGTGTGTCTGTCTGTTAGCACGATAACTCCCGAAATAATGAAGCTAGCGGTTTGAAATTTTGGTCAAATGTTTGTTTTGCTAAAATCTTGGACGGTATTGAAAATGGGCCAAATCGGACCACGGGTTCCCCTACCTCCCATGTAGAATGTAACGAAAAACTTCAAATTAGTATCATATGGTAGCCGTTGGATGCCCTGAAAAGGTAATAAAGATGTGTCAGGTCCGACCCATCTACCCCTCCCTCCCCCACAAAAATATAAAATTGAATATTTTGGGTTTTGCGTGCCTTCTAGGTCTGTACATGGGTATAGGGTATACACTCATCGTGCTATTCGCACGATTAGAACTCGGTCTCGTTTTTGAATGGTTTTACTTTCCTTATGTCGACTATGATCTAAAAGAACATTTCTGTATCGAAAATATACGCATATACTGTTCAGAACCTGTGGTTTAACTGCGGTCGCTGAGCGATCATCCCATGAGTCGTCTCTACGAACACAAACCTTTAGATTATGTTCTAGGGACGCGGGAGCGTCCCGCCCGCAAATGATAAACGAAGAAATTTGAACAAATCAAAAGTGAAAAGCGACTAAGGCCCGTATTTATGAACATTCCTTAACTCAAGGAGACCTTGAGTCAAGGATGCCGAAATTCTATAAATTAAATGTCATTTCCCATACTTTTTCATAGAAATTATTTATATTCAGGAGTCAATGCATCCTTGATTTAAGGCGAAACACAAGGAGACCTTAAGTTTTCAATAAACTTGAAATATTATATTTCAAGGAAGATGGGTACCTTGACTTCAAGTGAGGTTGACTATAGAAAATTTCAAGGTTTCCTTGAGTTAAGGAATGTTTAAATACGGGCCTAAGACTATGTTTACACGACGGAACAAGTACGGGGTTTCGGACCTCTGTAGCTCGGACCCTGGGTTGGTCCTGAGTATTCAAATTTGATAGAGGTTGTCGCTTGTACTGTCTTACGAAGTGTAGCAAATTTCAAGAAGATACGATGAAAAACACCGGAGATATAAGAGTTTGAAAACCGCATTTTTTCAAAATCTTGTTCTCGTCGTTCTCGTTGTTCTTGTTGTTTATTGACGGGGCTACAGCCTCGTAGAGAGCGTCTTGGGATTTGTTCTCTTTTCCCATCGATAGAGTCTGTCCTGAAGGTGTGCAAAGGCTATCATTTGCTCCGATCCGTGCAGTGACAAAAAAGATACAGCGAAAAATGTGAATCAACTGCATAGAGTTTCTCGCTTAAGGCTTTTTATATGTTTTAAATATATTTTTCAAGGAATTCTGATGAGTTAATTTTAACAAAATTTAGCATGCAGATTTATTCTTGTAATTCCACTCGGTTTGACTCTGTTGTGGTATACTCCAATCAATAGAGACGAAATAATAGGGGTTAGCGTGCAAAAATTGGGGACTCCTCAAATTTTTGATATGTTATAAAGACAGGTGAGGTAAGTTAAAATCCAAGTTTGCGTCACTTTCCCCCCTGTGCTCCCGCCGCTATCTTCAAAAACCCCTTTCATCAGTTTTTGGCCTGTAACTTCTTTACAGTCCATTTGAGCACAAAATCTGCCAAGACATTTTTGTAGAGGACAAAATTTCCTACAAATTTAATCTAAGATGTTGTACTCTACAATTCAGATTAACAGAGTTATAGCGCCACGAAAATGGAGAAAATATCAAAAATCATGCCAACTTCAAACTCACAAAAACGCATTGTATACCTACCAATAACTCATATGGAATTTTTAGCATATTCTTTGCGCTATAACTCTGCCAATTTTGATTGTAGAGTAAGACTTGTCAGATGAAATTTATAGGAAATTTTGTGCTCTACAAGATTGTCTCGGCACATTTCGTGCTCAAATGGACTGGGAAGGAGTTATAAACCGCAAACTGATAAAAGAGCCGATTTTAGATGGTTTTTTCAAGATAGCGGCGGGAGCACAGGGGGGAACTTGGATTTTAACTTACCCCACCTGTCTTTATAACATATCAACAATTTGAGAAGTCCCCAATTTTTGCAAGGTAAAATCTCCCCGTTGATTGGAGTAGTAGGTAAAAAGGGCAGTCTTAGTTATATAGTGACTGAAACAGAGACTGGTCCTGATACCTATAGCTATGACTGATTCCTGGTCACTTCATCATTGTAAAAGCAATGCTTGGTAAACTAGTTTAGTCAAGACTGAGCAGGTTATCGGGACCTTTGATAAAGGATTAATTAATTTTTGATATGTATATTTTCTCTGGGGTCTGGTATGCATTTTGTAACGTAACGGCGCAACGACGATTAATAGCAAAAAACCAAAAGTACTAAAAAAGGGGTATTTTAAAAGGGAGAATGATGGAACCTGGATATAAGGAAAGTCTTGAGTCTGTCGTAACGGGAATCGTGTTGTAACCGTTTGGTGTGGATAGGCCCAATTTGGAACTTAGGAAATATGGATGTAATTTGAATCACATATTGAGTACACAGTGAGGGAGGCTTTATGGTAACATTAACAATTAGATTTAAGATTAGGATGAATGTTAGGGTTCCGGATGGAGATGGAGTAAAGGCTTAGACTTAAGTTAGGGCTAAGGTTATAGTCAAAATGAAGTTTAGGGTAACGGGTAGGGTTAAGTTAGGATAGAGTTTGCGTTAAGGTTAAGTTTGACGTTATGGTCAAAGTTAGGGTTAACATTAAGTTTAATGTGATGTACAAAGATACTAAGGTTTGCGAGGTTACAGGGACTACCAAGGTTATCAGGGTTACCAAGGTTAATAAGGACTTCCAAGATCACCAAAATTATCAAGTGTACTATGGTAACTAAGGTACCAAGGCGACCAAAGTTACCAAGGGGACCAAGGTTACTTAGGTTACTAAAGAGACAAAGATTAACAAGGGGTTTATCATTATTATACTTATTGTTATCAAACAAATTCGTGACAATAGGGGAATGAATATAGTCTTCATCATTTATTGATAAGTTGGATCAAACAAGTTGGATGCCGTCCGAACGCACCTAAATACCTTCTCTAAGGTAACTAGACGATATCAGCTGTGAACTGACTGACTGTGACCAGGCGAATTATTCGCGCCGCACCAGTGTGAACACCTAAAAATCTGCCGCGAATTTCCCTGCACGAATTTGCGGCGGAAAATTCGGGCCGCGTTTTGCTGTCAGCTTCACTTTAAGGGTAAGTACTATGTTCACTGAGCGAAAAACTTGCATTGATGTCTCACATGAAAAATATGCCGCGAAGACTTGCCTAAAGGTCCATCTAGATTGATCGCCAAATAGCGTCACGCGTGCAACTTTTGTTCGTTCTTTTGTGTGAAATTGAATAATTATTCTTGAATGGCCGTGTAATAATTCAAACGCGCAAAGTCCGATTGATCACCAAAATGAAATTTTGGTTATGTCATTATACCCTTCGCTCATAGAGTGAAAGGGTATATTGTTTTTGTTACGCCGATATTATGTAACACCTCAAAGGAGCCACCGGAGGTATGGCAAAGTATATATATAAATGATCAGGGTCGGTCCCTGAATCGAATAAGCCATGTCTGTCTGTCTGTCTGTCTGTCCGTGTGTCTGTCTGTTAGCACGATAACTCCCGAAATAATGAAGCTAGCGGTTTGAAATTTTGGTCAAATGTTTGTTTTGCTAAAATCTTGGTCGGTATTGAAAATGGGCCAAATCGGACCACGGGTTCCCCTACCTCCCATACAAACTACCCCTCCTTGATATTTTAATTCGGCCATAACTTTCGGTAGAATATCGCTATCGACTTGAAATTTTGATCAATGTCTCATTCTGACATATACTTTGAGTTGATGGAAAGTGGATTAGGTCCGACTACCCCTACCCCTACTTCCCCTACAAAGTTATATTCAGTCATATCTTTTGATAGAATGTCACGAAAAACTTCAAATTAATATCAAATGGTAGCCGTTGGATGTCTTGACAAGGTAATAAAGATGTGTCAGGTCCGACCCATCTACCCCTCCCTCCCCAACAAAAAATATGAAATTGAATATTTTGGGTTTTGCGTGCCTTCTAGGTCTGCACATGCGGGTATAGGGTATACACTCATCGTGCTATTCGCACGATTAGAACTCGGTCTCGTAACTTTGTCATTAAGTTTGTAACACATTAAAGGAAGCATCTCCGACCATACAAAAAGTATACATATATGATCAGCATGACTTGGGGAGTCGATTGGAGCATGTCCGTCTGTCTGTCTGTTGCGACGCGTTTTACTCGGCGGGTATTGAAGCTAGCAAGCTGAAATTTTGCACACGTGCTTCTTATTGTTACAGGCTGTTTGTATGTTTGATTCACCCAAATTGGATCACTGGGTCATGGGGCTGCCATACAAACCTAGCTCCCCAATTTGAGTTCTTCTAACAAAAACTTTTTTATTTGTGTACCAATTTCAACCAAATTCCACAAAAAAGTGTTTCTATACATAACACATAATATATGCAAGAATTGATCAAATCGGACCATGGGGTCATGGGGCTGCCATACAAACTTAACCCCCCAAATGAGGTTCTTCTAAGAAAAACTTTTTTATTTGTGCACCGATTTCAACCAAATTTCACACAAATGTATTTCTATTGTTGACACAAAACATATGTAAGAACGGATGAAATCGGACCATGGGGTCATGGGGCTATCATACAAATCCAACCCCCCAAATTAGGTTCTTCTAAGAAAAACATTTTTATTTGTGCACCAATTTCGAACAAATTTCACACAAATGTATTTCTATTGATGATACAAAACATATGTAAGATTGAATCAAATCGGACCATGGGGTCATGGGGCTGCCATACAAACCAAACCCCCCATATTGGTTCTTCTAAGAAACATTTTTTTACACTAATTTCACAAAACCTTGAATTAATATGTCTTTATCAAAGCAACTAAAAAGTTCAAAACGAATGGAATCGTACTGTGGGGTCATGCTCCGGCAACCCCAATAAAATTTTCCGAGTATGTAAATATTTTTATTTGCCCACTTATTTCAACCAAGCCCAAAACTTTTGTCAAGACGGAAGAAAAAGAATGAGGAGGGGGATTAAATACAAGTCATAGGTACGCCCGAAAAAACTTTTAGCCCAAGCGAAGGGTATCCAAATTTCGGCCGCGCCCGAAATTAGCCTCGGCCCCGGGGGTTGGCGAGCGAAGCGAGCAGGGGGCGAAGCCCCCTACACTGAAAAAAATGGTTTAGACTTTTTATCTAAAGTGAAGTAGTTGACTTAAATTTAGATAGTTTTACCAAAGAAATAGCGGATTTCTCTAATCTTCGCAGCTAAAAATACTATTAAATTCGTTCATTTAACCACGCAAGATTAGAAGAAAAAGTTTAGTCAATTCTTCCATAAAAGTTGTTGATTGTACTATTCAAATATAAAATTTAACTACAAACAATCGTTCTTTTTTCTTCAACACAATTTAGCTATCCAACATTTAACAATTTATAGATAATGAATAGCTGTCTTTACAAATGAATTAATTGAATTTGCAAATATAGTAGATGTTTCAACTAATGACGAATAGAAAAATTATCCATATCTTCGTAACTGTTTCAACTACATATAATCATAAGCTGAAAATCAACGCGAACTTTAGATGAATTCGACTATTTCTTTAGATAACCATTCTAATTTTTTTTCTCTGTGTAGTTTTCTGTCTCCATTTGGTTGCTAGTGTAGATGTGAAAAGGTTTTAAAAAATAACGCGGCGGTAAATTTAATACATTTATTGTAACTCAATAATGGCTACGTACTAAGTTTACAATTTTCTAAACTTTTCTGGTCGGACTGTTCGACCCGGTGGTTTATTCCAAACTGCCCGTAAGATGGTTGTTCTCGTCGTTTTGGCGCGAAGCTACGGCGTTGCCAGGTGTGTTGGTTTAAAACTCGACATTCCGCCCCCCGTGAATCCTGGTAGACTAGAGGATTCATCATAACATAAAGCGGCTAGCTTTGATGCTGGTCGGCGTAGTAAACCTTGCGTTGTTCGTACCTCGGCGCTACGTACTTGGCCATCCTTAGCCTTGAATACCTCGGTGATCACTCCTTTCCTCCACTGGCTGCGCGGTTGACTCGGGTCGCAGATGACAACTAGCACTCCTGGCTTAAGGGATGCAACCTCCTCCCTCCATTTGGATCGGCGAAGAAGTTGTGGTAAATACTCGGAGACCCATCTTTTCCACAACCTGTCCTTGATGCTTTGGGCGATTCTCCATTGTTTACGTAGACACACAGGCTCCTCAGCTGTGTTCGGTGTTTGTGTCGAATTGAGGCAACCAAGCAGAAAGTGGTTCGGTGTCAGTGGCTCATCATCTTCCGGCGATAAAGGCAAGTCGGTTAACGGTCGGCTGTTGACGATGTTTTCCGCTTCGATGAGGGCGCTTCGGAATGTCTCTAGGCGTGGCGTTATTTCCGTGAAAATTCGACTCAGAAGACGTTTGACGCATTGAATTAACCGCTCCCAACATCCTCCTGCGTTTGGATAGAGTGGGCAATTGAAAACCCAATCGATGCCGTTCTGACTCATGTAGCGCTGTACTTCAGTAATATCGAACAATCGGTTCTCGCTTGTTAACTCCTTATGTGCTCGAACAAAATTGGTCCCATTGTCACTACGGATTCTCACGGGCGTTCCACGTCTATTCATGAAATTTCGCAAACAAAGAAGGAAGGCATCGGCAGAAAGGTCGGTAGCTATCTCGAGATGAATTGCCCGTGTCGTCAGACAAGTGAAAAGACAAATCCATCTCTTTTCTCTGCGGCGTCCTATGGCGATGAAAAATGGTCCACAGTAGTCGACTCCCGTATAACTAAATGGGCGGACATACGGAGTCAGGCGATCAAGTGGCAATTGTCCCATTAAAGGAACTTTCGGCTTGGCTGATGCGTTAATGCAGGCTGGACAATGTTTTCTTATAGACTTCATCAGGGCTAGAGCCTTTGGTATCCAGTATCGTTGACGTAATTCGTTAATCACTAACCTGTCGTTTTGGTGATGACGTTTTCTGTGAAGATCTTCCATCAATAGACGTGTAACATGGTGCGTCCTTGGCATGATTATGGGCTGGCGAGCAGAAAGTGGCAAACAATAGGCGGTATCGACTCGTCCCTTCACACGAATTACCCCATCCGGTTCAAGCGATGGTGTGAGCTGGTACAAATCGCTCGACTTTGGCACTCGTCCTTCTGAACGAAGAGATTCTACCTCGGCAATGAAGACTTCATGTTGGACTAGACGACATAGTATGACTTCGGCTGCTATCATTTCGGCTGCAGTGATTTCCCCTTGATGGCGGTGTGATACGTCGAGTCTAACGTTCCTGGCGAATCTCAGAATCCAGGCAGTTACTCGTGTTAGCTTGGAAAAGGATGAAAATTTGTCGAATTTAATGAAACGGTTAGCATCACATACCACAAAAACTCGTAGCGGGACTTCTTCCTCTCGGCAGTATTTTGATGATATCTCGCAGGGTTCTTTCGGCCACAAATCCTCACTTCGATATAAAAAGTCAGGTCCCTTTATCCATCGCGTGTTATCGTGATTCTCCTTGACCTTGGTAGCATCGTCGGCAACGTTCATGGCACTAGGTAGCCAGAACCATTGGGCTGGTGAAGGTGAAGATAGAATTTCCGCAATACGGCAGGCAACAAATTGTTTGTATTCCCGTGCCGTGGATTTTATCCAAAGGACAACAGTCTTCGAATCGCACCAAATGATGACTTTGTCGATAACGAATTCCAGGCTTTGAAGAATTGTCTCCTTTAGGCGGCTTCCTAAAACGGCGGCTTGTAGCTCAAGACGTGGAATAGTCATGGTTCTGATGGGGGCACATCTACTCTTCGCTGCAACTAGGGCGACATCAATCTCGGATCCGGATTTTACTCGAAGATAGGCAACTGCGGCGTAGGCATTTATGCTGGCATCGACAAAAACGTGTAGTTGTTTCTCATCAGCAGTTTGCAGTAATGGCGAATAGCATCGTGGAATAGTAAACTTTTCAATCTGCTTGAAATCATTCCACCATTTAGTCCATGGAACGACTAGTTGAAAAGGTAGCTCCTCGTCCCAATTGACTTGAAGTTTCCAAACGGCTTGCAACAGAATTCTCGAACCAATCGTGAAATTTGCTAATAGTCCGAATGGATCAAATATTGACATGATGATCCCCAACATTTCGCGCTTGGTTGGTGGTCGCTTCATTAACATGACTTCCTCTGGTATCTTATGAAACTTGAAATGGAACTCAAGTGCATCGTTTCTCGTGTTCCAAAAAAGACCCAAAACCTTGTCGAATGACTTATGGCTCTCCAGGTTAACGCTATCGATCTCCAATTCACGTCCATTCAAGCGCCTCTCCAATTCCTTGCAATTCGACACGAAGTTACGAAGTGTAAATCCAGCATTGTTGTTTATAGCGATTGCTTCCAAAATGGTCTTCTCGGCTTCGACTTCACTCTCAAAACTTGCCACCAAATCATCGACGTACGTGTTTTCGACAACTGCTTTACGACCCTTTGGCATACTCGACATGTAATCGTTAGCATTAAGATTTTTGACATATTCGGCGCAACATGGCGAACAAACGGCCCCAAATATCATTGACTCCATAGCGTAGACTTGAATCGGCTTATCCGGATCTCCATCACGCCATAAAAATCGCTGTGAGTTATGATCAGCTTCGCGAATTCGTACTTGTGAGAACATCTCTCGAATATCTCCTGCAACAGCGACGATTCCTTGCCGAAACTTATAAAGTATTCCGAACAAAGACTGAGCATGCTCTGGTCCTTTGAGCAAAGCGGAGTTAAACGAAACGTTGGACACGGTGGCTGCTGCGTCGAACACGATACGTAGTTTGTCGGGTTTATTAGGGTTGGTGACACCAAAATGAGGCAAATACCATGTCCTGGCATCATTGATGGCGGCCTCTTCCGGTGACAAATGTCTGGCATACCCCTTTTGAATGTACTTTGAAATTTCTTCCTTGTACTTCTGGGCAAATAGATGATTATCTTTCATTTTTGCCTCTACTTTTAGTAAACGTCGCTCAGCCATCGCGAAGCTTGGCGGGAACTCGATGGCATTGCTTCGCCATAAGAGTCCAACTTCGAAATGGCCATCTTTATATTTAGTAGTCTGCTTCAGAATATCTCTGGCACGTCGATTTTCCTCAGACTCCAAAATAATGTTTGTCTTCCGTACACCAAAATATTCGACCGATAAATATTCATCGATCATTTGCACTAATTGCTTAGATGGTGAACAGACATTGACGTGAAGTACGGTGGCAATTGAGTCTGGTTTATTAACCATTGGCCCGAAGACTACCCATCCCAATTTGGTCTCGGCGGCAATGGGTTGATCGATTTCACCCTCGACAGCCCTGTTGTAAGTTCCCAAGAACGAGTTGTCTAGTCCCAGTAGGATGAACGGCTTTGCGTCAATATAATCGATAATCGGTAAGGACGACATGTGCGAAAATTTAGTGCTATTCAAAGTTTGCACAGGCAAATTTAGACCCTTCACCGTATGTACATTCTTTAAAGCAAAGCATGGTGCGTTTTCGAAATTGCCTCGTATATTTAACGCAATTTTCGATGACTTCTCAGTTTTCCTCTTATCCCCGTACCACTGCAGAGTCAAAGAAACCGAATTTCCTTTCAGACCCAACTGACTAGCTACCCTTTCCTCTATCAGTGAGATGGACGATCCTTCGTCTAGCATAGCGTAACCACAAATATCCCCAAGCGGTCCATTAATAGTGACTGGTAAAATCTTGAACAAGTGTTGCGACTCCTTCTTATGGCGACAATTTAAAATGTGCTCTTGCTTTGGCACAGAGGTTGGCTGTTGATGCAACAACGGATGGTGCATACGATTGCAATTGTTCTCGGAACACACTTGCTTCTTACGACACATAGTTAGACTGTGCCCGCTTTTGAGGCACCCGAAACACAAATGTTTCTTTTTGACAGCGCTCCATCTCTCGTCAATGGATAGCGCTTTAAAATTGTCGCACTCCCATATAAAATGAATCTTCTTACAATAACAGCATGATTTACCTGATATATCTGCGCTGTGCAAGACTCGGCGAGTGACATTTTTGGGTGTCGGATGAGAACTCCTTGACGGACAATTGCTGCTTGTTGGCATCAGGCTGACTATTTTCGCCAACTCATTAATCCATTCGGCAAACGATTCGATGGTGGGAAACGGTTGAATTGTTGTGGCATGCTTGGCCCATTCATACTGCTTCGTCGGTGGAAGTTTTTTGACGATCTCTTCTAACAGCGTTGAGTTATAAAGGTGATGATTACAGCCGGCGGACTTAAATAAAGACACCATATTACGAATTTTATTTGCAAAAGAAAATACCTTTTCGATTTCTTGATCAGAAATAGCTTCAATTAGCTTTACGTTCTCAATCTGTGCTTTCACAAGGATGTCCGGTCTTCCAAAATTGAATTTCAATTCTTCGATGACTTTCGGCACGTCTTCAGGGTAAATTAGCATTGAAGAAACTGATAGCTTCGCTTCACCTTGCAACGACTTGTGTAAGCGCATTAAATTTTGTTTGTTGCTGTACGCAAACTCTGCTGTTGACTCGCGAAACGATGTGAAGAACAGCGGCCATTCTTCGGGTTTCCCATCGAAGATTGGCAATGGAAATAGCCTCACGGAAATGTCATTTGAGTATGACAGACGACTTTGAAAGGCTGACGTTTCCATTGCGGGAACAGTATATGGCACTTCATATGGGAAATTTACCGTTGTTGCTGAGGGCATACCTGGATACGACGAATGTTGTCGCAAAAATGGCGGCTGCTGGGGCAATGGTGCGTTCGGCTGCGACAATGGTGGGTACTGCTGTGGCAATGGCGGGTGTTGCTGTGGCAATGGCGGGTGCTGCTGTGGCGGCGGGTGTTGCTGTGGCAATTGTGGGTGCTGTTGGGGCAATGTGGGGTGCTGCTGTGGCGGCGGGTGTTGTTGGGGCAATTTTGGCTGTTGTGTAGATGGCAATTGTTCTGGCGGTGCGGCCGGTGGCACGATCGAAAGATTGTTGATACGTTCTTCGATTTCAGCTCGGAGGGCTTTGATACTCTCTTGATTTTCAACTCGAAAATCTTGTATAGTATCTTTCAGAGCAGAAATGGCGGCACTTAAATCGGATTCTACTGAACGTTGCACTTTGGGTGTACTGCTCGGAAAATCGTCATCCGCATGACTTCGATTCTTCTTGCGCGGCATAATGCGTGGCGATTGCGGGAATTTAAACGGGTCGAAACTTGTGAAAAGGTTTTAAAAAATAACGCGGCGGTAAATTTAATACATTTATTGTAACTCAATAATGGCTACGTACTAAGTTTACAATTTTCTAAACTTTTCTGGTCGGACTGTTCGACCCGGTGGTTTATTCCAAACTGCCCGTAAGATGGTTGTTCTCGTCGTTTTGGCGCGAAGCTACGGCGTTGCCAGGTGTGTTGGTTTAAAACTCGACAGTAGATGCTAAATAGCAGCCAAATGGCTGTTCGTGATGCCAGTTGTTGGACGCGCAGCCATTTGGCGATCAGTCTAGATGCCCCTTTATATTCACGAAATTTAAGATAAATGGGCACTCGCGGTCTGATGGATTGTCTATGACACCTTTTTCCTGTGAAATAAAGTGCAGCTGCATTTTTTCGCTGACGAAATGTCAAAAATCGGTGTGGAGACTTTCGTGTGAAGTGAGTTCCGCCAAGTAAATTCAATTTCACGACCATAAAAATGTTGACAGTATTTGTATGGATTTCACGTGAACAGGTGACATAATTTTTTTTATATTTGTATTTTAAAATAAATTCAAAACACCTTAAATGACTTTGCTTATAAATTTTTATTCGGATGTATTTCGAATTTTATGTCATCCTCAGCGAGCTCAAAGTTTTTGCATTATTGATGACATTAGTACCTACTCTCAGAGCTCCATTACACAGTCATATATATGATAATAAATATTACCATCTCCTTAAGCCTACTCGATTTCGTTTAGTGCACGTGTAAAAATTTAAACCGAATGAATCGAGTAGTATCCCGTGCAGGTTTGGTTAGATCCACTGCCATCTAGATAGACAGGCCGGATTATCAGCTGATCTGTCAGTGGTCATGCAAGACTAGTAGTGCCATGGTTGGTCATGGTCCGCGCTTAGTACTGCCAAAGTACCGCTCAGTACAATCCACAAATTGTCCACAATCCAAATATCAGTGGCTGTCAGCCTGTCATTTCGTGTGACTTGCTATGATATACACATGCCAGTGCGTTGATTTTTGAGATAAATATGGTAAGTACGATGTTCATGTATACTATTTTACCATACTTGCACATCAAAAACACATTAAAGCAAACCATAACCTTTGTTTCGTAATAAACGCTCGGCATATTTAAACTTTTGGGTTCAGAAGCACTGGAGGTTGTGGGCTTTACAAATATCAACTGTCACTGGTCACGAACGCACTTTGTCCACTTGTAGACGAACAAATTTCTGCAGTTCGGCCTGTCTATCTAGATGGCAGTGGTAGAGCTCCATATAAAAAAATGACACTTACCCAGGTAAAGTTCACGCGTGCAACTACTCTACACGGGATAGAGCTCAAATGTAGATGGCGAACGCATCGCATAGGGGAAATTTGAGGGAATGTGTTTTTTAAACCTAATGTGAGAGTTTTTCTAATCACGAGAAAAGATTTTGCAAAGAAATAATCATCTTTTGTGATAAAATCCACCACATCTAACAAATAAGCCGATAGAGGTGAGTCAAAGATGCGCAAAAACTGTCAAATGTCATCTGTTTGGTCTTAAGCCCCGGATAGAGTTCGAGCGGAATGAAAATGAAACGGTAATGAACCGGCATAAAACCCGTGGTGAATTTAAAATGTTAGCTTCGAAAATTGCTACAAAGGCGTTTTACGTCTTAAATCATCTTAAAAATAACTCAAAAAAATAATTTCCCCGTTGTCCGAATGCACTTTCAACGTGAAAATGAGTCGACTCTGTAGCATATTCTCCGTCGGGCGTGGTGAGTTTTGCAAACGTCAAACCGATTCACTGTCCACGACGAGTTCATCGTGGAAATTATCTAATGACCGGGGAATCGAAAAATAACACATAAAATGGCAGAGACAAATTGTGAAACCATTCTCGGATTTTAGTTTATGGAATTACCCAGCATTTACCACACATTCCACGACAGTATGTATGCATTTTCATTGAGAAAATCGCAGCGGACTAAAATTTCATTCTCATTCCGCCCGAGGTCTATCCAGGCCTTTAACCGGGATGTTACCCGCGATCGTTTTTTTTCGAGTCAGATTTACCCGCGATGGGTAAAAAAACGTCGCTATTGAGTGAATAAAAAGCAAGTCTCCACGGCACCGTTTTCACGGGAGACATTTATGCAAGTTTTTCGCCTGGTGAACTCAGTACATACCTTAACCTTCAAGCGGGCGCGCGGGCGGTAATTTACCGCCCTGATCATATAAACACGCATAGCTTTTCCCCCGTTGGCCGGATCGAGGTGGGAGAAGTATGTATTCTTAAGTGATACTGTTATAGATGCGACACAATAAAATTTTGAGTAAATTTTACCTTCCATGCCTTTCCAGCGGTCATCAAACGTTCGGGGGTTGTAAATTTTGGTATATAGTTGTGCCCAAAATGTGTGTGCTCTGTGTAATATCATTGAAGTGACATGCTTCGCTAAAACTGCTGAACTTGTTTTTTTGTTCACCAGGTAATACTTTTGATGATGATAACTTATTTGGAACATGCTCTTCTTTCAATATACCATAATTATAAGAATGGAAGTTGTACAGTTTAGCGCAAATATAGGGGAAAAGACGAGGGCGGTAAATTATCGCCGCGCGCCCCGGCTATGTGAAGTTACGTACGATGATGGTGTGGATCTTGCATAAATTGTTCGCGGGACACGGGTTGTCCGTACAGCTGAGCTGAGTAGATGGCGTTGGTTGAGTGAAGATGACGTCACAACTAATCTCTTTTTCCTTAATAATTCCTGTATCCTTCCGTTTCCAGGATGAACAAACGCCCTACAAAATGAACAAACGTCTGGCTTTCGATTGATACCAAACCTATACCTTTCCGACCCATATTTAAAAATGACTGGCTAAGTTCACACTCACAATTTTAAAGTTGTTATAATTAAATAATTAGAGAAGAACAAACGATATTAATTGGCGAACAATCAAGAACAAACGTAGCCGCTGTAGAACAAACGGTTCACTGAGAAAAAAGACCTAATTTCAAAAAAATGACTGGCTAACTTGACACAGCCGCGCGCCCCGTAATTTCACAAAAAATGCCCGCCCGCTTGAAGGTTAAAGGTATGTACTGAGTTCACTGAGCGAATAACTTGCATTTATGTCTCCCGTGAAAAATGTGGCGTGGAGACATGCATTTTATTCACTAAATTGACGATAAATGGTGTTTGTTTGTTTGCCCTGTGGCATGGGTCGCGAATAATGCCACCGCCTTTCCCGGCGTGTCGTAGAAGGCGACTAAAAAGGGACCTAATCCAAGGTGGATCAGCATGCGCCGAGGGATGCATGGTCAAGAGGGTGCTTGGCCGCTAGTATGCGAAGGTCGCAGGCAACCATGACATCTGAAACCTGAGGCACGTTTTAACATCAACAAGACCTCCCATAGGTTAATGTTTGTGTGTATGGGTTGCCGCGTCTGGAGATAGCCGGCGGACGTAAAAGGAAAGTCCATAAATTTACTTATTTCCACACACTAGTGCCAAAAACACAAAAACCCAACCTTTCTCCAAAAGGTGTAAAAGAATGGAAGGCCTTATGGAAATTGACGCAGATACAAGCACTACCCCGCTGGGCACGTCTTCTGCTATGCGGTTGAGTGATCCCGGGGCGAACCTAGTTCGCGCCAGACCTAGACGGTTTCCGGGGCGAGCAATATAAGGCAGTCCAATTACATTGTGGAGAAGCTGAGGGTTGCAAGCTGGAATGTCGGTTCCATGACGTCAAATAGCGAGGAGATTGAGGATATCATGAAGCGGAGAGGGATAGACATTATGTGCGTGCAAGAGACAAAGTGGCGAAATACCCATATCGACAGAGCCCGGTTTCTTACGAATTCCATGAAGTACAAATTGTACTACTATGGAATTACAAACCAAAGAAACGAAGTTGGCATTATTCTGGCGTCGTCTTTACTTGGCAGTATAATAAGTGTCGCGAAGAGAAGGGACCGCTTGATCAGCATCAAATTGATTATATGCGGAAGGGTGTGGAACGTAATAAGTGCCTACGCTCCCCAAGTGGGACTACCACAGGAAGAAAAAGAGGCATTTTGGAACGACGTTTACACCCTAATTCAGACCATTCCAGATACCGAATTGGTGTTCTTCGGAGGAGATTTAAATGGCCATGTGGGTGAATCAAATTATGATTACGAGGATTGCCATGGTGGAAAGGGTAGCCCTTCAACGGTCAGAAATGACGAAGGTGAAGCTATTCTGACCATGTGCAAATCGCATGGTTTGGTCATCCTAAATACATGGTTTGTGAAAAACGAGAGACACCTAATCACCTACAGTAGTGGACACGGAGATAGGAAACACGAAACGCAGATCGATTACCACCTCTGTTTCGATTTTATGAGAAGGTGGGTAAGAGACTGCAAGGTGATCTTGGGTGAATCTGTCGTCAGCCAACATCGTTTGCTCCTGTCAGAATTTATTTTGAAAGCAGGAGGAGCAAGAAATAGAAGAACTCCCATGCCTGTCGAAAAAATCAAGTGGCACAATCTCACAAACGACAACTTTGAACCTGTAGTAACTCCGTTCATTGATAAAATGACGGAGTGGTTTCAAAACAACATAAACTGCACCGAGCACAGTCCAACACAAATGTGGAATAGTTTCGCTGAAATGTCAGTAGGTGAGGCGGAAAAGGCACTTGGAGTTTCGAAAGGTCCACTCCACACGAAGAAAGAAACATGGTGGTGGAACACCGAAACTAAGGAAGCAGTGCAAGCCAAATCGAACGCATTTAAGGCATGGACGAAATGTGAGTCAAGCAGTGAAGCCGAACGGGTTCAACTTCGCGATAATTATATGCAATGCCGGAGGAAAGTAAAGCGCTTGGTAGCTCAAGCAAAGGCGAAGGCAGCTGAGAAATTCTACCAAGAATTAGAAACTCAGACTGCGACCGAAGGACCGTCTTTGCGCGAGAGACCTAAGCACGACGCCAGGATATTTAGGGTCGCAGCCCAAAGGAGAAGGAACGCTCGGGAAATACAGGGGCCAAAGTACGTGGAGGACTCACAAGGAATGTTGCTGATTGACGATACGGTAATTTGTAGCAGGATGCGAGAGTATTTTGACGAACTTCTAAATGAAGAGTTTCCTCGAGCAGCTTTTCAAGATGTTGAGCCGAATACCACAAATATTGAATATATCTCAGAGGAAGAGGTGATGGAGGCAATGCATCAGATGAAACGCGGAAAGGCAGTCGGCCCGGACAAAATCCCCGCGGAATTTTGGTTGAAAATGGGAAATGTCGGGCTTAGTTGGCTCACAGTTCTCTTCAACAAAATCAAAGGTGGGCAACCGATGCCTGATGCTTTCAGGGAAAGTTTTCTTCTTCCTTTCTATAAGAACAAGGGAGACTCACGCAAACTCAACAGCTATTGGGCTATAAAGTTAACACCTCATACACTGAAGATCTACGAGCTTGTTGTCTGCAACCGATTGAGAAAGATTGTGCGGTTGAATGACAATCAATGCGGCTTTGTTGAAGGTCGATCTACAGTCGATGCGATTCAGTGCATTCGTATTGCGATGGAAAAGTATAGAGCAGCACGAAAGGACTTGTACTTTGTGTTCATCGATTTGGAGAAGGCATTCGATAGAGTACCTCGTGATCTGATATGGTTGGCCTTGAGAGCACTTAATGTCCCCGAGGCATACGTCAGGATGATACGAGACATGTATGATGGAGCTACGACTAAGGTTAGATGCACAGCCGGTGAATCAGAAGAATTTCCGGTGAATGTCGGAGTACACCAGGGCAGTGTATTGAGTCCGTTGCTCTTCAACATCATCATGTGCTACTTATTAACACGTGTCTCCGACGGCCTAGAAATAGCTCTTCTTTTTGCTGATGATATAGTCCTCAGTAGCCCAAACATCGTTGCCTTGCAAGCTGAGCTTACAAAATGGTGTGACATTCTGGAGGAGCATGTAAGTATAACAAAGACTGAGTTCTTATGCTGCCAATTCTCAGACCCAAATGCACCGATACCAGAAATGTACGTCAAAGGAGAGCAGCTTAAGTCTTGTAACAAGTTCAAGTACCTTGGCTCGATGGTGAACAGCGGAGCTACATGCGATGATGACATCAAACATCGCACAAAGGTTGGGTGGATGAGGTGGCGAGAAAACTCTGGAGTTTTCTGCGATAAGAGAATGCCACTGAAGCTAAAGGGCAAGTTGTACAAAACGGTTGTACGTCCCGCACTCATGTATGGATCAGAATGCTGGACCATGTATGAAGGCACGAAAGAAATGACAGCGACTGAAATGAAAATGTTACGCATGTCAGTTGGTGTAACCAAAAGGGACCACATCAAGAGTAGCTACATTCGAGGCAGCTTGTCCATAGACCAACCAATAACCGAAAAGCTCGAAGACCGACGAATGGATTGGTATTGCCATGTTCAAAGGCGTCCGCCTGAGAGCCCCGCAAAGAGAGCGATATCAATGGAAGTTCCACTTGATGGACTCAAGGCCAGAGGCAGACCGAAGAACACCTGGATGTGTCAAATGAAAAAGCAACAACAACGCATTGGTCTCGGCGATGACACGATCCAAGATAGAGCTGCCTGTAGAAATATGCTGAGAAATTATCGCCAAAACGGGCGATGTGCCTACACCGCAGGTCGAGCAACGCGGAAACATGGAGCGGTATAAAGAACGAGGCAAGGAAGAAGAAGATTGACGATAAATGGTGCACTCGTGGTCTGATTGATTGTTAACTACACCTTTTCACTGTGAAATAAAGTGTAACTGCATTATTTTCGCTGGCGAAATGTTCAAAACCGGTGTGGAGACTTTCATATGAAGTGAGTACTACCAAGCGAATTCGATTTCAAGATCATCAAAATTTTTGACAGTATTTACATTGATTTCACGTGAACTGACGATGTTAGTACCTACTTTAAGGAGTAAAATAAAAGAAACTAGACCGAGGCTAATTTCGGGCGCTGCCGAAATTCGGATACCCGTCACATTTGAATGACACTAAGGCTTCTTTTGCGTTAACGATTTCTACCGCAGCCCTGCGACGCGTTCCGATTCCATCTTTTCCTGGATGCTTTGAGTCTAATCCAGGAACACACTTGGATGAATTTTGGTTAAGATTCAAAAAGTAAAAGTTTTTCCTACAAGAACCTAATATTCGTGGATTGTTGTGTATCTAGGCCATTAAATCATTGGAAGCTGGTAAAGCCCGGAGGCAGACGGTATCCCCATGGAACTTTTGAAAGCGGATATAAACGCTACAGCGGATATCTCCTCATCCAAGAGTGTTCGACAAGCGAGGCTCTCCCTAAAGAATGGAAGAAGGGCGTAATTGTTAAAATCCCTAAGAAAGAAAATCTCAAGGATTGCAATAATTGGCGCGGAATTTGTCTCCTCCCTACAGTCTCTAAACTGATGGCCAAAATAATCTTGGCCCGGTTCAAGACAACGATCGATCGCACTCTGAGCAATGAGCAAGCTGGATTAGGATTTTTGCCGTTCGATGGCCATATTTTGGTCTAATTTTCTTAGACTAATAGGGTATAATCAATGTAACATTACCACCAAACTGCAAACTTTCGTGAATCACTGCCTACGACGCATTCTACGCATCCTACGCATTTGCTGGCCTGAGGTAATATCTAACTACGACCTCCTCAAAATTACTCGTAAAATAGGATAGGCATCGACATCAAAAGGCGAAAGTGGCAGTGGATAAGTCACACACTTCGGCACTAAAATTGGATCAGAGGTTTGGTTTTTACAGAACTTCAATTAACCCTAGTTTTCTAAACGTATAAAAACTATTAGAAATAATGAAGCTAGAATAAAATGATTTAGGAAAGATATGGTCGTAAGACTATGCGCCAATTTTTTAAAGAATCGTACAAGCATCTCTCCTTGGCAGAAGTTGCAGAAAATTGAGATGAAAAAATAGGTTGTTTTTGGGCCAAATCGCACAAATTTTACTTTGGATCTCAATGAAAACTAAACCTCTTATCCGATTTTAGTGCGGTTAGTTTTATTTTATAGGTAAATGTGTTGGCTATAATAATTTATAATAAATAATAAATAATAATTTTGTTTCACTATTGTAGCTGGTCTAGCTTTGGAGATATTGCGCTTTAAGTCGTGCAAGAAAATTTTTTTTTCAAAAATCTTCAAATGCCTGTGGCAGCTAAGGGGTTAAGCTAAGGGGGTATGTTCGTTACAACTTTTTCGCTAGAAATCGTATGAGGAATCACAATCCGGTGCGTTTATGCGGCAGTTTCCGGACACCCTGTATACAGCGTACACTAAAAAGAAACCTGTGTACAAAATTTCAGCCTGATAGCTTCAAAACTAAGGGACTATAGTTTGCGTTGCAACAGACGGACATGGCCAAATCGATTTCTCTCGTCACACTGATCAATAATATGAATACTTTATATAGTTGGAGGTGCTTCCTTCTGTGCCTTGCAAACATCATGACAAAGTTAATATACCCTTTCACATAGTGACGGGTATAAAAAGAAAATAATAAAAAAGGGGAAAAATTCAATTTTCGAATGTAATTAGTCTACTTTTGCCATATTATCTTCCTGGGGAATTAATATCTACTACTATTCCTTCCCGAAGGGAGTGACGCCCTTAATCCGAATTCGATTTGAAACTCAAGAAATGTTTTCTAGCAGGCGAATTGTATTCGTATCGCGGACAATATGTTTTTTTTTTGGGACAGGAGACTATTACATTATGATGTGTGTTATGTCATCCGATAAACACATTAAAAATGAATAAATGGAGTAGTTTTTATACCCTATATGTATAGTATATAGGGTATATTGTTTTTGTTACGCCGATATTATGTAACACCTCAAAGGAGCCACCGGAGTTATGGCAATGTACAGTGGGTCACAGCTTATTTCAACCAGTTGATATGAAATAATTTAAACGTCAATAAAAACTAAATTTTCTCAACGCAGATTAATAGTGTAGTGTATACAGATATTATTTATTAACATTTGTTATTTAAACTTTAATATTTCAAATTATTTATAAGAATTAAAAACGAAAAGTAAGTAAAAACTATGTCGCAGCTTATTTCAACCAGACACGCCAACCATTATTTAAATTAAGTTTAAGAGCACAAGGACACGAATTTATTTCTTAGTATGAATGTTTTTTTAGGTTACCGACCATTTCATGCCGTTTGATTTGTGTACCTTACAGAGTCACTCCCAAGTAACAATTTGATACCTATAAAACTTAATAGATTATTCTCTTCTAACAATAATAGGGGCACTTTACAGGCTATAAATGCTGAATAATAGTCCAATAATGGCATTTGGCGCCATTTTTTGATCGAATAGAACCTTATTGTAGCGGTAAATTACGCTTCGAAAAAGACATACATCATGTGTCTTATGTCATCATTTTCTGTCATTTTCTCGCGTTTGCAAAAAAAAAAGAAAAAAAAAAATAATTCCCGCAGCTAGCTTCGAACCCATGCTTATTGGTTGCAAATCCTACACGCTACTACTCAGCTAACCTCACATATGGTCGGCATTGCTCAGAAACACTACAAATGGTTTTTGCTTCTATATAAATGCTTGACAATTCTTTATCGAATCTTCTGCAATGCACCCTATGTCAATCAGGTCACGTTGACTAAATCCACACACTTATCAATCAAATGTAGCCCGTTTCTGCACAGAAATCATCTTAACTGATTCCGAAAATAACAATGAGTGAGTTTCAGGCGAGATTCCAAAGAATTACACGGAAGAAATTAAATATTTCTGCCCCTCAAATGCTTCAGTTTTTTTAAAAATCACAAAGTACATCCTTCTATAAAACGATGATGAACAATTTATTGGATGACCATACGAATGTCACACTATAAAAATGAAACCGACTGTGCTATAGAAGAATATATGCATGTGTGTGTTAGCTTAGAGCAGACGTGTCAAACTCGCGGCCCGCGGGCCGCATGCGGCCCTCCTCGCAGTTCTGTGCGGCCCGCGGCCATGCTCAAAATTTGGCGGTTACTTGGAAGTTCAATCATATTTTCACGTTTTTGCTCCTTGCCTTAATTTTTTAATGTTCTTGAAGTTTTTGGCATTTCCTCCTGCGGCCCACCTAAACCTGAGGAGAGTCTTATTTGGCCCGCGCCAGGTTTTGAGTTTGACACCCCTGGCTTAGAGAGACTATTGCATGGGTGTGCTGTATGATCCAATTAACACAAGAGTGGAGTATTCAAAGGAGTATCTTTTTAGGTTAACGTTTACAGACAGTTTTATCGAAGTCTTATACCACCATCTGCAAATTTATTCCATAATGATGATAGAAAGCTTTCCGGAAAATGCTTATGTTTTATCGGATCACAATATTTCTTTAAGCGATGTCACACGATAAATTGATTTCGTGGTACTATATGAGGGTTGGGTACGATATCCCGCCCATCATATTCCCGTTTTTTTTTAAATCCTGACATTCAATATCCCGCCATTTAAAAATCCCGCCATTTAAAAATCCCGCCAATTAAAAATCCCGCTCAATTAGAATCCCGTCTAATCAAAATCCCGCCAATCCAAAACCCCGCCATTTCAATAACCCACTTATTCAAAATCCCGCTTTTCAATATCCCGCCACAAAAAGTAAGTATTCTTTCAAAAATCGCGCGCGATTAATGAAAGAATACTTACCTTTTGTGACGGGATATTGAAAAGCGGGGCGCGCGATTTTTGAAAGAATACTTACTTTTTGTGACGGGATATTGAAAAGCAGGGCAGAAAAGAATACTTACCTTTTTACTACATCACATTTGCCGTTAAAATATTGATACTGCTATACAGATTGGAAAGTGAAAGCTATAGCTAGTATTCTCTTATCAGTGAGATTCAATTTCAATATTAGTGAAAATACCGATGTATTTTTCCGAATTGACACGAAGTTTGGAGGGTGCAGATGCCAAAAAAATAGCAGATTGGTTTGGAATTAATTATATCCATGTGAAAAATACCTTTAGACGTAGCCAGCAGTGACTTTCACCTAAAGAGGACTATGGAAAAACGGATTTTTTGAGAAACTTGTCGCATAAACTAATGTAAATAATTGATAAGTCGAATGCATATCTATATTTTTTTCGTTAACAATAAAAAAAAATTTGGCGGAATTTTGACGGGATTTTTTTTATTATTTAATAGCGGGATATTGAAATGGCGGGATTTTGAGGTGGCGGGATTTTGAAATGGCGGGATTTTGATATGGCGGGATTTTGTAAGGTCGGGAAAACGTAAAGCGGGATTTTTGGAAAAAGCGGGATTATGAACGGGCGGGATTTTGTTTTTCGGGATTATGTAGGTATCCCACTATATGATTGCTACAGTTTGAAGTGCTTCTTTAAAGCAAACGAATTATTGCTTGGGCTTTGGTCCACTTTTCAGCTAATGCAGTTCTTAAACCGTTTTGTTGGATCTTTCCAGTTTTCGGATGTTTTGTGTTCAAAATATTGAGTAGCATACACGTTAATCGACAGTTTCGAATGCTATTTGTTGTGCCGAAAATATGAAGTCATGACCATGGCCTGTATAATACATAACCTTTTGGGGATTATGTGCATTTATCTCGCACTTATTAACCACGTCTGCGATCATGTTAATTGATTTCAGTCTGGTGCGTTGAATCCCTTTATGGATCGCAGAAAATTTTGTTATTTTCTGCGATCCATAAAGAGATTTAACGCACCAACATAACCTTTTATTCGAGCCATTTTTTCCGCAATGAATTTGTCCCTACAAAAACCCTTCCTCCGAGCTCTCAAGTAATTTGCATTTGCAAATTTCGGAATAATTTGACTTATCACTTAAAGTATCAATAAACTTCAAGGTTTTTACCTCCAAACGCGGACGGACAGGCCAAAAAAATGATGCTACCAACACCGTGTTTGACTGTAGGCTTCGAATGAATGTTTTGGCATGTTTGTATTTGGCCTATGCAGAACTTCATCAAAACCAAATGTATTAGATTCTTACTTATCATTAGGTGTGTTTTTTTGGTTATCCCGTGCAGGTTCGGATCGCACATAGCCGCTCGTTGAAGCCGATAACGTGGTCCTTGAGCTTGAAAGCTACTCCAAACTCCTCCTTGTTGCCCTCCTCTTTACCACTCGTGAAAATAGTGTGCGAATTGAGGTCGTTAATCTCGCTTTTGAGCTATTTAGTTTCCTGGATTGCAACTATGCTCAGCTTGTATTGTTCTACCTGATCCAGGAGGGCCCTTAAGGCCCCCGGTCTATTCAGGGAGCGTACATTCCAGGATCCGAAAGAGTAATCAGTTGTTCGTTTGCGGGGTCGTCGTTGATTTGTGTCCGTCCAATCCGAGGCTTCTGCTTCAGGTTTCTTGACTTGAAGTTTTTCTTAGGATGAGTTGTCGGCACATCGCTAAACCAATGATAGGGTTTAATCGTTGAGTAAAGGCCATCATGGGAATGCCTCGAAGATGCTGCTTTAGTGGTTGAATTAAATGTTTCCTGTCACCTATCACGCTAAGTAACCTGAGACGCTGCAGATGTTAATACAGCACTCTGGCGCAGCGGTTACTAGGATAATCCGGGAAAGTAACGCCCCGTAGAGAGACATAGGAATTGGCCGAAGCCGATCACCCTATGAAACTCCTCCTGCATAGCTAAGGGTCCACTGGTATGCCACAACCGAAGAAGATAATGGAATTAGCCGGAGCCTTTCAATCTTTATCTTCCCCCTTACGCGAGCGTTTGTTTGATAAATTGAAAATTTTATTCGGTGCATTTTTCTCTTCGCAGAGGTTTTGATCTTTGTAGACAAATCTGTGAGTCATGCTCTGAGAAGCAAAGGATCAACTAAATCAACAATTTCAACGATTTGCATTTTTGCATGATCAAAATCACTGAGAACAGGCCCTTATTGTTAAGGCTTCGTACTGGGACTCACCTGACAACACAATTTACATTTTTTGTTTGATTTTTTTAATGATGGAAACTTAACTTGAACACACTACAAATATAATAATTCACATGAAGACATGCAAAAAAAAAACAGTTAAACGGTACCATAAGATATAATATGACACCTGTAAAGTATTTGGTTGAAATAAGCTGTGACACTGTTTTTGTTACTTTTTTGTTGTTTAAATTGTGTTTAAGCATTCAATAAAGCAAAAAATACAAAATTGTAATAAACGATAACGTAGAACATTGGACCCTTAAATCTGCGATCAACAAAAAATAAAATCTTCTTTTATTTAGTTTTTATGCGCAATTTATGTCTTTAATATGTTGTGGTTGAAATACGCTGTGACCCACTGTATATGTAAATGATCAGGGTCGGTCACTGATTCCAATAAGCCATGTGTGCCTGTCTGTCCGTTCGCACGACAACTCCTGAAATAATGAAGCTAGCGATTTTGGTCAGATGTTTGTTTCGATAAAATCTTGGACGGTATTGAAAATGGGACAAATCTGACAAAGGGTTTCCATACCTCCCAAAAAAATTATAGTCTAAGAAAAATGGCTTATTTGGTCGGCAAAAATCCTACATCGGAAATTTTTTTGGATTGTGGTTGGGAATGGTCCCCAGATTATGGCATTAAAAGTCCCAACTAGGGTGGCCAGATGCCCCGTATTTTACGAGTTACCCCGTTTTTCGGGCACCGAAAGCTCGAAAACCCATAATCCAAAAAATAAAATACGGGGCAAAAAATGGATGATTCAAGAAATTTTTTTGATTGTATTTAAGTCAACCAAATACTTCGAAATTTACCGGGATGCGAAAGTGACACTGTTAACATGCATGGATGCCTTGCAAAATCGAATCCTGATTCCAAATCAGGATTCGATTTTGCCCGAACACACTTACCTGTACCGTCTGCAACCCTTAAATTTGCAGCACAAACTGAAATTTGAGCAACAACATAACTACAGTCATCTTGGTTGAATTTTATGAGGAGTTTTGTGTAATTTCGTCCGTAATTAATAAATATGTTCAGGAGATGAAGAGATGCCGAAGAATTGATAAGCCCTGATACACGGACAAAATTATTTAAAGCTGTCTGTTGACGCTGGAGGATTCTTGAAATAATAACAAACAAATGTCTTTGTTTCGATGTGTTTTATTTTCCTGTGGAATATATAGTATAATATTTTATGATTACATGGATTGTACAGAATTATATGTAGGTTCCCAGCCAGCATCGGCGTCATGTACCGTGAACATAGCCACAAATAAGCTTTACTTCATGAATCACGAATCGGCATTATGTATCGATAGGACGCATTGAAAGTTAGATACATGATGGTCAGCTGAAGGAATGTCGACGGATCATGCATATAGGAAATATAATGGTTTTCTCCTCAAGTGTGATTTTTGTTGCTGGGGTGATTAGAATCACGAATAAATCATGATCATTCATATAGTCTGGCTGGAGCAGTGGTTATGGCGCGCACCTTCGGTGCATAGGGTTATGAGTTCAAGACTCTCCGTCGCCCGTGCTCTTTTTTTTAATTATTATTTGATGCATTGAATATATATGATACTTAACTATTACATAATGCTTACGAATAACGATTTTATAATGATTATCCGTAATAAGGTGCAAATGCGTATATACATGAAATAGGGGGACATCGTCATATACTGCTTGTATGAAAACGTGATGAATGAATAAGCAATATGTGCTTACGCGTGTTGCATGAAATAATGATTACAAATGTGTTAAATGCTGGCTGGGTTCTTTCTTACTCTTGTCGATCCTTCCGGGCGGCGTGCTGTCAACAAAGTGACCGAGATAAGCGGCGACAACACGGAAGTGACAACTTAAAAAATAATAATACAATACAGCGGTTCCGTGAAGCGGCAAATTCAATTTAAATTCACATTTTGAGTTCAGTAAATATTTCAAGCTACAACATTCCACCCCCCGTGAACACCCTTAGTGTTCACCATTAACGTTTAATATCGCCAGCCTCGACGACGGTCGTTTGATTAGGCCATCCGCTGTCTTCACCATCGCTTGTCGAACTATTCCATCACGTCCCGGGAAAACCTCAACAACTCGAACACGTTTCCATTGTCCCCTGGCGAGGTTTGTATCGCAAATGAGGACCAAGTCTCCGCATTTCAGTTGAGTCGTGTCTTTATGCCATTTAGTTCGGCGAGTCAATTCCGGCAAATACTCGTTGACCCAACGTGTCCAAAATCTGTCCTTCAGTTGCTGTAAAATACGCCACTGCTTTCCAAGGCATATAGGCCTGTCGTCGGAACCGGGACCCGGCGTTAAATTTGTGGATCCGATTAAAAAATGATTGGGCGTCAACGGCTCCTCGCTATCGGGGTCGACTGGTACATGAGTCAACGGCCTGTTATTAACTATGTTGGCGGCTTCTATGAGTAGGCTTCGTAGCGTTTCAACTTGCGGCGCTACTTCTTTTAACGTCAAATTAAGTACGCGTTTAACACTCTGCACCATCCTTTCCCAGCATCCTCCGGCCTCTGGGTTAGCAGGGCTATTAAAAATCCATTCTATACCGCGACCGCTTAATTCCCGTTGGATAGTCGCTGTGTCGAGTATAGCAGATAATCGTCCAAGCTCTTTAGCAGCTCCGACAAAATTTGTGCCATTATCGCTACGTATCCGTGCCGGCACCCCTCGAATATTTATCAGATTTCGGATACACAGAAGACAAGCATCCGTTGATAAGTCGGCCGCAATTTCAAGATGTACCGCGCGTGTGGTCAGGCAGCTAAATAGAGCTACCCAGCGTTTTTCACGGCGGCGACCAATTGTGACAAACAAAGGACCGAAGTAGTCCAGGCCAGTGTACGTAAACGGCCGTATGAACGGTGTTAATCTATCAGTGGGATGCTGTCCCATTTTCGGAGCTTCCGGACTTGCAGACTGAATTCGACATAGCTGACATGACGATCGGACTTTGCGGGCAAGTGCTCTAAGGTCGGGTATCCAGTATTTCTTACGAACGGCGCAGACGATAGCTTCCAAGTGTTGATGTTTCAAGAAATCGTGGTGGTGACGTACTATCAGTTCAGTCACATAGTGTCGCTTCGGCATAATTATCGGACGTCTTGAATCGCTAGAGACACAGGATGCTGCATCTATTCTTCCAAAAACTCGTAACACACCATCATCATCGAGCTGTGGACTCAATTTGAAAATGCTGCTGGTTTTATCAACCGACCCTCCGTTTTGCAATAGAGCAATTTCACATAAAAACTCCTCGGCTTGAACCAATCGACTGATAAGTAGATCGGCTTTCGTCAATTCGCTCGCAGTCAATTCCCCATTGGGATAAGAACTTGCGGAACGTTTCACCCTTGTGGCAGCTATGAAACGTAAAACCCATCCGACAGTTCGTCTTAGTCTTCGGTACTTCGAAAATCGGCTGAAATCAATAATTGGCGGCTCAATGCTTGTAAAATAAATATATTTCGGACGGAGCTCCAATAGGCTGTCAAGTTCTGCGTTTGGCTCCTCGAAGCATACAGGATCAGGTTGACATACGAAGTCGGGCCCTCGCAACCACCGGCCATTAGCTTCGACCTTAATTGGATAGTCGGCACGAGTAGCGTCATCTGCAATATTGTATCGAGATGGAATCCATTTCCATTCGCATCCATTGGTCGTTTCGTGAATTTCGGCTATTCTGTGTGCAACGAATGGCTTGTAACGGCGAGGTTCTCCTTTAATCCATTGAGCAACTGTTTTTGAGTCGGTCCAAAAGGTGGTTCTGGTAACTTCAGCCTCGTGTAGCGTAATTATATTGTTGTATAAGCGGCTTCCCAACACAGCAGCTTGTAGTTCTAGCCGTGGCATCGACAACAATTTTCGCGGTGCGCATTTTGTTTTTCCCATAATAAAGGAAACGTCATAACTCCCATCTGGCCTTTTTATTCGCCAGTATGAAACGGCTGCGAATGCAGTTTCGCTAGCATCCGAAAAAATGTGCAGCTCGCGTTCAGGCGACGAAATAAAAAACGGCGAATAGCAACGTGGCACTGACGTAGTTGTGCAACTCTGTAGCTCTTCCATCCAGGAAAGCCACTTTCCATATTGCTCATCTGGCAAATAATCATCCCACTCGAGCCGCAACCTCCATAACTCTTGTATGAGTACCTTCGCGTAGATCGTATAGTTGGCAACCAAACCAAATGGGTCAAACACAGACATTGCGACGCTCAAAACCTCCCGCTTTGTTGGTCTTCTCGTTTTAGAAATTACGTCGACGTTGATGCGCGCAAATGTTAGTTTAAAGGTGAAGCAATCAGTTGCAGTATCCCAACGAACTCCCAATACTTTCTCCGTTTCGACATCACCAATCAGACGTTGTTCGGCAAATGTATTCGAATCTCCAATAGCGCTAAGTAGACTCGGGTCATTCGAAGTGAAATTCCTCAAGTGAAATCCGCCACGACGATGAATTTCTCTAACAGCCTTTGTGATTCGGATGGCTTCCTCGGTTGACTCAAAGCTCGACACGTATTCATCGACATAATGGTGCCTTTTAATAGCTTTCACGGCATCTGGGTCACCCTTTCCCATCTCGTCGGCATTGACATTCTTCACGTACTGCGCGGAACAAGGCGAGCAAGCAGCACCAAAAATCATTACACACATGACATATGTGTCAACTGGACGAGACCTATCTCCATCACGCCATACAAATCGTTGACTGTCCTGGTCAGTAGAGGCAATTCTGACCTGGTGAAACATCTCAGCAATGTCTCCTGTCACGCCAATGACACCGACTCGAAAATTGAATAAAACGCTGAGAAGTGGTTGGTTGAGATCAGGCCCAGTGAGGAGGTGTGAGTTCAATGAAACATCGTTTACAGTTGCCGCGGCATCGAAAACAAGGCGAAGCTTTTGGGGCTTGTTTGGATTTTTCACGCCAAAATGTGGCAGATACCATGTTCGGATACTAAATGATTCCTCTTCTTTCTTCGTCAATTTTCTGGCATAACCTTTTCGGATATAGTCATCGATAATTTTTCGATAGGCTGTTCCGTAATCGTTGTCACGGTCCATTTTCCTTTCGACGGCTTCAAGCCGCCTTAATGCCATATCACGACTATCTGGCAACGATGAACTGGACTCCTTCCACAGCAGACCAGTTTCGAACTGGTTCCCAACACGCACTGTAGTTGTCGACAATAAACATCGTGCTCGCTTATCATCTTCCGACTCGATTTGCTTTAATGCGGGCTTCACACCAAGATTTTCATGTTCGAAATAATCTTCAAACATTTTCTCCACTCGGCATTTCGTATCTGAATGATGGCGACACATCAGCACGACTGGTTTACGGGGAATATTTTTGACATGATATGGTCCGTACACCATCCAACCCAGTTTCGTGTAGACTGCAATGGGACCATCATGGCATTCTATTTTTCGTAAAGCGATTCCCAAGTGGGCATGTTGCAAACCAATCATGAGACGGGGCGGCTTACTGCTGGCTTCATACAAAGGCAAATCATCGAAGACCGGATACTGCTGACGTATAGTAGACATCGAGACGGACTGTGTCGGCAGATTAAGTGTGGGCACCGTTCGGACGTTAGTTAATTCATATATTGTGTGCCCTGTCTCGAGGCCACTAATTTTCAAGGAAACTCGACGTGACATTTCCGAGTTGCACTTGCCACCGTACCACTGCAATGTCAGCGGTTCCTTTCCGCCTGTGTTCTTGAGCTCTAGCTGGTCGGCCAACTGTTCGTCGATGACGGTGACCGATGAACCTTCATCCAATAACGCCACAGTTTCAACTAAGCCAGAGGGTCCATACAATTTGACCGGTAACGCCTTGAAAAGTAGCACCGGGTCCACACAATTATCAGTGCAGTTTAAAACCGAGTGACTGTTATGAGGCGCAGCGACAGTACGGGCAGGTGAATTAATTGTGTGTTCGGAATCATGTAGCAAATGGTGGTGATAACGTCCGCAGTTGTTGACACCACATACATTTCTGCGTCGGCACTTCAATGTCTGGTGGCCTGGCTGCAAGCAACTAAAGCACCACTTGTGTTGCTTCACTTTTGACCATCTATTCGGTACAGAGAGGCTGGTAAACTGGATACACTCGGAATTCCGGTGGGTGTTCGAGTTGCATAAATGACATTTCGAAGTTGTGTTTGATGACTGCTCGGCAGTGTGCAAGACTGGCTTCGAGCGAACAGTTTTAGACAGTGTGGCGGGCGCATTATTTGGCTTCAAAACCAGACTAATATAATCAGCTGTTTCTTTCAACCAATTGTTGAAATCGACTAATGTCGCGTATGGCTTAATATTTATGGCGACTTTCGCCCATTCGACCCGTTTCGAGATCGGCAGCTTGAATGTCAAGTCCTCCAACAGTTGAGGGTTCATTAGGTGTGGTCGCGTGTTATCAGTGTCCAGAATAGCGACTAAGTTACGAACGCGGGTGGCAAATGGCACAATCGATTCTATACGGCTGTCCGATATGACAGGTAGCTCGCTCACTTTTTGTATTTGGGCCCGCACCATTTGTTCCGGGCGACCGAAGCGGAACTTTAAAATAGACATTATTTCCCTTACCTTGTTGGCGTGTATGAGCAAAGAATCAACTGTATCTTTCGCGTCTCCGATGAGCGCTCGACGTAGACGGAACGTATTCTCAGTCTCAGTGTATGCGAACGATGCGGTTGATTGATGAAAAGATGCTTCGAACAAAGGCCAGTCCTCGGCAAGACCAGAAAACGTTGGCAAATCATGAAGTTTGCGACCGGAGGCTCCAGGAGTACACGGCAACTGCAGATACTGGTTATCGGCGGGCAATTGATAGACAGATGCGGCAGCCGGGGCACTTAACTCGTCACTTCGATGACAATTTGCGTGTTGCGCAGCGTCGGGGACGAGCGCGGGTGATTGTACGTTTTTGGGGTTATGCGCTTCTCGTTCAACAGCCAATTGTTCCGACAGGCGATTAATTGAATCCGTCAAGGCGGCGATTCGTGGATCAAATGGCTGCGCGGCATCAGGCGAATCATCGTTATCCACGCTTGTTGAATGGGAAGCGGCGAGGCTGGCTCTGGCACGAGCTTTTCTTCCCATGGCGGCGGCGGTGGTAATATTTTTCGCACAAATGTAATCTCGGCGGGCAAGCTTGTGGTTGGTGGCAAATCACAAACTTTCGACAGTCACAATGTAAGCGAATTGTAGGCAATTAACAAGCGGCGGCGGCTAATATCTCTAAGACTGGCGGAGTCCCGTCTCATGGCACGAGACGATTGGCGGCATGACTCTCACGAAGAGAAAATAAAAATTTGTTGACGCTGGAGGATTCTTGAAATAATAACAAACAAATGTCTTTGTTTCGATGTGTTTTATTTTCCTGTGGAATATATAGTATAATATTTTATGATTACATGGATTGTACAGAATTATATGTAGGTTCTTTCTTACTCTTGTCGATCCTTCCGGGCGGCGTGCTGTCAACAAAGTGACCGAGATAAGCGGCGACAACACGGAAGTGACAACTTAAAAAATAATAATACAATACAGCGGTTCCGTGAAGCGGCAAATTCAATTTAAATTCACATTTTGAGTTCAGTAAATATTTCAAGCTACAACACTGTCAATGGGTGATGCGACACGGTGAGTAAAAAGTACCCGGGGAACACGTATGGTAATGCCGCTTACCGAAACATGGAGTAATGGGGATGAGCTTCGGACCCTATGTTCACCATGTGCCAGAAGAGAAGAGAAGATACAAGTTGTCTGTGTTACATCCAGGGATTTGGAGCGGAACGGAGTGACCTTAAATTTCGGAGCGAAAGAGCGGAGCGTGGAGCGGTTTTCGGCAGGCTGGAGCGGAGCGGTTTTTGCTTTGAAAGTCGCTCCACTCCGCTCCGCTCCGAAGTAAAAAATCAAGAAAATTCCGAGATAAAAAATTGAATTTTTTCGACGAAATTTTTCATTTTATGGCACTATTTGATGATTTTGGACGATTTAAAGTCGAAGAATTCGTTGAGAGACTTGCAAAATTTCGGATTATTGTGAAATTCATTGTGATAAAAGAGGTATTGCGTTTAGTCATCATAATCATCACTCTTCATTATTAAAAAATTCAAGATCATCCATGACAGAAAAGTCCTGTCCTGTACTCGCTGAATGAAACGCCCGTTTTAATTTAAATTAGTTATTAGGTGCATTTTATTGAATGGAGTACAGGACAGCTTCCATAACAGTTTTACAGATCTCGTTCTATACGGGATGTCCGAAAACTATCGCATAAAGGCACCTAAATATGATTCCTGGTGATATTTCCAGCAAAAAGGAGTATAAAAAAGCCCGAATTATTAGTTCTTCAGCTACCACAGACATTTAATGATTTTTCAAAAATTTAATACTCATATTACCTACTATTTCTTTCGGTCGTGGCCAACAATTTTCCCAATAAAAATCGGATAAGCAGTTTAAGCTGTGTAAAAAAGCTTCAAAAACAAAATTTTGTGATCTTACTTCATATAAATTATTTTTTTTCGACGGAGGTTTTAGTGGTAGCATTTTTGTAAAATCTTTAAATGCTTTTGGTAGCTAAGGAGTTAAGAATTCGGGATATTCCCGGTACACCTATTTTGCTGGAAATGACATTAATATGTAATCATATTTCGGTGCGCTTATGCGATAGTTTAGTTTCTGGACACCCTATCTAGAACAACTAAATTGTATGTTCAAATTTGTACGAAATTGGTGCTATCCTGTTCTGTACTTGATCGAATAAAACGTACCTTTTAAGCCATATTCTATAATACGTAAGAAGATATAAGTTAAATTGATGAATTCGCGGAAAATTCTAAATATTTACTAAAAACAATGAAGTTTTGTTGTATGTTTGTTATGGAGCGGAGCGAAAAAATTTTTGTCGGAGCGGAGCGGTTTCATACTGGTCGGAGCGGAGCGGAGCGAAAAAAGGGTCGCTCCAAATCCCTGGTTACATCCTACTTCGCACACGAAAAGATACGATTTCTTTTTCGTGCATTTGTCGTTCTTTTGGAATAATCCCCTTGGTCATGGCTAAAGATGTTTCGCGCATGTATGCATGTATCTGAACGTAATGTACGCTTGCAATTCAGATATGTGTATAAATTGTTGAATCGGGGTCGTGGCTTCCACTACAGTGCATAAAGTGGTCTATGGGTAGCTGTGGATGCATGGTGCGGAGGAGAACTCGAGAAAAAGTGTTTTGCGCATGATGCAATGTGTGCTTGCGTGTTGTTGGTAGGTTTCCTGAGATGATGGTAGCTCGTACAATAGATGGAAATTTGCTTCGTCGTGACTTGCGCAACAGCTGCAGTGGACTATGCGTAGTTTAGGGCGACTGTAGCGGAAGATAAAACTTACAATATTTACAAAATTAAATATGTTTTCGATATGTTACATGAGTATGATAAAAATATCCGATTTACATATGAGATCGAAAATGAAGGAAGAATCAATTATTTGGACTTAACATTACATAGAACCAATAATCACAGTAATCACGAATTGGTTTCATAAGGCAATTGCGTCCAATAGACTGTTGAATTTTTTACTCTAATCATCCTAAGAAAATGAAGATTAATGTGGCAAAATCGTTCGTCAGAAAGGTAACAAAAATTAGTCACAAACAATGTTGGTCTGAAAATATCAATAGGATACAAAAAGTGTTACTTGACAATAATTATCCATCATCATTAATAGAAAGAATAATTAACCCTAGAGAGATAATCATATTTTTGACCCTTGAAAAGATAATCATACGTCGATTGGACGTGTTGCTAGTTAACATCCTTATAACTTCTTTGTTAAGAGTAACATGTTGTTAAAAGGGAGATATACAGGGTGTCCGGAAACTGCCGCATAATCGCACCGGATTATGATTCCTCAGTTGATTTTCAGCAAAAAGGTTGTACGGAACATACCCCTTCAGCTGCAACAGGCATTTAAAATCATTTTGAAAAAATCATTTTCCTGCATGACTTAAAGCCTAATATATCCAAAGCTAGACCAGCTAGAGAAGCAAAACAAAATGATTATTTCAGCCAACAAATTTACCTATAAAATAAAACTAACTACACTAAAATCGGATAAGAGGTTTGGTTTTTACAGAGCTTCAAAGTCAAATTTGCGTGATTTGACCCAAAAACAATCTTTTTTTTCATCTAAATTTTCTAAAACTTCTGCCAAGGTGAGGTGCTTGTACGATTCTTTTAAAAATTGGCGGATGGTCTTACGATCATACCTTTCCTACATCATTTCTTTCTAGCTCAATTATTTCTAACAGTTTTAGTACCTTAAGTGCAGAAAACTAGGGTTAATTTTGGCTCGATTTCGACAGACTTTGAATAGATTTTACCAATATTGCAGATCTTTAGGGGCAGTGTGAATTGAATTGTATTGAATTCGAGCGAAAATTAACCCTAGTTTAAAATGATGTAAGAAAGATATGATTTTAAGACTATGCGCCAATTTTTAAAGGAATCATACAAGCACCTCACCTTGGCAGAAGTTGGAGAAAATTGAGATGGAAAAAAAGATTGTTTTTGGGTCAAATCACGCAAATTTGACTTTGAAGCTCTGTAAAAACCAAACCTCTTATCTGATTTTAGTGTGGTTAGTTTTATTTTATAGGTAAATTTGTTGGCAGTAATAATCATTTTATTTCACTATTCTACTGGTCTAGCTTTGGAGATATTATGCTTTAAGTTGTGCAACAAAATGATTTTTTCAAAATTCTTTAAATACCTGTGGCAGCTAAAGGGTTAAGCTGAGGGGGTATGTTCCATACAACTGTTTTGCTGGAAATCACATGAGAAATCACAATCAGGTGCGTTTATGCGGCAGTTTCCGGACACCCTGTTTAATCATTTGTATTTAATATTAATCTGTTAAACTCATGGTTTTGCAAAATTATCATTTGTTTGTATACATATAATATTAATTTTAAAAAAGTGGCTCCAGGAGAAAGTGGGCTGTCCTTTCAATAGATTAAAATAAAGGATATCTTTATCTAAACAGGCTTTTAGTGGTTATATCCAAGTAAATACACATCCACATTATGAAGATTCATAAAAAGGTCAATTCGGGGCAATTAAAATATTTTTCAGTACAAATTTGTTCTACAGTTTTTACTGACATTAAAGATACATCATACGTCGATTCGACGTATATTTGACTTATGAGCCCCCCCCCCCCAATATCTTCGGCAGACCAATCCGCAAAGGACGTTTTTTATCAGCGACTAGGCGACACCTTTGATAGGGCTCCCAGGGGTGACATCAAAATTATAATGGGGGATCCCAACGCCAAAGTCGGTAATGATAATTTAGGCTTGGAACATCTTATGGGCAATCACGGGCTTGGCGACAGGAACAACAATGGCGAAATGTTCGTGGAGTTCTGTAACTCTCGGCAACTAGACATTGGCGGAACGTTGTTCAAGCATAAACCCTGCCACCTAACAACTTGGATTTCTCCTGATGGCAGAACAGAGAACCAAATTGACCATATTGCTGTTTCTAAGACATGGAGAAACTGCCTCTTAGACGTCAGTCGAAGCGTGGGGCTGATGTTGGCAGCGATCACCATCTTGTTATCGCGAAATTTCGCTTACGAACGGCAGCGATTCAACGATCTCACAACACGCGAATCATGCCACGATTTAATGTGCAAAAGCTAAAAAATTCCTCAACTAAACGTGCATATTCGACCGCCTTGCACGAAAAAGCTTGTGCAGCAACATCTCTTCAGAATCCTACAATTGAAGATAGATGGAATTTTGCAAAGGATTCTTTTATTTCATGTGGCGAAGCGACTGTGGGAAGATTGGATCGAGGTAGGAGACCATTTATCAGTGATGCTACTTGGTCTCTTATCTCAGCCCGCAAAAGAGTTAAGGAACAGATCAACTCTGCTGCTGATGATTCAGCTAAAAATCAACTTCGTGCTGAATACCGTTCACTACAAAAAGGCGTGCAGAGAAGTGTGAGGCGTGATAAGCGTACTTACATCAACGCTTTAGCGAAGGAGGCAAATGATGCGGCTTACCGTGGTGAAAGCGGTACCCTATTTAAGCTAATTAAACCACTAATTGGCAAATCGTTCACAACGGACCATCCTGTGAAAGATAAAGAAGGGTTACTGCTTGTTACCGAAGAACAGCAGCTTCAGAGATGGAAAGAGCACTTTTTTGAGGTCCTTAACAACCGTTTTGGGCCTGCAAGTGCATCTTCATCGGCAGAAGAAGACGTCCCTCCAGTAGCCAGTATTAATTCCAGACCACCATCTAAGACGGAATTAAAGCGGGTTATCGAATCTATGGACGCCGGTAAGGCCCCGGGGATAGATGGAATTCCGGTCGAACTATTTAAAGCGGATTCGAATGCTACAGCGGATATTCTGCTTCCCCTCATCTGAAAGTGTTAAGAAACCGAAACTCTTCCAGTAAAATGGAAAAATTCCCAAGCAGGGTAACCTTAAGGATTGTAATAATTGGCGCGGTATTTGCCTACTTCCAGCAGTATCCAAGCTGATGGCTAAAATTATTTTGAACCGGATCAAGGATGAAGTTGATCGCACTTTAAGCAATGAACAGGCTGGCTTTCGTGAGGGTTTTTCATGTAGCGACCATATAAACACCCTCCGAATTATTATTGAGCAATCCGCCGAATGGAGATCCCCATTACACCTCATGTTCATTGATTTCGAGAAGGCGTTCGATAGTGTTGATCGGGAGTATATTTGGAGAGCTCTTCGTAGGAGGGGCATACCAGATAAAATAATTTCCATCATCAAGGAATCTTATCAGGGAGCCCAATGTCACGTTTTGCACAAGGGTAAGCTTTCAGATCCTTTTGAGGTGCACAGTGGAATGAGACAAGGTTGCATTTTGTCACCTATTCTTTTCCTCATAGCCATTAACGATGTACTAGTGAGCGCGCTTCAAAACCAGAGGAAAGGTATCAGATGGAAAATGTTTGATTACCTGCAACACCTGGACTATGCTGACGATATTTGTCTGCTTTCAAATAAAAAGGAGGATGTAGCTCAAATGGCCGATGCTCTGCATTGCGAAAGTCGTAATGCCGGGCTCAAGATAAATGCTGCCAAGACCAAGTACTTGAGCTCCCATCCTGGGGGACAAAGTGGAATTTGTGTTTCGGGCCAGGCAGTCGAAAAAGTTGACGAATTCTGCTACCTCGGAAGCATAGTCACAGCAGATGGCGGCGCGGACGCTGATGTACAATCGCGTATCAATAAGGCTAGGGCAGCCTTCTTCACTTTGACTCCTTTCTGGCAAAATAGCAACATTTCCAGGCGCACCAAAATCCGAATCTTCAATTCTATTGTAATATCTGTGCTTCTTTATGGCTGTTCAACTTGGAAGGTGACCAACGAGATAACAACTAAGCTGCAAACTTTCGTAAACCAGTGCCTACGGCGCATCCTACAAATCCGCTGGCCGGAGATTATTTCCAATGATGATCTCCTGAGTATCACAGGCCTGGATTGGATAGGCACTTCTGTCAAAAGGCGAAAGTGGCAATGGATAGGTCATACTCTCCGAAGAGGGCCAACAAATATTGCAAAGCAGGCCCTAGATTGGAACCCTCAGGGAGCCAATGCTAGACGCCGTGTTGGACGACCAAGAAACACGTGGAGAAGATCGGTTAATAGCGAGGCTGCTTCATTAAACAAACAGTGGTCAGACCTAAAGATGATGGCACAGAACAGAACGAGGTGGAAAGTAGGCGTAGTTGATGCCCTATGCCCCACAAGGGGTTAACAGGAACCAGAGAGAGAGAGAGAGAATATCTTCGGCTGTGTGGCACCCAAGCCAATAATTTTGCCACGTAATTACGCCTACAGACATGAATTGAGTTAAATCTTGGAAGCAACAAATTATGAAGCTTTACTTATGAGACATAATAAAAAGAAAAATTTCTGTACGTCGATTCGACGTAGATTATCTCTCTAGGGTTAAAGAAGTAACAAATACTAAAAAATCCTCAGAAGCATCTAGTTATGCATACCTATCTATAGCGAATGATTCCACCAAAAATGAGACATCGAGAACAGTAACCCAAGCTAAACAGTATGCGTCTATTCCGTATGTACCACATTTAAGCGAATCAATTGCCAGATCGTGTAATTATTTCGTACCCGTAGCCGTAACTGAATTTAGCAATGCGACCACAAAACAAAATAAATAGTTTTTACACTACACACAAGACAAAAATACCAAAATTTGATAAAGCAGGTATTGTGAACAAAGCCGGTTGCAAGGATTGTAATAAATCGTACATTGGCGAAACAATTCAAAAGCTAGGCACTATAGGCTAGAACAGCATAACAATGACGCTAAAAAGGAACTTAAGGAAAATTTGTCAGCATTGGCCAAGCACTCCATTATAAATAAACATCAGTTCGATTTTCACCAAGCAAAAATATTAAAGATTGAGCCTAATAAAAGGAAATTGCAGATCCAGGAAGTTAATAACATTATCATACATGAACATGAAGTCTGCAACGAAAAAAACTGATAAAAAGAATTACTCTGACGTGTACATCAATCTAATAAAACATTCAATTTAAATTATTTTACCGCGATTAATTGTCACATTACATACATAGATATTAATATATACATATTTGACGTTACTTTCAACATACATTGTCATTTTATTGTCCTTAACACTTGACATTAATAATTCCATTTGTGCAATATTTACAATTAATTCATGTTTAATTTATTATTGTAATTGTCCATCAAATTGTGCAATATTAGTGTTTTATTCTTTTACACCTTCGATTCTAGGTATGCACACTTTTTAATTAATTATATTTTCATTGTAGGTATGTATTAACTGAATGTAACATTCTCTTCAGAATTTTATAACCCTGATGCTGGGCTCCAAAACCCGAAATATATCGGTTAACTGAATCAAGAGTGTTTCATTCATTGTGTGGGCTAGGAGGCTATACAAAATCATAGTCGAATCAACTAATTGCCCCGGCAACTACAAAAACGACCTATCTTATTTTTTAAACTGAGTTACATCAAGATAAAATATACATTCTCAAGTGTATTCCGCGTGTGTCATCGTTTTTAATTTTCAGTAAGCATTAACACATTTCCCATAGAAAATCAACTATGAAAAGCGACGTAAAACCAAAAATCCCTGCCAACATCACATCAGAAGCAAGTTTTGATGATAATGAAGGATTAAGTAGAGTTTCTGGATTGTAATTTAATATGCATATTTTGATAGAAATGCGCCTATAGATAAACAAATTTAACCTTTATTCCATAATATTTTATTAAATAAATAAATAAATATAAATTATTATAATAATTATAAATTGTCAGGTGGATTCATCTTCGTCTTCATCGATCGTAGTGTCAATATTTGGACCAGGGGGGAAGATTAGCACCTGTTTCACGTCAATCTTTCCTTTTGGAATGAAGTTTTGACCCAGAACTCGCGATGGACCAGGCTCGTCTTTATTCGGCGAATGTCGCCATTGGAAGGTTCTAACTACATGCTTCTGAGAATTTTTAGTATTTGTTACTTCTTTAATTATTCTTTCTATTAATGATGATGGATAATTATTTTCAAGTAACACTTTTTGATCCTATTGATGTTTTCAGACCAACATTGTTTGTGACTAATTTTTGTTACCTTTCTGACGAACGATTTTGCCACATTAATCTTCATTTTCTTAGGATGATTAGAGTAAAAATTCAACAGTCTATTGGACGCAATTGCCTTATGAAACCAATTCGTGATTACTGTGTTTATTGGTTCTATGTAATGTTAAGTCCAAATAATTGATTCTCCCTTCATTTTCGATCTCATATGTAAATCGGATATTTTTATCATACTCATGTAACATATCGAAAACATATTTAATTTTGTAAATATTGTAAATTTTAGCTTCCGCCCCAGTCGCCCTAAACTACGCATAGTCCACTGCAGCTGTTGCGCAAGTCACGACGAAGCAAATTTCCATCTATTGTACGAGCTACCATAATCTCAAGAAACCTACCAACAACACGCAAGCACACATCACATTATGCGCAAAACACTTTTTCCGAGTTCTCTTCCGCACCATGCATCCACAGCTACCCATAGTCCACTTTATGCACGGTGGTGGAAGCCACGACCCCAATTCAACAATTTATACACATGTCTGAATTGCAAGCGTTACATTACGTTCAGATACATGCATACATGCGCGAAACATCTTTAGCCATGACCAAGGGGATTATTCCAAAAGAACGACAAATGCACGAAAAAGAAATCGTATCTTTTCGTGTGCGAAGTAGGATGTAACACAGACAACTTGTATCTTCTCTCTTCTGGCACATGGTGAACATAGGGTCCGAAGCTCATCCCCATTACTCCATGTTTCGGTAAGCGGCATTACCATGCGTGTTCCCCGGGTACTTTTTCTCACCGTGTCGCATCACCCAATAGCACCAAAATATGATTCGGATTTTAAAACTGATCTTTTCTATCCTGGCAGCGTATTTAAGAACCCTTGTTCAGTTCATCCTCACGCAGGTGACGAAATCGATCAGCTGTTCTAGTTGCTAAGTACCAAAAAACCCTTATCCATTTCGTTAAAAGCAGCCAAAAAGCCTTGTTCAGCCCGTACGAATTTTTGGCTGTTTTCGACGTAAAATGTACTCGAGCTATGCGAGCTGGTCCACTATCGACGAAATCGATAAGGGTTTTGGATAGTTTTGTCACAAAAGCTAATCAAGTTCGTCCCATATTCACACTGTAAAGGCTGAGCCTCAAATAAAATGCAATTTTAAAATGACATTTAAAGATTTTTAAAACTTTATATTGCAGAATGAAGAGTTATTAGAAGCTTTATCATCAAATAAGAAACATTATTACAAAAAATGACATATTGGCATAACATAGTTTTTTTTTTAATTTTTGCCCCGTAAAAAAATCGGAAACCCGTATTTTATACGCTAGTGACCCGTAAATCGAAGGCAGGCAGGTCACCCTAGTCCCAACCGATTGGGGGTCCGCAACCTTAAAGGAAAAAGGGGGAAAGGGGGCATTTTTTCGTTTTTTTGCGATTATTTAAAAAGCGGTAAGAGATACACAAAAATAATGTGAGGACAAAAAAAAACTAAATAAAACTATCTTTGGAATGATATATAATACACTTAGAAAAAGCATAGTAACCCATGCCATGCGTTACTCCAGAATGGCTATGTGATCACACAACCCATATGTGTTTGACTCCAAATTTATTACACTACACTCCACGAAATAATTCAAAACGTAAAAATATTGTCGATGCAATTTTTAACCCTTCTGTCGTCGCCTACGAGCTATTATGCCTAAGGTGTAGCTAAATTTTCTGTATTTCAAATTTTTGAAGAGGTTTAATTTTGAATCTTGAAACAGTTTACATACTATGTCTTACGATGATGCGCCGTTTTTTCGTTTCTTTAGACATAGTTGTTCAAAATTAAAAGTTTTCACTGTAAATTTGAATACAGCTCAAACTTGTTTTCGTATTGAATTCCAAAAATTATATCTACTCGTTTTTTCCTTATCAGTTGTTATCAGTACAGTTGGCTACGAACCTCTCCCGCGTGCACATCAATATTTGTTATACCAAGATCGAATTAAAATAAAGTTGTTGATTTTAATTATTATTTTTTGCTTGGAAAAAATTGTGGCGACATAGGTCGCAGTCTTCGTTTATATACCAGAAAAGGAAAAAGGACTCAACGGTGGCGTCATCGGGCGCAGTAATTTACGATATTGCAATCAAATATTGTACATTTGGTCCGTCGAGCCGGATTTGTGGTAATTCGGAAATTTGTTGGTGAGTCCCATATTTTCCTTCCCAGTTTTCCCACTTTGTTCCCATTTCGTACGGGTAGGATGAAGAAATTAATAATTTCACAAGGGTTGGCAGCCGATCAATTGGAACGGTTAGCGCATAGTTTTAGATCATCGACAACTCCTAAAACTACCAGTTATTTGAAACGGTACTTGGAAACACTCGTTAAATTACACGAGAGCTATCATTCGACTCATGGGCATATTTTGGCTACTTTAAGTGGTAATGTGCAGGAGATTGAAGTTCCGTATTTTAAAAACTCCGAAGTGACGAGATTTGAAGAGTGCTACATAACGATTCATGCCGAATTGGAAGAATTATTAAAGACTTCATCTGAGGCTACTCCTAGTGGATCCGGGCAGGACAACACGGTTCGTAATCGAGATTCAGAGGTTAAGCTTCCTCGAATTTCACTCCCACAGTTCGATGGCGACTATAACAAGTGGACTTCGTTTAAGGATTTATTCGTATCGCTGGTGCATAATAAGGAAACATTATCGAATGTGGAGAAGATGCACTACCTGAAAACTTGTTTGAAAGGTGAGCCTGAAAATTTATTGAGTTCGTATCTTGTTATCGACAGCAACTACGATATAGCATGGAATACATTATTGCAACGTTACGACAATAGAGGAGCTTTATTGCATGGGCAGTTTAAGAAGCTTGTTGTCACAGATAGTGTCTCTGAATCGTCAGTGGCTATCAAAAATCTTTTGGACAGGTCGATGGAAGCTGTGCAATTGCTAGAAAGCATGGCGGGTGAAGACAATTTATTTCACTCACTGGTCGTTTACCTTGTTGTTCAAAGGCTGCCAAAGCACTCTCGTGAGCTTTGGGAACAACAACAGGCTCCGAAAAAGAATATCTACTGTTTGTCGGATCTAAAGAGCTTCTTACACATACGGTTCAGAGCTCTAGAAGCTACACATCAAAGTGTCGTCACCAAAATTCACTCGCATCACATTAGTGCCAGTCAGTCTCAAGTGAATTGTTACGCGTGTAAGGATAAGCATCCATTAAGAACTTGTCCTCGTTTCATCGCGGCTAATCAAAAGGACCGTTACACTATTGTGAAGCAAAACCATTTGTGTTTGAACTGTTTGGCCAAAGGACATTCCGGCTCCAATTGTCCAAGCAAGTTCAGGTGTTTGAAATGTAACAGCGCGCATCACACGATGTTACACAAGAATAACGTTCCCGACATCTCTCGCTCTTCTACTGAAATTGGATCTTCAACACAACCAACTATCAATTCGCTAAGTACAACGACCATTGGAAACGTTTTGTTGCCTACCGCTTTAGTCGAATTTCATAATGCTGGCAGACGAGTCGTTTTACGAGCATTGCTGGATCAGGGATCACAAGCATCGCTGATAACAGAAGAAGCAAGTCAACGATTGGGATTGAAGAAGCAGGTATGTCAGGCTGTTGTAACTGGTGTTGGTGGTAAGAAGACGTCCCAAGTACGTGGTCGCGCCACAGTTGTCATTCGAGCGCTTGATGGGCAAGAATTGTCATTAAAGGTTTTCGTCTTGCCCAGATTAACAAATTTGATACCAAGTAAATGTTTCGATAAACTTGAACATACTCAATTAGCTAATATCAGACTTGCAGATCCATTGTATAATGTTCCAGGAAGAATTGACGCAATTTTTGGAGCTGAAATCTATGCAAAGCTCATGTTAAGTGGAACTAATCTATTGAATGATGTGTTGTTACAAAACACGAAGCTTGGCTGGATACTCTCGGGGAATGTAGAGCATAACAATTGTAGCAACAGCATTCAATCGCTGAAGATAGAGATTCGAGAAGAAGACGATATTAAACATCAACTTAAGAAGTTCTGGGAGCTCGAAGAGCCTGCACAGGCGAAATTTATGAATGCTGATGACAGACGTTGCGAAGAGATATTCAAGGAAACCTACTCTCGAGATGAAACAGGACGTTTCACGGTAAGATTGCCCTTCAAAAACAGCGACAGTATGAACCAGTTGGGAGACTCTCGCTACTCCGCACAGGCCAGCTTGAAATATTTGGAAAACAAATTTGAGAGAAATCCTGATTTGAAGCAAGATTACGTCGAATGCATACAAACCTACATTCGTTCCGGATTTCTAAGTCCTGTTGAAGCTACGAAAATTGTCGACAACCGAGTTGTTCATTATTTGCCGCACCATGCAGTTCGAAAAGACAGTACCACCACCAAGACAAGAGTTGTTTTCGATGCGTCACGAAAGACATCGTCGGGTAAGTCCATTAATGAATTGTTGTTTTCTGGACCTCCTATACAAAATGATATAGTTTCGATTCTTTCTAACTGGAGATTTTTCAAATATGCGTTTGTGGCTGACATCGAAAAAATGTTTTTCCAAATAAATCTGCATCCCGATGATCGAGATTATCAACGAGTTCTTTGGCGTACCGATTCAAAGGAGAAGGTTCGAGAGTATAGGCTCAATACGGTTACGTTTGGTTTCACCTGTGCTCCATATTTGGCGATCCGTGCATTACATCAGTTGGCCGAGGACGGAAGATCATCACATCCAAAGGCAGCAGAAACTATTTTGAATGATTTCTACGTGGATGACGTCCTTTCTGGAGGTGACACTATTGGAGAGACGAAAGAAAAGCAAAAGCAACTGTGTGATTTATTGAAAAGCGCTGGATTTCATCTTCGCAAATGGGTAGTCAATGAGCCCAAATTATTAGAAGGCATTCCCATCGAAGACATCGAGTCAGTAGATGTTCTTGATTTGAAGCAAGACAAATCATACAAATCACTTGGAATTCAATGGCATCCTATCGCGGATACATTTTCATATGACTTTCGATTCGCATGTGACGGCACTATTTTCACCAAGCGAATGATCTTATCGGAGATCGCACGTTTGTATGACCCATTAGGATGGATTGCCCCAGTGATCGTCAAGGCCAAGTGTATCATGCAAAATCTTTGGATTCACGGCATCGATTGGGATGAACTGCCAAATAAGGAAATAGCTGAAGAATGGAGTAAACTACAAAGTCAATTTGCAGCTCTCAACGAAATTCGAATCCCGCGTTGTATCAACACTAACAGCTGTGAAGTAGTAGAAATTCATGGGTTTTGCGACGCCTCACAAAATGCTTATGCCGCTGTTATTTACATCGTCGCACGTGGAAGAAATTCAGAAGTCAACCTAGCTATGGCAAAAACCAGAGTTGCCCCAGTTCGAACTATCACCATACCCCGTTTGGAACTATGTGGTGCCTTATTGCTTGCTAAGTTGATAAAACAGTTCACAGAATCATCGAAAGGAAAACTGAAAATCGAACGCACTTGGTTATGGACCGATTCTCGAATTGTTTTGGCGTGGCTTCAAGGCCATCCTAGTCGATGGAATATTTTCGTCGCAAATCGTACTACACAAATTACAGAAGCAGTCCCAAATGCTTCTTGGATGTATGTCCCATCAGGAATGAATCCCGCCGATGTTGCTTCTCGGGGGATATACCCTCAGCATTTGTCGAATTGTTCTATATGGTGGAATGGACCTCGTTTTCTAGCCCAAAACTCGTGCCATTGGCCCCGTCAAGAAGACATTCCACCCACACAATTGGAAGCTAAGAAAGAGGCTAATTTACTTTGTCATAATTTGCAAATTGAAGCTTCGGAGCTGGACTCACTTATTATGCGATTCTCCACTTTGACACGTTTGGTTAGAACTACTGCTTACTGCTTTCGTTTCATTAAAATCGCTTCAAGACGTTTAGATGAGACACATTTCTTAACAAGTCGAGAGTTAGAAGCAGCTTTCAAATTTTGGATTGCATATTCTCAAAGGAAGCATTTTGCTGACGATATACATAAGCTACAACGTGACAAGTCAATAAGTAGAAGCAGTAAGCTGCGGAATCTGAACCCGTTTATAGATCAAGAAGGCCTTTTGCGAGTTGGTGGACGGCTATCATACGCAAATATGTCATTTGATGAAATGCACCCAATAATTTTACCTAAGGAGGCAAGGCTTTCCGAACTGTTAATTGAACAAACTCACAAAGCAACGATGCACGGAGAAATTCAGTTGATGCTGGCGACAATACGTAAAAGATTTTGGATCATGGATGCTCGTAATCTTGTTCGAAAGTGTATTTTCAAATGCATACAATGCTTTCGCACTAAAGCAAAAACTTCATCGCAGCTAATGGGCACATTGCCCGCTCCCCGCGTTAATATCACCCGGCCTTTCACTCATGTCGGTGTCGATTATTGCGGTCCTATAGACATAAAGGACAGACGTGGACGTGGAGGCAGAATCTCTAAAGGATACATCTGCATCTTTATCTGCTTAGCCGTTAAAGCGATTCATATCGAGGTGGTTAACGACTTGACAACATCCGCATTCTTGGCCGCATTGAAACGCTTCGTATCCCGGCGTGGTTTATGTACCGACCTTTATAGTGACTGCGGCAGCAATTTTGTAGGAGCTGATTTGGAGCTGAAAAGAACTGTTATAGCGAATCGACGCGCATTTGAAGAATTAGCGAACCAAGGAATAAGATGGCATTTTAACCCCCCTGCCTCGCCTCATTTCGGAGGCCTTTGGGAGGCAGGAGTGAAATCGATAAAACAACATCTACGCCGCACTATTGGAAATGTTGTGTTTACTTACGAGGAGCTCTCTACTACATTGTCACAAATCGAGGCCTGCTTGAACTCGAGGCCATTGGGTCCCTTACATGACGATCCTACGGATGCAACAGCGATAACACCTGCCCATTTCTTAATTGGCGACACATTGCTAAACGTACCGGAAAAGTGCTGTTTGAACGATAAGCTTAGTTACCGTGATCGATGGCAACTGACTCAAAAGCTAGCGCAGTCGTTCTGGAGTAGATGGACGAAGGAATATCTATCAAGATTGCAGCAGCGACCAAAATGGCTTTCACAGGAACCAAGTCCGAAAATAGGAGATATATGCTTAGTCAAAGATGATCGCTCGCCTCCCTATAAATGGCCTATAGCCCGAATTATTGCTCTACACCCAGGAAGAGACAATCTAGTTCGAGTAGTTACGCTTAAAAGAGATGGCAATACCTTCCAACGAAATATTACAAAGATAGCATTACTTCCAGTTAGCCACACTAACTCACAACAAGCCTAGCTACTACCATTACTATCCCTTCTTGTATTTTCCTCAAATTCCTAAATCCATTTTCATCCTTCCCATGTATCTCACCATACATCTACGCATCTTCATCGTCGTAGTTCATTAGGTCTAGGTAGAGGGGAACTGGCAACATAGTTGTGAGAACTTCCTCCTGCTGAACGCCCAATGACTTCTATTACCGAGCTACCTATGTTTCATCGCTTAAGGACTTCAACCATGTTCACATTGGATTTAATATTGCTGAGAATTTCAACACCACAATGGATTTTTCAACGAGAGCTTGAGAGAAGCGCAAGCTAGAAAGCCTAGTTCAAACGAAGCTACTCATTTAAGGACAACGCTTCGGCAGATTTAATCAATTTACTATTAATTAATACAATTTCATTACTAATTATTCATTCACAATTTTATTGTTCATTGGCGGGGGAGGATGTTCAAAATTAAAAGTTTTCACTGTAAATTTGAATACAGCTCAAACTTGTTTTCGTATTGAATTCCAAAAATTATATCTACTCGTTTTTTCCTTATCAGTTGTTATCAGTACAGTTGGCTACGAACCTCTCCCGCGTGCACATCAATATTTGTTATACCAAGATCGAATTAAAATAAAGTTGTTGATTTTAATTATTATTTTTTGCTTGGAAAAAATTGTGGCGACATAGGTCGCAGTCTTCGTTTATATACCAGAAAAGGAAAAAGGACTCAACGGTGGCGTCATCGGGCGCAGTAATTTACGATATTGCAATCAAATATTGTACAATAGTTTACATTTCGCCGAACGTTTGATCGCATTTGTGGCCGGTTCCTTTGAAATATATATGGAAAGAGGTGGAAAATATTGTTGAACGATATTTTTCGTCAACATATAGTACCAATGGTCTGTCTGGATCTATACGCCAACAGAAGGGTTAAATATCTCGTTGGCATTTTAAGAGAGTAATAAATATTACGCGGATTTCATATTCTCAATTGTAAACAAAAAATTGACGTTTGAATAAAATTTTCACGCATACTATGAACTGCAATAATGTGAAAACGGTGCCATTTTTATTTTCTGATGGCCATTCTGGACTAACGCATGGCATGGGTTACTATGCTTTTTCTAAGCTTTTAACAAAGGTCTAAAATGAAAATATTCTAATTTATGTTCTAGTCTAACGCCGAAATATTTAATTAAACTCTAATGTGTTATATATCATTCCAAAGATAATAATTTTTTGTAATTTTTTTCGTCCTCAAACCATTTTTCTGTATCTATTACCATTTTTTAAATAATCGCAAAAAAAACGAACAAATGCCCCCTTTCTCCCCTTTTTTTAAGGTTGCGGACCCCCGATCGGTTGGGACTTTTTATGCCATCATCTCGGGACCATCCCCAACAATAACCAAAAAAAAATTCCGATGTAGGATTTTTGCCGTTTGATGGCCATATTTTGGTCCAATTTTCTTAGACTATTACCCCTCTTTGATATTATAATTCGCCCTAAGCTTTCGTAGTAGTAGTAAGTGGAGTAGATCCGACTACCCTTGCCTCCCCTACAAAGTTATATTCAGCCATATCTTTTGATAGAATGTCGCGAAAACCTCCAAATTAGAATCAAATGGTAGCTGTTGTATGCCTTGATAAGATATATCAGGTCGGACCCATCTAATCAAGTAACAATTCGTTTGCTTTCAAGAAGCACTTCACACTATAGCAATCATATAGTACCACGAAATCAGTTTATCGTGTGACATCGCTTAAATAAATATGTTGCTCCAATAAAACATACTTAAAACATTTACCGGAAAGCTTTTATCGTCCTTATGGAATAAATTTGAAGATGATGGTATAAGACTTCGACAATAATTTCTCTTTACGTTAACCTAAAAAGATATTCCTTTAAATACTCCACTCTTGTGTTTATTGGAAGATATAGCACACACATGGAATAGTCTCTCTACACTGAAAAAATTGGGCTATCTAAAATTAAGAAACTCTTTTCTCATTTGCAAAATTCCCGAATTTAGACAAAATTTCTCAAAATGTGAAAATTTCTTCTTGAAACGATCCTATTTTCAAGACCTTCTTTTGAGAAATAGGAAGTAGATTCAAGCCTAAACCATTATTCTCAATTCAAGCAAACAAATGCTTGATAATAGATTTTTTTTGACATTTTCCATGTAAAGCTCGTGGAAAAGCTTTATTTTAGCTTGAGCTTATATTGGACCGTTGTAGCAGATTAGTCAGAAGTGTCTCTGGTTCAGTGGGTAGCGCGTTTGACTGGGAAGAATGGGGTCATGGGTTCGATATTGGGTGGATGCAAGTTTTTTTTTTTTTTTCAGATTCTCTTGTCTTTTTCATAAGAAAAGTTTGCTTGATGCAAAGTTACTTTTCCTTAAAGCGCTGCTATTGGCATTTCACTTGGATCAGTGTGACTAATTCTCAAATGAAGAGAAATATTTCTTGGCTGTTTTTTGTTGTCTTTTTTTCTTGATTTGAGCCGTATTTTCTTTACTTTAGCAGGCGATTTGGTTCAGTGTATAAGTGAACACACATACATGCATAATATTCTCCTACACTGTCGGTTTCATTTTAATGGTGTGACATTCGTATGGTCATCCAATAAATTGTTCATCGTAGTTTTATAGAACTATGAACTTTGTGATTTTTTTAAAAATTGAAACTTTTGAGGTGCAGAAATATTTAATTTCTTCCATATAATTCTTTGGAATCTCGCCTGAAACCAACACTTGTTGGGACTTAAGCTACAAAATTAAAAGACGGGGGATTATTCTGCACCGTCCATCGGTTTATTTGGAACTGAACTATAGTAGTACAAGTATTATTAAATTCTAGTGGTAATACTAATACTATTATTCGTATACTGATACATGTATATGTTTGGAATAGTGTTAGAAAAAATGTGTTGCATTACTCCATTAGGAATTCAAGTTTCAATACACCTCCTCAACACATTTTGTTTACAATTGTTCAAACTTTATCCATGTATTTTGCTTTCCCTTTTTGTTAATATAATCCCATTGACTTTATAAACTTACAATGTTTTTCTTTGCTCAAGTTTTTCGTTAAGACATCTGCAACCATATTATTTGTGGAAATATATTTCAACTTAAGCAAGTTCTGTTTCAACAATTCACGGATATGATGGAATCTTACATCTATGTGCTTTGTTCTTGAATGCAGAATATTATTCTTAGCTATTTGCTGTGCGCTTAAGTTGTCACTATTAATAGTTACAGGCAAATTGACATTGAATACACCTATTTCATTTAACAATCGTTTCAAATAAATTGCTTCTTTTGCGCTATTCGACAAAGCTATATATTCAGCCTCGGTAGAACTTAAAGCTACTACAGATTGTTTCTTTGAGTTCCATGAAATTGTCCCTGCTTCTAACAAAAAAACATTTCCTGAATATGACTTCCTATCAACTAAATTGTTACCCCAATCTGCATCTACATAGCCATGAAGTGGTTCCTCAGACCACTTGTAATGTAGTTTCCAATCAGCTGACTTAGCTAGGTAGCGCAGAATATGTTTCGCTGCTGTTTCTTGTTCCGTGGTTGGGTCTGAGTTGAATTGCGCAATCTTACTAACGGAATGGATTATATCTGGTCGAGTTGAGGTGGCAAGATACATTAATGCACCCACTAGCGACTGATACTTTCGTTTGACCTTCTCACAGCTTCCATCATCCTTCTTGAGTTGATAGCCAGGATCCAGCGGTACAAACACTTCTCGGCAGGTGTCCATTCCATATTGATGTAGTAAATTATGAACATACTTCTTATGTCCAATCGCGATTGAGCCTAGTTCGCCATTACGTTCTACTTCGATTCCAAAGAAATACTTCAATGGACCCTTGTCGACGATTTCGAATCCACTCGCAATTTCAGCAATTATTGATTTCAAGTCATCCTTCGAGGTGGAAGCTAAAACGATAATAAAACCTTCCGGTTTCCCCATATAGCACTCTTCATTAAGATCGCCGTTCAAGTACGCAGTTGTTACATCGAGGTTATGGACATACATTTGGTATTGTACTGGTAAAGCCAACAGAAGCCGTATTGTAGAGTAGCGCACTACCGGGGCGAATGTTTCGAAATAGTTGACGCCGTACTGTTGGCTAAAACCCCTAGCCACAAGCCTTGCTTTGAAACGCTCGATCTCACCCATTGCGTTAGATTTGACGGTATATACCCATTTCGATCCTATAATTTTCTGTCCAGGGGACAACTCCACTAATGCCCAAGTATTGTTTTCTAACAATGATGTGTATTCTTTCCTCATCGCTTTTCTCCACTCGTTAGCTTGCTTACCGTGGAAAACATCATCAAAAGATTCAGGAATTTCTATGCCACTCTCTGCAATAATCAACTGAATCACGTCAAATTGTTTTTGAAGATGCCCTGGCCTTCCAGTCCACTGGATTCCCGACCGAATGTCACTTTCAGGTGATTCTTCATTGCTGCTAGTAGTCTATGAAAATTGGACCAAAATATGGCCATCGAACGGCAAAAATCCTACATCGGAAATTTTTTTTGATTATGGTTGGGGATGGTATCGAGATACACAAAAATGGTCTGAGGACGAAAAAAAACTTCATAAAATTACCTTTCCAATGATATAAAACACAGTAGAGTTTAAGTAATTATTTCGTCGCTAGCCTAACAAAATAAATTAGAATATTTTAATTTTTGACCTTTCTTAAAAGCTCCATAACTTTTGAAAGAATGCTAGTTCAGCCGTAATGTACATGTATGTATAAATATTCACAATAAGTTCAAGATCATTTTAAGGTAGACATCGAGTCGCTCCGGTGAAGGACCCCCATTATCCCCCCATTTAAATTTGTCAAAACGGCATGTTTATAACTCCCCCCAAAATTGGAGCAGAGTGCTAAATTTTGGTTTGTGGCGATTGGAGGTTATAGTCACCCCACCCACCAAAAATCAGCTCATTCGGATAAAAGCTAAGGCGCGACAATCCAACATTGGACTAAGGCCGCAGGATGTGTTAGTGACATCCTATTTCTAAGATTTTATCTGTTTTTTGATGAGGTAATGAGATCAGCATCGCGCTCAGCAGTGTTATTTATCCCCATAAATGGGTACTCGTTTAACATCTGAGTGAGATCATAGTCCGTCACAAGCTCGTGAGTTCGAAAAACTGTACACCGAAGGTGCGCGCACTAACCGCTAGACCAGCCAGACTACTGCTTCATATGGCGTGTGAAAGCCTAAAGCCTTTATTGGACATCGATTCCTTATATACGCTGCGGTATGAATGGCTTCAACCCAAAGATAATTGTGAAGTCCGGAATGACATAACATGCTGCGTGCCATTTCGACTAGCGTTCGATTGAATCGCGCGGCAACTCCATTCTGTTGTGGACAATAAGTCGTCGACAATTGGCGCACTATTCCATTTTCTGATAAATAATTGTCAGATCTTTTATTTACGAACTCGCTACCATTATCACTTGGGATCATTTTAATTTTTCTCCCGGTTTGTCTCTCTGCCATTTCTTTAAACAGTTGAAATTTGTGGAACACTTCGTCCTTGCTTTTAATAAAATATACGAACACTCTGCGCGACATATAGTCGATAAATGTGACGAAATACTTTGATCCACCGATCGATTTTGTATTGAACGGACCACACACGTCAGTATGGATTAGGTGTAATTGCTCTTTAGCTCTAGAATCACTAGCGTTTGGAAATGGAAGTGTATGGATTTTACTCTCCATGCAAACAACACACTTTATATCCTTTTCAATCTTATTGCAGTTTAAACCACGCACTAGATTCTTATTATAAAGTTCACTTAGGCTTTTGAAGCTTAAATGTCCGGATCTGTAATGCCATTTAATCGAGTTATCAACCGACGAAAGAAAACATTTCTGATTAGCTTCTTCAAACATGTATAGGTTATTGATTTGATTAGCTTTTAGAACTAGTTTGTTATTATTGTTCTTATCACTTATCACTGCTTGCCAGGGCCGGATTTAGCGTCTATGGCGCCCCTGGGTAGTAGCTAAATAGCCGCCCTCCGCCACTGGTTAAATTTGAAAGTAGTAGTAGTCGCATACACATGCTAGGCAAAACGTTCGCTGTGGTGTGGTATGTGAGAAGAACGTTTAATATTTTTGCGCGAGTGACCGATGTAATTTTGTTTGCTTCAAAATATGGTGCTTCCGAGTGTTGGGACAAGGTGAAGGTCCATGGGAAGGTTCATGGAGTTTGGACCCCTCACGACTTTGTTTAAAAAAGCATTGAGATTCCAATGACGACAACATTAAAACTGAAATGATGCAGATCCATTACATCAACTTTCTTCAGAATGTGTTTAGAAGATTTTCTAAATACCTTTCCACTTTCGGAGATTTTTGTTCATTTTTGAACGTTTTAGAAGTCATGAACGAAAAACCTAACCTCAACAACTAAAATTGTTTATTAGCGCCATGTCATGTATAGTATGATTTTTTGGCAGGGGAGTTTTCTGTTTCTTTTCTAAAATTCGAAAATTTAAACGTACAAATTGTGTTGAGTTGAATTTTGTTTTGCCTCAAGGGTATTACCTTTGAGGCAAAACAAAATTCAACTCAACACTAACATCATCGTTTCCGGCAAGACAAAAAACATTTTGGGGTTGTAATAAACTCCCATCAGTACAAATTGTAATTTTTTTTTAAACCTATACACACGACAGAAACATGTTACTGAACATTTTATAGCTAATGCATCATTTCTAATATCCCGAGTTGGACACGCCCTGAAACCAATTTATGACTACATCCCAGTTGAGTCGCGGCTAATTTTAGATAGAAAGAAAATAGAGTAAAGATAGAAAAATCGAAAATATGTGCTAGCTTTTACTAACTATAGGGACACTGGGGCTACTCACAGAGAATCAATGGATTCTCCATGTAGACTCGTTTAGCACGAAAGCGAGTTTTTGGCAATGTACTATTCCAAAAAATTAAATTTGTTCTACAAGTTTACGAGCAATGGTCAAGACGATGACGGCAGATACCCTCCATTTGACGAGTCGTATAGTGGGGAAATTATGTATTGCTACATGTCCAAGATATAGGTTCAGGAATTTTTTGGCTGTTACACAGATCCGGAGCGGAGAGGGTCGACGCGAATCAAACTCGCGGAGGAAATGAGCGAAGCGAGGAACAGTTTTTGCATGAGAAAGTGGAGCCATTTTTTTGTAACAATGGGTCGTCTTCTAGGTTTATCAAATTAAAAGTATTGAATTGACATTTTAGCCTGATTTATTCCATTTTTAATTACATGGAAGATTTGTACAATTTAAACAGCATTTGCGCTAAATTTCAATCATTTATATCGTACAAAAGGATACTGTCAGATAATGTCTTCGAAGGGTTGCGGAGTGATAAAATTGAGCCGCTTCGGATCCCTGATTATTGCACTGCACACAAAAACTACTCAAGGCTTCCTATTAAAGTGGACACTGAAGTATATGCTAGATCCCTTCCCTTGCTTAACTTAAATTCAATGCGTTACGAAATTACTTTCTACTTCTATCCTCAATGAACTACGCGCGACCAGTTGAGTTTCAGTAGAGTCGACTATTAGGCGCCCTGGAATATACCTAACATGAATAAATTAGAAAGATGGAATTAAAATATGTGTCCAATTATGTCAACTTCTTTTCGAGTTTCCAAAATGCTTTTTCGCAGAATTTAAGACCAAGGGATATTTTCAAAAATTGCCGCCTCTTAAAATCTGCCGCCCCGGGCAGCTGCCCAGGTTGCCCATTTGGGAAATCCGGCCCAGCTGCTTGCTCATTTTTGAAAATTATTTTCATTCCATTATTCTCTGCTTTACTGACCAAAATAAAGTTATTTTGTAAATTGGGGACGTAGAGAACATCTCGTAATTTCAATAAACAAGTTGCGGTTCGTAGATGCACCTCTCCCATTCCTTCAGCTGTGATTTGATGATTCTGCACTAAGCCAACTTGTTTCTGTCCCTCTTTGAACTTTGGCTTTTAGCCAAGAAAGAAATTTGCTCCACTAAACCAGCGCGGGAGCGGTATGCGAACATTATTTCTGTCGCGTACCGCTACCGCGCTGATTTGATGGAAGCTATTAACTAATTCAATCTCTTTTGAATATGCGTAAATTCTTTCGTAATTTTCATAAGATTGGTTTTGTTCTGTTATTAACCCTATTCAAGCTCCCCACCAAATCGCGTTGAAATAAATTTGCTCCACTAAACCAGCGCGGGAGTGGTATGCGATCATTATTTCTGGCGGGTACCGCTACCGCACCGCGCTGATTTGATGGAAGCTATTAACTAATTCAATCTCTTTTGAATATATACGTATCATTGAGACAAGATGCGAGTATTATGGCGGGATTGTATTTATATCTATCCTTTTTGCGGCTGACGACTTTTTCTTTGGCGGAAACCTTTTACAACGCAGTTGTTTTAGTGAGATATCATATTTTTTTGCAGTTTTCGATTTAAAAAATCGACTTAACATATCCATAAATGATGATGACTATATTAATTGCCCTATTGTCACGAATTTGTTTGAGAACAATAATTATAATAATGATAAACTCATTGTCAACCTTTGTCTCTTTAGTAACCTTGCTCCCCTTGGTAAACTTGGTCTCCTTGGTAATAGTATACTTGATAACTTTGGTGATCTTGGAAGTCCTTATTAACCTTGGTAACCCTGATGGCCTTAGTAGTCCCTGTAACCTCGCAAACCTTAGTATCTTTGTACATCATATTAAACTTAATGTTAACCCTAACTTTGACCATAACCTTGGCCTAAGCCTAAACGTCAAACTTAACCTTAAAGCAAACCCTATCCTTACACATCCTAATCTTAAATCTAATTTTTATTGTAACCATTAAGCCTCACTGTGTGTCTACTCAATATATACAGGGTTTTTGGTTAAGTCGACCTATTCCCTGCAACACGTTATAATAGGGTCAAAATGCAACAAAATGAGGCCACAAATGTTAGGCCGATTTTCAATGGTCACTGAGATATATGAATTTTTAGGTTTTTTTTTAAATAACCTAGAATTTTGCCATTTAAAGTAAGAATTAAAAAAAACTACTAAGGTAATGGGGTTAAACTAGTTTTTGGATTTTATTCAACACGATAGCAGACATTTCTTAATCATTTAAAATTTCAAAAACCCATCAAAATTCGAAATTTTTAATTTTAAATAAAAAAAAAAATTCTTAAAATTTTTTAAAGATATTTTTTAATGTAGTGTTACTAAAAAAATTATATGACATGGAGTCTGCAGACCACTGGAAAAACATACGCGTGTTGTCAGCTTTCCAAAAAGGTGTCAATGTCAATACAAATATTTCAAATACATAATTGAAACAGCTAGCTGCAACTTGTTCGGCGACCATCATTTCCTTTGATAAAAAATGAAATAAGGCGATACATTATACGATGCATTTTGAATTTAATGACATTTATTTCATTTTTTATCACAGGAAATTATGGTCCCCGAACAAGTTGCAGCTAGCTGTTTCAATTATTTCAAACATTTGTATTGACATTGACACTTTTTTGGAAAGCTGACAATACGCGTATGTTTTTCCAGTGGTCTGCAGACTCCATGTCATCTATTTTTTTAGTAATACTACATTAAAAAATATCTTTGAAAAAATTTAAGTCAATATTTTTTTATTTAAAATTAAAAACTTCGAATTGTGATGGGTTTTTGAAATTTTTAATGATTAAGAAATGTCTGCTATAGTGTTGACTAAAATGCAAAAATAAGTTTAAGCTCATTACCTTAGTAGTTTTTTTAATTCTTACTTTAAATGGCAAAATTCTAGGTTATTTGAAAAAAACCTAAAAATTCATATATCTCAGTGACCATTGAAAATCGGCCTAACATTTGTGGCCTCATTTTGTTGCATTTTGACTCTATTATAACGTGTTGCAGGGAATAGGTCGACTTAACCAATAACCGTATATATATATATATATATATTCAAATTACATCCATATTTCGTAAGTTCCAAATTGGGCCTATCAACACCAAACGGTTAAGACACGATTCCCGTTACTACCCAAGACTTTCCTTATATACAGGTTCCATCCTTTTTAAAATACTCCTATCTTATCCTTTTGGTTTTTTGATCTTCATTGTCGTTGCGTCGTTAGGTTTCGTTACGCTCGTTAGTTACGTTACAAAAATTATACCAGACCCCAGAGAAAAGACATATATATATAAAAAATCCTTTAATCCTTTATCAAACGTCCCGAAAACCGGCTCAGTCCTGACTAAACTACACTGAAAATTTGCTAAAAACAAGAACAAAATACCTACAATAAAAAACAGCCAAGGATTTAACATGTATTTTCTTGTTCCAAGAAAAGTTTTTCTGATTTAAGATGTTTTATTCTAGTTCCAAGAAAAATCTTTGCTTAAAATAAATAAATAAGCATTATTTTAAGCAAAAAATTTTTTCTTGGAACAAGAAAATACATCTTAAATCAGAAAAACTTTTCTTGGAACAAGAAAATACATCTTAAATCAGGAAAAATTATTCCTCGGCTGTTTTTTATTGTATTTTTTCTTGTTGTAAGCAAATGATTTTGTTCAGTGTAGTTTACCAAGCATTGCTTTTACAATGATAAAGTGACCAGGAATCAGAGATAGCTATAGGTATCAGGACCAGTCTCTGTTTCATTTACTATATAACTAAGAGAAGAGTGCACTTTTTTACCTATCACAACAGGATCAAAGCGAGTGGACTTACAGGAATTAAATCTACATGCCAAATTTTGTTACAATTAACTCATCAGAATTCCTTGAAAAATCGATTTTTAAAACATATAGAAACTTCATGCATTTTTTCACATTTTTTGCTGTACCTTTTTTGTTACTGCACAGATCGGAGCAAATGATAGCCTATGTACACCTTCAGGACAGACTCTACCAATGGGAAAAGAGAGCAATTCCCAAGACGCTCTCTACGAGGCTGTAGCCCCGTCAATAAACAACAAGAACAACGAGAACGACGAGAACAAGATTTTTGAAAAAATGTAATTTTCAAACTCTTATATCTCCGGTGTTTTTCATGGTATCATCTTGAAATTTGCTACACTTCGCGACGGCGCGAGAGTTTTGAAACAAACAGAATTTTAACAAACAAGATTTATTGAACTGTATCTAGAACTGGCTTAAACTATGCATCGGACGTATCTTTTATACTCGATGCGTTACAATAATTTCTAATCATCTAAAGAGTACTATCTATGTATTATGTACCAAAAAGAACATTTGACCCTATGGTCAAATTATCTTTTGGGAAAAATTCAAATTGTTTGATTTCTTATCATCTAACTTTGGGTCGTTAAGATATAACATAACTCGACCGCCCTTTAAAGTCGAGTTCTCCTGAACTCGTGTTTTATAACAATTTGTCTTACAATTTTTGTACAAAAACATAATGATGATAATGAACAATATTATTATCCCAGAGATAGAAAAGGTTAATGTTTGTAAATGGACTTTTTTATATAATTCTTCTATGCGTTTTATATTTTCAATATGTTTTAACTTTATCTCCTCATATGTTATTTCTTTTGTTGCAAACGTTAAATTATTATAATTTGGAACAATTATATGGTCATGCACAACTTCTTCTGTATTAGAGAATGTTTTGTTCAGTATTGTTACAATGCAATTGTCAAATGTGATGTAATAATTTCCCTGCAGGATGTACTTATTTTCGTTACAATTATGCTGTATTTTTCCATCGAAATTTTTTAGTAATATTTTTCCTTTGCTGATTTCAATTATTTCTAAATTAGAGTTAATTTTATATTTACATTCACTATTAATTTTATGTTGGAAAGTGTTTTGTATACGATGGAGGTCTTTTGTATTAAAAGTATTATTCATAATTACAACTTCTTGCTGCAAAATATTTAATTCTTCGTTATTTTTATATTCTTGAATCACGTTTACCATATTAGTAGCCGTAATTCCTAATTTGGCTGAGCTTAAATTATCTTGCAATTTTTCTATATATTCTTGATAAGACGGGGGCGTTTATTAGAAATGAAAGAACGAGCAGTATGGTTGGTATTCCTCTGATATACTGTTTCCGATGGACCTGAAAAATATTTATGTGGTCTTTTTATTCTGTTTTTTATATATTCGCCGATTCCGTTCATCATAAATTTGGTTGTCCCTATGATTTACTTTGATTTTATAATAATTTGGATAAGTTTTATTTCGCTCAGTGGCATAATTTTTTATGAATACTTTATCATAGCTATATTGGATTGGATCTTCTCTTTTTGAATTATTTTTCTTTATCCATTTTTCTTTGTTTTTAATCAAATGCTCAAATACTTTCTTATCATCTACTTTTCCCTGCCATATGTCTATGGGTTTTTGCTGGGTAGTATAATGTATTGTCGTATTATATGCTTCTATCGCCTTACACATTTTGACATCTATTTTCATTTTAATGTCTTGAGAAGTAAGTATCTTAATATGCTCTAATATAGTGTTGTGAACTCTTTCAATATCTGAATTTCCCGTATGAGACTTTGGGCTCGTAAAATGATAATTTATCTTCTCTTCATTTAAAAATTCTCTTATCTGAAGAGTGTTAAATTCGTTATCAAATATGAGTTTATCTGGTTTGCCCATTACTGAATTTCTAAATCTCAACTCGTCCCGGATTGTTATTGAGTTTTTATCAGTAATTTCCTTCGCATACAAATATTTTGAATATTTGTCGATAATTGTGAGAAAATAGCGCTTCTCTGCATGGAAAATATCTACATGTAGAATTTCATTTATTTTCTTTGGTGTTTCAGTATATTGAAATTTTTCTTTGATAGGTTTTCAATCATATTTTGCCATATTACACACATCACAATTATTTATATACCTTTGGATGATATGTATAAGTTTGGGGAAATAATACACATTCTTCAATTCGAGATAATTCTCTTGAATTCCTCTATGATTTGTTTTCAAATGAGTCTTCTCTATTAAACGGATCATTTCGGCTTCATTTGAAATATCCTGTGCATGAATGGTACATTTGATGAATCTTAAATTACTATTTGACCCATATAGCTTTATTATTACTTCTTGCAATTTATTATAGGCTGGGTAATCTAATTCTGTATAAATACCGACTTTGCCTTTATTAGGTATGAGCTTTCTTAGAGTGTTTGATACAATGTTTACATCATCTAACTCGTTTTGAGATATATAAATATCATTCTCTTTAATTCGAGAGAGGAAATCAGCTACTTTGTTTGTTTTTTCCTCAGTATTCAAATGATCGTACGATGGACTCATGTGATCTAATTCTAACATGTGTATTTCATCGTACTGACATGCATGAGTGAATTTTATTTCATTATTATTAATTAACATAGATCCCTTACCCATATCAAGAACAGCATTTATCGGTTTTAGAATATTTTGTCCTATAAGTGCCTTGAATTTGCTTTGAGAAAGATCTACTAAATTCCAAGTCATTATGGAAGGTTCATTAAATTCACTTGGTATTTCAGTAACCATTTGATCTTCTATAATATAGCGATTATTAAATGCTTTGACAGGTATATTCACTTTAATTTTATTTTTTTCGGGAAACAATTTTTTATCTAACAGACATACTGAAGATCCAGTATCTATTAATGTTGGAATTTGTTTTCCTTCCACGTTTAAGAGTGCTATCGGTAATGGTTCATCTTCGAGGCAATTGACTGAAAAATTTATCTCATCCATTTCCATATTTTCAATACGCTTATAGCTTTGATTTGAAACACCACTAAAATTTGGTTTTGATCTTGATTGACAATTTTGCTCTTGATAATTTTGCACTTGATTATATTGATTTTGATTATGGCTAACTTTACTACCAGAGGCAAAAGATGTATTACTTTTACTATGACCTGTATCTTTTGAATAATTGCAAGATTCTAAAAGCTCATATGCCTCTCTTAATGTTGCACAATTTTTCATTGTAATTAGAATACTTTTATATTCTGATAAACACCCTTTAAATTTTTCTAGCACAAAATTTTCATTCCGGAAAGGTTTATAGTCACTAGGTTTTGAACTATCTAATTTATATTTTTAAATTTAGTTTATTTAACACTGATTTTAGTTTTTTATAAATTTCACTAGTATTTTTGGAATATGTCACCATATTTACCTGATTAATCAAATCTAGATACTTTTCCTTGATCCCAAAACCTTTAATTAGCATCGTCTTCACATTGAGCCAGTCATTCTGATCCTCTAAATGTCGTAATTCCTCTCGTGCTTCACCTTGAACTTTTGAAATGATTATTCGTGTAACGTAAGCCTTTTGTGCAACAGTGAGTTCCGATATCAGCTCCATGATTGACTCCGCGTCTTCAATATACGCATCCAGTGCATACGATCCAGAGCCCGTAAAGATGGGTATAGATCTTGCTTCCGTCAATATATCTCGTAGTTCAGCCATTTCTGTTATGATTATTTCGAATAATTTGTAGCTAATTGCGTCTTCAGTTTTAAAAAACTCCACTTAAATTTCACTTTGTATGTACATATATTTAAAAGGAACACTGCCTTTAATTTTTATACACTATGCTTTTAATTTAAGTTGGACGCAATCCTACCGACTGCGCCAGTTTTGAAACAAACAGAATTTTAACAAACAAGATTTATTGAACTGTATCTAGAACTAACTTAAACTATGCATCGGACGTATCTTTTATACTCGATGCGTTACAATAATTTCTTATCATCTAAAGAGTACTATCTATGTATTATGTACCAAAAAGAACATTTGACCCTATGGTCAAATTATCTTTTGGGAAAAATTCAAATTGTTTGATTTCTTATCATCTAACTTTGGGTCGTTAAGATATAACATAACTCGAGCGACAATCTCTATCAAATTTGAACACTCAGGACCAACCCGGGTCCGAGCTAGAGAGGTCCGAAAACCCGTACTTGTTCCGTCGTGTAAACATAGTCTTAGTCGCTTCTCACTTTTGATTTGTTCAAATTTCTTCGTTTTTCTTTGGCGGGCGGGACGGTACCGCGTCCCTAGAATATTATTCGTACACTGATACATGTATATGTTTCGAATAGTGTTAGAAAAAATGTGTTGCATTACTACATTAAGAATATAACACTTACTCATTGTTATTTTCGGAATCAGTTAAGATGATTTCTCTGCAGAAACTGACTGCATTTTATTGATAAATGTGTGGATTTAATCGTGACGTTGGTTGATATAGTGTGCAATGCAGAAGATTCGATAAAGAATTGTCAAGCATTTATACAGAGTGTCCGGAAACTGCCGCATAAACGCACCAAATTGCAAAAAAGTTGTATGGAACATACCCCCAATTCTTAGCCCTTTAGCTGCCGCAGGCATTTGAAGATTTTTGAAAAAATAATTTTATTGCACGACTTAAACCTCAATATCTCCAAAGCTAAACTAGCTAGAATAGCGAAATAAGATTATTATTACTGCCAACAAAATTACCTAAACAAAAAAATAACAGCACTAAAATCGGATAAGTGGTTTGGTTTTCACAGAGCTTCAAAGTCAAAATTTTGTGATTTTACTCAAAAGCAATATATCTATCTTAATTTTCTCCAACTTTTCTAGCTCCATTATTTCTAACAGTTTTAATGCCATAAGTACAGAAAACTAGGGTTAATTTCAGCTCGAATTCGATTCAAATCAATTCAAACTGCCCCTAAAGTTCTGCAATTTGGTAAAATTTATTCATATTATGTTAAAATCGAGCCAAAATTAACCCTAGTTTTCTGCACTTATGGCATTAAAACTGTTAGAAATAATGGAGCTAGAGGAAAATGATGTTAGATAGATATGATTGTAAGACTATGCGCCAAGATTTAAAAGAATCGTACAAGCACCTCACCTTGGCAGAAGTTGGAGAAAATTAGGATGGAAAAATATATTGTTTTTGGGTAAAATCACAAAGATTTGACTTTAAAGCTTTGTAAAAACACAACCACTTATCCGATTTTAGTGCTTTACTGCTATTGGAATACCTTTCTAAGTTAACGTTTAGAGACTGTGTTATCAAAGTCCTGCAACACCATTTTTAAATTCATTCCTACTGATGTGAGCTCTTTATGCTAATATTCAATGTTTATTGGATAAATCATGAATCGATTCTAAAAGGATGTTTGAAGCCTTCCGGAAAATGTCTTAAGGATTATTTATCGGATCAAAATACTACTTTAAGCCATGTCACATGTTAATCTGCGTTGAGTGTTACTATAGGATTGCTACAGGGTGAAGTGCTTCTTTGAAGCATACTCATGGTTAGTTGGGAGTGCCTTCATCCCATAAGGACTACCACTAACTGTTTTCCAAAAAATGTTTTAAGGATTATTAAAATTTACGAAATTGAATGATTAGGATTATTTATCGGATCAAAATACTCCTTTAAGTAATGTCACACGATAAGTTGAGTTTAGTGTTATTGCTATAGGACAAAGAGCTTCATTAAAGCATACTAATTGTTAGTTGGGATAAAATGCCTCCAAACATGGTTTTGGCGAAATACGGTAAATTATGCGCATATATAATACATTTTTGAATGAAATTTTTTATTTGTTTAAGTGTAAGCTAAGGTGGTAACATAACATATTTGACTAATTTTTATATAAGAGCTCGAAGCATTCAAATGGTGGTGGATATAATTTGATAAAAAGACAGATAAGATTATTCTGTGTAAACTGTGGAATCGAGAGTTTAAATATTACGGGAATATATTGAAAGAAAGACCCGACTGTAAAATTGCTGAGGATTTTCAACCCTTATCGATGATTTAAGAGCCACGATACTGTACTGTATGCTCGAAAAAGTTTCTAAAGTCTCCGTAACAAGAGGCATTATATCCTGAAATGCTGTACGTACTCTTTCAATGCCCCAAAATAAAACTCTTGCTTTTCCAGAAATTACTAACTATTTATATTTTAATAAATTATGTGTTCGCTCTAGGGTGGCCAGGTGCCCCGTATTTTACGGGTTACCCCGTTTTGCGGGCACCGAAAGTCCAAAAACCCGTAATCCAAAAAATAAAATACGGGGCAAATAATGGATAGTAAGAAAATGCAAAACCTCCTTGTTCAGATTGAATCAGTTTTTGGCTGTTCTCGGCGTAAAATGTACTTGAAACCCTATATGACCTCGTCCACTATCAGGGGACGAAATCGATAAGGGTTTTGGGTAGTTTTGGCACTAGAAAAGCTAATCGATTTCGTCTGATGGACTGAACAGGGTTTTCTAAATACTCGTCCCGGCAATTAATTCACCGGCAGAGAGAATTTTCTCGCTTTGCGGTAACGCATAGACAGATAGCTGATAGCCGAAACCGACTCACACTGCTGCCCCTCTAATAAAATGCACTTTATAGTGCAAAATGAAGAGTTATTGGTGAGTGTTTCTTCAAATAGGAAATATTACTGTGAATGACATATCGACATGAAAATATTTTTTTTATTTTTGCCCCGTAAAAAAAAACGAAAACCCGAATTTTATACGCTAGTGATTCGTAAATCGAAGGCAGGCAGGTGGTCACCCTAGTTCGCTCGCAACATACAACAATAAAAATAAAACTTATGAGTTACATATTAGTATTTTAGAAGATCGTCATACCTACTTTATTTTTATCAGAAAAAGCAAAAACATATGCGTTTCTAGATTTGGATAATTGAAATGGAACTTTCCCAGTATTTTGATTTTGTCTTCAAAACAGCCAAAGTTAAATGTTATTGCAAGGCTTCAAATCTGTTAAATATTATATGTACGTATGCATGTATGTGTTTTGTTTGAGATGTTCTAACATATGTATTTGTTTTCACCTTCTGAAAGCATTCAACTGCAAAATTAAAATTATTGCGGTCAAATCTTTTTAGGTCTATACCAATTTATGACTCAAAGATTTTCTACATTTACTGATGCAGCTGTTTCTGTTTGTATAACCGTAAAATTATATTTTAAAAAAGCACACAAGTTTAGTGTTCTTATAATGGGCAGTGTGTTTTTGGTACTATTTTTTCGCGTAAAACTTTAAATACACTTACACCAAAGGTTAAAAAATAAAAAATTGTTCCATTTCATGAATTTACAAAAAAAATATCAGTTAGAGTCGCCATACACTATCCAAGCGATCTGACGATGGATTTTACAATCGTTCTGGCGCTGAAACAGCACACTGAAAAAAAGGTGCCCTGAAACAATGAAATTGTTCATTAAAGTAATGAATATTTTCACCGATATCCCACCAAAGACGGATTTCATCAGTCCAATGAATCTGATTTTATCAAAACAACGAACAAAAATTTCATTAAAATTATGAATAAATTCATAAAATTAACAACTTGTTCATTGATATAACTACTGAGTTCATCAATTAAAAAAAAACTGGCGCAGGCCGGCATCCAGCTTCATAAGTGTTGACGACATTTATTTTACCTCTGCTCTGAATAGTCATCAAAAATGACCTACCTACCTACAGTGGAAATCGATCCCGGGACCCTGCAAGAAAGCTACTGGTTAAATAAATAATCTTTACCCAGTCAAACTATAAGTTAATTTACTCGTTGGTGGGCTTTGGCCGTCGGAAAAAAAATCACCTATATACATACTTCACACAGCATTCGTACGTGAGAGTTCCCCTACAATATTATATAGTGAATTTTTAACCAAACTGTCCGGTATTTTTGCGTTAAATACCATAGATTTATTGGTTATTTTATCCATTTAATCACTCGGTAACCTAATTGTATTATATTACCGGTATTTTCCGTGATATCTATTATAAAACTATCAGGTAAATTAGCTGGTAGTACTTTGGTAAAGATCACGGAAAATACTAGTAATATTACTACTACGTTAGCCACTATTTAAGGGCAAATCAGCGGCTATTAAGTTGCTTATAACCCTAGTATGACAGCAGAGTAAACGATCGTCATTTAATGGAATTTTTGGTAATATTGTTGGGGACGGTGTCTTGATTATGAGGAAAAAAATTCCCATAAGGGGTCCAAAAGTTATAAAAATGGGGAAATAGGGGTATTTTTTCGGTTTTTGCGATTATTTCGAAAACGGCGATAGTTACAAAAAAATGTTTTAAGAGCGAAAAAAACTACATAAAATTACCTTATAGGATGTCCGAAAGTTGTAAAAATGGGGAAATAGGGGTAATTTTTCGGGTTTAGCGATTATTTCGAAAACGGCGATAGTTACAAAAAATGTTTTAAGAACGAAGAAAAAACTACATAAAATTACCTTATACGAGGTCCGAAAGTTGTAAAATTGAAAAACTCTATGCTAGCATTGAAAAAAAAAACATCGCATATTAAATTTCATTGGCTAACTCACATTTTCGGGGAGTTATAGAGCATTTTTTCCAAGCATACAATTTTCAAAGAAAGAAAGATCAGTCGTATTATAAATTATTGCAAAGGTCATTTTATTCAGTTTATTCCGTTCTCAGTACATTTTTTTTGTAACTATCACAGTTTTCGAAATAATCGCTAAAACTTCACGTTTTCACCAAGGATCGCTGAATACTGACGAAAAATTAAAATGTGTCCGACTGTCTCAAGAAAAAAAACCGTTCTCTTGCTGTATACCGAGAAATGATGTTGCACATTTAACAATTCCTGATGCTTATAGATTTAAAAAAAAGTCCTCATATAAATTACTCACAGTTGTGTGGTAAAACATTGTTAATAAAATAGTAATATGACCTGGCATTTACTATAAATCTTACGAGTTAATTAAGTCGTTAAGTAACTAGCAATTTTACTGGCTATTTAACTTATTTGTAAATAGTAATATTTGCTGGATTTAATAGATAATTTACCTCAGTTTTATTTTCTCCATAAATACTAGATATTTTGGTTGGAATTTACCTAATAATTATAAACTTTTTCACCAGGGGAAATAATGCTGTGGGGAATATATAGGTTATTTATGGCCCAATCGTGTATGTGCGTTAACTAGTCAATTACCGTGAGCCTTTTTTTAGATATTTAACTAGTCATTTGACCAGGATTGCTCTTGTAACCTCTGATGGCGAGAGCAAAAAATATGTAAAGTATTTGTCTGTGTGAGTTTTCGCAGATAAAAATTTGTATGTAGTAGTAGTTTCGGTTAGCGATTTCTTGCAGGGGACCTCCCTGCAAGAAATGCTTTAAGGATGTGTTATCGGATCAAAAAATTTCTTTAAGCGATGTCACACGATAAATTGATTTCGTGGTACTATATGATTGCTATAGTGTGAAGTGCTTGTTTAAAGCAAACGAATTGTTGCTTGGGAAGTGCTCTAATATTGTTAGAAAAGAATACTCTATGAATTATTATTATAGGGATAAAATTGTTACTTGGGCCCTTAACGCTTCCATGGTTAGTTTAACAAACTAACAAACTGTCTTCTTTCTTCATTGTGGTGAAAAATGGAATGAAACATCAGATAATTATCAAAAAGAAACAAACTTGAGTTTACTACACCCATGGTCTCCCAAAACCGATTATTGTTTGGAGGACAAGTCGACAATGGGTGGTGTTATAAAATAAAACAATTGCGTATGTTCCCCAAACATTTTCCCTTTCATTTCATAACTAGCGACCGTTACGGAGATCAGAAACTTCTCTTTAAAAACATATCCCTCAAGCGCCACCTTGCGCATTATCACTTAACTCACTGAAAGAAATTGACCATCTGACAAATGAACCGTGCATTTCCATCCTCATTTATTTATTAAACTACATTTACGGACAAAAGTATCGACTCAATCTATAATCGCGTACATTTGTATGTATTTTTCTAAAAGTACGATAGTTATCCATAAAACTCGTATGTAATTTCAAAGTTTGAAACCTTAGCTACCTGTTGGTATCCTTTTTATCAATATTTGCTGTGTACTTTTAAAATTAATGCCACTTGTAGAAAAAATTCAGAAAAAGTGAATTTTATGGTGGCTAACTGTCAGGTAAATTACCCCCACAAAAGCGCCCGTAATCGGTTTCTCATTATTAGTTGCATCTGGAAAGTTAGCTTACTTACATCTACGGTAATTTCAATCAATATTTTCTCATTCATGGATACGGCGCCTGATCAAGCGGCTCAAGTTGTAGCCCTATTTTCTGAAGGTCTTGTAGAGGATTGTATAAAAGTCTCTACTTATTTTTAACAATGTATTTACGTTAACACAATTTAATAATAATACATGTATATTTTACACGGGTACGATAATATATGATTGACGCGGATCGGATGGGATACTCTGGCTGCAGGATGTGGGTGAGCTATTTATAGCTTGGCCTGTGTATCTAGTGTTGCATGTAGCATGTGGTAGAGAGAGTGGGTCCTTGTGTAACCGCCACAGTCTTAGTCAGCGAACCGTCGCTCGCCGTCTTGGAATGAGTCAGTCTGCTGTCTCGAGAGTTAGCAGGAGATTTCAAGAGACTGGTAGCTTTAATTCGAGACGACCGTTTCATTGTTACAAAAGCGGTTCCTCACGGGTGTTGATGCGCAGCAGAACCTGAGGCGTGTTCGCGGAGTAGCCGTTGGTGCCCGCCCAGTGAGGAGACGATTAAGGGAAGCGAATATCACTCCAAGGCGGCCTGCCACGGGCCCCAAATTGACTGCAGGACACCGAAACGCGCGCCTCTTATTTGCTCGAGATCACCTGAATTGGAGCATACGGAATGGAGCTCATTATTGCTCACTGACGAGTCGAGAATGTGTGTGCATGGCAGTGACAGAAGATGCAGAGTCTACAGGCTTCCGGGTGAGCGATTTTCACAGTGGTGTTTCACTGAAACGGTTGCGTTTCCTGTATGATGTGGGCTGGCATTTCCTTGGAGAGAAAAACGAAGCTCGTATTCGTGCCCGGAGGAGCGCTGACAGCTGATCGATACGGAAACGATATTCTCCGTGCCAACGTAGTGCCCTATGTAGCATATATTGGCGAGATCTTCACTTTGATGCACGACAATGTCCGGTGTCACGCATCGCGTCTCACTCGGCAGTTCATGAATGAAGCCAAAATGTCGACACTTAACTGGCCTTCACGTAGACATCAATCCCATTGAACACTTATGGGACGAGCTCAAGAGACGAGTCCGAGCCAGAAATTCAGTCCCTTCGTCCACTGAAGAATTGAAGGCAGCCTTATCAAAGGAGTGGAACGGTATTCCTCAATCTCAATATACCATCAACAACTTGATCAGATCAATGAAGAATCGACTGGAAGCTGTCATTAAAGCAAGAGGAGGCAATACCAAATATGTACTAAAATAATAAATTCTTAAGTTATTTTCCAACAATTTTTGTTTTATTTTCAAAAAACCTAACCACAAACCATTTTCATAAATTCCCATTTTCCCTACAATAATAAATACTTAAGTTATTATTATTATTCCCATTTTCCCTACAATAATAAATACTAAAGTTATTTTCCAACAATTTTTGTTTTATTTTCAAAAAACCTAACCACAAACCATTTTCCCTACAATTCTCGTTCAAAGAGCAATAATTTTAAAAGTACTCACCAAATATTGGTTAAAATGGTACTATAATAAAGCTGAGGTCTCAAACTTTCAAATGACAAACGATTTTTATTTATAGCTACCGTACTTTTCAAAAAACACGTCCAAATACACGCGATTATAGGTTGAGTCGATACTTTTGTCCGTAAGTATATTTAAGGAACATTACGCTATCAGCTCTCGTAAGAAGAATTTTTTTGTTCTTCTTATCGACACTAGCGACACATATTTTACCGTCCGCAATACAGCGCACACATAGTGGAAAATATCGGAAACACAAAAGTTCTCTCTATGAGAACGGATAGCAGAACAAGCCGTGACAGCAATGAAAGATATAACACTGAATTATATGGAGTTTTGGGAGGACGTCCTTTCAATATATTATCCTATAGTTCCATGACGACAACTGAATTCGTAGTGTGATGCGGTTGTTAGCCATACCACTTCCTAACTGCTTTTTTTTTGAGGTGTTGAGATCAATATAGCACGCTCAGCAGTGCTATTCATCCCCACCCAAGCAACAATTTGTTTGCTTTAAAGCAGCACTTCACACTGTAGCAATCATATAGTACCACGAAATCAATTTATCGTGTGACATCGCTTAAAGAAATATTTTGATCCGATAAAACATCCTTAAAGCGTTTTTCGGAAAGCTTCTTTATTATGGAATAAATTTGAAGATGATGGTATAATACTTCAACAATAATTTCTCTAAACGTTAACCTAAAAAAATATTCCTTTAAATATAGTTGTTGAAATAATTTTCACTAATATCAGCTTCATTTATGTTGTATATTTTAAATTGATGTTATAAAAATCAACGTTTCGCCGTTTACATCTCCGGCATCTTCAGGATTATGATGAAAAAGGTCGACAAATCATCTTTTATTTTCTTCTTACTGTGTGTTTTGATTATTCGCTCAATGGTTTTAGAGTTGCAGCCAAAGCCACCTTCACTAGAAGCCGGGAAGCAGCAATACATGCACACAAAACGAGCCTATGAACATGTCGTATATACGTTGCACGATGCACTAACACAAGCACAGCGCATGTAAAAAAACCGTGTCTGCTCTGATAAAAATCGCGAAAACATGTGGAAAATTCACTTTTTGTCGGGATTTTGTTCTTTCACTGCATTCTAGACACTTTAATTCACGACACATTCCACTTTTCGCGACGAAAATCGACCGGGAACCAATACTTTTCGTGTAAAGTTTGTCGCGACCCAACCCGATTTGCCTTTACCGCAATGTAAATTTTCGATCTGAACAGGCCTATGATTTGGCGCTTAAGTATATGAACGTGTTCTGCTTCCGGGCTTTGTATAAAGATGGCTTTGGTTGCAGCCATTAGTTTTTGCCGCATTCAAAATATAGTTGTGCTCTTTGATGTAGTTTGATAAAGAGAGCGGTACGTTGGCAAGTCGATGCGCTAACGAGTGAAACGCTGCCAGTTTATGTTTATATTTTAAGTGATTCGCATTCGCCCATACAACATAAACTGGCAGCGTTTCACTCGATAGCGCATCGACTTGCCAACATACCGCTCTCTTTATCAAACTACATCAAAGTCCGTCACTTGGGTCGTGACGTGAGTTCGAAAAACACCATAAACTGAATTCGTTCACGGTGAGTCTCAAACCCATGACCCTGTGCACCGAAGGTGCGCCCACTAACCACTACACTAGCCAGACTACATACTACAGGCGACGGAAGATGGATATCCATAGCTGCTTTCGATGAAGAATGACCGCTACAGTCACAAAATGAAGAATGACCTTCGGTTTATGTGAAAAAAATTACCAACTGAAAACACATGATTCGCAATCAATCACATGACAGATTGTATAAAAAATTGCATGGCAGATTGTGCCACACGTCCAATCAAAAAATTGGATTGGCTGGTAACATATATCATTTATTTGACGATCAAAAAGATTGTACAATCGATTGGAAGGTCTATGCCGAGTTTCAGATAAGAAAATTTCATATCCTCTTCGGGAAAACAAAACATGTGAGACAGGCCATGCCGAGTTTCGAAGACTCGTTTCTCTAAAGCATCCAGATTGATGCTAAGTAGCTGCCAAATAGCAATTCGCGATGCCAGCCTCTATTTAGTAGCTAGTTTAGATACATCTTTTGAATCTCTATGTATATCACAGAGTGGCGACCGAACGCTAATTTGTTGTGAATTAGTTGTGGAAAAATTAATTTTGTCGCTCTTCATTTCACTGAGAAAATGGGTGTTTCGCTAACTTGACGTCAAGTCAGCGGAACAACTTTAAAAGATCAAGTCGGAACTTATACCGTTCCCTTCCGCTATTTTGTTGTGAATTAGTTGTGAAAGAAAAAAATTTGTCGCTCTTCACCATCAGCGGGAAATTGCAGTTTCCTGTTTGTGACGTCACTATGGAACAACCCCACTTTACCCGCTCGAATCAAGTCGCGGAGTATGTCATAATTTGCTGCAAGGATAATATGAATAAGATGTTAAAATAACGATTTTGTCGCTCCTAGCCATTAACGGAAAATGCACTTTTCCATATTATGGTGATGTCACTATCTCAAACAACCTACTTTTCCTGATCGCTCCGTGTCGGGGAATATGTCAAAATTTGTTGCTTGGCTAATTACAATTAGTTGTGAAAAGAATGGTTTTGTCGCTCTCTTCTATACGCGGGAAAACGAGGTTTTCGAAATTATGACGTCACTATGGGAGAAAACCCACTTTTCCTGATCGGATCGACTTGGTGAGTATGGCATAATTTGCCGCTTGGCTAATACGAATTAGTTGTGAAAAGAATGATTTTGTCGCTCCCTTCTATCCGCGGGAAAACACGGTTTTCCATATTATGACGTCACTATGGGAGAAAACCTACTTTTCCTGGTAGGATCAATTTGGGGAGTACGTCATAATTTTCCGCTTGGCTTGTGCGAATTAGTTGTGAAAAGAATGATTTTGTCGCTCCCTCCTATCTGCGAAAAGAGCGGTTCTAGTTTTTATACCCTATACCCATGAGATGGTTTAGGGTATATTGTTTTAGTTACGCCGATATTATGTTACACCTCAAAGGAGCCACCGGAGGTATGGCAAAGTATATATATAGATGATCAGGGTCGGTCCCTGAATCGAATAAACCATGTCTGTCTGTCCGTGTGTCTGTCTGTTCGCATGATAACTCCCGAAATAATGAAGCTAGCAGTTTGAAATTTGGCCAAATTTTTGTATTGCTACCCCTCCTTGATATCTTGATTCGGCCATAACTTTCGATAGAATATCGCTATCGACTCGAAATTTTGCTGAATGTATCATTCTGACATATACTTTGAGTTGATAAAAAGTGGAGTAGGAACGACTACCCCTACCCCTACCTCCCCTACAAAGTTATATCCATCCATATCTTTTTTATAATATTATAAACATATCTTAACTCAAGGAGACCTTGAGTCAAGGATGCCGAAATTAAAAAACTTAAATGTCATTTTCCATACTTTTTCATAGAAATCACTTATATTCACGAGTCAATGCATCCTTGATTTAAGGAGAAACTCAGGGAGACCATGAAATTTTCTAAAGTCAACTTCAATTCAAGTCACATACCTTGAAATATTATATTTCAAGTCTGTTGAACACTTGGTCTCTTCGAATTTCGCCTTAAATCAAGGATGCATTGATTCCTGAATATAAATGATTTCTATGAAAAAGTATGGGAAATGACATTTGATTTTTTGAATTTCGGCATCCTTGACTCAAGGCACAGATAAGAAAACTAACTAGTTATTAGTATGTGCTCAAGGTCTACTTGAGTTAAGGTATGTTTATAAATACGGGTTCGAGTTCTAATCGTGCGAATATCACGATGAGTGTATACCCTATACCCATGTACAGACCTAGAAGGAACGCAACTCCCAAAATATTCAATTTCATATTTTTTTTGTAGGGGGAGGGGTAGATGGGTCGGACCTGGCACATCTTTATTATCTTATCAAGGCAGCAGCTACCATCTGACATTAATTTGAAGTTTTTCGCGACGTTCTATCAAAAGATATGGATTAATATAACTTTGTAGGGGTAGTCGTTCCTACTCCACTTTTTATCAACTCAAAGTATATGTCAGAATGAGACATTCAGCAAAATTTCAAGTCGATAGCGATATTCTATCGAAAGTTATGGCCGAATTAAGATATCAACGAGGGGTATTTTTTATGGGAGGTAGGGGAACTCTTGGTCCGATTTGGCCCATTTTCAATACCGTTCAAGATTTTAGCAATACAAACATTTGGCCAAATTTCAAACTGCTAGCTTCGTTATTTCGGGAGTTATCGTGCGAACAGACAGACACACGGACAGACAGACAGACACGGTTTATTCGATTCAGGGACCGACCCTGATCATCTATATATATACTTTGCCATACCTCCGGTGGCTCCTTTGAGGTGTAACATAATATCGGCGTAACAAAAACAATATAGGTACCCTGCCTATACCATCTCATGGGTATAGGATATAAAAACTAGAACCGCTATTTTTCGCGGATAGCAAGGAGCGACAAAATCATTCTTTTCACCACTAATTCGTATTAGCCAAGCGGCAAATTATGACATACTCGTCAAGTCAATCCTATCAGGAAAAGTGGGTTTTCTCCCATAGTTACGTCATAATATGGAAAACCGCGTTTTCTCGCCGATAGCGAAGAGCGACAAAATCATTCTTTTCACAACTAATTCGTAGTAGCCAAGCGGCAAATTATGACATACTCGTCAAGTCGATCCTATCAGGAAAAGTGGGTTTTCTCCCATAGTGACATCATAATATGAAAACCGCGTTTTCTCGCCGATAGCGAAGAGCGACAAAATCATTATTTTCACAACTAATTCGTAGTAGCCAAGCGGCAAATTATGCCATACTCACCAAGTCGATCCGATCAGGAAAAGTGGGTTTTCTCCCATAGTGACGTCATAACTTGACTTGTCAACTTGCTGTCAAAGTGACTACTACTAGTGTGATTATCATCAGACAATTTTGCCTGTGTTTAACTAGTTTTAGCCCCGTATTTTAACGAAAAAGTGGTTCAAGATCTTAATAATATCTCAAGTGGTTAGAACAGTGTGTAAATTTCCCAAATTGCCATATCTTAAGATAGAGATAACATCAAATACATCAAAGTCTTTTTGGATGACATAATCGCGATCGTCGAAAAAGAAAAAACACAAGAAATTTTAGATGAATTTAATAAAAGGGACGAGAAACTCAAATTCACATTAGAAAAGGAAGAGAACGAAAAAATAAACTACCTAGATGATACAATAATCAGAAATAGAAACGGAAAACTGAGTACAAACTGGTATAAAAACCAACATCGGCATATAATATTATACACCAAAAATCGCACCACCCACAACACATTAAAAACAACATAATAAATAACTTCACATACAGAATCCTAAAATTAAGTGATAAACGCTACTGAAATGAACACAAATCACAAATAAGAAAAATACTACAAAAACATGAATACCCGATAAAGAAAATAAACCAATTTATAAATACATATTTATTTATTTATTTATTAATAGATCAACGGACGGTAGTCCTTTTTACAATATTTTATAATGTTGCTGTCATATCATTGAAAATTTTATCGAAAACATAAATTTATTACTATTATTATTTGTTTTTAGTAGCTAGGTAGTAAAAAGAAAAAGCAAAAGAAAAGGAATATAATATATAAAGTGCAAAAAATTCAGTAGTTCCAAGAATGCTAAACCGTAAAAAAAAAAATTAAAATTACTCTAATAATTTAAAAACTATTCTTTTGAATTCATATTCATTTGTGTTAAAAAAATCGCAATGACTTGATCACAGAATCAGAAGTATACAGAACGTTCAGCTCCATACATCGAAGTGTCCTAAGTAAAATTTCGACCTGGACGCACGGTGGGTCCATAAGAGAAAATATTTAGATGCCTTAAGCGAAGAGAACGTTCCTTCTCAATGTAGATACACTTTTGCTTGTAACTCTTCTTTTCATGCGCTACTTCGATAGATATTGTGTGAACGAAAAAAACTTATGCGTGTACATGAATGTGAATGCGATAGAGATAGCGCGACGACGACGGCCGCGTCGATATTCGTATTGTATAATTAGCGATGGATAAGGATAGATTGGCGGGTGCGGGTGTATGAATTGGCGAGGACGATACGTGATGTGTTGATATATGGTGCGGCGATAGTGCCGCGGTGACGGAACATTGATGGGTGCATGAAATGAAATGTGTGAATTCCCATTCAGATACATACATATGACCCATATCTCCGGCGCGACGCGCGGCGGCGAAGGATAGTTAAGATGCGTAAGTTATGTTTGCATATGAATTGGGAAAAAATAATGAATAGGCGGCAAATTTGTCCAAAAGATGCTGTTGTTCAGCTAGAAGTGCCGCAGTGGGATAGTAATGCGATATTTTAAAAACTGTAGGTTTTCTCAGCGTATTCAAGTGGTTGTTTAAAAAAAAACTTACGATCATTATATCATAAAAAAACACTGAAAATTTAGGGACTGAAGAAATTATTGTTTTTTTTACATTTATGTGGTTTTAACAAAAAAATATTTATTTTTGCTCTAATTAATTTTTTATAGGTATGTTATATACATATGTACATTTGCTTATATTCTACAAAAACTAATAAATTTATAGAAATATGTTGCAAAAAGAAAGATATAAAAAAATCATATGAGCGTTATACGAAATTCAAGAGTGCCAGTGAATCTAATACATACCATTTTTTTTTTATAAATATTACACCTTCTTACTGGACAAAATTCTTCTATCATAACTTCATAACATAAGTAGTGAATGAATTTTTTATACGAAAAGCAAACAATAAATATTTTACTATCATCTACGTACCATTCGAAAATTATTATAAAGCAGGATCCATTTCTTAAGAATTGAACCAGATATGTAGGAACGTGCGCTGAGCTAATACATATAAAAATCATACGGGATTTATATTTATACATGAGACTCGTGGATTTATTTTTTTACATAATTTATTGAGTGAATATGTAGATTAACTGAAAAAAGTGCCAAATTGTAACGGTTTTTTGCAATTAGCTCGGCGCGCACAGGGTCCTCGAGGTCGAAAGCTTGGATTTAGCGTTAGGGGATCATCCTACAAAACATATAAAAAATTGGCTTTACCACAAATGTTCCGTTCAGAAAACGCTATTACCCTGAACTAACCGGCTTTTTAATTTAATATAATTTATGAGAACAGAACAACGCCCAAAACATCAAAAAAGAGGAGGAGGGGTAGTGAAGAGAGAAATTCAAGTTTTTCGCAAGTATGTACATATCTCGAAAACTATAAGCCCTATGACAAAATGCTCAAAGAATGAAATAAGCAATATAACATTTTCTTTCTAATAATAAACAATAATAGACGCTTTCCTTGTAAATTATAGCCTAAATCAAAAAAATATTTCAGTTTTTTGAGTTTTTGAATTTAAATTAGAACTGTAATTCCTCATAAAGTACAAGTGGAATTATAATAATTGCCAGACATACTTATATGGAAGCGCAGTTGACCCACAATATAATTTGGAATGTGTACTTCGAACAAGGACACGCCTACAAATATTTTCCCAAAACGCACGCTTTTTGTCACTTTTGAATGTCACTTTTAATGTGCCTTCTCCTGCTCTTCGACACTCTCTAAGTTTGAATGTGCTATTCCAAATCTAGGTATGAATTTCATTTATTTATTATAATTTTTGTGGATATGTAAGTAGCTAATATTTTCATGTATAATTCTTAAAGCACTGTCAGAAGAAATCACGGAAAAGCTAAATAATTTTTGCATACATATATAATATGTAATTCGTTTTTCATTTGACTATAATTAAATAGCAGCCTATTTATAAAAAGCATGTATATTATTATAATTTTTGTGGATATGTAAGTAGCTAATATTTTCATCTATAATTCTTAAAGCACTGTCAGAAGAAATCACGGAAAAGCTAAATAATTTTTGCATACATATATAATATGTAATTCGTTTTTCATTTGACTATAATTAAATAGCAGCCTATTTATAAAAAGCATGTAAATATTTGTTAATTTTTTTATCACAACCATATTGTGCACCTTGACGTTGACCTTAGTAAATAACTTTTTCAAATTTTTTAATCTACATATTCACTCAATAAATTATGTAAAAAAATAAATCCACGAGTCTCATGTATAAATATAAATCCCGTATGATTTTTATATGTATTAGCTCAGCGCACGTTCCTACATATCTGGTTCAATTCTTAAGAAATGGATCCTGCTTTATAATAATTTTCGAATGGTACGTAGATGATAGTAAAATATTTATTGTTTGCTTTTCGTATAAAAAATTCATTCACTACTTATGTTATGAAGTTATGATAGAAGAATTTTGTCCAGTAAGAAGGTGTAATATTTATAAAAAAAATGGTATGTATTAGATTCACTGGCACTCTTGAATTTCGTATAACGCTCATATGATTTTTTTATATCTTTCTTTTTGCAACATATTTCTATAAATTTATTAGTTTTTGTAGAATATAAGCAAATGTACATATGTATATAACATACCTATAAAAAATTAATTAGAGCAAAAATAAATATTTTTTTGTTAAAACCACATAAATGTAAAAAAAACAATAATTTCTTCAGTCCCTAAATTTTCAGTGTTTTTTTATGATATAATGATCGTAAGTTTTTTTTTAAACAACCACTTGAATACGCTGAGAAAACCTACAGTTTTTAAAATATCGCATTACTATCCCACTGCGGCACTTCTAGCTGAACAACAGCATCTTTTGGACAAATTTGCCGCCTATTCATTATTTTTTCCCAATTCATATGCAAACATAACTTACGCATCTTAACTATCCTTCGCCGCCGCGCGTCGCGCCGGAGATATGGGTCATATGTATGTATCTGAATGGGAATTCACACATTTCATTTCATGCACCCATCAATGTTCCGTCACCGCGGCACTATCGCCGCACCATATATCAACACATCACGTATCGTCCTCGCCAATTCATACACCCGCACCCGCCAATCTATCCTTATCCATCGCTAATTATACAATACGAATATCGACGCGGCCGTCGTCGTCGCGCTATCTCTATCGCATTCACATTCATGTACACGCATAAGTTTTTTTCGTTCACACAATATCTATCGAAGTAGCGCATGAAAAGAAGAGTTACAAGCAAAAGTGTATCTACATTGAGAAGGAACGTTCTCTTCGCTTAAGGCATCTAAATATTTTCTCTTATGGACCCACCGTGCGTCCAGGTCGAAATTTTACTTAGGACACTTCGATGTATGGAGCTGAACGTTCTGTATACTTCTGATTCTGTGACTTGATACTAAATTTCCAATTGATTTCAATCGCTCAATAGGGGAATTACATCGGTAGTTGGAACCAAATGTAAGTTTTAGGAATAGATCGTGTTTCCGTGTATATCTAATAGGAATTTTAAAAGATATATGGTAGAGAATATCTGGTGCATCAATATTACAATTTATTAGCTTATGGAGAAACATAGCATCAAAGTAGCTTCTACGAACTTCGAGGGAGCTTATTTGTAATAATGTTTGAATTTCTAAATAATTTATATTATCACAAGGTATACGTAGCTTATAGGCAATATATCTTAAAAATTTATGTTGAATCGTTTCAACAGTTTTCGTGTGACAATTGTAAAATGAATTCCAAACCATAGATGATATTCCAATTTACTTCTTACTAATGAAAAATAAAGGGATTTAAGAGCGTGGATGTTACTGAACTCAGATGAATTTCTCATTATAAATCCAAGATTGCGACGAGCGTGTTCAGCAATGTCGTTAATATGTTCGTTGAAATTCAGATGAACATCAAAAAGAATTCCCAGATCTTTAATTAAACTAACTTGAGTGAGTGGAGTATTGTTCAAATAATAAGGGTAATCAAATTTAGTTCTGCCTCTATTAAATATGATGAATTGACACTTGGACAAATTAAGCTCTAGTAAATTATTGGTGCAATAAGTATGAAATTTATTCAAATTATTTTGGAGTGTAGAAATATCATCCCAATTATTTATTTCTTTAAAAAATTTTATATATAGGCACGACGTAGTTGAGCCCCCATTGAATAGGAAAGTGTCCAGAAGAGAGTGATTTGTTAAAGAGGATAACAAGTGGACGTGTAAGTTTTTCTGCACAATTCTTTAATAAAATCGGAGGAATTCCATCTGGGCTAGCACCTTTAGAAGTATCCAATTCAATTAATTTTTTTAAAATAGAGTCAGAGCTAATTACAATATTTGATGTATTAAGTGTGTTATAATTTAAGGAAGGAACAAACTGCGACACTTGTGAACTGTAAACTTGTGAAAAACTGTCTGCAAAGAGATTTGCTTGCACTAAAATCATCTGAACCTGTAACATCATTAAGAAACATATTGCTTGGGAATCCATGTTCTGTTTTTAGTGAATTTATGTAATTCCAAAAGTATTTTATGTTAGTAGAAACTTGCGATTCTAATTTAAATTGAAGGTTACCTGTAGATTTATAATGTGAGTGCGCAATTTTCTTTTCTTTAATCATAGTTTTTAACTCGAATGAAAACCAGTTGGGAAATGTATCATTATTTACGCGAGTACAAGGAATATACACAGAAATTAAGTCATTTATACATAGTTGTATAGAAAAAAGCTAATGCCATCTAATGATAACTTATCTAATTGGGACCAATCGATAATATCAAGAGCGGCATTTAAATTCGTATAATTAGCAGCTTTAAAATTTAAAAAACTTGACTCACCTTGCTTGAAATTGTTTGAAACAGCAGGAAATACTACATCAATCTCCAAAGGAGGGTGATAGCAATCAATTGGAACTAAGGAATGATTCGTTCTTGATACAGAAACACAATCTAGATTCGAAAATACTAAGTCTAATAAATTATTTGAAATGTTGTAATGAAAATTGAATTGTTTAAAATCTAAAAACGAGAATGATTCAATAATTTACATGCTTTTCGTGTTATTGTTGTTAACAGACCATGAGTTGGAAGTCCAGTCAACGTCCGGTAAATTGAAATCACCTGTAACAATTATGTTGGCGGAACGAAATTTTTCCGAAATAGCTGATATTTCCTCAGCATGCAAATGGTGCATTTCAGGCGAAGCATCAGGCGGCAAATAAACGGTAGAAATTATGGTTCTTAGCGGTTTCGTCTCCAGACAAACAAGCAGTTGTTCAATATTATTCGAATGACAATTGAGTAATTGATGACTTCATAGATTTTTTAACTGCGATTAGTACTCCACCGCCTGTTGACTTGTTGGAGGTATTACTATTTCGATCTTGTCGATAGACGATGTAGTTGGAAAGACCAAGCTCCGATGAATGAAAACAGTTGTTTAGCCATGTTTCAGTGAAGATAATAATGTCGTATGAAATCGTAGACAATAGGTGTGTTTTTTTGGTTATCCCGTGCAGGTTTGGGTAACGAAACTTCATATAAAAAAAATGACAGGTGCGTCAGCTGTCATTTTTTTTATATGGAGTTTCGTTACCCAAACCTGCACGGGATAACCAAAAAAACACACCTAATGTTAATCGTAAATCTGGTAGTTTTGTTCGAAGACCTCGTGTATTCTGGTAGTAAATGCCAAGTTCTAGTTTTTTGAAGATCGACTCTGAATTATGCGTGGAACATTGTTAACATATTTTATGGTTGCGTTTGGATCATTCTTTTTTAAGTCTTCCAATCGGGCTCTTAGTGAATTTAAGTGATTGCGCTGCTGTAACGTTAAGTCCGAGAAGACATTTAACTAATTACTCTTGAGATACTGCCTTGATTTATGATCTTTTTTTAAACATAAACATTATATAAAATACTAAACCCAATAACAAATAACAATAACCCAAATAACACAATTTATATCACCATAACGTATATTCCCCATTTTCAATACCGTTCAAGATTTTAGCAATACAAACATTTGGCCAAATTTCAAACTGCTAGCTTCGTTATTTCGGGAGTTATCGTGCGAACAGACAGACAGACAGACATGGTTTATTCGATTCAGGGACCGACCCTGATCATCTATATATATACTTTGCCATACCTCCGGTGGCTCCTTTGAGGTATAACATAATATCGGCGTAACAAAAACAATATAGGTACCCTATACCATCATATAGGATATAAAAACTAGAACCGATTTTTTTCGCGGATAGCGAAGAGCGACAAAATCATTCTTTTCGCCACTAATTCGTATTAGCCAAGCGGCAAATTATGACATACTCACCAAGTCGATCCGATCAGGAAAAGTGGGTTTTCTCCCATAGTGACGTCATAATATGGAAAACCGCGTTTTCTCATCGATAGAGAAGAGCGACAAAATCATTCTTTTCACAACTACATAATTCGTAGTAGCCAAGCGGCAAATTATGACATACTCGTCAAGTCGATCCTATCAGGAAAAGTGGGTTTTCTCCCATAGTTACGTCATAATATGAAAAACCGCGTTTTCTCGCCGATAGCGAAGAGCGACAAAATCATTATTTTCACAACTAATTCGTAGTAGCCAAGCGGCAAATTATGACATACTCGTCAAGTCGATCCTATCAGGAAAAGTGGGTTTCCTCCCATAGTGACGTCATAATATGAAAAACCGCGTTTTCTCGCCGATAGCGAAGAGCGACAAAATCATTCTTTTCACAACTAATTCGTAGTAGCCAAGCGGCAAATTATGCCATATTCACCAAGTCGATCCGATCAGGAAAAGCGGGTTTTCTCCCATAGTGACGTCATAACTTGACTTGTCAACTTGCTGTCAAAGTGACTACTACTAGTGTGATTGTCATCAAACAATTTTCCCTGTGATTAACTAGTTTTATGTTTTAGCCCCGCATTTTAACGAAAAAGTGGTTCAAGATCTTAATAATATCTCAAGTGGTTAGAACAGTGTGTAAATTTCCCAAATTGCCATATCTTAAGATAGAGATAACATCAAATACATCAAAGTCTTTTTGGATGACATAATCGCGATCGTCGGAAAAGAAAAAACACAAGAAATTTTAGATGAATTTAATAAAAGGGACGAGAAACTCAAATTCACATTAGAAAAGGAAGAGAACGAAAAAATAAACTACCTAGATGTTACAATAATCAGAAATAGAAACGGAAAACTGAGTACAAACTGGTATAAAAAACCAACATCGGCATATAATATTATACACCAAAGATCGTACCACCCACAACACATTAAAAACAACATAATAAATAACTTCACATACAGAATCCTAAGATTAAGTGATAAACGCTACTGAAATGAACACAAAACACAAATGAGAAAAATACTACAAAAACATGAATACCCGATAAAGAAAATAAACCAATTTATAAATATAAACATTATATAAAATACTAAACCCAATAACAAATAACAATAACCCAAATAACACAATTTACAACACCATAACATATATTCCGGGCTTATCAGAACAAATAAAAAGAATATTACCAACACAAATAGAAAAAGAAAACGGACAAATCACTAATATACAAACATCCTTTAAACCAAACCACAAATTAAACCAAAAACTATACACCAACTGTCGCGAACCACGGAATTTAATATTCGCTTCGCATCTGTAAATTTTTTTTTGCACATTTTGAATATGTCGAATTACCAGTATCCCTGTATACAGAGCGAGCTATTATTGGGTGAGGTTATAAAACACAACGTTCGCGTAACGTGTCGCGTTTTCCGAAACGTTTCGGCATAGATTCGGAACACACTTGAGACTTGATGTTCCTACCGCCACCTACCGGAAAATGATAATAATTAGCGATTGACAACTCACAGCTGATCCTGATATGTTATTTTCGGAAATTTAAATTTACAGTCTAGTTTGCCGAGATTCAATTGAAGTTTCGTTTCGTGTTAAAAGGTCCCAAGTAACAATTTCATCCCTATAATACTTCGTAAAATATTCTCTTCTAACGACAATAGGGGCACTTTACAGGGTATAAACACTGAATAATAGTCCAATAATGGCATCTGGCGCCGTTTTTTGATCCAAATGAACCTCATTGTAGCATTGAATTATGCTTCGAGAAAGACATACATCATTTTCTCGCGATTGCAAAAAAAAAAGAGAAAAAAAATTATTCCCGCAGCCAGCGTCGAACCAGCGACTGCCGTACGCCAATCCGACGCCCTAACCACTCGGCCAACCTCTCATATAGATAACATTGCTCGTAAACACTACAAGTGCTCGACACTTCTTTATCGACCCTTCTCCTATGCACCTTCTTCTTTATATGTCAATCAGTTGAAGCTAATTAAATTCACACATTCTTCAATAAAGTACAGACATTTTCTGCGCTGAGATTATCTTAATTGATTCGTAAGCTAACAAGGAGTGAGGAAATGTTGGTTTTCAAGCAATATTTCAATGAATTCAATTCAAGAAACGTGGTATTCCAGAGCACTTCATAAGTGTCAATTCATTAAATCACAAAGTCCATCCTTCTATACAACTACGGTGAAGAATTTATTGGATGACCATACGAATGTCACACTATAAAAATGACACCGACTGTGCTATAGAAGAATATAATGCATGTGTGTGAGTTAACTTAGAGAGACCATTGCATGTGTGTGCTGTATCATCCAATAAACACAAGAGTGGAGTATTTAAAGGAGTACGTTTTTAGGTTAACGTTTAGAGACAGTTTTATCGAAGTTTTATACCACCATCTTTAAATTTATTCCATAATGATGATAATGGTAGGGGTAGGCACTCATAATACCCAAGAAGCCAAGGGATTCGTAATCCGTGAAAATAATTTTTGGTTTGCTGGATATCGTGCTAAACATATTAAACATACACATAGGATTTCAACAGTAAATATGGACGAGGAAATTTTAGGAAAGTCATTGCCAACGCAGCGACACGCTTTATTCCTGCAGGACGTGTCCCGAAAGTTTGACCAAATTTAACAAATGCTGCAAGATTAGCCAATGGACGCGACTCACCCCGATAACACCAGAATTCATTAATTTAATTCCGAAAACGTTAAGTTAAAGACTATGGGAAACGAAATATAAATTAGCACCTTGACGACTGCAACTTCAATGAAGGTGTCAGCAATTAATGCAATAAACACTTTATTGTACATATCACAATACGGCACGGCTGAAAGCGTCGCGAGTTTTAAAATCAAAACAAATAACCTGAACCGTTGAACTGTCAGATGGCTTTAATCAGTTAAGTGATAGTAAGCAAGGTGGCACTTAGGGGATCTGTTGATAAAGAGAAAATTTCAGATCCGTAACGGCCGGTTGATTTGAAACGTTGCGCCAAACGTTGTGTTTTATAACCTCACCCATTAATTACCTATACAGATCGTAGCGACAAATAGCAACAATGCAACTATAAGCATGCACTTATTGCACTTGATATTTGCATATTGAAATCTCTGTGCGTGTGCTTGCTATATTGGGATAAACCTGTCCAAATATCGTTTTTCCGGCAAACGGGTGGACGACTCGATTCGGGGAGATGGGGTCATAGTTCAGCAACGGGTGAGACCCGCTCACCAACGATGGTCAGGGGCGATTCCGCTAGGGAGAGTGGAGAAGAGGGTAGCGTTGTGATGCTTGAAATAGATTAGACGCGTCAGCAGAAGCATCGGCATCGCGAAACGTCAAGCCCAATGCATTTTAGTTTGCTGACAAAAATGTTGAGCAGAAGACTTGGCATTCAGCATATTTGTCAGCTATGAAATTCTGCCGATGCTGCTACTGACGCGTGTAATCTATTTCAACTATGATAGAAGCTGGACAAGCAAACCTGGATGGGAGATTTGGTTTTTGGCTTTTGGCGGTGCCGTTTGGTCGGGCCGTGTGTGGCAGTTATTGATTTGAATTTAAAAACAAAAAGAAAAAAAAAATACTTGTGAACCGAATAAGGATTTTTGTGCTGTGACACAGTGCCGTGAAAACTTTTGGTTTCGATTACGAAACAAAGTGCGGATTACTTGAATATTTGAATTACCGAACCATAGATATTGACTACTGTGCCAATGTGCTGTAATGCAAAATTTTTGGTTTCTATTACGAAATAAATTGTGAATTGTTGGAATATTGGAATTACCAAATCATAGATATTCACAATTGTGCCGATGTACTGTGATGAACATTTTTTTTTGTTTCAAAGTGCGAATCCTTTGAATATTAAAATTGCCGGAGCATACATCTCCAGCATTGTGCAGATGTGCTATGATTCTTTTTGGTTTCTTTGATGAAACAAAGTGCGGATTCTTGGATCATTGAAATTGCCGAAGCGTATTGAAGTTTGTATTGTGCCGCAGTGCTATCAACCACATTTTTTGGGTTCCATAACGAAACAAAGAACTAGAAAAAAAGATAATATCCCGTTGCTTGGCGTTTTAAACCCATATAAGAGGAAGAGCGGAAATTTGGACTGTGCCCCGTTATTGGGCGAGATTTCAACACTCATACGAAAGGAAGTTATTTACGATATCAGGAGATATATGGATTATTATCGTACGCATATAATTGGCTCTTTTTTTTTGGTTAATTTACCTGGACTGCCTGATTGTTTTCACGGGATTTTATTTTATTTCCTTGCCTATCAATAGTTTTTGCTTTAAATATTAAACTACTTTTAGCATCAAACGTCAGCCAACGATCGATCGTTTATATGGCCTGAGTAAGTCAATTTTGTTATTTATATTACTATGTATATATTTTTTTACTATTTAATTATCCACTATTTTTTTATTAACTATTTTGGTCGAATTTTCGTCGAATACCTTATTTTTATTTCTTCTTTTCTTAAGTTGATTTCCTATACATTGGAATTAATTTCGTTCCTTTGGATTTTTACTCATTCTAATGTATTTTTTTGTATACTAAATCCCGCTTTTACTTTAATTGTAATACATTGTAATAACATGAACTGCTAGTCGTTTACATTATTTGAGTTCTTCCGTGCCCCGAAGGATGGGTACTCCCAATACTCTCTACTCCCTTCCCTTTTCCTCGAAACCCATTTTTTTAGGTATGGCTTTTCTAGGACCAAGGTGTTTTGATTCAAAGGTCCACGACCACCGCTGGTCTAGCCGGGATCGGTGCCACCGAATCATGAGCACCTTGGTCAAATAATAAAAAAAAAACTTGTTGCAGTGACGACGGCTCAGCAAAACCGTGGTTCGCAACATAATGGCGCCCAAATCATGGTAGGCTTTTGTTTCCGATGTTTTCATCATCGTCGGATCTGAATTGATAATTCGAGAATAAGCTGATGGCACGCTGGTGCGAGCCACGGGTTGAGAAGTCGTCATTGCAACAATGGCGCTCAACTTTTCTACAGGAGGTTTATTCTGTCGTAGGATGAGTCGTCTATCGAATTGCTTCCTACATCCCCCGGATGGGAAGTGCCTTCTGTTGGCTATGTTGACTTAGGAAGCCACTCGATAGATGGCCAACTGGGTTCGTGGATGATTGTGGTCTATCAAGGATCTACATCCGGTTGGTGACTGTTTGATGTTTTCTTTTATACATCTTCGAATTTAGCTTCACGATAGTTCCAAACTCTACGACGCGACAGAATTTCAACCTCCTCTATTTCTTCTTCACTAATCCCAATTTTCAACCTGCCCCCTCCTTATCCTACTTGTGTTCATTCATTAGGACACGGAAGAACTCAAAAATGTCATTAATCAGTAATTCACACATCTTGTAATTGCCTCCAAGCATCGTTTATTTTGTTTGTCTTTTTTTCTTTCTTAATTTTTTATTACATTTTCGTATTGGAATCCTCTCTATTATCATTTAATCGCTTAATTAGTTATCACCTTTGTACTCTCTGTCTATAACCTTCTCTTTGGTACAATGGCTCAAGAATCCGTTGACCTCCATATGGAGGATACTCCAAACCTTTCAGCCATGTTTCAGAGCACGGTATCTATTGAACCCAAACGTGCCGTTGTAAATATTACCAAATGAGGGTTTTACAATCTATCAGCTCGCCAATTCATTTTCCGAGTTACCACGCTGGCTAAAAGCTATGGGATGTCCGACGAGGTTGTTGCCATGGACATCCATTTTCTTTTGAAGGGTCCTCCTTTGGATTGGTATTGGGAGTACCGTTCCAAGGGAATTATGTTCCAGTGGGAAAAGTTTAAGAAGGATTTTCTTGATCGGTTCGGACTCTTCCGTACCGATGTTGACGTAAGACGCGCTATCGACGCACGCGTTCAGCTCCCTGGCGAATCGTTTCGCACTTTTTACGATGCAATCACAGCACTAAATAATCAGCTTAAGTTGAAATTACGCGATACGGATTTGCAGGTCATAGTTCACCGTAATATTAATCGGCGGCTACGGGATCACTTGGCAGGAGATTCATTCAAGATGGCCGAGGAACTAGTCAGTCGTTGCATTCAGACTGAAGAGGACTGGAATGTGTCAGCTCTCCCCGTGTGTCTCGTGAATTGACTGCCAAAAAAATCCAGCTGAATGCTTTTCATCTTGAAGACCAGGGCCCGGTAAATGAGGTTGAGGCTGTCGAAGCCATGCGCATGCCTTATTCTGCAGATCCAGCCCGAAGTTCGCAGTTTCGGATCTGTTGGAACTGCAAGGATTTGGGTCACTCTTTTATGGATTGCCCAACTCCAGTGCAGCACGTATTTTGTTTCGGTTGTGGGTTGACGGGAACGAAATATTGTTTCTTCGGAATGACCTTTGATACTACAAATGTGGCTGTGTTTCAGACACCGTTTCAATTTGAAACTGTTTCATATTTTTCTAAATTTCATAAATAAACAACAGAAACTTAGTCAAATGATCAGAGATACTAATTAGAGAATAGTTTGCTAACTAAGATTTCGAAAAAGAGCTGTATTTCGGAATTTGTGAACAAAACTCCACTTCGAGCCCAATAGTCTCGGCCTGCAATTCTTATCTATGCGAAGCGATTTCACTTTTATAACTGAAGTAATAAGTTCTGCTGAAATCGTCAAATGATGAGGAACCCGAAGTGATGCGAAATCAGTGAATGGAAATGCATACTAAACGGAAATTTCATGACCATCACTCTTGTTTGAGTTTATCATGTCAGTGAGTGCATTCAGCGAGCACATATTGTGATGTGCTACATATCCCCACCACAAGAAATTGGAAAACTGCTAAATTTGTGTTCGCTGAATGGACTTGCTACATGAAATGTCAGTTCTCTCTTACCAGCTGATACATCCCCAGACATTGTGGCAATCCAAAATTCAAAAAACATAAAACTGCAACTTTCCTTTCAAAATACGTACTCTCATCGCACAATTTATAACGTTCACTAAAACCTGGTTCAGAAATGACATTTTTTTTAGCTGAGTGAATAGACAATTTACAGTATTGATGGTCGAGCAGCTGTGCGTGACAGTTGATCGAGCAGTCCAAGTAGCAGCTACACATCTAAATGTAGCACTCCAATTCAACGCTAAATAGGGGAAATTTTCGATACATCGCATGTGGACCGATTAGCGGGTGAGTGGGACGCGGGGAGAGAACACTTTCCAGTAGCTCTTTCCAATATGTGCTCGCTGAATGCACTCATTCATAGTATGAATATCAGTGCCTGCCGTCTAACCAAACTCACCATGTATGCCTCCCGTATTTCTGAATTCGCATTCACTACCTCACTTTTGTTTTCCCTATTTAACTAACATAAAACACGATCAAAATGAATCATATTAAAAAAATTTGGAAGTCAGTTAATGCTGAAATATGGGCATACATACTGTGGGGTGCATTTGCACTCCACAACATGAAACTAGTAAGAAAATTGTTGCGGTAAACTAGGGTTAAAAAAAACCGACCGACGAGTCGGTTTTTTGGTACCGAGTTAAAAATAACGATTCATTTCAACCATGAACCGGTTTTTCAGGTTTTTTGGTACCGGTTTTTAACCCGGTACTAAAAAAAACGGCATATGGTTAAAAAAAACCGTCGGTACTGAAAAAAAAACCTGAGTCGGTTTTTAACCCGGTACTCAAAAAACCGGCTTATGGTTTAAAAAAACAGTCGGTACTGAAAAAAAACCTGAGTCAGGGAAACCGCTTGTGGTACCGGGTATTGGAAAAAACCGAAACGCGGTACTGAAATCTCGGCACCGAACAGGCCTAGCCAGAATTATGCGGAAGAATTATCGTCGACATCGAAAGCGTACCCTCTTGCCTTGGTAACTATACAGGGTGTCCGGAAACTGCCGCATAAACGCACGGGACTATGATTCCTCAGTTGATTTCCAGCAAAAAAGCTGTACAGCACATACCCCCTCAGCTTAACCGTTTAGCTGCCACAGGCATTTAAAGATTTTTAGAAAAGTCATTTTCTTGCACGACTTAAAGCCTAATATCTTAGTTACAGTTTCCTCATATAGACTGGACCATTTTGAGTTCGTGGTCTGCTAGCAATAGTCCGAAGAGTTCAGAAATCATTGAATTGTTCACTTTCTTGAATTTTAATCAATTTAATTTTATAAAAAATATTTCAAATAATATTTTAGACTTGGTATTTTCCGATTTAGAAAATGTTAATGTTTTGCGTTCTACTCATCCGCTAATTTCTATTGATTCGCACCATTCTGCGCTAGAAATTTATGCATTTTTACATAATTCTACGCATAAAGAATTGAACATGTTCATTGTTGAATATCGGAACTTTAATAATACGGACTTTTCAAACTTGAACGCTTCTTTGAATAATTTCGATTCTTCAGTTTTGGAGTCTTTACTTCTTGATGAGGCTACTGATTTTTTTACCATGTGCTTAATAACTTATTCGATTCATTTGTCCCTGTCAATTATTTCAATCGCGATAATTTTCCAGTTTGGTTTTCCTACGACTATAAAAAATTTGACGTTTATCAAAACAAACACACGCAAAATTTTCGCACAATATTAAATTTCATAATTTGCATTAAATTCATAAGATTAATTATTAAATTCATTATTTTATGATTAATTTACTCGTTCGCTTCATCGGTAAAAGTGGTTTCGCGAATCGGTTTAGTGAATAATCATAAATTTGATTGAACAGTTTTTGGTGGTTTGAATTTTCTACCTGCCGCTCGGGTCTTTCTTCTTTGTTTTCATTTGGTCCAGTAGTCATTTCAACTCGGCTTAACTGAGTTATCTGGGCATACATTTTCAAACAAGCATATAGCGCAGTGGTAGCGTGTACGACTCACGCCCGTGAGGTCCTGTGTTCGAATCCCAGTTTTTACATTTTCTTTTTGCATTTTTTCTCTTTTTATTAATTTATTAGTTTAGTTCTTGAATTAAAATGAATTGTGTTTGCGAGCAATTTTACGAAGTTCAAATTGACGATCTATCTCAGCTCGTTTCGTCGTTGCAGAGCCAACTTAAGCTGAGATCCCTTATGAAAACTGTAAATTGTTGTGAATACAGTTCCAAAACATTGCGAGATAGAAACGTAACTTTAAAAAATAAGAAGAGTAATATAGGGAAAGACACTAAGAAAAAAACTAAAAATATTATTTCAATATCTTCTGAGCAATCTTTCGTTACCCATGAAGCGGGGACTTCCACTGTTATTTCAGATTCATCTTCTACAATTCCTCCCAACGTTGAAAAAAATCAATCTCCGATTGATAAATTTGTCACAGTTCGTAAGAAAAGGAAACATATTAAAAAACCTTCTCCTGTTGGTGATGTTATTATCAAAAAGAGTGATAATAATAATAGGCGACACAAAAGAATCTTCGGTATCGATCAAGCTAATGATTCTCTTCGAAGTGTCCCAGTTTCAAGGTATTCCATGTTTCTAAGCTACATGCTTCGGTAAAAGCAGAACATTTAAAGGAATATGTAATGAAAAAGCTTAATTTAACAGATGACAGCTTTCTTTCGGTTTATCCTCTGATAAAAAAGATTGTGATAAATCCAAATTAGTTTCAATCAGTTTTGGTTTGAAACTTCCTCATGAATATTCGAACCAAGTGTTTTGTGCCAACATATCACCATTCAAATTTTCAAAAAACGACAAACGCCAAAACAGTGTCCAGCAGAACACATAATTTCCAATTCATTTTTCTCGGCCTATTATCAAAATGTTGGTGGTCTTCGTTCAAGAACAAATGACTTTTACCTTGCAGCTTCACAAGAAGATTATGCTGCCATTGGCTTCACACAGACATTTCAAATGAAGAACTTTTATAAGAGACTATGGGTGAGGTTATAAAACACAACGTTTCGCGCAACGTTTCAAATCAACCGGCCGTTACGGATCAGAAACTTCTCCCTACAAACAGATCCCCTAAGCGCCCCCTTGCGAGGCATAGCTTGATTGATTGACAGAAATTTACAATCTGCCGTCGAACCGTGCATTTCCGCCCTCATTTATTTATTAAACTATTTATAATCAATGTAAAATGTATCTGCATCTCGTTTAAAACTGGAAATTTTAATTTTAGAGCAAAACGTATCAGCTGTGATGTGTCAATTGTCACAATTGTCACTTTCCGAGAGATGGCGATGGTAACACCAAGTCTGATCCGGATCTATGCGTTTACAGAACACAATAGGAAACGTTTCGGAAAACGCGACACGTTACCCGAACGTTGTGTTTTATAACCTCACGCTATGATGTCTATCGTCCCGACCGTTTTGAGGCTTCGACTAAGAGAAGAGGTGGTGTTTTGGTAGCTATCAAAAAAAAAATAGGCCAAGCTTCGGAAAAATTAAGGGAAAGCTGGATTTTTGCATGAGCCTTCCTTTCAAGGTCCTAAACAAGACCCTAAAAGTCCCCGTCTCTACGAGTGCCGCTAGCTACAGAGTGCTACAGAGTGTCAAAGACCCTCGAAAACAGGTTTTTCTGAATATCTCGATAACGGTAGTATACACAAAAAAGTCGTGTATGGCAAATTTGAAGCTCTTGTGTTTTTTTCAATAAACGATGGAAATACCGAATACGTTCGGGTACTCCTATCGGTGCCAGGAGGTATAACGGTATTTTTAACAATTTTTCCAGAAAATCTCTATAACGGTAACTCGTACTAAAAGCTTTTGCGTGGAAAATTTGTAGCCTATAGAGTTTTGAAAAAAGCGGTCAAATTTCATATCAATACGTTCAGCCTTAGGGGCGCTATGGGGGTTCAAACCTTGAAAAAAGGTGCTTTTTGGGGTTTTTCGTGAATGGCGCTAAGACGGGGGAGTGTGCTCTCTGGTCTTCTGGGAGAAGGGGCCCCCCTAACGAAGTTATGAGGGGCCAAAGATTCAATTAAGCAGTTTTTGAGGAATATCTCTATAACAGTAACGTCTACGGAAAACTGTTATATGGCAAATTTGTAGCTTATACAACGCTCAACTTAATATCCGAATTTCAGATCGATGCGTGCAATGCTAAGGGCGCTATGAGGGTCTGAACCGTACAATAACGGTATTTTTCGGTTTTTCGTGAATTTCTTCAAAACGGGAACGCATTCGGTAGGGAGGCCAAAAACAATTTGTTGCTTCTGTAACTTCAACTTAAAATGTCAAAACAACTCATCTATGCGAGCACCCCCAACGAAGCTATGAGGGGTCAAAGTTAAACAAAAAACCGCTTCTCTGAATTTTTTAATAACGGTAACCTCTTGAGAGAACCAATCTTAGATAAATTTGTAGCTCATGTGGCTGTTAGTAAGGGGCCAAAAGTCATCAACGATGGAAACCCCCGTAGGGAAGTTATGAGGGTCCAAACATCCAAAAATGCAGTTTTTTGGGAATATCTCTATAACGGTAATGTGCACCGAAAACTGTAATATGGCGAATTTGTAGCTTATACAACGCTTAATTAAATATTCGAATTTCAGATTGATGCGCGCAATGCTGAGGGCGCTATGAGGGTCCGAACCATACAATTTCGGTATTTTTGGTTATTTTCCTGAAATTCTTTGTAGCGGTAACGTATAACAGAGGCAGTCTGTAAAAATTGGTTGCTTGTATGATTCCAAATAAAATGCTCCACCGATTTGAATGCGCCTGAGGCAACCATACGTACATTACATACAACGTTTAAACTATTTTTTGAGGAAGGTGTATGTAGTATGTAGTATGTAGTGTATGTTTGCACGTATGGTTGCCTCAGGTGCATTCATATCGCTGGAGCATTTTATTTGAAACCATACAAACAACAAATTTTTTCAGACTGCGTCCGGTATACGTTACCGTTAAGGAGATTTTCACGAAAATAACCAAAAATACCGAAAATGTAAGGTTTGGAGCCTCATAGCGCCCTTAGTACTGCACGCATTGATCTGAAATTTGAACATTTACTTAAGAGTCGTAAAAACTTGTAATTCGCCATATAACAGTTTTCGATTTACATTACCGTTATAGATATATTTCCAAAAAACTGCTTATTTGGATGTTTGGCCCCTCATAACTTTGCTAGGGGGGCTCCCATCGTTGGGGACTTTTGACGTCATACTAACAGCCACACGAGCTACAAATTTGCCTCAGACGGTTTCCCTCTAGAGTTTACCGTTATTAAAAATTTTCCGAGAAGCGGCTTTTTGTTTAACTTTTACCCCTCATAACTTCCTTGGCGGTTTACGGGTAAATGAGTTGTTTTGGCATATTAATTTGAAGTTACAGAAGCAACAAATTATTACAGGCTTCCATCCTGAATGCGTTCCCGTTATAAAGCAATCCACGAAAATAACGAAAAATACTGTTATTGTGCGTTTCGGACCCTCATAGCGACCTTAGTATTGCAGGCATTAATCTGAAATTCGGATATTTAAATAAGCGTTATAAAAGCTAAAAACTCGCCATATAACAGCTTTCGGTGCACATGACCGTTATAGAGACATACCCAAAAAACTGCATTTTTGGATGTTTGGACCGTCATAACTTCCCTAGGGGGGCTTCCATCGTTGGGGACTTTTGGCCCGTTACTAACAACCACATGAGCTACAAATTTATTTCAGATTGGTTCTCTCAAGAGGTTACCGTTATTAAAAATTTTCCGAGAAGCGGTTTTTTGTTATCTCTTTGACCCCTCATAGCTTCGTTGGGGGTGCCCGCATATATGAGTTGTTTTGGCATATATGAGTTGTTTTGGCATTTTAAGTTGAAGTTACAGAAGCAACAAATTGGTACAGGCCTCCCTCCCGAACGCAGTCCCGTTGTGAAGATATTCACGAAAAACCGAGAAGTACCGTTATTGTACGGTTCTGACCATCAGAGCGCCCTTAGTATTGCACGCATCGATCTGAAATTCGGATATTTAGTTAAGCGTTGTATAAGCTACAAATTCGCCATATAACAGTTTTCGGTACATGTTACTGTTATAGAGATATTCCCCAAAAACAGTTTAATTGAATCTTTGGACCCTCATAACTTCTTTAGGGGGCTCCCATCTTTGGAGACTTTTGGCGTCTGACTAACAGCCACAGAAGCTAAAAATTTCTCCGAAAAGACCATAGAGTACACACCCCCGTCTTAGCGCCATTCACGAAAAACCCCAAAAAACACCTTTTTTTTAAGGTTTGAACCCCCATAGCGCCCTTAAGGCTGCACGTATTTTTCAAATTCAAATTCAAATTCAAATTTATTGCAAAAATAATATAAATAGTTAATTACATAATTTGTTATAATTATTGCAGCCCTCCACCAAAGTAATAACTTGTGCGGGGAGGGGGGTTTTCTAAAGATTACATTATGACAGTTGTTAGATTTATTTTTAAAAGCTTAGTATGGTATAGCAAAGAAAAAAAAAGAAAAAAGAAATATCAAGGAACTAGGTAATAGAACAAATAGGCACTATGTTATGAATATTCAAAATTAATAAAAAAACTGGTAAATATATAGTAAAAAATACGCTTGAGTGATACAATTCTAAATAGTACTTATCATTATTTACATTATGTGTTTACGAATTAAATCTAAATATATCAAAAATATAATAGAATTCATCAAAACTTATCTGTAAAAGCCAAAATTTAATTTTTTGTTTGAATGTCGGTAGGTAAACGCAAGATCTTAATTCATTTGTAAGTTTATTGAAAGCATATGGACCAATATATTGCAAGTATCTTTGTGATAAGTTTTTTTTTAAATTGGGGGATAACTACTCTGCTTTGATTATGTCTTGTATTTGTATTGTGCGAAATGAATGAAAAAAGCCCGTATTTAGCAAAGTGGAGTAACACATTTTTGATATAGAGTGATCTCAAGTGGAGTACGTTTGCCAGTGGAAAAAGATCTCTAGTGGGAAATAAGATTGGTAAATTGAGAGCAATTTTAATAATCATCCTTTGGGTTGACTTTAAGGATTTTAGGTGACATTCATATGCCCCACCCCAAACGACTATGCCATACTGCAATAATGATTGAATCAAAGTAAAGTATATTGATATGAAATTTTACCGCTTTATTCAAAACTACATAGACTAAAAATTTTCCATATAAAAGCTTTTAGTACGAGTTACCGTTATAGAGATTTTGTGAAACATTGTTAAAAATACCGTTAGACCTCCTTGCACCGTTAGGAGTATGCGAACGTATTTGGTATTTCCATTGTTTATTGAAAAAGCACAAGAGCTTCGAATTTGCCATACACGACTTTTCTGTATATGCTACCGTTATCGCGTTATTCAGAACAACCTGTTTTCGAGGGTCTTTGACCCTCTGTAGCACCGCTAGCGGCACTCGTAGAGACGGGGACTTTCAGGGCCTTGTTTAGGACCTCGAAAGGAAGGCTCATGCAAAAATCCAGCTTTCTCTTAATTTTTCCGAAGTGAAATGCCAATATTCCTGGGGTAATAGTGATTTTAGCGGAAAAAATGATGAAACCCAAACTTCCAAAAAAAGAGCTTACTTTTGATGCCAAATTGTTCTATGGCCTGACCGCATTACGTAGTAAAAAGTTAGACTTTTTTGCGCGTCACATTTGGGGGGGAGGGGGTGGCAAAGGGGTGAATTTATGATTTTTCGCCAATATCTTGTTAACTGTAATATTTACAGCAAAATGTTCTGAGGACGATTTAAACTACACAAAATTTCCTTTCTAATGATATATTATATCGTATACCTTCTCTTGGCAGATTATATACTAGACCTAAAAACATTCGGTATAATTTCGATTTTTTGATAGTTACATTTGGCGTTCTAGCTCCTGAAGTAATTTAATTGGAGCCATGGTAATTGGGATAACTATTCCTAACAATATATAGCTGTCCCACACGGAGACTCAGGCTGCCCCGACAAAGCATTCCCCTATACCCCCTATTAACATTTAAAAAAAAAACATGCCTGTAACTTTTCGCCGAATCTCAGCAGGCGGGATAAATTTTGGTAAACGTTAAGGCTAAGTCCCATTAGACCCTCCACCAAATATTACTTCGATCGGATTTAAACAAAGGGTACCTCCCATACAAATTCTTCAAATTCAATGCCACTATTTTATTAAGAAATAAGGGAACAAGTGAACCAAAATTAAAGATTTGCTTGTAGCTGTTCCTTATTGGGATAAATTTATATCATTTATTTTTTATTACATAGTGCTTGATGTTACCTTTAAAATTTGATTGATAATTACTGAAAAAAATCCATAGGCACAGAACTCCGTTTTCAAAATGGCTCAAGTCTCCCCAACTGGCGGGAGAGTTGGGCCACCATAGAGGGAGACATGACCATACATTTGAAATTGCCCAAAAAGGATATTTTTGACGGACATGTTAAAATGTTTTATCGTTGTCATCATATAGGTATTACGAAAAAAACGTAATCGTGTTCTTTTTGGCTTTTGACTGGACTTAGAACGTTCAATTGAATCCTAGTACAAATTATGTGATTTTTTTATGTTAATTTATGTCCACCCGGACGTAAGTCTAAGAAAGGTTTTTAAGTTAAAGGGGTTCCGCACCTGAATGTATACTCTTAAATCGATTTTCGATACATTTTCCAAAAATCAGCTGAAATTATATATATTTTAAGGGCGGGAGACTTGAACCATATAGCTGTCAGTTTCTATATGGTTCAAGTCTCCCGGTTGGCGCTTTTTTGGGTAAAAATGCTCTGAGCTGGACCACGACTCACCAAAGTAGGAAAACTCATTATATTCTGATTAAATACTTAATTAAGAAAATGTCTGCACTAAAAAAAATGTGTTGGCTTCTTATCGATTAAAAAAAAATAGAATTATTTGAAAAATTAATTTTTCACTTTTTGTCACGAAAAACATATTTTTCCGTTTATTTTCCGAAACATACAAGTGTCCGACATTTGGACATGGTATTCAGATGTGGCCTAGAATAGGTCACCTTCTGACAAAAAATCAACCTCTAGTCGTTAAATTCCAAAGAATAAACTCAAATGGTTCAAGTCTCCCATATGGTCAACTCTCCCGGACTCCCCCTACCCATTTATGGGGATAAATAGCACTGCTGAGCGTGATGCTGATCTCATTACCTCAACAAAAAGCAGATAAGATCTTGGAAATAGGATGTCACTAACACATCCTGCGGCCTTAGTCCAATGCTGGATAACAGGCGCGACAGCCTGTTATTTTTTTTTAATAAACTAATGTTTAAAAGAAGTTATTGTGATAAATTTCCTTATTAATATATTTTGTTTCCAGTTTTTTTACGATCTGCTAGAGTTTACACTCGATTGATTGATTAGTCACTTACGTACGCATAGTAAGTAAAGTGATGCCAAGAAGCCTAGTCCCGGGACAAAAGTTTCTATGAGACAAAAAAAAAAGAAAATCGCTCACTTGAACTTTAAAAAATCTGGTAGTGTAACAGATTATAATGAATTTACTTACAGATTATAATGAATTTAATTACTTTGAGATCTAAGTGTAAAAAACAATCGAAAATTTACTATCAGCGCTATATTTTCAAATTAGAATCCGAAGTTTCTGCAAATACGAAACATTTCTGGAGACATATTAGTTCTCGAAAGGGTGTTAATTGTTTACCTAACACTATGTATCATCACGGTGTTAGGGCAAGTAACAACCTAGAAATTGCTAATTTATTTGCAGATAATTTCTCAAAAGTGTATTGCATTGATAATAATTCTTTCGAGCCACCACTGATTAACAACACTTTTTCTTTGTCAAATTTATCAATCAAAACTAACTCTTTGCTTGAAACGCTAACTGATTTGGATATTTCAAAAAGACCTGGACCTGATGGTATTCCCCCTATTGTTCTGAAAAATTGTGCTAACCAATTAGTTTGCCCACTCCTTGTACTTTTTAACAGATCTTTGTGTTCTGGATACTTCCCATTGATATGGAAGAGAAGTTATGTTTTACCAATCTATAAATCTGGCGACAGAGCTGACATCACTAATTATATACCGCAATTAATATACTGAGTTGTATCCCTAAAGTGTTTGAAAGTATAGTAACAGATCTATTAACACCTCTTGTTCGACCCTAAATTATTTCTAACCAGCATGGATTTTGTTCAGGGAAGTCAACAGCAACCAACTTATTATCTTATCAAAATTATATTTTAAAATCTCTAAGTAACCATGAGTAAGTACACTTAATTTATACGGATTTAACCAAGGCATTCGACGAAATTAATTTTAATCTGCTACTTAAGATACTAAATAACTTTGGATTTTATGGTCCCATTTTTAAGTGGCTTGATAGTTACGTACCCTTTTTATGAAGATTGGCGAGCATTAATCAAAACCATTTTTCCCTTCATCAGGTGTCCCAAAAGGTTCCCATTTGGGTCCACTTTTATTTCTTTTATTTATAAATGACATAAACTTGATATTCCACAAGGTTGAATTCCTGCTTTTTGCAGATGATTGTAAAATGTTCAAAACAATCACCGATTCCAACGATGTTAATATTCTTCAATCCAACTTAAATAACTTACCTAATGTACATATTAATACAATAGCTGTGGAGTTGGAGCTCAATTTATCAAAATGTCAGTACATTGTTTTCAATAAAAGTCAGTCAGATTTTATTCAAAATTATTCCGTTGATAACGTTTTCTTGAAACAAGTGTCCACCGTTAACGACCTCGGTATTATTTTTGACACTTCCTTAAATTTTGTTGAACATATTAATGAAATTTCGATTAAAGCTCGTCGTATGTTGGGATTTGTGGTAAGGAATACCTCTAAATTCAATAATATTCATGCTCTAAAACCCTATATTTCACGCTGGTTAGAAGTAATTTAGAATATTTGTCAGTAATTTGGAGTCCATATTATATAACACACACAAACACGCTTGGAAAGATACAACGTCGATTTATTCGGTACATAGCTTATAAGATGCATATTCCTTATCGAGACGTGAATTACTCTGAGATTCATAATATGTTAAAAATCAATACTTTTGAAACTCGTAGGTTTTATTATGATGCAATATTCGTATTTAATTGTATTACAATGTGATTGATAGCCCTGATATTCTACAAGAAATTGCGTTTAGAATCCCGAGTAGAAGCACTAGGAATCAAGACTTATTTAGCCTAAATACATTTAGAACCAATTATTTAAAAAACTCTCCAATTGAGAGATTCAATCAAGCCGACAACGTAGTATCGAAACACTTAGATATATTCAACACTTAGAAAAAGCATAGCAACCCATGCCATGCGTTAGTCCAGAATGGCCATCAGAAAATAAAAATGGCACCGTTTTCACACTATTGCAGTTCATAGTATGCGTGAAAATGTTATTCAAACGTCATTTTTTTGTTTACAATTGAGAATATAAAATCCGCGTAATATTTATTACTCTCTTAAAATGCCAATGTGATATTTAACCCTTCTGTTGGCGTATAGATTCAGACATACCATTAATACTATATCTTGATGAAAAATATCTTTCAACAATATTCCCCACCCTTTCCATATACAATATTTCAAAGGAACCCACGGCCAAAAATGCGATCAAACGTTCGGCGAAACGTAAACTATGTCTAAAGAAACGAAAAAACGGCGCATCATCGTGAGACATAGTATGTAAACTGTTTCAAGATCCAAAATTAAACCTCTTCAAAAATTAAGATTGATTTCACAGAAAATTCAGCTACACCCTAGGCATAATAGCTCGTAGGCGACGACAGAAGGGTTAATAATTGCATCGACAATATTTTGACGTTTGAATTATTTCGTGGAGTGTAGTGTAATAAATTTGGAGTCAAACACATATGGGTTGTGTGATCACATAGCCATTCTGGACTAACGCATGGCATGGGTTACTATGCTTTTTCTAAGATTCAACACTACTAAAATTCAGATAAAACACTTTCTTTTCGATTTGTTTAATTGAATTTGTATATTTGTTCTTAATTAGTTATAAGTTTTTTATTCCTTTCTTTTTTTGAATTTCTCGTAATATTAATCTATTCTAAGCTAGTATAGTATAAATAAATAAATAAATAAATAATATGGAAAACCGTGTTTTCCCGCGTATAGAAGAGAGCGACAAAACCATTCTTTTCACAACTTATTGCAATTAGCCAAGCGACAAATTTTGACATATTCCCCGACACGCTGCGATCAGGAAAAGTAGGTTGTTTGAGATAGTGACGTCACCATAATATGGAAAAGTGCATTTTCCCGTTAATGGCGAGGAGCGACAAAATAATCCTAATCAGCAAATCCTTGCAGCAAATTATGACATACTCCGCGACTTGATTCGAGCGGGTAAAGTGGGGTTGTTTCGATAGTGACGTCACAAACAGGAAACTGCAATTTCCCGCTGAGAGTAGGTACTAACATCGTCAATCAGTGGCGGATTTACACATTTACCGCTAGTAGGCTGTTGACATTTTGCCGCCCCTACCAAGCTCTACGAAAATATTGCTGAAGGGACGTTACCTAAATCAAGGGTCAAGGCGTTTAGCTTTTTTATCGTTTCCCACCCAATCAAGTGGTGCAAAAATGTGCGGAACACTATTGTTTTTTGAGTCGAGAATTAGTACTCCAGGACCGACTTCTTTGATTGACCTTCATTTATTCCCAAATTTCTTTACACTTTAATAGATTAGTGCTTGCCACTTCGTGGGTCCTGAGTATTCTTTTATTTTTGTGTGATAGATAAATATAAAAAAAAACGATCTTATAATTCCTTGGTTGGAGCGTCGGTTTGAAGGGTAGGTTCTTATTCTTCATAGTGTCCCGCTTTTAATGCACCATTGAGCAGTACTCAGGGCGGGGCTTAGCCTCTGTGGCGCCTCTATCTCCGCCCTCCGTCACTGTTAGGTAAGACAATTTCAAGGCTTTTAAATTATTTCAAAAAAAAAATCTCAATTGACAACTTGACGAAATTCAAGGACTCGGTGATTTTATTTAGCAAAAGTCTTGCTTACTAAGTTTAATTATTTTAAATGATTTTTGGCATCGTTGGTAGGTATTGTATATTTTTCTCTGCAGAAAAAATTACAAATTCAACAATTTAAACGTCAACATTTTTAAAATTTCTTTTAAACCTTTTCACAAGATGGATACATACATATTACCTACTTAAAAATTTGATTGTCAATATAGCATATAAAATCGAGAGGACCCCTCCCGAAACCAATTGCTGGTTACATCTCAGCCAATTGCAAGTGGGGAAAACTAAAGTAGTAACAGAAAACGCGAAAATATGAACTTGCTTTTACTAGGGTTGCCTATTCTAATTGATCAACTAACCCAGAAACTAGTTTAGAACGAACGCTAATTTTTGACAATGTAGTCTTCGTAAAAATTATTTTGTTTATGAAGGCAAATGCTGTCAGCATTTCTCGTTATACAAAAATTGAAAACTATTTCAGACTTTGTATGAAATCTTTAAATTAGAATTGAAAAGTAATATCTGGATACAAACAAACATTAGGGCTCCATTACACAGTCATATTTCTATTATAATATCTATTATGAAATAGAAATATGATCATATATATGACCGTGTAATGGCATTCCATAATAGATATTATCATATGTACTATAAATAGAACCTATCATCATATCTAAACGTCAAAATAAAAATTCGTAACAATTCCGTGTTCTTCGCGTCTGGCGACCCAGGGACGTACCCAAAGAGGCTTTTTCTACATGTACTTCTTTCTAAGAATCAAATAGAGAGTAATAAGCGACCCGAAAAACGCACAATTCGCCATTATTTGATGCATTTCCGCGACTAAAGGAATAGGCCAATCAAAGAAGACATTATAGAGAACTTCGAAGGGGGTGACGATTTTTTTCTTCGGTATTTTGTTAGAAGTAGTTAGGAGGTACTAATTTTACTCGGAGCTGAGTGGTGCGCTAACGCGGGAGTAGTTAAAGGTGAAATTTTTTGTTTTTTGGGCTATATCTCGAAAACGGTGAGTCGCCGAGAAAAAAGTTGTGAGTAAGCATTAAAGTTTTGTAAATGTCCTATTTATTTGTCCGTACTTGCTAACGGTTCTACCAATATTGTTTATTAAAAGTCGAAAATTTTAAAATTTTTCAATTTTCTCTATTTACAAGGATAAAGACAAACGTTGTGATAAAGCGGGAGGGGAAGGGGGGGGGGGTGACTGTCTTTATTTCATGGATCCATAATGGATGGTTCGGAGTAAAACATACATAAACAATATCGGAAGAACCGTTCGGTGTTTTGCATATGTATGGGCAAATAAATAAGACATTTAGAAAGCTTTAATGCTTACTCACAACTTTTTCTCTACTACTCACCGTTTTCGAGATATAGCCCAAAACACAAAAAATAGCACTAAATTGCACATTTAAACCCCCCTCCCCGCGTTAGCACACTCCTCAGCTCCGATTAAAATTAGTAGCCTTACCTCCTGACAACTCCTAACAAAACACTGAAGAAAAAAATCGTCCTCCTTCGATGTTCTCTACACCCGCTTTTTATGCATTCATTGCTTGGCCTAGAAAACAAATTTTGTATTTGACACTTGAATAAACAATAGATATTATGATATAAATATGATGTAGTGTAATATGTAAAAAATTTATTTTCCATGATAGATATGATCATATCTATTATAATAGATATTATAATATAAATATGACTGTGTAATGGAGCCCTTATGTATATCTACGTATACGTCAGAACAATTTTTAATTTTTCAAAGGATCAATACAATAGGGATATCAAAACAGTGGAGAGATAAGTTGCGTCCTTAGATTAGGCCACCGTCTCGGATCTCGCATGTAACGAGTCCCTCAATAAAAATCCCGAAATTGCACCACAAAACATCCAAAGTGTCCCTCCTCCCTATGAAATATTCAGCAAAAAGTGCAAGACAAAACCGCCCTTCTACGCATTTTTTGGAAAATCGAACTATGATTCCCTTGCTCCCTTCTTTTTGCGAATTATTTGTCCTTTGGCAACATGTCCAGCATTTTATATAGATTCTGGAGCTCCTTGATTGCTTCACCCAAAACATCCTCGCATATGTTTAATTGAAGCCAATGCGTTACAAAAATTGTTTCTAATCTTAGCTTAAGCGAACTACCCTCCACCAGTAGGCTATTCGGAGTGAGATTAGCAGAATTTTGCGTGAAGTGTGTACAGTGAAGTGTAGTTCATAGGATAACTGAAATTTTTATATGAATGAGTATTATTTACATTACAATGTAAGTGTGCGATTGGGCACCCTGGAATACTCCTAGGAAACTAGAAAAAGATTAGGAAAAGAGCGTTAAGATGTTGTCTAATTATGACTGCTCATTGAGTTTCCCAAAATTAATCATTCACAGAATTTTAAGCCAACGGAAAGTTTCAAAAATTGCCGCCTTTAAAAATCTTCCGCCATGGGCACTTGCCCAGGTTGCCCATGGGTAATCCGTGACTGGAAATACTGATATGGATGTTTTTTATTTAAAAAAGATGTCAAATAAATAAAAATAAAGCAAAAAAGTGCTTGGCTTCGAATTTCAGTCTGCATAAGCAATTGACTAAAAGAGGCCTTTCGCAGATTCGTCTTCAATAATAAAACGTTCCTAGTGTTTGAAGCTCTCACACAACGGTGACAAACACACTTCACACACTACTCCCAAAACGTATCTCATGAAAAGGATAAATTCTATATCTGGCGTTGTAATTCGTATTTGGAATGTGTTTAACTCAAAAAAAAAATTATGTTTGCCCCAAATTTGCCGCCCCCGTAAAATCTGCCGCCCTAGGCTCCAGCCTACTCAGCCTACTGGTAAATCCGCCACTGTCGTCAATTCACTTGAAATCCGTCCAAATACTGTCAAAATTTTGATGATCGTGAAATCGAATTCGCTTGGTGGTACTCACTTCACTTGAAAGTCTCCACACCGGTTTTTGACATTTCGCCGGCGAAAATAATGCAGTTGCACTTTATTTCACAATGAAAAGATGTCATCGACAATCAATCAGAACGCGAGTGAATATTTATCATAAATTGAGTGAATAATAGACAAATCTTCACGGCACATTTTTCGCGGGAGACATAAATGCAAGTTTTTCGCCTGGTGAACACAGTACTTACCTTGATGGTGGAGAGCGACAAATTTTTTTTTTCACAACAAAATAGCGGAAGAGAACGGTAGAAGTCCTGACTTGATCTTTGAAAGTTGTTCCGCTAACTTGACGTCAAGTTAGCGAAACACCCATTTTCTCAGTGAAAATGAAGAGCGACAAAATTAATTTTTCCACAACTAATTCACAACAAATTAGCGGCAAATTACTGTAAAGTCGCCGAGTCGATTTTCAAAAGTTGTTCCGCTAACTTGATGCACGTACGATCACGGCAATGAATAAAGGTACGTGTTCGTAGAGACGACTCACGTGAGGATCGCACAGCGATCGTAGTTTTGCATCCAATTCCGCACCGTATTTGAATATTTTTTGAATGGTGGTACTTTCATTGTGTCGACTATGACCCAAAGAAACATGTCCGTATAGAAAATATCAGCATATAGTGCTCAGAACCGGTGGTTTAATAGCCATCGCTGAGCGATCATCACATGAGTCGTCTCTACGAACACAAACCTTAAGAATGATTAAACGGCTCATTGATGAAACTTCATAAAAAACGAGACCGAGGCTAGTTTCGGGTGCGGCCAAAATTGGGATACCCTTCACTCTCCTCGGGCTAATAGTTTTTTCTGGCGTACCTTTGAGTTGTGTTTAATAACGGATATCAGTTTTTTAGAATTGGTTTCTAACCGCGTCTGATGAGCCATATATAACTTGATGCGAATGGTAAATGCGCTCAGAAGTCAGATTATTCTGTAAAATGTGTAATTTTAGCAATCAGTTGAAAGGCTTGGGGCAACGCCATCTAAATATACAGGCCAGATTATCAGCTGATTAAAATGAATCTGCCAGTGGTGATGAACTCAAGTAACACGTATTACAACAATAGCAATAGCAACAACAACAAGTCAACTGTCAATGGCCACGGAGGAAATTTTGGACTCGGGAGGAACTTAAATTTCAGCAGTTCGGCCTGTCTATTAAGATGGCAGTGCTTGATGGCTCTCACTAAATTAAAGTTGCACCGCTGAAGCACTCCACTCCCCGTAAGGGGGAGGATAAAGGTTGAAAGGCTCCGGCCGATTCCTATATCCTTTTCAGTTGTGACAAACACACTTCACACACTACTCCCAAAACGTATCTCATGAAAAGGATAAATTCTATATCTGGCGTTGTAATTCGTATTTGGAATGTGTTTAACTCAAAAAAAAAATTATGTTTGCCCCAAATTTGCCGCCCCGTAAAATCTGCCGCCCTAGGCTCCAGCCTACTCAGCCTACTGGTAAATCCGCCACTGTCGTCAATTCACTTGAAATCCGTCCAAATACTGTCAAAATTTTGATAATCGTGAAATCAAATTCGCTTGGTGGTACTCACTTCACTTGAAAGTCTCCACACCGGTTTTTGACATTTCGCCTATATCCTTTTCAGTTGTGGCATAACTGCGGACCCTTAGCTATGCAGGAGGAGCTTCATAGGGTGAGCGGCTCCGGCCAATTCCTATGTTTCTCTACGGGGCGTTACTTTCCCGCATTATCCGAGTAACCGCTGCGCCTGAGTGCTGTATTAACAACTTCAGCGTCTCAGGTTACTAAACGTAATAGGGTGACAAAAACCGAACAGTCAATCACCGAAGCAGCACCTTCCGTAGGGGGAAGGATAAAGGCTGAAAGGCTCCGGTCGATTCCTATATCCTCTTCAGTTGTGGCATAGCTGCGGACCCTTAGCTATGCAGGAGGAGCTTCATAGGGTGAACGGCTCCAGCCAATTCCTATGTTTCTCTACGGGCACTGCCATCTAGATAGACAGGCCGGATTATCAGCTGATCTGTCAGTGGTCATGCAACACTAGTAGTGCCATGGTTGGTCATGGTCCGCGCTTAGTACTGCCAAAGTACCGCTCAGTACAATCCACAAATTGTCCACAATCCAAATATCAGTGGCTGTCAGCCTGTCATTTCGTGTGACTTGCTATGATATACACATGCCAGTGCGTTGATTTTTGAGATAAATATGGTAAGTACGATGTTGATGTATACTATTTTACCACTTGCACATCAAAAACACATTAAAGCAAACCATAACCTTTGTTTCGTAATAAACGCTCGGCATATTTAAACTTTTGGGTTCAGAAGCACTGGAGGTTGTGGGTTTTACAAATGTCAACTGTCACTGGTCACGAACGCACTTTGTCCACTTGTAGACGAACAAATTTCTGCAGTTCGGCCTGTCTATCTAGATGGCAGTGCTACGGGGCGTTACTTTCCCGCATTATCCGAGTAACCGCTGCGCCTGAGTGCTGTATTAACAACTTCAGCGTCTCAGGTTACTAAACGTAATAGGGTGACAAAAAACGAACAGTCAATCACCGAAGCAGCACCTTCCGTAGAGGGGAGGGTAAAGGTTGAAAGGCTCCGGCCGATTCCTATATCCTTTTCAGTTGTGGCATAACTGCGGACCCTTAGCTATGCAGGAGGAGTTTCATAGGGTGAACGGCTCCGCCCAATTCCGATGTTTCTCTACGGGGCGTTACTTCCCCGCATTATCCGAGTAACCGCTGCGCCTGAGTGCTGTATTAACAACTTCAGCGTCTCAGGTTACTAAACGTAATAGGGTGACAAAAACCGAATAGTCAATCACCGAAGCAGCCCCTCCGAGGCCCCTCCATGATGGACCTCTTTCGTTTACGAATACTATCATGGTTAAGCGATGGGCCGACAACTCATCCTTGTAAAAAAATTTCGACGTCAAGAAACCTGGAACGAAAGCCTCGGATTGGACGGATACAACTCAACGACGACCTCGCAAACGAACAACGGATTACTCTTTCGGAACCTGGAATGTACGCTCCCTGAATAGGGCAGGGGCCTTAAGGGCCCTCTTGGATCAGGTTGAAAAATATAAGCTGAGCATAGTTGCACTCCAGGAAACAAAATGGCTTAGTAGCGAGATAGATGACCGAAATTCGTACACAATTTTCACAAGTGGAAAACCTTCGGGCCACAGGGAGTTTGGAGTGGCGTTCATTGTAAACAATCAACTTAAGCCGCATGTTATCGACTTCAAACCCATAAACGAGCGGCTGTGTGCGATTCGCATTAAAACTCGGTTCTTCAATCTCTGGCTCATAAACGCGCATGCCCCCACCGAAGTCAGTGAAGACGCGGCCAAAGACGAGTTCTACCACCGCCTAGAAAATCTCTTCGACCCACTTCAATCAAACGATGTCAAATTGCTGCTGGGGGACTTCAACGCCAAAGTCGGAAACAAAAGTTGGCATAGGGGGATTACTGGAGGTTACAGCCTCCATGAAGAATGTAACGACAACGGCCAACGACTAATAGACTTCGCGACGAGCAGAAACATGGTCATTAGCTCAACGTGTTTTCCCCATCGTCGTATTCACAGACAGACCTGGAGATCTCCAGATCAACATACCGTCAACCAAATTGACCACGTCCTTATCTGCAAGAGATGAGCATGATGGATGTTCGGTCCTATCATGGAGCAAATATTGACTCTGACCACTATATGGTGAAGGCGACTTATAGGTGCAGAATATCTTCGGTGCATCATTCGAGATTCAACCCGGCAAAAATGTTTGCGGTTGACAAATTGTTGGATGATGCCACTGTGGTCACTTATACGACTGCCCTTGAGGGGAAGCTGACGCCCTTGCTAAATAACATCAGCAACAAAGGCGCCCTTGAGATTTGGGATACACTCAAAGACACCATCAAAGGGGTCGCAGAGGAGGTTGTGGGATACAAAGCCCGGCGAGCCCGAAATGATTGGTTTGACGAGGAATGTCAAAATGCGGTAGATGCGAAAAACGAGGCATATCGCCAATGGACCGAACGCGCAACTAGAGCCAAAAAAACAAATTATGACGAGCTTCGACGATTTACGAATAGGTTAATTAGACGTAAGAAACGTAAGCATCTTGACGAGCAGTTGATGCAAATAAACCAAAGACTAGCTAGTAGGAACAGTAGACAAGCGTACAAGCTGATTAATTCAATTAAAAGTGGATACCAACCCAGGACCTGCCTCTGTAAGGATAAGGATGGCAATATAATTAGCGATACCGATAGCGTTGATAAACGCTGGGCCTCACATTTTGAAGAGCTTCTTAATGTTCAACCGAACAACCCCACACAAGAAGCGCTGGAGCTGACGGCTGAAACAGGCCCTCCCATTCAACCCCCAACAATAGAAGAAGTTGATCTCGTCATGCAATCACTGAAACATAATAAAGCCCCGGGCGCTGACGAGATTCCAGCTGAACTGCTAAAGCATGGTGGGGAGAGCCTTGTTAAAGCTATAGACACACTTATCGTTAAAATATGGAACGACGAAAAAATCCCGGAAGATTGGCGCAAAAGTATAATTTGCCCAATCCACAAAAAAGGGGATAAGTTAAAATGTGAGAACTACAGAGGCATCTCATTAGTTTGTACGACTTATAAGATTTTATCTAAAATTCTAGAAAATAGAATTAATCCGTACGCAGAAGAAATCATTGGCGAGTACCAAGGCGGCTTTAGACCTGGTCGTTCGACGACAGATCAGCTTTTTACAGCGAAGCTTTTACTCCAGAAGTGCTGGGAATATAACATCGACGTATACCAAATATTTGTCGACTTCAAGCAGGCATACGACAGTATCGATCGAAGTGTACTGTACAACATTCTGCTGCATTTTGGTATGCCAGCTAAGCTAGTGCGACTCATAAGGATGACGATGACTAATACCGTCTCGCAGGTCAGAGTACAGAACAGACTCACTGACCTATTTGAAACTCGTACTGGACTCAAGCAAGGCGACGGGCTGGCGCCGACGCTCTTCAACCTGGCTCTGGAGTATGTAATTCGAGCCATGAACTTGGACAGCAGCGGAACGCTACTCATTAAGTCGACTCAACTAGTAGCTTACGCCGACGACATCAACATCATGTCTAGAAGATTGGGTGATGCAGAAATCCTCCTGCATAATCTCAATAACGCCGCCAAAGAAGTTGGACTACATATCAACGAATCTAAAACCAAGGTCATGATGCAATCAAAAACTAGAACGCCAGTAAATTCAAGCATCACAGTGGGGGACCTCAATATAGAGTATGTAGACAACTTCACTTACCTGGGTTGCAATTTGTCAAAAGACGCCAACGAAACAGATGAGATAAAGCGACGGATACAACTAGCTAATAAGTGTTATTTTGTGGTCCTCCAAATTATGAATTCGAAGCTGGTGCACAGGAAGACGAAGCTCCACGTATATAAAACCATAATCCGACCTGTGCTATGCTATGGCTGCGAGGCATGGACCCTAACCCAAAACTCTGAACACCTGTTGGACACATTCGAGCGAAAGGTTCTCCGAAGAATCTTCGGGGCCGTTCGTGAACGAGGTGAATGGCGCATCCGGTACAACCTTGAGTTGTATCAGCTGTATGATGAGCTACAGGTGTCGAAGATCGTGAAATTGCAGCGACTGCAATGGGCGGGACATGTACAAAGGATGAACGACGATCGCATGCCCAAAAAGGTGATGAACGCGCAACGAGTGGACGGAGCCAGATTGCGTGGACGACCGAGAGCCCGATGGGAGCATTCTGTATGTGAGGACGCCCACCAGATGCTAGGCTTTCGGAACTGGAGGACAAGGTCGCGTGACCGCGACAATTGGAGGTCTTCAATCCAGGCGGCCAAGGCCCGACGTCGGGCTATCGTGCCATAAAGAAGAAGAAGACTGAAGCAGAGCTTACTAAAGGTACATTTTCCTCGACACGACTACACGGCAGCGACTCGCTCATTCTATATAAAAACTCGTTTTTAAAATGAGAGAGAAACGAGTTTTTATATGGAATGAGCGGGTCGCTGTCGTGCGGCCGCGTCGAGGACAACGTACCTTAAAGCAGCTTAGACAAAATATCACTTTCCCTTTCTTTTTTCAATGTATGAGAAATTTGAATTTAAAAGGTTGCGAGATTTGTTGAGAAGAACTAAATCCACATCTGTTTTATTTACGGTTAAAAAAGAAACCTCTAGACTCCAAATTAATGTACCTTCCCTTTTGAACCTAATCGTAATTCTCAATCTTATATTGATTGCGATTATGTATCCACTTCCATGAATTAATTTTGGTAGTTAGACGAAACGATGATACCGACAGTCGCGTCAGTGTACGAGTACATTTTTATCTGCCTTATCTATTGTTTGCTTGGTTATGTAGTTTGAAATTGAAAGGAAACTATAGATAGCATTATCGCCAACACAAACGTCCGAGAACTAATTGAATTTGTCCCCATGTGAACAGTACAAAGAATTGCCGAAAATCTCTTCTATTATAATGGAATCTCATATTATACAAGCGAAACTTTAACCTACATGAGATAAAGCCTAATGAGCCAGCATTTCACTCGCTTGGTGATAATCTAATTTGAATACATAAAGCATTATGTAATACATATGTATATTTCAACATTAATTTATTGTCGCTGCAAACTATTATACCCCAGGAAATTTAACACTTCACTTCGGAAAAAATTGGCGAAAGCTGGATCTTTGCCTGAACCTTTCTTTCGAGGTCCTAAACAAGAGCGCAAAAGGTCTGTACGAGTGCCGCTAGCGGTGCTACAGATATCTCGATAACGGTAATATGTACCAAAAAGTGTTGAATGGAAAATTTATACCTCTTGTGGGTTGTGAACACAGAAGAGAGAGTATACCTAACGAAACGAAAAACCAAGCGAGAGATGAACGAATTCGGTTGCGGAATGAGACGTGTAGTGAAGCTAAGGGCCGTTTCATTCAATATGGCCGAGTCATAACTGAGCTGTTCCACCCAGTATGGCAGAGCCATCCAACCGGGCCGTTACACCTGCACTATTCAACTGAGCCATTCCAATCAACTCCGACAAGCCATTCTCGGGGGCCATTCCAGTCAGTCCATTATCCGTCATCATGTCAATTTCCGATGGAACATGCCATAAAATTGTATCCGCTTCCAATTCCGTTTTCAATGGAAAGCCAGAAGAGTGGCCACTATTCGTGACGTCGTTTTATGAAACGACGACAGAGTTTATGTCTGTCAAGTTAGCACTACCACTTTTAAATATCGATGAACGCTATAGTGCATTAAACGTCGCGAATTTGCCGTGATTCAATGGCAAAATCAAAAAATTTGCCGCGCCCCTCCTTCCCCTTAAAACAGCCCCTAACTGTTTTTCAAGTCCCATAGAGCGTAGGAAGCCTTAAAACGCAAGTTTAAGGCATCGCAATATAACAGATTGTACGCACAAGCACGCTCAAGAGCTTACTTATAATATATGCACTCATACAAAGTTTTCCGCAACCCTCTACACGTTCAAAAACTACCCCTAAGTCCGCTTTAGCCCCATACAAAGTTTATGGCGTAAAAACTCAAGTTATACGAATAGTCATACAACAAAATTTATTCAGTCAAATGCTATATAGGCTAATGATAATATCTGCACCCTTAAAATATTTGCCGCGCCCTTCCTTCCCCTTAAAACAACCCCTGTCAAGTTAGCACTACCACCCTTGTAAAGCCGAAACTTAGAATTTACATAAAACCAAAAGTGTCCCTGAATTTGCCGCAAGGGTCACTTATAACACCTGAACTTTAAAAAAATTTGCCGCGCCCCTCTACACCCCTAAAAACTACCCCTAAATGCTTTTATCGTTATAGCGCAAAAACTCAAGTTTTAAGCATCGTCATCAAACAAACTGTAATTAGTTGAATCCTTTAGGTGTAACTTAAAGTACTCACCCTTTCAAAAAATTTGCCGCGCCCCTCCTTCCCCCTAAAACAACCCCTGTCAACCCCTACCACCCTTGTAACGCCGAAACTAAGAATTTACATAAAACCAAAAGTGTCCCTGAATTTGCCGCAAGGGTCACTTATAACACCTGAACTTTAAAAAAATTTTCCGCGCCCCTCTACACCCCTAAAAACTACCCCTAAATGCTTTTATCGATATAGCGCAAAAAATCAAGTTTTAAGCATCGTCATCAAAGAAACTGCAATTAGTTGGATCCTTTAGGTGTAACTTACCTTACTCACCCCTTCAAAAAATTTGCCGCGCCCCTCCTTCCCTACACTACCACTACCAGCACTACCACCCTTGTAACACCGAAACTAAGAATTTACATAAAACCAAAAGTGTCCCTTAATTTGCCGCAGGGGTCACTTATGACACCTGAACTTTAAAAAAATTTGCCGCGCCCCTCTACACCCCTAAAAACTACTCCTAAATGCTTTTATCCTTATAGCGCAAAAACTCAAGTTTTAAGCATCGTCATCAAACAAACTGTATTTAGTTGAATCCTTTAGGTTTAACTTAAAGTACTCACTCCTTCAAAAAATTTGCCGCGCCCCTCCTTCCCCCTAAAACAACCCCTGTCAAGTTAGCACTACCACCCTTGTAACGCCGAAACTAAGAATTTACATAAAACCAAAAGTGTCCCTGAATTTGCCGCAGGGGTCACTTATAACACCTGAACTTTAAAGAAATTTGCCGCGCTCCTCTACACCCCTAAAAACTACCCCTAAATGCTTTTATCGATATAGCGCAAAAAATCAAGTTTTAAGCATCGTCATCAAACAAACTGCAATTAGTTGGATCATTCAAAAAAATTGCCGCGCCCCTCCTTCCCCCTAAAACAACCCCTGTCAACTTAGCACTACCACCCTTGTAACGCCGAAACTAAGAATTTACATAAAACCAAAAGTGTCCCTGAATTTGCCGCAGGGGTCACTTATAACACCTGAACTTTAAAAAAATTTGCCGCGCCACTCTACACCCCTAAAAACTACCCCTAATTGCTTTTATGGTTATTGAATTTGCCGCAGGGGTCACTTATAACACCTGAACTTTAAAAAAATTTGATATTGTTTCTACTTGAATGCTGCAGGGTTTACTTAAGATATCTCCATTTTCAAAAAATTTGCTGCGACCTTCCATGCCCTCAAAAACTACCCCTAATTGCGTTTATGACCCCATACAAAGTTTATGGCGCAAAAACACATGTTTTAAGAATCAACATGTAACAATATTTATTCAGTTAAATGCTACAGGGGTAACTTAAGATATCTACACATTCAAAAAATTTGCCGCACCCCTCCTTCCGTTAAAAGTACCCCTGTCAAGTTAGCACCACCCCAGTAGCGGCGAATTCAAGAATTTCCTTAAAACGAAAAGTATCCAATTAATTGTCGCAGGGGCTTAAAAGGACATTTTCACTTTTAATAAATTTGCCGCGCCACTCTTCCCCCTTAAAAACTACCCTTAAGTGACAAGCGTACTTACATCAACGCTTTATCGTAGGAGGCAGATGATGCGGCTTACCGTGGTGAAAGCGAAGCCAATTAAGCCACTAATTGGCAAATCGTTAACTACCGACCATCCTGTAAAAATAAAAAGAACGATATCTGCTGTTTCGGAAGAACAGCAGCTTCACTTTTTTGAGGTCCTAAACAACCGCTTTGGCCCTACAAGTGCATCTTCATCGGCAGAAGAAGCGGGTTATCGGACGCGGGGAATCTATGGTATGAACGCCGGTAAGGCCTCGGGTACGCGGTCTTCTTAAGACACGAATTGCACGATGCGCAATTAGGGGTAGTTTTAGTAAGTATGGAAGGGCGCAGAAATTTTTTTGAAAATTGAGATATCTTAAGTAAACCCTGCAGCATTCAAGTAGAAACAATATCTTTCATGACGAGAGTGCACATATTTTAAGTTACCCTTGAAGTATTCAACTGAATAAATTTTGTTTTATGACGATACTTAAAACTTCAGTTTTTACTCCATAAACTCTTTATGGGCTAAAACTGCACTTAAGGGTAGTTTTCAAGGGTGGAGAGGGGCGCGGCAAATTTTTTGAGAGGGTAGATATCTTTTGTTACCCCTAAAGCATTCGACTAAATACATTTTGTTTGACGATGATACTCAAAACTTGAGTTTTTACGCTATAAACTCTATATGAGACCATCAACGTATTTAGGGGTAGTCTTAAGGGTGTAGAGGGGCGCGGCAAATTTTTTTAAATTTCAGGTGTTATAAGTGACCCCTACGGCAAATTCAGGGATACTTTTGGTTTTATGTAAATTCTTAGTTTCGGCGTTACAAGGGTGGTAGTGCTAACTTGACAGGGGTTGTTTTAGGGGGAAGGAGGGGCGCGGCAAATTTTTTGAAGGGGTGAGTAAGTTAAGTTACACCTAAAGGATCCAACTAATTGCAGTTTGTTTGATGACGATGCTTAAAACTTGATTTTTTGCGCTATAACGATAAAAGCATTTAGGGGTAGTTTTTAGGGGTGTAGAGTGGCGCGGCAAATTTTTTTAAAGTTCAGGTGTTATAAGTGATCTCTGCGGCAAATTCAGGGACACTTTTGGTTTTATGTAAATTCTTAGTTTCGGCGTTACAAGGGTGGTAGTGCTGGTAGTGGTAGTGTAGGGAAGGAGGGGCGCGGCAAATTTTTTGAAGGGGTGAGTAAGTTAAGTTACACCTAAAGGATCCAACTAATTGCAGTTTCTTTGATGACGATGCTTAAAACTTGATTTTTTGCGCTATAACGATAAAAGCATTTAGGGGTAGTTTTTAGGGGTGTAGAGTGGCGCGGCAAATTTTTTTAAAGTTCATGTGTTATAAGTGACCTCTGCGGCAAATTCAGGGACACTTTTGGTTTTATGTAAATTCTTAGTTTCGGCGTTACAAGGGTGGTAGTGCTAACTTGACAGGGGTTGTTTTAAGGGGAAGGAGGGGTGCGGCAAAATTTTTGAAGGGGTGAGTAAGTTAAGTTACACCTAAATGATCCAACTAATTGCAGTTTGTTTGATGACGATGCTTAAAACTTGATTTTTTGCGCTATAACGATAAAAGCATTTAGGGGTAGTTTTTAGGGGTGTAGAGTGGCGCGGCAAATTTTTTTAAAGTTCAGGTGTTATAAGTGACCTCTGCGGCAAATTCAGGGACACTTTGGGTTTTATGTAAATTCTTAGTTTCGGCGTTACAAGGGTGGTAGTGCTAACTTGACAGGGGTTGTTTTAAGGGGAAGGAGGGGCGCGGCAAATTTTTTGAAGGGGTGAGTAAGTTAAGTTACACCTAAAGGATCCAACTAATTGCAGTTTGTTTGATGACGATGCTTAAAACTTGATTTTTTGCGCTATAACGATAAAAGCATTTAGGGGTAGTTTTTAGGGGTGTAGAGTGGCGCGGCACATTTTTTTAAAGTTCAGGTGTTATAAGTGACCTCTGCGGCAAATTCAGGGACACTTTTGGTTTTATGTAAATTCTTAGTTTCGGCGTTACAAGGGTGGTAGTGCTAACTTGACAGGGGTTGTTTTAAGGGGAAGGAGGGGCGCGGCAAAATTTTTGAAGGGGTGAGTAAGTTAAGTTACACCTAAAGGATCCAACTAATTGCAGTTTGTTTGATGACGATGCTTAAAACTTGATTTTTTGCGCTATAACGATAAAAGCATTTAGGGGTAGTTTTTAGGGGTGTAGAGTGGCGCGGCAAATTTTTTTAAAGTTCAGGTGTTATAAGTGAACTCTGCGGCAAATTCAGGGACACTTTGGGTTTTATGTAAATTCTTAGTTTCGGCGTTACAAGGGTGGTAGTGCTAACTTGACAGGGGTTGTTTTAAGGGGAAGGAGGGGCGCGGCAAATTTTTTGAAGGGGTGAGTAAGTTAAGTTACACCTAAAGGATCCAACTAATTGCAGTTTGTTTGATAACGATGCTTAAAACTTGATTTTTTGCGCTATAACGATAAAAGCATTTAGGGGTGTAGAGTGGCGCGGCACATTTTTTTAAAGTTCAGGTGTTATAAGTGACCTCTGCGGCAAATTCAGGGACACTTTTGGTTTTATGTAAATTCTTAGTTTCGGCGTTACAAGGGTGGTAGTGCTAACTTGACAGGGGTTGTTTTAAGAGGAAGGAGGGGCGCGGCAAATTTTTTGAAGGGGTGAGTAAGTTCAGTTACACCTAAAGGATCCAACTAATTGCAGTTTGTTTGATGACGATGCTTAAAACTTGATTTTTTGCGCTATATCGATAAAAGCATTTAGGGGTAGTTTTTAGGGGTGTAGAGTGGCGCGGCAAATTTTTTTAAAGTTCAGGTGTTATAACTGACCTCTGCGGCAAATTCAGGGACACTTTTGGTTTTATGTAAATTCTTAGTTTCGGCGTTACAAGGGTGGTAGTGCTAACTTGACAGGGGCTGTTTTAGGGGGAAGGAGGGACGCGGCAAATTTTTTGAAGGGGTGAGTACTTTAAGTTACACCTAAAGGATTCAACTAATTACAGTTTGTTTGATGACGATGCTTAAAAGTTGAGTTTTTGCGCTATAACCATAAAAGCAATTAGGGGTAGTTTTTAGGGGTGTAGAGGGGCGCGGCAAATTTTTTTAAAGTTCAGGTGTTATAAGTGACCCCTGCGGCAAATTCAGGGACACTTTTGGTTTTATGTAAATTCTTAGTTTCGGAGTTACATGGGTGTTAGTGCTAATTCGACAGGGGTTGTTTTAAGGGGAAGGAAGGGCGCGGCAAAGATTTTAAGGGTGCAGATATTATCATTAGCATAGCATTTGACTGAATAAATTTTGTTGTATGACTATACGTATAACTTGAGTTTTTACGCCATAAACTTTGTATGGGGCTAAACCGGACTTAGGGGTAGTTTTTGAACGTGTAGAGGGTTGCGGAAAACTTTGTATGAGTGCAGATATTATAAGTAAGCTCTTGAGCGAGCTTGTGCGTTCAATCTGTTATATTGCGATGTCTTAAACTTGCATTTTAAGGCTTCCTACGCTCTATGGGGCTTGAAAAACAGTTAGTGGTTGTTTTAAGGGGAAGGAGGGGCGCGGCAAATTTTTCGATTTTGCCATTGAATCACGGCAAGTTCGCGACGTTTAATGCACTATAGCGTTCATCAATATTTAAAAGTGGTAGACATACAGAGTTTGCATATAGCAATAAGCAAAATTTGGTGCGGTTGCACAAAGCGCTTCTCGGTAAAGGGCTGAATTAAGATCGAGAGTGAAAGGAGGATGGTCAAAACGGTCGTTTGATGAACAGCAATGAATTGTATGTCGAATGAAAGCTTGGAACGAGTAGATTAACGTTTGTTCCTGCGATATTTAGCTAAACAGTAGCAGATCGGAGATATGGGCGATTTAAGTTATCCATAAAAGTCGTATGTCGTTTAAAAGTTGGAAACTTTAGCTAACTGTTAGTACCCTGCTAGCCATAATCGGTGAACGATAAATCCAAAGAGACGGGGAAATGCAAAAATTGTCGTAGTATTCGTGAACACTCTCTCATCCACACGCGTTGGCTTATGTACTTTGACTGAATCTCCAACACCCGATGACTGTCTCGATGAAGAATCGGTGCCAATTCATCGAGAGACATTTTCTTGAAATTTCGGTCAGTTTCGCTTCCTTGTCGTCATTTTGCGCCGATGGGTAATACTTTTCTTTGTATAGCGGAACCTTTTTCACTTTAAAGTTGACCTTCGTAGTGTATGCCTCTGCATCTAGTAATTTGAATAAATGAATAATAAATTCTTCTTCTCTGTACCGTGACCCCTTGTTGGGCATGGTGCGTTAACTCAGCCGTTTATAGGCTATTTCGAGTCAACGTTACATTCCATATAGCTTCGGAGTGATTGTTGCAAGCACTATCATATCCGCACATGTACGTAAATTTTGGAAAATGCCGAAATTCGATCTCCGATCGTCTAAATAACTAGCGTCGTAGAGTGCGACTCAACTAAGTGAGTCACAGAGCGTGCTAAATGTATAAATTACTGATGAAATAATTAATGAAACTAATCGACTATTTTATACGTTGTTCATATAAAAACGCATGAGTGAAATTCGTCGGTTATTTCATTATGGCGAACTTGATGATCTCTTCGGGGAAATTCATTAAATTTGTCATCAGTTCCAGCATGATGAATTCGCCAGTGAAACTCATCGTATGAGGGAAAGTCATGTTTGGGTCCACGTGGTCTTCATGCAGTCGTTCACCATATCTTTGAAAAATATATAAGGGATTTTAGTCCCGCGGCTAGAACAAATGGAATGATTCGGTTCATCCAGAGATTCATGATGCCGGCATCGATGCATTCCTTATGCCATGGCTAGTAGGGTACCCTTTTTATCAATATTTGCTTCGCACTTTTTAAATTATTGCCACTTGTAACAAAAAACCCAGAAAAATTGAAATTTCAGGTAAAGGTCAGGTCAGGTAAACTACCCCTAGAAAAGCGCCCGTAATCGGTTTCTTATTATCAGTTGCATCAGGAAAGTTAGTTAACTTACATCTGAAGTAATTTCAACCACTGTTTGGTCATCAATGGATACGACGCACGCCAGATCAGGCGGCACAAGTTTTAGCCCTATTGTCGGAAAATCATAGTCAGCGAACCGTCGCTCGCCGTCTTGGAATGAGTCAGTCTGCTGTCTCGAGAGTTAGCAGGAGATTTCGAGAGACTGTTAGCTTTAATTCGAAACCAAGAACGGGCCGCCCTCGATCCACTTCAGAGAGAGACGACCGTTTCATTGTTACAAGTATGTTACGAAATCGGTTCCTCACGGGTGTTGCTGCGCAGCGGAACCTGAGGCGTGTTCGCGGAGTAGCTGTTAGTGTCTGCACAGTAAGGAGACGATTAAGGGAAGCGAATATCAATTCAAGACGGCCTGCCAGGGGCCCCAAATTGACTGCACGACACCGACAAGCGCGCCTCTTATTTGCTCGAAATCATCTTACTTGGAGCGATACGGAATGGAGCTCAGTATTGTTCACTGACGAGTCGAGAATGTGTCTATATGGCAGTGACAGAAGATGTCGAGTCTGCAGGCGTCCAACTGAGCGATTTGCGCAGTGCTGTTTCACTGAAATGGTTGCATACGGCGGCGGTTCCTGTATGATGTGGGCTGGCATTTCCTTGGAGGGAAAAACGGATCTCGCATTCGTGCCCACAGGAGGCCGAAGAGGAGGGCTGACAGCTGAGCGATACGTTACCGATATTCTCCGTGTCCACGTTGTGCCCTATACAACATTTACATTTGATGCACGACAATGCCCGGTGTCATGCATCGCGCTTCACTCGACAGTTCTTGAATGAAGCCAATATGTCGTCACTTAACTGGCCTGCACGCAGTCCCGACATCAATCCCATTGAACACTTATGGGACGAACTCAACAGAAGAGTCCAAGCCAGAAATCCAGTCTCTTCGTTCACTGAAGAATTGAATCAGAAGAGTGGACCGGTATTCCTCAAGATACCATCAGCAACTTGATCAGATCAATGCAGAATCGATTGGAAGCTGTCATTACAGCAAGAGGAGGCAATACCAAATACTAAAATAATAAATGCTTAACTTATTTTCCAACAGTTTTTGTTTTATTTGCAAAAAACCTAACCAAAAACAATTTCCATATTTGCTCATTTTCGCTACGATATCGCTCAAAGATTTTAAAAGTGCTCACCAAATATTGGTTAAAATGGTACCAACGTAAAGCTGAGGCCTTAAGCTTTTCAATGACATACGATTTTTATGGATAACTGCTATACTTTTCGAAAAACACGTACACACGCGCTTTCAGGTTGAGTCGATAGTTTTGCGGCCGAGTGCATATCATAACGTTGGACGTGCATGTCGTGTAAATCGGACTATCAATGGAAACGGATGAGTAAAAAGTTAAAGGATTACAACATAGGTTGTAAATAAAATGACGTTTTTGTTTTCGATCGTGGATTTAGGGGAGAAAGCCAATTAACCACGGAACAGGCGAATAGATCAAAACTTATAACCATACGAGTATGCCGGTGGGTAGTAGAAGTTGTGAACGGAAGGATGAAGCTGTTTCGTCAAACCAACTTCAATAGATCTCTTCCCCACATGTTTGACGACTTTAAAATAGGAACTAGTCTCTTAAACGCCTTTTATTGTTTTCACAAGGATCATCGTTTGGCTCCTGAAATGAAAACATTAATAAGCCGAATCGTCTTTATCAATGTGTAGAGATGAATAATTTAAATAGGCATCGGAGACATTTCCTGGGTATTGAAGCAAACCTCCCATTTTAGAGGACTTTCCTCGATGAGCAGAGGATTGTTTGAATTTGCACGCTTTAGGGACATATCATATAAAGTTAGCTAGATCGTATGTTGCACAGCATTTGCGGGAGGGGATTTACAATGTTGAAATGTGTAGGCATGATACACTTGAGGCTTTAATTGAATGCAACATTACGCAGACTAATGTATGGCTTTTACGGGTTCGAATACATTCGCGGCATGTGAGAGAACGAATTTATTATGTTTATATTTTAATTGACAGATAACTTCATGGGATACATTCCATTTTAGGGCATTACTGCAGTTGTCTGGCAGGCGAACAGTGGGAAGCTGCGCCCATATTCTGTCAGTTTTATGGTATGTAGTATTAGGTAGATTTAAAGATTTCAATCTTCATTTGACATTTCACGATGAAATACCCGGGGGATCGGAAAAAAATACATAAAATGGCCGAGAAAAATTATGGAACTGTTTTCGGATTGTAGCTTATGGAATTCCCCAGCATTCCCCACATATTCCACGACAGTGAGAATACATTTTCATTGAAAAAATAGCAGCGGACAAAAATTTCACTCTCGATGTCAATATTTTTGCTTAAAGCGAAGCGAGTTGTGTGTTCCATACTGATCTATCCTGATGCTGTGCCTTGGCAATGTGCCTGGAGCAATGGAAGAATTGGCGTTTAACTACGGCCACCCGGACATACTGGGTCATTCACAGAAGGATAAAATTAAAGAAGTCCCTCATCAAGAGACGCGAGAGCGTATCGCCCGTCAAAGGAAAAAAAAAAAACAAAGCGAACAAGTCTATGACTTAGAAAAAGCATAGTAACCCATGCCATGCGTTAGCCCAGAGTGGCCATCAGAAAATAAAAATGGCACCGTTTTCACACTATTGCAGTTCATAGTAGGTATGCGTGAAAATTTTATTGAAACGTCAATTTTTTGTTTACAATTGAGAATATAAAATCCGCGTAATATTTATTACTCTCTTAGAATGCCAACGTGATATTTAACCCTTCTGTTGGCGTATAGATCCAGACAGACCATTGGTACTATATCTTGATGAAAAATATCGTTCAACAATATTTTCCACCCTTTCCATATATATATATATACATATATACCTTTTTTCCTTCTAGTTAACACATTTACGGACCGAATGGACAAATTTGTGAGTGAAATTGACGATTTTACGAATCAAGTTAACAAATTTGCGAAACAAACGAACATTTTTTCGAGCGTACGTGTGTGACCAGAAAAGTTCTCCCCTCATCTTCAGCGCCACCTCTCCTACACCTCTCGAGCAACCAACAAGATGGCCGGCTCGGTCGCGTCGCTGCTGGGATTAGGTAGAACTTTTGGATAGGCCCTTACGGAAAAATTTTGTCTAGGTTTTTATAACACAATCACAAAAAACACACATACTATCAACTACACCATAGGCGCCGTAAGTTTTTCATACGATGGGGGCATACATTTGGCGCAAAAATTTGAATTGCCAAATAGATTTTTATGAACTGCATGCAAACAATTTCGGTACTCAGGGCTCTAGTACACAATCATATTTGGTAATATTTATATTATAATATGCTTAAGCCTACTTGATTTCGCTTATTGCACGTCTAAAAATTTATACTGAATGAATCGAGTAGGCTTAGGCATATGACATACATATTATAATATAAATATCACTGTGTAATGGAGCCCTAAGCAAAAAAGATAAAAACTAAATACATAAATCGAAATTCTTGTTTTCCGCAAATTACGTTTAAGTTTTCTTATGATTTTCATATCGGTGTAATGGGAATATGAGTAACGAATCAATAAGGTTTCAGGTGTGTTTTATTGGGTCGAGTACAACTTTTGTCAAATTTGTATGGAAGTTTTTCACCATTATACTAATTTCCTCCAGGGGAATAATACTTACGAATGTCACATTTTGATTGGGTAGAAAATAAATTATATTTCGTTAATCGCCTCCCTCTTCCTTTTATAACCGGGCTTGGGACCGGCTTTGGCGGAATTAAGGCGATTAAGACTGCATTCATTACACGCCCACTCCATGCTTAGGCGTTTATGCAGCGGAATCAGCTTGTCCCTCAGATGGTTCACAACAACCAGCGGCTCGTCTGGACTATTAGCTGCCTTTCGCATTAAATGATTGATGATCTCGTCGTTCAAATAGGCCACAGCATCGCGTTTAGATTGCTTGTACCGAACAATCAGTTTGTATGCAAAATTAACTCCTCCGGCGACTATAACCGCTAGCCCGATGAGTCCAACATAAAAGAAGAACTTCTGTAGCTTATTGTACACGGAACACGTGAACGGAAGGCGGGGATTCAAAATTGCAAAACTGTAGGCTTGAGCATCGCGCAACGCCAATACTTGATCAAAAGACAATGCAGTGCCGTCTTCATCGACTGCACTTATTTTCCACTGCGGATTTTGGTAAATCAAATATTCGACATTGTGCAGATCGCGAACCATTCGACGAACGTTCAGATGCAGATGAGTGGCCTGAACTAATTGAACAATTTCCTTGGTACCCAAACTAAACTGTGCTGTAATATCTTTACATTTGTGGTCCTCAATAACTCCAGAGCTCCTTTCAAACCCTCCTCATCGATGCACGTCATCTGTGTGAATCGTCGCATATCTGATAGAAAGTATTTCGATCGTTGATGGTGTTGGCCAAATCGAGACTGATCGTTACATACGCCACGCCGAGGAAAATGATCAATGCACTAAGCAGCACGCAAGGAGTCAACGTTTGCTTCACACCATACTGTTCGTCCAGTCGATTGATGAGATTATCGATACAGCGCGTTCGCCTCATCAATTAGAAATATGCAAGAAACGGTTTACATTATGAAAGAATTAACATATTAGGTGTGTTTTTTTGGTTATCCCGTGCAGGTTTGGGTAACGAAACTCCATATAAAAAAAATGCCAGCTGATCCACCTGTCATTTTTTTTATATGAAGTTTCGTTACCCAAACCTACACGGGATAACCAAAAAAACACAACTATAATTTTACCAAAGCAGTTTAATTATCAAATTGACTCGAAACTTTGCACGAAAATTGCAAAAACAATTTGCAAAACTCTAACAATGATAATAATAATAACGGCCGACCATCTTGTGGGTTGCCCGAGGGGTGTGCGAGAGGGGGGGGGGGGGCTGAGGAAGAGCAGAAAAAATTTCTAGACACACACGTACGCTCATCTACATGATGATTTCCAATCCAGTTCATATCATAGCGTCGCTGTCAACCTTTGACAACCATCCAGTTGGAATCCAATTGGAGGCAAATGGCGGCAAGTGAACGTGAGTGCACGAAATAGTTTGCGCGAGTGAAATATCGAGTTTTTCGATGTGATTTGTGATAAATTCACCAAAGTGTAGGCCGTAGTCTCGCGAAAGTGTTTTAATTTGAAAAAAATGCGACACATGTTGTTTTTCCGAATTTCAAGTCCTTTGTTGTCGGGTGATCCAGTGAACAACGCAAATACATAATCGGTGTATCTTCTCAAAGGTAATCGCGTGTGTACCTAGTTTTTAGTAGTGCTATGTAAATGTCGGTCTGAAAATGATAGTTTAACGCGTTTTTAATTGAGATTTTATATGAAACATATGCGCGATTTTGTGGTTGACAGCCAAGCGATTCGTTCGTAAGCCTTCGTACCTCGTTCGTAAGCGTTCGTACACGTTTTGTACGAAGCAAGCACGAACGCTTACGACGGAAATTCGTCTCGTTAATGTGCACACAGGCGTTTCAAATTTCTCTCTGTTTCGGGGGCTACACATATTTTGTTGTTGCTAGCACATCCATTACGCGATGTGGTCGAGAATTTGTTTGTTTCATATGGTTTTTGTCGGTTTTAAAAGTAGATCGGCAGCCGATGACATTGCTAGTGGAAAAAAATGTTCGAAACTACCCAAGCCAATGGCATGAAGTCAGGCGGTCAGTGTTTTGGGTAAGTACATACACAAATCTCGTTCAATTTATGGGTACCAAATAATCTGTTTACACTTTTATCTACAGGCTGGGACGACTCGTACATTATCGGTATCGTGTTGAAATGTTGATTGCGGGTAAGTGACTTGCAATTTCTAACTGTACATAAAATGAATTAAAGCTTCAATATCATTTGTAATTAATAATCAGAGAAATTATTCTCTAGTTTCGCCTTTGCTTCAGCTCAACCAATGGCATTTGGAAGAACTGGAGTAAACGCTCAAAAAATATTTCAAGTTTGGTGAATTGACAATTCAATGTCAAACAAAAGGACAGCACAAGCCTGCCTTGGAGTTGCTCCGTTCGCAGGCCAACGTATTTATGATAATCAAATTTACTGTACAGACTCATGTTTGAAATACATTTGACGCGTCAGCATTGGCATCGGCATCAGCAGAAAAATTTCAATTATGAACACACGCATTTGCCTTTGATGACCCACATTGACAGCAGCAACAGAAGCAGAAAAAATGCTTCTGCTCCTGCTGTCAATGTGGGTCATCGAAGGCAAATGCGTGTGTTCTGAATTGAAATTTTTCGGCTGATGCCGATGCTGACGCGTCTAATCTATTTGAAGCTTCAGCATATGTTTTCCTCCCATAATACAGGTTCCCAGCTCCAGTCTCAACGAACGCAAACATACCACATACCACATCTTCAACACTTATGAACACTGAGCACAAACATTTGATATTCGAATTTTTGGACTTGGTGCTCAAACAACATCCGGACGTTGGTCTGCGAATTTTCATTGAAGACATTCAAGAGGTCAAACTATTTGGAATCAACACAAGCCAAACTTCTCGAATTGCTGCGCACATCCGACCATTACACTCCCGAATCAGTGCCTAAAGACTTTCCAAGCGACAGTCTCTTCGAAGAGCACAAACACGAACAAGTTCTGACCATTTACGTGCAAATCTTGTAGGAAATGAAGCAACGGACTTTTGTGAAACGGTCTATGCAAAAGTTCCTGATATCTTTGCAAATTTCCTTATAACATTGTTAAAGCCGCCATCTTGCCTCCATATACGGGTGTCGGGTTGCATCCAAAATGTTTGAGTGTTGATATGGAAACGATTTTCGAAAATCTGAATAGCTATGCATCCAAGATGTATCCATCGAAAATTTCACCTGTATGTATAGAATGGCCGTAATATGCTTAAACTATTATATGTGTAATAATAAATTTATGCTTTTGCAGCACCTGCCCGATGACATTCCATTACACCGCTTAAAACCCTTCATGGAATCGGCATTTTGCAATCAGCTGGACCGGACGCGACAGAAACAAACTCTTAAGGGATTGCCGAGGACTTACAAATTTAAAAGTAACGAATGCACCACGAAACGAAGAGCATTATGATAACTGATTTCATCGTTCGTCCGGTGTTTAAGAAATGTTTTACGAATCAAAGTGCATTCGTGCGATATACAGAAGGGGAGATTGTACACTATTCGTGTCAGAAAAACGAACACAAATAAATATACTCTTGCGTATTTGTACCAAATATAATATACATACCTATTATTAAATAGAAGTATGATTTGAAGATGGGACAATAACAATGGATGCGGTTCTGAAACGCACCGGTCGCATATGTTTCCACAACATGTGGAAATTCTGATCCTATAACTGCAGTTTTGCGGATCAGCAATAACTGTCGGTGTTTTCTGCCTATGTGGAATATGTAAACGAAAAGTTCCGGAGATTATTTCTTATTCGTAAAATCGCAGTTAGAGGTTCAGAATGGACAACATGTTGTCGGAACAAATGCGACCGGTGCATTTAGGAACCGTACCCATTGATACTCTAATCTTTACACTCGGCGAGTGTGGTCGTCGAGTCGGTTCATTAGCATAAACAGAAGCTTAGATTAGACAGCAGCCATCGATCCTCGCATCGCTTAAATATCCCCCGAGTCCGGAGCTTCCCACTAACATTTTGTTGTGGAACATGGCCAAAATCGCCAAAAACACAAACATTTTAGAAGTTTTTTTCCTTTTTTGGCTTATAACCCTGAAACTGTGCATTTATGCAATAAGCTATCATAAGGGCCCAACGCGACATAATTCTTCAAAATGCGTTAAGCGGATCGCTATAGTTGATAAAATTTTCTGTTTTTTTTTTCTATTTTGATCTTGTTTCACAAAGAAATTCGAATTCGTGTTCAGCACCCCAAAATGTATAAAGAACAATAAAAATGAATATGGAATATGTATAAAATATAAAAGCTAAAAACATCGCATGAACTCCGCCGAAGCCAGCCCCAAGGCTAGTTAAAAAAGGAAGAGAGAGATGAGTAACGAAGTATAATTTTTCTTCAATCAAACTGTGATAAATAATAAAATACATGCATAAGTATAATATTTCCCTTGGAGCAAATTAGTAGGTCCGTTTTATTGGGTCAGAACAGAACAACTTACATTCAAGTTTGACAGGAGTTGTTCTATATACCCCATCGTTTGGAAGTTGTGCTTTTCTGTCCTGTACTCGACCCAAATAAAACATACCTACACATATTCCCATTACACCAAAATGAAAATCATGGGAAAACTTAAATGTAATTTGCAGAAAACAAGATTATTTTTTTTATTGCTTGGTTCCAAAATTGTTTGCATTAAAGCATGCAATCAGTTAAAAAAATTAAATTGGTAATTCAAATTTTTCCGCCAAATGTATGCCCCCATCATATGAAAAACTAACGGCGCCTATGGTGCGGTTGATAGTATGTGTGTTTTTTGTGAATGTGTTATAAAAACCTAGACAAAATTTCCCCTTCAGGGCCTATCTAGAATTTCTTCTGTATCTATGGGACATAGTTTCTTTTGTTTTTTTTTTTTGTTCGTGACAGTTCATAGTAAAAACAAAAAATTATACTGGATGTATGTATATCCAACAATATCGACTTGTACAACGTGATTTGCAGTGATTAGAATCAAGACTGTTGTTTGAAACCAATGTTTTTCCTTCAATGAATGTTGTTTTGTTGCAGTGCAATTCGCGAATTGAAAACCCGAAATTATGTAATATGTACATACATCCAATTTAATGTTTTTTTATACCATTCGCTCGTAGAGTCAACCGAAGGGTATATTAATTTTGGCATGATGTTTGTAACACATTGAAGGAGACATCTACGACAATATAAATATATTAATTTAATAGAACGCTTCCAACAGGCAACCAGCTACTAAACGAAAACGAAGTTTACAATAATATGCATAATAGATAATTAAATGTGATAAATAATAATAGTATGTAATTAATTTGGTATTAATTAATAATCACAACAAACAAATTTAATATTAAATTAGAAACCGAACAACAAAAATAATTCATAATTAACACTTTCCCGGACACAACGTCTATAGACGTCCAATTTTGAGCATTTGACCATACAAATCGTGTCAAATTTTGGCGTTGTGTCCGGCAATGAGTTAAGGAAATAATAATAGCATAGAAAAACGCTGTACATGAATTAACTTATATATATTGTTAAAAGAAAAGAAGTCAATCAGATTTGGCAGACGGCTAAAAAAAAGCCAAGCCACAACCTTGTTTAAAATTTTAAATTTATATGTATGTACAATGAATTATGAATAAACTATCTATCTATCTATCATCTATCTATCTATAAATATATGATCAGCATGACGAGCTGAGTCGATTGGGCGATGTCAGTCTGTCCGTCTGTTGCGAAGCGCTTTACTGGGCCGTCTTAAAAGCTATGAAGCTGAAATTTTGCACAGCCAGTTTGAATGTTTGAATCGATAAAATCGGATGATGGGGTCGTGGAGCTTCCATACAAACCCAAAGCCCAAAATTAAGCCCTTCTAAAAAAAAAACAACTTTTTTATTTGTCCACCAATTTTGACCAAATTTGGCACAATTGTGTTCCTATAGATAACACAAAAAATGACGTCATGAGGCTGCCATACAAACCCAAACCACCAAACTAAGCTCTTCTAAGAATTGTTTTTTTTATTTGTGCGCTAATTCAAACCAAAACTCACTGAAATGTGTTTTTTTGGAAGCTACAAAATATATGTCAAAGTCGATAGAATCGGACCATTGGATCATTATGCGCCAACCACCCATATCCCCTAAAATTAGGTTCCCCTAAAATTTGTTTAGCTAAATTCCAATCAAACCTTATATTAGTGTGTCTTTATCGAAACTACAAAAAATATGTACAAACAAATATATTCGCACTAAAGGGGGATATTGGCCGCGCCCAAAATTAGCCTCGTTTTAATTACTAACTGACTCGCGAGCTGTTACTGCTTTGAATAGCAGCAGCAGCGGCAGCATTTCATAGCTTACACATATGCTGGTAATGTTCGCAATTTTTCCACTGCATTGTTCTTGCTTTTAATGACGTCATATGATTGTTTTTGTTGTTTGTTCACACTTTAGTAGGCAGCTTTGAAGTAATTGATCAGCTATTTGGCGGCATACGGATAATATCATTGTGATCATAACCTCTGTTTATATCCATCTCTTTAGTGTTAAATGTGGGAACAAACATAAGCGACGTTTTTTTCGTATCGCGTGTAAGTCTGACTCGAAAAAAACGATCGCGGGTAACATCCCGGTTAAGACCAAATAGCTGACATTTGACAGTTTTTGTGCATCTTTGACTCGCTTTCGTCGGCTTATTTTTTAGATGTGGTGGATTTTATCACAAAAGATGATTATTTCTTTGCAAAATCTTTTCTCGTGATTAGAAAAACTCTCACATTTGGTTTGAAAAAACAAATTCCCTCATATTTCCCCTATACGTCCGCCATCTACATTTGAGCTCTATCACGTGTAGGGTAGTTGCACGGGTTAACTTTACCTGGGTAAGTGTCATTTTTTTTAAGGTGTGTTTTTTTGGTTATCCCGTGTAGGTTTGGGTAACGAAACTCCATATAAAAAAAATGCCAGCTGATCCACCTGTCATTTTTTTTATATGAAGTTTCGTTACCCAAACCTACACGGGATAACCAAAAAAACACACCTTTATATGAAGTTCTACCCAAACCTGCACGGGATGAACGCAATAAAACGTCCCTATAGACAAGATCACAACGTTCAGATAGACGCGAAGATGCAAGACCTGACGAGTGCATCTATCTGGATGGACCACGCTAGGAGCAGATATTCAGGTTTACTCCACATCATTTCTATTCCAAAAAATGTCGTAGATAACTTTACAGACATGCATACATTCATATTTCCTTATTTAATTTTTTTCAGCATCAGATATATTATCATTAGTGTCGATGGCCCGACGTCGGGCTTTGACCACCTAATGCAAATTAATCACACATTTTAAATTTCCCGCCAAGCCCCTCTCATAAAGCACTCAGATTTATACGGCGCCTATGCATAATTTCCCCTGCACTAACACTAACCAAACTCTTCAGCAAAATTGCTTCAATTCTCTCGCACAATATTACTTCCTTTATTCTCTTTTTTCTGAGGATCTGTGGCACAACTACAAACGCATTTTTCTCTCGTTTTGGCTTCAACCAAATTGCTTCGTGATTACTCCGAGCGCTTATATACCAGCTCTTAATTGACACTATCTTAAAGCATTTTTGAAGATAGTACCTTTTCCATAGGGTGAATATACCGTCCTAGTCTAGTTCGTGAATTAACTTTCTTCTTCTTCTTTTTATTCGAATTGGCTGTGGAATGTGCAGATGTTTAGAAATGGTTTATCTGACATTTCCATTATTTGGACAATAGGTGTGTTTTTTTGGTTATCCCGTGCAGGTTTGGGTAACGAAACTTCTAAAAAAAAATTGACAGGTGGATCAGCTGGAATTTTTTTTATATGGAGTTTCGTTACCCAAACCTTCACGGGATAACCAAAAAAACACACCTATTAGGTGTGTTTTTTTGGTTATCCCGTGCAGGTTTGGGTAACGAAACTTCATATAAAAAAAATAGGTGTGTTTTTTTGGTTATCCCGTGCAGGTTTGGGTAACGAAACTTCATATAAAAAAAATGACAGGTGCGTCAGCTGTCATTTTTTTTATATGGAGTTTCGTTACCCAAACCTGCACGGGATAACCAAAAAAACACACCTATTATTATGATTGGAATTTGTTAATCTCGCGTATTTTCTAACCAGGAATTTCATATAAACTTTGTAGCGAAACGAAAATCGAAAACGATATCATTCCAGTAACAAGACGACTTTCGCTCTTCCCGGATAAATTTCAGAGACCGCCGCTTGTCTAGGCATTATGGATTGGCAAGCACCTCGCCATATGTTGCGAGCGGGAGTAAATTTAGTTTCGATTAGTTAGTGCAGCCCGTATATGCCGTCCAAAAATAATTTAAATTTGTCTAAAACTTTTTATCTTTGCTGCGGTGTATAAGCGTTCCATGTATTATAATCTCCTTGGACAGGATCAGTCCATGGAATAGAGAAATAAAAAGGAATGATAAATCAGCTGTCACCCATACAAACTGCATGGCACGATTTTAAAAAGCGGTTGTCCCCATCTGTCAAGTGTTATTGTGAAGTTATTACGAAGTAAATGGGGGAAAGATTGTTGCTGGAGGAAGTCAGGAAGTGTATCTATAAAATGTAATAGTCATATCATATAAAATGTAATAGTCATATAAGAACCGGATGACTTTGTCGGTGTGTGTATTGATGTGAGTGGCTGAACTAGTCGATTTTGTCGATGTGTGCGGCACATTGAATAAAAAACTAAAGGAAAGGCCCGTAGAAGCGACTAATGGGTCAATTTTTCATATCAGACTGGATCTGACAGGTAGGGAACATTCGTCTTTTTCACTTTTGTGTCGCACTGAAACTGTGATATGACTATTACATTTTATAGATACACTTCCTGACTTCCTCCAGCAACAATCTTTCCCCCCACTTACTCCGTAAAAACTTCACAATAACACATGACAGATAGGGAACACCGCTTTTTAAAATCGGACCATGCAGTTTGTATGGGATGACAGCTGATTTACCTTTCCGTTTAGCTGTCTATTCCATGGTGCGGCAAAACTAGTCGCATTTGACGTGAGGCATCGCCGTCTAGATATTAAGGCCGCAATGTAGAATTTTAGACGTCAAGTTAGCAGTTAACATTGTCGTCATCATTCCAAGTAGTGACGTCATGGTGGCCATATGGCATTTAGCCAGTGGCTTGTTACTTTTTTTTTATCTGTGCGGTTGTACGATGGCAGCACCGCCGTCGAAACGTTTTACGTACTTACTCGTTTTTTTCCTACAATATCCGTACTATCTATTCGCTATCACAAATAAACTTATTGGTATCCCTAAATGGGGAAATCTTTCACTCTATGACACATTTTCCATGCACTACATTTTGAGTATAAAAACTTCTGCACACTGTCAATAACACACATAACCTGCCACTATCTTTTTAATTAATTGTTTGCCGTTCAAACAACACATTTTCTAAACGAAACTCGCGAAAAAATTACACTCGCCCGTCTGCTTACCATAATCTGTCAAATGTGTGCCATTTTGCAATGTTTAGTCTCACTGCCTTGTTCTTGCTGTTGATGACGTGCTTATGTTTGTTTCTGTTTTTTTTTGCAGCCGTCAATAAATTGAATCAACGCCGTCTATATATTAAGGCCGCAATGTAGAATCATAGACGTCAAATTCGCAGTTGACATTGTCGTCATCATCTCAAGTAGTGACGTCATGGTGGCCATATGGCATTTAGCCAGTGGCTTGTTACTTTTTATTTATCTGTGCGGTTGTACGATGGCAGCACCGCCGTCGAAACGTTTTACGTACTTACTCGTTTTTTTCCTACAATATCCGTACTATCTATTCGCGATCACAAATAAACTGATTGGTATCCCTAAATGGGGAAATCTTTCACTCTATGACACATTCTCCATGCACTACATTTTGAGTATAAAAACTTCTGCACACTGTCAATAACCCACATAACCACTATCTTTTTAATTAATTGTTTGCCGTTCAAACAACACATTTTCTAAACGAAACTCGCGAAAAAAAGTACACTCGCCCGTCTGTGTGCCACTTTGTAATGTTTAGTCTCACTGCCTTGTTCTTGCTGTTGATGACGTGCTTATGTTTGTTTCTGTTTTTTTTTGCAGCCGTCAATAAATTGAATACGGATCCATGGCGTCATTATCCAGCTGAGTTGAGGCCTTGATGTATCTAGATGGCGTTGATTGAATACGGATCCATGGCGTCATTATACAGCTGAGTTGCGGCCTTGATGTATCTAGATGGCGTTGCGTGAGGGCATCGTGAACCGCTGAACGAGAGAGCCCATGGACAAGATTTTTCATCCCATGTTGTGTTGTTGTTTTTATATGTAGTTTCATCATTATTTCGACTCCATAGTACTCTATGGTTGCAAATAAGCGCTGGTGCAGACTTCGTGACTTTGGAACGCAGCCGTATTCAGCTGTTCGCTTTCTCGATAGGTGTCGCTTTTGTTAGTTGAGAGACTGCTTTCCACGTGCAATGTTTTTGACATTTATTTTCTCCAATTAGGATATTTACAATTATTTGCTCGTGTTATCATACAAAACTAAATGGAGGAGTTAAGAGAATTGTTGCAGTTCCTAGCGCCGAATCAAAGACTGGATTTGAAAGTGGTGGCATTAAGTCATGTGTTGAGTATATTATGGAAAGTTGAGTGAAATAAGAATTGGTAATTTAAATGAATTACCGTAGGTTTGACTGGATCACAAGAGGGAAGAACTCTAATTTTAAACCTACCTGACTTGGTGCGCGCTATTGCAAGGCTCACTACAGATAAGGAACATGTTATCGCCAAGGATGCTGTTCTGGCTCTGATTAATCTTACTGGCGACGATAATGCGGCCATCAAAGTCTATCAGTATTGTGAAGCACACTTTGAGGTAAAGTTGTATTATAATCAGGTACGGTTGGGTAAAAAGAGATTTTTTTTCAGACCGCAGGAATAATTCAGTGGTCACTACAATCTATCGCCGACGAAACTTCGAAATTAGCTGATCCATGGTCAATGGTGCTTAGCAACTTTACTCGCTCTGAAGCCTTGGCTGCAAAAGTTCTCGATGAAATATGTAAAGATGAAAAAATTATCCTAATGATGGCCAACGCATTTTCCCGAATCGGTTATAATAAAGGAGCAAAGTTGCATTATATAGGTAGGTACACATTTTGTCTTAAGCCACAAGAAACAATTTCATAACATAGCATTATTATTCCTTCAAATTCTTGATTGCCGGACAGAGCAGGACCTATGTACATTAATTTTCAGCAAATGAGGCCCAAACAATGGCTATGTGAAGTTAGCCAGTCATGTTTTTGAAATTAGGTCCTTTTGCTCGGTGAACCGTTTGTTCTACAGCGGCTACGTTTGTTCTTGATTGTTAACCAATTAATATCGTTTGTGCTTCTCTAATTATTATTTAATTATAGCAACTTTAAAATTGTGAGTGTGAACTTAGCCAGTCATTTTTAAATATGGGTCGGAAAGGTATAGGTTTGGTATCAATCGAAAGCCAGACGTTTGTTCATTTTGTAGGGTGTTTGTTCATCCTGGAAACGGAAGGATACAGGAATTATAAAGGAAAAAGAGATTAGTTGTGACGTCATCTTCACTCAACCAACGCCATCTACTCAGCTCAGCTGTACGATGATGGTGTGGATCTTGCATAAATTGTTCGCGGGACACGGGTTGCCCGTACAGCTGAGCTGAGTAGATGGCGTTGGTTGAGTGAAGATGACGTCACAACTAATCCCTTTTTCCTTAATAATTCCTGTATCCTTCCGTTTCCAGGATGAACAAACGCCCTACAAAATGAACAAACGTCTGGCTTTCGATTGATACCAAACCTATACCTTTCCGACCCATATTTAAAAATGACTGGCTAAGTTCACACTCACAATTTTAAAGTTGCTATAATTAAATAATTAGAGAAGCACAAACGATATTAATTGGTTAACAATCAAGAACAAACGTAGCCGCTGTAGAACAAACGGTTCACCGAGTAAAAGGACCTAATTTCAAAAACATAACTGGCTAACTTCACACAGCCCCAAACAATGGCTTTATTGAGAACTCGTTTTTGTGGGAACATTATTTCGCGACTTCCAATTGGAGGTTTGATGTGACAGTCAGCATTCTCTGAAACACAGTCGGTTGTTTTGCTTATAATTTGAATAAGCTACTTATTTTTTAATTCAATCCATGTGATTCGATAAATCTTCAATGCTTTTGCTTACACAATTTTTGTGTTAAAAAATCATTAGTTTGTTCCCGGAACGCGCTTAAGGTGTCGCCATACGTAGTTATTGGTTCAGAATTCAATAGTCCAATCCCGCCTAACAGCCTGCGTAGATATACTTCTCTAGTAGCTGCTGATAGGGCAATCCACTCAGCTTCGGTGCTACTTCAAGCGGTGACACTTTGTCTTGAAGAATTCGAAGAAAACGCGCTGCCATCCAAAACTAATGTGTCTATAAGATAAAAAACTATTTTCATTGGATGTTTTGTATTGCCTCCACTGGCGATCCTCGAAAAAAGATATCAAGTCTTAGTTTTTTATAAACGACCAATATATTTCGGACATAAGTCCATCATCAGGGTCTGATTTACATCTACAAAAAACATGACTTAATTAATAATAAATTTTGTGTGAATTTAGCATGAGATATATGTACCTAAGATCTAATGTAACTTAAAGTTAACACCGTAAAAGATCCAAACATCCAGCTATATTCATCATTATCGTATATCCCAGGCTTAATTAAGTTAATCGATATCACGATCTTGTAAACACTTCATACCAGAACTAAACCTTGCAATGCGTCCCACCCAGAAAAACGGCAAAATGTTCAAAAATCGGAAAGCCCAGATCCCAACAGAAGAACAATCAGGTGTTGTTTACAAAATTGATTGCACAGATTGCAACAAATCATATATTGGTGAAACTATCCAAATGCTTGGCACACGTGTCAGTCAGCATAAAAACGATTCCAAGAAATCACTTAATGAAAACCTTTCTGCACTTGCCAAACACTCAATAAGTCAACAGTATACATTTAATTTTGATGGCGCTACAATTAAAAAAAAAAAGAGCGCAATAAATGTAAACTACAAATTCACGAAGTGAATCAAATCATTAAATTTGACGATGTAGCATGCAATAAAAAAAAGATAAAAAGCAATATACTAACACCTATATTAATTTAATTAAGACTGACATTTAAACATTGTGATATTTTTGATAGTAATAATTTTATTTTTTTTACCTGATATATGTATATACATGCCATTATATACCACCAAACATCTGTGATATTTTTGATATTCAACTTGACATCTATTCATTGTTTACTTTTGTTTCTTTGTTAAGCCCCGGATAGAGTTCGAGCGGAATGAAAATGAAACGGTAATGAACCGGCATAAAAACCGTGGTGACGGAAATGAACCGGCATAAAAACCGTGGTGAATTTAAAATTTTAGCTTCGAAAATTGATACATAGGCGTTTTACGTCCTAAATAATCTTAAAAATAACTAAAAAAAATAATTTCCCCATTGTCCGAATGCATTTTCAACGTGAAAATGAGTCGAGTCTGTAGCATATTCTCCGTCGGGCGTGGTGAGTTTTGCAAACGTCAAACCACTTCACTGTCCACGACGAGTTCATCGCGGAAATTATCTAATGACCGGGGAATCGAAAAATAACACATAAAATGGCAGAGACAAATTGTGAAACCATTCTCGGATTTTAGTTTATGGAATACCCCATCATTTACCACATATTCCACGACAGTAAGTATGCATTTTCATTGAGAAAATCGCCGCGGACAAAAATTTCATTTTCATTCCGCCCGATCTCTATTCAGGCCTTTACATGTAAAACTTTCTGCGTTTCACGTCAGCCACATATTGTTTTTACGGTGTTAACTTTAAATTACATTAGATCTTAGGTATATCTCATGCTAAATTTACACAAAATTTATTATTAATTAATTCATGTTTTTTGTAGATGTAAATCAGACCCTGATGATGGACTTATGTCCGAAATATATTGGTCGCTTATAAAAAACTAAGACTTGATTTCTTTTTTCGAGGATCGCCAGTGGAGGCAATACAAAACATCCAATGAAATAAAATTTCGGTCCCGGCATAAACAAACACTGGTCATCTGGTAAATCCATTTAACCATTAGTCATAAAAAACGATTTTCACTATATATATATATATGTACAGGGTGTCCCGCAACTGGTTAGCCATAGACCAATGGTAGACTCTACAGGATGTTTTAGGAAAAATGTCGCCAAAATTATTTCTCTAGCTTTTACCGTTAAGGAGTAATTGCATTTTTTGTGATTCTTGTCAAAAAAAACGCGACTTCTTTCGAAAAACTCATATTTTCTAGCTTCCACTTTAGCCAAATCAATGTTTTTCAAATTCTTCTGAAAGTACACAAAATTTCCAATAAAAAGACATATCGAACGTTTCGAACGGTTTCGTATCTTCCGAGATACGACGTTTTGAATTTTGCAGAAATGTCAATTTCAACTTTTAATGTCAAAATTAAACCCGAATTTCGTAACGATACATTGAAGTGGCAAATCTGCAAAGTTCACAAAAGTTGGCCCAACTCTTAAGCTTTCGAACGGCATATAAGAATAAAGCACAGAATCATCCAGTTTGTGAATAATATGTGTAAATGGGAAAAAAAACATAGTGCGTAAGTGGAAGAAATCTTGCTTTTACGTGGTAATAGTTTAGTCATATAAGCATTTCCAATAGAAAAAAATACAGTAAGGCTATATTTTTCTTGGTCTTGATTCAGTGGGGTCCCAGGAGTCTAAAACTCATTTTGCTAAAATAAATTTGATCGGAAAGGTCCCAAAAAAGGACACTATTTAATCCTTGACTGGAGGTCGGCATGCGGGGTATCATATCAAAGGGGACGCCGGCCGAGGACATTACAAATCCGGTGTTTGATTTCTATTTCAAGGACCCTCAACGGAATAAATCGCGATTGAATGGAAAATTTTCGTGTTTCCCGTAACTTATCATCTGTATCTTTCCAAAGCCATAACTACGCGAATAATTCAAGTTGCCACTTCCTTTTTCATTTTTTAGAATCTAAGATTCTATCATTAAATTTGCTAAGGAAAAATTGGATCGGAAAATACTGAAAAAGGACATAAAAGGACACTAATTAATACCTGCATATTAAAATGTTTATCCTTTAGACGATGAAAATGAAAAATACTCTCACAATATTAATGTGTACACAGCGAACCTTCGTACAAATAAAACAAATTTGTTTATACTTACCGTTATAATTAGTAAAGTAGCATCTACAACAGTAGCGAAAAGTATTTTTCCATAATGCATAACAACCAAGTCTTTGCTTGATGTATAAATTTTACTTCCTTTTCAAGATTGAAGTCGGTTTGGTACATTTGCAGGCTATGTTTTTTTTTTCATTTATACGTATTATTCAGAAACTGGATGACTCTGTGCCGTATTGTGCCTTATTCTTATATGCCGTTCGAAAGCTAAGATACTACGCCAACTTTTGTCAACTTTGCAGATTTGCCACTACAATGTACCGTTACGAAATTCGGGTTTAATTTTTACATTAAAAATTGGAATTGACATTTCTGCAAAATTCAAAACGTCGTATCTCGGAAGATACGAAACCGTTCGAAACGTTCGATATGTCTTTTTATTGGAAATTTTGTGTACTTTCAGAAGAATATGAAAAACATTGATTTGGCTAAAGTGGAAGCTAGAAAATAGGAGTTTTTTGAAGAAAGTCGTGTTTTTTGACAATAATTACAAAAAAGGCAATTACTCCTTAACTGTAAAAGCTAGAGAAATAATTTTGGCGACATTTTTCCTAAAACATCCTGTAGAGTCTTCCATTGGTCTATGGCTAACCAGTTGCGGGACACCCTGTATATATATATATATCAGTTTTTTTGACAATCTTTATTTCAGCTATAATATTGATTTGATTATCAGATTCATGCATTTAGATGCCGGCCTTAATTGTAAGGTGTTGTGTTTTGAATACTTCAACAATGAGATGAGTTTAGAGCTCTGTAATACATGCGTAAGGAAAAAAATAGCTAAAACCTTACATAAAAAAAAGTATAAACTATCTCAATGTACCACCTCCATTTAAGTCAAAACTATCGTTCGTAATTATAAATAAATAAATAACATGCGCGACAATCCAACATTGGACTAAGGCCGCAGGATGTGTTAGTGACATCCTCTATTTCCAAGATCTTATCTGATTTTTGTAGAGGTAATGAGATCAGCATCACGCTCAGCAGTATTATTTATCCCCATAAATGGGTACTCGTTTAACATCTGAGTGAGATCATAGTCCGTCACAAGCTCGTGAGTTCACGGTGAGATTCGAACTCATGACCCTGTGCACCGAAGGTGCGTAATTATAACTTGATTATTTACTAAGGCCATGGCCATATTATTATTAATTGAGCAACTTGCCAATAATTTAATAGTATTTTTTTTTTGTATTTATAAACGTTTATTTATATGTTTAACATTAAGTATTTAATGTAAGTGTAAAGAAGAACTGTGATATATAGAAAAATCAGTTTGGTCTGATGATAGCCTGGAAAGTGAAAAATCGTTTTTCATGTTATAAGCTAATCAAACCAGTGTATTTATTAAAATAACATACCAAAAAGAAATGCGTAGCCAGTCTTCCGGTCCGATTGGTCATTAGCCCCATCCGCATCAGTAAATCTTTCTACTCTTTCGCCAGACTTTTGATAAATAATACTCAAGTCCCTTGCTGTCGAGAGGTAACCTAACACATGTTTGGGAGGTGTTTCATGATCTACGTGAGGATCGTTGTTTCTCTGAGACAAGTTGTCGACTCTAAACTGCTAAATACACAAGTGAACCAATTAGTGATTGTTGCATATGGATCATACGATTCTAATAATACGAATATACACTAACAAATACTAACACTATGAAATATGTACATGTAACTAAACCTACGAGAGAACATTCATTAAACTAGTTGATTCCCTTTAGAACACACGTGTTTTCCTTAACATGGCGCAGCCGACAGAAACCTACGGAAAGTGAAAATCGTTTAATCGACGTAGAAAAGAAAAGTAAAAGAATATTCAATTGCAAAAACTAAAACGCAAATGTCCGAACCAAGTGCAGCAAAAAGTGAACCATTATCAGAAGATAAATGTGACGAAACTGAAAGCAAAGTGAAAACGTATTCAAATGTGACTGTGCGGAAGAAGGAGGAAATTATAAAGGAAGAAGAATTAAAAAGTGAACAGACAAATCTACGGACAATGGATCTTGTGAAGAAGGCGTCTTGTTTGTCGTTTGAGGGTAATTTATCCGAAAATTGGCGCAAATTTAGGCAAAAGCTGCTGAATTAAGCACAAAAAAAGATTCAGTGAAAATCGCGATTCTCCTAAATTGCATTGGCGAAGAAGGTGTAGAACTTTTCAATACGTTCATCATTACAACGCGAGAAAAATCCTCATATACAGCAGTAATTGAAGCGTTCGAAAAACATTGCATACCTAAAAAGCGCATAGTATATGAAAGATTCCTGTTCTTTTCGAGAAATCAAAAGGAAAACGAGCCGTTCAACAACTTTTTAGTCAAATTCACTTGTTTTTATTTCACTATTCCAGCTTTATTTCTTCTTGTTTTATAACGACGTTTCGCTCTGCATTTTGAGCATCTTCAGGTTTCTACAAAATAGTTGTTGAAAATATGAGTTTACATTGGTTATTATTTCAGACTTACGATTAATGACGTGAATAGTTGTCTATTTTCTAAGATTACTTTACATGTTACCTGCTACTAGTTAAGCTATTTTTGACAAGTTTTGGCGTTTACTTTCGGTATTGTCAGTTATTACAACTGAAGGGGTTGCCATGTTATATATTTTCTTGAAATAATAACCAATGTAAACTCATATTTTCAACAACTATTTTGTAGAAACCTGAAGATGCTCAAAATGCAGAGCGAAACGTCGTTATAAAACAAGAAGAAATAAAGCTGGAATAGTGAAATAAAAACAAGTGAATTTAACTACCAAACCAGTGAGACATAAACAAATCAAAAAACTTTTTAGTCGACATTAAGAAATTAGCGGGATCATGTGATTTTGAAGACCAGAAGCAGTCGCTGATGAGAGATCGAATCGTAATTGGATGCAATAATAACAGAGTGCAAGAGAAAATGCTACGAGACGATGTAGACTTCGAAAAAGCAGTAGAAATGTGCAGAGCTGGTGGAAGAGCAAGCAAAGACGATGCAAGAAAAAGACAGTACGATCAACGCAATTGTCAAGAAAGGTGCTCAAACTAACAAAACTAATCTTGGTACTAACAATTTCAATCAATTTAACGATAGATTTAACAAAAGTGAACTAAAAAATAAAAACAGAAATGAAACAAATAGTGCTGCTAGTGAGTTAATATCATGCAGTTGGTGTAAAAGGGGGGCAAAAGACTTCTCCATGTGTCCTCCGCGCGGGGGCCCCCTGGTAACGGTAGTGGGTAAAACCTCTAACGGCTAAGTCAAATCATCTGATGCGACATTTGGAAGAAGCACCGCTGCGCCTGAGTGCTGTATTTACATCTGCAGCGTCTCAGGTTACTTAACGTGATAGGTGACAGAAAACGTCTAACCACTAAAGCAGCATCTTCGAGGCATGCCCATGATGGCCTTTACTAAACGATTAAACCCTATCATGGTTTAGCGATGTGCCGACAACTCATCCTAAGAAAAAACTTAAAGTCAAGAAACCTGAAACAAAAGCCTCGGATTGGACGGATACAAAACAACGACGACCCCGCAAACGAACAACTGATTACTCTTTCGGATCCTGGAATGTACGCTCCCTGAATAGACCGGGGGCTTTAAGGGCCCTCCTGGATCAGGTAGAACAATACAAGCATAGTTGCAATCCAGGAAACTAAATGGCTCAAAAGCGAGATTAACGACCTCAATTCGCACACTATTTTTACGAGTGGTAAAGAGGAGGGCAACAAGGAGTTTGGAGTAGCTTTCATTGTGAATAAGCAGCTCAAGGACCACGTTATCGGCTTCAAACCCACCAACGAGCGGCTATGTGCGATCCGCATTAAGACCCGTTTCGCTAATCTCTGGCTCATTAATGCGCATGCCCCTACAGAAGTAAAAGGAGACGCGATTAGGGACGAGTTCTACAACGACCTAGAAACACTCTTCGACTCACTTCCATCAAAGGACGTCAAGCTGCTGCTAGGAGACTTTAACGCCAAAGCCGGAAACGAAAGCTGGCATAGGGGAACTACTGGTGGTCATAGCCTCCACGACGAAAACAACAACAACGGTCAACGACTTATCGACTTCGCGAGCGGCAGAAACTTGGTCATAAGCTCTACATGCTTCCCTCATCGACGAATCCATAAGCAGACCTGGAAGTCTCCAGATGAACACACCGTGAACCAGATCGACCACTTACTGATCAGCAAGAGATGGGCTTCTAATGTCCTAGATGTTCGATCCTATCGAGGAGCCAACTGCGACACCGATCACTATTTGGTGAAGACGATCTACAGGTGCAGAATCTTTTCGGTGCACCTAACGAGAATCAACCCTGCCAAGATCTTCGAGGTTGACAATTCGATTGATGATGCCACGGCGGCTGCGTATACTACAGCACTTGAGGAAAAACTGTCGCCCATGCTTGATAACATCAATAATCTAGGCATCCATGAGTTCTGGGAGGAGCTCAAAGACAGCATCAAGGGGGTCGCAGAAGAGGTCGTGGGCTATAAAGGCCGGCGCAGACGAGCAGACTGGTTCGACGACGAATGCAGGGCCTCGATTGAGGCGAAAAATGAAGCCTCTCGCCAATACACACAACGCGCATCCCGAGCCAAGAAAGAAAGATACAACGAACTTCGGCGAGTATCTAATAGGTTAATTAGACGTAAGAAACGCAAACATTTTGACGAGCAGTTGCAGCAAATAAACCAAAGATTAGCCAGTAAGAACATAAGACAGGCGTACAAACTTATATTTAATATCAAGAACGGATAACAACCCAGGACAAGCCTATGTAAGGACAAGGATGGTAACATCATCAGCGACATCGAAAGCGTCAACAAACGATGGGCCTTGCATTTTGAAGAGCTCCTCAATGCATCATCAACATCCCCCGCGGAGCTAGCTCTTGAGCAGTTAGCCGAACCAGGCCCTCCCGTTCTACCCCCAACAGTAGAGGAGGTGAGTCTTGCCATACAGTCGCTCCAAAATAATAAAGCGCCTGGCGCTGACGAGATCCCAGCAGAACTGCTGAAGCATGGTGGAACGTGCCTGACCAACGCTGTGCATGTGCTACTGCTGAAAATATGGAACGACGAGGTAATCCCCGAAGATTGGCGCAAAAGCATAATCTGCCCAATCCACAAAAAGGGGGACAAGCTGAAGTGTGAGAATTACAGAGGCATATCATTAGTTTGTACGGCCTATAATATTTTATCAAAAATTCTTGAAAAGAGAATCAATCCGTACGCAGAACAAATCATTGGCGAGTATCAAGGCGGCTTCAGACCTGGTCGTTCAACGACCGATCAGCTTTACACTGTGAAGCTACTACTCCAAAAGTGCTGGGAATACAACATCGACGTATACCAAATCTTTGTCGACTTCAAGCAGGCATACGACAGTATCGACCGAAGTGTACTGTACAACATTATGCTGAATTTTGGTATACCGGCAAAGTTAGTGCGACTCACAAGGATGACGATGACTAATACCGTCTCGCAGGTCAAAGTGCAGAACCGACTCACTGACCTATTTGAAACTCTTACTGCACTCAAGCAGGGCGACGGGCTGGCGCCGATAGTGGGGGACCTTAATATCGAGTATGTAGACAACTTCAACTATCTGGGTTGTAACTTATCAAAGGACGCCAACGAAACCGACGAGATTAAGCGACGGATACAACTAGCCAATAAAACATATTTCTCGGTCCTCCCTATAATTAATTCGAAACTTGCGCACAGGAACAGGAAGCTCTGCGTGTACAAAACGATCATCCGACCCGTGCTATGTTATGGCTGCGAAACATGGACCCTTACCCAAGCTTCCGAAATTTTGCTAGACCGATTCGAACGAAAGGTCCTTCGGCGAATTTTCGGGGCCGTTCGCGAGCGAGACCAGTGGCGTATCCGGTACAACCATGAGTTGTATCAATTGTACGATGAGCTGGAAGTATCGAAAATCGTGAAGCTTCAACGTCTGCAATGGGCGGGGCATGTACAACGGATGGACGACAATCGCATGCCAAAGAAAGTTATGAACGCACAACGGATTGACGGAGCGAGGTTGCGTGGACGACCGAGAGCTCGCTGGGAGAACTCCGTAGGTGAAGACGCCCACCAGCTGCTGGGCTTCCGAAACTGGAGGACAAGGTCACGTAACCGCGACAATTGGAGGTCAACGATTCAGGCGGCCATGGCCCGACGTCGGGCTATCGTGCCACATTGATGATGATGAGTTGGTGTAATTCCACTCACAAAAAAGAGAATGTCCTGCATATGGAAAAAAATGTAGCCACTACAAGAGACTGAATCACTTTGCGGCAGCTTGTCGGTTTAAAAATGTTTATCAGATTACAAAAGAAGATAGAGGTGAAGACGATGTCTTTGTGTATACAATTAGAAATCAATCCGAAAACACAAGCGACAGTAAATGGTTCGAAACTATAAGGTTAGGAAATAAAAATGTCAAAATTCGCCTTGATACCGGTTGTGAAGTCAATATTCTCCCAGTTGATTTACTAGAGGAAATCAATAAAAACGCGAAATTAATGAAAACTTCGGTGGTGCTGAAGGCTTATGGTGGTCAGAAAATAGTACCAAAAGGGGAGTCCGAATTACTGACTATTTACAGCAATGTAGTGAGTAGGGAACATTTTGTAATTCTAAATGAAAATTATCCAATTTTGGGCTCAGTTACAATGGAAAAACTAGGATTAATTAAAAGGGTGAATGAAATTAATAACGAAAAAGGGGTTAAGAGTGAAAAGCAAGAATTCATAAGTCACAATAGGGAGATTTTTGAAGGCGTCGGAAAGTTTCCTGGAAAATATAAAATATTGTTGACCGATGGCGCCATACCAGTGGTTAACCCTCCTAGAAGAGTTCCATTAAAGATTAAAACTTCGCTTAAAGATGAATTAAATCGTTTAGTGGAGGAAGGCACAATATCGAAAGTAGAAGGGCCAAGAGACTGGGTACATAACTTAGTCATTATCGAAAAATCAGACGGAACTTTACGATTGTGCTTGGATCCAAAACATTTAAACAAGTGGATTAAAAAAGAACAAGACTTATTACCGAATTTATGAGCTAATTTCCGAGATTGCAGGGTCCAAATTTTTTTCAGTTCTTGATTTGAAGCAGGGTTTCTATCATTTAAGTTTAGATGAAGATTCAAAAAAATTAGTTACTTTTAAGACTCCATTCGGTCTGTACCAGTTTGAAGATCTACCATTTGGGTTAAATACAGCAGCAGAAGTGTTTCAGAGAAAAAACGAGGAAATTTTCGGGGACTTAGAGAATGTAGAAATGTACATAGATGATCTATTAATACATGGGAAAACACGAGAAGATCATGATAGGGCACTGGATTTAGTAGTTCAACGAGCAAAACAACAAGGAATAAGATTTAATGTAAACAAATTTCAGTACTGTGTAAATTCAGTAAGTACTTAGGCCACCAAATTTCGGAGAAAGGCATTCTTCCTAGTGAGGAAAGAATTGAAGCGATAAAAAGTCTAAAATATCCAACAAATAAGAAGGAGCTCCAAAAATTTTTAGGATTTATTAATTATGTGAGGTCTTTTGTTCCTAATATGGCAGACATTACAGCTCCTTTACGCGAGTTACTGAAAAAAGATGTTCTATTTCAGTGGATGGAAATTCATTCGAAGACAGTAGATAAACTAAAAGAAATCTTGATGAGCCCACAAGTACTGAGAGCATTCAACGAAAACAAAGAGATAGTGATTCAGACGGACGCATCGAAAAATGGGCTAGGGTGCTGTTTAATTCAGGATGGATTACCAGTAGCCTATGCTTCGAGAAGTATGTCAGACACTGAGCAAGGGTGCGCTCAGATAGAGAAAGAAATGCTGGCTATAATTTACGGTTGCAAAAAATTCCACAATTTCATTTACGGACGGGAAGTAGTAATAAGAAGTGATCACCAACCGCTGTTGTCAATATTAAAAAAATTATATTCATGAAATTCCATCCGGAAAATTGCAGAAAATGAGAATAAGGCTACTGAATTACGATATAAAACTTGAATATCTACCAGGGAAATATACACATATGGCCAAAAAAATAAGTACACCCATACGAATTTTTCTTGCCACCCTGTAGCCAAGTACATAGTTATTTGAGTAAATAAACTCATATGGAAAGATTTAAATACTTAATTGGTGAGGAATCAAATAGTATGTAAATTAGCATATTATAATAAATAACAGCTTTCATATACCTTGAAAAAGTACGAACTGACTAAAATAGGCTGGACAAAATAATAAGTATGTACATGTCATTTATTTTGATTAAAAGTGGTTTTAATTAAAATATTATGTTCTGTTAATATCCTGCTGAAATCCCCATTTAAAGTGTATGGCCTCATCAGTAAAATATTCTGCGACTCTCAACTAACATTTCCTATATGGAAATTGCTTCATAGTAATGGTTATTAGGTACATTTGAACGAAACCAAACTATGAAAATTAAGTGATAGACTAAGTTTTTTCCGCCTCCCTGGGAAATAGCCAGTTGATGTACCGTATATCATATTATTTTTTACTGGATGAAGAATATTACGATAAGAGTAGTTTCCAATCAAATTCATTACGATCTCATAAATAAAACAAAATATTCTGTGAGTTTTCATTGTTCGGTCTGGAACAAAAAGAACTATCCCTACAAAATTTGCTTGTACTGTCAACACTTTTTGACATTGCCATGGAAAGTTCTAAACTTTTTACCAAAACTGCTTTACTTCTTGTATTCTCCGATTAACCTTTCAAAGGGATTCTCTATTTTCAATATTTACCGCGAAAATCATCAGTCAAGCCAAGGGAACTTTTTTCGCCATAGTGGTAATGAGATCGGCAGTTATCCTTAAGGCCCTTACATGGACCTAACTGGATTTGAGACTACTTTTATTTAGTTTTTGTTGAATTACACAGTAAATACAACGTTTGGCTGGTTTATTTCGTTAATGAGAGAAACAATTTTCTACTATTTCAAATTTTCGGAATCTAAACGACTTTTTTCGTACCTACCATTTACCATTTTTCGCCCCTTAAGTATTTTTGTTTGTTTTTAATTTAACGCTTGTTGCATACACCAATGAATAAACAACCAAATCCTTACGGAAAATAGCAAGTTGTTGTCAAAAATTTAAAAAACCGATGGTGTACTTATTACTTTGACCATGCTGAAAACCCACTTCAAAGCTAATATCGGGAGGGACTAAGATAATACGGGGATGCCATTGAGTTTCTCGGTTCCGTTGGCATTGTTGTATCCTAATTGTTGTAATGGCTATCTATTTGGAGTAATTCAATTTTAAAAAGGATATGAAAATTTGGCATAAAAAAGTACATGAGGGGTGTACTTATTTTTTTGGCCATATGTGTATGTATATTCCAGATATCTATCTAGGGACAGCATCAAGGAGAAAAACCTAGCTGAGGAAACGATTTTTCATGAATCTATTTTATCGATCAATGTTAGTCACGAAAAAGAAGAAAAGTTTCGGATGGAAACTGAAAAAGATCCGGTGTTAGGAAAAATTTTAAAAATGTACAGAGATGGATGGCCAAATCATAAAAGTAAAATTCATGAAAGTATTAGATTTTATTTTGAGAAACGTTGCGATATAATAGAGAACAATGGTATTTTGTTTTACAATGACCGAATTTTGGTACCAACAACACTACAAAATGACATGTTAAAACTATTGCATGAATCTCATATGGGCTTTACTAAAACAAAAAATAGGGCGAAAACTATTTTCTACTGGCAATCAATGAACAATGATATTGAAAAGATAATCGCTAGTTGTACAATATGCTCTAAATTTCAAAGGGCAAATGTTAAGGAGCCGCTAGTTCCGCATGAAATTCCAATGTTGCCATTCAGCGAGGTAGGTTGCGATATAGCGGAATAATTCAAAGGACAGAATTTTCTTATTTTAATAGATTACTTCAGTAAATGGATTGAAATTAAGCAATTACGAAGTAAAACATCGAATGAAATAATTACAAAATGGATAGAACTTTTTGCCCAATTTGGAATCCCTAAAACGATTATCGCAGATAATGTGCCGTTTGGTTCTTTTGAATGTAGAGAATTCGGTAAAAAATGGGACATGGATATTGTAACAAGCTCTCCTTTATACCCAAAATCGAACGGATTGGCCGAAAGGGCAGTAGGTGGGTCGAGCGGCCGCTGATTATGCAGCCCCAGTTTGGACACATAGTCTATGTGACACAAACTGGTCCAAAGTTCAGGTCTGCCAAAATGCCGCTCTACGCATCGCGACAGGTTGCCTTCTGATGTCTGCCCAGGATCACTTACATCAGGAGACAAAATTGATGCCAATACGTGATCACAATCTCCTACTCTCAAAACAGTATCTTGTTGGTTGCTACCGTGAGGATCATCCCAATAATCATCTCATGGACCGAATTCCTCCACCACGACATGTCAGGCGTGGTTTACGAGACCTTGAGAGAGAGGTTCAGGGATACAAACGGGACCCTTACGATGAAGTTACATACCGAGCCGCCATTGCAGCGATCCACACTGAAGAAGTGAATCGGTCTATCGCGAGTTTAGGTGCGAATAGAGTCCTCTCAGAGCGCCCACCACCAATTTCGCCTGAGGAGATTAGGCTCCCGAGAGCCACCAGAGTAACACTAGCTCAACTTCCGTCGGGCTTTTGTTCACGCCTTAATTCGTACCTTTCTCGCATAAACCCGGACATCCAAAACAAACTGCAATGGTACTCCTCATGATGTGGGCCACTTGTTTCAATGCCCCGCTGCGCCCACTGATCTTACCCCTATATCACTGTGGGAAAACCTTATCGCAGCAGCTATGTTTTTGTCCTTAGACCTCACGGACACAAACATTGACGAACCATAAATCGTACCCACATAGATGCACAGAGGTTACACACCTTTCTGCACCGCTACAAGAAGAAGAAAGGGCAGTAGGAATTGTTAAAAACATATTTAAAAAACCAAACAAATTGGCAGATATTTACGTTCAGTTACTTGAGTATAGAAACACTAACCTTAAGCACTTAGATGTAGCACCTTCACAACTTTTGTTTAATAGATTGTTAAGAACAAAACTACCTATTTCAGAAAAACTATTAGAATTTAAAATTAATGAGAGATTACATGAAATGAAACAATATTACGACAAGGGGCTAGAAAAAAAATGAATTCAGAATAAATGAGAGTACATATTTATATAAAATTCGGGAAAGAATGGAAACCTGACATGATAGTAAGTAAATCGAACACCCCCAGGTCATACATTGTTTCTGACACTGAAGGCAATCACTACCGGAGAAATAGTTGGTTCCTTAAGAAAGGAGCTTTTAATAACGATTCACCCGTTAACATTGATAAATCAACTGATAAGAGATATTTGACTAACAATAAAGATTTTTTTTAGAAAGCCCTAAGCTAACAAGAAGTGGACGAGTATATGGAAAAAATTCGTAAAAAAAAAATTCTGTGGTAGAGTAGCTATGCTTTGTAAACTAAATTATAAATTTGAATAAAAAAAATGTATTTTGAAAAGTGAAATTTGTTAATTATATTACTAAAAAAAAAAAAAACAAAATAAAGAAAACTGAATTATGAAATGTAATAAATATAAGCTTGGTTTTTTAGTATTTGGTGACATAAACTAAAAATTTTGATGAAAAAAAAAAATTATGATGATTTTGAAACAAACAAACAACAACAACAGAATTAACTATGAAATGTAAAATGTAAGAAATATGAACTTATTTAGATTTTTTCAATATTTTGTATACTTAAAAAAATCTAGGGGAAGGATGTTGCATATGGATCATACGATTCTAATAATACGAATATACACTAACAAATACTAACACTATGAAATATGTACATGTAACTAAACCTACGAGAGAACATTCATTAAACTACACTTACGGTCAAAAGTATCGACTCAACCTAATAGCGCGTGTATTTGTACGTGTTTTTTGGAAAGTATGATAGTTATTCATAAAACTCGTATGTCGTTTAAAAGTTCGAAACCTTAGCTACCTGTTGGTACCCTTTTCATCAACATTTGCTTTGCACTTTTTAAATTATTGCCACTTGTAACAAAAAACCCAGAAAAATTGAAGTTTCAGGTAAAGGTCAGGTCAGGTAAACTACCCCTATAAAAGCGCCCGTAATCGGTTTCTCATTATCAGTTGCATCAGGAAAGTTAGGTAACTTACCTCTGAAGTAATTTCAATCACTGTTTTCTCATCAATGGATACGACGCCAGATCAGGCGGCACAAGTTGTAGCCTTATTGTCGGAGAATCATAGTCAGCGAACCGTCGCTCGCCGTCTTGGAATGAGTCAGTCTGCTGTTTCGAGAGTTAGCAGGAGATTTCGAGAGACTGGTAGCTTTAATTCGAGACCAAGAACGGGCCACCCTCGATCCACTTCAGAGAGAGACGACCGTTTCATTGTAACAAGTACGTTACGAAATCGTTTCCTCACGGGTGTTGCTGCGCAGCGGAACCTGAGGCGTGTTCGCGGAGTAGCTGTCAGTGACCGCACGGTAAGGAGACGATTAAGGGAAGCGAATATCACTCCAAGACGGCCTGCCAGGGGCCCCAAATTGACTGCACGACACCGACAAGCGCGCCTCTTATTTGCTCGTAATCATCTTACTTGGAGCGATGCGGAATGGAGCTCAGTATTGTTCACTGACGAGTCGAGAATGTGTCTGCATGGCAGTGACAGAAGATGTCGAGTCTACAGGCGTCCAACTGAGCGATTTGCGCAGTGCTGTTTCACTGAAACGGTTGCATACGGCGGCGGTTCCTGTATGATGTGGGCTGGCATTTCATTGGAGGGAAAAACGGATCTCGTATTCGTGCCCGCAGGAGGCCGAGGAGGAGGGCTGACAGCTGAGCGATACGTTACCGATGTTCTCCGTGTCCACGTTGTGCCATATGCAGCATTTATTGGCGAGAACTTTACTTTGATGCACGACAATGCCCGGTGTCATGCGTCACGCCTCACTCGGCAGTTCTTGAATGAAGCCAATATGTCGTCACTTAACTGGCCTGCGCGCAGTCCCGACATCAATCCCATTGAACACTTATGGGACGAACTCAAGAGAAGAGTCCGAGCCAGAAATCCAGTCCCTTCGTCCACTGAAGAATTGAAGGCAGCCCTATTAGAGGAGTGGAACGGTATTCCTCAAGATACCATCAGCAACTTGATCAAAACAATGCAGAATCGACTGGAAGCTGTCATTAGACCAAGAGGAGGAAATACCAAATACTAAAATAATAAATACTTAACTTATTTTCCAACAGTTTTTGTTTTATTTGCAAAAAACCTAACCAAAATCCATTTTCACATTTGCCCATTTTCGCTACGTTTTCGTTCAAAGAGCATCAATTTTAAAAGTGCTCACCAAATATTGGTCAAAATGGTACCAACGTAAAGCTGAGGCCTTAAGCTTTTCAATGACATACGATTTTTATGGATAACTGCTATACTTTTCGAAAAACACGTACAAATACACGCGCTTTTAGGTTGAGTCGATACTTTTGACCGTAAGTGTAGTTGGTCCCCTTTAGAACACACGTGTTTTCCTTAACAGTGATATTGCGCAGTATTAACCTTTCTGAATGTATCGTCCTTTAAGTCAACTTGAAATCCAGTGGCGTAGCAACCAGACGGAAGTTTACCGTTCAATATGTTCCCAAAAGGTGTTGGATGGGATGCAATATTCCTTTTGATCACGTAGATATGTCGTCGTCCTTTCTATGACTGGTGATGTAACTGAATTGCTGCTAATGTTGTTTTACGTACACGTATGGCTTGTTTTTGATCGGTTTAAGCCAATGGATTGTTCAAGACTCGCCCAGACTGTTTAAATCTGTATATGGGCTTTGGGAGTTCTAAGATCTTCTCAGGATGCTGTTCATCGATAAAATTCTGAGGTTGTTTAATGTAAACGTTCTTCTTCTTCTTTCAACGGTGCAGAAAAGTGTGCCATCGCGAAGTTAGGACAGATGTTTTGAATGTCTGGGTCTATGCGAGAAAGGTAGGAATTAAGGCGCGAACAGAAGTCCACCAGAGTTGGGATAGACATAATAAATAAAAAAACGGATCCCAGAAGTTGCGAGACTATTTAATAAATCTAGGCGTATTCTTCCAATTTTTCAACTGTCTCACATAATCATAATAGATCTATGCGGGTGTTACTCTTTCTATACCAGCGAAATAGGTAAAAGATAAAAATGGACAATTAAAAGTTAAGTCGAATGTATAATATTTTTAGGACCTTAACCCAAATACTAAATTGTACAAAGCAAGACGAAATTAATTGTTTGGTAACTCTAGCTTTCCTAAAGATTTCATAAATGATAGTGCAGTTTTGAAACGGTAAATGTGGGAGCATTTTTGCCATATAATATTATTTTCTAAACGAGTCGTTTAACATCAGGAAGGAAAAACTAGGGATTAGTGAAGCCATTCTTTTTTCGAACATTGCATATTTGAAAATGGAGTCCACCATTGTATTCAGGAGAAACAAATTCAATATATAATTATTTACATGGTACATTTCATTCACATGTTTGAAAAAATATTGATATCACCCCACTGTGCGGCGGCAACTCAACTGGAGACTACGACTGATTGTGGTGATTCAATATCATCCAGACAATTCAGATTATTGAGACCCTGGGAATGACTTTCGGGTATTTGGAGCCTTACTACGGTGCTGTCTTCTTGTGTTGCTATCATACTAAGAACGCATCCTGCAATGTCATTCTCTTCGTCACAGAACTCGACAGTCTTCTCGTCTGGCTGTACTCCTTTCTTTAACCTGGAACTACGGAAAAGCGGGTGACCCAAAATTTTAATTTTATGGTCCTTAACGGACGGCCTACGCTGCTTACACATTTCGAAGAATTTCTTGGCAATTGGTTTCGATGGACACCTATTTCTCAAATAGGCTGCCGTGTTTACCCCCTCAGCCCACAGTTCTGGTAAATTAGCGCCAATCAGCATACTTTTAGCCATTTCCCACAAAATACTTTTATTTACATATTCCTTGCGGTTATCGCTTCGCAAAGACTTGATTTTCTTGTCCGTTTGCCATTCCACAAAGTTTTAAAACATTTTAAATTTATCAAGAATTTCATTTTCAGCGCGTCTATGAACGTAACATAGTAAAGATCACCGGCTGACGATTTAATGTGCATAGGTCCACAGACATCTGAATGTATTAATTCAAGAACTCTTTTAGTAACGCGTTTACTTTTCTGTGGGGATTAAAAAGTATTTACATATCTTCGCATGATTGCAGGTATCACATTTAATGTCCGCAGGTGCACCTGAATGTTTCATGATCATGTCAAAAACTAAAAACTCTTGTTGTCAATTTAACTCAAACTTTGTTTCGATGGTCATAACGATCGCGCCACTTTATTATAGACGCATTTATACAATAAACCTTGCTTTTTTTCCGAGAAGCTAAACGTGTATAAATTATTTTTATTTACGGCTTTCGCCATTATTTCGCTGTGTTTATTTTTTATTAGGGCTTTATTTTCGTTGAAGTTGTAAGATTCCCGGATTCCGTTGCTTTACATACTGACAGAAATTTTATGTGCAACGCTGTAATAAACAAAATGCCTGGAAGATCGATGCTTACATTTTTTGGCCTTGAATTTGACCATGCCTACACCGTGTGACTAAATACTTGTTGGTCGATTCAAATAAATTTCTTTCACAACACATGCGAGACGTTGTGTTAAACAACAAAATCTTCTTTAATTTGAGTGCAACCCCAGCTTTGTAGGTACAAAGGATCCCAAGATACAGCATTTTATTTATTTATTTATTTATAAAAACATACAAATTTCATATTCATACATACGAATTAATTCCAAAGTTTGAGATCTCCTTTTAAGCATGCGCTTGAGTAAGGAGCATAAATATAAAAATACATTATAATGACAATATGTTCAGCTTTAACTTCACGATTTTAAAAACAAAGTTTAATTTATTAAAGAGAAATTCAGTTTATATTTTATATTAAAAGAAAGAAAATATGAGGTTACAGTCTATTACATTTAGGGTTTTAAGCCATTTTGATATTTTTATTTTAAATTCAAGGGGGGGCATTGATCTTTTTATGTACTGCGGGATTTCGTTATAAGCCTTCGGGCCAATGTAAGATATATATCGTTGAGTTTGAGTTTTTCGGCATAGTGGAATCGGTACATTTAGAGCATTAAAACGTGTATTTCTTGAAGGAACTATTTCAATTAATTTAATTTTTAAATACGTTTTCAACAGTATATTTTTTAAGTATATTCTTTTTACATCAAGAACTCCAGCAATATCAAACAGACCAGATGTGGGATACAATCGTGGGAGGCCACATATGAGTTTTATAATACCTTTTTGCGTGATTTTCAACGTTTTTAAATGTATGTCATAAGCCCCTCCCCAGGCAGCTATACAATATTGCAAAGCTGATTTCACGAACGCATGGTACAATGTTAGAAGCTGGCTAGATAGTATCACACGTACAGTTTCTGTTATTGCTACATGTATTTCTTTCCAAGCAATCAGATGCATGTATTTTCAGCTGATTTATATCAGGTCTTGTCGCCGTGGTTATGGAAAACGGCATTGCTTTTGATTTTCCGCTGTTTAGTTTTAATTGATGCCTGTCTAGCCATGTTTTTATTGATGTGATGGCCGTTTCACATTTCGAGAAAGTTTCCTTCCATGTGTTGGCGGTTATGAGAAGAACAGTGTCATCCGTAAAAGCAACTATTTTTCAATTTTCTATCTCCATATTACTCAGATCATTTACATAAATCAGATATAGTATCGGTGACAGAACTGTTCCCTGCGGTAATCCATATTCAGAGTTAAGATTGATGTCACTGATACTTTCCTGAAGTTTTACCTGCTGAATTCTGCCCTTTAGGTAGCTTTCAAAAAGTTGAAGTGCCTTGTGTGCAACACCTATCACAAGGCACTTCAACTTTTTGAAAGCTACCTAAAAGATGTTTTTTTTTTTGTAAAAAAGTCCGACGTACTCTATTACGTGTTCCGATTCCATCTGTTCCTGGATGCGTTGAGGCTAATCCAGGAACACAATTGGATGAATTTTGGTTAAGATTCGAGAAGAAAAAAAGTTTTTCTTACAAGAACCTAATGTTTAGGAGTTTGTTTTTATGACAGCCCTATGGCGTAATGTTCCGATTGCATTCATTCCTAGATATGTTTTTAGGCTTTACTAGGAACACATTTGAGTGAGGTTTGGCTAAGATTAGTTCATAAAGAAAAAAGTTTTCCTTAGAACAACCTAAGGGGTTGGTTTGTATGACAGCCCTATGACGTAGTGTTCCGATTTCGTCCATTTCTAGATATTTTTTGAGGCTTAACCAGTAACACACTTGGGTGAAGTTTGGTTAATATTGGTACATAAAGAAACAAAATTTTCTTAGAAGAACCTAATTTTCAAGGGCCCTATGACTCCATGGTTCGATTCCATTCGTTCCGACATATATACTACGTAACTGGTTTATAACTTCGTGTCACATGACTTTCTCCGTAGAATGCGCATTTAAGCCGATATTTAGTTCGAAAGATGACTAAAATTACAATTTCGAAATTTTTTACAAAAAAAAAATGTTTAAAGTGCTGTATCTTGGGATCCTTTGCACCTACAAAGCTGGAGGTGGACTCAAATTAAAGAAGGTTTTGTTAGCTTTAAAAATCCAGTAGACGACACGGGGTTAGCACAGGTTTTTCGAAGTTGCAAACTTGGCGGTACACTTCTGGTATCTACCTTAACAATATCCCAAAAACCCAGAGCCGAGCTATTTTTTGCGACCTAAAATCATAACATGACTGGCCTATAGGTCTTCTATAATTATTTTGCCTGCTATTCCATTGCTTATTATTATTATTATACAGTCGAGCGTCGATTATCCGAACTAATGTCGACAAGGGCGGTTCGGATAAACGAAAGTTCGTTTAATCGAGCTTCCCTAGAAAAATTAGAAAATAGCCGAAATATGAAATTAAAAACGACTAGAACTGAACGAAAATAAAAAATTCGAAGTAATTAAGCGATGCAGATAAGAGATTGCTTCCTTCAAACCCTTGATTTTTCATTTAATTCGATATCTGTCATATGGAAAAAAGCTGATTGCCTGGTTCGGTTAATCGAATGTTCGGATAATCGACGTTCGGATAATCGACGCTCTACTGTACCTACATTGGTTATTGTTCATTGATTTTTATTACTATTTCCATTATTTAGGGTTTTTAAAATTTTTTTTCTCAAAAACCCTTATGAAATCGATAACAGGGTTTCCCGAGCGTTTTAAAAAAGTCGACTTTTTTAGCTTTTACCGGAGATTGACGTATATATATTTAAATCAAAGATCTAAACGAGTACATCTCATATCAGTGACGGTAAAAAAGTTTTTGGCGTTTAAAGTTAAATTTCCTTTTCGACCTCCGTTTTTCTAAACCGTTATAGGGATCGATATGACGCTTTGCACAAAGATTGGTCCGTATGGCCTTATATACGTTAAATATTGAGACTGTTGACTTTTGCTAAGGAAGAGTAAATAACAGTAAACTTGTAAAATTTCAATTTGTTTCTTCTTTTAGCGGTGCAGAAAAGTGTGAACCGCTGTGCATCTATGTGGATTCGAGTTATGGTTCGTCGATGTTTTCGTCCGTGATGTCAAGGGACAAAAACATAGCTGCTGCGATAGGGTTTTCCCACGGTGAGATAGGGGTTAGGTCAGTGGGCGCAGCGGGGCATTGAAATAAATGACCCACATCATGAGCAGTACCATCACAGTTTGGACAGATGTTTTGGATGTCCGGGTTTATGCGAGAAAGGTACGAATTAAGGCGTGAACAAAAGCCCGACCGAAGTTGAGCTAGTGTTACTCTAGTGGCTCTCGGGAGCCTAATCTCCTCAGGCGAAATTGGTGGCGGGCGCTCTGAGAGGACTCTATTCGCACCTAAGCTCGCAATAGACCGATTCACTTCTTCAGTGTGGATCGCTGCGATGGCGGCTCGGTATGTATCTTCATCGTAAGGGTCCTGTTTGTATCCCTGAACCTCTCTCTCAAGGTCTCGTAAACCACCTGACATGTCGTGGTGGAGGAATTCGGTCCATGAGATAATTATTGGGATGATCGTCACGATAGCAACCAACAAGATACTGTTTTGAGAGTAGGAGATTGTGGTCACGTATTGGCATAAATTTTGCCTCCTGATTTAAGTGATCCTGGGCAGACATCAGAGGGCAACCTGTCGCGATGCGTAGAGCGCCATTTTGCCAGACCTGAATTTTGGACCAGTTTGTGTCACATAAACTATGTGTCTAAACTGGGGCTGCATAATCAGCGGCCGCTCGACCCACCGCTTTATAAGTAGCTAGCATGGTTTCCTTATCTTTGCCCCAGGTGCTACCAGCTAGAGCTTTTAGGATTTTATTCCTACTGTGCATTTTCTCACAAACGGAATCTGCATGAATCGCAGACGTCATCATGTACTCTAGGTGAAGCCCGAGAATTTTGGGGTTTGCTACAGTAGGAACAGAATTGTTGCCAATACGTATGTCAATCTCCCATCTTTTATCCTTCCACCAAGTGGTTAGAAATGTCGCAGAAGATTTGGACGCAGGGATGGTGAGGTTTCGGCTTTGGAAAAATACCTGTAATCGTCCTAGATAGCGATTAATTTGGAGGCGCATTTCATCATTATCACCCCCTGTGGCGAGTACGGTGCAATCGTCAGCATAGGAAATCACCTCGATTCCTTCAGGTGGTGTAACTTCAATGGTTGAATTACATCACCCGCATCAGCATCGGCATCGGCAGGTTGTATGCATGCTGGGCAACCCAGGGCTGCTCCCAGCCCACCTTCTCCACCACTGCCCCCTACACCGCCAAACAATATGATAAGGAATGCCAGACCCAGTCTTACGCCTGGTCGCCAGGGTCATCCTTGGCGACTTTAATGCGCACCATGAGTTCTGGCATTCGGACCTCAACAACAATGCCAGGGGTATAACTATCGCCGAATCACTAGACGCCTCAGAATTCTGTTCACTCAATGAAGACTCGCCGACTAGAGTCGTGGGCACTTGCAGTAGTTCTCCTGACATAACTATTGTCAGTGCCAGCCTAATCGCTGCTTCCCGATGGGAAGTACGTACCACCCTCAAATCAGATCACCTCCCAATCATTATAAAAATTGACAAACCAGCGAACATGACTAAGTCTGAGAAGCGAACGTTTGTCAATTACAAGAAAGCCGATTGGGATGGTTTCAAAGCTTACCCGTCGGCGAAGTTCATCGAGCTACCATCACCTACCAACATTCGTAAGGCCGTGAAAAATATTAGGAACGTCATTACCACAGCTGCGGCACGTTTTATTCCTGCAGGACGTATCCCGAAAGTTCGGCCTAACTTCCCCACTAGTGCCGCCAGATTAGCCGATGAACGTGATTAGATCAGAAGCGCTCACCCTGATGATCCCAGAATTCTGGAGCTTAACTCCGAAATTGACCGACAAGTTAAAGACTATAGGAGGGCGAAATGGAATCAGCACCTCGATGAATGTAACCTCAATGAAGGTGTCAGCAAATTATGGTCTACCGTCCGCGCCCTTCCCAATCCTCGGAAAAAAAAGGGCAACAACGCCATTGAATTTGGCAACACAAAAACCTGCGATCCTCTTCAGTGTGCGAGCCTGTTCAATAAACAATTTATTGAACATCCCAAGTCTGACGGCCTCAAGCGCAAAATTAGAAGACGGATTCGCAGCCGGAATGTTGACACCATACCATCTTTTACCGCGGACCAGGTTAAAAAAGTCATCGAGAATGCTAAAAACTCCAAGGCTCTCGGACAAGATGGCATTTCGATGACCATGTTGAAATATCTCGACCTTCCAGCCATTGAGTATCTCACGGCCGCCTTTAACTTGTCGATGTCCACGCTTGCCATCCCTGAAATCTGGAAAACAGGTCGAATTGTTCCCTGTCTCAAGCCAGCGAAGAGCGCAAATCTCGGGGAATCCTACCGCCCCATTACGATACTTTCTCCTGTCGCAAAGACGCTGGAGGCCCTTATTCACCCCACTCTTGTTGCACATGCGAAGCTAGAACCTCACCAGCATGGCTTCAGGAAGATGCATAATACCACCACTGCCCTCGATGCGATCACTACACGCATTCGTGATGGGCTAAATCAACGCAGTCGTTGTCACAGAACCATTCTGGTGGCAATAGACCTATCAAATGCATTCGATAAGGTCAATCATTCAATGCTCTTAGCAAACTTGTTGAATATGCATCTTCCTGCACAAGAGATTCGTTGGATTGCCAATCTAGCTGGTCGGCACTCCTTCACCGAGTTTCGAGGCAAACGTTCTAAGCTTAGGAAAATCAAATTAGGTGTTCCACAGGGAGGGGTACTCTCCCCCACTCTGTTCAACATCTACATGTCCGGCCTTCCCACACTACCTGAAGGAATCGAGGTGATTTCCTATGCTGACGATTGCACCGTACTCGCCACAGGGAACGATAAGGATGAAATGCGCCTCCGAATTAATCGCTATCTAGGACGATTACAGGCATTTTTCCAAAGCCGAAACCTCACCATCTCTGCGTCCAAATCCTCTGCGACTTTTCTAACCACTTGGTGGGAGGACATCAGATGGGATATGGATATACGTATTGGCAACAATTCTGTTCCTACTGTTAAAAGCCGCAAAATTCTCGGGCTTCAGCTAGAGAACATGATGACATCTGCGAATCATTCAGCTTCAGTCTGTGAAAAAAATGCGCAGTAGGAACAACATCCTAAAAGCTCTAGCTGGTAGCACCTGGGGCAAAGATATAGAAACCATGCTAGCTACTTATAAAGCGGTGGGTCGAGCGGCAACTGATTATGCAGCCCCAGTTTGGACACATAGTCTATGTGACACAAACTGGTCGAAAGTTCAGGTCTGCCAAAATGCCGCTCTACGCATTGCGACAGGTTGCCTTCTGATGTCTGCCCAGGATCACTTACATCAGGAGACAAAATTGATGCCAATACGTGACCACAATCTCCTACTCTCAAACCAGTATCTTGTTGGTTGCTACCGTGAGGATCATCCCAATAATCATCTGGACCGAATTCCTCCACCACGACATGTCAGGCGTGGTTTACGAGACCTTGAGAGAGAGGTTCAGGGATACAAACAGGACCCTTACGATGAAGTTACATACCGAGCCGCCATTGCAGCGATCCACACTGAAGAAGTGAATCGATCTATTGCGAGTTTAGGTGCGAATAGAGTCCTCTCAGAGCGCCCACCACCAATTTCGCCTGAGGAGATTAGGCTCCCGAGAGCCACTAGAGTAACACTAGCTCAACTTCGGTCGGGCTTTTGTTCACGCCTTAATTCGTACCTTTCTCGCATAAACCCGGACATCCAAAACATCTGTCCAAACTGCAATGGTACTCCTCATGATGTGGGTCACTTGTTTCAATGCCCCGCTGCGCCCACTGATCTTACCCCTATATCGCTGTGGGAAAACCCTATCGCAACAGCTATGTTTTTGTCCTTAGACCTCACGGACACAAACATTGACGAACCATAAATCGTACCCACATAGATGCACAGAGGTTTCACACCTTTCTGCACCGCTACAAGAAGAAGAAGCAGCGATTAGGCTGGCACTGACAATAGTTATATCAGGAGAACTACTGCAAGTGCCCACGACTCTAGTCGGCGAGTCTTCATTGAGTGAACAGAATTCTGAGGCGTCTAGTGATTCGGCGATAGTTATACCCCTGGCATTGTTGTTGAGGTCCGAATGCCAGAGCTCATGGTGCGCATTAAAGTCGCCTAGGATGACCCTGTGCTCTCCGGAAGGAGAGGACCAATATCGAAATGATAGCCAGAACGGCAACTAGATTGCTGTGGAATATACTCGTTAAAAATTTTGATATTAGTACTCCCTGATGGAACTGAGATGGCTTGAATTTCCGCCGTACCGTCAGCAACTACATCTAATACACAGTAATGTACGGACTTGTGTATTAGGAAGGCAAGCCCACATCCAGGGTGAGAATCATCCGAGGCGGCCGGTCGATTTTTCCGCAGTATAACATATTCGCTATGGACGCTTAGAGACGAGTTTGCGTGAAGCAGCGTCTCTTGGATGGCGGCGATGAGAATTCTGTTGGAACTCAAGAAGTGTGTGATCTCAGCGATTTTCCGGTGAATGCCATTGCAGTTAAACTGCAATATGGATAGTGGAGTGAAAACTGCTGGAGGAGGAGGGCCAGGCGTAAGACTGGGTCTGGCATTCCTTATCATATTGTTGGGTGGTGTAGGGGGCAGTGGAGGAGAAGGTGGGCTGGGAGCAACCCTGAGTTGCCCGGAATTTATACAACCTGCCGCAACATATGCTAAGGAGTGTACATACAGCAATTACACTGCACTGATCTGGCATTCGAACCGATTCGTTGGTTGCAGACACTACAAATCCATACCCTTGGGCCTGGATTTGTTTCACCACCGGTGCGAATTAATAAGATTGAGAGCTGCCGCGCCGAGATGTAATGCTCCCAATATGACGAAAAAACACATATATCGTGCCCACACATATACACAGACAAACACAACCTTCCTGCATCGAACCTTCAGGGCTCCTGCCGGGGCTCTTGCCAGGAAGGCATATTGGCAGCTTTTGGCCGTTTTGCAAAAAACGGGTGTGGTCCGCCACGTAGAGGCAGTTGCCGTAAGACCACAAAGTGTTCTCATGATTAATTTTAACGTATTTTCCTTCGGGGAAAGTTAAGTTGGTGTTTATTCTTTAGTTTTAGTTTCTTGAAATGTAGAGTTTTATTATCACTGTTTGAACAAAAGATAGGCTCTCCTTGATGTCAAAATTTACCCTAATCCTTGCGACCAAGTCATAAGCACTCGATGTTTCTCTCAAAATTACTCCCTCATAAGGATTGACATGTACTCAATTCTTATCGCTTCTATTATTTTTCCCTTAACGCTGCTTATTACACACGAATTCGGATTCTACTTATCAACTTTTATTAATTATTTCTGGAAATCTCACTTTTTGACCGCCTTTACTCCTTTTAAGCCTAAAATTTTGATCCCTCTTCCGCAGATTATGATTTTCCCTTATTCACATTAAAACTAATATCTTACTCAAACAACCACAAAAAATTAGGTCCTACGTCTTTAATTGTGGAAGATAGACAAAAAAGAAATTACATGTGCTATCCTGATGACAAATTTTAAAGGGCTATTTTGTGTGTTCTTTTTCGAAAAACAATTATAAAACAATATTAAAAAATGTAAGCACTATACTTTTTTTGTTAAATAACTCAGAATTGAATAGACTATTCACAGTTATAATTTTGAAATTTTTTAGTTTGGTTGGAAATCAGCCGAAACTGGGTGTGCTAATCTGATGACAAGCTGTATATATATATATATATTACGTAGACCGACTATTTCGCGCCGTTATAGCGGATCCTCGTTATATCCACTCATATTGTTTGTAACGACCACCATCGTTATATACGATCATAGTAAAAAAAAGTTTACCGGAGAGGTAAGCAATGATTTCTAACCTAAATATAAACTATGTGGGATATCCAAATCTCTTTCTTTGTTCTTTATGTAATATGAATTTAGCTAAAAAAATTATCAACATTTCAAACGCCGGACTTTTGGTGACTTATGTTAGGTTAGGTACAGGGTCCCCAGATTTGCAATTAGCGCACTTAGTCCTTAGACCATTTATATATATATATATATATATATAAATGGTCTAATATATATATATATATAATATATATATACAGTCAACCTCGGTTATAACGAACCTCAAGGGACCGTGCGAACTGGTTCGTTATAACCGAGGTTCGCTATATCCAAATATTGAATTAAAAGACCAGAAGTTTTTTCATGAAGTTTATTAGGAATCAAATTTAGTTTTTTTAACGAACTAAACAAGAAATTAATTTCATAGTAAAACGTAAACAAAAGTTTTAAATAAAAAAATAACAATTCGACAAATTAGTATGTACACGTATTAATATCCAAAAACAAAAATAATAAACAAAATGTTAACTAAAATATTAAATCCATTTATCACGCAATTTTGAGGCTGACTTATTGTTTAAAATAGTCTGTAATTTTCGTTTGGAATTCCTGTCTACACAGCGTATCAGTAAAGGATTCGATTTCTGCCAAGTGGTTTAATCAAATTTGTTCTGCGCCTTGAGACTGCAAGAACCGCCGAATATCACCGAGTTTTTGAGTTATTTTCATTGTAGTATCCACAGGGCATACACTGAGCTCGTCCTCATTCTCACTTTCGCTGCTTTCGTTCGTTTCCCCTGCTACAACTTCAGCCAAGATTTCATTATCGGTCAAAAATGCTGAGGTAAAAAGGCCGTCATCTGCTGTGAGATAATCGAGTGGGATCTCCAGTTGCATTTGTTGTTGTGGCTGTTCACAACCAATTGGGTTGTTTTGTCTTACCCATTCGTTCAATGGTAAGCAGTCATCAGTGTCGAAGGCATTATCGATCACTGACAAACCTGCATGCCTATATGCATTCCTTATGGTTTCAGTCGTTACCTGATGCCAAGATTTATGTAAAAGATTTATTGCATCAAGTATTGTGACTTTTAGCTGTTCACCAGCGTCGATGCCTCTAACAATGCGCAATAAAAGTGAACGGCGATAGTGACTTTTTAAGGAACGGATGACTCCTTGATCCATGGGCTGTAATTTTGAGCTAGTGTTAGGAGGCATAAACACTATCTTAATGGATTTCAAGTTATCAATTTTCGGGTGAGCTGGGCAATTATCAACCAATAACACGATTTTTTTATTTTTCTTTGTTAGTTCATAGTCCCATTCGCGTACATAATGCGTAAATATTTCGGAGGTCATCCATGCTCGTTTGTTGGCACAATAGTCCACTGGCAATCTTTTAATAGATTTGAAGCACCTTGGTTTTTGCGATTTGCCAATAACCAGTAACTTCCGCTTCTCCTTGCCCGACATGTTGGCACAAACTAAGACTGTGACTCTATCTTTGGCTAATTTGCCACCCTTACACTGTTTGCCTTTGAATTTCAACGTGGTATCAGGAGTCATCTTATAAAATATGCCAGCTTCATCGGCGTTAAAAATTTCGTCACTGCTATATTGGCTTTGAATCGTTGGCCAAATGTTGGCTATCCAGTCATTGACAACAGTGTTGTCTACGGAGCCCGACTCACCAGTGATTTTTGAGCTACAATCTACAATGAGCAATCTTTGTTGCGAAAACCATTTCAGAAGTAGCTTATCGACATCATCATGTAATGATTTCCGCATCTTTTTGGCACCGACATTTGCACTTTCAAAAGCGAGAAGCAATTCCTCCCCTTCCTTTCCTAGTGCTAACTTGACGGGGGTAGTTTTTAAGGGAAGGAGGGGCGCGACAAATTTTTTCAGGGTGGAAATCTCTTAAACAGCCCCTGTGATATCTTACTGGACACCTTTAGCATTGGGGAGATTCTTGGAACTCGAATTTGGTTAACTGAGGCTCAAATGCACTTAAGGATAGTTTTTAAGGGGAAGGAGGGGCGCGACATATTTTTTTCTTTTTCCATTGAATTACGACAAAATCGCGACATTTAATGCACTATAGCGTTTGTCGAAATTTTAAAGTGGTAGTGCTAACTTGACAGACTTGTTTTTATTGTTTTATGGATTTGTCGTATTTTTTCAAACGAAATTATGGTCCCCGAACAAGTTGCAGCTAACTGTTTCAATTATTTCAAATATTTATATTGACATTGACACCTTTTTGGAAAGCTGACAACACGAGTATGTTTTTCCAGAGGTCTGCAGAGTCCGTGTCATATAATTTTTTTTAGTAATACTATACAGTGCCGGATTAAGCGAACGCGGGGCCCGTGGCAAATGTTGAGTGCGGGGCCCATGGAACCAGTTAAAACATTTCCTATCTATTCGCAAAAATGATCAACTTTCGCTGAAATTCATAATATGAAATTTTCGTACCTCTAATGACAATGCGTTAGGAACGCCGATCGTTACTACTGAAAGCCAAATACATATTGCCAAGACGCACTGAGACAGATTCACCACGAACAGTGGTTCAGATTCACATTCCAGCGGGACAAAAATCAAAGGAGTAAGTAAGCGATTACTGAAGATTTTGATAGGCAATACATTTTCACATATCAATAGAATAAAGAAATAACAATTATATCCTATATGCACAGTGGCGTAGCTCTCAAAGCATTACGAAAAAAGGGGCCAAGATTATCTGTTTTGAAAATGATTCAAAATTCTTTCACAAATTTTTTTTCAATATTCCAAGAAGGTAAGTTTGTCAAAAATGTTTATATGAATTAGTAAAACCGAATTTCTGTAGACAAATTATATTTATTTGACAAAGAAGGATTTATTTTAGAAGTCCCTTTTTGAACAACATCGAAAAATGTAAAATTTCGACATATTCCGAAAAAGGCCCATAATAAAAATACTCATGTAGGGCATACTGGAATGCCAAATTTGCGTAAACACCCTTTATATTTATTCGGTTTTACTAATTGAAATAAAACAATAATTGGAAATATACACACTTAAATGAAAAACAAAATTTTTGTGAAACAATTTTGAATCAACAGGTAATTATGCCCCCATTTTCATAACGTTTAACTGTGAGTGACAGATATAATTGTAATTTTTCAATTTTATGGAAGTGTGCAAATATACACTGCCTGTCATAATTATAGCCGCACCATAAGACAGACTGACCCTTGGAAATTTCAGCAGAGAGAGCAGAGTTATTCCACATACTATAAACAAAAGGGACATTAAAAAGACAAATAATTTTTAAAAAAGTTTCCTTTTATTTCAAACCGTTATTTTTCTATAATGGAAAAACTGAATTTTCGGTCCGTCATAACTATAGCCGCACTTGGAACTATTTTGGCAAAAACAGATTAAAAAGCCGAGATTGTGGATACTAATAACGTTGGAGACCCTTTTCGTTTTAAATAGACCCTGAGGGATTGTTTTGTTTATTTTTCACTAAATAAGTTTACCAGTTTTTTCGAGTTTTTTGCTTATTAACCTCTTAGCATCGATAACCGATGCTTTTACATAGAAAACTCTTTGAATTCGAGCTTTTCTTTATAAGTTTTACGTATAATAATGTTTCTCAAAAATTTGCTGCCTAATTTGAATCAATGGAAGACTCCCTCCCTAACATTTGTAACATTGGAACCAACTTAAAGTATTACGACTGGTGAGAGCTAATGCAATATCTTGCATCAAAATCCGTTATGTATCCTATCTTCTGTATAAAATGGAAGCAAAATGAAATTGTTCCTATGCTGGAAGTGACGAAATCAACTGTGTCATAAGTAAACTAACCTGGCCAATACTTTTAATGAGCACTTCTCGGATTTTCATAGATCTCAATACAAATTTTGGACAGAGTTACTTAACAGTGTTAACCAGGGTTGTTTATGTATGTATTTAAAATTTGATGTAACCACCTCTAATATAGTACAAATTTACCAGGAATATCCTGACTAAAAACTGTTTTCGTTTGAATACAGAAGGCATGTGTCATGTCTTCGACACATAACGGATTTCGTAACAAGAGATTGCATCATCTCCCACCAGTTATTACACTTCAAGAAGGTTCAAATGTAACAGATGTTACGGAAGTGGCCCCTCCTTCATCAAAAGTAGACACAAAACTTTTAAGAAACATTATTACGAAAATTCATAAAAGATACAATTTCATAGAGTTTTTATGCAATAAAAAACGTTTATTGAAACTGGAAGGTTTATAAGCAAAAACCACAAAAAAAAGTTATAGTTATTTATTGAGGAATAAGCAAAATAATTTATCAGAGTCAATTAAAAAAAAAAAAATTCCCGTTATTCATTTCCGCCTTTTAACCATTTTTCAATTTTCATGCAATATAAACCTTGCTATAATTTTGGAACACCCTCGCCTATATTGTTCAACGATAAAGTGTTTTAAGTTATAACAATTTAAGAGGAACTGCTTTTTAGAATTTCGTTGGAATCTTGGTTGTTATAATTTTTTTTTATAAATTTTAAATGAATTTAAAACATCTTATTTTTGTTTGAAAAAAAAAAAACGCGGGGCCCCTTAAAGCGCGGGGCCCGTGGCATTTGCCACCTTCTGCCACGTGGTTAACCCGGCACTGATACTATATTAAAAATCAACTTTAAAAAATTTAAGATAATTTGTTGCATGTTGCATTTTTACCCTATTATAACGTGTTGTAGGGAATAGGTCGACTTAACCAATAACCCTGTATATAAATGGTCTAAGGGTCTAAGCGCGCTAGTTTCAAATCTGGGGACCCTGTACCTAACCTAACATAAGTCACCAAAAATCCGGCGTTTGAAATGTTGATAATTTTTTTAGCTAAATTCATATTACATAAAGAACAAAGAAAGGGATTTGGATATCCCACATAGTTTATATTTAGGTTAGAAATCATTGCTTACCTCTCCGGTAAACTTTTTTTTACTATGATCGTATATAACGCTGGTGGTCGTTATAAACAATATGAGTGGATATAACGAGGATCCGCTATAACGGCGCGAAATAGTCGGTCTACGTATAGCAGATGTCGTAGATATCTCAAATTCGTTCACCTTAGTGATGGCTGATTGTTGCGCGCTCATGTTTTTTTTATGTTTCTTCTAGCTTTGAAATTTTAGCGTATTTTGGGCAATCTCCTAATTTCGATTGTACCGTTCCTCGACGTTTCCGTATCAGTTTAGTAGGGGCCCTGCAGCCTCTTCTTCTCGCATTTGCTTTCGAGTTCTGTATTGCTCAAGTCTAAGCGGCTTCGGTCTTTCATGTGTTGCTATAATATTTGTTGGGATGTATGCTTGAACTTGAACTTCTTTCTAGTGCATTGCACGAGATAACTAATGCACAAACGCCAGATACTCCTTCATCAATTGATGATAGATGGAACATTGTGAAGGACGCTTTTATATCGTGTGGCGAAACATTTGTGGGCAGACTTCAGCGAGGTAGGAGACCATTTATCAGCGACGATACATGGTCTCTGCTAACTGCACGGAAGATAATTAAAGAGCAATTGAACTCGGCTACTGACACTACAGTCAAGCAACAACTGAGGACCGAGTACAATTCTCTTCAAAAAAGAGTGCAGACAAGCGTAAGACGTGATAAACGCAACAACATCAACGCGTTAGCGGTGGAGGCAGTAAATGCGGCTTACCGTGGTGACAGTGGGACCCTTTACAAGCTCATTAAGCCATTGACTGGCAAATCTTTTACCCATGAGCATCCTGTAAAAGATAAAGACGGGTCTCTGCTAGTCACAGACGAACAACAACTGCGCCGTTGGAGAGAGCATTTCATGGAGGTACTTAACAACAACTTCAACCCTTCAAGCCCACCTCCACCGGAAGCAGCAAGTCTTCCGCAAATGGCCAGAATTAATACCGGTGTACCATCCAAGCTGGAAATAATTAAGGTCCTTAAATCATTGGAAGCTGGTAAAGCCCCGGGGGCAGACGGTATCCCCATGGAGCTTTTGAAAGCGGATACCAACGCTACATCGGATATTCTTCTACCCCTGATCCAAGAGTGTTGGACAACCGAGACTCTCCCTCAAAAATGGAAGAAGGGCGTCATTGTTAAAATCCCTAAGAACGGAAATCTCAAGGATTGCAATAATTGGCGTGGAATCTGTCTCCTCCCTGCAGTCTATAAACTGATGGCCAAAATAATCTTGGACCGAATCAAGACAACGATCGACCGCACTCTGAACAATGAACAAGCTGGTTTTCGTGAGGGTTTTTCGTGTAGCGATCATATCAACACCCTCCGAATTATAATTGAACAATCCGCTGAATGGAGATCCCGTTACATCTTATGTTCATTGACTTCGACAAGGCGTTTGACAGCGTTGACCGGGCTTATATCTGGACAGCCTTGCGTAGGAGAGGCAGAGAAACTTATTTCCATCATAAAGGAGTCCTATAATGGAGCCCAATGTCATGTCTTGCACAAGGGTGAATTGTCCAGTCCTTTTGAGGTGAATAATGGAGTCAGACAAGGCTGTATTTGATCACCAATGCTGTTCCTTATTACCATCAACGACGTAATCTGCGATTCTCTACGCGACCATAAAAGTAAGGGTATCAGGTGGAAATTATTCGATTACCTTCAGCACCTGGACTACGCGGACGACATTTGCCTTCTCTCAAACACACCAGATAATCTGGCTCAAATGACGGATGCTTTGCATCGTGAAAGTCGAAGTGCTGCCTTAAAAATTAATGCCGCTAAGACTAAATACATGAGCTAGTCACCAGAACGACCTCCTCAAAATTACTCGCAAAAATAGGATAGGCATCGACATCAAAGGCGAAAGTGGCAGTGGATAGGTCACACACTTCGAAAAGAGCCAAAAAACATTGCTAAACAGGCTCTAGATTGGAATCCTCAGAATCCTCAAAAATACATGGAGAAAATCTGTTGAGGCAGAAGGAAAATCTATAGGCAAATCGTGGGACCAGCTAAATGCGATGGCTGCTAATAGGCAGGGAAAAGAGGCGTAGTCAATGCCCTATGCCCCACTAGGGCTTAAAAGGAACCAGAGAGATGCTTGAACTTCATGATGTTTATGTCGGTCTATTCTTTCGGCCGTTTCTCTTTGATTGGGGAGGTTTTCATCCAGTTTTCATCTATATAAAGTTTTTCAATTTTTAGGGTTTTTTAGATTTTTCAAAAAAACCCTTATGAAATCGATTTTGTCCGTCCGTCTGTCCGTCTGTCCGTCCGTCTGTTCACTAAATAACTCGCGAACGGCTTAACCGATCGTCATGAAATTTGGTAGGAATGTGTAGAATGGTAACAGTCTTTGGCACGAAATACTTAAAAGTTGGTAGAACAAAAATTACAGGGTGTCCCGGACATTTGAAAATTTGTTCACTAAATAACTCGCGAACGGCTTAACGGATCGTCATGAAATTTGGTAGGAATGTGTAGAATGGTAACAGTCTTTGGCACGAAATACTTAAAAGTTGGTAGAACAAAAATTACAGGGTGTCCCGGACATTTGAAAATTTGTTCACTAAATAACTCGCGAACGGCTTAACGGATCATCATGAAATTTGATAGGAATGTGTAGAATGGTAACAGTCTTTGGCACGAAATACTTAAAAGTTGGTAGAACAAAAATTACAGGGTGTCCCGGACATTTGAAAATTTGTTCACTAAATAACTCGCGAATGGCTTAACGGATCGTCATGAAATTTGGTAGGAATGTGTAGAATGGCAACAGTCTTTGGCATGAAATACTTAAAAATTGGTAGGACCAAGATAACAGGGTGTCCCGGATATTTACAAATTTGTTCACTAACCGATCGTAATGAAATTTGGTTGGAATGTGTAGAATCGTAACAGTCTTTAGCACGAAATACTTAGACGTTGGTAGGACAAAGCAAAAAGGGTGTCCCGGAGATTTGAAAATTTGAATTTTTTAGTTTTTATCAAATCAAAGAACTCGATGGGTACATTTCATATCAGTCGCTTTTTCCACTTTGGAGTAATAGTAACGGCGTTACAGCTAATAAATCCAGTTAATATGTGGAGCCATAATATATGGTAAATCTATTTTTGGATTGGGCTAATTAAAAAGTGTTACAGAATGAAAGGCGTTAGCGTTTCATTCTGGAACGCGTTTATTTAGACCAATCCAAAAATAGATTTACGAGAAGCATTTCATTAACATTGTGCATAATTCTTATTTATTACCTCTAAAATATATGTGCAAAATGATTCACTATGTATGTAGGTCAAAATCTAAAAAACCCTCGTATTGCGGGCGCAGCCCTCTGTACGCCGGTATTTTTTAGGGTATTTTAGATTTTTCAAAAAACCCTTATGAAATCGATTTTATCTGTCCGTCTGGTCACTAAATAACTCGCGAACGGCTTAACCGATCGTCATACAATTTGGTAGGAATGTGTAGAATGGTAAGAGTCTTTGGCACGAAATACTTAAAAGTTGGTATGACAAAGATAACAGGGTGTCCCGGACATTTGAAAATTTGTTCACTAAATAACTCGCGAACGGCTTAACCGATCGTCATGTATTTTGGTAGGAATGTGTAGAATAGTAACATTCTTTGGCACGAAATACTTAGACGTTGGTAGGACAAAGCTAACAGGGTATCCCGGATATTTGAAAAAGTCGACTTTTTTAGCTTTTGTCCGACATGGACGTATGGGTACTCAAATAAAAGAACTCGATGGGTACGTTTCATATCAGTTGCTTTTTTCCAGTTGGGATTAATGGTAACGGAGTTACAGCTAATACATTCAGTTAATATGTGTAGCCATAATATATAACGCCTTTCATTGTGTAACACTTTTAATTAGACCAATCCAAAAATACATTTACAAGAAGCATTTCATTAATATTGTGCATAATCTTATATATTACCTATAAAATATATGTGCAAAATTATTCACTATTTATGTATGCAAAATCTAAAAAACCCTCGTAATGCGGGCGCAGCCTGTACGCCGGTATTTTGCTTCGTTGAGTTGGCTTGTACTGGTTGTCGCTGTTAATTTTTCTTCTTTGTATTTTGGTTTAGGTAAGAGTCCATCTGCCTTTGCTGTCGTTGCGGTTGATATTTTATATTCCATCTACCTTAGAAGTTTCTTGGTTTGTCGGGAGGATCGCCATATAATAACTTACCTTGTTGTTGTTGTTGTTGTAGCGATTCAAGATTTTTTTTTCTCTTGAATCGAAGGGGATCTTGGCAGCTCTTGGCCGTTTTAACAACGGGTAGCTCCGGGACGATTTACATCGAAGAACCGGCTGCCGTAGGAGCATTTTATGGACAACACAAACATCCATGGGTCACAGTGGGATTCGAACCCACGCACCGGCAACTCAGAGATAGAGTGACATCTCTGCCACTGAGCTACCGAATGCCCCAAACTGTGGTCCCGCATGTCGTAGTAGACGGGTCGGGGGCGTCCCCTAATCGCTCCATCAAATAAAAGCATTGAAAACCTAAACAGACAACCGTCAAAACAAACTTACCTTGTTCATCTGGTATGTGATTGTGAACGCAAACGGTATGTATCACAACATATGCATTCCATTTACAAAAATTCATTCGTGTTTGATGAAGATGCACCCTGAAATATGATATGCACTTGTACGGCTTGTGTTTGATGGTATGCTATACTTGAGGACGTGAGTCGATAAAGGTGACAACTAACGATATTTGAGAAACGGTTTTTATTGAATAAATGGGGGTTTTTTACCTTAAGATATAAAAAAAAACACTTAAACCCATCATCTTTGGTTAATTGTCTATAATTTCTAAGAAAAATAATCAAAAGGTGGTAACATCATAATTTGGTAGGAAAATGAAAAAAAAAAAATAAGGTTACAACCATCTTTGTCAATCTTCCCACGGAATCACGTAGCACTGTTGTGTTAAACAGTCAGTGGGAGACGCATGTCTGTTTTCCTATTTAGTGAACGGCGAAACCAATTGACATGCAATTTGGTAAAGACGTGTAGATTGATAATAGCCTAAGCACGAATAGCTTTAAAGTTAGTAGTCAAAGTTAGTTGGTGGCTCCGTAGGGGCGAACAGAATTGTATGGGGTGATGATTTTTTTTTATATATATAGAAGAGGGGCGTGTGGGGGTACTCATAATTAATGGTTAATAGAGCATTTTTAATACCCACTGGTTTCAATTCATCGTGTATAATAAAAGCGGCCAATGCAGCAATATCTAGCATATTGAAAAACATTGCAAGTGGCCAGCAATTTGTCGGCCGTTTATATGAATAGGTTGACAGCATTTGGTCCATGGTATCCACTCCAGATTTGTTAGCATCAGATTTGTTAGCATTGTAGTCCAGGATAATCATTGGCTCTCGCTTTGGTCCAGTATCTACTTCAGTAGTGTAGTGCATGGTTGAAAGCAGCAATACTGATTTATTTTTTTTTGGCACGTATGAGCACAATGAGACATTGTTCTCATTAAATCCAAACAATGAGCTGCAAGCGGTACGCTGAGGTCTTTTTAAAAATTCAGGGGGATAAATGTTTTGTTTGAGCGGACTGTTCCAACAAACGCCGTTTTCTGTTTCATCAATGTTACTGCCACATCCAAAGATGAAAAGAAATTGTCCGCATAAATTGTGCGGCCGGAGTTAACGTATTTTACTGTCAATTTATACACAACATTCTAGCCCTGATTAGTCTCTCGCTCTTGACCTGGTAGCTTTCCAGCATAAATCATTGCTTTCAAGGGGTAAAAGGATCTCGAGTCACACAACCACCATACTTTTATCCCATATTTAGCTGGTTTTGACGGAATATATTGAGTAAAGCGTGTGCGGCCCCTGTATGGAAAGAGTTGCTCATTACAGTTGAGAATCGTGAGGATTATAAGCTGCTGCCAAATTTGCCTGTAACATCAGCCATACGTCATCGATAGCAGCAGTTTTGCTGATGAGTAGTCTCTTTTCTCTTGAATTCACATTGTCGAAGCGAATACATCTTTTTATCCAGACAAAGCGACTAAATGACATTGCGGCTTTATATATTGGAGCATGTGTTGGGCGCCACAGTTCTTTAGTGGGGTCCTTATTCGATTTAGTTAGCCTCGCATACAAAACAATAGCCACAAATGCATCGAACTCTTTCAGGGTCATAGGCTTCCACTCCCTTTTATTAGCGAGGTGCTCAGAATTCCATTTGGCATTGATTTGAGACGCTGTGCGGTTCGTTTCGCGTATTATTACGTGGGCAACATCCTCTGTTATTAGTGACCGGAAGATTGTGAACGGATCAGATATGTTGCTTAATGGTCCTGGTTTGCTCCTGCTGTAATCTACAATATTGTGTGCTCGTATCCTTGTATTTGGCGGTGGATCCTTACACCATTTAGTTCCGTTTTTTGATAAAATGGTGACCATCATTCTCTGCAATTGGAATTTTGGCAATAGCAGCAGCAGCTTCTTCACGAAGATGTTCATCATCGTCATCATCACTGGACACATCCTGCATTTCCACGTCGGCTTCACTTTCGACTTCAGATACTTCGATATCGACGGCAAAAAACAGCGCACTACTTTCTCACAATGTACACTTCGAATGGCAGTCAAACACTGAGCGGCTGCCTCTCTATTCTAAAATAAAAAAAAAAAACACTCTATGCAACACGTGCCAATTAGTAAAAGTAGTAGTGCACTCCTTTTTGCTTGGTTTTGTGCAATTTTGTTGAATTTTGTCTAAGTGAACATATTTGACAATCTCTAATTCCCAATCTTGCTCAAAATTGTACAAGGTCCCTACGGACCTTGCCGTTCATCCCCGTACAAAAAGTTGTAAAACCTATATAAAATGCTAACCGGTGGTTATATTGCTTGAAACGCGTTATAATTTGTTTCAGTATGCTTTTTTGAAATACATGGTAGCAGTGGCGTGCACAGCCTTTTCATATAGGGTAGGCAGTCCAACTATCTCGAAATCCGGGGTCACGTAAGACTACTTCCTTCTTCTTAACTTCTCATAACTTTAACTACCTATTCAATAACATGAACAGCTGATTTTCTTCCTTACTGACTCTAAAATTTGAAGAGTTTGCCAATTTTCGGCTCCAAAACATTAATTTTCTTACAAATTCATACGATTATAAGAAATTATCACAGGCTGAAATGAAGCCAGAGATTTAGGTTAATTAATGAATCATCGATGTTGAATAAATTTATCTTTCCCAAAACGACATTTGCTTTATACGTATCAGTATAATACAAAATCGACTTGTTAGTAAAAGCTTATCCAGCTCGTTAGCTTGAACGGATATTGCCCCTAATTGTTGAAATTATCGCATCCGCTGTATTTTTAATCGCTACAAGATGCAGCTATATTTATTATTTTTTCATCCTTGTTAAATGAATGGTGGAATACTTCCGTACAAGTAAGTTTAAGGCAGTGGCGGCTCGTGGTGGAAAATACCGGGGGTTCATAAGGAAATATAAAAATGTATTAACTTTGGGAAGAATATGATGTAATTAAATTTTTCATAGTTTATATTAAAAAAACAAACTAGTCTACAAAAAAGCCAAAATTCAACAGAAATTATTATTTTTATATTACATATTATTCTTCCGCAGACTGTTTCCCACTTCAGTCAGCTGGAATGTTCTTTTTCACTCCCGCACAACAAACAGGGAAAACAAAAGGGTTTTCTAAGCCGCTCACACATGGGGAATCCATGGATTTTATTAAATTTGCATTCTGTCAAAATCCGAATCGGCCTGTGGAAAAGCTCATTGGACAGAACGAAAATACTTTAAAATCCATGGATTCCACATATTCCCATCAATCTACTTGTTTTTTTTTCGCTTAAATTGCCGCTTTGTCAAAATCCGAATCGGCCTGTGGATGAGCTCATTGGACAGAACGAAAATACATTAAAATACATGGATTCCACATATTCCCATAAATCTACTTGTTTTTTTCGCTTAAATTGCCGCTTTAAAATCACACCGGAATTATTATTTTCCGCCACTTCCACTTGCACGAAAGAAATCACGTATGTACCCCGAGTTTTTTATTTTAATCTAATTTTTTTTTAAGATTTTGTAAATTTGCTTTAAAGAAATTGACCGTTGCAATTCCATTCATCGCGATTTCAACAGAACAGACACATGCGGCACAACCTCTCTTCTTTTAGAATTTAGTTCATACGATTTACAAGGCGCTGTGCACAACGGCTTTGTGCACAAGCTCTAGTGTAAATTTTGCACTACCCCCTTGCCCCGAAATCCGCTAAGATATCCAAAATTGGTGCGTGTGCTCATCTACTCAGATTGTGCTGTGCACCCATCGTGATTGCAGGTTGTTGGTCGCAGTCTCGTGACCATATCGTATGTGCAGTGAGATTCAGTAGGTGGAATGTGTATCTGGATCTAGGTATATCTATAAATTTGAAGAAGTGAATTACGTGCTCTTACGATTTTTTTCTCAGGGGGTGCACGTGCACTTGTGCACATATGGGCGAGCCGCCACTGGTTTAAGGGAAAGGTGAAATATTGGTATTATAAGTGAGTTTTTTTTTTAATTTATTTTATCTATTTAAATTTAGTTTATTTTTTAGACGCTCAGTTACACAAAAAAAAGTTGAAATAAATAAAATGTGTAGATATTTATACCATCTACTGTAGACTTCCGAACTTCTTATTTTTTATCATTCATTCAAAAAATGGTCGATGACAACCATGATAATCGTGCGCCTGCACATGCTTCCTTCACTCTTTCAGCCATCAAGAATTTCTTCTCCCATTTTGAGCCATCACGGCGGGGGAGATTGTGTGTTGTCAGAAAGTATACTCTCCTCTCATTGGCACATCTTTCGCCTTAGAATCTTTTTGCTAGAACAGGTTTCCCCTCTACGAAAATCAAGGCATAGCAGAATGAGAAGAATTTCGCCGCGCGTCGTTGATTGCAGTGAGCGAGCGAACAGAGCGAAAAGCATGCCTACCTTTCCCATAGTCCAGGCTACAATCGATTGCTCTCTACATCAAAAAGGTTTGTATACGTACACACCATTTGCTTTGACTGTGTGGACGTTTTGAAGGCACAAAGTCGTTGTGTCTATTCCGGCGATTTTGTGAGACGATGACTGGCTGGAGAAACTAAATCTCATTTAACGTGCAAAAGTAAATGATTTAACTTTACAGTGCACGTAAAAATTAATGTAGCGCTTGAAGTAAAATTGAAAAAGTGAATTTATATGTTAACATTTTCAGTTTCTCCCAGGGTAGGCAGTGCTTTTATGCCTCTATGGAGTGCACGCCACTGCATGGTAGCACCGAAACTGTAGGAGGAAGTAGTAAGCAATCAAAAATTGAAAAGTTCCCTAGGGACCTTTTCATTCATCGGAGGGTTAAATGAGCAAACTAATTCTCGTTGTCGTAGTAATTCGCGTAGTAATTCGTTATTGCTGGTACCATTATAAATTTGGTGTTCAAACTCACAAATGTATTGAGCCTTGTTCATTCAAGTTTACAAATTCGTCTCAGACTGAGAATGGTACTTTGTCATCTAAATCAAAAAACTGAATTGTTGGAAGTCTTCGGCGACTGATTTCACCAAACCTAGTTCATGTCGCCTTACACTTTTTGATAATTCTACAAAATCATGTTTTCTTATTGACACAGGTGCTGACATTTCAGTGATACCTGCTTTGAAATTCAACAAACATTTCCAACTTTCTGCTGCCAACTCATCTACCATTAATACCTATGGTAGAAAACGTCCTTTTCTTGATCTTGATTTAAGAAGAGTTTTCACATGGGAATTCGTAATAGCTGATATTGAAAAAACAATTTTAGGAGCTGATTGGCTTGTTGGTGGATATTGCTAAGAAAATGCTCATTGATCCTTGTACCGATCTTCATACAGTTGGATTAATTTCTAAAGGTCCCTTATCTACTCTTTCTGTACAAGTATACGAAACTTTTGATCCTCGTGTTAAAGAACTTCTCTCTACACATCGAGCAATTACTATGGGGGCATTCGGTAGCTCAGTGGCAGAGATGTCTATCTCTGAGTTGCCGGTGCCTGGGTTCGAGTCCCACTGTGACCCATGGATGTTTGTGTTGTCCATTTAAAATGCTCCTACGGCAGCCGGTTCTTCGATGTAAATCGTCCCGGAGGTACCCGTTGTTAAAACGGCCAGGAGCTGCCAAGACCCCCTTCGATTCATGAGAAAAAAAACTCTTGAATCGCTACAACAACAACAGCAATTACTGTTCCTAGTACATAATGTTACACATACAATATCCACATTTGGTTCTCCCGTGGTAATTAAAGTTAGACGTCTAGCTCCGGACAGACTTGCTGAAGCTAAGAAAGAGTTTGACTTTCTCCTTCAGCAAAGTATTTGCCGACCTTCAATATGGTAAACAAAAACAACGGTGAATGGCGTCCATGTGAAGATTATCGTCGTCTAACTGCTCAAACAAAACCAGATCGATATCCTATTCCAAATATCCAAGATATAACGCACAGTCTAACAGGTAGTAAATTTTTTTCTACTTTGGATATGGTAAAGGCCTACCATCAAGTTCCATTAGATCCTGCGAATGTTCCCAAAACGGCCATCTGTACACCATTTGGGTTATTTGAATTCATTTGGATGACCTTCGGTCTTTGTAATGCTGCTCAGACCTTTCATCGTTTCATTCACGAGGTACTTAAAAACTTAGATTTTTGTTTTTCGTATCTTGATGATATTCTCATAGCTATAAAAACAGAAGCAGAGCATATTCGACATTTGTTTATTGTATTCGAACGACTGGTCGAATTTGGTGTAATAATCAACGTTGAAAAATGTTCGTTTTTCAAGCAACAATTTCTTGGTCATTTGATCTCCTCTGAGGGCATTAAGCCTTTACCAGACAAATGCGAAGTTATTAAAAATATCAAATTTGATTTATGATCTGACACCATTCAAGAACTTAGACGTTCTCTGGGTATGATAAATTTTTATCGTCGTTTTTTACCTCAAGACGCACATCATCAAGCTATTTTGAATGAATATCTTAGTGGTTCTCGTAAAGCGGATAAGAGAAAAGTGGCTTGGACTCCTCAAGCAATTGAAGCTTTTGAATTTACTAAACAACAATTGTTTGAAGCTACTTTTCTCGTCTTTCCTATTTCTGACGCTCCATTAGCTATTTTTGGTGATGCATGAAATATGAAATATTGCCGTCGGCGGTGCAGCGCTTCAACAATTCGTTGATGGTGCTTGGCAACCGTTAGGTTTCTTTTCAAGAAAACTCAACAAAACACATGAACTTCTTGCTATATATCTGGCTGTTAAATTCTTTAGGTATTTTGTTGAAGGTTTATCTCTTACCATTTTCACAGATCATAAACCATTAACTTTCGCTTTGAAACAAAATCCGGAAAAAGCTAATCATAGACAACATAGATATCTTTCTTATATAAGTGAATTTACTTCAGACATTCGTTATGTAGCTGGTCGTGATAATGTTACTGCTGATACTTTATCTCGTCTTGAAATTAAAGCTATGGCTTTTTCATAATTATCAGATCCCGATCTCAAGGAACTTTTAAATAATTCGAAATATTCGTTCAAACAAATCTCTTTTCCGGGTGCTGATTATCAAATTTATTGTGAAATTACAGATAACAATGTCAGGCCATCTGTTCCTGAGTCTTTTCGGAAATAAGTTTGTTTGGCTGTACATAATTTAGCACATCCTAGTATTCGTTCCACTAAACGCTTAATTACCAGGAAGTATTTCTGGCCATCCATGAACAAAGATGTAATCATGTGGTCACGCCAATGTTTATCTTGTCAAAAATCAAAGATTTCTAGACATGTCAAGGCACCACTTTGCTCAATCTTCGAAACGTTTTCAAATTATCATCATATCATGCACAATCCAATGGTATGGCTGAGCGTTGACACAGATCTCTTAAGGCTGCTATTATGGCTCATGCCAATCCTTCGTGGACTAAAGTATTACCTCTTGTTCTATTATTTTAGGTATATGTACAAGGAGGATCTATCTTCATCGGCAGCACAGCTAATATTTGGTGCAAATCATCGACTTCCTAGTGATTTCTTGAATAATTCTTCTCAGTTTACATCTCAAAGTGATTTTTTTAATGATTGGAAATAATATCTTTCTTTGATTAAACCTATAGATAGTTCGAATCATTCGTCTAATATTTTTTTTTGTTTTTAAAGATTTGGCTTCTTGTTCACATGCTTTTGTTAGGACAGATGCTGTTCGTTTGTCTTTACAAACACCTTATAAAGGCCCATTCCTTATTGTAAAGCGTGAAAAATATTTTTACACTTTAAAAATTAAAAATCGCGATATCAATATTTCTCTCAACAAGCTTAAACCTTGTTATCTTGGTAGGGATGAGAGTTCTAAGACCACAAATCAACAGCAATCAAATAACAATGTTGCATCTGAATCTCTTCGTGCTATTAAGAAACGTGTCTCATTTAATTTAAAACAAAATACAGAACATATTATTCCTTCTTATTTAAGAAAAACCCGCTCTGATAGATTAACCTCTGTTCCAAATTCATATCGTGAAATTTAGCTTTCGCTAAGGGGGGAGTATTGTGGAGGAAGTCTTCCAAATTATTTTTTGAAAGAAAAACACTTATAAAATAAAATAAAAAAATTATCAATTCTATCATTGATTTTTCTAGACGTAAAATAAAAAAGTAAAAATTCATTCAGAGAGAAAAATCCATAAAACAAACATTGTATTAAAATAAAAATAAAAATTGTCGCTAGTATTTAAACTAATAATAATTGTATGTATATATTATTATAAAAATAATAAAAAATAATTAATCATTTCAACAATTTATAACAACAATATAACAATTATCTTAACAAGCCTAAGGCAGTGCCGGATTAAGCAAGCGCGGGGCCCGTGGCATATGTAGAGCGCGGGGCCTATTTGATATGGCTGATTTGAACCGCATCAGCCAGCTATAGTCTTTGGATAAAAAAATTACGGATTTTGGTCGCTCCAGTAATATTAATATCAATTTTGCTGCTCAACATATCACTAAAGCACGACACGGCCGAACTCACAATGTTCAAACAATTTAAATTGCGACAATGGATTCGGAACTTATGTTCAAAATTAAAAGCATTCCTTGCCCAAGGCAATTTTTGCATCTATTTTCGGTTTTTGGCCAACTTTTTCTCAGGGCTGAAAAAAATTGGGAACCACTGTTCTAGCGGGAAAAAAATCAAAAAAGCATTATTGTTATAACAACGTGTAGCTATATTTTGAACGCACCCACTACTTAACGAATAACTACTTGTCAATCTACGTTGACGTTTGCCTTGACTCTTTCGGGTTGTACATTGTGCGGAATAAACCAGTCTTCTATCAGCTCCCATCCTGGTTGGATGGCGAGACGGAGACTCAAATCCCCTTATAGTTAATTGTCAGCAAAGGATATTACGGAACAGATATGACTCTTATAGTCCTGACACACTAGGGCATAAACTCGTTCCGTAAACCGCTAAAAGCTCTGAGCTTTTCAAACCACGATACCCTGACACACTACGCATTTGCGGGTTACGAAAGTCAAAATATTACAAACGAGCTTTTGCGTTATGTCATACATTGTGTCAGAAAACATAAATTTAGTGATTTTGTAGACCTCGGCGTTAAGAAATTTTTTGTGCCCTTCATAAAATCGTTATTAAAACAATTTTTGCTCAGAAACTGCGTTAGAGATCGCAAGCTATAAAACTTTCATCTGGATGAATGTTTGAAGAGTATGTAAGTACATTTGTTTGTATGTTTTATCCCTCCCCCATATCAGTCCCATTGAAGAATAAATAACGTATCATTTCAGTCGAAACAATTAGAAAGGAAGACTTATTGATTTGCCGAATAATCATGCGTCAGCTGTAAGACACCGGATGGAAGTAAATTAACATTTGAATTTCATTTGTTAGACGACGCTCGAAAAAAAATACATATTAATCGGATTTTAAACTTTTGGGAGCTGGTTCGGCGCTCAGATACATACTCGTACTTACTTTATGTACTCATGCACTCTTCCTCTTGTCTTATTATTATAACAAGATAAACTTATTTATTAAAATAAACAAAAATAAGAAAAATACATAAGTATGTATGTTTATCACAAGGAATTTTATTGATAGCATCTCAATTGAAATAATAAGGCATTCTTCAGAGTTCTGTCTACTATCCGATTAGTCCAAATATGATTTTTCTTCCTGTCTTCGACAAAATTTATCAGATGAGTCAAGCTTGAAACTGCACCTATTTGATCTTCCTATAATTCGTAATAATTTATTTGTAGATTTTAAATACAACTACTCTACATTATAACTTATCAATTGTAAAATTCGGTGAAATGACATGTTATTTCTGATATTTGTGACAATTGACCCTGACATTGTTAAATTACCCCACGCCAGCTAAAATCAAATTAGAGCTTTTCGGTGGTTACAATGAAGGTTTAGAATTGAAAGCTCCACCGAATTGCGGGTTACAACGAGGTTATGAGAGCTTTCATAAACTCCAAACGGCTCATAAACTCGTTATAAACCGCATATAAACTCGTTTTCGACTCATAAACTGCATTTGTTCGTAAACTCGTTTAGGTGTGTCAGGACTATTACAGGATCGATAGGATTGCGTTATTGAAGGATTAGATCAGACTGGTTTAATATGTGGATTAAATTGATAATTTAATGGATAGATAAAAAATGAAAAGTGAAATTTAAAAAAAATTATAAAATGATATTGGACGCGATTTAATATATATATTTAATGGATAGATAAAAATTTTATACGTGAAATAAATAATTTAATTTCGGGATTTATTCACTATCATAAAAACGAAAAATGTGATTCATAACAGTTTAACATTAACTGTTCTCGTAATACAGTACTGTATAACAGTATTGTCAAGTATGACTTGGACAAAGAACTTTCATAACCACATGTTAAATGTCATTTTATAACCTAAAAATTACGGTGCTCATTTGAAGCGACTATAATTATAAAGTTAAAATAATTTTTGCTTTTACAAGAAATTGATAAATTATACTGAATTAAACCTAATACAAATTATTAATATTTGATTATTAAAAAAAAGTGATTTTTTACCAAACAAATAGTGGCAGTACAACTCTTCGCAATTAGAGTTATGCCTTGGTTACACAGTGCGAGCTATCGTGCGAGTTGGCCTTGACAGCTACTACAGAGTAGCTACTTGCACCATGTGACCGCATCACGAATGATGCACCATGTGACCGCATCACGTATGATGCGGTCACATGGTGCAAGTAGCTACTCTGCAGTAGCTGTCTAGGCCAACTCGCACGATAGCTCGCACTGTGTAATCAAGGCATTAGCCATTAAATAATTGCGCACGAAGTGCGCAATTATTAAAGCAGAAGGAGAAAAAAAGGGCGGAATAAACGTGTCGAGAGAAACTCCAAGGTGTTTTAATTCACCAGTAGGAATATTCCCATCCCATCAATTATGAAAATGGGGGCGATATTATCTGTTTTGAAAATTGTTTAAAAAAATGTTTTTCATTGACGTGTGTGAGTTTTCCAGCATTTTTGTTTTTTATTTTAATTAGTTAAACCGAATTTCTGTAGACAAACTGTACTTATTCGAAAAAGATGAATTGATGTTAGAAGTCCCTTCTTGGACGACCTCTATAAATTTGAAAATTTCACATTTTCTGAAAAGTAATAAAAAATGGAAAATTATTTCATTATATAAGTGTTTCCTATTAATATAGCTTTCGATTGAATTGTCCTTTTTCAGGCTTACTCAGGTTCATAAAAACTGACAACCAAACATCTAGCTAAAAGATGCCCACAATAAAGATACTCGCGTAGCACATATACCAGAAAGCCAAATTCACGTTAACATCTTCTACATTAATTCGGTTTTACGGTTTTTAATAAAAAAATCGAAAATTTACACACTTCAATGAAAACCAACATTTTTCAGAAAGCATTTTGAATCATTTTTAAACAGGTATTTTTGCCGCTCTTTTCATAACGTTTAAAGCGGTACGCCACTGTGCATGAGAGATAAATTTGTAATTTCTTAATTCTATGGATATGCAAGCACATTTCCTAACATGAACTCCAAAAATCTTATTTCTCGCTAGAACGTGAATCTGAAACAATGTGGACGTAGGTTTACGGGAATGCTATCATGAATTAAGGGCAGAATTAAGATCGAGAGTGAAATTCTTCCCGCTGCGATTTTATCAATAAAAATGCGTACTTACTGTCGTCGAATATGTCACAAACGGTGGGGAATTCCATAAGCTACAATCCGAGACCGGTTCCATAATTCTCCTCGGCCATTTTATGTATTATTTTTCGATTTGTCATTTGACGATGAGGGGAATCGGAAAAAAATACAGAAAATGACCGAGAAAAATTATGGAACTGTTTTCGGATTGCAGCGTATGGAATTCCCCAGCATTCTCCACATATTCCACGACAGTATGAATACATTTTCATTGAAAAAATCGCAGCGGACAAAAATTTCTCGATCTCAGTACTAGCCTTTAGAAAGAAATATTTCTGTATTTTTATGCAATACAAACCTTACTGTAATTTTGGAACACCCTAGCGTAAATTGTTCAACGATAAAGTGTTATAACAATTTCGAAGTATCTTGGTTGTTATAATTTTTGTTTGAGAAAAACGCGGGGTCCCCCAAAGCGCGGGGCCCGTGGCAATTGCCACCTTCTGCCACGTGGTTAATCCGGCACTGGCATAAGGCCTCCACTACACAGTCATATTTATATTATAACTAGCTGAGAGAGCTCGCTTCGCTCGCTCTCTTATCTAGTGTTCGCTACGCTCGCGCTACTAATTTGACTTTATGAGCGTTTTGATTGCAAATCTACCTGCTAACTATAATTTATTAGGATCGACGTATCGATGGTGAAACTAAAGTGGATATGGAAACAAAACGATAGATTTACGTCGCGCCAATACTTCTTAAGGGGTCAAAGCAATACAACGTATCGCTCCGTCAAAGGATTGCGGAGATGGCCAACATCCAGCTTGACGGTTATCTCCGGCCACCCTGTCCATTGATCGGAGAAGAGGATCCAATGACCCTTTGGACAATTTTGTGGCGAGTCCGGTGACACCTCAATCGTGTCGCTCCGCCAAAGGATTGCGGATATATCGACGGATTTCCGAAGTAGTACGAAGTTGATTGTGAAATTGCTGTGACAACATCCAGGATGTATGTACCTAAAAACGTAGTCACCTTGAATACATTTTATCGGAGATATCGAAAGATTTCCGACCACCCTGTGCTCTGATCGGGGAAGAGGGTCCAATGACCCTTTAGACAATTTATGGCGAATCCGGCGACACCTCAATCATGTCGCTCCTCCAAAAGATTGCGGAGATATTGACGGATTTCCGAAGTAGTATGAAGTTGCATCCAGCTTAACGTTTGCCTCTGACCACCCTGTGCACTGTGCCTATCTGTTTAGACAATTTTGTGGCGAGTCCACCGATACCTCAATCGTGTCGCTCTGCCAAAGGATTGCGGAGACGGCCAACATCCAGGTTGACGGTTATCTCCGACCACCCTGTCCATTGATCGGAGAAGAGGATCCAATGACCCTTTAGACAATTTTGTGGCGAGTCCGGTGACACCTCAATCGTGTCGCTCCGCCAAAGGATTGCGGAGATATCGACGGATTTCCGAAGTAGTACGAAGTTGATTGTAAAATTACTGTGACATAATCCAGGATGTAAGTATGTACGTAAAAACGTAGTCAGCTTGAATACAATTTATCGGAGTTACACTGTATTTGATCGAGTGACAACTAAATATTTCCATTTTAAATTCAAATGTTGTCGATGAAAACGTGATTGCAACAACATACAAAATGGAATTTCGATTAAAAGAGGGAGGTGGGCCCTTAGGGACATGAAATATAGTTTACGACCGATTCCCACACCTAGTGAGAATCCACAAAAAATTTCATAAAAAATCGGTCCAGCCGTTTCGGAGGAGTTTGGCAACAAACTTTTTGAGGAGAATTTTATATATTAGATATGTATGTCTTATGCCTAAGCCTACTCGATTCATTCAGTATAAATTTTTAGACTCGCAGTAAGCGAAATCAAGTAGGCTTAAGCATATTATAATAGAAATATGACCAAATATGATTGTGTACTGGAGCCCTAAGAGGGTGCATAGCGTAGTCTAATTAGCCGAGTAATCAGTACGAGACCTTGAGAGAGAGGTTCAGGGATACAAACGGGACCCTTACGATGAAGTTACATACCGAGCCGCCATTGCAGCGATCCACACTGAAGAAGTGAATCGGTCTATCGCGAGTTTAGGTGCGAATAGAGTCCTCTCAGAGCGCCCACCACCAATTTCGCCTGAGGAGATTAGGCTCCCGAGAGCCACCAGAGTAACACTAGCTCAACTTCGGTCGGGCTTTTGTTCACGCCTTAATTCGTACCTTTCTCGCATAAACCCGGACATCCAAAACATCTGTCCAAACTGCAATGGCACTCCTCATGATGTGGGCCATTTGTTTCAATGCCCCGCTGCGCCCACTGATCTTACCCCTATATCACTGTGGGAAAACCCTATCGCAGCAGCTATGTTTTTGTCCTTAGACCTCACGGACACAAACATTGACGAACCATAAATCGTACCCACATAGATGCACAGAGGTTACACACCTTTCTGCACCGCTACAAGAAGAAGAAGAAGAAGCCGAGTAATCATCGAACGGAGCGAAGCTGTTTTTTGAGCATATGTACAATAAGAATCAGATGTTACATATCGTTCAGTAGTTGTTGACTTTCTGAACACACCAAAGTCGATATTCTCACCATTACGTTTTAGATTTAGATCGAGGAAATTTAAAGAATGATTGGTCTCGTACTATAGTTCATTCGTAAACTTGATGGATGCGTATCGATTGTTGAGGATATTCAGAAGGTTTGTAATTTGGTCTCTCTTTACGATGTCAAAAGTGTCGTCTACGTATCTCCACCAAATGCGTGGTAGAACGTTGTCATTTTTCAAATTCGTTCGCCTCTGTCACTAGTGGTGATAGGCTGTTCCCCATACTACAACCAACATCGCTTGAATAAAAGTTTCCACGGAATTGGAAACTGTTGTACTTCATACAAGTAGCGTCGATTTTATCGTCCCATAGATTATATTTTAGTTCAGTAATATCGTGTCGATTTAGTACCATTCCGTGAAAAAAATACAGAAGTTTTTTTCTCACTGTTTCTTTATGTATTATGGGGCGCTGATTCCGAATATGAACTTTGCACCCTTAAAAAAGTGCCGCAACCTTTAAAAAAGGGGGGAAAGGGGGGAATTTTTTCGGTTTTTTGCGATTATTTCAAAAACGGTAAGAGATACAGAAAAATGGTCTGAGGACGAAAAAAACTACATAAAATTATCTTTGCAATGATATATAACACATTAGAGTTTAATTGAATATTTCGGCGTTAGAATAGAACATAAATTAGAATATTTTCATTTTAGACCTTTTTTAAAAGCTCCATAACTTTTGAAAGAATGTTAGTTCAGCCGTTAAATTTTGTACTCATAATAAGTTCAAGATCATTTTAAGGTAAACATTGAGTCGCTCCGGTCAAGGACCCCCATTATCCCCCCATTTAAATTTTTCAAAACGGCATGTCCATAACTCCCCCCAAAATTGGAGCAGAGTGGTAAATTTTGGTTTGCTGCGATTGGAGGTCATAGTCACCCCACCCACCAAAAATCAGCTCATTCGGATGAAAACTAACGGTACCTCCCATACAAAGTGACCCAAGACAACTTTGTTCTACAGTTTATAAAATGAGTAGTACCTACTCGTACGTAGAACAAATTCGGGTCACTTTGTATGGGAGGTACCCTTAGTTTTCATCCGAATGAGCTGATTTTTGGTGGGTGGGGTCACTATGAGCTCCAATTTCAACAAACCAAAATTTAGCACTCTGCTCTAATTTTGGGGGGAGTTATGGATATGCCGTTTTGAAAAATTTAAATGGGGGGATACTGGGGGTCCTTGATCGGAGCGTCTCAATGTTTACGTTAAAATTATCTTAAACTTGTTGTGAATACTTATACAAAACTTTACGGCTGAACTATCATTCTTTGAAAAGTTATGGAGCTTTTAAAAAAGGTCTAAAATGAAAATATTCTAATTTATGTGCTATTCTAACGCCGAAATATCCAATTAAAATCTAATGTGTTATATATCATTGCAAAGATAATTTTATGTAGTTTTTTCCGTTCTCAGACCATTTTTCTGTATCTTTTACCGTTTTGGAAATAATCGTAAAAAACCGAAAAAATGCCCCCCTTTCCCCCCTTTTTTTAAGGTTGCGACACGTTTTTTAGGGTGCAAAGTTGATATTCGGCATCAGCGCCCCAAAATACATATAACAAAATTGAGAAATAAACTTCTGTATTTTTTTCCTGACGAAAATACGATATTATTGGACTATTTGTTGAGGTGTTGGCGAAGAGCAAGCATTGCTACATCGACCGGGACGTTTGGAAACAACGATGTTACGTCCAACGAGATCATAACTTCGTCATTGGCGATTTTAACAATTTTTGTTTTGTTAACAAAATCCAAATCATTTTTAACGGCGAACCTTTCAAACAGATTAAACTGTTTCATTTCAGTGGCGTGCGGTCCATAGATGCGGTAGATGCGCCGCATCCCTATAAATTTTATCTCTGTAACAATTAAAAACATTTTTCCTGTTTCAAGAATTTTTGCAGCTTTTGCTTTCATAATAATTTACTGATTTTTTGTCTTCCCACAATCACAAAACAGCGAGATATTAAAACATATCCAAATTTTAAAGTAACCAATAGCTTTAAAAAACGTAATAATTCAATTTGAAAAATGTTACTCTCAGTTTCGACATGATTCACTGTTTTCGCATTTCAATTTGTAATCAATCATCTTGGTTCTCAGCTCTTAAGCAACAAAAAGATCCCATGGATGCGTTGATAATTTTTCGACTATAGCGATTCCGATTCGCACTCGGAGAATGTTCAAGGTCATATGATACACTCAGATAGCCGAGACACACTGGATTCATTTTGTTCTCACCAGAGCTTGCGCTTTCCTTGAGTGATATACTGCGGGGTGATGTTTCTCACCTCATCATAGTCACTTGAATCGATTGTTGTGCTATCGCTATATGGTTTGCGCAATGGATTATGGTGAATAGACGTGTTTTGTGAGAATTTTGTTTAATTCACACTTCCAACAGGGGAACTACTATATGGATTTGATTACGGAAATGATTATACCATAATGTACTGTAATTTGAATAATGCAAGTATGTACATTCTACGATGCATTTTGAATTTAGTGACATCTAGTATCCAAGGCTTTGACTGGATTCATTTTAATCAAGTCCAGGATTTGTTTGTAATCTGTATCTGGCTTTAACAGCATTGGAGATGAGTATAAAAACTTTTTTGAAATTGTTTCATACACAGGGTGGTATGGGAATATGTTTTGCTGTTTGATATATGTACAGTCTTGACTCGGTAATCCGGATATCCTTTAATCCGGATATCACGCTAATCCGGACCACTAAATATTTCCACTCTGTATTCTATAGTCCGGATTTCGGCAGCAATTTTGACTCTATAATCCGTATATTTGCAATCTTCAGGGTGAAATGGTAGATTTGGTCTCGTACTTTTTTACGGGATTGTTTAGCAAATGACATGATGCTGGCTAAAAAATAAAACATTTCTCGACTTTTGTTCCGTCTTTTTATTTGTTTGGATTGTTTTTCCTCAGAAAAATGTGATTGCGCTAATCCGGATGTTCCGTTGATCCGGATTACCCCTTGCAATAATTGATCCGGATTATCGAGTCAAGACTGTATATGTTTTTGAAAATATCTAAATCTAAATATATAATATGGCATAGTATTAAGCCGAACGAGGCAAAATTGTTGTCACCCATTTAGAATGCATTGTGCTGCTTTTGTCCGCTATTATGCTGTTTTAGTTCTATTTCAAGCAAAACAGTCTTTCAATTGATTCAGTGTCTGTAAAATATTATTTATTAGATAGTATATACATATTACAAAGCTTTTAGTAAACGGAATTGGGTACGCTTTGTAATTTTTTTCAAACGCACCCCTATTGTTAAATGTCACCGCACGCCACTGGTGACGAGGAATTTGGATATTTTAGAAAATGGTGAATTAATACATGAAACAATTTTTCTCACTTGGAAACATGAAGCGTATACATATTTATGCCTAAAGTTTTGTCTAAACTGTCGATAACAGACTTCGCATCTTTTTTCATCGCGTTGAATGGGGATTTTCGGCATATAGTAAAATACTCCTCATCTATAGATGGCCGCATACGTATGTCTTAATCATTTTTATCCATAGCGACCACTTGATTACCCTTGTCTGATTTCATGCAGAAAAAGTTACGTTGTTTGAGTTTTTTAAGCGCGATGTTTGTGTTTCGTTTTTGTTTCGACGACGCACATCGAGAAACTTTTACGCCTGCCGTCCATTACCTGCTTCGAGCGGCGCGGCGCTCCCGCGTTTAAAGCTTTTCCGAATTTTACCAACTCTCTCAACTGGAATTTGCTCTACTTTGACTGCAGGCACAACAGGAACAGCACAGGCGCAGAGCAAATTCGTGAGTCGAGAGTACTTACGAACTCTCTTTACGAACTGCCTTCTAACCAAAACAAAACACAAGTCGTCATGCCAATAGCTCTTTCATGCTTCGCGCGACTCGTGCGATTGTTTCAAAAAATGTGGGATTTGACGCTGTTTGCCGCACGAACTACTACTTTTCAAATCAGGTGTATTTGTATTTTATATCTAACAGTGGATATAGATAATGAGAAATTAATAAATGCCGTTCATGGGCATTCCCCACTATGGGATATGTGGGATAGCCGGTACCACCGCCGGGATATCCAATCAAAATTATGGGCTAGTATTTACCTTGATAATTTCCATTATATTGAATTGAATTTTTGTTAATTTTGCATAGTTAAGTTATCTTTTGCTTATTTACGCTGTTGGATGAAAGTGCGCAACGATTTTTTCAATCTAAGATGATGGCGTAACCAAGCAAAATATGGCGTAACTATGTAAAATAAACAAAAATTTCATTCAATACAATGGAAAAGCTTTCTGAATATTGTGTGTGTCTTCTCTATGCGAAAAGACTAATCCGCCGACAGGTACTGAATATAGACTATCAGAAAACCCGGCCCTAATGTGTTAACACGCTTGGGTATCCAAAACGACTGAAAAACTTTTCCAGTGTCATGCTTGAAATACGCGCATCGGCAGAGTTTCATAGCTGACAAATATGCTGAATGCCAAGTCTTCTGTTCAACATTTTTGTCAGCAATGTAAAATGCATTGGGCCTGACGTTTCGCGATGCCGATGCTGCTGATGCGCGTAATCTATTTCAAGCATAAGACATTTTTTTACCTTCAAATCGTGAAAACTGCCCACAAAATCGTATAATAAAAAATAATTTTCGCAATACAAATCGCTAATCTGCACACCCGAGTAACACTCCACTCTCCTTTGTAGATTACAAGCGACTAAATAACTCTTCCAGTGGAAGATGTGTTTACTTGTAAAAGCTTTTTTCCGCGCCGAGAGAGCCCTTAATGAATCTTTGCAACAGCGACATCGAATCTCTAGTTTTTAATTTGTTAAAATGTAACGTTGTTATTGTTTATTTTAAATTTTATTATTTTTTCTATTTGCTAATTTTATATCGATGTTTTAATTTATTTATTTTAATGTTTTCTTAATGTATACCCTTCTTTGTTTCTATATCTTGACTTTTTCATTCTTTTTTAATTTTGTTTAATTCTGTCTGTTGTTTTTTACATTAATTTTTTGTTTTACAAATTTTATAGCTTTAACTTTATTTTAGAATAATTTTCTTACAAACCACCCTGTTGCAGTATTTATTTATTAATAGCTTTAAATAATGTTCGTATTTTTTCATATAGTTTCCGCTTATATTCGGGAAACCAATACCCATCGTTATCCAGTATTAATGCTGATGGTGGCTTCTCCATAGTTGAAAGCCGAAATGCATTCTGAATAAAATTTACTGAAATAAGTGGAAATTATGCGTTTTTTTAACTTGTTTTTTTTCGGCCTATTTCAGTTTCGACAGTTGCGGTCTATAAGGATCGAAAAAGACTATCTTCTTTGCTTAAAATTGGTTTGAAAGAAAAAAAGTTTTTCTTACAACAGCTCAATTTTCGGGGGGTTGGTTTGTATGACAGTCCTATGACGTTCCTAGATATACTTTGAGGCTTTATTAGGAACACACTTGGGTGATGGTTGGTTTGTATGACAGCTCTATGACGTAGTGCTACGTTTCATCCGTTCCTAGATATGTTTTGAGGCTATACTAGGAACACACTTGGATGAAGTTTGGTTAAGATTGGTTCATAAAGAAAAACGTTTTTCTTAGAAGAACCTAATTTTGGATTTTGCGTGTCTATGGCAGCCCCATGACGCCATTCCGATTCCATTCATTCCGTTATATATGCATCGTACACTAAAGAGAAACTTGTATACAAAATTTCAGCCCGATAGCTTCAAAACTGAGGGACTAGTTTGGTTTGTATTGAAACAGACGGACATCGCTCAATCGATTTCTCGCGTCACACTGATCAATAAATTTATTATATACTTTTCATAGTCGGAGGTGCTTCCTTCTGTGCGTTGCAAACTTCATGACAAAGTTAATATACGCTTTCACATAGTGACGGGCATACATATTAACAGAGAACAAGTTACAAATCGTAAACTTTAAAGTCGTTTTTCTCGATAATTTCTCCTTGCGAGTTATCACTTTTATCCACTCACATTCTGATTTGTGTTTTGAAATATGATACACTTGTGCGACTTGTGTACGATGGTGTGTTTATATTATGTGGATGAATGTTGTTATGGATGATGGGGTGTTACATTATGTAGATACATCATCCATAACTAATTTTTAAATCTATATCATGGACACAGATGAACAAAGAAAGTTATTACAACGCCATCCACCCACCCCATCGGTGTGGATCTGATTGAGAGTTGTATGCTGGCTGAAAGGTATTCGACTACAATTTTAAGATATTTCCCGTTGTAGGAAAATTTAGGAAGTTAGCTCTTAGGAAAGATTAGTTTTTGCTTGTCCGAATTTTTAATTAAAAATGTATTTAATGAAACAGGAAAATATGTAAATTAATTCAATCCTTTAAAATATTATAAAATTTGGTACCTGCCAGGTTAAACAGATATAGTACCATTAAAATGCATTATCTAGATTAATAATATTTTAAGTGTCAATCAAGTATTGAGATTTTGGGTTTCCCTTGAGTGTCCTTGTCCTTTTCCTTACAAAGGCTTGTCCTGGGCAACCGTTCTTAATTATTTATTTATTTATTTATTTATTGGTTAACAATAATAGTACAGTGTCATGCAATATTCAATTTGTTATTCTGAACCTACTGTCCCCCAGAAGCAAGCTTGTGGTGGGGGAAGGATCTCATTTACGTTTCAATGGATTTATACAGAAAGAAAAATAGTGAAAATAAAATACAAGAAAGAAAAAATAAGAAAAAGAAAACAGAAGAGTAATTCTTGAAAAATTAAAATTGAAAATTAAATTAAATACGATAATAATAAATTGATAAAATATTAGTTTTTTGTAGCAGGTAGTTATAGTTATATACAGTGTTGCCAACTGGAAATTTAAAAAACGGCTAAATTTAGCCGGAAAAACGGCTTTACTTTTTTCAAAAACGGCTAAAAGTCCGTCTAAATAAATTTCAGACAGAAAAACGGCCAAAAAACCGGCTAAATCATACAAAACAATCACATTACGAACAAATATAGTAAAAAACTGATTTTAATAATTTTATTTCTTTCTGGAGAATTACCCATAAACTATGCTTTAGGCAGATTTCTTAGTTTTATTACATATATGCTCCAATGGCTGGCATTACAGTCAAAATTTACTTTACTAGTTAGATAGCTCAACTAGGCACAGTTGAAATTGATGTTCCAAAATTATGAGCTTGGCCGGGAAATGGTATATACCATTTCTCAGTCATGACTTTGGAATTTCAAATTCGTAACTATGGACAACCAAATTTATATGTTTCCATTTATAGAAGATAGATCATTTTAGAGTTTTGTCAAATTCAAAAAGTTCAGCGCTCAAATATGCACTTACAGTTACGATTTAAGTTCCCGAAATATCTAATTTGATGTTCCAAACATACGACCTTGATGCTTCGAAGTTATGAACTTGACTGAGAAATGGTATAGATTTTTGATAAATTTGTTGCTACAAACCCAACAACAAAATGTAATGCATCTACGAAAGTGTATAGGTTCTTTGAATCGTCCGACACTGTGCAAGTAGCTTGCCCAGTAAAGTACAAAAATTAAATTTAAGAGAGTATATATTGCCTGCCTGTAGAAATATGCTGAGAAATTATCGCCAAAACGGGCGATGTGCCTACACCGCAGGTCGAGCAACGCGGAACCATGGAGCGGTATAAAGAACGAGGCAAGGAAGAAGAAGAAGAGTATATATTTTGGGGGCAACATACCCCTTTCTTCAGCACTTAGCTTTTGTGCTGAAGAAGGAATTGCCCCTCAAAAATATACTCCCTTAAATTGGGCAAGCTACTTGCACTACGTCTGACGATTCAAAGAACCTCTTTTTGTACGGCAGCCCCATGACCGCATGGCTGCTTTCCATAAATTTTTACGTATGTTTTGTGCCGTCAATAGAAACACATTTGTATGAGGTTTGGTTGAATTTGGTGGACAAATAAAAAAATTTTTCTTTGAAGAACCTAATTTGGGGGGGTTGGGTTTGTATGGCAGCCCTATGACCCTAACCTTATGGTCCGATTTCTTTAATTTTTGCATATGTTTTGTGACATAGATATAGAAATACATTTTCATGAGGTTTGGTTGAAATAAAAAAGTTTTTCAGGGAAGAACCTAATTTGGGAAGTTCGGTTTGTATGGCAGTCCCATGACGCTACCGTTCGATTCCGTCCATTTTAACACATTGATTTTTTCTGACATCCATAGAGATCCATTTTTATGAAGTTTGGTTAACATTGGTTTAAAACAAAAAAAAATCTTAGAAAAACTTAAATTGGGGGCTAGCTTCATATGGCAGCCCCATTACCCAGTGATCCAATTTCGGTGATTCAAACATACAAACAGCCTGCAAAAATAAGAAGCACGTGTGCCAAATTTTAGCTTGCTAGCTTGAATACCCACCGAGTAAAACGCGTCGCAACAGATAGACGGACATCGCCCAATCGACTCCCCAAGTCATGCTATATACATATGTACACTTTCTTCTTCCTTTAATGCGTTACAAACTTATATACCCTTTCACTCTATGAGCGCATGGTATAAAAATTCATAAAATAATTTTAGCCGGTAAAACGGTCAAAGAAAATCAATTCCGGCTAAAAATCCGGCCGGCCGGAATTACAAATTTCTTCCGGCTAAACAGCACGGTTTCCGGCTAAATTTGGCCGGAAAACGGCTAAATTGGCAACACTGGTTATATATAGCTTTTTATTTGTACTCTGATAGGTAATACATATTAGAATTCTGGAAAATTTCTATTTGACTTAAGCCATTGCTTTAAATTATTAATAAAAATTCGAGTTGGACGTTCATAAAAAAGATATTTAATTTCGGATGGAAGCATATTAAATAGTCGAGCTGTATTTATTTTATAATGCGACTGACCAAGCCTAGTTTTTGCATTTGGAACATTCCAATCCAAACCGCTTCTTCTTGTGGTGTAATTGTGACGCACTATGGAAAATTCTCGATTGGTTATTACGAATCTCAGGGAACTAACTGAATAAAATTGCCTGACCTGCATCACAGGCATTTGTTCGAACAAATCTCGGTTGGGTAATGTCGGCCTACACCTAAAATGACTCTTTGCACCCAAGCTTACAGAATACTGAGGGGCTTTATATGAGTAGCGTAAGTGCCACCCCATGAAAGGATTCCGTATTCCGACTAGATTGAAAGATAGCATAATATACTGTTATGAGATCCTCCAGTGACAGTAACTGTTTTAGCAATCTAAAGCTAAATATTAATTTGCTTAATTTAGAACTAAGGTTTTTTATATGATTGGTCCATCTTAAAGTAGAGTCGATTATGACTCCCAAATATTTTACATTGTCGGAAGGTGAAATTGTTATACATTTGCAGGGCAGATGCTTGTTACATGAATTTTCATGGATAGCTAAAGTCAAATTTGGGGAAGGTAAGCCAGAGTTTGTGCAACTAAAGGGGACTATTTTTGTTTTGTCGCTGTTTAATTTTAAACCATTATTTCTAAACCACGTATTTATTATAGACATCAATTGGTTTGCTTGAATAAAGGTATCCGTCCATGTTAACTGTTTTATTAATATAGCCTAGTATTTGGACGTTTTGATGAGAATTTGTAAAATCAAAAATTGAATTAATAAATATAACAAAGAGCAGGGGTGAGAGTACAGTACCTTGTGGAACTCCAAATGGCTTGTTTATTTTTTCATCGCTATACCAATTTTCAATTTTGACTTTTTGCTTTCTATCGGATAGGTAAGATTCAAACCACTTTAATGCGATATTTTGTACACCAATAGCAGACAACTTATTGATCAGCATTGAGTGTGGTATGGAATCAAATGCTTTTGCGACATCAAGGAATATGCCTAAAACCTTTTGACCCTGGTCCAGACCGCCATAAATGAAATCTGTCATTTCGGCCAGTGCACAATCTGTTCCTTTTGACTCCCTGAAACCAAACTGAAAATTCGACAATATTTTATTTTCTTCTACAAACTTATTTAACCTTTTTTTAACGATACGTTCAAATATCTTGGCGAATATATGTGTTAGAGAAATAGGTCTGTAATTTGTAAATTCTGTTTTATTGCCAGATTTGAAGATTGGAGAAACAATTGATTCTTTAAATATTCGAGGAAAGATTCCCTGCTTAAAGCTCTGGTTAAAGAGGTTAGCAAGCGGTTTCGATATGATATGTTTTACATATTTTATAGTGCTAGCTTAGATGCCATCTGGTCCCGGAGCAGAGGCACCTTTAAGAGATCCTATAATAGTTTCTATTTCAGCAGACGAGGTGCTATATAGATGGAAAGAAGTTTGTTGTTGACAAGGCGGGTGGCTTGTAGTAACATTGTTACTTGCTCCTATCTGCTGAAATGTATTAAAGCCTACGTTATTGAAGAATTCGTTAAATTGATTGGAAATTTCTTTCCCATCTGATTGAATATTTAGGAGTCTATTAGCGAAATTAATTTGTTGAAACTGTATTTTCTGTGTTTTTCTACCGGAGAACTCATTTATCGTATTCCAGAATTTCGATGGATTAGTTGAACTATCATTCAGCCTACGTTTGTAATATTGGATCTTTGCTTCTCGAATTACAGACACTAACCTATTTCTATAATTTTTATAATACTTGATCAGCGCGGTATTAAAGGGTTGCTTAATTATTTGTTGCTTTAAGACTGTCTCTTTTTCTGATAGAATTTACTATGTTTGGTCTCATCCATGGTTTGAGGGGACAAAGTCGGTTTGGGATTTGCTTAATGGTAGTAGCAAAGTTTATTTCATTTTGGATGCGTTGGGTCATTAGTTCTGCATCCTTATTTACATCCACATAGCTTAGGAAGTCCTCAAAATTAAGGTTTGTAAGGCGTTCTAGCAAAATGTTTTTATTTAAGTGTTTCTGTGGAAGTTGATATTGTTGTAATTTGTGCGAGTCTAAGTTTATGGTTAATATTTGAGAGTAATAAATAAATAAATAATAAATATGTGGTCAATGCAGGTTTGACTTTCCAAAGATACTCTAGTTGGCTTGTTGATGTAATTTTTATATCCTGAAGCTTGAAGAATAGAATTGTATAGAATAGCATTTGGGTCAAGAGCTAATAGATCAATGTTTATGTCACCGACAATTATGTTATAATTTTTATTTGCATTCTGATGTAAGAATTCGGTAAGATTATTTATAAAGCAATCAAGATCACGTGCTGGGGACCTGTATATTGGAAGAATATTTATTTCACATGTTCTTTGAATATTTATATTGATCGAGAGACCAGTTGCACCAAGCATATTTGCCTCCGATACTTGATGGTCTAGATTTGACCGCATGAGGACACAAACGCCATCACATTTATTAAAATGGTTTGTTGTGCTATAAGCTATATACCCTGCAATGGTAACTTTGGCTAAGACTGTCGGAAATGTAGTCTGATAGCTCGATATATGCGTTTCACTTAGAACAATTACATCGGCTTCAAGACAACACTCACTTAAAAGAGTCATAAGTTGATCAATGTTTTTTATCACAATCCTAATATTCATATGGAATATGGTAATTCCCTTTACTTTTCTATAGCTGAAATCAGTGCATGTGTCGATAATGTCAGGAGTTATTTCACACTCCTCTATTGAATCAATAAATGAGACGACCATTTAAATATGTAGTAACGCATAGAACCCGAAAAACTCATGAGTATAATATAATTTTGTTGTTCCGTATAAATTGATAATAATGTATTCGTACAAATGAAAATTTATTGTGTCGTGATTTAATCTCTTTGGGAGAATATTAGATATGCAAGTGCAAGCTTTCAACCGTGGACAAAAATTATTGAAACCTTCTAGTATGTTCCAAAATATGATCATAATATATGATATAACCATAGAGTTTTTTATGTAATAATTCATAATGTGATTTTGAAGTATATAATATATAGCAAATACAATTACTTTTAACTAATTGCGTATTAAAGTGATTTTAAGCTTTCATCATCTAAAATTCTAATAGCCTTTGCGTTCTCAATTTTTTTAACAAAAACTTTTCCCTCTCTTACCCAAGTGAATTTATATTGCTTCTCTTTGGACACGATTTTCGTTTGTTTCAAGAGTCGAGCCGTCGACGGAGTCAGTTGATCGCCGATGTAAATACGATCGCTACCGAGTTGAGTGTTGACGTTTGCGACCAAAAGTCCGGATCCATTATTAGAGGCTTTGACTTTTGCTTTATATGCCTTGATGAAGTTGTTTTTCGTTGATGTTTTATTAAATTCGACAATCACAGGATTTGCTGTCGAACTGGATTTGGTGTTTCGGAAAATACTGACGATATCGGTTTCGTCCACAATGGTGTTGATGGAATGGGCGACGGTTTTGACAATAGTTTCCAGAGACTCGTTTGCTGTCGGTTTAATCCCATTTATTTGTACGTTGTTTCGGCGAAACTTTTGTTGCATTGTATCATTTTGTGATTGCAGCTCTTTGACATTTTTCTTTAGTAAAGCGTTTTGTTCTTTTAATCCTTTATTTCACTTAGGACTTCTTTGAGTTGCTCGGACTGCTCATCAAATTTATCCGACATAAATTTTACAGAATTGCAAATGTCGTCAGAATTTAATTCTTTTTTGAGCTTCATACACAATTTGTTTATAAAGTCAGAATTATCGCATAGGGATTTTATAGCTACGGTGGCCGTTGATGTTGATGTTGTTGGTTGTGTACGACATGTTGAGCATTTCCAATTGTGTTTATTAGTTTGTGTTCGCGTTTTTGCTTGTTTCTTTCTTTCGTGGCTCGCTATCTTAATTTACCCTAACTCCTTGTGGAGCATGGTGCGTTGACGACTACCGTGAGTAGTCGTAAAATACGTCCTCGAGATACTTGTAACTTATAAGCGATAGGTGGAGCAGTTCCTGACTTTGCTTCACCGGCGACGTGGTCAGAACCGTATGTGGTATAAATTAGAATAAGATTCAGGGATGTGATAATGCTGCTCTACGTATCCCTATAGTTTCACCTTATGTCAAACATTTACTTCAGGAAACCAAAATGTTGTCGGTATCCGATTCCTCCTTAAGTGCAGCCACAAGTGGCTTGAACAGATAGTCGTATTACGACACTCCTGGAAAAGGCGTTGGCATTATTCATACACCAAATGCCACAAAGGGTCTCCTTTTTTGTAAAGCTAATTTAATTTGTTTGTTTTTGTATTGTTTATAAAGTGCCTTGCGATGGAAAAATATAGAGCAGCATGAAAGAACTTGCACTTTTTATTCATCGATTTGATATAGTTGGCCTTGAGAGCACTTAATGCCCCTGGGGCATACGTCAGGATGATACGAGACAAGTATGATGGAGCTTCAACTAAGGTTAGATGTCCAGCCGGGGAACCAGAAGAATTTTCGGATAATGTCGGAGTACACCAGGACAGTGTAAAATGAGTTTTCATCACATTAACATTTTTGGTTTATTTCTATCATTTAGCGTTTTTTCGACTTCATTATAGTAAAATTAACTATCCTATATTTTCAGCTTCAATTTTTTGTAATTTGACCCAATCTAGTCGTGGGAGGGAACTTTTTTGCAAATCAAAGAATAATCTATTACACAAGGTACTTCCGTTTATATCATATAAGGATAATGTTGTTCGTCGTGGTGGAAGTATTGGAATTTTGAAAAACATTTGTTTTGATCCAGTATATCATGATGTATTGTTTGATGGATCAGACACTGTATTATGCAGTTTACTGTACCCTTTAGCTGGCCCCGATGAATTCACAGATGAGGAAAACGACATGTTGCCTATTGAGCTGCAGGTAAGTCTGTAACTGGATTCCATGTCTAATGTATGTAGATAGATATTATGTATTAGGAATGCAAGCGCTCCTTTTGGGTTAGGACTTTGCCTGGCGGCTCTATCGCCCCTCAAAAATATACAATCACCGTGAATGTGGACATACACTCCCAGTCACTTGAATAGGGACAAACTTTTCGAGAGTTGTTTATCTCAAAATATCCTTTTCCTTGCAGCGGAGAGGATAACGCAGTATTTGTTTACAAAGGCTATTACGTTGCTCATAGTTTGCGAGAAAAAAATGGAACATTTAATAACAACAGTTATGTTTTATCAACATTATGCTGATGCACTAATAAATTCTATGTTCAAAATTTGGTCACTTGAATAGGGACAGTTGCGATTCGGCCGTTTTTTCGAAAGTGCTAGTATCGTATCCTAACTGTTTTTGTTTTAATCCACTCAGATTGGGTTTTGACTTTAATTTTTGTACGTTTCGGTAATCATGGGTAGAGGAAAAAACATTAAATACCGCGCAAATGGCTCAAATCGATCTTTGAGAAATTAACAACACAGATTACGCGAAATTTCGACAATGGTGAAAAAAAGTAAATCGGTTGTGTTTAACTATTTAAAAAATAAAAGTGGATATGGACGAAACATAAAAGGGCGTACGCGAGGTGCCCAAACCGCCAAAGAGGTGTAATAGCCCCCGACAACAGAAAATAATCCCAACAGCAGAGTGCGAGCGGGTCGCATTTCGAACGCACCCTCTGTCACGAACTATGACACGAGAGGCCGTTCGCAAATAAAAACGTCAAACGTCAAACAGCCTCGTGGGAGAGACAGTGGCGATTTCCGGTGTGGTGGTGTTGTGTGACAAGAGCGCACTGTCGGTGCAGTATTTATCGGGAAACTCGTGCGTGATTCCAACGTAAAAGCAGATTACCGGAATTGTTATTCCGTAATCGTACGCTACCGCTTGAAACGAACAAAAAAAGTGAAAGTACATCGGGGTACTACATTCGCTTTGATTAGCACGCAATTTGGCGAATCCACTTCATCCGGATCTGGTGCATAGGTTGCTGGCCTGGGTGTCTCCCTATTTGTGCCACCAAGACAATGTCGTCCGCCCAGGTACTTGTTCCCTTTTCTTCTTCCCTAGAGGAGAGTAAATAGTAAAAGAAAAAAAATCTCCACAATTTTAGGTGGCGGCACTCCTGCGCGCATGAACGGAGAAAGTGTGCGGTCGAAGCACGGCAAAGGATTCACCCCGGCGACGAAACTCCCCTGTGCAAGTGAGACAGCGAAGGGCCTCTTCGGGGTTCGCACCCAAAAGTGGAAAACGATCGTGTAATAAGGTCGGTACAATTTTTTTTTTTGGGTTACATTGTGGCCTACGACACTGTAGACCATTTCTTCTCAGAGGAGGCCGAATAGGATCCCAGTCTCGCTCCCAGGTGCAATGAGAGGGGCTTCCAGTTTAGAGCGAATCCCGGTTTTGAATTTTACTTGCTCACCGTGGAGCATCTGTTGCGCTGGATTCGTAAAACAGATACGTGTACAAAAAGAAATTTGGAACGGATCGTATGATTATGAGTAGCCCAACTATAAGAAGGGTTAGAATGCATCGACCTACGATGTCGGTCCGCGATCAACGTATGGAAATGTTAGTTTATCGCAACCACCCTATCTAGCTTCGCAGGCGTTTAAATAGTAAACATGTGAGAGGTGGTTTGAAAATTCTTTTATTTTCTTTTCCTTTTTTTTCTATTAATGGTATGCATAAATATAGATATAAACGAAATCACACTCGCGAATTTATAGATGTGATAAGTTGTTTCTTGAAAAGCAAGTGCCATTTATCAATTATTTCGAAAACGTATTCATATGCATATCCTGAGATAACATACAGCAGTAAACTGCCGACAAAACAACAACAATTATGTAAATATGTATATACACTTAATGAAGAGGATATGAATAAGTAAATTAAGCTCTCGAAATTACAAGGTTGGGCATTAAGCTTATAAATACACAGTATTGAATTAGCTAATTAAGTATGAATAAGTTAAATAATAATTCGTGGTATCGCTTCGGTCTCCTTTTCTCTTCGCATTTCATCGTTAAGGCTCATCGTTTCCCTCCCCTCTCCGGTGCGCACCCTAGGGTTTGAAGGTTAAATCCCACTATGTGTAAATAAAAGAAGAAAAGTAGACCAGAGTGTTGACTAAGTATAGCAATCCTATGTATTAATATATATATGTTAGGAACCAAAGGACATGTCAACATATAATTATATCTCCAACTCGAAAAGTTATGCCAATTATAACGTCATGAATTTCACATAAACTTACCGTGTTTGCTTTCCTGCTTCCTCCCCAGATGGATCATCCTCGTTCGCCAATGAAGCCGTCTCATTAGCGGCTTGTACTTGTTTCAGGAATGCCTCGTTTGTTGATCGTCGAAGTCGCTTTTCTCTCCACTTTTCTTTTCAGCTTCTGTTCAGGTTGTTACCGGCCTGGCAGATACCCGCGTGCAACAATTCTCTTACTGTAACACCGCCGATCGCTAGACCCCCTTTTTACATGGAACCCGACCCACATTCCCGGTAGCTGAGCTCGGGCACCGGCACGCGACGGGGTCCCTTGCTGTCACCAACTGTCTCCACCTGTTAGGGATGAAAAATAAGATTTCTTTGTGAGAAATACGGCAATGGTTACAAAATGGCGCCCAACAACGTGGTGCCCACGAGTTCTTCGGTTGACTTCGTCAATCAAGGGAACTCACGTCACCGAGAGTTCCCTTCGTTATGCCCCACTGCCGAACTTGTCAGCTGTCGAGGTTCATCCTCAAATGGTACTACACGTACAAGGGAAATCAACAAGTTCGGCCCATTTTTTTTTTCTCTCCACTTCACTTCCTTTAATTCCTTTCCCTATCCGTTAAAATCCCAATCCTTGTAACGTAGCTTTTCCTATCCCCTCCTATCCCCCAGACAGGCAGTGTCTACTTGTATCGTCTAATGCTTTTGCATCGTGGATAATCCCTCCAGAAAAAAGAAACTTCCTGGAAATGCTGACATAGGAATTCATTTCTATAGTCAGACCGGGTTTCTTAGATGGTTTACCACCTCCCTGTGTAGACACTGACCTCTTTTAAATAAACCTCCGACAAGTCTGAGGTACGAAATCCTCCATGGTCTGAGCGTCGTAAAGTAAGGGGAAGGTGTGGTTGAGAATTGCGGGTGTATGGTGTTTACGCTGTACCTAGACTCCCACATTCGGAACCTATACTTAACGATTAACGGACTATGGATGAGGACATTCCTCAGTACTACTCCCTTACATTGATCAATTTGTTTTTCTCACAGCGACAATCAAACAACGAGACGTTCTTGAAACAAAGACCAAATCACTTCTTATAACATCTTGCGAACACTTAGGAAACATTTGGAGGGAGGGAAAAAGGAAAGCAAAACAAAACTTTGAAAATTTTTCTTTCTCTCGTTTTTCGATTTAATTATTATTACGTTTTCCTTCATTGCGATATAAATATAAATATAAATAAAAAAAAAATGCCATTAAGACACTCGCCGCCGAATACGGCCAGTCAAGGGGCAGTGACAAAGCGGGTGACGCGTGCCCCCCCCCCCCCGGTTGGGGTCTGCCGCCTCCAAATATGGGGTGGCGACAGCCGCCAAACAGACCCGCTTGGCAGGGACACCCTCCTCCTCCATGGTGGGGGCAACAACCACCGGGGTGGGGCGAACAACCGCCTGAGGGATGGCGCCCGCAACAACAGCCGCAGCCGAATCAACATCAGGTCACGCCGCGCCCAGCAGAGGCACGAGCTGCGACCCCTCAACCAGCAACACCGAATGTTAATCAGAACCAGCCACAACAACCGGCCCTAGTAAACCCAGCTCCACAGGGACTCGACGCAGTGATTCAGCGAGCGGTTGAAGCTGAATGTGCGAGGCGTTTTGCTGCATTAGGTGCGGAAGAGACCCCGCGTGCATCGATTCCGCGGACTGACTCAGAGCCCCCTCGAAGCCGCTCTGTTGTGTCATCCGCGATAATTCAACCCCACCAAGTCCATCGTTCGATTTCCGAATGGGGGCTGAAGTTTGGTGGAACGGCCGTTGATGCTTTCATCCGGCAAGTTGAACTGTTTACCGACCGTACGCTCGGAAGCAATTACGACTACATCTTTTTGTATGCCCACCTCTTCTTCGCGGGTGATACAGCAGAATGGTTTCGAGAGTTTGCGGCCAGTGCACGGAACCAATACACGTGGCGGACTCTCAAAGATGCACTCCGCCGCCAATATGCAGACCCGTATGACGATGACGATCTGCTTGAGATGATGAGGAGGCATCTTCAGAAAGAAGGGCAAACTTTTGACGCCTTTCTCAAAGAGATCGGTCAGCTCAACAACCGAATGCGTGATCCTCTCTCGGACCGGGAATTGACGAGAATGGTGAAGAGGAATCTTAGGGAAGATCTAAGCCGTCCGATCCACCGCGAACGCTTCGTAAATTTGCTGGAGCTCCGAGAGGCGGTGCGAGAAATCGAGCATTTTGATGAAAGAATGAAGACCAGAGGATCGTCTTCCCACTCTCGTCAAGTCGCGCGTTCGAGAGTCTCCGAGATACAACCGGCCCCTACGCTGGTCTCACTCGACCAGGCGGAAATAGCGGCGATGAATACAAATTCCACTTGTTGGAATTGTAAAAAACCCGGCCATTCGTATGCTGACTGTCGGGAGGCGTTGAGAGTATTCTGCTTCGGCTGCGGAGCATCCGGGGTGGTTAAGCCACAATGTGAGCGCTGTAATCGTTCAAAAAACGACTTAAGAAGGAGGCCTCAACATCAACAGAGGTTCTCCCAGGGCGTGCAGACGGACCCTATCGGCCATGTGCCACCTCCGTAATCACGCCGGACTCGGCAGCTTCGAAGCAGAAGGCTGCTATGCCTCCTGGACACTCTGCTGTCCACCCTGATGAGATCGTAACCTACCCGGATTTGTACTCTTCATCTGACTTGTCCCATTCACCCGACTTGACTTCTTTACCGGATTTGTCTCATCCACCTGATTTGTCCTACCCACCTGCGTCGCACATGAAAATCTCTCCAGACTTACCTTCGCCACCGGCTCCGTCTATCGCAACCCCACCTGTTGGAAATCATCCTCTCTCTAGTACAGCACCCGTGCTGAAAACGACAGACTCATTAGTCAAAGAGACCGAGGTCGTTAAGATACTGAAATCTTGTCCGGCTTCCACATCAATACCAACGCCTACAACCCTGATACCATCCGCGCAACCCAAACATTATAGTTTCAAACCCCTCCACGAGCGAATACAAAGGTACGACGAGGCACGACAGCGGCTATTCGCCGTAAGTTCGGTGCAGCCTCATCGTCCGAAACGTGCCACTCTCCGATACAGAAGCTTTTGGAGGAAAGTGCGTGAATCTCGTCGAAGATTTTGCGAAGTTCGCCTATCGGACATACCCAAGGGAGACCTTAGGCCATATGCGAACGTCACCCTTTTGGGACGCACAGTTACCGGTCTGGTAGATACTGGCGCCTCCTGCAGTGTGATTGCTTCCGACTTGGCAGAGTCGATTCTGAAGGATCACCGCTACCCGTATGAAAAATTTCGACTGAGAGTAACAACTGCCGATAACACCGGCCATCTCACTGAAGGAAAAATCCGAGCTGAAGTCACGTTTCGTGGTCGAACCGAAAACATAGACCTGCTCATAATTCCCACTCTCAGTCAGAACCGGTACTTAGGCGTTGATTTTGTCCGAAGTTTCGAACTAGCGTCCGACTTATTTACGCCTTCTCAACGTTTATCGGCAATTACTTTTGATCTAGCGGAGCTGACCAGCCGTCACTCCCTAACTGCTGACCAGCAATGGCGCCTCAACACCAACAATAAGCCTATAAAGCAAAGACATTACCCCGTCTCTCCTGCCGTCGAGAAGCTGCTTTATAAGGAAGTAGACCGGATGCTTGCAATGGGGGTGATTGAGGAGTCACAAGGTGCGTGGTCATCACCAGTCACCCTGGTGGTAAAACCGAATAAAGTGCGCATGTGTTTAGACGCACGTAAAGTGAACGCAGTGACTGTGAAGGATGCTTATCCTTTGCCGCTCATTGACGGGATTCTGAGCCGGCTCCCCAAAGCGGAGTATAAAACGATCCTAGATCTCAAAGACGCTTTCTGGCAGATTCCCCTCGACGAAGCGTCAAAGGATAAGACAGCCTTCACAGTCCCTGGTCGGCCGTTGTATCAGTTTGTGACCATGCCCTTTGGGCTTTGCAATGCGCCCCAAACTATGCAACGGCTGATGGATCGCGTAGTTCCTCTGCACCTGCAGAACCAAGTCTTCGTGTACCTGGATGACTTGTTGCTGATCACGACCACCTTTGACGAGCATTTGCTGCTGCTGCAGGAAGTGGCGCTGTGTCTTCGTAAGGCAGGATTAACAATTAACGTTGAGAAGAGTAAGTTCGTCATGACGCACGTTCGTTACTTGGGACATATCATCGGAAACGGTACCATCAGAACCGACTCTGACAAGGTGGAAGCAATTGCGAGTTTTCCACGACCATCGACGGTAAAACAGCCCCGTCGCTTTTTAGAAATGTGTGGATGGTACCAGCGCTTCGTCCCCAACTACGCTACCATTTCATCACCGCTGACGGACATGTTGCGGAAAGGACGTAGTTTCGTTTGGGCTGAGGAAGGAGTCCGGGCTTTCAAGGCACTGAAAGACTGTCTTTCCCAGGCGCCTGTGTCACATAGCCCTGATTTTGCGCGCCCTTTTGCCATCCAATGTGACGCTAGTCAACATGGCATCGGCGCAGTGTTAACACAGACTACCGACGATGGACTTGAAGTGCCTATTGCCTTCATGTCCCGGAAACTTAATTCAGCCCAGCGAAACTACTCCGTTACGGAACAAGAGTGTTTGGCCGCGGTGACCGCAGTCAAGAAATTTAGGGCCTACGTGGAAGGGCAGGATTTCAGTATTATTACCGACCATGCATCCCTGAAATGGCTGATGAATCAGTCAGACTTGCAGGGTAGGTTGGCTCGTTGGGCATTGAAGCTGCAAGGCTTTCGTTTTTCCATCACTCACCGTAAAGGGAGCCAGCATGTGGTTCCAGACACTCTGTCACGAGTCTACTGCTCAGAGTCTCTGTCGGTACAAGATCCGTTCTACAATTCCGTTGAAGTTGATCTGAACGCATCTCATTTTAAATCCGCAGAGTACAAAGAGTTGGTGGATCGCGTAGACGCTAATCGACATGTTTTCCCAGATCTCAAAACCACCGACGGATACGTGTATAGACGCAGTGAGCACGCGACCGGAAACGATGCTCAAGAACAAATGGCATGGAAGCTTTGGATACCGAGTGGGCTTACACACGAGTTAGTACGTCGTGCACACGAGCACCCACTGTGTGCGCATGGAGGTACAGCCAAACCTTGCAACGCCTAAGGGTGTTGTTTTTCTGGCCCAACATGGCTAAAGACGTTAGCGAATATGTTTCCTCCTGCGACGTGTGTAAGCAAACCAAAGCCCCGAACCAAACTCTCCGACCGCCTATTGAGAGCCGGTTCGTTTCCGATCGAGTGTTCCAGCGCCTTGTAGTGTATTGTAGTGTATACCTCATAGTGTATACCACGTAATATTAAGTAGTGTAGTGTATTAATTATCTTGTAGTGTATATGTAATATAAAACACGCGACAGAAATAGCCCGCGCCAAGCAATAAGGTATCCCATATCCGAAAATAGGAAGAATAACAAACAGACGAAAATAGTAAATAGTATGCAAGTCCATTCATTCATTCTGTTTTGCAATCCGATATGCAGTCTGTATGCATATGACTGGAAATGTGCATATGACTTGAGTGTCCGCGTTTGAGACATTGAAGGTCAGTTAATTTCTGAAAAACTTTTCCCATGGGAACCGAGAAATTGCTTGACGCGCACTTTTTCTTTAGGCCTAAGTCATAATGTAAATTAGTATAAATAGTGTTAAGTTTTGTAAATAAAATATCAGTCTTTTACTATAAACACCAATAGGCAGATCTCTGCCGCCGTTTTATTCTAGACAGATCTCGTTTAGCAGTTGCCAGCTGCTTGCCTAATTAGTGGCAGTCAAATATGGTAAGTTCGGCAGTTAACCTACTGCTTGCCTTCTAACGGCAGAACAAAGGTATATTTCGGCAGTTTGTGCCTATTAAAGAGCGGAAGACAGCTGCTCTCCAAATCTCTGTCTTAGGTCTGATTTGTCCTTTCTTTGACACTTTTTCATGTGGAAATAATCGAACATATTACAGCCTATACATGGATCTGTTGGGCCCGTTTCCGAGATCTAAATCGGGTAACATCGGAGCCATTGTTTTAGTCGACCACCTCTCAAAATACTGCTTCGTGGAACCAATCCGAAAATTTACCGCAGAGATTTTGACCAGTTGGCTCGAGACCAGAGTGTTCCACGTATTTGGAGTACCGGAAACCATATTGACTGACAATGGACAACAATTTAAGGCACATGTTTTCAACGCAATGCTTGAGCGTTACGGAGTGCAGCATTTGTATACGGCGGTATACTCACCTCAGACCAACGCGTCCGAACGGGTGAACCGCTCAATAGTAGCCGCTATTCGTGCGTACGTGCATCCAACGCAAAATAATTGGGATGCAAAGTTGTCACATATCAGCTGCGCACTCCGTTCTGCTCAGCATGCGTCGATAAAAATGTCGCCTTACTTTGCTGTCTTTGGTCAGCCAATGGTTACCAATGGTAATACTTACGCTCTTTTGCGTAACGTACAATTTTTGAGTGAAAACACCAACGTATTAGACCCCTGCGACAAATTTAGCATCTTAAGGCAGATTTGCAGGGAAAACCAGTGGGCATATTCCACGTCAAAGATCTCCGGCGTTAACAAGAGGCACGGACGGCATACGCTTCTCAGTTCCTTTCCCGGGCTGAGCCTGTGGAAAGGACCTGTGTTGTAATAGCCCCCGACAACAGAAAATAATCCCAACAGCAGAGTGCGAGCGGGTCGCATTTCGAACGCACCCTCGGTCACGAACTATGACACGAGAGGGCGTTCGCAAATAAAAACGTCAAACGTCAAACAGCCTCGTGGGAGAGACAGTGGCGATTTCCGGTGTGGTGGTGTTGTGTGACAAGAGCGCACTGTCGGTGCAGTATTTATTGAGAAACTCGTGCGTGATTCCAACGTAAAAGCAGATTACCGGAATTGTTATTCCGTAATCCTTACGCTACCGCTTGAAACGAACAAAAAAAGTGAAAGTAAATCAGGGTACTACATTCGCTTTGATTAGCACGCAATTTGGCGAATCCACTTCATCCGGATCTGGTGCATAGGTTGCTGGCCTGGGTGTCTCCCTATTTGTGCCACCAAGACAATGTCGTCCGCCCAGGTACTTGTTCCCTTTTCTTCTTCCCTAGAGGAGAGTAAATAGTAAAAGAAAAAAAATCTCCACAATTTTAGGTGGCGGCACTCCTGCGCGCATGAACGGAGAAAGTGTGCGGTCGAAGCACGGCAAAGGATTCACCCCGGCGACGAAACTCCCCTGTGCAAGTGAGACAGCGAAGGGCCTCTTCGGGGTTCGCACCCAAAAGTGGAAAACGATCGTGTAATAAGGTCGGTACAAATTTTTTTTTGGGTTACATTGTGGCCTACGACACTGTAGACCATTACTTCTCAGAGGAGGCCGAATAGGATCCCAGTCTCGCTCCCAGGGGCAATGAGAGGGGCTTCCAGTTTAGAGCGAATCCAAATGTACCGAATCCCGGTTTTGAATTTTACTTGCTCACCGTGGAGCATCTGTTGCGCTGGATTCGTAAAACAGATACGTGTACAAAAAGAAATTTGGAACGGATCGTATGATTATGAGTAGCCCAACTATAAGAAGGGTTAGAATGCATCGACCTACGATGTCGGTCCGCGATCAACGTATGGAAATGATAGTTTATCGCAACCACCCTATCTAGCTTCGCAGGCGTTTAAATAGTAAACATGTGAGAGGTGGTTTGAAAATTCTTTTATTTTCTTTTCCTTTTTTTTCTATTAATGATATGCATAAATATAGATATAAACGAAATCACACTCGCGAATTTATAGATGTAATAAGTTGTTTCTTGAAAAGCAAGGAGTTTTTTTTTGTTTTGGTTGCCATTTATCAATTATTTCGAAAACGTATTCATATGCATATCCTGAGATAACATACAGCAGTAAACTGCCGACACAACAACAACAATTATGTAAATATGTATATACACTCAATGAAGAGGATATGAATAAGTAAATTTAGCTCTCGAAATTACAAGGTTGGGCATTAAGCTTATAAATACACAGTATTGAATTAGCTAATTAAGTATGAATAAGTTAAATAATAATTCGTGGTATCGCTTCGGTCTCCTTTTCTCTTCGCATTTCATCGTTAAGGCTCATCGTTTCCCTCCCCTCTCCGGTGCGCACCCTAGGGTTTGAAGGTTAAATCCCACTATGTGTAAATAAAAGAAGAAAAGTAGACCAGAGTGTTGACTAAGTATAGCAATCCTATGTATTAATATATATATGTTAGGAACCAAAGGACATGTCAACATATAATTATATCTCCAACTCGAAAAGTTATGCCAATTATAACGTCATGAATTTCACATAAACTTACCGTGTTTGCTTTCCTGCTTCCTCCCCAGATGGATCATCCTCGTTCGCCAATGAAGCCGTCTCATTAGCGGCTTGTACTTGTTTCAGGAATGCCTCGTTGGTTGATCGTCGAAGTCACTTTTCTCTCCACTTTTCCTTTCAGCTTCTGTTCAGGTTGTTACCGGCCTGGCAGATACCCGCGTGCAACAATTCTCTTACTGTAACACCGCCGATCGCTAGACCCCCTTTTTACATGGAACCCGACCCACATTCCCGGTAGCTGAGCTCGGGCACCGGCACGCGACGGGGTCCCTTGCTGTCACCAACTGTCTCCACCTGTTAGGGATGACAAATAAGATTTCTTTGTGAGAAATACGGCAATGGTTACAGAGGAAAGGGCCATTCTGCGAGCCGCCTCTAATTTTGCACTATCAGCGGCTAGAATTGGAGCTAAAGTCGGCGTTACAGCTAGTTTATCAACAGTACAACGTGTAATAAGGAATTCCTCACACATAAAACGGAAGAAAATTCAAAAAAAAACCACATCTTCATCATCAATGTAGCACGATAGCCCGACATCGGGCCTTGGCCGCCTGAATCGTTGACCTCCAATTGTCGCGGTTACGTGACCTTGTCCTACAATTTCGGAAGCCCAGCAGCTGGTGGGCGTCTTCACCTACGGAGTTCTCCCAGCGAGCTCTCGGTCGTCCACGCAACCTTGCTCCGTCAATTCGTTGTGCGTTCATAACTTTCTTTGGCATGCGATTGTCGTCCATCCGTTGGACATGCCCCGCCTATTGCAGACGTTGAAGCTTCACGATTTTCGATACTTCCAGCTCATCGTACAATTGATACAACTCATGGTTGTATCGGATACGCCATTGGTCCCGCTCGCGAACGGCCCCGAAAATTCGCCGAAGCAACTTTCGTTCGAATCGGTGTAGCAAAATTTCGTAGGCTTGGGTAAGGGTCCATGTTTCGCAGCCATAACATAGCACGGGTCGAATGATCGTTTTGTACACGCGGAGCTTCGTGTTCCTGTGCGCAAGTTTCGAATTACTTATAGGGAGGACAGAGAAATATGTCTTATTGGCTAGTTGTATCCGTCGCTTAATTTCGTCGGTTTCGTTGGCGTCCTTTGATAAGTTACAACCCAGACAGTTGAAGTTGTCTACATACTCGATACCCCACTGTGATGCTTGAATTTGCTGGCGTCCTTGTTTTCGATTGCATCATGGTCTTTGTTTTGCTTTCGTTGATATGTAGTCCAACTTCCTTTGCAGCGTTATTGAGGTTATGCAGGAGGCTTTCTCTTCGAGACATGATGTTGATATCGTCGGCGTACGCTACTAATTGAGTCGACTTGATGAGTAGCGTTCCGCTACTGTCCATATTCATGGCTCGAATTACAAACTCCAAAGCCAGGTTGAAGAGCGTCGGCGCCAGCCCGTCGCCCTGCTTGAGTCCAGTACGAGTTTCAAATAGGTCAGTGAGTCGGTTCTGCACTTTGACCTGCGAGACGGTATTAGTCATCGTCATCCTTGTGAGTCGCACTAACTTTGCCGGTATACCAAAATTCAGCATAATGTTGTACAGTACACTTCTTCTTCTTCTTCTTGTAGCGGTGATACAGTACACTTCGATCGATACTGTCCTATGCCTGCTTGAAGTCGACAAAGATTTGGTATACGTCGATGTTATATTCCCAGCACTTTTGGAGTAGTAGCTTCACTGTGAAAAGCTGACCGGTCGTTGAGCGACCAGGTCTGAAGCCGCCTTGATACTCGCCAATGATTCGTTCTGCGTACGGATTAATTCTCTTTTCAAGAATTTTCGATAATATCTTATAGGCCGTACAGACTAATGATATGCCCCTGTAATTCTCACACTTCAGCTTGTCACCCTTTTTGTGGATTGGGCAGATTATGCTTTTGCGCCAATCTTCGTGGATTACCTCGTCGTTCCATATTTTCAGCAGTAGCACATATACAGCGTTGGTCAGGCACGTTCCACCGTGCTTCAGCAGTTCTACTGGGATCTCGTCAGCGCCGGGCGCTTTATTATTTTGGAGCGACTGTATGGCAAGACTCACATCCTCTACTGTTGGGGGTAGAACGGGAGGGCCTGGTTCGGCTAACTGCTCAAGAGCTAGCTCCGCGGGGGATGTTGATGATGCATTGAGGAGCTCTTCAAAATGCGAGGCCCATCGTTTGTTGACGCTTTCGATGTCGCTGATGATGTTACCATCCTTGTCCTTACATAGGCTTGTCCTGGGCTGATATCCGTTCTTAATATTATTTATAAGTTTGTACGCCTGTCTAATGTTCTTACTGGCTAATCTTTGATTTATTTGCTGCAACTGCTCGTCAAAATGTTTGCGTTTCTTACGTCTAATTAACCTATTAGATACTCGCCAAAGTTCTTTGTATCTTTCTTTCTTGGCTCGGGATGCGCGTTGTGTGTATTGGCGATAGGCTTCATTTTTCGCCTCAATCGAGGCCCTGCATTCGTCGTCGAACCAGTCTGCTCGTCTGCGCCGGCCTTTATATCCCACGACCTCTTCTGCGACCCCCTTGATGCTGTCTTTGAGCTCCTCCCAGAACTCATGGATGCCTAAATTGTTGATGTCATCAAGCATGGGTGACAGTTTTTCCTCTAGTGCTGTAGTATACGCAGCCGCCGTGGCATCATCAATCAAATTGTCAACCTCGAAGATCTTGGCAGGGTTGATTCTCGTTAGGTGCACCGAAGAGATTCTGCACCTGTAGGTCGTCTTCACCAAATAGTGATCGGTGTCGCAGTTGGCTCCTCGATAGGATCGAACATCTAGGACATTAGAAGCCCATCTCTTGCTGATCAGTACGTGGTCGATCTCGTTCACGGTGTATTCATCTGGAGATTTCCAGGTCTGCTTATGGATTCGTCGATGAGGGAAGCATGTAGAGCTTATGACGCAAGTTTCTGCCGCTCGCGAAGTCGATAAGTCGCTGACCGTTGTTGTTGTTTTCGTCGTGGAGGCTATGACCACCAGTAGTTCCCCTATGCCAGCATTCGTTTCCGACTTTGGCGTTACAGTCTCCTAGCAGCAGCTTGACGTCTTTTGATGGAAGTGAATCGAAGAGTGTTTCTAGGTCGTTGTAGAACTCGTCCTTAATCGCGTCTTCTTTTACTTCTGTCGGGGCATGCGCATTAATGAGCCAGAGATTAGCGAAACGGGTCTTAATGCGGATCGCACATAGCCGCTCGTTGATGGGTTTGAAGCCGATAACGTGGTCCTTGAGCTGCTTATTCACGATGAAAGCTACTCCAAACTCCATGTTGCCCTCCTCTTTACCACTCGTAAAAATAGTGTGCGAACTGAGGTCGTTAATCTCGCTTTTGAGCCATTTAGTTTCCTGGATTGCAACTATGCTCAGCTTGTATTGTTCTACCTGATCCAGGAGGGCCCTTAAGGCCCCCGGTCTATTCAGGGAGCGTACATTCCAGGATCCGAAAGAGTAATCAGTTGTTCGTTTGCGGGGTCGTCGTTGTTTTGTATCCGTCCAATCTGAGGCTTTTGTTTCAGGTTTCTTGACTTGAAGTTTTTCTTATGATGGGTTGTCGGCACATCGCTAAACCATGATAGTGTATAATCGTTTAGTAAAGGCCATCATGGGCATGCCTCGAAGATGCTGCTTTAGTGGTTGAGTTAGACTTTTCTGTCACCTATCACGTTAAGTAACCTGAGACGCTGCAGATGTAAATACAGCACTCAGGCGCAGCGGTGCTTCTTCCAAATGACGCATCAGATGATGTGACTTAGCCGTTAGAGGTTTTACCCACTACCGTTACCAGGGGGCGCCCGCGCGGAGGACACATGGAGATGTCTTTTGCCCCTTTTTTCGTCCATATCCACTTTTATTTTTTAAATAGTTAAACACAACCCATTTACTTTTTTTTCCTATTTGCGAAATTTCGCGTAATCTGTGTTGTTCATTTCTCAAAACATCGATTTGAGCCATTTGCGCGGTATTTAATTTCCTCTACACATGATTACCGAAACTTACAAAAATTAAAGTCAAAACACAATCTGAGTGGATTAAAACCTTAGAAAAAGCATAGTAACCCATGCCATGCGTTAGTCCAGAATGGCTATGTGATCACACAACCCATATGTGTTTGACTCCAAATTTATTACACTACACTCCACGAAATAATTCAAACGTCAAAATATTGTCGATGCAATTATTAACCCTTCTGTCGTCGCCTACGAGCTATTATGCCTAAGGTGTAGCTGAATTTTCTGTGAAATCAATCTTAATTTTTGTAGAGGTTTAATTTTGGATCTTGAAACAGTTTACATACTATGTCTTACGATGATGCGCCGTTTTTTCGTTTCCTTAGACATAGTTTACATTTCGCCGAACGTTTGATCGCATTTGTGGCCGTCGGTTCCTTTGAAATATATATGGAAAGGGGTGGAAAATATTGTTGAACGATATTTTTCATCAAGATATAGTACCAATGGTCTGTCTGGATCTATACGCCAACAGAAGGGTTAAATATCACGTTGGCATTTTAAGAGAGTAATAAATATTACGCGGATTTTATATTCTCAATTGTAAACAAAAAATTGACGTTTGAATAAAATTTTCACGCATACTATGAACTGCAATAGTGTGAAAACGGTGCCATTTTTATTTTCTGATGGCCATTCTGGACTAACGCATTGCATGGGCTACTATGCTTTTTCTAAGATTCAAACAAAAACAGTTAGGATACGATACTAGCACTTTCGAAATAACGGCCGAATCGCAACTGTCCCTATTAAAGTGACCAATTTTTGAACATAGAATTTATTAGTGCATCAGCATAATGTTGATGAAACATAACTGTTGTTATTAAATGTTTCATTTTTTTCTCGCAAACTATGAGCAACTAATAGCCTTTGTAAACAAATACTGAGTTATCCTCTCCGCTGCAAGGAAAAGGATATTTTGAGATAAACAACTCTCGAAAAGTGTGTCTCTATTCAAGTGACTGGGAGTGTATGTTGTCTCATGTATTCTGCGTGTACTCATCAAATGGACGATATCTGACGAATGCCGTTGCGGGTAAACTACAAGTTATTGAGTGGAGTGTAAACTGCTGCGGGAGGTGCAGGTGTTAAACTTAAGCGAATATGTCTAGTTGCGTTGTTGGTGGATGCAGCGGGTGGCGGTGGTGGTATACTGGCTTGAGAGGCAGGGGCAGGAATGTCCGGAGCAGTGGTGAAATATTGTTAAAAGTAAAATTTTTGGGGTTTTCGACTTTATATCGAAAACAGTGAATCTTATTGAAAAGAATTGTAAACAAGAATTAAAGTTCCGTTGCTTTAGTATGCTTACCAAATAACTCTGACATAAAAAAGTGTCCCCCCTCGCAGTTTTCTACAATGTCTTCATTCTGATGTATGTATAAGGAATATTACAAGATTGAAATTCTTAATAGGAGACAAGGCAACAAAAGGACACCAAACGTAAAAGAAATTTAATCTTAATTAAAATGGGAAATGTTACTGAAAAACGATCACGGAAATCACCAGAACCAACAAAAAACAAAAAAAAATGAGAAAAAAGTCAGACTTTCGACAATTTTTGATTTTTAAAAAGTTATAAGAAAGAAAAAGTGAAAAAAAAAATATTTTTCACTTTTATTAAGCTATATCGAAGGAACCGTTTGAAATTTCACGCAAATTTATAGAGGTTTAATTCTTGCTTACAATTCTTTTCTTTAAGATTCGCCGTTTTCGGTATAAAGCCAAAAACCACGAAAATCTCAACTTCAAAGCATCCCCTCCCTACGTAAGATAACCTCCCAATTTCGGGTCCTTTGATGTTTACTACATCTCTCTTTTGTGCATCCAATGATTGGCCTATATGCCGCACTTGTATTTTAACATTGTTGCCACTCAAATAGACTGAAACTGATTTGCGGCGACTGATATTAATTAAAATATTGTGGCCTTGTGGAATTTATGCAAAGCTGCGGCATAAATACTTCAATTTTTTTATGTATGGGTTTGGTCTTTTTCTGGTTTTAACTATACATATACACATACATATCTCTAAAACTATTATAATTCTTATTTTTTTTTTTCAAATTAACGATTATAAGATGGAAATAAATCTTAAATTAACATTTTTGTTTCAGTATTTGGGGGCAGACAAGCAACGGGAAGATGATCCTGATTTACGAAAAATGCTTCTTGAATCGCTGCTGCAACTTTGTGCAACGAAAAAGCATCGACAATATTTGCGAGATAAAGGAACATATGAAATCTTACGTGAATATCATAAATGGGAGGCAAATACGGGTGGAAACCGAGAAGCCCTTTTAGCGTGTGAGAATGTTGTAGATATTCTAATAAGGTAAAATAATATCAAAATTTGACATTAAATAATATACAAATTTGACAAAGTTCAATGTCTTTATAGGAAAGAAGATGAAATTGGTTTGGACAATATAAAGGAAATTGAGATCCCTTCAGATTTGACTGAAAAGTTTTTTAAAGATGATCAAAATTTTATTGAGGATCAATAAAATAAGATGAATTTCTGTATGTAGTCACACAGTTCGTTATTAATATAATTTCACATCATACATACATACATATGTTCGAATCTATTCTAGAAAAATACCGAGTGTACAGAGGGCTGCGTCCGCAATACGAGTGTTTTTTAGCATTAATTAATGCATAGTGAATATTTTTTGTACATATATTTTATAAGCAATATAATAAGAATTGTGCACAACATTAATGAAATGCTTCCTGCAAATATATTTTTGGATTTTTCTAAACTAAATATACGCATTCCAGAATGGAAGGCTAACGCATTTCATCCTGTAACACTTAATTAGACCAATCTAGAAATAGATTTACTATACATCCAGTTTAAATAAAAGTACTCAATGGCAAATGTACATACATATTTGGATTTATAATTTCTGATGAGTTCTCAACAAATAGAAACTCAGGCAACCGTAAGGATGGCTATTCATATAAGCTGAATTTATTAGCTCTAAATCCGTTACCGTTTCTCCGAATAGAGAAAAAGGAACTGAAATGATGAAATGAAATGATTTCGTTGAGCCCGTTGATATGTGTACCCACACAGACCTTTCCTATGCGTATTGAAAAAGTATACTTTTGCTACTATTCAGGGACAACTTGGTCCTATAAACTTCAAAAGTATTCGTGCCGAACACTATTACCATTCTATGCATTGCCACCAAATGTCGTGTTCATTGTTTAATCCAGTCACAAGATAAGCAGTGAAAAAAATGCTTAAGACGCTGCCCTGGTATTGTGAAACGCCTTTAGCATGTATCAGATTCTCTATATTTCCGGTTTGGACTAAGTTATTCGAATGAACATATTCCTTATGTCATTTCCTAAAAACCCTCATAAATTTTTTATATTTGCAGAACTAAGACGCATAATTGTGATTTCACAAATTTACTGTTATTTACTTTTTCTTATCAAATGTCAACACCCTTAGCGTATATAAGCGCATATTGACCAATTTTTAAGAAAAAAAACCGAGGTGAAAACGTAAACTTAACTTCAAACGCCCATAACTCCGTTATCATAAGGGTTTTTTGAAATATTCTACAAAAAACGCTAAAAACTAGAAATCTCAATAATGAATCGATAATTATGGTATAGCAGTGTACCAAATTAACGAAATACTAGCTAGTAGGAACAGTAGATAAGCGTACATGCTAATTAATACGATTAAAAGTGGATACTTGGATAGTGTTGGATACTGTAAGGATAAGGATGGCAATATAATCAGCGACATCGATAGCGTTGATAAACGGTGGGCTTCACATTTTGAACAACTCCTCAATTTTCAATCGAACAGCCCCACACAAAATGCTCTGGAGCAGATGGCTGATTTAGGCATTCCCGTCTAACCCCCCAACAGTAGAGGAAGTTGATATCGCCATGCAATCATTAAAACTTAGTAAAGCGCCGGGCGCTGACGATATTCCCACTGAAATGCTGAAGCATGGTGGGGAGAGCCTTGGTAAGGCTATTATACACACACTGCTCGTGAAAGCATGGAACGATGAGATAATCCCGGAAGATTGGCACAAAAATATCATTTGCCCATTCCACAAAAAGGGGGGATAAATTGAAATGTGAACTACAGAGGCATCTCATTAGTTTGTACAACTTAAGATTTTATCTAAAATTCTAGAAAATAGAAATACTCCGTACTCAGAACGAATCATTGGCGAATACCAAGGTGGCTTCAGACCTGGTCGTTCGACGACCGATCAGCTTTTTACAGTGAAGCTATGACTTCAAGCAGGCTACGACAGTTAGGATCGAAGTGTACGGTACAACATTTTGTTTGTTTTTTGGTATACCGGCAAAACAAGTGCGACTCATAAGGATGACCATGACTAATACCGTCTCGCAGGTAAGAGTTCAGAACAGATTCACTGACTCATTTGAAGCTCTTATTGGACTAGAGCAGGGTGATGGGCTGGCACCAACGCTTTTTAACCTTGCTCTGGAATAATCTCTATTACCTACACCCCAACTCGCAAAAATAACTGTTTTGTTTTGAGAGAAACGTGACCTTTTTTGTGGAACCGAGAGATCAAATTCATCGTTTCGTCTAAGCTCATATAACTGTACTCTACAAAAATTGCACCGGGACCTTCCGGCAAGTACCCGGCAGCTTTAGCTCCGAGAATAAGTAGGAGGCTGCTATTGTCGAGGGTGGTTACATCAATTATAATATATGCCTCGCCAGTTTGGGCCAGTGCACTGCGGTTCATCTGAAACGAACAGCCCATACACGTCGGAATGATGCCTTTGGAGATCCTAAACGGCGAGATCAACAGCCTGTATAGCGGCCGCGAAAGTACAACACTGACAACGTAGCCGGGGTCAGTAAACATAGAAAGGCTTGAGTCTATGAAGTGTCAGGTACGATGGAATGTGGCCTCTACTGGCTCCCAGACATAGCTGTGTGACTGGGCCGAAAACACTGGGATATACACCAGTGGCGAGGCGTGATTCACCACTCAAGGGAAGCCCGAAATTTCAGAACTTAATTGATACATAAAATATCATTTATTTGGGATCTTGTCATATTCTAGATAATGCATTTTGAAGGGAAGAGGAAGAGGTGATGGAGGCAATGCATCAGATGAAACGCGGAAAGGCAGTCGGCCCGGACAAAATCCCCGCGGAATTTTGGTTGAAAATGGAAAATGTCGGGCTTAGTTGGCTCACAGTTCTCTTCAACAAAATCAAAGGTGGGCAACCGATGCCTGATGCTTTCAGGGAAAGTTTTCTTCTTCCTTTCTATAAGAACAAGGGAGACTCACGCAAACTCAACAACTATAGGGCTATAAAGTTAACACCTCATACACTGAAGATCTACGAGCGAGTTGTCTGCAACCGATTGAGAAAGATTGTGCGGTTGAATGACAATCGATGCGATTCAGTGCATTCGTATTGCGATGGAAAAGTATAGAGCAGCACGAAAGGACTTGTATTTTGTGTTCATCGATTTGGAGAAGGCATTCGATAGAGTACCTCGTGATCTGATATGGTTGGCCTTGAGAGCACTTAATGTCCCCGAGGCATACGTCAGGATGATACGAGACATGTATGATGGAGCTACGACTAAGGTTAGATGCACAGCCGGTGAATCAGAAGAATTTCCGGTGAATGTCGGAGTACACCAGGGCAGTGTATTGAGTCCGTTGCTCTTCAACATCATCATGTGCTACTTATTAACACGTGTCTCCGACGGCCTAGAAATATCTCTTCTTTTTGCTGATGATATAGTCCTCAGTAGCCCAAACATCGTTGCCTTGCAAGCTGCGCTTACAAAATGGTGTGACATTTTGGAGGAGCATGGACTGAGGGTAAGTATAACAAAGACTGAGTTCTTATGCTGCCAATTCTCAGACCCAAATGCACCGATACCAGAAATGTACGTCAAAGGAGAGCAGCTTAAGTCTTGTACCAAGTTCAAGTACCTTGGCTCGATGGTGAACAGCGGAGCTACATGCGATGATGACATCAAACATCGCACAAAGGTTGGGTGGATGAGGTGGCGAGAAAACTCTGGAGTTTTCTGCGATAAGAAAATGCCACTGAAGCTAAAGGGCAAGTTGTACAAAACGGTTGTACGTCCCGCACTCATGTATGGATCAGAATGCTGGACCATGTATGAAGGTTACGCGAAAGAAATGACAGCGACTGAAATGAAAATGTTACGCATGTCAGTTGGTGTAACCAAAAGGGACCACATCAAGAGTAGCTACATCCGAGGCAGCTTGTCCATAGACCAACCAATCACCGAAAAGCTCGAAGACCGACGAATGGATTGGTATTGCCATGTTCAAAGGCGTCCGCCTGAGAACCCCGCAAAGAGAGCGATATCAATGGAAGTTCCACTTGATGGACCCAAGGCCAGAAGCAGACCAAAGAACACCTGGATGTGTCAAATGAAAAAGCAACAACAACGCATTGGTCTCGGCGATGACACGATCCAAGATAGAGCTGCCTGTAGAAATATGCTGAGAAATTATCGCCAAAACGGGCGATGTGCCTACACCGTTATTATTGTTTACAAAAATAGCAATTAAGAAGTAGTGTGACTGTCAACTGAATCACACTTCGCACTCGGATTCAGTTGTTGAGAAATGTTTTTGACAACGCAAATAGTCATTGTAAATTGTAAAAGGGAGACTTCTGAGGCAGAAGTACACCAACATTTTTACGCTTTTCTTTTTTTTATAGATAGTTCATTTCATTTTTGCGGTTCGTCGAACCACGATAAAAGCCTTTTCTGCAGAAACAAAACATATTCATGGAACCTCCGACTACACACCGAACTCGATGTTGGGCAAGTTATATTGTGCTCGTGATTCTACGAACACCTTGCATTTATAAATGTCTCTATTCTCATTAATGGGAATCTTATGACAAAAGTCAATTTGAGATGAAAAACGTATGATTTTTTGGACAAAAATTAACATTTTCGTGGAAAAGTACAAATTAGTAATTTTCGCAGAAATGAGCAATTTACGCCGAAATTCGCATCTATTTCGTGAATACGAAATTTCCGTACCTCTAGTAATACTCGTGCTCTGTGGCCGTGATCGTTCGGTCGCCACTCTGTGAAATAGACACTCATAGAGAAACGAGTTTCCAAACTCGGCACGACTCGTCGCAAGTTTATTATTCAGAAGAAGATGATAAGAAATATTCTTATCGTAGAATAATAAACTAACAATGCGACTAGGAAGTGGTATGGCTGACAACCGTATCACACTCCGAATTCAGTTGTCTTTGTACCGTTGATGACTACACACGGTAGTCGTCAACGCACCATGCTCGACTAGGAGTTACGGTAATGAAGAGAGAGTAATACTTACTAACTAGAGAAAATGTTACAGTATGTAGTAGTTCTTTCTACTTACTGTAGTTGGACTGTAAACAGTGTTGTGTTGATAAGTAGGAAAGGGAAGCCGCGAGGAATCGGCTCATACGGACGCCTCGCCACTGATATACACATATGGCCAAAAAAGTAAGTAGGTACACCCATACAATTTTTTTTTATCACCCTGTAGCCAAGTTGTTATTTCAGTAAATAAAATCTTATGTTAAAATTTAAATACTTAATTGGTGTGGAGCTAAATAATATGTAAATAAACCAATTAAAATAAATAACAGCTTTCATTTACCTTAAAAAAGTACGAATCGTCTAAAAAAAAAGCTGGAAAAAACTATAAGTATATTTCAGTTAATTTGATTAAAACTGGTTTTAATGCAAATATTACGATCTAATTCGACAAGAATTTGATTTCTTGTATTATTCAAAACTAAACTGCCCATTATTTTGAAAAAAAAAAAAATGATTGGTCCTCTGGAGATATTTCTTACGGCATGTTCCCATTTATCCACTTCAAAGTTTATTTCGAGAGGGACTAAGATAATAGGGGGATACCATTTAGTTTCTTGGGTCCGTTGGCATTGTTGCATCCTAATTGTTATATTGGCTATCTATTTGGGGTATAAAAATTTTAATAAAGCTATGGAAATTAAGCATGAAAGGGTACATGAGGGGTGTACCTTTTTTTTTTGTCCATTTGTGTACATAAATGTATTCGGGGTGTCCGGAAACTTCCGCATAAACACACCGGATTATGATTCCTCATGTGATTTCCAGCAAAAAAAGTTGTATGGAACATACTCCCAATTCTTAACCCTTTAGCTGCCACAGGCATTTGAAGATTTTCTCTTACGACTTAAACCTCAATATCAGTGGCGTAACGTTTCCCAATGGGGGCTCTTATCTTCGATTGTTTAACCAGAAAATATAGACAAAACCCGAATGTAAAGCAATCCAACAATAAGCAAATGCAACAAAAATGTATGTTCGAGCAATATGTTCCATTTTTTTATGAAATTTGAAATTTCAATAATTATACGTGATACTACTTAGACCATTTAGCTACTTATCACTTAATTCAAGAGAAGCGTCAAAAGAACACCATACATGCCAGTCTTGTTATAGTCATTGATTTTAGAGTAGAAGTGTTCACACCAAATCTGAGGATCACATGTGGAGAGCCCCTATGTAGGGCAAGCTAAACGAAAGCCAGTCGTTGGTGTATCTTTTGACTTGGACCTAATTGAACGATCTTTGCGTCGAAAGGTCACAGTTATCCCCTTTTATATAAACGTCGCGAACACATTTTTCTTGATGCAGCAGTCACTTTGTTTTCAAGAGTCAAATACTCAAAGAACTAAATGACAATGGCTCAATTTTACGCAAAAACCTTCAAGAGTCGTGCGAAGGAATTTTAGCGCCCGGAGCAGAACCTCGCTGAGCGCCCTCTTATATGTCTCACGAATATGAAATTTTCAGTATTTACGAACCCGACATTTTGGGGCTTAACGATTCTTACATAACTTAACTAACTTAACGATAGAAATTATCAAAAATTTGTATGTTCAAGCGAGCCGGAAAATTAAAAATTTCGAAATGCTGCTGAGGAGCCCATCTGCTGAAAAAATGAGATGTACCGTTAGCCTTTTGAAAAGTTTATTCAAAAATTTAAATCTTTGGAAATGAAACTTTACAAAAATTTCAGTATGAAACTTGGAAACTTTGAGCGTAGAAGGGATGAAAGTTAGGAATGCACAAAAAACCACACCAGTTGGAAATCGAATTGATTAATTTGCAAAAAAAGGACTTAAAGCCATTCTTAATTAGACACAAAGGATAACAGATAAAACAAAGTCATATTTGAACTAGCGCGCACTAGCACTAGGGCGCAGTTGGCAACACTTTGAGTGCCAACAATTTATTCATTAGAAAGCTGTTTCTAAAAAAAGGAACTTAAATAAAAAGAGAACATAGAGGAGCCATCGCCGTTGCATAACTTTCCTTCAGTTTTGATTATGATTATTTTGATTATTACAGCATAGACTATTATATAGACTACAGACAATATGCATTTATGTACTTAGGTGCGGATTTAATTCTATGGTAGACATCCTTTTTGCAGGAAACCAGAAACACTACCCCAAAACGCTGAATCCGCCATGGCTCAACACAACTATGGTCAAGTGTGCTCTCATAGCAGAAACCGCTTACTGTGCCTGCAACGATCAAAGCTCAACTAAACCCACCACGTTGTCCAAATATCTGGTTGCAGCATAGGGCCGAATGTCCCTTGCAGAAATACCAAAGAGCTGGTTGGCCGTATACAGTACGAACACAAAGTCTTTTTAACTATTTCTTTATGGTGGTTTAACGAAATTTCTTTTCGACTACAAATTCTATTTCTAAAAGGAAAACAGCACCCGCGGCGAGTGCTCCTTTCGCGGCCATCCCTAAAAACAAATTATTTTTTTTTCGACCTCATTTTTCTCCAACTTCTGCGAAGATGAGGTGCTTGTACGACTCTTTCAAAGATTGGTGCATAGTCTTAGGATCATATCTTTCTTACATCATTTTATTCTAGCTCCATTATTTCTAACTGTTTGAATGCCTTAAGTGCAGAAAACTAGTTTTTTTTTGCTCGATTTTGACATAATATGAATAAATTTTACCATATTGCAGAACTTTAGGGGCGGTTTGAATTGAATTGAAATGAATTCGAGTTAAAATTAACCCTAGTTTTCTACAATTCAAATATTGGAAAAACGATACACGCGAATCCCGAAACTATTCTATTCGAAAGAAACAAAACACCGGGTTTTAAATTCGCTTTAAAAATTACTTTTTATTTGGTATGCATTTCCGGCAGTCTACCGCCTATCATCAGCAACGCGATTAAAATCTGTTTATAATATACATAGTTGGTATCAAAGAGAGACTCATTAAAAGGAACAATAAAATTACATGTGTACGAGTACATTAACATTAACTTTCTAATAAATAACAAAGAGATTAAAAATATTGCACTAATTAAAGCTATTAAAATTAAATTAAATTACATTGACAATTGCACATCAGTTAAAAACAAAAACAATAAATAAATTAATAAACAAAACAAATTCAAAATTATCTAAATTCTTTCATATTTAAATTAAGAGAGTCAAATACAAAAGTTCTCGTATGCGTCTAGTTTTCGATCGTCGTTCACACATTTCAAAAGTCGTACCTCACTTGATGAAACTGGCAGATGTTGTTGTTCTAGCACATGAGAAGCGAAAGCAGATTTTTTGGGTTCGTTGTTGAACACGTATTGTTTGTGCTCTTCAAATCGTTTCCCGATGGATCGCTTTGTTTGGCCATAATACATATTTCTGGTTGCAGCTTCCACAAGATATTTGATATATGCCGGGCTTGTTCATAGGGTCAATTCGATCTTTCAAACTTGATAGCAGGTTTTTTAATTTAAATGGGTTCGAATGCACAATTTTCATTTTGTGTCGATGAAATGTTGTTTTTAAACCATTCGTAATATCTGGAGCAAAGGTTAATGATACGCGTTTTTCATCTGTTTGTTTTTCGTCGTTTTTCTTTTGGACGAAAAGGGTTGATAGTTTTTGTTTGACTGTTTTTTCGCGTGTAATTTTATTATTTTTTCTACAGTCTTTACTCCGTATCCATTTACTTTCGCTACCGTCTGTATGTAATCATATTCTTTCATGTAGTTCGATAAGGACAGGCGGAGACTATAGCTAACCGATGGGCTAGAGAATGGAACACGGCTGGTTTGTGTTGTATCGGTGCGTATGAATCGCTTGTGATGTACCGTGTTGTTGACGACTCTTTATGATGAATCGAGATGGTAATTTTATTCAAATGACGATTCAGTTCCAGATCAAGAAACGCTAGCTTTTCGTCGTGTTCAACTTCGCATGTGAAATTAATATCGGTATGTTGGTTGTTCAGTAGCGTCATAATTTCGTCTAATTCCGTCCTTTTTATTACCGCGAAGACATCATCAACGTATCTGTGCCAGATTCGTGGTAGACGGTTGTTTTCTTGTAAGTTGGTTTCGAAACTAGCCATAAATACTTCGGCAATAATAGGTGAAAGCGGGTTACCCATACTTGTTTCCGAGTCGATTTTGAAAAATCGGTTTCTAAACACAAAAAAGTTTGTATCCATGCACATTTACGCCGCTTGCATGTAAATTTGTAGTTTTTCGTCTGTGATGTTTTGGTTTTGTAGATGTTTTTGTAGTGCAACTAATGCGTCGTTAATAGGTATCGACGGGAACAACGCTTCGACGTCGAAAGATACAAGGATCTCATCATTTGTTATTGTGGCTCCATTTATGATATTTGCGAATTCAATTGAGTTTTTGACTGCACAACTTTTAAAGGATGGGAGCTTCTTAATTTCCTCTACCAACCGTCTTGCAATTTTTGTACACGGGGCATTGATTAGGGATACTATTTGCCTCATTTTTCAGCCAGGTCTGTGTACTTTTGGCAAGCAATATAGTCTCGGAACTTCTGGGTTCGAAACCAACAGGCGCCATTTGAGTCTTTCGTCAAAGAAGCTACTTATAGTCTAGGAGCCAGGTACCCAACTACCTTCCTCATAAGGTAACCGGCTGAAAATGTGTACAGGTGGTAGTTCATCACCGCTTCTGTGCAAAACTGCTGGTCAGCCCAAAATTTAGCGGTTCCTTGCTAGGGAAATTACGCAATATGTGTGCTAATTTTGAGGTTCAATCTTCCTCATAAGGTAACCGGCTGAATTTAAGTGCATGTGTTAGATCTCGACTTCCAGATGCCGAAAGTGCCGGTCAGCCCAATTTTTAGCGGTTCCTTCACCTATGCTGACCGCCTCAAAGCTGCAAAAAAATGACCCCTACCTTCCTCATAAGGTAACCGGCTGAATTTATGTTCAAACGATAGATCTGGCTTAACCGTATCGAAACATAGTGGGCTGACCGCTCTGAACCGGTTCATTGACCGGTTTTAACCGGTTTAAAGTATTGAAAATACCCTCGTAAAAAATGGATTTTTGATCATACCTGATTAGGTAACCAGGCTGGATTTGTATTCAAATGGTAGATCTCAATTCGCCCCTGTCGAAAGTACTGGTCAGCCCAGACCAAACCGGTTCCTTGATGCATTTTTACCGATTCAAAATAAGCAAAAATACACCAAGTACACAATATAAAATACTTAATTTTGGGGGGATATGAAGCATTCACCCGATTAAATTTATGTTCGTATGATAGACCTCAATTCGCCTGTGTCGAGAGTACTGGTCAGCCCAGACCAAACCGGTTCCTTGACGCATTTTTACCGATTCAAAATAAGTAAAAATACACCAAGTGCACAATATAATCTACTTAATTTTGGGGGATATTCAGTAATCACCCAATTAAATTTATGTTCGTATGACAGATCCTGATGCGCAAGTCTCGAAAGTGCCGGTCAGCCCAGACTAAACCAGTTCCTTAACGCATTTTTACCGATTTCAAATAGGCCAATTTACACCAAGTACACAATATAATCTACTTAATTTTGGGGGGGATATTAAGTATTCACCTAATTAAATTTATGTTCGTATGACAGATCCGAATGCGCCAGTCTCGAAAGTACCGGTCAGCCCAGACCAAACCGGTTCCTTGACGCATTTTTACCGATTCAAAGTAGGCAAAAATTAGTATGCATATACATAAATATATTTAATGTTTAAATCAAATTAAATTATTAAACAAACAATTAATTCAGTTCTATTGATTATATTGTCGTGCTCTGTGGCCGTGATCGTTCGGTCGCCACTCTGTGAAATAGACACTCATAGAGAAACGCGTTTCAAAACTCGGCACGACTCGTCGCAAGTTTATTATTCAGAAGAAAAATGATAAGAAATATTCTTGTCGTAGAATAATAAACTAAAGGCGCGTTTAAATGGCATCAAACTTGTTTGCATCCAACTTTTCCCACAAACTTATCCAAGTTGGAAGGCTGTTTACACGTACGATATTCTCTCAAACAAAAACTATCCAACTTGTTGACAGTAGTTGAAAGTTGGAGCGGTCGTAAAACGTTATCAGTTTTTGCAATACGTATTAGTACAGGAAAAATATATTTGCTTTTTCTTTTATTTTTTTCGTGAATATTTTAAACATTTAAGGAAACATGACTACACACGATAGTCATCAACGCACCATGCTCCACTAGGAGTTACGGTATCAAGAGATTGATTATATTACATATTTATCTCGGAGCTATAGATATTACTAGCAGCAATATCGTCATTGTCGTCAATATCGTCGTGTGGCGTTGGTTCTACGATGTCTTCTATTTTCAAAGGGCTTTGTTCGCCGTCAAACCAATGGAGCTCCAGCCTTACCGAATCATTCGCAGTTGTGGTTTTCCATCCATACCTTGTAGGAGGTAAAACTGTACATGTTGCCTTTGTGGCATTTCGCCACATTGTTGAAACGTATATTGTTCTCAATATTTTTTGCTTCAATGATTTCCAGCAAGGAGGAATCAAAGTTGAATCAAAGCCCCTTATTTTTTTTTAGAAATGGCTCTGAATTTTTTTTGCTAGCATACATTTTTTCAAAAATTTCTACGTGAGCTTTATCTACGCTATCGCAATTTCTAACAGAGTACATTAACGCGGTAAACTCTTGAATGCCACTAATTTTGTCTTCATCATCCACGTCAGACTCGATCGAAAGTGAAAAAAATATATTTTCAAATATAACATTATTTTCGAATATCTTACAGGGTCCGATTTTCCCCTTTCTATAGAATGCCGCAGTGTAGTGGCTACCTGTAAAGGCATGTAGTGCAGGCAAATCCTTACATACATTACATTTGGCCCAAGTACCTTTGATAGTTCGGTACAATTGATGCTTTCCATTTCATGTTTGCTAGCCGCAGCCATCCATATCTCTAAATAGGGGAAATTATGTTTATTACATAATGTAATAATTAAAATATCTGTGTCATTCGCTTTGATGAGAACTTTTGCGGTAGGGTTTTCTTCTGCAATTGTGGATGCATGCAAAATTATTCTTGTGTCTGCTTCTTCATGATAACATACATATCCACGTTTTTCTTTTCTCAACACCTTATTATTGAAAACTCTATAAGAAACGCATTTTTCCTCTACGGTGAGAAACACAATTTTATCTTTAAAGATAGGGACGACAGAGTCACTAGACCAGTGTGCAATGATGTTTTCAATCTAAGATGATGGTGTAACCAAAATATGGAATAACTATGCAAAATAAACAAAAATTCAATTCAGTCTAAAAGAAAAGCTTGTGTGTCTTCTAAATACGATAAGACTAACCATTCGATAAGAGTTTTGAGAAATCGGGCTTAAGTTTTTCCAAAATTACGCAGTTTGTATTTTGTACTTGGTGTATTTTCGCATATCTCGAATCGGTAAAAATGCGTCAAGGAACCGGTTTGGACTGGGCTGACCGGTACTTTCGAGACTGGCGCATTAGAATCTGTCATACGAACATAAATTTAATTGGGTGAATACTTAATATCCCCCCAAAATTAAGTAGATTATATTGTGTAATTGGTGTAAATTGGCCTATTTCGAATCGGTAAAAATGCGTTAAGAAACTGGTTTAGTCTGGGCTGACCGGCACTTTCGAGACTGGCGCATCAGGGATTGTCATACGAACATAAATTTAATTGGGTGATTACTTCGTATCCCCCTAAAATTAAGTAGATTATATTATGCACTTGGTGTATTTTTACTTATTTTGAATCGGTAAAAATGCGTCAAGGAACCGGTTTGGTCTGGGCTGACCAGTACTCTCGACACAGGCGAATTGAGGTCTATCATACGAACATAAATTTAATCGGGTGAATGCTTCATATCCCCCCAAAATTAATAATTTAATATTGTGTACTTGGTGTATTTTTGCTTATTTTGAATCGGTAAAAATGCATCAAGGAACCGGTTTGGTCTGGGCTGACCAGTACTTTCAACAGGGGCGAATTGAGATCTACCATTTGAATACAAATCCAGCCTGGTTACCTAATCAGGTATGATCAAAAATCCATTTTTTACGAGGGTATTTTCAATACTTTAAACCGGTTAAAACCGGTCAAGGAACCGGTTCAGAGCGGTCAGCCCACTATGTTTCGATACGGTTAAGCGAGATCTATCGTTTGAACATAAATTCAGCCGGTTACCTTATGAGGAAGGTAGGGGTAATTTTTTTGCAGCTTTGAGGCGGTCAGCATAGGTGAAGGAACCGCTAAAAATTGGGCTGACCGGCACTTTCGGCATCTGGAAGTCGAGATCTAACACATGCACTTAAATTCAGCCGGTTACCTTATGAGGAAGATTGAACCTCAAAATTAGCACACATATTGCGTAATTTCCCTAGCAAGGAACCGCTAAATTTTGGTCTGACCAGCAGTTTTGCACAGAAGCGGTGATGAACTACCACCTGTACACATTTTCAGCCGGTTACCTTATGAGGAAGGTAGTTGGGTACCTGGCTCCCGTACTATTATGTTTTTTCGCACTGTGTTGGCTGCCGTGCACATTTTGTTCAAAGGCGACTTCATTATTTCCCTGTACGAATTGTTATTGATTAGTTCCCATACTTTATTGTCACAATCTGTTTTGTCCATTACAACAATTTTATTCCCCTTGTCAGCTTTCATGATGTTAATATCTTTTTTCTGAAGATTTTTAATAGTTTTCAGTTCGTTAGATCGATGTGGTTTGTTAAATCTATTGAGCTTTTCGATACATCTTTTCGTTCTTGCACGGACTTCATTCTTTGTTGTTTGAGGCTTGAATTTCAAACTCGTCTCAATTTCTGCTACTACGTCCACTATGGGTTGAGCTTTAGGACGTACACCATAATTCAAACCTTTTTTTAATACTTTCAATTCATCTTCCGATGAGTTTTCGGATGACAAATTAACTACACAATCATCAATCATGAGCGGTGTTGTAAACGGCTTCTCGCTCTTGTTTTCGATCGTTAAGAGATTGTTAAGCTTTTTGTTTTGAGCTTCTCTTTTCTTCCTCACTACATGTTCAATTTGTGCGGATGTCATTCGTAGAAAATCGTACCATTCGTTGTCGTGTCGTGAAGTGATGCTGTTATTGAAATATAATGTTGCTAACTCCAAATGTAAGGCATACAATCGAAGTTCGACATTAGATAGGGTGGCGTATTTTGTTTTCAGCTCTAGATTTAGCCAATGTTTACGAGCGGATTTAATCACTTGTTCAGTTATAAAATGATCGACCGATGTTTTAATTTTTATGAAGTTGGGCACAATTTTATACTTTTTGCACTTCTTTAGAAAGGCTATGTCCACTTTTAGCACTTCCACTTTAGTTTTTAATCGAGTAAACTCGTTTTTTCTTGACATGGTTTTGTCTATTTTCACAATTCAAATATTGGAAAAACGATACACGCGAATCCCGAAACTATTCTATTCGAAAGAAACAAAACACCGGGTTTTAAATTCGCTTCAAAAATTACTTTTTATTTGGTATGCATTTCGGCCAGTCTACCGCCCTAGTTTTCTACATTTAACGCATCAAAACTGTTAGAGATAATGGAGCTTGAATAAAATGTTGTAATGGCCAGACTATGCGCCAATTTTTAAAAGAATCGATGAGGTGCTTATCTTGGCAGAAGAAAATTGAGATGGAAAAATATATTATTGTTTTGGGGTCATATCACAAAAATTTAACTTTGAAGCTTTGTTAAAACTAAACCCCTTATCCGATTTTAGTGTGGTTAGTTTAATTTTTTTTAGGTAAATTTGTTGGCTGTAATAATCATTTTATTTCGCTATTTTAGCTTGTCTAGCTTTTGAAATATTGAGTTTTAAGTCGTACAAGACAATAATTTTTTTCAAAAATCTTCAAATGCCTGTGGCAGCTAAAGGGTTAAGAATTGGGGGGTATGTACAACTTTTCTGCTGGAAATCATATGAGGAATCACAATTCGGTGCATCATCGGTTTAAGCTGAATGTCCCAAATGCGGGAGTTACGGAGGATGTGAAAAATGTTTTGTTTGGTTGTCCCAGATTTGAAGATATCCGCAGCAACTTGGAAGGCATAAGCCCCGAGAATCTTATGACTCTTATACTGAAGACAATTGGGATACTATAGCGGCAGCGCTATTTGAGCAGTTCACATGGAACTACAGCGAAAAGACCGTAGATGTAAGTGTATCAGCCGCGTTGATGGCTGATTAGCTGGAACTGGCCCTCTGATGAAATACTGAAAAATAGTCCCGCATATGTTTAGGTTTAGTAGGTAAAAATCCGGCTGGCGGGTCTTTGCTACTCTGCATGCAGTATCTTTTGTAGATTCCCTATCTACATAAGGAAATAAAAAAATTAACAAGGTTTCAAAAATACGGTTCACAAATAATGTCACGCCCTAGATTTATGTAGATACTTCTAATAGAATACTTTTTCTACGAACCAACTGGCATTTGTATCATTTTGATCTTTGTCGCCTGAATTTTACTCTCGCATATTCTTCTTCTTAGCCTTTCAAGGCGTTCCCCCCTTAAATTTCAAAACAAGAAATAAGTAGCTTATCAACATTTCTTTATTTGGGCGTAAATGACAAATATGTATTATGTACTTCTAAGTAGGAGCGTAACCTTATTTAAATCTCGTCTTTTAGTAAAAATTTACTAAAAAAAATAATCAATAGTAGATTATGTATTTGAATTTGATGTTTTTGATTTAATTGAGCTAAAATTGATTAAATTCTAGATTTTATTGTTTAATAGTTTTGAGTAGCTCTGATGGGAATAAGCAATCCCACTAAGTTATTTGATATCCGGTCCCTGTCTCGTGTTGGTTGTTACTGTTGTTTTTGTTAATATTAAAAATATAACAACGAATTTAATCATTTGCAATTACATATTTTATAAAGATATTTAGTTTGTGCATTTTGCAATATGTTATCTGTGGCTATTAGTTAATAACATTATTGTAATTAGCAGCATTATTGTAAAGAACCTTGGAATAGCATTTGTATTGAGTTTGTTGGCCAAATTGCACGCATCGGCATCGCTACAGCTCTGTAAACATCCGTGAACATATCTGGAAAAAATTATTTAGTATTATTTTTTTAATTACAATTTTTTTATAAGTTACCTATCATCATAGTAGAATCTGCCACAATGGGACATCCTTACTAGTTCTGTATCGGTTGTGAGTGTACCACTATCCAATGCGCAGCCTCTTACGGTAATTGTTTCGCCGGTATCATCTGTAATAAAATATGTAGTGAATCTTCAATTTTAAAGAACTTGAAAACTATATAAGGTAAATAATAACCCCATGCACATCACAGTTTGATGACAATATGCAGAGTAAACGTTCCTAGATATGCTTTGAAGCTGTACTAGGAACACACTTGGGTGAAGTTTGGTTAAGATTGATTTAAAAAGAAAACAAGTTTCTCTTAGAAGAACCTAATTTCCAGGGGTTGGTTTGTATGACGGCCCTATGACGTAATGTCCCGATTTTATTCGTTCCTGGATATGTTTTGAGGCTTTACTAGGAACACACTTGTATGAAGTTTGGTTCATAAACAAAAAAGTTTTTCTTAGAAGATCTAATTTTGAATTTTGGGTTGGTTTCTATGGCAGCCACATGACGCCATGGTCTGATTCCATTCGTTCCGACATATACACATATGGCCAAAAAAATAAGTACACCCATACGAATTTTTCTTATCACCCTGTAGCCAAGTAGTTATTTGAGCAAATAAAATCATATGGAAATATTTAAATACCTAATTAGTGAGGAATCAAATAATATGTAAATTAGCATATTATAATAAATAACAGCTTTAATTTACCTTGAAAAAGTACGAACTGCCTAAAATAGGCTGGACAAAATAATAAGAACATGTCAGTTAATTTGATTAAAACTGGTTTTAATTAAAATATTATATTCTGATTCGACAAGAATTTGATTTATTTTATTATTTATAAATAAATGGTTCTTTATTTTGAAAAACAAAAAGGGTTCTGTTGGCCCTCTGGAGATAATTCTTATGGCATGTTCCCATACATCCATATATCCAGTTACTTCCAGGAAATTCCGTAATTTTTCCGTTTTGTGAAAACTTTGTTTCTAGTTCATTGACTCAACTCTCCCTAAACATTCCGGATTCCATTTACTTCTATTAACAAAGTGCGAGGCCACTCGATTTGGTTGAAGCGGATCCTTGACCAGTTTGTGAGGTATAGTTAGGGTTAATATCCTGCTGAAATCCCCATTTAAAGTGTATGGGTTCATCAGCAAAATATTCTAGGACTCTCAACTAACATTTCATGGAAATTGCCTCATTGTAACGGTTATTAGGTATATTTGAACGAAACCAGACTATGAAAATCAAACCATAGACCATGTTTTTTCGTCTCCATGGGAAATAGCCAGTTAGCGTATATCATATTATTTTTTTTCCTGAATGAAGAATATTACGATTAAGAGTAGTTTCCAATCAAATTTATTACGATCTCATAAATAAAACAGAATATTCAGTGAGTTTTCATTGTTTGGTCTGAAAAAAGAAGATTTATGTCTCAAAAATTTTCCTGTACCGTAAACAATTTTTGATATCGCCATGGAAAGATCTAAACTTTTTGCCAAAACTGCTTTACTTCTTGTATTCTCCGCTTAACTTTTCAAAGGGATTCTATATTTTCAATATTTGCCGAGAAAATCATCAGTCATGCCAAGGGAACTTTTTTCGCCATAGTAATAATGAGATCGACAGTTATCCTTAAGGCCCATACATGGACTTAACCGCAATTGAGACTGCTTTTCTTTAGTTTTTAACGAATTACACACTAAACACAATGTTTAGCTGGTGTATTTCGTTATTGAGAGAATAATTTTTCCGCCATTTCCAAGTTTCGAACTTAAACGTCTTTTTTCGTACCTAGCATGCGTCTTTCGCCCTTTAAGAATTTTTGTTTGTTTTTAAATTAACGCTTGTTGCATAAACCAATAACTAAATAAACAAATCCTTGCGGAAAATAGCAAGTTATTGTCAAAAAATTAAAAAACCCGATGGTGTACTTATTATTTTGACCAAGCTGAAAACCCACTTCAAAGCTAATATCGGGGAGGGACTAAGATAATAGGGGGATGTCATTTAGCTTTTCGACTCCGTTGGCATTGTTGTATCCTAATTGTTGTAATGGCTATCTATTTGGAGTAAATCAATTTTAAAAAGGGAATGATAATTTTGCATAAAAAGGTACATTGGGGATGTACTTATTCTTTTGTCCATATGTGTATACAGCGTACACTAAAAAGAAACTTGTATACAAAATTTCAGCCCGATAGCTTCAAAACTGAGGGGCTAGTTTGGATTGAAACAGACGGACAGACAGACGGACATCGCTCAATCGATTTCTCTCGTCACACTAATCAATAATTGCCGTGTTTTTTCAACAGCTAACCTTCACTATACGGGGTAATTTTCATACAAATGCTAACCCGTACCCTTATTCAGGTTAGGAATTCAAACCCGAATAGCATGCTATTCTGTTTTAATTAGCCTTTCAAAATTCGCCTAAATGTATGCAATCCCAATCGTTTCCAATGACTAGCTAAAATTAAATTTTAAAATGAAAAGCTTCTAAGGTATAGTTTACATGTTGCATACAAGTGAGTGCAAAAAGAATAATTTTTGTTTTTAAATTCATGTTAAAAATGTCGATTGCCAAATTCTTATTCTGAAAAAAATACGGTTCACGCAATAAAATAAAATATGTTTTCTTTGAAAAATATCATTTAAACAAACTTTTGCGTTTGTAAAGTGAAAACGGGGCTTTAATATAAACGAGCAATATTTTGAAATAAATTGCAATGCGTACGTGACCATTTGAAATTTAACCTGGATGCTACCTTCGATAGTTTTTTTTGCGCGTCTGGGGCCGTGTTTTTTTTACATCGGGGGCAGGTTTGCTAACCCAGACGCGCAAAAAAAACTATCGAGGGTAGCATCCAGGTTAAATTTCAAATTGTCACGTAGGCATTGCCATTAATTTCAAAACATTGCTCAAAAATATTAAAGCCCCGTTTTCACTTTACAAACGCAAAAGTTAACATGTAATTTTTTTTAATGAAAACATATTTTTATGTAGGAATCATAATTTTGTTAGAATCAAAATTCGACGAACAACATTTTTAACATGAATTTACAAACAAAAACTATATTTTTTGCACACACTTGTGTGTTGCATGTAAACTATAACTTAGAGCTTTTCATTTCAAAATTTAATTTTTGCTAGTCATTGGAAAACGTACTAGAAAATAATTAGGATTGCATACATTTAGGCGAGTTTTGGAAAGCTCATTAAATCTGGATAGCAATATTATTTCTAACCTGAATGAAGTCACAGGTTAGCGTTTGTATGAAAATTACCCCGGATAGTGTAGGTTAGCTAATTAAAAAACACGGCCTGGGTTAGCAAACCTGCACGCTATAATGGCCGTGTTTTTCAAATAACTAAACTACACTATACGGGGTAATTTTCATACAAACGCTAACCTGTGACTCTATTCAGGTTAGAGATTATATTGCTATCCAGTTTTAATGAGCTTTCCAAACTCGCCTAAATGTATGCAATCCCAATTGTTTTCTAGTACGTTTTCCAATGACCATCTAAAATTAATTTTTAAAATGAAAAGCTCTAAGGTATAGTTTACATGAAAGACACAAGTGTGTGCGAAAAAAAATAGTTTTTGTTTGTAAATTCATGTTAAATGTTGTTTGTCGAATTCTTATTCTAACAAAATTATGATTCGTACATAAAATATGTTTCCATTAAAAAAAAATTACATTTAAACTTTTGCGTTTGTAAAGTGAAAACGGGACTTTAATATTTATGAGCAATGTTTTGAAATTTAATGGCAGTGCTTACGTGACAATTTCAAACTTAACCTGGATGCTACCCTCGATAGTTTTTTTTGCGCGTCTGGGTCAGCAAACCTACACGCGATGTGAAAAAACACGGCCATTGAAAAAACAAGGCCAATTAGTATTTCCCAATTGAAAAAATCCTTATTCCAAACGAAAAAATGCTTATCCCAAATAAAAAAATCCCTATCCCAAATGAAAAAATCCTTATCCCAAATCAAAAATCCTTATCCCAAATGAAAGAATCCTTATACCAAATGAAAAAATCCTTATCCCAAAAGAAAACATGCTTATCCCATGGTTTTTACGAATAAAATGGAAAGGAAAAACTTCTTATCGTTCTCATTTCCAGTGAATTCGAAAATAACGTGTTTACAATTCATCCTAATACATGAAGGTCCCAGTGGACCTAGTTGGGCTTTACCGCAATATATCACTTTAGCCGGCTGAAATGAAAAAATCCCTATTCCAAATGGAAAAATCCTTATCCCAAATGAAAAAAATCCTTGTGTATGAATTAAAATAAATATATTTTAAAGGTATTTTAAGGAGTTTTTTGCATGCAATTATGAGGTGATGTTGATGTTATTGAGGATATGAATAGTATCGGCTTCGTGGAGTCGGCTAATGCAATTGCCGTGTTCGGATATTTATGGTATTTTATACTTGTACGTAATGTTCCTTGTGTGTCGCTGGCTTTTGATCTTCATCATGTACAACAATTAAGTTCCTCGAAGAAGGAATAATCTTAGTGTAATACGTGATAAATGAGGACGACAATTAATAATTCATATTGTAAAATAGGCTATTTGAATATTATAACCTATGTTTTTTTGTAGTTGGCGGGATCGATATTTTCAATAATATGTTTGTTGTTGTGTTGCCTCTGGATCCGCGAAAGTGAAACTCATTAATTTGTCTTTAGATGACCAATATATTTCGGGCTGAGCCCATCTTCAGGGTCGTGTATTTCTAAAACATAATGATTTTCACAATAAAAATTATAAATAAATAAAATATTACAAAGTATACCTACTAATTATGAACAATGACCATAACAAAATTTACAAATTAACAACCACTTGTTTACATACAATAAAATATCACAGATGTCAAATGTCAGATTTCAAGCAAAAATATCACAGATGTTAGGAGTGGCGTAAAGCTAGGTACACACGGAAACGTTTCTAAAAAAATATCACAGATGTTAGATTGTAATACTTGTATTATCATATTTTCATGTCTCATTTTAAATTCTAAAGGTTAGTCTTAATCAGGTTTATGTAGCTGTTACTATAATGTTTTATATCGCTCTTTTCGTTGCATGCTGTATTTCATACTTTATTAGTTGGTTTACTTCATGAATTTGAAGCTTGCGTTTATTTCGTTCGTTTTTAAGAATTTGAGCTTTATTAAAATCAAAAGTATGTTTGTTAATGATGGCGTGTTTTGCATTATTGAAAATATCGATCCCGGCAACTACAAAAAACATAGGTTATAATATTCATATAGCCTATTTTACAATTCGCTTCCATTACTCCAACCGTATGGACAACTTAGCAATTATTCACCCAACAATGGACACCGATTTCGACGGACGGACTGTATCAATAGTAAACAAACTGGCGAAGCAAGAATCAAGGCTGGTTTTTCTTCTTAAATGCAGAAGATGGGACATCACACCTCGTTTCATCCAAAACAACACCAATCGGACTTACATCAAATCTAATAGCTGAATTCAAATTGTAAGACAAAACCGGACGGGTAAACTTGCAAGAGAAGAACCATCGTTCTTACCATCTGAATTGCACAATGGCTGATTTCAGATTGTAAGACGGAACCAGACGGGTAAACTTGCAAGACAAGAGAGCTTTTGTAGTGGCCAGTAGACAAGCATTGTGCACTTCACATTGTAAGAACGCGTCTTACGAAAGAAAAAAATCGTGACACGATTGTTTTTCTTTCGTAGGAATCGTACGATCGATAAGACGATTGCATCTACCAATAGTTCAGGCGTTCTGCAAAGACAATTAGCGCGTGTTTTACTTGCATTTTAATCTTGTCGACTCGTCACTTCATTGTACACTAACTTTGGAGCGTGCATGGCAACATTTATACATACTTGCTGTGTGATTATTGTTCGCCGGTCCGTGTTTTGATCGGATAGTGTGAAATGATCATACGATGGTTCTTGTCGTGCAAGTTTACCCGTCCGGTCGTTTTCTTACAATTTGAATTTAGCCAATGCTTGTCTGCTGGCCACTACAAAAGCTCTCGTCGGGTGTTTGTTTGTGCTAATAAACGGACGGCGAGAGCTTTTGTAGTGGCCAGCAGACAAGCATTGTGCAATTCAGATTGTAAGAACGATGGTTCTTGTCTTGCAAGTTTACCCGTCCGGTTTTGTCTTACAATGTGAATTCTCCCAATGGCTGAATTCAAATTGTAAGAAAACGACCGGACGGGTAAACTTGGACGATAAGAACCATCGTATGATCATTTCACACTATCCGATCAAAACACGGACCGGCGAACAATAATCACACAGCAAGTATGTATAAATGTTGCCATGCACGCTCCAAAGTTAGTGTACAATGAAGTGACGAGTCGACAAGATTAAAATGCAAGTAAAACACGCGCTAATTGTCTTTGCAGAACGCCTGAACTATTGGTAGATGCAATCATCTTATCGATCGTACGAAAGATCTTACGAAAGAAAAACAATCGTGTCACGATTTTTTTCTTTCGTGAGACGCGTTCTTACAATGTGAAATGCACAATGCTTGTCTACTGGCCACTACAAAAGCTCTCTTGTCTTGCAAGTTTACCCGTCCGGTTTCGTCTTACAATCTGAATTCAGCCAATTGTAAGTCAGCACTTTCATATGTACATACAGCACTTAAACAGTTTAAACACGAAATACTAAAAGCCGAAATTGCCGATTGTAATTTCACCATCAAACAACTATTAAGGCAATGCCGGGTAGACGTGTATAACTCGCCCGTTTATAAGCAACAACTGAATATAAACAATCAACATCTATACCGAAAATTCACAGAACTTCAAATTCAGCAGCAACCAATGCAAAATATTAACGTTGATGAAACTTTCATTAAGAATGTTTCAGAAATTGAAGTTCCAAGAGCAATGTTGATTCTGCTCAGCCTAGGACCAAAATTTGCATTGCCCATGAAACAAATACCAACACTTGAACTTATTGCTGACGTTAAATACATAATCTCTCGTTTCGCTGATGAGAACCAAAAAACGAGCTGACTTTTGATGCCGAATTGTTCTGTGGCCTGACCGCATTACGCAGTAAAGAGCTAGACTTTTTTGCGCGTCACATTTGGGGGGAGGGGGTGAAATTATGATTTTTCGCCAATATCATGTTAACTGTAATATCAGCAAAATGTTCTGAGGACGATTTAAACTACACAAAATTTCCTTTCTTATGATATATTATATCATATACTCTTGGCAGATTATATAAATAACAGGCGCGACAATCCAGCATTGGCCGCAGGATGTGTTAGTGACATCCTATTTCCAAGATCTTATCTGCTTTTTGTTGAGGTAATGAGATCAGCATCACGCTCAGCAGTGTTATTTATCCCCTTAAATGGGTACTCGTTTAACATCTGAGTGAGATCATAGTCCGTCACAAGCTCGTGAGTTCGAAAAACACCATGATCCACGGTGAGATTCGAACTCATGACCCTGTGCACCGAAGGTGCGCGCACTAACCGCTAGACCAGCGAGACTAGATTATATACTAGATACAAATTATTCAAATTAAATGCCACTAGTTTATTAAGAAATAAGGGAACAAGTCAACCAAAATTAAAGTTTTACTCGTATGCAATTTTCGGGTCATTTTGTATGGAAGGTACCCTTTGTTTTAATCAGATCGCAGTAATATTTGGTGGAGGGTCTAGTGGGACTTAGCCTTAACGTTTACCAAATTTTTCCCGCCTGCTGTGATTCGGCGATAAGTTACAGGCATGTCTTTTTTAAATGTAAATAGGGGATATAGGAGAATGCTTTGTTGGGGCAGCCTGAGTCTCCGTGTGGGACAGTTATATATTGTTAGGAATAGTTATCCCAATTACCATGGCTCCAATTAAATTACTTCAGGAGCTACAGCGCCAAATGTAACTATCAAAAAATCCAAATTACACCGAATGTTTTTAGGTGTAGTATATAATCTGACAAGAGAAGGTATATGATATAATACATCATTAGAAAGGAAATTTTGTGTAGTTTAAATCGTCCTCAGAACATTTTGCTGTAAATATTTTAATTAACAAGATATTGGCGAAAAATCATAATTTCGCCCCTTTGCCACCCCCTCCCCCCCAAATGTGACGCGCAAAAAAGTCTAACTTTTTATTGCTTAATGCGGTCAGGCCATAGAACAATTTGGCATCAAAAGTCAGCTCTTTTTTTGGATGTTTGGGTTTCACAATTTTTTCAGCTAAAATCACTATACTATTTGAAGGTATTTGAAAAAATCATTTTCTTGCACGACTAAAAACTCAATATCTGAAAAGCTAGAAAAGCAAAATAAGACGATTTTTAAAAGAATCGTACGAGCACCTCACCTTAGCAGAAGTTGGAGAAAATTGAGATGGAAAAATAGATTGTTTTGGGTTAAATCACAAAAATTTGACTTTTAAGTTCTGTAAAAACCAAACCTCTTATCCGATTTAAGTGCGTTTAGTTTTATTTTTTAGATAAATTTATTGGTTGTAATAATCATCATATTTTGCTATTCTATCTAGTCTAGCTTTTGAGATATTGAGGTTTTAATCGTTTAAGAAAATGATTTTTCTTTAAATCTTCAAATGCTTGTGGCAGCTAAAGGGTTAAGAATTGCGGGTATGTCCGTACAACTTTTTTGATGGAAATCACATGAGGAATCACAATCCGGTGCGTTTATGCGGCAGTTTCGGGACACCCTGTATATAATTGGAAAAGGAATTTTGAGTAGTTTAAATCGTACTCGGAACCTTTTTCTATGAATATTATAGTTAACAAGATATTGTCGAAAAATCATAATTTCACCCCTTTGCCAACCCCTCCCTCCCAAATGTGACGCGCGAAAAAGTGTAATAGACCTAGAGCCAGCGACACTCAAATGCAACTATTTCCTATCCATTCTGTTACACATTATCGCAAATTTCACGATTGGAGATGCCCCAAAACGGTAGTCTGCCTCCTGAACAGTGGGGCTAAAGGGGTGGCAGACAACTTCAAAGTCGTTAATGGTCCATCTAGATTAGTCGCCAAATGGCTGCGCGTCCAAAAACTGGCATCGCGTACAGCCATTTGGCTACTACCTATACTTAGCATCCACACTAGCAGCCAAATGGAGACAGAAAATGACATAACCAAAATTCCATTTTGATGATTTTTTTAAATTTAATTATCAAAATCGGACTCTGCGCGTTTGAATTATTACACGGCCATTCAAGAATTATTCAATTTCACACAAAAGAACGAACAAAAGTTGCAAAATTGTCACTTTGAATTTGACAAGCGGTTGTCAAAGCGTTTGGTTGAGTTGCCATATTGAATATCAAAACTGGACGCACAGCCAAATGGCGACTAGTTTGGATGGAATGACAACAGCTGCACGTGTCCCCATTTGGCGCTAATCCAGATGGACCATAATAGTTGCAAATGTTTGCAACTATTTCCTGGCCTTTGACTCATTTCATAGAGGACGAGTCCCCGCATATATACTCCAAAAGACAGACAAAAATTGGGGGGCTGACATGGTGGCAGACACGCTCCAAAACTTGAAATTTGTATGAAAAATGGGAAGTGCTTTTAGAAGAATAACGCTAACTCCATCATGCTAAATCACATAGGTACCGTAAGAGCCTAAATATTTTCCAGACACTTCCCTCAGTACTTAAGCTAAATTTCAGGAAATAGTTGGAAGTTTTTGCAACAATTAACGATTTTGAAGTTGTCTGCGACCCCTTTAGCCCCACTGTTCAGGAGGCAGACTACCGTTTTGGGGCATCACCAATCGTGAAAGTTGCGATAATGTGTAACAGAATGGATAGGAAATAATTGTAAATAATTTCCACTTGGGTTCTTAGACTATAACGTTTTACTACGAAATGCGGTCAGGCCATAGAATAATTTGGCATCAAAAGTCAGCTCTGTTTTTGGATGTTTGGGTTGCATCATTTTTTCAACTAAAATCACTATACTATTTAAAATAATTTTATTTTAATTCTCACACAAAGATTTTTTCATTTGGGATAAGGATTTTTTCTTTTGGGATAAAGATTTTTTCATTTGAGATAAGGATTTTTTCAATTGGGAAATACGTACTATATACAGGGTTATTGGTTAAGTCGACCTATTCCCTGCAACACGTTATAATAGGGTCAAAATGCAACAAAATGAGGCCATAAATGTTAGGCCGATTTTCAATGGTCACTGAGATATGTGCATTTTTAGGTTTTTTTGAAATGTCAGATTTCAAGCAAAAATATCACAGATGTTAGGAGTGGCGTAAAGCTAGGTACACACGGAAACGTTTCTAAAAAAATATCACAGATGTTAGATTGTAATACTTGTATTATCATATTTTCATGTCTCATTTTAAATTCTAAAGGTTAGTCTTAATCAGGTTTATGTAGCTGTTACTATAATGTTTTATATCGCTCTTTTCGTTGCATGCTGTATTTCATACTTTATTAGTTGGTTTACTTCATGAATTTGAAGCTTGCGTTTATTTCGTTCGTTTTTAAGAATTTGAGCTTTATTAAAATCAAAAGTATGTTTGTTAATGATGGCGTGTTTTGCATTATTGAAAATATGGATCCCGGCAACTACAAAAAACATAGGTTATAATATTCATATAGCCTATTTTACAATTCGCTTCCATTACTCCAACCGTATGGACAACTTAGCAATTATTCACCCAACAATGGACACCGATTTCGACGGACGGACTGTATCAATAGTAAACAAACTGGCGAAGCAAGAATCAAGGCTGGTTTTTCTTCTTAAATGCAGAAGATGGGACATCACACCTCGTTTCATCCAAAACAACACCAATCGGACTTACATCAAATCTAATAGCTGAATTCAAATTGTAAGACAAAACCGGACGGGTAAACTTGCAAGAGAAGAACCATCGTTCTTACCATCTGAATTGCACAATGGCTGATTTCAGATTGTAAGACGGAACCAGACGGGTAAACTTGCAAGACAAGAGAGCTTTTGTAGTGGCCAGTAGACAAGCATTGTGCACTTCACATTGTAAGAACGCGTCTTACGAAAGAAAAAAATCGTGACACGATTGTTTTTCTTTCGTAGGAATCGTACGATCGATAAGACGATTGCATCTACCAATAGTTCAGGCGTTCTGCAAAGACAATTAGCGCGTGTTTTACTTGCATTTTAATCTTGTCGACTCGTCACTTCATTGTACACTAACTTTGGAGCGTGCATGGCAACATTTATACATACTTGCTGTGCGATTATTGTTCGCCGGTCCGTGTTTTGATCGGATAGTGTGAAATGATCATACGATGGTTCTTGTCGTGCAAGTTTACCCGTCCGGTCGTTTTCTTACAATTTGAATTTAGCCAATGCTTGTCTGCTGGCCACTACAAAAGCTCTCGTCGGGTGTTTGTTTGTGCTAATAAACGGACGGCGAGAGCTTTTGTAGTGGCCAGCAGACAAGCATTGTGCAATTCAGATTGTAAGAACGATGGTTCTTGTCTTGCAAGTTTACCCGTCCGGTTTTGTCTTACAATGTGAATTCTCCCAATGGCTGAATTCAAATTGTAAGAAAACGACCGGACGGGTAAACTTGGACGATAAGAACCATCGTATGATCATTTCACACTATCCGATCAAAACACGGACCGGCGAACAATAATCACACAGCAAGTATGTATAAATGTTGCCATGCACGCTCCAAAGTTAGTGTACAATGAAGTGACGAGTCGACAAGATTAAAATGCAAGTAAAACACGCGCTAATTGTCTTTGCAGAACGCCTGAACTATTGGTAGATGCAATCATCTTATCGATCGTACGAAAGATCTTACGAAAGAAAAACAATCGTGTCACGATTTTTTTCTTTCGTGAGACGCGTTCTTACAATGTGAAATGCACAATGCTTGTCTACTGGCCACTACAAAAGCTCTCTTGTCTTGCAAGTTTACCCGTCCGGTTTCGTCTTACAATCTGAATTCAGCCAATTGTAAGTCAGCACTTTCATATGTACATACAGCACTTAAACAGTTTAAACACGAAATACTAAAAGCCGAAATTGCCGATTGTAATTTCACCATCAAACAACTATTAAGGCAATGCCCGGTAGACGTGTATAACTCGCCCGTTTATAAGCAACAACTGAATATAAACAATCAACATCTATACCGAAAATTCACAGAACTTCAAATTCAGCAGCAACCAATGCAAAATATTAACGTTGATGAAACTTTCATTAAGAATGTTTCAGAAATTGAAGTTCCAAGAGCAATGTTGATTCTGCTCAGCCTAGGACCAAAATTTGCATTGCCCATGAAACAAATACCAACACTTGAACTTATTGCTGACGTTAAATACATAATCTCTCGTTTCGCTGATGAGAACCAAAAAACGAGCTGACTTTTGATGCCGAATTGTTCTGTGGCCTGACCGCATTACGCAGTAAAGAGCTAGACTTTTTTGCGCGTCACATTTGGGGGGAGGGGGTGAAATTATGATTTTTCGCCAATATCATGTTAACTGTAATATCAGCAAAATGTTCTGAGGACGATTTAAACTACACAAAATTTCCTTTCTTATGATATATTATATCATATACCTTCTCTTGGCAGATTATATAAATAACAGGCGCGACAATCCAGCATTGGCCGCAGGATGTGTTAGTGACATCCTATTTCCAAGATCTTATCTGCTTTTTGTTGAGGTAATGAGATCAGCATCACGCTCAGCAGTGTTATTTATCCCCATAAATGGGTACTCGTTTAACATCTGAGTGAGATCATAGTCCGTCACAAGCTCGTGAGTTCGAAAAACACCATGATCCACGGTGAGATTCGAACTCATGACCCTGTGCACCGAAGGTGCGCGCACTAACCGCTAGACCAGCGAGACTAGATTATATACTAGATACAAATTATTCAAATTAAATGCCACTAGTTTATTAAGAAATAAGGGAACAAGTCAACCAAAATTAAAGTTTTACTCGTATGCAATTTTCGGGTCATTTTGTATGGAAGGTACCCTTTGTTTTAATCAGATCGCAGTAATATTTGGTGGAGGGTCTAGTGGGACTTAGCCTTAACGTTTACCAAATTTTTCCCGCCTGCTGTGATTCGGCGATAAGTTACAGGCATGTCTTTTTTAAATGTAAATAGGGGATATAGGAGAATGCTTTGTTGGGGCAGCCTGAGTCTCCGTGTGGGACAGTTATATATTGTTAGGAATAGTTATCCCAATTACCATGGCTCCAATTAAATTACTTCAGGAGCTACAGCGCCAAATGTAACTATCAAAAAATCCAAATTACACCGAATGTTTTTAGGTGTAGTATATAATCTGACAAGAGAAGGTATATGATATAATACATCATTAGAAAGGAAATTTTGTGTAGTTTAAATCGTCCTCAGAACATTTTGCTGTAAATATTTTAATTAACAAGATATTGGCGAAAAATCATAATTTCGCCCCTTTGCCACCCCCTCCCCCCCAAATGTGACGCGCAAAAAAGTCTAACTTTTTATTGCTTAATGCGGTCAGGCCATAGAACAATTTGGCATCAAAAGTCAGCTCTTTTTTTGGATGTTTGGGTTTCACAATTTTTTCAGCTAAAATCACTATACTATTTGAAGGTATTTGAAAAAATCATTTTCTTGCACGACTAAAAACTCAATATCTGAAAAGCTAGAAAAGCAAAATAAGACGATTTTTAAAAGAATCGTACGAGCACCTCACCTTAGCAGAAGTTGGAGAAAATTGAGATGGAAAAATAGATTGTTTTGGGTTAAATCACAAAAATTTGACTTTTAAGTTCTGTAAAAACCAAACCTCTTATCCGATTTAAGTGCGTTTAGTTTTATTTTTTAGATAAATTTATTGGTTGTAATAATCATCATATTTTGCTATTCTATCTAGTCTAGCTTTTGAGATATTGAGGTTTTAATCGTTTAAGAAAATGATTTTTCTTTAAATCTTCAAATGCTTGTGGCAGCTAAAGGGTTAAGAATTGCGGGTATGTCCGTACAACTTTTTTGATGGAAATCACATGAGGAATCACAATCCGGTGCGTTTATGCGGCAGTTTCGGGACACCCTGTATATAATTGGAAAAGGAATTTTGAGTAGTTTAAATCGTACTCGGAACCTTTTTCTATGAATATTATAGTTAACAAGATATTGTCGAAAAATCATAATTTCACCCCTTTGCCAACCCCTCCCTCCCAATTGTGACGCGCGAAAAAGTGTAATAGACCTAGAGCCAGCGACACTCAAATGCAACTATTTCCTATCCATTCTGTTACACATTATCGCAAATTTCACGATTGGAGATGCCCCAAAACGGTAGTCTGCCTCCTGAACAGTGGGGCTAAAGGGGTGGCAGACAACTTCAAAGTCGTTAATGGTCCATCTAGATTAGTCGCCAAATGGCTGCGCGTCCAAAAACTGGCATCGCGTACAGCCATTTGGCTACTACCTATACTTAGCATCCACACTAGCAGCCAAATGGAGACAGAAAATGACATAACCAAAATTCCATTTTGATGATTTTTTTAAATTTAATTATCAAAATCGGACTCTGCGCGTTTGAATTATTACACGGCCATTCAAGAATTATTCAATTTCACACAAAAGAACGAACAAAAGTTGCAAAATTGTCACTTTGAATTTGACAAGCGGTTGTCAAAGCGTTTGGTTGAGTTGCCATATTGAATATCAAAACTGGACGCACAGCCAAATGGCGACTAGTTTGGATGGAATGACAACAGCTGCACGTGTCCCCATTTGGCGCTAATCCAGATGGACCATAATAGTTGCAAATGTTTGCAACTATTTCCTGGCCTTTGACTCATTTCATAGAGGACGAGTCCCCGCATATATACTCCAAAAGACAGACAAAAATTGGGGGGCTGACATGGTGGCAGACACGCTCCAAAACTTGAAATTTGTATGAAAAATGGGAAGTGCTTTTACAAGAATAACGCTAACTCCATCATGCTAAATCACATAGGTACCGTAAGAGCCTAAATATTTTCCAGACACTTCCCTCAGTACTTAAGCTAAATTTCAGGAAATAGTTGGAAGTTTTTGCAACAATTAACGATTTTGAAGTTGTCTGCGACCCCTTTAGCCCCACTGTTCAGGAGGCAGACTACCGTTTTGGGGCATCACCAATCGTGAAAGTTGCGATAATGTGTAACAGAATGGATAGGAAATAATTGTAAATAATTTCCACTTGGGTTCTTAGACTATAACGTTTTACTACGAAATGCGGTCAGGCCATAGAATAATTTGGCATCAAAAGTCAGCTCTGTTTTTGGATGTTTGGGTTGCATCATTTTTTCAACTAAAATCACTATACTATTTAAAATAATTTTATTTTAATTCTCACACAAAGATTTTTTCATTTGGGATAAGGATTTTTTCTTTTGGGATAAAGATTTTTTCATTTGAGATAAGGATTTTTTCAATTGGGAAATACATACTATATACAGGGTTATTGGTTAAGTCGACCTATTCCCTGCAACACGTTATAATAGGGTCAAAATGCAACAAAATGAGGCCATAAATGTTAGGCCGATTTTCAATGGTCACTGAGATATGTGCATTTTTAGGTTTTTTTGAAATAACCTAGAATTTTGCCATTTAAAGTAAGAATTAAAAAAAAACTACTAAGGTAATGGGCTTAAACTTATTTTTGGATTTTAGTCAACACTATAGCAGACATTTCTTAATCATTCAAAATTTCAAAAAAAAATAAAATAAATAACAGGCGCGACAATCCAGCATTGGACTAAGGCCGCAGGATGTGTTAGTGACATCCTATTTCCAAGATCTTATCTGCTTTTTGTTGAGGTAATGAGATCAGCATCACGCTCAGCAGTGTTATTTATCCCCATAAATGGGCACTCGTTTAACATCAGAGTGAGATCATAGTCCGTCACAAGCTCGTGAGTTCGAAAAACACTATGATCCACGGTGAGATTCGAACTCATGACCCTGTGCACCGATGGTGCGCGCACTAACCGCTAGACCAGCCAGACTACAAATTTCAAAACCCCATCACAATTCGAAATTTTTAATTTCAAATAAAAAAAATTTTCTTAGATTTTTTTAAAGATATTTTTTATTGTAGTATTACTAAAACAAATTATATGACATGGAGTCTGCAGACCACTGGAAAAACATACGCGTGTTGTCAGCTTTCCAAAAAGGTGTCAATGTCAATATAAATATTTGAAATAATTGAAACAGCTAGCTGCAACTTCGAGGACCATCATTTCCTTTGATAAAAAATGTAATAAATCGGTACATTATACGATGCATTTTGAATTTAATGACATTTATTTCATTTTTTATCTGGAAATTATGGTCCCCGAACAAGTTACAGCTAGCTGTTTCAATTATTTCAAATATTTGTATTGACATTGACACCTTCTTGGAAAGTTGACAATACGGGTATGTTTTTCCAGTGGTCTGAAGACTCCATGTCATATACATTTTTTAGCAATACTACATTAAAAAATATCTTTAAAAAAATTTAAGAAATTTTTTTTTTATTTAAAATTAAAAATTTCGAATTATGATGGGTTTTTGAAATTTTAAATTATTAAGAAATGTCTGCTATAGTGTTGACTAAAATCCAAAAATAAGTTTAAGCCCATTACCTTAGTAGTTTTTTTTAAATTCTTACTTTAAATGGCAAAATTCTAGGTTATTTAAAAAAAAATAAAAATTCATATATCTCAGTAACCATTGAAAATCGGCCTAACATTTATGGCCTCATTTTGTTGCATTTTGACCCTATTATAACGTGTTGCAGGGAATAGGTCAACTTAACCAATAACCCTGTATAGAGGGTGTCCGGGAGCTTTTGATATATTGAAGTTTTAGTCATACAAGAAAATGGTTTTTTCAAAAATCTTCAAATGCCTGTGGCAGCTAAAGGGTTAAGCTGAGGGGTATGTTTTTCGTACAACTTTTTTGCTGGAAATCACATGAGGAATCACAATCCGGTGCGTTTATGTGGCAGTTTCCGGACACCCTGTATATACTTTTCATAGTCGGAAGTGCTTGTTTCTGTGCGTTGCTGACAAAGTTAATATACGCTTTCACATAATGACGGGTATAAAAACTTCTTAAAAAAAAACCCGTCTAAAATACTCAATACTCCGATATACGAAGGTTATATCAAAAATTAATGTTTGAAGCTATTATTTTCGGCGTGAATCGACCAAATGGCACTCGATGAACGTAAATTTAAAATGTGCACGAAATTTGTGTCTTTCTCTTTTCTTGAACAGTCACATTAAAGGACCAAAAACTGATAATTTTATTCTTATATTGGCACAAACCGTAATATCCAGCTATTTTGATACACGCCGTAGCAGGAAATAGGCCATCTCTTCCCTTACGTCCACCCATACAGGGTGACTCTAATATTGCTGTAGAATAATTGTTGTGAAAGGGGTCCTCGCAGGCTTTGTTAGCGCCATTAAAAGACACACACTTAAAGCAATCTATGCAATAAGCTGAAAATATACACACATACAATTATGCAATTTAAAATTCATAAATTCATCTTACCATCTTGTATGAAAATTGTAAAAATCGTTGTAATAAGGCATAACATTTGGATATGCATATTACTGTATTGAAACATTTTTTTTAATTCCATAGTCGTATATATCGCTCTTTATAGAATGATATAGTTGTGTAGCTTACTGACAAAATTGAAATAATGCTCTTTGGAACTCTCGCATATGTCCGCACAGTGCGTAACATTAATAATAGTGGTACGAAATTATTGCTATTGACGTCATTAGGTGTATAACATTTTTAAGATGAGTATAAATCGTATGGCCACAAACAATGCTTTTTACCATATTCCAACTGCATATTGCGTACCTCTATTGACCAATCTGAAAAAATAAACAATAAACAACATTTGATTAGTCGTACATTTGATGATATTAGTTTTGAAGTTGAACAACATTACAAATATTTTTTTTTACTTGGATCAATTTCTCCAGGATAACTCATCGTTATATAATTCACTTTTCTGTCCAATTGGGAGCATTGCTTATGATAAATTTGCGGCAATTCAGTGAGTGCATATTGATATGTTTTTTACCTAACTGCATTACAGAAGCTTATAGTTATAACTAGAGCTCGGGTTTTCGTGCAGTAAAAATGCCGAAACTTGCAAAATCGAGCAATATAAATTCCCAAATGTGCATTTTGCGTTGTAATATAAAAAATCTCATTTTTTATCGGCTTTTAGAAGTTCATACTTTGGAGTAGTCAACGAAGGACAAGTATACTTTAAGAGGGCTGGCTCTAAAAAAATTAAATAATTTTTACTTAAATACGGAACACTCAAAATTTTAACCTAACGTTAGATTCTTCCATAAAGTGCTCTCTAGATTAGCTCATTTCAATCAGGTTTATTAGTTTAGTATCCATCGCACAGCTTTTGTCTGTATCTAATTCGTGAATAAATCGTCTAAGGGGGAAATGTTCCTATTTGTATTTAATTTTAGTTAACCACCAGTTAATTTCTAAATTTCTATATGGCGATGGATGTTGTATAGTTTTATTGTTTTTCACTTGTTGTTTCTTTCTCAGTACTTTTATTCTCTTCTCTGTCAATCGAAAAATTGTTCACATTTCCATTTTCTGGAAAAAAAACTTCATGAAAGAGGCTAAAAAATGGAAATGTACGTTTATATTAAAAACCCTGAAACGTGCAATTTCGTGCAATATCCCTAAAAAATGCAATTTCGTGCATTAACGTGCAATTGCACGAGAATCCGGGCTCTAGTTGTAACTCTATAATGGGCTGATGGAGTGGCTAACTATCGAGCTGAAATTTTGCACACATGCTTCTTTTTATTCAAGGCAGTTTGTATGTTTGAATCGCTAAAATCTGACCATGGGGTCATGGGACTGCGATACAAACCCAAACCCCCCAATTTTGTTTTTCTAAGAAAATATTTTTTATTTGCGCACCAATTTCCACCAAACTCTACACAAATGTGTTTTCTATTAATACCACTATGTATGAATATGAATGGATGGAATCGGACCGTGGGGTCATGGGGCTGCCACACAAACCCATTCTAAAAAAACATATGTAAAAATGGACTAAAAGGGGCAAGAGTTCATGGGGCTGGCGTACAAACCTAACCCAACTGGAATCCACCTTCGATCTATGAGCTTTATCGAACGTTTAACTTCAGCCATACAAAACATTACATAAAAGTTTGTGTAAATTTTCGCTACAGTAAGGAGCGTATGGCCGTATGTTGGGCAAGTCTGTGCTTGGAAGGGCGCCAATATACAGGGTGTCCGGAAACTGCCGCATAAACGCACCGGATTGTGATTCCTCATGTGATTTCCAGCAAAAAAGTTGTACGAACATACCCCCTCAGCTTAACCCTTTAGCTGCCACAGGCATTTAAAGATTTTTGAAAAAATCATTTTCTTGCACGACTTAAAGCCAAATATCTCCAAAGCTAGACCAGCTACAATACTGAAATAAAATGATTATTACAGCCAACAAATTTACCTATAAAATAAAACTAACCACACTAAAATCAAATAAGAGGTTTGGTTTTTACGGAGCTTCAAAGTCAAATTTGCGTGATTTGACCCAAAAACAATCTTTTTTTCCATCTCAATTTTCTCCAACTTCTGCCAAGGTGAGGTGCTTGTACGATTCTTTTAAAAATTGGCGCATAGTCTTACAATCATATCTTTCTTACATCATTTTAATCTAGCTCCATTACTTCTAACAGTTTTTATACGTTAAGTGTAGAAAACTAGGGTTAATTTTTATCTCGAATTCAATACAATTCAATTAACACTGCCCCTATAGATCTGCAATTGGTAAAATATATTCAAAGTATGTCGAAATCGAGCCAAAATAACCCTAGTTTTCTGCACTTAACGTACTAAAACTGTTATAAATAATTGAGCTAGAATAAAATGATGTAAGAAAGATATGATCGTATGATTATGCGCCAATTTTTAAAAGAATCGTACAAGCATCTCACCTTGGCAAAAGTTGGCGAAAATTGAGATGAAAAAAAAAGCTCTGTAAATACCAAACCTTTTATCCGATTTTAGTCTGGTTAGTTTTATTTTATAGGTAAATTTGTTGGCTGTAATAATCATTTTATTTCACTATTCTAGCTGGTCTTGCTTTGGAGATATTAGGCTTTAAGTCGTGCAAGAAAATGATTTTTCCAAAAATCTTTAAATGCCTGTGGCAGCTAAAGAGTTAAGCTGAAGGGGTATGTTCCGTACAACTTTTTGCTGGAAATCAACTGAGGAATCATAATCCGGTGCGTTTATGCGGCAGTTTCCGGACACCCTGTATACTGCTCAAAACAAAATAAGGGCCACTAATAATTTTCTGATTATTTTTGTGTGAAAAAGGAATATCATAGTTTTGATGGTCTAATTTAATAAAACAATATATTTTTCATTAAATTTAATTAATTTTATTGAATTTTGACCAAAAGTTACACTTTTTTTTTAGCATTTTTTCGGATTGCTTACTTTTTGCGGTCATGTAATCGTAACAATAACAATTAATTTGTATGTCTAATCTGTAAAAAAAAACTGATTCTTTGTTTTTTTTAGTATCGAGTATGGCCTTCACTTTTTGATATGCAGTCTCGAAGCCTGGACGGAACGCTTTCAGTCGATCCGATCGACGCTTTCTTTTGATATCTCGTCCTAACACATTTTTAGCAATTGAATCGGCTGTTGCCGATTGTGTATATCCTCTTCAGCTGTCCGCACCGGCGTTTTAATTGATCCCAAAGATGTGCTATCGGATTTAGGTCCAGACCGTTGTCAGGCCACTCCATGACCTCAATATTGACCTCCTCGAAAACAGAAATTGTCGCCCGGGCAGTATGTGGTCGTGCATTATCCTGCATGAGGATAAAACCATCCAACGCCTGTTGTGAAAAAGGAATGATATGTGGCCTAACAATCCTTTCAATATAACTTTCGGACGTAATTGCCCCGTTATTTAGGATAACAAGGTCAGTTTTGCCTTGCAAGCTAATTCCGGCCCAGACCATCACACTGAAACCGCCTTGCTTCTGAATTTGATTAATGCAAGGATCCAAAAATGCTTCTTCGGTTCTCCGCCAGACTCTTATGCGTCGGTCGTCACTAAAAAATTTTACGTTACACTCATCCGAGAAGAGCACCTTGCGCCATTGTTGCATGTCCTATTGGATATGTCGACGAGCGAATCTTAAACGATTCGAACGATGCGTCCTGGTCAGTTGTGTTTATTTATTTATTTATTTTATTTATTTATTTATTCAAGATACCCAAACAGGAAAATATAATCCATAAACGGTACAATTTAACAAATTCACACTCAAGAGTTTGAATTCAGATATTGATCAATGAAAAACAAAAATTAAGGAAAAGCAATTAAGTAAATTAACAAACAATAGTGTTACAATGTGATGAATTAATATAAAATGAAAAAAAAGCAAAAATTAAATATTTAAAAGAAAAGGATGCGAAGAACAAAGATTAAAATTCACCAAAAATGTCAGTTACTAACAGTTTTTTGTGTAATACATTTTTAAAAGAAAAAAGCGAAGTAGCTAACGGACCGAGTTGCAATCTATCATAATTATGCATGGAACGAATGAGAGGCGAATTCATGAAAACTGAAAGCTCGGCTGTAGGTGGGTCAAAAACTAGAGTTGAGCGCGTATTATATGACTGGACACGGTAAATTATATACTCAGTAAGCGATGATTTTAGTAGACCACGACATAGTTTAAAAAGGATGCACTCGTCTAGGAATACTCTCCGCTTTTGAAGGGATAACAAGTTCAAGCAACCAAGACGTTCAGCATACGGTAGATAAGGTTAATTGAACTTGTAAATTAGAGCCCTTGTGAATTTGCGTTGGACGGATTCCAAGGCGGTAGTATATGTGGACGTTGTGGGAGACCATATAAATGAAGCATACTCTAGACAGCTACGTACTAAGGAAACAAACAGTTTAATGGAAGAATTAATAGAATTAAAGTCGCTAGAGCAACGCAAAACAAAACCTGCGAGTTTAGATGCTTTCTTAAATGTAGTGAAAAAGTGTTCATTGAATTTCAGTCGACTCTCAAAAATGACTCCAAGATTACTGAAAAGAGAGACGAAAGATAGGTCAGTTGTGTCGATATTGTAGGGAAAAGACAAGGGCATGGGTTTTAGTGAAAATATCATCGCATTGCATTTTGAAACGTTAAGTTCAAGATGATTGGAGCCGCACCACGCTGATAGTGTGTTTATATCTGATTGCAATGATAAACAATCATCGGGGCCAGAAATTGAAGCGAAAAGCTTGCAATCATCAGCATATAACAAACAATTGTTATTCATAAGAGTAGGTAACTCATTTATGAAAAAACTGAAAAGCAGGGGCCCCAAAATAGAGCCTTGAGGAACTCCAGACGAGGGACAGAACGGCGGAGAAAGTGAGTTAGTAAATACTACACGAGAAGATCGTCCGAGGAGATAAGAAGAAAGCCACGATACGAGATAATACGGGAAATTAAGTGATAGTAATTTATCAAGTAATATCCCATGGTCGACCGTATCGAAAGCTTTAGAGAAATCCGTATAGATTACATGAACATCTAAATGCTTGTCAAACGATCTTGCGGTGAAATCTGTTATTTCTGCCAAGTTGGTGACTGTAGATTTTTGCTTGCAGAAACCATGTTGATTGGGGCAAATCAGATACCCAAAAGATTCGTAAATGAATTCAAATATAAGACGTTCGAGCAGCTTGGAACAACTTGATAGAAGTGAAATGGGCCTATAATTAGAGACCATATTACTATCATCTATTTTAGGTAAAGGTACAATGTACGACTGTTTCCATTCACAAGGAAATGTACTTTCTTGCAGACTTTTATTGAATAATATGGCAAGGGGAATAGAAATCGCCTTATTAGTTTTCTTAAGAAAATCGTTGGAAATTCCATCTGGACCTGATGATGAGCTGCGTTTAAGAGAAGAGATGACGGACTCGACACAAGCTGGATCTATCGGCGAGAGAATTGACATAATATTCGGTGGCACGTCATTTACAAGCCTGGAAGTGTTTGATTGGCGAAAAGTACTGGAGAAGTAAGATGCAAAAAGCTTTGCAATTTCATCTGGAGAGTTGGCAGTCAAATTTCCATAGGAAATAGAAGCAGGGTTAGAACTGGACGAACGCATATTCTTTACATACGACCAAAATAACTGGCTTTCATTATTTCTAACACTGTTTTCAATAGATGCAAGGTACGCAGCTCTAGCAGAACGGATGAGCTGTTTAGTTTCAGTACGTAATAGACGAAAAAGTATGAGATCTGACTGACGCCTAAAACGTTTATATTTGGAATGAATGCGGTTCTTTCTATTGATGATCTTATGTATTTTTGGAGTAAACCAAACCAAACCTTTGCGATGTTTCGGGATGTAGAGAGGAACAAACTCGCTGATAATACACTGCAAAATGCTGTAAAATGTAGTCACAGCAAGATTACAGTCACGTAATCACACGTCACACGTCTCCTTGACCGCTGTTGGTCTTCGTGCAAACGATTTCTGACTGTTTGAGGGCTAACAAAGGTTCCAGTCGTCCTTAATAGCCTACTTTGTAGTCCACGAGCACTAATGGTACGATCCCGTCGCGCACAAAGTCTCACATATCGGTCTTCTGCGAGGGTGGTTATTCGAACTTGGCCTGAACCATGACGAACTGAGACACTTCCTGTCTCCTGGTAACGGTTCCAAAGATGTTGAATGGCTCTTCGCGAATACCCTAATTGCAGCGCCACAGAACGTGGCAAACGACCTTCCTCCGACATTTCTAAGGCTCTGGACGAAGCATTTAAATTTAAATGGCGCCGGATTGTTGGTATTTTGTATTTTACAGATTCTCCTTATCTTTAGAAGTGCAACAACTAATGTTGCATTTAAAGACCTTGGCGAAAACTAATTCTTAATCAAAATGAGAAATAAACAAAATTACCAAATGTATGACTCGTGACCCCAAAAGAACTGTTTAAGCCAGTTCCGTTAAAGCTAATGTTGACGAATCATACTGTGATAACTCACATCACATTCAGGTACAGAATGGCATTTTTGAAATTAATTATCACACTAAAAATTCGTCAAAAGACGTTGTTAAAGTCAACGGACATTAGTGGCCCTTATTTTGTTTTGAGGAGTATACTTGCCACCAAAATCCGCTCAATCTGATAAAAACTAAGGTACCTTCAATACAAAATTACACATCACGACATTATGTTCCACAGTACGCGTAGATTAATAAGACGCCGTGAAACTCTTTGTTTTGTTTTAGTTAAAAGCAGGCGCGCACAGAGGATTTACGGGGCCCGGGGCATATAAATAAAAGTGGCCCCTTTGAGAAAAAGAACTCTGGAAACTCTATAAATGTTGTTCCTACTACAGGATGCCAGGATGCTGGTACCTGAGAGAGCGGCATTAGGGTATAGATAGATAGGGCGCTCGCCTTCGAATCATAGGTTCGCGGGATCGAATCTCATTGTAGGCGCAGTAGGCATCACTAACACCTATAGAGGTCAATGATGCGCTGCGTGAGCATTTTTATAAAAAAAAAAACAATTGATGAAATCATTAATTTGATAAACGTTACAACAAGAACGCTATTCTCAATGTAAGCATGCAAAGAGTCAAAGTAGCTCTTAGCAAAGTTATTTTAAGTACGATGTTCTTAATTTTAGTAGAAAAACTTCAAAATACTTGGTTTAAGATCGATCCACACTTTTTAGTCATCAGTCGCTGTCACAGTAATTTCTCATACAAATTGACAAATTGTCAGTCAATCAATTAACTTGTATGGAAAGTGACTGTGACTGAAAAGTGTGGATCGAACTTCAAGAGTGTTTTCGATTGATTTCACTTTACTTTTTTTCTCAGTGTAGGGGGCCCACTCAAGAAGTTGGCGGGAGGGCGCAGAGTGAAGTTGTTTCGTCACTGCTGATGGCATTGCAAAAATCGAAATTCTTGTCTCTTCATAAACGTTACTAAGACTGAGTGTCCACTGATCCATAGGAGAACAAAAGTCTAAAACCAAACCAGTAGAAAACGTTGAGAAATTTTGCTAGTTCGAGAGCATAGTTACAGATAAGACTACAATGAGTTAACAACAATCAGAGAGAGACTTGAATAAATATAAGTTTATGGAAACTAAATAAGAAATAGTAATTTAAAGAGGATCCATCGTGTTCAGTTTCTTAGTTAACACTTTCTCTATAAAACACACATAGTTCGAGGACACTCAGATTTAGATTAATACCGATTAATTAGATAAATTTCGGCAGAGTGTGCTGTTGATCTCAACACCTAAAATATATCAAGATCAGTGCCAATTTTAGATTTAGCAAATTGAATTGAAAAAAGTAGGTGAAGGGAAATCCTATAAGGTTCTAGAAATGCTTTGAATAACGCAAAACAAGATAAATAGAGATTTAAATAAAATTTATCTGAACTCAATTCGTGTAATAATTTTGCAGACGTATGCGCACTACGAGACCACTGTCCCTGCGGGGCCCTCTCCAACGCGGGGCCCGGGGCAAATTGCCCCTTTTGCCCCACCCTCTGTGCGCGCCTGGTTAAAAGAAAAGAAAATGCAGCAGAAACGTGAACATTCGCAAATTTTCAATATTACTAGATACTAGGGATGAGCATTGAACGTCGATGTTTCGAAAACATCGATGTTTTTGGTCAGATGGTCGATGTTTTTACCATCGATGGTTTTGTGTCGATGTTTTTCACCATCGATGGTTTGCGTTTCGATGGTCGATGGTTTTCACCATCGATGGTTTTCAACCATCGATGTTTCTTTCCTCAACATATTTTTTTTTTAACAACTCAACATTGTCATTGTAAGTGTATGCTAATACCGTAAAACATCCCAATCAAAAACAAGAACTGAATGCATCGTAACATACAACATGCAATCCATCTATCGTGAACACTGTACACACAAACAGTGGGTCTTTGTTTATACGCCCAGGCACAATTTCCAAATATGGTTTCACCCTGAATATATATGTATGCCGTTTTAAACAAATTAAATGGGGGGATAATGGGGGTCCTTGATCGGAGCGACTCAATGTTTACCTTAAAATGATCTTAAACTTATTGTGAATACTTGTACAAAAGTTTACGGCTGAACTAGCATTCTCTCAAAAGTTATGGAGCTTTTAAAAAAAGGTCTAAAATGAAAATATTCTAATTTATGTTCTAGTCTAACGCCGAAATAATCAATTAAACTCTAATGTGTTTTATATCATTGCAAAGATAATTTTATGTAGTTTTTTTCGTCCTCAGATTATTTTTCTGTATCTCTTACCGTTTTTGAAATAATAGCAAAAAACCAAAAAAACGCCCCCTTTTACCCCTTTTTTTAAGGTTGCGGACGCCCGATCGGTTGGGACTTTTAATGCCATAATTTGGGGACCATTCCCAACCATAATCCAAAAAAATTTCCGATGTATGATTTTTGCCGACCAAATATGTCATTTTTCTTAGACTAACTGTTTACGTCGAAATAGAGGTTCGTTAGGTGTGCTAGAAAAATTGAGTAATTGTCAATCCCTATGAGAGGGTAATTTTCAGAGAAGCATCCAGTCCTCATGACTCGGTCGCAAGGATTAGGGTAAATTTTGACATTAAGGTGAGCCTATTGTTCAAATAGTGACACAAAAATGCTCCACATCTAAAGAAACTAAAAACAAAGGAAAATTTGCTTAAATTATACTCGAGAGCACTTGACATGTAATAAAGAATGGCGCTATGTTGTCTTTTCGAATAAAAAGAAGTATCATCTCACAGTATCACTTGGCCTCGAGACCATTACACAATCTGTCCGACAATAAATGCGATCCTAATGGTGTCCTTCCTAGCAAATATCCTGGAAGTAGACATTATAACTGTGTTACTCTTCTAAAGTGAACTTCTTTTTGTCCGAAAAGATAACATACCGCCATTCTTTGTTCCATGTCAAGTCTTCTCATGATTAATTTTAACGTATTTTCCTTGGGTTGGAGTTTATTCTTTAGTTTTAGTTTCTTGAAATGTGGAGTTTTATTATCACTGTTTGAACAAGAGATAGGCTCGCCTTAATGTCAAAATTTACTCTAATCCTTGTGACCAAGTCATGAGGGCTAGATGTTTCTCTCAAAATTACTCTCTCATAAGGATTGAAATGTACTCAATTCTTATCGCTTCTATTATTTTTACCTTAACGCTACTTATTACACACGAATTCGGATTCAACTTATCGACTTTTATTAATTTTTTCTCGAAATTTCACTTTTTGACCGCCTTGACTCCTTGTATGCCTTAAATTTTGGTCCCTCTTCCGCAGATAATGATTTTTAATTATTCATATTAAAGTCAATATCTTACTCAAACAACCACAAGAAATTGGGGGTCCTACGTCTTTAATTGTGGAAGATAGACAAAAAATAATTTGCATGTGCTATCCTGATAACAAATTTTAAATGGTTATTTTGTGTGTTCTTTTTCGAAAAACAATTATAAATCAACATTAAAAAAAAGTCAGAGGTACGCTGGAAAACTGGAACTTTTAGGCCGAGGAGAGTGAAGGGTATTCAATTTTCGCCCGCGCCCGAAATTATTGCGGCTATCACCTTTTATATTAGTAGCAAAACCGGCTATCTCCACATGTTACGATTGAAACCGGCAATCTTAAAACTTCTTTTATGTTTTACTTATAGGCAATTATTGAATATTTGTTGAATGGTGGATACATAGACTTTTAATTACAATTTAAACTGTAAGCAAATATTGTCTATTTTGAATGTAGTTGAAACTTGCACATACTGAAAAATTGGGTAGAGTGGAGATAGCCGTTTTTGATTCTAAACCTCTCAAATATTGGATAACTATAGCACTTCTCTTCACTTTTGCCTTTTTTTCGATATTTTTTAAAATATGTATTTAATGTGGCAGTGGCGGCTCGTGCCTATGGAAATAGGTGAGGCGAAAAAACAAAAACATATTGGAAGGGGGTTATTACATGGGGTTCCAAAACGGAACAGTTGCGTATGTTCCGCAAAAATGTTAGCTATTCTGATCCCTTAACTGCCATTTTGCGGATCAGAAACCATCTACAGTTCTTTTCGTTGAAATATTTCAAAAAGGCAGACAAGGGGAAAGAACCGGAGGTTATTCCTGATATGCAAAATGGCTAAATGGTTAGGGGATCAGAATGGCAAACATGTTTGCGGAACATACGCAACCATGGGCGTAGCCAGGATTTCGGTCAGGGGGGGGCAAGCCCGAAATTTTTTCAGTATCAAGATTTTCCTAGGATTTGAAATCGTTGGTCGCGAAAATATTGTTAGGCAAAATTTAGAGTATTTTAGCTGGTGTAATGGTTAGTGGCCGCACCTTCTTTGCACACGGGTTCGAGACTCACCGTAAACGAATTCAGTTAATTTGTTTTTCGAACTCACGCCCCTTGTGACGAACTATGAACTCACTCAAGATGTTAAGCGAGTACCCATTCATGATTGTTTTTTTTTTTAAATTTTAGGAAAGGACAGTCGAGAATGATTTTCAAGACCATTTAAAGAAAAATTGCCCCTGAAAGTGTTTAGACTTTTACTGGTTATTCTGATTACATTCAACTGGCCTCCGTTTTTGCTTTTTAAAACGTAACTCGTTTATATTCAGTTCTATTTTTGGCTTTTGGGCAGCATATTCCACTTGCGACATCAATGTCCGTTTTGAAATCTGGCTTTGCTTGGTTCTACAGGATCGCATCTCCTGGTGAAACATACCGAGAAGCCTCTTATCTCACATCCACAGCATCCATAGAAAAAAAAACATTATCCGACAGTCGGCTGGAGACATTTAGGGGTACATGCTTCTCCACTTCCTTAAAATAGGAGCCCAATGGAGCTCTTAAGCTGTTTTTCCTTTTCCAAATAGGAGCCCAAGCGCTCAGTTATTCCACTGAGAGCCCTCTTTAGCTGCTCAACTCAGCTGCTCCTCTACACTTCTACAATAACATCGGGAGTCCTAGCTAACCCTCCCCAGAACGGAGTCCCACAGTAAAGTTTAAACCGAAGTTGGGCAGGATTCCATTCTATTTCTGATGGTAGTTTTTTGCTCATTCGACTTAAGTTGCCGGGACGCCGTGGAACTTGCATGATGAAGTTTTGACAATTAAGTACTCTCGCACAAAATCAACGATCTGATCGTTATAGCTCTGGATCTGGAGAAGGAATCAAATGCAGTCGACTTAAAGAAAAAATTAAACAAGACCAAAGTGCTAAATTTGAGTTCAGCTTACGTACGTTGTCCTCGACGCGACCGCACGACAGCGACTCGCTCATTACATAAAAACTCGTTTCTCTCTCATTTTAAAAACGAGTTTTCATATGGAATGAGCGAGTCGCTGTCGTGCGGCTGCGTCGAGGACAACGTACCTTTAGTCTGAAAGGGAATTCAACTCCCCCATAAATATTAATTCATCTATTTAGACAATATCGTTGCCGCGGATGGCGGTATCAAGAGCATTCCACAGTCAAGTTCTTGTCCAAAATTTTGCAAACCAAATTGTAAAAACCAAAGCTGTTGAAAGGGAGCAGTACTTGGAGAGCGTACCTACATTACTGGTCGATGCAAACAGGCCGACAAAAGTTCACGCTAGTTCTCTGAATGCATAGAGTTCGACTGAAAAGCTGTGGTCAAATTAGGAGGCATTGCGAGAAACCGTATACGTTATGGGACGTAAGTGCAGTCGATTCTCTATTTTCCACAAGTGGTTTACAGCCCTTATACACCTGCAACTTGGTTGCCAACCTAAGTTGGTAACACGCAAAAAAAACCGGAAAATATAATTGATTTGTAGGCATGGTGCAGGTTTCAGTACCAGGTTGCAAGAACGTGAATGGCGTGGTTGCCGGAATGTTGCAAGTGTGTAGTTAGGTACCTGCAACCTAGGTTGGCAACGAAGTTGCAGATGTAGAAGGCCTGTAAGGCACAAGAAAGTCGTCCACTGCACTTTTAAAGCTAACAAAATTTTCTTTAGTTTGAGTGCAACGCCAGCTTTGTAGGTACAAAGGATCCCAAGATACAGCATTTCAAACTTTTTTACAAAAAGAAACAATGTTTAAAGTGCTGTACGAGTATTTTGAGATCCTTTGCACCTACAAAGCTGGACTCAAATTAAAGAAGGTTTTATTAGCTTTGAGAATCAAGCAGACGACTTTTGGAAATCACAAACCAAAATATGAAAAACCTTCGAAAATGTTTAGGTTTTTTGAGGGTCTCGGGGTTAGGATAGGTTTTCGAAGTTGCAAACTTGGTGGTACACTTCTGGTATCTACCCTAACAGTATCCCAAAAAAAACAGAGCCGAGCTATTTTTTGCGACCTCCGAATTAAATTATTTTATTGAATGAGGTAATGCATTTAAAAGTGACGTTTTGTCCCAATAAGCATTCCTTTATAATTATTCCTTAAGGGAATCCGTATTCCTTAAGTGAGGACTATGAATTCCTCCCTTAATGTTCATGTTTTAGGGCTTTCAAGACTTGTTAACGTTTCAGAGTAGTAGCTCACATAAAATTGTTCACCTTCACGTTTGGCGAAGTACACGTTTACCCGAGTCTACTGTATAGACATGAAAAGAGCTATCCATAGCGCTCAGGATTGCTGTAAATCTGGACGAAATAGAATAGAATTAGGTATGTCCATATGTATCTATGTAGATGACTATGTAAGGAAGAAGAACGGCTTGTAATAAATTGATATGGAAATGTTTGTGTGGTTTTCGGAACATGGAAACTGCAAACGAAAATGCGAAAAAGTGAATCTGAAAAAAATTATCCCTGAAATATTTTTTTTTCTTTCAGTATTATTAACATTCAATTCAATAAAAAAAAGTTTCACCGGCCAGGGAGGGGCGGTCGCCCCCCCCTGCCCCCCCCTGGCTACGCCCATGTACGCAACTGTTCCTTTTTGTAATCCCATCCATTGATAGAGGATACTTTTGCAATTACAACTTTATTCAACGCATCATAATATCCCATTTTAAATATTTGACGTTTCGGCATAAATTAAAAATTGTTCAAAATCAATTTGGGCGTCAAAATATTTAAATGAAATAATGAACAGTGACAAAAAACCACACAACTATATCGATTTTGCCTATTGAAAATCATATGCAAGAAGCGACATCATCTAATATTTTCCTTTTTCTATTTCACCCAAAATACAATAGAAAACCGAAACTATGTATATGCCCAGTAAGTTCTTATCTCAAATTCATTTTACAGAGCTACATTTCAATTCGCAAAGCATACAACAAAGCGAGAACAAACCGTCGCAGTACTTCGATTCAGATACACACGCTGAGGCGATTTCTGTTTCGCCTCACTAGCATATTTTTTCCCGTACATTCTCCCATAGCGAATCGGGTTAATGTATTGATACGCGTTGAGCTGTTGTTCGACATTGTGCGGCGGAAAAATTATCGCTTCACTTGTATGAATTGGTGTACAAAAATTATTTTAGGGATTTGGTGATTGTTAAAGGAACTTGTAAGTTAGTTTAAAGATATCTTTAGGGCTTTTTATCATATTTGATGAATTATGTTTTGTGATAAATTAAAATGTACAGGCGTCCCCGGCTTTTCGCCGATTCGGTCTTTCGCCGCTTTTCAAAATTCACCACAGTTCGTCTATTCGCCACAAGTTCCACTCTTTCGCCATAATTAAAAATTGCCAATTTTGAGGAATGAATACCAAAAACTTTTAAATCGTTGTTCCCAATGCAACTCATCATCTGGAGATAAATTCCGTTTAAATAAATTTTGGTGGTTAACATTATCGGTTTTTAAACAGAATCCATCTCCAGATGATGAGTTGCATTGTGAATGCCGGTTTTTTTTTCGTATTTACGAGTATTCCTGAGAATTGTGGGAATTCAAATCGGTTTAGAAATCGCCTTGGTGGCACTTTTGGGTTATAGTAAGCGGTTAATGTTAGAGTCTGTAGCCAACACTGTTAAGTTTCTTTTACAACTGTGTGTTCTTCTTCGAATCGCGTTGCAAAATTGTTCTGGTTTAGTTGTGAAGTAATTTTGTTTTAGACAAATTTACGTCGCGAGTCGCTTTGTTTTTGTTTAGAATCGACAACTCGCGGTTTTTTTTCTTTACTAGGTGCACCGTGGTAAAGAAAGAGTCAAAAGAACTCATAAAGTGCTAACGTTGCAGGAGAAATCGGATTTGATAAAGCTCGCCGAAGGAGGAATGTCTGTCAGCCGTAAATTAAATATTCCTCGAAGAACAGTGGGCACAATTATAAAAAAAAATAAAACTAAAGTGTTGGACGAGATAAAAAATTCCACGCCTGTCCATTCAAAAATAATAGGAATAAACGACAGTATAATTGCCGAAATAGAAATGCTTTTAAGCATCTGGATTCAGGACCAGACTCATTACAATATTCCTCTGAATACCTCAGTTATACAGACCAACACTTTAAGTATTTTTAACACCAAGGAATGAAAGAGGAGAGACGGAAGAAACATCCGTTACTAGTAAGGGGTGGTTTAATAGATTTAAGGGGCGTTCCAATCTACATAACATTAAAATTGATGGGGAAGAATACAGTGGCAGCCGAGGCATATTCCGCGGAACTAAAACAAATTATGGATGAATGGGGATATTTGCCAATACAAATTTTTAATGTGGACGAGACGGCATTATTTTGGAAAAAAATGCCATCCAGAACCTTCATTTGAAAGGAAGAAAAAACGATGCCAGGATTTAAAGCCGGTTGACCCTTTTGCTGGGTGCCAACACAGTTGGCAATATGGATTTAAAACCGATGATTTACCATTCAGAAAATCCTAGGGCACTGAAAAATTATCTAAAAGCAAGTTGACCACTGCACTATCGGTGGAACTCAAAGGCATGGATGACGGCCGAATTATTCCGAGCATGGTTTAAGGAGTCGTTCAAACCGAGTGTGGAAACTTGCTGCGTCGCTTTGTTTTTTCTCTCCCTCAGAAGCTCACGATAACAGCTTATCTGGTTTGGGGGCCACTGTTGACTTTTGAGCTCCTTTCAAAATTTGGGTCCACCATTTCCCAAAATGCCATAGCGTCTTCAACCTTTAAAATATCTCCCTCCAGTTGCTTGATTGTTAAGATTCGTAGCTCGGTGTTGTTGCTTTCTTCCTCATTGAATCTTCGCTGCTCTTCTATTGACATAAGATCTTCGTCAGTTCCCAGCCAGCATCGGCCTCATGTACCGTGAACATAGCGACAAATAAGCTTTACTTCATGAATCACGAATCGGCATTATGTATCGATAGGACGCATTGAAAGTTAGATACATGATGGTCAGCTGAAGGAATGTCGACGGATCATGCATATAGGAAATATAATGGTTTTCTCCTCAAGTGTGATTCTTGTTGCTGGGGTGATTAGAATCACGAATAAATCATGATCATTCATATAGTCTGGCTGGAGCAGTGGTTAGGGCGCGCACCTTCGGTGCATAGGGTTATGAGTTCAAGACTCTCTGTCGCCCGTATTTTTTTTTTAATTATTCATTGATGCATTTAATATATATGATACTTAACTATTACATAATGTTTACGAATAACGATTTTATAATGAATATCCGTAATAAGGCGCAAATGCGTATATACATGAAATAGGGGGACATCGTCATGTACTGCTTGTATGAAAACGTGATGAATGAATAAGCGATATGTTCTTACGCGTGTTGCATGAAATAATGATTACAAATGTGTTAAATGCTGGCTGGGTTAACTCTGTATTTTGTCAAGAAAGCAACTCCTCCGCATCCCAGCCAGCATTTAACACATTTGTAATCATTATTTCATGCAACACGCGTAAGCACATATTGCTTATTCATTCATCACGTTTTCATACAAGCAGTATATGACGATGTCCCCCTATTTCATGTATATACGCATTTGCGCCTTATTACGGATAATCATTATAAAATCGTTATTCGTAAACATTATGTAATAGTTACGTTGCATACATTTTTAATGCATCAATCGTAAAGACTACATAATCGTTAGTCATAAAGATTACGCAATACTTATGTAACATATATTTTTAATGCATTGCTCGTAAAGAATGTTAATGGCTTATACGAAATGGATCAATAATGCATGATTCGTGGAGATTAAAAATGAATTATGCTACATATATTTATAATGGTTTATATGGTTACTGAAGATTATGGAATGAATGTTATATTTTTTGAGAGATAGAGTTTTTAAGACGATGTTCTTGAATGGAATTGAAAATATATGAGCACTTGAATCAAATTAAACGTGTTCAAGTATATTTTACAAGTTGGCCTTGGTTACCTTGAAGTCGCATATCATATTAAAGCTTGATGTCTCATCTTTATTTTGTACCAATTTTATCAAAGCTTACTGATGATTTATGGAGAGAATTGGCCGGAGACAAAAAACCGACCGAAAATAGGATTATAGGTACTTGTATGAAAACAGTGTAATTCTAAGTTTTTTTTTATTTAAACAAAGCTTCTTGAAGGAAATTTTAGTATTCATTCGCATAGTTTTTGCTACTATACCTAACCTAAGACGTTTGGGTTTCACAGAGTTTCAAAGTCAAATTTGTGTGATTTGACCCAAAAACAGTCAATTTTTTCATCTCAATTTTCTCCAACTTCTGCCAAGGAGAGGTACCTGTACGATTCTTTTAAAAATTGGCGCATTGTCTAACGATCATTTCTTTTTTACATAATTTTATTATAGCTCCATTATTTCTAACAGTTTTTATACGTTAAGTGTAAAAAACTAGGGTTAATTTTAGCTCAAATTTAATACAATTCAATTCAAACTGCTCCTAAAGATCTGCAATTGGTAAAATCTATTCAAAGTATGTCGAAATCGAGCTAAAATTAACCCTTAGTTTTTTTGCATTTAAGGCATTCAAACTGTTAGAAATAATGAAGATAGGATAAAATGATGTAAGAAAGAAATTATCGTTAGACTATGCGCCAATTTTTAAAGGAATCGTACGAGCACCTGACCTTGACAGAAGTTGGAGAAAATTGAGATGGAAAAATATATTGTTTTTGGGTCAAATCACAAAAATTTTACTTTGAAGTTCTGTAAAAACCGAACCTCTTATCGGATTTTAGTGCCGTTAGTTTTACTTTTTAGGTAAATTTGTTGGCTGTAGTAATCATCTAGCTATTCTAGCTAGTCTAGCTTTTGAGATATTGAAGTTTTAGTCGTACAAGAAAATTATTTTTTCAAAAATCTTCAAATGCCTGTAGCAGCTAAAGGGTTAAGCCAAAAGGGTATGTTCCATACGACTTTTTGCTGGAAATCACAATCCGGTGCGTTTATGCGGCAGTTTCCGGACACTCTGTATATATGTAAATTAACAAAAACCTAGCCGAGTAAAACGCGTCGCAACAGACAGACAGACGGACATCGTCCAATCGACTCAGCTCGTCACGCTGGTCATATACAGGGTTATTGGTTAAGTCGACATATTCCCTGCAACACGTTATAATAGGGTCAAAATGCAACAAAATGAGGCCATAAATGTTCAGCCGATTTTCAATGGTCACTGAGATATATGCATTTTTAGGTTTTTTTTTAAATAACCTAGAATTTTGCCATAAGTAAGAATTAAAAAAACAACTAAGGTAATGGGCTTAAACTTATTTTTGGATTTTAGTCAACACTATAGCAGACATTTCTTAATCATTTAAAATTTCAAAAACCCATCACAATTTCGGAATTTTTAATTTTTAATAAAAAAAAAATCTTAAATTTTTTTAAAGTTGATTTTTAATATAGTATTACTAAAAAAATTATATGACACGGACTCTGCAGACCACTGGAAAAACATACTCGTGTTGTCAGCTTTCCAAAAGGTGTCAATGTCAATATAAAAATTTGAAATAATTGAAACAGTTAGCTGAAACTTGTTCGGGGACCATAATTTCGTTTGATAAAAAACGACAAATCCATAAAACAATAAAAACACGATGTCGCGATTTGGTCGTAATTCAATGGAAAAAGAAAAAAAATTGTCGCGCCCCTCCTTCCCCTTAAAAACTACCCTTAAGTGCATTTGAGTCTCAGTTAACCAAATTCGAGTTCCAAGAATCTCCCTAATGCTAACGGTGTCCAGTAAGATATCACAGGGGCTGTTTAAAAGATTTCCACCCTGAAAAAATTTGTCGCGCCCCTCCTTCCCTTAAAAACTACCCCCATCAAGTTAGCACTGCTACAAACTTCATGACAAAGTTAATATATCATTTTCGCTTAATAAGCGAAGAGTATAAAAATTAGTTTTTGCGAGGTATCAAAATGAAGACCAATGGGACACTATGCGCTGCGCCCAATACCATACTACGCTGTGAATCACTAGTGATTTCAACGTTATCTATAAATCACCTGGCTTACGATTTCCGAATGTAGAAGGATAGTAAGTAAATGTTTTATCTAAAGTTTTTTTTAGTCATTAGATTATGTACAAGAGTAATGTGTATAAAAAAATCTGTTGAGTTTTGAACAAACCGAGACCATGGTCCTTTTGGAACTAGGTAAATAAACTATCACCTACTTGCAACGTTATGATTTCAGACGCACAAAAAAGAAACATTTCAAACACAATAACACTGAGCAAAAGTATATCAAAAATAAATAATTACTTCACTGCAATCGCGACGTACACACTTTTTAAACACTTTCGTTTTAAAAAAAAAGTTTGTTTTTCATCCGATTGTTGCGAACTTAGGTACGCAGTCTCAACGAACGGAAGAAATCACGAAAACTAAGCCCATCCAGTATCCAAATAGTGGGTTTCAAATGAAGAGAAAAAAACAACTATACATTGCAGTGAATAGCTGATGCGTGGGCATTCCTTCAGCTGGCCATCATGTGTTGCACTTCAACAGCGTGGTCTATCGATACAGAACGTCGATTTGTGATGCATGAAGTAAAGATTATTTTGGTCTATGTTTACGATATATGATGCCAATGCTGGCTGGGATCTTCCGGATAAACATCTAAATCCAACTGTCTCGCCATTACTACAACTTCAGATGTTGCATGGTTCACAAGATTCCCACTAGCTTCAATGTCGGCTGATATCCACTGTAGTTTTTTCCATGCGCCTTTTGGGCGCCACATACCTAGCGATTTATTGGTCAATCGATTGCGCACAATCGATCTGCCGCCCGTACAGCACACACACTAGGCAACTTATCGGGCAATCTGAAATTGACAGTCTCACGGTCCACAAGACACAACACGAAATAGCGAAAATTATACCGATTTTGTCGATGGAAGATGGACATCTGTTGCTACTTTTGATGGAGAATGACCGCCACAACCACAGCATGAAGGACGACCACAGGGTTATGTCAAAAAGCCAGCAACTGAGAACGCAATCAAAAAATCTCGCCAATCGATCGGAGGGTCTGTGGCGCTTCTTTAACATATAAAATTTATTAATGTATGAGTTAAGTGATTAATAAATTAGTTCACATTTTAAAATTGGTTCATTGATTTCCTTCCATGCATCTCTAATTGTTTTGATTACATCCAAAATTGTAAAGTTTTTCCAAAAAGATTTCAGCTTGTTGTGTTTTGGCACATTAGATCAGAACTATCGAGGTCTATCGCCGCTATCGCTTTTGAAAAAGTGCGCCGTAGATAATAAGATTTGATGGTGACAATTACGTCTGGTCCATTGGCCGCAAATGGATGACGTGTTTGGCGGAAGGAAAATCTCTTCATATAAATCACTTAATTGTTTCGGATGACAGGGAGCATTATCCATAAATAGTAAGACTGTGAACGGGATTTTTTGCTCCCTACAAAAAGTTTCCACACTCGGTATGAATGACTCCTTAAACCATGCTTGGAATAATTCGGCCGCCATCCATGCCCGTTCCACCGGTAGTGCAGTGGTAAACTTGCTTTTAGATAATTCTTCAGTGCTCTAGGATTTTTTGGATCGTATTTTAAACCAAAAACTCAGCCATTATCAACCACATCTAACCACATGGAATGAACTTGTCGATTTAGTATATAAATGAAGTGATTGAAATCAATTTTTGTGCAATTTTGTTTTTATTATTGTTTACTTTGGATTTGTGAAGTTTTTGGATATAAAATACGAATTTTAATTATAGCTCTTAGGGCATCATATGCACTGAAAAGTCTCCGCTTCGCCTTTCGCCGAAACCCGCCTTTCGCCGAAACCCGCCTTTCGCCATTTCTTCGGTCCCTAACCCGGCGAATAACCGGGGGACTGTATAACTCGACGAAAATGAAGGTGAGGCGCCGCCTCAGTTGCCTCATCTGAGGAGCCGCCACTGTAATGTGGATACACTGCCTGTCATAACAATAGCCGCACCTTGAGACAGACTGATCCTTAGAAAGTTAAGGAGAGCACAGTTATTCCACATATTATAAGCAAAGGGAATATTTAAAAGACAAAGGCCGGGTTTCTGATAGCTCTTATTGGGCCGTTTCAGATTGCAAGAAAACGACCGTACTGGTAAACTGCGTTCATTTCACACTACCGCCAGACGTGTCAAACTCGCGGCCCTCCTCGCAATTCTGTGCGGCCCGCGGCCATGTCGAAGCAGCACAAAGTGTATCAAAACAAAAATGGTGAAATTGGTAAGGTATGAACAAATTCAGCCGTTGAACTCAAGTCTTCAAAAATTACTAAAACTCGTCAGTGGCTTATGCAAGATTATTTTAGGATTTTTTCTCAAATACAATCAATTTGCTGCTGGTTATTTGGTTTTATAAGACAGCTCATCTTTTTTGTACAGGACAATACTAAGTCTCTTCATGAAACTGTTCTTTCCCGAAATGCAGTTAATTAAAAATTGGTTGGCTTTACCGAACACGAATTGAGATTTATTTGAAAAAATGGCAAAGCATTAAAAACTACGCAAATCTTGGAAGTGGTGACAAAATCACCTGGATGTGAAATTCCAACCTAATAATTACAGCAGTGCCTGATTTTTAAACTTATAATTATTATAAGCTGTATTGGTGCATGAGTTTTGTTTAAACCCATATCACAAACAACTGTTTTCTCTTTTAGCCACATTTCTGCCGAAATTAATTTAATCTGACTACTTTGCTTCCCATTATTATTATAGGCGACATGGATGACCGCTGCTACATTTTTTGTATCATCTGTCCATCAAATAAAATCGTGTAATTAGCAAAAAGTGGTTACTTGAAGATCAACCATATTTTCACGTTTTCGCTTCTTGTCTTAAGTTTTTAATGTTCTTGAACATTTTCGAAAGGTGGAAGTTCCCACGGATAATCCCGAAGCCGCTATAGAGATCCAGACTTTCTGTCACATTTTCAAAGTAATATTCTGATTACAGAATATTTATATAAGTATATACATCTATATACTTGCGTAATACGATTAAATAAAAAAAATTTAAATTTTGCTCCTGCGGCCCACCCAAGCCTGAAGAGAGTCTTATTTGGCCCGGGCCAGGTTTTGAGTTTGACACTCGTGCACTACCCGATCAAAACACGAACGGGCGAAAAAAAATAATAAAGCAAATGTGTCCATGCACGTTTCAAAGTTAGTTTAGAATGACAATGGCCGTCCAACCGGACGGCTAACAAACGGACGGCGAGAGATTTTGTAGTGGCCAGCAGACAAGCATTATGCAATTCAGATTGTAAGAACGATGGTTCTTGTCTTGCAAGTTTACCCGTCCGGTTTTGTCTTACAATTTGAATTCAGCCAATGAAGTGTCGAGTCGACAAGATCAAAATGAAAGTAAAACCACTGGCCACATTATGGGTTTACTATCGTCACAGGAAAAACATCAACGATCGGGAGATGCTATCGTAGTTCGAGTTGAAATTCGTTCGTACAATTCGTTCGAAAGACGCGTTCTTACAATGTGAAATGCACAATGCTTGTCTGCCGGCCAGTATAAAAGCTCTCGCCGTACGTTTGTTAGCCGTCCGGTTTCGTCTTAGGTACAATGTGAAACGGCCCACTGAGTACCTGTCGGCTGGTTAGTCTTTTCGCATAGAAAAGACACACACAATATTCAGAAAGCTTTTCGGTTGTATTGAATTGATCGTTTGTTTATTTTGCATAGTTACGCCATATTTTGATTGGTTACGCCATCATCTTAGATTGAAAAATCATTGCACACTTTCATCCAACAGCGTAAATTAGCAAAAGATAACATAACTATGCGAAATTAACAAAATTTAAATTCAATATAATGGAAAAGCTTTCTGAAAATTGTGTGTGTCTTCTCTATGCGATAAGACTAACCATTCGATAAGAGCTTTGAGAGAATGGCCCCAAAGGGCGGGTTTCACGTACATCTTATCTAATGGTTAGTCTTATCGTATAGAGAAGATACACACAATTTTCAGAAAGCTTTTCCATTATATTGAATTGAATTTTTTATGCACATACATACATCCTGGCTGATGTCACAGAAATTTCACAATCAACTTCGTACTACTGCGGAAATCCGTCGATATCTCCAGAATCCTTCAGCGGAGTGACACGATTGAGGTGTCGCCGGACTCGCTACAAAATTGCCTAAGGGGTAGGGATGTCAAAAACCGGGCCATAACCCGGTTTTCGGTTTTTCTCGGTTTTTTGAAAAGCCGGTTTTAACCGGGATCAAAGTACCAGTTTTTCGGTTAACGGAGACTTTTCATTGATTTGCTTAGAATCGCAGTAAAAACACACTCGTAATGGTGGTGTTCGTATCGTATGCGTATCAAATCAAAATGCATGCACAGGGTACGCCAGAGAAACTTACTTATTTGAAAAAAAAACTTCTGAGCAGGAAGTTGGGCGGGTAGATGGGTGAGAGGGGGCGCATCTGGAAGGGAAGTTCCCAAGTTTGTTTCCCATTCTAGTCAGTCGCCATCATGCTCTGATGTAGAGAGCAGCGGGCCTCCGCTGTCGAGAACTTATTTTCTAACGGTGGCTCACTAGGGACATGATCGCGGATTGTTTAAACGAACGTTAGGGACGTGTGGTTTCAGTCACAGCAAACACTGCGCGAGGCTGAATAATTTTGTGGCGACAACTCTTCCTCGACCACCTCATCTCTCAGCGAGGCGATTTCCCATGACGGGCACGCTCTCGAGATTTGCTCCATGCGATTTTTTTATGTGGTTATTTGAAATCCCTGGCCTATGTCGATCGACCACGGACCATAGCTTACCTAAAAACCTTTCATTCGCCGATTGATATGCTGCAAAGAGTGGAGACGAACTTCAAAAATTGATTTAATCAGTGTATGCACAAAGGGGGTCGCCATTTAAACGATGTCATTTTCATGACTGTATGAAAAAAAAACTTGGAATATTGTATTTTCAAATAAATTAATTAAATTAATTAATTCAAAATTAAAACAATAACTATGAAGTATCTACTTTTGGTTTTATTTACCCTTCAAATAAGTAAGTTTCTATGGCGCCCCCTATAGTCATAAGAAGAGTGTTCGAAAATATGTGGCCTTAAATTTGAAAACGCAATTTTTTATAGGGGACAAGTAATGGAATTGCTGACTGAAAAATCAAGAAAATATGAAAAATTGTAAGAATTTGAAAGAATTTTTTTCCGGTTTTAACCGGATGAACAAACAACCGTCCGGGTTAAAACCGGAGGAAGAAAAACCCGAAAATAAACCGGTTAACCGTTTTGAAAGTACCGGTTCCCGGACTAACCGTCCGGTTTTTGACATCCCTACTAAAGGGTCATCGGACCCTCTTCTCCGATCAGTGCACAGGGTGGTCAGCGATAACCGCACACCTGGATGTATGATGGTTTCTGGGTTAGTATGAACAGTTTTCAATAAGTGGCGCGTGCACATTAGTAAGCTTGGCGAAAACGCAGTAAATGAGCGTGTTTCGTGATTATAGCAATAAAAACGTGTGATGTGTGCAATTCCTCACATTAAACTGACATATACATAGGGTGTTTTTTTAGACTTGTGGTTTTCAGAAGAAATAAAACGCATATAATTTAATGATATGGCCAAGAATTAAGCTTTATTATATAGATAAGGGTTTGCAATTATGTTTTTAAAATGATTTCGGGCAAGTTGCCACCGCGGCTGGCTCGAATAAATTCCAGCCGAGAGGCCCAATTTTGGACCACTTTTTGCAGCAATTAGGGCCGTATGTCAGCAAAAACGCGCCGAATATTCTCTTCTCTTCTCTTCTGGCATCAATCGTTTCGGGCTTATCTGCGTAGAAAAACGACTTCACATAAACTCATAAAAAATAGTCCAGCGGTGTTAGATCGCACGATCTTGGAGAGCATGCCACAGGCCCACGACGCGACATAATGCTCTCACCAAAAGTTTCCTTCAATAAATTGATTGTTTCATTGTTGGTTGGAACCAAAGGTCATCCACATCAACATCCTCCAAATCAGGTACGAAAAAGTCATTAACCATGGTTCTATAGCGTTCCCCATTGACTGTAACATTATGGCCGGCTTAATTTTTGAAGAAATATGGACCAATGATTCCCTCTGCCCATAGAGCACACTAAACAGTGACTTTTTGAGGATGTAACGGCGTCTCAACAATGGGTTGTGGATTATCATCACTCCAAACGCGACAATTTTGTTTATTAACATACCCATTAGACCAAAAGAGAGCTTCATCGCTAAACAAAATTTTCTTGTGAAAATGGGGATCGGTGGTCATCTCGTTTTGGGCACGATTTGCAAACGGGGTAAGTCTATTTGTTATGAAATTGCAAACTAAACTGAGCATAAATCAAGTGACAGCTGTCAAAAAAACCAACTCCGAAAAAAGTTATGCCAGATTGAAAACCACAAGTCTAAAAAAAACACCCTATCATTGAAATTTCGTTTTTGATTATGCCTCCCAAACGACAATCTATCGGTCGATCAAAATCGAGTATTTCTTTCATTAAGTTACTATCTTGGAATCAGTAATATTAATTAATGATTTTCGAAATAACTCGCGCTAGTAATAACACTCCCAATATTTTTGAAGGGCAAGTGCAGTCCAGCCAGTCAGGGGGTTGAGTATGTTGTTGTTGCCTTAACCCCTTAAGAAGTAGTGGTGCGACGCGAATCTATCGCTTTGTTTCCATATCCAGTTTAGTTTCACCATCGATACGCCGATCCCTATAAATTGTAATTAGCAGGTTGATTGGCATTCAAAATCGCTCATAAAGTTAAATTAGTGTCAAATTGTGAGCGTAGCGAGCTTTCTTAGCTTGTTTCTAATAACGGGAAAGATCATGGGCGTAGCCAGGATTTCGGTCAGGCAAGCTCGAAATTTTTTCAACATCATGATTTTCTTAGAAGTTGAAATCGTTGGTCGCGAAAATATTGTATTCGGTGCAGGGTCATGGGTTCGAGACTCACCGTGAACGAACTCAGTTTATGGTGTTTTTCGAACTCACGCCCCTTGTGACGAACTATGATCTCACTCAGATGTTAAACGAGTACCCATTTATGGGGATAACATTGCTGAGCGTGCTGTTTATCTCAACACCTCAACAAAAAAGCAGTTAGGATCTTGGGAATTTGATGTCACTAACATGGCCTTAGTCCAATGTTAAACTGTCGCGCCTCTCTTTTTTTTTTAAATTTTAGAGCTAAATTTTACGAGAGGACAGTCGAAAATGATTTTCTGCACCATTTAACGAAAAATGGCCTTGAACGTGTAATAGACTTTTACTGGTGATTCTGATTACATTCAACTGGCCTCCGGTTCTGCTTTTCAGACCGTCGCTCATCTATATTCAGTGCTATTTGGGACTTTTGGACTTGCATATTCCACTTGCGAGATCAATGTCCGCCTTAAATTCTGGCTTTGCTTGGCTCCAGAGGATCGCATCTCCTGCGATTTTTTTATGTGGTTATTTGAAATCCCTGGCCTATGTCGATCGACCACGGACCATAGCTTACCTAAAAACCTTTCATTCGCCGATTGATATGCTGCAAAGAGTGGAGACGAACTTCAAAAATTGATTTAATCAGTGTATGCACAAAGGGGGTCGCCATTTAAACGATGTCATTTTCATGACTGTATGAAAAAAAAAACTTGGAATATTGTATTTTCAAATAAATTAATTAAATTAATTAATTAAAAATTAAAACAATAACTATGAAGTACCTACTTTTGGTTTTATTTACCCTTCAAATAAGTAAGTTTCTATGGCGCCCCTATAGTCATAAGAAGAGTGTTCGAAAATATGTGGCTTGAAATTTGAAAACGCAATTTTTTATAGGGGACAAGTAATGGAATTGCTGACTGAAAAATCAAGAAAATATGAAAAATTGTAAGAATTTGAAAGAATTTTTTTTCCGGTTTTAACCGGATGAACAAACAACCGTCCGGGTTAAAACCGGAGGAAGAAAAACCCGAAAATAAACCGGTTAACCGTTTTGAAAGTACCGGTTCCCGGACTAACCGTCCGGTTTTTGACATCCCTACTAAAGGGTCATCGGACCCTCTTCTCCGATCAGTGCACAGGGTGGTCAGCGATAACCGCCAACCTGGATGTATGATGGTTTCTGGGTTAGTATGAACAGTTTTCAATAAGTGGCGCGTGCACATTAGTAAGCTTGGCGAAAACGCAGTAAATGAGCGTGTTTCGTGATTATAGCAATAAAAACGTGTGATGTGTGCAATTCCTCACATTAAACTGACATATACATAGGGTGTTTTTTTAGACTTGTGGTTTTCAGAAGAAATAAAACGCATATAATTTAATGATATGGCCAAGAATTAAGCTTTATTATATAGATAAGGGTTTGCAATTATGTTTTTAAAATGATTTCGGGCAAGTTGCCACCGCGGCTGGCTCGAATAAATTCCAGCCGAGAGGCCCAATTTTGGACCACTTTTTGCAGCAATTAGGGCCGTATGTCAGCAAAAACGCGCCGAATATTCTCTTCTCTTCTCTTCTGGCATCAATCGTTTCGGGCTTATCTGCGTAGAAAAACGACTTCACATAAACTCATAAAAAATAGTCCAGCGGTGTTAGATCGCACGATCTTGGAGAGCATGCCACAGGCCCACGACGCGACATAATGCTCTCACCAAAAGTTTCCTTCAATAAATTGATTGTTTCATTGTTGGTTGGAACCAAAGGTCATCCACATCAACATCCTCCAAATCAGGTACGAAAAAGTCATTAACCATGGTTCTATAGCGTTCCCCATTGACTGTAACATTATGGCCGGCTTAATTTTTGAAGAAATATGGACCAATGATTCCCTCTGCCCATAGAGCACACTAAACAGTTACTTTTTGAGGATGTAACGGCGTCTCAACAATGGGTTGTGGATTATCATCACTCCAAACGCGACAATTTTGTTTATTAACATACCCATTAGACCAAAAGAGAGCTTCATCGCTAAACAAAATTTTCTTGTGAAAATGGGGATCGGTGGTCATCTCGTTTTGGGCACGATTTGCAAACGGGGTAAGTCTATTTGTTATGAAATTGCAAACTAAACTGAGCATAAATCAAGTGACAGCTGTCAAAAAAACCAACTCCGAAAAAAGTTATGCCAGATTGAAAAACACAAGTCTAAAAAAAACACCCTATCATTGAAATTTCGTTTTTGATTATGCCTCCCAAACGACAATCTATCGGTCGATCAAAATCGAGTATTTCTTTCATTAAGTTACTATCTTGGAATCAGTAATATTAATTAATGATTTTCGAAATAACTCGCGCTAGTAATAACACTCCCAATATTTTTGAAGGGCAAGTGCAGTCCAGCCAGTCAGGGGGTTGAGTATGTTGTTGTTGCCTTAACCCCTTAAGAAGTAGTGGTGCGACGCGAATCTATCGCTTTGTTTCCATATCCAGTTTAGTTTCACCATCGATACGCCGATCCCTATAAATTGTAATTAGCAGGTTGATTGGCATTCAAAATCGCTCATAAAGTTAAATTAGTGTCAAATTGTGAGCGTAGCGAGCTTTCTTAGCTTGTTTCTCTATCAAAGAGAAACTAAATTTCCGGTCTATTATAACTATAGCCGCACTTGGAATTATTTTGCCAAAAACTGAAAGGAAGCGGGGATTGAGGTAATTAATAACGGGAAAGATCATGGGCGTAGCCAGGATTTCGGTCAGGCAAGCTCGAAATTTTTTCAACATCATGATTTTCTTAGAAGTTGAAATCGTTGGTCGCGAAAATATTGTATTCGGTGCAGGGTCATGGGTTCGAGACTCACCGTGAACGAACTCAGTTTATGGTGTTTTTCGAACTCACGCCCCTTGTGACGAACTATGATCTCACTCAGATGTTAAACGAGTACCCATTTATGGGGATAACATTGCTGAGCGTGCTGTTTATCTCAACACCTCAACAAAAAAGCAGTTAGGATCTTGGGAATTTGATGTCACTAACATGGCCTTAGTCCAATGTTAAACTGTCGCGCCTCTCTTTTTTTTTTAAATTTTAGAGCTAAATTTTACGAGAGGACAGTCGAAAATGATTTTCTGCACCATTTAACGAAAAATGGCCTTGAACGTGTAATAGACTTTTACTGGTGATTCTGATTACATTCAACTGGCCTCCGGTTCTGCTTTTCAGACCGTCGCTCATCTATATTCAGTGCTATTTGGGACTTTTGGACTTGCATATTCCACTTGCGAGATCAATGTCCGCCTTAAATTCTGGCTTTGCTTGGCTCCAGAGGATCGCATCTCCTGCGATTTTTTTTATGTGGTTATTTGAAATCCCTGGCCTATGTCGATCGACCACGGACCATAGCTTACCTAAAAACCTTTCATTCGCCGATTGATATGCTGCAAAGAGTGGAGACGAACTTCAAAAATTGATTTAATCAGTGTATGCACAAAGGGGGTCGCCATTTAAACGATGTCATTTTCATGACTGTATGAAAAAAAAAACTTGGAATATTGTATTTTCAAATAAATTAATTAAATTAATTAATTAAAAATTAAAACAATAACTATGAAGTACCTACTTTTGGTTTTATTTACCCTTCAAATAAGTAAGTTTCTATGGCGCCCCTATAGTCATAAGAAGAGTGTTCGAAAATATGTGGCTTGAAATTTGAAAACGCAATTTTTTATAGGGGACAAGTAATGGAATTGCTGACTGAAAAATCAAGAAAATATGAAAAATTGTAAGAATTTGAAAGAATTTTTTTCCGGTTTTAACCGGATGAACAAACAACCGTCCGGGTTAAAACCGGAGGAAGAAAAACCCGAAAATAAACCGGTTAACCGTTTTGAAAGTACCGGTTCCCGGACTAACCGTCCGGTTTTTGACATCCCTACTAAAGGGTCATCGGACCCTCTTCTCCGATCAGTGCACAGGGTGGTCAGCGATAACCGCCAACCTGGATGTATGATGGTTTCTGGGTTAGTATGAACAGTCAGTGGCGTAGATAAGGGGGGGATCAAGGGGATGAATCCCCCCCCCTCCCTTCGGACACATATTTTTTTTTGTTACTTTAGATACGTAAAGCAAAGCAGAAGTAAACTTTTAGCTGGAATTATTCAACGTGTGTAGTGTTTCATAAAAACGTGAAACAATTTTCAGAACTGCAATAGAAAATTCAGCACTTCCTCAAATTTGAATTATTTCAATTGTAAAATAGAAGCGTATCTAGAAGTGCTGTTAGAAAAATTATATGTAACTACTGATTGAAAATTTGTTGCCGGAAAATCTTAATGTTCAGTTCAAACTTTTAAAAATAATGTGGAACACGGAGTGCTCTTCCACAGAAGCGCCATTTCCAATAAACAGTACATAAGATTATAAAGATTTTTTTCAGGAGAGTGAAAAACTAATGCGAATAAAAAGAAAACGCTGCAAAACTGCTTCCAATTTTTGAGCATTCTTTATTTTTTATCACTCATTCATTTTTATACCCTTCGCTTACTAAGCGAAAAGGGTATATTAACTTTGTCATGAAGTTTGTAACGCATTGAAGGAAGCATCTCCGACCATACAAAATATGTATATATATGATCAGCGTGACGAGCTGAGTTGATTGGACGATGTCCGTCTGTCCGTCTGTCCGTCTGTCCGTCTGTCTGTCTGTTGCGACGCGTTTTGCTAGGCCAGTTTAAAAGCTATGGAGCTGAAATTTTGCACAAAGGCTTCTTTTTGTTGCAGGCAGTTTGTATGTTTGAATCGGTAAAATCCGACAAGGGGGTCGTGGGGCTGCCATACAAACCTACTCCCCAAAATTAGGTTCTTCTTAGGAAAACTTTTTTATTTATGCACCAATTTCAATCAAATTCCATACAAATGTGTTTTCATTGCTGACACACAACATATGTAAAAATCGACCAAATCGCACAATGGGGTCGTGGGGCTGCCATACAAACCTAGTCCCCCCAAATTAGGCTCTTCTAAGAAAAACTTTTTTATTTTCTCATCGATTGCAATCAAATTTCGTGCAAATGTGTTTCTAGTGATAGCACGGAACATATGTAAAAATGGACCAAATCGGACAATGGGGTCATGGGGCTGTCATACAAACCTAGCTCCCCAAATTAAGTTCTAAGAAATTTTTTTTTTATTTATACACCAATTTCAACTAAACTTCACACAAATGTGTTTCTATTGATGACACAAGACATACGTATGAATAGATGGAGTCGGACCATGTGGTCATGGGGCTACCATACAAACCTATTCCCCCAAATCAAATTTTACTAAGAAAAACTTTTTAATTTGCATACAAATTTGAACCGAACCTCATGGAAATGTATTTTGATTGATGTTACAAAAGATATGCAAAAATGAAATTAATCGGACCATTGGGGTCATGGGGCTGGCATATAAACCCAACCCCTAAATTAGGTTCTTTCTCCACCAATTTCAACCAAATCTCATAGAAATATGTTTTAATTGATGCCACAAACATACGTAAAAATTCAAGGAAAGGCCATGCGTTCATAGGGTTGCCGTACAACCCCCCCCCCCCCCCCCACACACACACACACACTTCGTTTTTTGGTTCTTCTAAGAAACCCACGTCCCCCGCTTCCCCCAATAAATCTTCGCCCGGCACTTATGTGAAAATTCAAGGAAAAGCATGGAAGCGGGGAGAATTGAACACAAGTCATAGGAACGCCAGAAAAAACTTTTAGCCCGGGGGAGCGAAGGGTATCCAAATTTCGGCCGCGCCCGAAATTAGCCTCGGTCTCGTTATAAGTTAAAATTTGTCGAAAGGTTTTATCGTATAGCAGGGCAAAGAAACTCTTTCTCTAGTTGTTCGCAATTCTACTGAGTTTAATACGAATAACTCTCAAAGCTATAACATATAAATAGGATTTTTTTAACTAAATCTTTTAAAAAAAAATTGTAGAAATTTCCGAAATTGAAAGATATAGGGCCATTTTTTCGTACATCTTATAGGCTGGTTAGTCTTATTGCCTAGAGAAGACACACACAATATTTAGAAAGCTTTTCCATTTTATTGAATGAAATTTTTGTTTATTTTGCATAGTTCTGCCATATTTTGATGGTTACACCATCATCTTAGATTAAAAAAATCATTGCACGGTTTCATGCAACAGCGTAAATAAGCAAAAGATAACATAACTATGCAAAATAAACAAAAATGTCATTCAGTACAATGGAAAAGCTTTCTAAATATTGTGTGTGTCTTCTCTAGGCAATAAGACTAACCAGCCTATAAAATGTACGAAAAAATGGCCCATAGTCTTATGCAGACAGTAGGTAATTCGAATACAAATTAGCAAACAAACTGAGTTCCGCGTAAACGTTGGGTTCCGTGAAGATCTCTCAAGGGTTTCGCTTGGATATTCAAAAATAGGAAAAATGTAGAAAGAGTTTTTGATAACAAAAAGTAAACAATCCATGCGAAAAAATGTTTGTAAATTTTAAAATTTCAAAGCTTGGTTTATTTCACTGTACCAGAAATCAACACTGTAAAATATGTGACCAGCATCAGAGACTCGACCGATTTTTTTTTACAACTTGCTACTTTATGAAATGGAAAAGGAAGTAGAAAATAAAGTATCTCCGCAGTGTTTGGTTGCAGTTTTTGGGATTTAAATTAGGGCGCAAATAAATTAGAGGATTCAATTTGTGTTAATCGAAACTTTTCTACGATTTTTTAACGAGTGTTTAACGGTCCAAGATCTTCTCACATTTTTGGTATCCTTTTCAAACAATTGGCTGATAGCCTGGGCCTCGAAATTTATAGAAGATAGATGCTATGGTGTCCTACAAGTTTGAAAAATGTAGAAATATCTATCTACCCACGAATTTCTGAGTTATCGGAGAATTTCGATTTAAAACACAAAAGCGGTACTTTATCCACATATTCTGGGCATTCCCAACGAGCTGTCGTCTTCACAATTTCCCTTTTCTGGAGATTTAATTATATCATTTATATCCCTGTTTTGAGATGTTGTGGGCTGAAAAGCGGCGATGCAAGATGTTCCGTGACTCCAAAAAGTTTGAGACCCATTGATCTAACCCAATATAAAGCTCTGATACTCTAATCACAAGAGCAAAAATTTGAACAAAAATTGGAATACATACAGTGGATTCACTCACCGTAGTAAGAAAGCCAAATCGATGCAGTGTCAAGAATTTTTGCGGAGAATTCAATATTTTCAGGACGCTATTTTTTCGTATGCAAAAATTGCTCTCTATTTTGCAAATAAAACGACATATGCTGAAAAACACTGCTAATTTGAAGTGTAATATATGCAGATTTCAAAGTGTAATATTTGCAGATTTCTGTATATATTACACTTCAAATTAGTTATTCTAAGATTCAAAATTTGATAACCGTAAAAGTACATATGTATAGGCAATCTTGCAAAATGATCCCCTCCCTCTCTGAAAAGCTATCTACGCCACTGTGAACAGTTTTCAATAAGTGGCGCGTGCACATTAGTAAGCTTGGCGAAAACGCAGTAAATGAGCGTGTTTCGTGATTATAGCAATAAAAACGTGTGATGTGTGCAATTCCTCACATTAAACTGACATATACATAGGGTGTTTTTTTAGACTTGTGGTTTTCAGAAGAAATAAAACGCATATAATTTAATGATATGGCCAAGAATTAAGCTTTATTATATAGATAAGGGTTTGCAATTATGTTTTTAAAATGATTTCGGGCAAGTTGCCACCGCGGCTGGCTCGAATAAATTCCAGCCGAGAGGCCCAATTTTGGACCACTTTTTGCAGCAATTAGGGCCGTATGTCAGCAAAAACGCGCCGAATATTCTCTTCCAAGGCATCAATCGTTTCGGGCTTATCTGCGTAGAAAAACGACTTCACATAAACTCATAAAAAATAGTCCAGCGGTGTTAGATCGCACGATCTTGGAGAGCATGCCACAGGCCCACGACGCGACATAATGCTCTCACCAAAAGTTTCCTTCAATAAATTGATTGTTTCATTGTTGGTTGGAACCAAAGGTCATCCACATCAACATCCTCCAAATCAGGTACGAAAAAGTCATTAACCATGGTTCTATAGCGTTCCCCATTGACTGTAACATTATGGCCGGCTTAATTTTTGAAGAAATATGGACCAATGATTCCCTCTGCCCATAGAGCACACTAAACAGTGACTTTTTGAGGATGTAACGGCGTCTCAACAATGGGTTGTGGATTATCATCACTCCAAACGCGACAATTTTGTTTATTAACATACCCATTAGACCAAAAGAGAGCTTCATCGCTAAACAAAATTTTCTTGTGAAAATGGGGATCGGTGGTCATCTCGTTTTGGGCACGATTTGCAAACGGGGTAAGTCTATTTGTTATGAAATTGCAAACTAAACTGAGCATAAATCAAGTGACAGCTGTCAAAAAAACCAACTCCGAAAAAAGTTATGCCAGATTGAAAACCACAAGTCTAAAAAAAAACACCCTATCATTGAAATTTCGTTTTTGATTATGCCTCCCAAACGACAATCTATCGGTCGATCAAAATCGAGTATTTCTTTCATTAAGTTACTATCTTGGAATCAGTAATATTAATTAATGATTTTCGAAATAACTCGCGCTAGTAATAACACTCCCAATATTTTTGAAGGGCAAGTGCAGTCCAGCCAGTCAGGGGGTTGAGTATGTTGTTGTTGCCTTAACCCCTTAAGAAGTAGTGGTGCGACGCGAATCTATCGCTTTGTTTCCATATCCAGTTTAGTTTCACCATCGATACGCCGATCCCTATAAATTGTAATTAGCAGGTTGATTGGCATTCAAAATCGCTCATAAAGTTAAATTAGTGTCAAATTGTGAGCGTAGCGAGCTTTCTTAGCTTGTTTCTCTATCAAAGAGAAACTAAATTTCCGGTCTATTATAACTATAGCCGCACTTGGAATTATTTTGCCAAAAACTGAAAGGAAGCGGGGATTGAGGTAATTAATAACGGGAAAGATCATGGGCGTAGCCAGGATTTCGGTCAGGCAAGCTCGAAATTTTTTCAACATCATGATTTTCTTAGAAGTTGAAATCGTTGGTCGCGAAAATATTGTATTCGGTGCAGGGTCATGGGTTCGAGACTCACCGTGAACGAACTCAGTTTATGGTGTTTTTCGAACTCACGCCCCTTGTGACGAACTATGATCTCACTCAGATGTTAAACGAGTACCCATTTATGGGGATAACATTGCTGAGCGTGCTGTTTATCTCAACACCTCAACAAAAAAGCAGTTAGGATCTTGGGAATTTGATGTCACTAACATGGCCTTAGTCCAATGTTAAACTGTCGCGCCTCTCTTTTTTTTTTTAATTTTAGAGCTAAATTTTACGAGAGGACAGTCGAAAATGATTTTCTGCACCATTTAACGAAAAATGGCCTTGAACGTGTAATAGACTTTTACTGGTGATTCTGATTACATTCAACTGGCCTCCGGTTCTGCTTTTCAGACCGTCGCTCATCTATATTCAGTGCTATTTGGGACTTTTGGACCAGGGTTGCCGTTTTCAGATTTCTAAGTGTAACATTTATCTGATAAAATTGTAACATTTTTAGGCTGAGTGTAACAAATTTGAAGATCTTGTTGTTAATGAACAATTTTAGCAATAAATGTGCGCAATTCCGAATTGAATGATTGCTTCACAAATAGTAGAGAGTTATACTCGTAAATTAAAATAAAGCAGTTTGAAAATGTTTGACTTTTTCCGAAAATTTGATATGTTCTGCTCCATAAACATTTTTGACAAAGTTGGTTTATAGGAGAAACGATATGCCAAAATTTCCACAATTTGTTTTCAAAAACTATTGGTTACAATTCTCACAATTAATAATGACACTACTCGGCACAGAAGCTTAGTTTCCGAATGACTGAAGGGGCAGATCATTTCTTAATGTTGGCGCAAAACGAGATGCTCCCTTCATTACATCAGTCACTGCTTAATATAATATAATCGACCTTAATTAATATTACATGATCAAACTAAAGGATATGATGAACAGAAATACATGCTGTAACAAAAAAATTGCACTCGCTAGTGTTTTCGGTAAAATTTTTAAATTCAATAAATTTGAATTAAACCATCACGTTCCCTTTGAAATGCTACTTTAATATAAACTGAAATTTAGCGCCCTTACATTCCAAATTTTGCCGAAAATTTTGGCTACCGTAAATTTGTTGTTTAAATTTGCGTCAAGGTAGAATTCAATTTTTTTACTGAACTAACTCGAAGGCTTGGTGCAGTTTGCAGCTATAATTGAAGGATGAACACTGATTCTGAATCAACAAAACCGGGCGCTTAATCCAGGGGTCTCAAAATGAAAACCTGACCTGGGCCAAATGTCACGGCCTTTTAGGATTAAGCGGGCCGCAGGATAAAAATTATAAAAATACCTAGAGAATTTTTTTTCTAAATTTCAATCTGAGTCACTAACGACTTCGGAATTCTATCCTCTGGAAACAGAATATTCATAAAATGCTCTTCAAACAAATTTAGAAACTTTTCACAAGAAATTAAAACGCTGAAATTTTGTGGATCGATCAAGAGCCACAATTTGCAAATTAGTACTTAGAAATAAATACTCCAGAAATATCATTAGGAGTCAAAATTATTCGGCGGACAGTAATACCTAAGTCTCGAACAAAAATGTCGAGTACCTGCAAAATGTGAACACGAGTTATAATCCAGCTATAGTAGAGAGAAAACAATTTCACGGTGTGCTTTATATTTTTCTGCACAAAAGCAGTTTAGACAACTGTCAGCTTCTTAGAACAAAGGGTAGGATTGTTAAAAACATAGCTTTAAAGAAATTTCTTAGACTTTAGTTCAACACATTTTTTTTACAAACATTTCCATTTTTGACACAATGTGCTGCTACATACTGTGTTTCTCCGATTTGGCTGCGGGCCTGACAAAACTGCGATGTGTGCCGTATGTGGCCCGCGGACCACAAGTTGAACATTCCTACCTGAATAGATCATGCTCAAATCACAAAAATATAAAATTTGTTTTGCAAGATAATTGTTGATGTCACTTATAGTAGAAAATCTAGTTTATCCCTCCACTCTTGCCGATTGTAACAAAATTGTTCGGGGTGTAACATTGTAACAAGAAATCGAAAATTGTAACAAAATGTTACAATTGTAACACGAGTGGCAACGCTGTTTTGGACTTGCATATTCCACTTGCGAGATCAATGTCCGCCTTAAATTCTGGCTTTGCTTGGCTCCAGAGGATCGCATCTCCTGCGATTTTTTTTATGTGGTTATTTGAAATCCCTGGCCTATGTCGATCGACCACGGACCATAGCTTACCTAAAAACCTTTCATTCGCCGATTGATATGCTGCAAAGAGTGGAGACGAACTTCAAAAATTGATTTAATCAGTGTATGCACAAAGGGGGTCGCCATTTAAACGATGTCATTTTCATGACTGTATGAAAAAAAAAACTTGGAATATTGTATTTTCAAATAAATTAATTAAATTAATTAATTAAAAATTAAAACAATAACTATGAAGTACCTACTTTTGGTTTTATTTACCCTTCAAATAAGTAAGTTTCTATGGCGCCCCTATAGTCATAAGAAGAGTGTTCGAAAATATGTGGCTTGAAATTTGAAAACGCAATTTTTTATAGGGGACAAGTAATGGAATTGCTGACTGAAAAATCAAGAAAATATGAAAAATTGTAAGAATTTGAAAGAATTTTTTTCCGGTTTTAACCGGATGAACAAACAACCGTCCGGGTTAAAACCGGAGGAAGAAAAACCCGAAAATAAACCGGTTAACCGTTTTGAAAGTACCGGTTCCCGGACTAACCGTCCGGTTTTTGACATCCCTACTAAAGGGTCATCGGACCCTCTTCTCCGATCAGTGCACAGGGTGGTCAGCGATAACCGCCAACCTGGATGTATGATGGTTTCTGGGTTAGTATGAACAGTCAGTGGCGTAGATAAGGGGGGGATCAAGGGGATGAATCCCCCCCCCTCCCTTCGGACACATATTTTTTTTTGTTACTTTAGATACGTAAAGCAAAGCAGAAGTAAACTTTTAGCTGGAATTATTCAACGTGTGTAGTGTTTCATAAAAACGTGAAACAATTTTCAGAACTGCAATAGAAAATTCAGCACTTCCTCAAATTTGAATTATTTCAATTGTAAAATAGAAGCGTATCTAGAAGTGCTGTTAGAAAAATTATATGTAACTACTGATTGAAAATTTGTTGCCGGAAAATCTTAATGTTCAGTTCAAACTTTTAAAAATAATGTGGAACACGGAGTGCTCTTCCACAGAAGCGCCATTTCCAATAAACAGTACATAAGATTATAAAGATTTTTTTCAGGAGAGTGAAAAACTAATGCGAATAAAAAGAAAACGCTGCAAAACTGCTTCCAATTTTTGAGCATTCTTTATTTTTTATCACTCATTCATTTTTATACCCTTCGCTTACTAAGCGAAAAGGGTATATTAACTTTGTCATGAAGTTTGTAACGCATTGAAGGAAGCATCTCCGACCATACAAAATATGTATATATATGATCAGCGTGACGAGCTGAGTTGATTGGACGATGTCCGTCTGTCCGTCTGTCCGTCTGTCTGTCTGTTGCGACGCGTTTTGCTAGGCCAGTTTAAAAGCTATGGAGCTGAAATTTTGCACAAAGGCTTCTTTTTGTTGCAGGCAGTTTGTATGTTTGAATCGGTAAAATCCGACAAGGGGGTCGTGGGGCTGCCATACAAACCTACTCCCCAAAATTAGGTTCTTCTTAGGAAAACTTTTTTATTTATGCACCAATTTCAATCAAATTCCATACAAATGTGTTTTCATTGCTGACACACAACATATGTAAAAATCGACCAAATCGCACAATGGGGTCGTGGGGCTGCCATACAAACCTAGTCCCCCCAAATTAGGCTCTTCTAAGAAAAACTTTTTTATTTTCTCATCGATTGCAATCAAATTTCGTGCAAATGTGTTTCTAGTGATAGCACGGAACATATGTAAAAATGGACCAAATCGGACAATGGGGTCATGGGGCTGTCATACAAACCTAGCTCCCCAAATTAAGTTCTAAGAAATTTTGTTTTTATTTATACACCAATTTCAACTAAACTTCACACAAATGTGTTTCTATTGATGACACAAGACATACGTATGAATAGATGGAGTCGGACCATGTGGTCATGGGGCTACCATACAAACCTATTCCCCCAAATCAAATTTTACTAAGAAAAACTTTTTAATTTGCATACAAATTTGAACCGAACCTCATGGAAATGTATTTTGATTGATGTTACAAAAGATATGCAAAAATGAAATTAATCGGACCATTGGGGTCATGGGGCTGGCATATAAACCCAACCCCTAAATTAGGTTCTTTCTCCACCAATTTCAACCAAATCTCATAGAAATATGTTTTAATTGATGCCACAAACATACGTAAAAATTCAAGGAAAGGCCATGCGTTCATAGGGTTGCCGTACAACCCCCCCCCCCCCCCCCCCACACACACACACACACTTCGTTTTTTGGTTCTTCTAAGAAACCCACGTCCCCCGCTTCCCCCAATAAATCTTCGCCCGGCACTTATGTGAAAATTCAAGGAAAAGCATGGAAGCGGGGAGAATTGAACACAAGCACTGCCATCTAGATAGACAGGCCGGATTATCAGCTGATCTGTCAGTGGTCATGCAACACTAGTAGTGCCATGGTTGGTCATGGTCCGCGCTTAGTACTGCCAAAGTACCGCTCAGTATAATCCACAAATTGTCCACAATCCAAATATCAGTGGCTGTCAGCCTGTCATTTGGTGTGACTTGCTATGATATACACATGCCAGTGCGTTGATTTTTGGGATAAATATGGTAAGTACGATGTTGATGTATACTATTTTACCACTTGCACATCAAAAACACATTAAAGCAAACCATAACCTTTGTTTCGTAATAAACGCTCGGCATATTTAAACTTTTGGGTTCAGAAGCACTGGAGGTTGTGGGCTTTACAAATGTCAACTGTCACTGGTCACGAACGCACTTGTCCACTTGTAGACGAACAAATTTCTGCAGTTCGGCCTGTCTATCTAGATGGCAGTGACACAAGTCATAGGAACGCCAGAAAAAACTTTTAGCCCGGGGGAGCGAAGGGTATCCAAATTTCGGCCGCGCCCGAAATTAGCCTCGGTCTCGTTATAAGTTAAAATTTGTCGAAAGGTTTTATCGTATAGCAGGGCAAAGAAACTCTTTCTCTAGTTGTTCGCAATTCTACTGAGTTTAATACGAATAACTCTCAAAGCTATAACATATAAATAGGATTTTTTTAACTAAATCTTTTAAAAAAAAATTGTAGAAATTTCCGAAATTGAAAGATATAGGGCCATTTTTTCGTACATCTTATAGGCTGGTTAGTCTTATTGCCTAGAGAAGACACACACAATATTTAGAAAGCTTTTCCATTTTATTGAATGAAATTTTTGTTTATTTTGCATAGTTCTGCCATATTTTGATGGTTACACCATCATCTTAGATTAAAAAAATCATTGCACGGTTTCATGCAACAGCGTAAATAAGCAAAAGATAACATAACTATGCAAAATAAACAAAAATGTCATTCAGTACAATGGAAAAGCTTTCTAAATATTGTGTGTGTCTTCTCTAGGCAATAAGACTAACCAGCCTATAAAATGTACGAAAAAATGGCCCATAGTCTTATGCAGACAGTAGGTAATTCGAATACAAATTAGCAAACAAACTGAGTTCCGCGTAAACGTTGGGTTCCGTGAAGATCTCTCAAGGGTTTCGCTTGGATATTCAAAAATAGGAAAAATGTAGAAAGAGTTTTTGATAACAAAAAGTAAACAATCCATGCGAAAAAATGTTTGTAAATTTTAAAATTTCAAAGCTTGGTTTATTTCACTGTACCAGAAATCAACACTGTAAAATATGTGACCAGCATCAGAGACTCGACCGATTTTTTTTTACAACTTGCTACTTTATGAAATGGAAAAGGAAGTAGAAAATAAAGTATCTCCGCAGTGTTTGGTTGCAGTTTTTGGGATTTAAATTAGGGCGCAAATAAATTAGAGGATTCAATTTGTGTTAATCGAAACTTTTCTACGATTTTTTAACGAGTGTTTAACGGTCCAAGATCTTCTCACATTTTTGGTATCCTTTTCAAACAATTGGCTGATAGCCTGGGCCTCGAAATTTATAGAAGATAGATGCTATGGTGTCCTACAAGTTTGAAAAATGTAGAAATATCTATCTACCCACGAATTTCTGAGTTATCGGAGAATTTCGATTTAAAACACAAAAGCGGTACTTTATCCACATATTCTGGGCATTCCCAACGAGCTGTCGTCTTCACAATTTCCCTTTTCTGGAGATTTAATTATATCATTTATATCCCTGTTTTGAGATGTTGTGGGCTGAAAAGCGGCGATGCAAGATGTTCCGTGACTCCAAAAAGTTTGAGACCCATTGATCTAACCCAATATAAAGCTCTGATACTCTAATCACAAGAGCAAAAATTTGAACAAAAATTGGAATACATACAGTGGATTCACTCACCGTAGTAAGAAAGCCAAATCGATGCAGTGTCAAGAATTTTTGCGGAGAATTCAATATTTTCAGGACGCTATTTTTTCGTATGCAAAAATTGCTCTCTATTTTGCAAATAAAACGACATATGCTGAAAAACACTGCTAATTTGAAGTGTAATATATGCAGATTTCAAAGTGTAATATTTGCAGATTTCTGTATATATTACACTTCAAATTAGTTATTCTAAGATTCAAAATTTGATAACCGTAAAAGTACATATGTATAGGCAATCTTGCAAAATGATCCCCTCCCTCTCTGAAAAGCTATCTACGCCACTGTGAACAGTTTTCAATAAGTGGCGCGTGCACATTAGTAAGCTTGGCGAAAACGCAGTAAATGAGCGTGTTTCGTGATTATAGCAATAAAAACGTGTGATGTGTGCAATTCCTCACATTAAACTGACATATACATAGGGTGTTTTTTTAGACTTGTGGTTTTCAGAAGAAATAAAACGCATATAATTTAATGATATGGCCAAGAATTAAGCTTTATTATATAGATAAGGGTTTGCAATTATGTTTTTAAAATGATTTCGGGCAAGTTGCCACCGCGGCTGGCTCGAATAAATTCCAGCCGAGAGGCCCAATTTTGGACCACTTTTTGCAGCAATTAGGGCCGTATGTCAGCAAAAACGCGCCGAATATTCTCTTCCAAGGCATCAATCGTTTCGGGCTTATCTGCGTAGAAAAACGACTTCACATAAACTCATAAAAAATAGTCCAGCGGTGTTAGATCGCACGATCTTGGAGAGCATGCCACAGGCCCACGACGCGACATAATGCTCTCACCAAAAGTTTCCTTCAATAAATTGATTATTTCATTGTTGGTTGGAACCAAAGGTCATCCACATCAACATCCTCCAAATCAGGTACGAAAAAGTCATTAACCATGGTTCTATAGCGTTCCCCATTGACTGTAACATTATGGCCGGCTTAATTTTTGAAGAAATATGGACCAATGATTCCCTCTGCCCATAGAGCACACTAAACAGTGACTTTTTGAGGATGTAACGGCGTCTCAACAATGGGTTGTGGATTATCATCACTCCAAACGCGACAATTTTGTTTATTAACATACCCATTAGACCAAAAGAGAGCTTCATCGCTAAACAAAATTTTCTTGTGAAAATGGGGATCGGTGGTCATCTCGTTTTGGGCACGATTTGCAAACGGGGTAAGTCTATTTGTTATGAAATTGCAAACTAAACTGAGCATAAATCAAGTGACAGCTGTCAAAAAAACCAACTCCGAAAAAAGTTATGCCAGATTGAAAACCACAAGTCTAAAAAAAAACACCCTATCATTGAAATTTCGTTTTTGATTATGCCTCCCAAACGACAATCTATCGGTCGATCAAAATCGAGTATTTCTTTCATTAAGTTACTATCTTGGAATCAGTAATATTAATTAATGATTTTCGAAATAACTCGCGCTAGTAATAACACTCCCAATATTTTTGAAGGGCAAGTGCAGTCCAGCCAGTCAGGGGGTTGAGTATGTTGTTGTTGCCTTAACCCCTTAAGAAGTAGTGGTGCGACGCGAATCTATCGCTTTGTTTCCATATCCAGTTTAGTTTCACCATCGATACGCCGATCCCTATAAATTGTAATTAGCAGGTTGATTGGCATTCAAAATCGCTCATAAAGTTAAATTAGTGTCAAATTGTGAGCGTAGCGAGCTTTCTTAGCTTGTTTCTCTATCAAAGAGAAACTAAATTTCCGGTCTATTATAACTATAGCCGCACTTGGAATTATTTTGCCAAAAACTGAAAGGAAGCGGGGATTGAGGTAATTAATAACGGGAAAGATCATGGGCGTAGCCAGGATTTCGGTCAGGCAAGCTCGAAATTTTTTCAACATCATGATTTTCTTAGAAGTTGAAATCGTTGGTCGCGAAAATATTGTATTCGGTGCAGGGTCATGGGTTCGAGACTCACCGTGAACGAACTCAGTTTATGGTGTTTTTCGAACTCACGCCCCTTGTGACGAACTATGATCTCACTCAGATGTTAAACGAGTACCCATTTATGGGGATAACATTGCTGAGCGTGCTGTTTATCTCAACACCTCAACAAAAAAGCAGTTAGGATCTTGGGAATTTGATGTCACTAACATGGCCTTAGTCCAATGTTAAACTGTCGCGCCTCTCTTTTTTTTTTTTAATTTTAGAGCTAAATTTTACGAGAGGACAGTCGAAAATGATTTTCTGCACCATTTAACGAAAAATGGCCTTGAACGTGTAATAGACTTTTACTGGTGATTCTGATTACATTCAACTGGCCTCCGGTTCTGCTTTTCAGACCGTCGCTCATCTATATTCAGTGCTATTTGGGACTTTTGGACTTGCATATTCCACTTGCGATATCAATGTCCGCCTTAAATTCTGGCTTTGCTTGGCTCCAGAGGATCGCATCTCCTGCGATTTTTTTTATGTGGTTATTTGAAATCCCTGGCCTATGTCGATCGACCACGGACCATAGCTTACCTAAAAACCTTTCATTCGCCGATTGATATGCTGCAAAGAGTGGAGACGAACTTCAAAAATTGATTTAATCAGTGTATGCACAAAGGGGGTCGCCATTTAAACCATGTCATTTTCATGACTGTATGAAAAAAAAAACTTGGAATATTGTATTTTCAAATAAATTAATTAAATTAATTAATTAAAAATTAAAACAATAACTATGAAGTACCTACTTTTGGTTTTATTTACCCTTCAAATAAGTAAGTTTCTAAGGCGCCCCTATAGTCATAAGAAGAGTGTTCGAAAATATGTGGCCTGAAATTTGCAAACGCAATTTTTTATAGGGGACAAGTAATGGAATTGCTGACTGAAAAATCAAGAAAATATGAAAAATTGTAAGAATTTGAAAGAATTTTTTTTCCGGTTTTAACCGGATGAACAAACAACCGTCCGGGTTAAAACCGGAGGAAGAAAAACCCGAAAATAAACCGGTTAACCGTTTTGAAAGTACCGGTTCCCGGACTAACCGTCCGGTTTTTGACATCCCTACTAAAGGGTCATCGGACCCTCTTCTCCGATCAGTGCACAGGGTGGTCAGCGATAACCGCCAACCTGGATGTATGATGGTTTCTGGGTTAGTATGAACAGTTTTCAATAAGTGGCGCGTGCACATTAGTAAGCTTGGCGAAAACGCAGTAAATGAGCGTGTTTCGTGATTATAGCAATAAAAACGTGTGATGTGTGCAATTCCTCACATTAAACTGACATATACATAGGGTGTTTTTTTAGACTTGTGGTTTTCAGAAGAAATAAAACGCATATAATTTAATGATATGGCCAAGAATTAAGCTTTATTATATAGATAAGGGTTTGCAATTATGTTTTTAAAATGATTTCGGGCAAGTTGCCACCGCGGCTGGCTCGAATAAATTCCAGCCGAGAGGCCCAATTTTGGACCACTTTTTGCAGCAATTAGGGCCGTATGTCAGCAAAAACGCGCCGAATATTCTCTTCCAAGGCATCAATCGTTTCGGGCTTATCTGCGTAGAAAAACGACTTCACATAAACTCATAAAAAATAGTCCAGCGGTGTTAGATCGCACGATCTTGGAGAGCATGCCACAGGCCCACGACGCGACATAATGCTCTCACCAAAAGTTTCCTTCAATAAATTGATTGTTTCATTGTTGGTTGGAACCAAAGGTCATCCACATCAACATCCTCCAAATCAGGTACGAAAAAGTCATTAACCATGGTTCTATAGCGTTCCCCATTGACTGTAACATTATGGCCGGCTTAATTTTTGAAGAAATATGGACCAATGATTCCCTCTGCCCATAGAGCACACTAAACAGTGACTTTTTGAGGATGTAACGGCGTCTCAACAATGGGTTGTGGATTATCATCACTCCAAACGCGACAATTTTGTTTATTAACATACCCATTAGACCAAAAGAGAGCTTCATCGCTAAACAAAATTTTCTTGTGAAAATGGGGATCGGTGGTCATCTCGTTTTGGGCACGATTTGCAAACGGGGTAAGTCTATTTGTTATGAAATTGCAAACTAAACTGAGCATAAATCAAGTGACAGCTGTCAAAAAAACCAACTCCGAAAAAAGTTATGCCAGATTGAAAAACACAAGTCTAAAAAAAACACCCTATCATTGAAATTTCGTTTTTGATTATGCCTCCCAAACGACAATCTATCGGTCGATCAAAATCGAGTATTTCTTTCATTAAGTTACTATCTTGGAATCAGTAATATTAATTAATGATTTTCGAAATAACTCGCGCTAGTAATAACACTCCCAATATTTTTGAAGGGCAAGTGCAGTCCAGCCAGTCAGGGGGTTGAGTATGTTGTTGTTGCCTTAACCCCTTAAGAAGTAGTGGTGCGACGCGAATCTATCGCTTTGTTTCCATATCCAGTTTAGTTTCACCATCGATACGCCGATCCCTATAAATTGTAATTAGCAGGTTGATTGGCATTCAAAATCGCTCATAAAGTTAAATTAGTGTCAAATTGTGAGCGTAGCGAGCTTTCTTAGCTTGTTTCTCTATCAAAGAGAAACTAAATTTCCGGTCTATTATAACTATAGCCGCACTTGGAATTATTTTGCCAAAAACTGAAAGGAAGCGGGGAATGAGGTAATTAAAATCGGGAAAGATCATAGGCGTAGCCAGGATTTCGGTCAGGCAAGCTCGAAATTTTTTCAACATCATGATTTTCTTAGAAGTTGAAATCGTTGGTCGCGAAAATATTGTATTCGGTGCAGGGTCATGGGTTCGAGACTCACCGTGAACGAACTCAGTTTATGGTGTTTTTCGAACTCACGCCCCTTGTGACGAACTATGATCTCACTCAGATGTTAAACGAGTACCCATTTATGGGGATAACATTGCTGAGCGTGCTGTTTATCTCAACACCTCAACAAAAAAGCAGTTAGGATCTTGGGAATTTGATGTCACTAACACGGCCTTAGTCCAATGTTAAACTGTCGCGCCTCTCTTTTTTTTTTTTTTAGAGCTAAATTTTACGAGAGGACAGTCGAAAATGATTTTCTGCACCATTTAACGAAAAATGGCCTTGAACGTGTAATAGACTTTTACTGGTGATTCTGATTACATTCAACTGGTCTCCGGTTCTGCTTTTCAGACCGTCGCTCATCTATATTCAGTGCTATTTGGGACTTTTGGACTTGCATATTCCACTTGCGAGATCAATGTCCGCCTTAAATTCTGGCTTTGCTTGGCTCCAGAGGATCGCATCTCCTGCCGAAACATACCGAGAAGCCACATCCATCACATCCATAGAAAGAAACATTATACGACAGTCGTTTGGATACATTTAGGGATACATGCTTCCTTGAAATAGGAACACAAGCTCTTAAGCTGTTTTTCCTCTTCCAAAAAGGAGCCCAAGCGCTTCAGATGCTCCTCTATCCTCTTTATTCAACTGAGAATCCGAGCTCTTTAGCTGCTCAACCCAGCTGCTCCTCTACGCTTCTAATAACTAAATAACTAAATCCTATAACCAAATGTCGTGCTCTGTGGCCGTGATCGTTCGGTCGCCACTCTGTGAAATAGACACTCATAGAGAAACGAGTTTCCAAACTCTGCACGACTCGTCGCAAGTTTATTATTCAGAAGAAGATGATATAAATAATATTCTTATCGTAGAATAATAAACTAACAATGCGACTAGGAAGTGGTATGGCTGACAACCGTATCACGCTCCGAATTCAGTTGTCTTTGTAACGTTGATGACTACACACGGTAGTCATCAACGCACCATGCTCCACTAGGAGTTACGGTAATCAAGAGAGATAACCAAATAGTTATAAACGGCTACGTTAATCGTGAAACAAAAAAGGACTTGTTGAATAAATTTGTAAACTAATGCCTAATTTTCAATAATTATTGAATAATAATCAACAAAAAACTAAGTTTAAAACGCAATAATTTTATGAAATATTTAAGTCAACCCAGTCTGGCAGACGGCTTTGCCAGGCCCTATGACAGTGTAACAAAATTTGTATTGAATTCATTTTTCAATACAAATTTTGTTACACTGTCATAGGGCCTGGCAAAGCCGTCTGCCAGACTGGGTTGACTTAAATATTTAATAAAATTATTGCGTTTTAAACTTAGTTTTTTGTTGATTATTATTCAATAATTATTGAAAATTAGGCATTAGTTTACAAATTTATTCAACAAGTCCTTTTTTGTTTCACGATTAACGTAGCCGTTTATAACTATTTGGTTATTTAATAAACATCTATCTATCTATCTATCTATCCTCTACGCTTCTACAGTAACATCGGGAGTCCAGAAAGAAATCTCACAGTAAAGTTTATAACGAAGTTGGGCAGGATTGCATCCTATTTGCGATGGTAGTATTTTGCTCATACGACTTTATTTGCCGGGACGCCGTGGAACTTCTATGATTAAGTTTCGACATTTAAGTACTCTCGCACAAAATCAACGATCTGGGCGTTATAGCTCTGGATCTCGATGAGTCTAATGCAGTCGGGTTAATGAAAAAAACTAAGCAAAACCAAAGTACCCAGTCTGAGTGGAAATTCAACTCCCCCATAAATAATAGTGCAGTCATATTAGCATTTCAAATAGAAAAAAATAGAGTAAGGCTAAATTTTGTTGTTTTTGAATCAGTGGGCTCCCAGGAATCTAGAACTGATTTTGCTAAAAAAAATTTTGATCGGAAAGGTCTCAAAAAGGACAAAAAAGGATACTCTTTAATCCTTGACCGGAGGTCGGCATGCACGGTATCATATCAAAGGGGACGTCGAGTGCATTACATATCCGGTGTTTGTTTCCTGTTTCAAGGACCCTCAAAGGAATAAATCGAGCTTAAATGGAAAATTTTCGCGTTTCTCGTGTATCTTTCCAAAGCCATAACTACGAGAATAATTCAAGTTATCACTACTTTTATCACTTTCCGGAATCTATAATAGCTGAAGATTCTACCATTAAATTTGCCAAGAAAAAAGTTGATCGGAAAGCTCTGAAAAAGGACATCAAAGGACACTAATTGCACAGCTTAGCCGAACGTTGGCATGTGGGGTGTCATATCAAAGAGGATGACAAGTACATTCCATATCCGGCATTTGTTACTTGCTCCAAGGACCCTCAAAGGAGAAAATTGGGCTCAACTTAAATTTTTTTGGGTTTTCCCGTATCTGACCTTTCTAAAGCCGTAATTTTCCATTTAAGCCCGACTTATTCCATTTAGTGTCCTTGAGACAGGAAAGAAGCACCGGATATGCAATGCACTCGACGTCCTCTTTGATATGACACCCCACATGCCAACGTTCGATCAAGGTGTGAAATTGGTGTCCTTTCATGTCCTTTTTCAGAGCTTTCCGATCAACTTTCTTCTTAGCAAATTTAATTGTAGAATCTCCAGCTATTATAGATTCTAAAAAGTGATAAAAGAAGGGACAACTTGAATTATTCTCGTAGTTATGGCTTTGGAAAGATACACGAAAAACTCGAAAATTTTCCATTTAAGCTCGATTTATTCCTTTGAGGGTCCTTGAAACAGGAAACAAACACCGGATATATAATGCACTCGACGTCCCCTTTGATATGATACCGTGCATGCCGACCTCCGGTCAAGGATTAAAGAGTATCCTTTTTTGTCCTTTTTGAGACCTTTCCGATCAAAATTTTTTTTAGCAAAATCAGTTCTAGATTCCTGGGAGCCCACTGATTCAAAAACAACAAAATTTAGCCTTACTCTATTTTTTTCTATTTGGAGGCCTGATTTGGGATATTTTGACTGCACTATAATTATTTATCTAGTTAGACAATATTGACTGAGGAACTTGCTAAAAGGGGTGCCATTCTTAACAGCTCCCATGCGGAGTATGTTTGCGCCCCGATGGCAACTGTCAAGAGTAAGATCTCCGGCCACTATATCTCTCTCGATTACCGTAACTCCTAGTGGAGCATGGTGCGTTGATGACCACCGTGTGTAGTCATCAACGTTACAAAGACAATTGAATTCAGAGTGTGATACGGTTGTCAGCCATACCACTTCCTAGTCGCATTGTGAGTTTATTATTCTACGATAAGAATATTTCTTATCATCTTCTACTGAATAATAAACTTGCGACGAGTCGTGCCGAGTTTGGAAACTCGTTTCTCTATGAGTGTTTATTTCACAGAGTGGCGACCGAACGATCACGGCCACAGAGCACGACAATATAAAAGCTGCACCACTATATAAAAGCTGCTAATTCCAAATGGCAAAATCTGAGGACTTGCGTTATATCAAGGAAGATGTGACCCTCCTACAACAGGAAAAGAACGACTGAGATTCTGACTAAACCGCGTAAAGATATCGCGAAGCTTACTGCTGTTATCACGGGGCACTGGCCAATAGGGCTCCACTCTGCCATGATGGACATCCCCCACAACGCACATTGCCGCAGCTGCGGAAATGTAGATGAGAAGGAAACCTTGACTTACTTTCTGTGTGAATGCCCGGGTCTTGCCAGAACCCGGTATAGGACGCTCGGCAAGGCTTTTCAAGGAAGCTCGGAGGATGCAGCTAATGTGAAATTAGGGGAGCTGCTGTACTTCCTAAACAACACTGGGTGGTTCAAGGCATCTCTCCACTCCTAAATTCATCGCCTAACCTATATTATATACACTAGTTCAACTTCACGGAGTTTTTGGTTTCAAAACGGCGCTTTATGCGCTAATGGGGCTTTTGGCTAACCTATGTCTAAGCCGCCACTTAAACCGACCAAGACAATTTTGTTGCCGTTAATGGCGGTATCAAGAGCATTCCACAGCCAAGTGCTTTCGGATTTCAAATTAAATCGAAATCGACAGTGACAGTGGATCATTCATTACGTACCTACATTACTGTTCGACGCAAACAGGCCGATTTTTGACGCTAGATCTCTGAATGAATAGTATTCGACTGAAAAACCTGTGTTCAAATTGGGAGACATTGCGAGAAACCGTTTACATTATGGGACGTAAGTGCAGTCGATACTAGAGTAGTACCCACCAAACAATTTGGCGAACTTTCACCACAATGAACAACCCACCAAACAATTTGGCGAACTTTCACCGGGATGAAGAAAAGTCTGATTCGAGTCTTCTTCGACTAGACGAACTATCGTCGGATTTTACGCAAATAGTACGACATGATGAAGAATATTCGAAGTCAGTACGAACTTTCTTCATCATGGCGAACAATTTGCGTATCTTTCGAGCATAATTCACGGCGGCGATGAAAATTCGAATCAGACTTTTCTTCATTATGATGAAAATTGGCTACATGCATTAAATAGTTCCGCAAATCACATTTGGTATTGAACCGTAAGCGCATGTGCAAGTGAAAAGTTGTAGTGTGTTGTTTGTTGCGGCCAATTTTCAGTTACATGTGAGTACACTTTTATAGATATAATTTAAAAAAAAAGTGCGTCAAGGATATGAGCTTGATACTAGCTCTCAAAAGTAAGTGCCCAATTTTTAATTATACATATATGTAATTGGTTTATGTACATAACAGCATATGTTTTTCTTTCTATAGGTGCTTTCATGGAACGGTTCAGCACAAGTGGTCCCGATTTCGACCAAATTGCTATGAAGCACTTTCATTACGCTGCAGACAGGATTGCGAAAAGAAATTCCAGAATGAAGTCCTAATCTGGGCGTAGCCAAGGAGGCTTTCAGTGGCCGATGGCCAATGTATTGTTATTTTTAAATTTTCTTTCATAATTTTTTCTTTGTTATTTTGCATAGAATGTAATTACTTTTCCTTTTGTATACTTTTGATTTCTTCACTTATTTTTGTTAAATAAATGCTCCCATATATGTATGTAATACTCGCTTTTGTTTATAATTATTATCTAAAACAGGCTAAGGAAAGCGTCCATAAGTAAAAGTATAGTGGAAACTCGATAACTTGAAACTCCTAACTCAAAAAACACATTAAGTCGAAGAAAATCCAATTGCCCAACTCTTTTGAACAAAAACAATGCAAAATAAACTCGTTATCTAAAAAAACAACTCTATAACTCGAAGTTAAATTCTGGGTTTGGCAGTCGGCGAAACTCTATTAGTCGAAGTGTTCTTACGTCTCTATAAGTGGAAGCTTCTCACTATGAATTCCAGTACGCAATTAAATTCTCAAAACAAAACACGCATAAAAGGCATCGAAGTGGTGCTAGGGTTATTCCTAGGATTAATATTCATCTGAAAATGTATTGAAAATTCCTAGATAGAATCAGTGTCTGGTTTTTTGTTGTGGAAATTATAATTCTCTGGCTATTATAAAAGACTGGACTCTATATGTTGAATTTTCATTGATTTGGACTCAATGACTCAAAAACTCGATACTTCAAAATTTCCATAAGTCGAAATAAAATCAAGTTCCCTTCAGCTTCGAGTTATCGAGTTATCTACTGTAACTAACTTCACATATAAAATAATAAACACACATTCGAATATGGTCGGACAAAAGGCATCTTCTACGAATCGACAATGCAAATCGTTTACGCTTCGAAATGAAGAAACTTTTACGAATCGCAAAGTCAAATAATTTACGTTTCGTAATGACAAAACTTCTACGAGTCGTAAATTCGTATCGTATTTAGTTCGCCGCAACACATCGTTTTCAAATTATATTGGCGTATCCCTTTCGGTTTACCGGGGCAATTCGCCATAGAGGTACCATATTCTTCTCAGACAATCTGATTACGATCTGAAAACGAGTTCGCCGGCGAACAAATTTCTCGTTTAGGCAAATCGACTACAGATCGCCGGCAAATCATTTTGTTTGGTGGGAAACGTCTGATTCGAGTTTGCTTCGACTTGACGAACTATCCTCGGATTTTAAGCAAATAGTACGCCATGATGAAGAATATTCTAAGTCAGTACAAACTTTCTTCATCATGGCGAATAATCTGCGTATCTTTCGAGCATAATTCACGGCGGCGAAGAAAATTCAAATCATACTTTTCTTCATTGTGATGAAAATTGGCTACAGGCATTAAATAGCCAATAATATCCATCTTCTACGAATGGGGAGTGCAAATCATTTACGCTTCGTAATAGAAAAACTTCTACGAATCGTAAAGGCAAATAATTTAAGCTTCGGAATGACAAAACTTGTACCGAGTCTTAAATACGTATGTTTTGTCATTCCGAAGCTTATGTAAATTATTTGCCTTTAAGATTCGTATTCAGTTCGCCGCGGCACATCGTTTTCGGATTATATTGGCGTATCGCTTTCGGCTTGCCAGGGCAATTCGCCATAGAGGTACCATATTGTTCTCAGACAATCTGTTTGCGATCTGAAAACGAGTTCGCCGGCGAACAAATTTCTCGTTTTGGCAAATCGTCTACAGATCGCCGGCGAATCAATTTGTTTGGTGGGTAGGTAATGAACATTTTTTCACACTTTGCAATGCAACTTATTTTAAATAGCAAAAAAATAAGTAATTTTTCCAGACTTTAATGTTCATGTTTTAGGGTTTTCAAGACTTGTTCACGTTTCAGAGTAGTCTGGACTCACAAAAATTGTTCACGTTTGGCGCAATTCACGTTTACGCGAGTCTACTTTAGAGACATTAAAAAGGGTCATCCATAGCGCCCAGGATTGCGTTAAATTTGGACGAAATATAATAGAATTAGGTATGTCCATATGTATCTATGTTGATTACTTTGTAAGGTAGAAGTCCGGCTTGTAATAAATTGATATGGAAATGTAACTGTGTGGTTTTTAGAACATGTACTCTGCAAACAAAAATGAGAAAAAGTGATTCGGAAAGAAATTATCTTATGATATAATTTTTTTTCTTTCAGTATTATTAATATTCAGTTCAATAAAAAAAAAATTTGTTGTGTTTTTTTTAGAAATTTTACGTAATAGTGTTTCTTAAAGGTCTCCTATTTTATTTCGATCAGTGAAAACTTCTTTGGAATATTCTAACCATAAACTGTTTTCGCTTTAATAAAGAAGACATGGTGCATAAAATAAATCAACAATCATTGCACTTCAGGAAGGTTCCGATGTAACAAATGTTAGGGAGGTGGCCCCTACTTCATCAAAATTAGATAGGAAATCCTTAAGAAACATTATTACGTAAAATTCATAAAAAATCGAATTTCAAAGCGTTTTCTATGTAAAGAAACGGTTATCGATACTGAGAGGTCTATATGCAAAAAACTCGAAAAGCCATTATAATTATTTATAATAAACAAAATAATCCCTAAGAGTCAATTTTATTTAAAAACAGATTTTTCCTGTTATGAATTTCCTCAATTTCCGCTTTTTAATCAGTTTTTGCCATACTGATTCCAAGTGCGGACCGAAAATTTAAATTTTCTTTCATAGAAAAATAACGGTTTGAAATAAAAGGCATTTTTTTACATATCTGTCTTTTGAATATCCCTTAAGTTTATAGTATGTGGAATAAATGTGCTCTTTTTCAATTTCCAAGGATCAGTCTGTTATATATTGCAGCTATAGTTATGACAGACAGTGTATATTCAAACTTAAAATAAACCTTTCTTACCCCTCCCACGCCCAAAACTCACACTATGTATTCCCAAATCCTATAGTAAAAAGCCACTGAACATGGAAGCTTTACATGTCTATGCTACGCTCTTTTTGTAATATAAAGTCATGTCGTGACATCAGGGTGTACAAGGATACTTTAACGTTGTGTACATATCTCGTTCCTTTTCTCCTTTTAAGCAAACGATTTGAAGAATCGATGGAGTCGTATATATCGTCCAATGTATTCTATCGTAGAAAATAAATATTGATTCGCTTTCTAAACATAAAAAGGCACGGCAGAAACTGAAGCACTTCTCATCACTTATTCCGATATTTCACTTTGCTGAATTTATTTTCGGATTGTGAGTAAACACAAGGAAAAATACGTGAATATAAATTATCTTCTGCTTGAACACTTATGGTACAATAATATTGGATCAAAATATGTTCACTGCGACACGAACATCTTTTTCGTAGCAGAACTTCTAGGAAACTAAACTATTGAGTTTTCCGCAATCGGCATAATTGGAAGTAAGCATTTTCAGGTGAAAAAGAGCTTACATCCCACCCACCCATATATTGAGCTTTTCCTGAAAAGCTTTCCAGTGAATCCAATACCGCCGGAAGCATTATATTCTTGTAGTATGTACACGAAAAAGGTGCGCCTTTTCGTTGAAAATATTCTGTTATTTATAAAGGTGGTATCACTATCAAATAAAGTTTATCCAGTGGGCCACACAAAATTTGTCTGATATGTGCAATAACCAAAAACTTTTTTCGAGACCTAATACACTATAGGACAAACAATTTTGATTTATTTTGATATATAATTATATTTCTTTTTTAATGAACATGGCGTACTGGACATTTGTATGCATAAATAAAATACGATACTCACCTGATCGATACCGCCTGATACCATCTGTAATAAGAAAAAGACAACCAATGAGCCTGTAGTTACATGCATTGAAGATATTAAGTCATTTGAAACGTAAAACGAATAATAATTCAAATACAGTAAAACACGGTTATAACGCTATTGAAGGGACCAGCCGAAATGCGCGTTATATACGTGAAAGCGCTATAAAAATATTAAGAATGAAACATATGCTTCGCCGATAGTTTTGCTTAAAAACTTTAATAATCCCTTGGCCAAGGGGTTCCAGGCGGCTAGTGCAATTCGGTGGCAGAAATATCACTTTGACGTTGCTCAAATAATCAACGTTAGGAGGATGAGCAGGGCAGTGATCAATGAAAAGAGCTGTGTCGATTTTGTCTTGCCATTTTGCGGTCTTACTTACCCAGACATTCTACGAATAAGCCACTTGTCATCCATGCCCGGTTTTGATTTTTGTATTCACAGGGAAAATACTGAATACCCTTAAAGCAGCGAGGCTTTTGCGACTTCCCGATCACAAGGGGGTTCCAACTTGTCACTTCCATCTGCATTTGTGCATAGGAGAACAGTCAACCTCTCCTTGCTACGCTTACCACCATGACAATTATCCTCCTTAAAAACCAAACACTTGTCTTGCAAGAGGTTGAAAAAAAGTCCGAGCTCATCCGCATTATATACTTCTCGAGGATGATAAATCTTTCATAATGGTTGGAAGGACACTTCCTGTCCTAGTAGTCACAACATCTTCGTTCACGTCTACAGTTCCACCACTGATTTGTTTGTATATCCCATGACGTTTTTTAAATCTCTCGATCCATCCTGTATTCGCTGCAAAATTGTTAAGCTCTAAAGTCTCCGCAATTTCCATCAAAATTGGACCACTGACCGGCAAATTAGACGCCCGAATTTGGCGAAACTATTCTACTAGGATCTTTTCCAGCTCTTCGTATTTAGCCAGGCAATTTTTTTTTTAATTTGTTCGTAAGGCGTTATAAAAGTGTAAATGAATGTCTGGGGACTGACAATTTGGAGCGATATAACCGTGGTAGCGCTATAAGACTTGCGCTATAACCGTGAAATATTTGTACTTAATGCATGGCTAAATTATGGGGACTAGGAAAAATGGCGCTACAACCGTGAAATCGTTATATGCGTGAGTGTTATAACCTTGTTATACTGTATCTATGTTGGCCCGGCCAACAAACAGGAAGAAGAGGAGAGTGAAGGAGAACCACTTGTCCACGTCGTCGTCTCTGCATCGGTCATCGGCTTCTCGTTGTATCGGTTGATTCTGGCTTAGGTACTCAAAAGGCAATGCGAGATAGACGCAGGATGGATGATTCGGTTGATTCGGCTGCTTCTTCTTGGTTCAATCCCACTTCACTATCATCATCATTCTTCTATAATATGCAGAAGTAAAGCCTTTCTACCTAAGGCACACAACTTCTGGCGAAAACATTCTCATTCGGTATTCTATGGTAGAATGCGGAGGGGGAAACCACAACCTCCTAGCTATTGCAGAGGGGGATCAACTCCGGAACGGAGCACCGCGCCTCTACTCACATTTCAGAGAGGCGAACACCACAACTAGGCCTGTTCGGTAATCAGATTTCAGTATCGGATACCGGTTTTCTTCAGTATCCGGTACTACACCCGGTGCACCGGCACCCGCCGGTTTTTTTAAACACCCGTTTTTTTCAACCATGAGCCGGTTTTTTTTTCAGTACCGGTTCTTTCATCCGGTTTTTTCAACCATGAGCCGGTCCCGGTGCACTGGTTCTTTCATCCGGTTTTTTCAACAATGAGCCGGTCCCGGTGCACCGGTTCTTTTATCCGGTTATTTCAACCATGAGCCGGTCCCGGTGCACCGGTTCTTTCATCCCGTTTTTTTAACCATGAGCCAGTCCCGGTGCACCGGTTCTTTCATCCGGTTTTTTTTTTAACCATGAGCCGGTCCCGGTGCACGGGTTCTTTCATCCGGTTTTTTCAACCATGAGCCGGTCCCGGTGCACCGGTTCTTTTATCCGGTTTTTGTTGTAGCGTAGCACTTTTTAGTATGGTGTTTTTATTGGATAGCCATGATTCAATATTTATGTAAATGATTTTTTAGCTGCTATGAAATTTATATAAGGTAATTGTCGCGATGAGAAAAAAATTATAAAGAATTTCTAATGTTGAGAAAATTTTAAAGATATGTAAATTACACATTCTAAAAGACTTAATAGAGAGTTTTAGCATCTCTTTCAAAATATAACGTTCGGGGTTATATAGTCAAAGAAGAATACAATATTTGTTCGGCAAAAATCCCACATCACTGGATTTTGGCAAAATGGTTGGGGATACCCCCCCCCCCCCCCGATAATGGGAAAAAAGTCCCTACCGATTGGAAATCCGCGACCTTAAGGGGGGTATTTTTTCCGTTTTTTGCAATAATTTCAAAAACGGCAAAAGATACAGACAAATTTGCTGTTACACTAAAAAAAAATAATGATTTATTGCCAATGGGGAGCACCCACCAAAAATCAGCTCAATAGGATAAAAACTAAGGGTACCCTCTTACAATGTTTCAAAACTCATTTTATAAACTGTAGAGTAAAGTTGTCTTGGGTCACTTCACTTTGTATGGGAGGTAGTACCAGTGGCGTAGATAGCTTTTCGGAGAGGGAGGGGATCATTTTACAAGATTACATATATTTTTACGGTTATCAAATTTTGAATATCAGAATAATTTCTGCATTTATTACACTTCAAATTAGTAGTGATTTTGTGCAATCCTTTTTTTTTTAATAGAGAGCCATTTTTGCATACGAAAAACACTGCGCCCTGAAAATATTGAAATCTCCGCAAAAATTGTGAGACTACTGGATAATTTGGCTTTTTACTGCGGTGATTAATCCACAGTATTCCATTTTTCGTAAAAAAAATTTAATTTTGATTGTGATTGCGTTAGATCTGTGGTTCTCAAACTTTTTGGAGTCACGGAACACCTAGCATCGCTGGTCGCTGCATTTCTTCACGGAACACCCCAAAACAGGAACTAAAATCAATTTATAGTTATATGTCCACAAAAGGAATTTTTAAGGACGAGAGCTCGTTGGGGCCAGTATATGTGGATAAAGTACAGCTTCTGTGTTTTTAAATCGAAATTTTCCGATAACTATCGCAACTTCGTGAGTAGATATTTCTAAAATTTGTAGGGCACTGTGCATAGGTATTTGTTAAAAATTTCGAGGCCCTAGCTATCAGATACGAAAAATGTCAATAGAACTAAACATTTGGACTGTTGAACATTCATTAAGAAAAAATCGTAGAAAAGTTTTGATTTTCTAAAGTGGTTTTTAACACAAATGTAATCCTTTCATTTATTTGCGCCATAATTTACATCTCAGAAACCTCGTCTCAAGTACTGTAGACATTCTTTATTATCTGGTACACTTAACTTTTTTTCCAATTTATATAGTAGAAAGTTGTAAAAGAAAATCAGTCAAGTCACTGATGCTGTTCAAATTTATTGTTGATTTTCGAAACAGTGTAGCAGATCAAGCTTCGGAATTTTAAAACTAAAAAAAATTTTTTTCGTGTGGATTGTATACTTTTTGTACTTTCTACATTATTTTCTATTTTGGATATTTTCGCGGAACCCCTGAGAAATCTTCATGGAGCCCTAGTGTACCGCAGAACTCAGTTTGTTTGTTTGTTAATTTGTCTTCGAATTAACTACCTGCATAAGACTATATTTGAGAAATATTTGTATTAAATTGAATAAAATTGCGAGCAACTAGAGAAGGTTAAAACTTGCTTTGCCCTGCCATGTACGTTAAAACCTTTCGTCAAATTTTAATTTAAAACGAGACCGAAGGCTAATTTCGGGCGCGGCCGAAATTCGGATACCCTTCGCTCCCTCCGGGCTAAAAGTTTTTTTCGGGCGTTCCTATGACTTGTGTTTAATTCTCCCCGCATCCATGCTTTTCCTTGAATTTTCACATAAGTGCCGTGGCGAAGATTTATTGGGGGAAGCGGGGTTTCTTAGATGAACCAAAACCGGGGTGGGGGTCGTACGGCACCCCTAATAACGCATGGCCTTTCCATAAATTTTTACGTATGTTTGTGGCATCAATTAAAACAAATTTCTATGAGATTTGGTAAAAATTGGTTGACAAATAAAAGTTTTTCTTCAAAGAACCCAAATCGGGGGTTGGCTTTGTATGGCAGCCCCATGACCCCATGGTCCGATTTCGTCCATTTTTACATACGTTTTGTGGTATCCCTAGAAACACATTTGCACGAAATTTGATTGCAATCGATGAGAAAATAAAAAAGTTTTTTTTAGAAAAACCTAATTTGGGGGACTAAGTTTGTATGGCAGCCCCACGACCCCATTTTCCGATTTGGACGATTTTTACATATGTTATGTGTCGGCAATGAAAACACATTTGTGTGAAATTTGATTGAAATCCTTCAATGCGTTACAAACTTCATGACAAAGTTAATATACCTTTTGCGCTTAATAAGCGAAGGGTATAAAAAGGAAAAAGTGTTGATAAACTTAAACAATACAGTATGCGCAAACTGGCGGCGTTTTCTTTTCATCGCATTAGCGATTTACAATCTTATGTAGTGTATATTTCCACATTGGAAATTCTACTTCTGTAGAAGAGCACTCCGTGTTCAACGATATTTTAAAATTTTCGAACCGAAAGTTAAGATTTTCCAGCAACGAATTTTTAATCAGTGCTTTCATTTAAATTTTCTAGCAGCGAATCTAGATTACTTCAGTAGGGCTTGCCTGTGCAAAACTCCAGATCCAATGTGAAAAAGTAGATGAAAGTAAAGTCCTGTGCTGTAGTGTTTCTATTCCATCGGCACGCTTCTATATACAATATAAATTTAAGGAAGTGCTAAATTTTCTATTGCAGTTCTGAAAATAGATTCACGAATTTTTATGATACACTATACACGTTGAATACTCGTAATTTCAGCGAAAAGTTTACTTTTGTTTTGTTTTATATACTTTAAGTAATAATGAAAAATGTGTGACCGAAATTCGTTGACCGTTCATCTACGCTACTGGCTAGTACCCTTAGTTTTTATCTGATTGAAGTGATTTTTCGTGAGTAGAGATAGAGTGATGATGCCCTCCACTGATATTAAACCGAAAATTAGGTCTCTGCTCCAATTTTGGGGGGAGTTATGGACATGCCGTTTTGCCAAATTCAAATGGAGGGATCGTCTTTAATCGGAGCAACTAAACTTTCAATAAAATACTAATGTGTTACATATACATATATCATTTCAAAGGAAATTTGATGTAGTTTCGTCCTCAGACCATTTTTCTGTATCTATTGCCGTTTTTGAAATACATAATTGCAAAAAAACGGAAAAAATACCTCCCCCTCCTTTTTAAGGTGGCGGACCTCCAGTCGGTGGGGACTTTTTTCCCATATTCGGAGGGCCATCCCCAGCCATCCTGCCAAAATCCAGTGATGTAGGATTTTTGGTGTATTCTTATTTGACTATACAGGGTGTCCCGTTCATGGTGGAGAATCTTTTAATGGTAGATAGTGTGGCTCATTTGGGAAAAATTAATGTTCTACGAGACACCTCTATTTTGAACCGTTACAATGTAAAAGCACTTTTTGTAAATTGTGTCAAAATACCTGACTTGCCAAACTAAATCAAAATTTGCCAAACCACCAAACATGTCATCCGAGATATGACTTCACTTTCCGAAACTACATAAAATTTCCTATAAAAGGACACCTCGTCCGTAACGAAGTTGCTCGTATCTTCCGAGATACACCAGTTCAAACTTTGAAGAAATTTTAAAATCGGTTTTTCATGCAAAACTCAAATGATAAAATCGTAACGGTACTTTGAACTGACAAATCTGCAAAGTTGAAAAAAGTTGCCTCATTATGTTAGCTCTCGAACAACATATAAAAATTAAGGACTCACGATTTGAAAATTTGCGAATTTAATAATACGTTCACAGTGAACGAAATCATGTAATTTGGGGCTATTTTCATGTTTTCGTATGAAAACAGCCCGAAAACTTTTCAATTCCCATACAAATTGACACATTGAAAATACGCTATTTTGCGTGTTTTCTGTAAAACCTTGATTTTTTTCAAATGAAAACGTGTAAGCACCCAGGTCTCAAACCTAAATTCCCCTATTCAGCACATTTCGGCTCACTCCAATATTTTAACTGACACCCGAAAAATTTGTTCAGTTTCGTGTGTTTGCCAATGTTCTTAATTTCTCCATGATAAGGGAATGGACGGTCAGTTTGAAGTGACGAAATATGTTGTAAATGGGTGAGGTTATAAAACACAACGTTCGCGCAACGTTTCGCGCAACGTTTCATTTATTTATTAAACTATTTATAATCAAAACAAAATGTATCTGCATCTCGTTTAAAACTGGAAATTTTAATTTTCGAGCAAAACGTATCAGCTGTGATGTGTCAATTGTCACATTTGTCACTTTCCGAGAGATGGCGATGGTAACACCAAGTCTGATCCGGATCTATGCGTTTACAGAACACAATGGGTGAGGTTATAAAACACAACGTTTCGCGCAACGTTTCAAATCAACCGGCCGTTACGGATCAGAAACTTCTCTCTACAAACAGATCCCCTAAGCGCCCCCTTGCGAGGCATAGCTTGAATGATTGACAGAAATTTACAATCTGCCGTCGAACCGTGCATTTCCGCCCTCATTTATTTATTAAACTATTTATAATCAATGTAAAATGTATCTGCATCTCGTTTAAAACTGGAAATTTTAATTTTCCAGCAAAACGTATCAGCTGTGATGTGTCAATTGTCACATTTGTCACTTTCCGAGAGATGGCGATGGAAAACGCGACACGTTACGCGAACGTTGTGTTTTATAACCTCACCCAATGACTATCGATGACTGCACCAGCACATTTTTAAACTTAGAACGATTTATAGGCAAAATATTATTGTCGGTTGTCATATGAAATTACAAACAGTGCACTGTGAACACTTTTCGGTGATTTCTGAAAACGTACGGCGAAATCAATCCGTTTTCGTCCACTCTGATTAGAATATAACGTTTCAAATGTAAAAAAATGTGGTTTTCATATAAAATAGTGTAGTTCCGATGTGATTTCAGATTGCAAAGTGTGGTTGAGATTTTTTTTTTGTTTCTTATGTTTTTTGGGGTGCTGAGCTCGAATCCGGAGCTTCCCACCAAAATTTCGTTGCGGAACAGGATCAAAACCGCGAAAAAACCCAAAATTTTCGGAGTTTTCCCGTTTTTTTGTTTATAATTCCGAAAGTGTACATTTCTCCGAAAACCTGTCCATGAAAATATTAGAGAAAACATAACTGCGAGTCCAACGCGCCATTAATCATTAAAATGTGTTAAGCGGTATTGCTACAATTGATAGTCATTTTTTTGGCGTTTTTTGCAATTTTGACCCTGTTTTGCAACGAAATTTTGGTGGGAACTTACAGATTCAGGTTCTGCACTCCAAAATACACAATGTACAAGATAAATGCAACTTTTACGACCAAAAATGAAAAACCGTTCAATCTCAATTTTTTTTTCATAAAATGGAACTATGTTAAAAATGGCAAATTTAAATTATCCACTGTAGTAATACCGCTAAACAGATTTTTAATATTTATGTCTCTTTGGACGCGCAATTATGTGCTCTCTAAAATATTCATGGAGAGTTTTTCGTAGAAATAAATAGTTGCAGAATTAGGGGGCGAGTAACGGAAAAACAGCAAAAATTTTAGGGTTTTTCACGATTTTGACCCTTTTCCGCAACGGATTCGTGCTCAGCACCCCAAAAAACATAAGAAACAAAAAAAAATTGTCTCCACCACATTTTGCAATCTGATGTACTAGGTTTATCACGTAGTAACTACACTAAAAGACGTTTAGGCTATTTTCAAATGAATTTTATTCATATGTATTTTTGTTTTATGCTTACCAAATAGGAGAAAGAAGCGAAACCGAAATCTATTTTATTTTTAAAATAATTTCGAAGTGAAAATTAGAGATATTGTTCGAAATGTCCTCCTTCGTGTTGGATACAAAAGTGAACATCTTCTGGCAACTGATGCGACAGCGCGGAGAACTTCTTCCCTATTTCTTCTCAAATCGTTGCACTCTGTTTTAATTTTTTGAATCAGTTGTTCCCGCGACGTAATGGGTTCGTTATAAACCCGATTTTTCAAATTTCCCCAAACATAAAAATTAAGAGGAGTTAAATCAGGACTTCTTGCAGGCCATAGAATAGGCCCATATCGTCCAATCCATTTCTGCTGGAATTTATCATTTAAAAACTCTGTGACAACTCTTCCATTATGGGCAGGACATCCGTCCATCTGCCACCAAATTTCTGATCGTTCCGCAATTGGAACAGCATCAAGTAAACTTGGTCCAACTTCAGTTTCCAGCACGCTATGGAACGCCACTGAATTGAGCCGTTCAGGAAGAATTATGGGCTCGGAAAGGCGATCTCCGAGAACACCTATCCACACATTCATGCATGCCCTGTGGCATGGGTTAAGAATAATGCCTCCGCTTCCTCCGGCGTGTCGTAGAAGGCGACTAATGGGGCAGGGGAGAATAAAACTGTCCTGGGCTTCGTACAAATCACCACAATTGCGCGCGACGTAGTTTGTGCTAAATTGTGTGGATATGAACGAAGCTTAATATAAATTGACCCCTGTGGTGTTGGGGTTAGAATTATGCCACAGCGTTCCCGGCTTGTCGTAGAAGGCGACTTGAGGGATAGGGTGTGTAGGCTTGTAACTTGCATACCTGAAACTAAACTACACTCGAAACATTGAACGAGCCTCGGATACCACGGACTGATTTACCGGCAACGACCTTTGGCTACAAACAACGGACTACGATTGGTTTTTGGAACGTTCGAACGATGTGGGGCGAGTGCAGTAGTACAAGACTCACAGAAGTCGAACGGGAAATGACCGCATATTGAATTTCGATATTAGGACTGAGCGAAACAAGATGGACCGGATCGGGAACGACCTTATCACCTAGTTCCCAAACTGTGCTGCTTTACTCTGGTAGTGAACTTGAAGCCTCACCCAGAATGGCTGGAGTCGGCATCCTTTTGAACAAGGAAGCTCGCCAATCTCTTATAGATTGGAGGCCTATTTCCGACCGAATAATAACTGCCTGATTCAAGTCCAGAGTAAGGAACATTACTATAATTCAGTGCTACGCCCCGACTGAGTCAGCCGACCAGCATGCTAAGGACGCCTTTTACCACCTGCTTGGCGACACCTTTGACAAGGCTCCCAGAGGTGATATAAAAATTATAATGGGGGATCTCAACGCTAAAGTTGGGTCTGACAATGTTGGATTGGAACATCTTATGGGCAATCACGGTCTGGGTGTTAGGAACGACAATGGTGAGTTGTTCGTAGAGTTCTGTAACTCTCGTCAGCTTGTCATTGGCGGCACCTTGTTCAAACACAAACCTTGCCATTTAGCAACCTGGATATCTCCAGATGGCCGAACAGAGAACCAGATTGACCATATAGCCATCTCCAAAACATGGAGGAATTGTCTCATGGACGTCAGGGCTAAGCGTGGTGCTAATGTAGGCAGCGATCACCAACTTGTCATCGCAAACATTCGCTTGCGCACCGCTGCTATTCGTCGCACACAAAACGAGCGTGTATCGCCACGATTTAATGTGCAAAAACTTAAAGATCCATCAACAAAACGTGCAGTTTCTAGTGCATTGCACGAGATAGCTAATGCACAAACACCAGATACTCCTTCATCAATTGATGATAGATGGAACATTGTAAAGGAAGTTTTTATATCGTGTGGCGAAACATTTGTGGGCAGACTTCAGCGAGGTAGGAGACCATTTATCAGCGACGATACATGGTCTCTGATAACTGCACGGAAGAGAATTAAAGAGCAATTGAACTCGGCTACTGACACTACAGTCAAGCAACAACTGCGGACCGAGTACAATTCTCTTCAAAAAAGAGTGGAGAGAAGCGTAAGACGTGATAAACGCAACAACATCAATGCGTTAGCGGTGGAGGCAGAAGATGCGGCTTACCGTGGTGACAGTGGGACCCTTTACAAGCTCATTAAGCAACTGACTGGCAAATCTTTTACCCATGAGCATCCTGTAAAAGATAAAGACGGGTCTCTGCTAGTCACAGACGAACAACAACTGCGCCGTTGGAGAGAGCATTTCATGGAGGTATTTAACAACAACTTCAACCCTTCAAGCCCACCTCCACCGGAAGCAGCAAGTCTTCCGCAAATGGCCAGAATTAATACCGGTGTACCATCCAAGCTGGAAATAATTAAGGCCCTTAAATCATTGGAAGCTGGTAAAGCCCCGGGGGCAGACGGTATCCCTATGGAACTTTTAAAAGCGGATACCAACGCTACATCGGATATTCTTCTACCCCTGATCCAAGAGTGTTGGACAACCGAGACTCTCCCTCAAGAATGGAAGAAGGGCGTCATTGTTAAAATCCCTAAGAAAGGAAATCTCAAGGATTGCAATAATTGGCGTGGAATCTGTCTCCTCCCTGCAGTCTCTAAACTGATGGCCAAAATAATCTTGGACCGGATCAAGACCACGATCGACCGCACTCTGAACAATGAACAAGCTGGTTTTCGTGAGGGTTTTTCATGTAGCGATCATATCAACACCCTCCGAATTATAATTGAACAATCCGCTGAATGGAGCTCCCCGTTACATCTTATGTTCATTGACTTCGAGAAGGCGTTTGACAGCGTTGACCGGGCTTATATCTGGACAGCCTTGCGTAGGAGAGGCATACCAAAGAAATTTATTTCCATCATAAAAGAGTCCTATAATGGAGCCCAATGTCATGTCTTGCACAAGGGTGAATTGTCCAGTCCTTTTGAGGTGAATAATGGAGTCAGACAAGGCTGTATTTTATCACCAATGCTGTTCCTTATTACCATCAACGACATAATCTGCGATTCTCTACGCGACCATAAAAGTAAGGGTATCAGGTGGAAATTATTCGATTACCTTCAGCACCTGGACTACGCGGACGACATTTGCCTTCTCTCAAACACACCAGATAATCTGGCTCAAATGACGGATGCTTTGCATCGTGAGAGTGGAAGCGCTGCATTAAAAATTAATGCCGCTAAGACTAAATACATGAGCTTGTCATCAGGAGGGCAAAACACCATTTCTATCTCCGGACAACCGATAGAAAAAGTCGAGGACTTTACTTACCTTGGAAGCGTAGTGACCGCGGATGGTGGCGCTGATGCCGATGTAGAGTCGCGTATAAATAAAGCCCTAGCAGTATTTTTCAGCCTGACTCCTCTCTGGCAAAACCACAACATCTCCAGAAATACCAAACTCCGGATCTTCGAAAGCAAAGTACAATCTGTGCTTTTATATGGGTGTTCCACGTGGAAGGTGACCAGTAACATTACCACCAAACTGAAAACTTTCGTGAATCAGTGCCTACGACGCATCCTACAAATTCGCTGGCCTGAGGTTATATCAAACGACGACCTCCTCAAAATTACTCGCCAAAATAGGATAGGCATCGACATCAAAAGGCGAAAGTGGCAGTGGATAGGTCACACACTTCGAAAAGAGCCAAAAAACATTGCTAAACAGGCTCTAGATTGGAATCCTCAGGGAACCGATGCTAGACGTCGTGTGGGACGACCCAAAAATACATGGAGAAGATCTGTTGAGGCAGAAGGAAAATCTATAGGCAAATCGTGGGACCAGCTAAAGGCGATGGCTGCTAATAGGCAGAGGTGGAAAAGAGGCGTAGTCAATGCCCTATGCCCCACTAGGGGTTAAAAGGAACCAGAGAGAGAGAACGGAAAAACAGCAAAATTTTTAGGGGTTTTCACGATTTTGACCCTTTTCCGCAACGGATTCGTGCTCAGCACCCCAAAAAACATAAGAAACAAAAAAAAATTTGTCTCCACCACATTTTGCAATCTGATGTACTAGGTTTATCACGTAGTAACTACACTAAAAGACGTTTAGGCTATTTTCAAATGAATTTTATTCATATGTATTTTTGTTTTATGCTTACCAAATAGGAGAAAGAAGCGAAATCGAAATCTATTTTATTTTTAAAATAATTTCGAAGTGAAAATTAGAGATATTGTTCGAAATGTCCTCCTTCGTGTTGGATACAAAAGTGAACATCTTCTGGCAACTGATGCGACAGCGCGGAGAACTTCTTCCCTATTTCTTCTCAAATCGTTGCACTCTGTTTTAATTTTTTGAATCAGTTGTTCCCGCGACGTAATGGGTTCGTTATAAACCCGATTTTTCAAATTTCCCCAAACATAAAAATTAAGAGGAGTTAAATCAGGACTTCTTGCAGGCCATAGAATAGGCCCATATCGTCCAATCCATTTCTGCTGGTATTTATCATTTAAAAACTCTGTGACAACTCTTCCATTATGGGCAGGACATCCGTCCATCTGCCACCAAATTTCTGATCGTTCCGCAATTGGAACAGCATCAAGTTAACTTGGTCCAACTTCAGTTTCCAGCACGCTATGGAACGCCACTGAATTGAGCCGTTCAGGAAGAATTATGGGCTCGGAAAGGCGATCTCCGAGAACACCTATCCACACATTCACCCTAATTTCATGTTGATAACAAGAAGTTTTAGTTGCGTTGGGGTTCCGATGGGCCCAAACGTGCGTGTTTCGCGAATTAAACACGCCACTACGTGTGAACGTTGCTTCATCTGTCCACAGCACTTTTCTCGGAAAATTTCGATCTGTTGAAGTTTGAACCAAAAGCCATCTACAAAAGGTTGTCCTCCTTTCGAAGTCTGCAGGTAATAAATCCTGGACCCGTGATAAATGATACGGATACCGACCGTCGGCGTGGAGTACCCGGTGAATCGCCATACGCGGGACATTCAGGCGAAGCGACGCCCTTCGCGTGCTCGTACCGGGGTGCGTATCAAAGTGTCTAAGGATTTCGTCTTGATTCCTTGTAGACCGTTCAGTTTGATCCCTGGCCTGGTGGTTTGCCGTTTTTCCGGTCGCCTTTAAGACTCGGTATGTCCTTGCAATCGTCCTGCTGTCCGGAAGTTGTCTACGGGGGAAACGTCTACTGTACTCACGAACTGCCTCACATGCGTTCCCGTTAGATACGCCATATACGAACACCATATCGATGTATTCATCATCAGTATATCCCATATTTATTATTCGGGAACAACACTATACTTTTAAAAGTTCGAAGTTATAATATTATAACACTAATAACAATTTAAATAATATTACCTGGTAAATTATTAGTACAAACACTAATTAATTTATGTAGTAATAATAGCTCACAAACTGACTGACGAGGGAAAGAACTTGCGAATAAGTGCAATTACTATTTAGAATTAATATAAATCAGATCTACGGTTAAAATAACTGTTACATTTTTGGCCCGAAACATTTTCAATGTAAAGTTTTTTCGCCCAACAAAATGAACTGTGTTAATCGTACAAATTTATCTTCATCATATCAGATGATTTGCATTACACGAAAACCATATTTTTTTTACCTTTGAAACGTTAAATTCGCAAATTTTCAAATCGTGAGCCCTTAATTTTTATATGTCGTTCGAGAGCTAACATAATGAGGCAACTTTTTTCAACTTTGCAGATTTGTCAGTTCAAAGTACCGTTACGATTTTATAATTTGAATTTTGCATGAAAAACCGATTTTAAAATTTCTTCGGTATGTCCTTGCAGATTGCAAAGTGTGGTGGAGAATTTTTTTTTGTTTCTTATGTTTTTTGTGGTGCTGAGCTCGAATCCGGAGCTTCCCACCAAAATTTCGTTGCGGAACAGGATCAAAACCGCGAAAAAACCCAAAATTTTCGGAGTTTTCCCGTTTTTTTGTTTATAATTCCGAAAGTGTACATTTCTCCGAAAACCTGTCCATGAAAATATTAGAGAAAACATAACTGCGGGTCCAACGCGCCATTAATCATTAAAATGTGTTAAGCGGTATTGCTACAATTGATAGTCATTTTTTTGCGTTTTTTGCAATTTTGACCCTGTTTTGCAACGAAATTTAGGTGGGAACTTACAGATTCAGGTTCTGCACTCCAAAATACACAACTTTTACGACCAAAAATTAAAAACCGTTCAATCTCAAATTTTTTTCATAAAATGGAACTATGATAAAAATGGCAAATTTAAATTATCCACTGTAGTAATACCGCTAAACAGATTTTTAATATTTATATCTCTTTGGACGCGCAATTATGTGCTCTCTAAAATATTCATGGAGAGTTTTTCGTAGAAATAAATAGTTGCATTTAGCCCTTCGCGTGCTCGTACCGGGGTGTCTAAGGATTTCGTCTTGATTCCTTGTAGACCGTTCAGTTTGATCCCTGGCCTGGTGGTTTGCCGTTTTTCCGGTCGCCTTTAAGATTCGGTATGTCCTTGCAATCGTCCTGCTGTCCGAAAGTTGTCTACGGGGGAAACGTCTACTGTACTCACGAACTGCCTCACATGCGTTCCCGTTAGATACGCCATATACGAACACCATATCGATGTATTCATCATCATTATATCCCATATTTATTATTCGGGAACAACACTATACTTTTAAAAGTTCGAAGTTATAATATTATAACACTAATAACAATTTAAATAATATTACCTGGTAAATTATTAGTACAAACACTAATTAATTTATGTAGTAATAATAGCTCACAAACTGACTGACGAGGGAAAGAACTTGCGAATAAGTGCAATTACTATTTAGAATTAATATAAATCAGATCTACGGTTAAAATAACTGTTGCAATTTTTGCCCGAAACAATTTCAATGTAAAGTTTTTTCGCCCAACAAAATTAACTGTGTTAATCGTACAAATTTATCTTCATCATATCAGATGATTTGCATTACACGAAAACCACATTTTTTTTACCTTTGAAACGTTAAATTCGCAAATTTTCAAATCGTGAGCCCTTAATTTTTATATGTCGTTCGAGAGCTAACATAATGAGGCAACTTTTTTCAACTTTGCAGATTTGTCAGTTCAAAGTACCGTTACGATTTTATCATTTGAATTTTGCATGAAAACCCGATTTTAAAATTTCTTCAAAGTTTGAACTGGTGTATCTCGGAAGATACGAGCAACTTCGTAACGGACGAGGTGTCGTTTTATAGGAAATTTTATGTAGTTTCGGAAAGTGAAGTCATATCTCGGATGACATGTTTGGTGGTTTGGCAAATTTTGATTTAGTTCGGCAAGTCAGGTATTTTGACACAATTTACACAAAGTGCTTTTACATTGTAACGGTTCAAAATAGAGGTGTCTCGTGGAACATTAATTTTCCCCAAATGAGCCACACTATCTACCATTAAAAGATTCTCCACCATGGACGGGACACCCTGTATAATCCCGAACGTTATATTTTCAAAGATATGCTAAAACTCTCTATTAAGTCTTTTAGAATGTGTAATTTACATCTTTATAATTTTCTCAACAGAAATTCTTTATAATTTTTTTTCTCATCGCGACAATTACCTTATATAAATTTCATAGAAGCTAAAAAAATCATATATGTACATAAATATTGAACCATGGCTTTCCAATAAAAACACCGTACAAAAAAGTGCTACGCTACACCAAAAACTCGAATAAATCGTTGCTGGCAAGCACATACCCAACAACAAGACAACTTGAAAACACCAGTGCTAAAAAACCTGATGCTGAACAGGTTATCAAAAAAAAAAACACGGTACTGAACAGGTGCTACAAAATCAAAAAAAAAAACGGTGCAACGGGACCGGCCAATGGTTAAAAAAAAAACCGATAAAAGAACCGGTGCACCGGGACCGGCTCATGGTTGAAAAAACCGGATGAAAAACCGGTGCACCGGTGTTGGAGAAAAAAAAAACCGGGACCGGCCCATGGTTGAAAAAACCGGGATATCGGTACTTCGAAATATTGGTACCGGTACTAAGTAAACACCGGTTTTAAACCGATGTACCGGTGTTAGGAATAGGCCTAACCACAACCACAACACGAAGAGGGGAGACACCACAACCTCTTCAAACATCAACTCAACATGGAGAGGGGAGACACCACAACCTCTCCAAACCGTAAACTCTGTGCAAAGAGGTGGAACACCGCCAGCTCTCGAGTTTACCACAAATAGAAAGGGGAGACACCACAACTTTTCTACGAACGTCAACTCAACATGGAGAGGGAAGACACCACAACCTCTCCAAAACGTAAACTGTGTGCAAAGAGGGGGAAGACCACACCCTCTTGAGTTTATTACAAGTAGAAAGGGGGGACACCACAACCTTTCTACAAACACACACAGTCTTTTCCTACCGACACCTTAGCATCAGCCAACAACCATCGAATGTGTCGTGTGATATCTTGGAATGGATTTTCTCGTGTCACACTTCACAAACACCCCGGAAAAACACTTAATCCGAACCACGCTCGTGTGCAATAAACCCAATTCTAAATGTTGATGATTAGCCGCGTGATTTGACCACGGAAATTACAATAAAACGAAACGAGGAACATAAGAGCACTTGAAGTACCACTAGGCAAGATGACAAGTTTCATTTTATTTTTCAATTGTCATATAATTTCATGGCCTACTATGAAAATACAATCATACAAAAACACCAAGCATCCTTCATGATGTAGTCAGTCGGGTTTTGAGTCATTTCTTTGACCAAGGTCAATAATTGACCTATCACACTATGACTGTTTCAAACTTTGACCAAAACTAACTTTGCCCCAATATGTATTTAGCAGTTTTTGGCAATTTCAATTTGTTCGTGGAGTTTGCAGAGGTTTAATTAAAGCTCCCTACAGACTTAAGAAGATTATGAATAATCTTGAAATTTTACAAAATATACACAAACTCCTCAAGATTTCTCATACGTTTTCATAGATTTTATACCTAGATTAGGTAATTTCAAAATCTCAAGCAAATCTCCACAAAATCGTGGTGAAGTGTGGTGAGCTTCGCATTTGATAATACATAAGTGTGATTTTTTCACTTATTGACGAACATAAATCATTGACATACATTTTTATAAGAAAGATTCTACTTCTTGTTGTAACAAAGGAATATGAGTAGCTGTCTCAGTCTTGCATGAAATTGGCGGAGTTGCAATTTAGACGGACTCTACTGTACTGTCAAGTCGTTGAATCACATTACGACCATAAGGTCTGGATATACCTCTGGCGGAATGAAAGCGAAATTTTTGTCCGCTGCTATTTTCTCAATGAAAATACATACTTACTGTCGTGGAATATGTGACAAATGCTGGGGGATTCCATAAGCTAGCTAGAATCCGAAAATCGCAGCGGACAAAAATTTCATTCTCATTCCGACCAAAGGCTATCCAGGCATATAGAGTGAACAGCATGCGAGATTACATAATCTACCTAGATTTTGCGGCCTTGTGTGAATAGCCTATTATTAAATTTTTGTTCTTTAGAAAATCAGTTTTTTCAAAGCGTATACTTTTTACTTTTGCTATTTAAGATTCTTGTTATATTTCAAGAAAAACAAATGACCCAGGAGAGAATAAAAAGAAAAGTGGTTGCTCGTGTATCGTTTCTCTTTCTCGATCCAAAAAAAGGGTGTACGGACAACTTAGTGAGAAAATTAGAGTCGCAGCCAACTCTTTCGACAAATTTTCCGAAAAGTCATAATTTTATTTATTTAAAAAAAGCAAAGATTGGCGTAATAATTGCAGCACCCAAACAATTATTCGTAACTTTTAGATTTCTAGCGATAGTGATAGTTTCAAATCTTCGTTCTCTATATTGATCCGATCGCAGATCAAAAACATTTGTCTCAGAAACGTGTTAGGCAATTTACGAAGCGTTAAAAGATAGGTAGTTTCGTAGTTTCCCCCAACTAACAATTTTAGCCCTATAATACACTGCGTTTCACTTGAATAGCACACTCTATACATTAAATTTATTTTCTCGATATCTTTAAAAAAATGAAGACAAACAGATATGTATTGTTGTATATTTCTCGTCTTTTCTAGACGTTCCAGTGGGTTCGACAGATTTTCGCGTACACGATAATGAATAACACTCGCTTTACTGTAACACTATATATTACAACCACACGGATACACACGGTTTACAATTTTACTAATTACTTCACTAATTATTGACTCGACATTATTCATTTAAGTTGTCTCGCTAGTGATACTAGCGCCATCTGGTGCCCAATAGGGAATACAATTTGGGTTGGCGTAGCGCCATCTGGTGCCAATTTGGGTTGACGTACCCTAGACACATTACATTACCCCCTCCTTAAACCTGTTCGTCCCGAACAGAATACGCTTCGGTCTCCTCCGTATCGTCGCCTCGATAGGGTGCCAGTCGATCCACACGTATGGCTTTCATTTCCGCTCTCGGCTTCCGATGCTCGTCCTTTAACAGCTGCACAACTCGTACACCGGATGCACCACTCCTCAACGTCACCTCGAACATCCACCCAGTAGAATCGTTTGTTTCCCGATTCACATACAACGGGAGCTGGTTGTTTCGCACTTCGCCAACTCATTCTTCTGGTTCGCTGCACGCATCTCTTACAGGATGTTCCTGCCTTTCTCGGCATACGACAGTTCCTTTGCAGATGACCATTTTCACCGCAATTCCAGCACCGAATTGAATCGCCGCTGACAACCTTCTTGCAGAGTGGGCCCGCCTTCCTCAGCTGTTCACAGTTACTTCGCACGTGCCCGTGTTCACCGCATTTCCAGCATCGAATCGAAACTCCGTTAACAACTTGTCTCGATACATCGATTCTCCGACAAACGTAATCATCCGTTACTTCTCGAACTCGGTTCACTCTTTGCCAACTCGTTTTTCTCGCCTGCTGGGCACACTTCTTGCGGAATGTTTCAGCCTTTCTCGGTTGTTGACAATTCTTCCGGACATGACCCTTTTTACCGCAGTTCCAACACCGAATTGCATCTCTGTTGATAGCTTGCCTTGATGCATCCATTCGCTGACAGACACAATCCTCCACTACTTCTCGGGCTCGCACACAATTACGGGTGGCTTGCTTCGCAGCTTCAAATGTCAGGCTGTATGCAAGTGCATCCTTGATCGTCGGCTTGTCAGCTAGCCATAACGCCTATTGAAGTTCACGATCCAGGAGAGCTGTAGCGAACACATCGACTGCTGTTTCGTTCCGATGTTCTGGATCCGAGGTCGGGTATGACAAAAGAGCCAGCCGTTCAATATCTTGCGCCAATTGCTGAAGAGTTTCTCCTGGCTTCTGTGTCCGGTTGCGAAGCTGTGATCGATAAATTTGCTTCATGTGCTCGTCACCGTATCGTCCATCCAACGCTTTCACAAGCTCCACATAAGATGTCTGCAGTGGAGCAGGAATCGATTGCAGGATTTCAGCAGCAGGTCCTCTCAATGCTAGAACAAGAGCCGTGGCACGCTCACTGTCCGACCAACCATTTACCACCGCAGCAGCCTCAAATTGTGTCTTGTTAATGTTCCAAGACATTTGTCCATCGAAAGTCGGCGCTTTTAGACTTTTAATATTCGAGTCGGCTTTAAATATTTCGCTTCTTCTCGATGTTTCGAGGTCGCTATTAGACTTCTGGATATTTCCGACTACTGCTGCATTCTGCGGGTATTGGTTGACATTCGTTGTTTTCAAACGTTCCAGATCGTTCTTTAACATCTGGACTTCTTCGGCCACCGTCTTGATTTTATCAAAATTTTCTCGCGATTTCTCGTCAATTATCTTCAGCACTTCCGTTTGCTGCTTTTCAAATTGTTGTTCAAGACTGGCCTTTAGATGGCTGAACGCTTCTTCCTGCTTGGTCGCTATCGACCTTTCCGAACCCGCAATTTGTTGTTCTTTCAGTTCGCTCATTGCCTCTTCGGATCTGGCTGAACGCTGGTTTAGCTCCGTCATCGCTCTTAGTAACTGAATCATTGGGTCCGTGTCTTGCTCTCCACTTGCCTCACTAGGGTCTTGCTCTTCCCGAAATTCCACCGTATCGGGATCATGTCCTTCATCCCTCAACCGAGCGAGTAACGCGCTTTTGTTTCCCGAAGTCGACAAGTTCCGTTTCGCCAGCTCACGTTTTAATTCGGCCGTTGTTAGTTGTGAAATATTACGCGGCATTTTGTTTCTCGACTATAAACTGTCCACAGTTCAATTTTACACGAATCGAACTTTCTAGAATGTTTTCGAATTCTACACGTTACGGCACTAATTCACTTTCGAGAATTTTTTTCTGTCCACAATAGTTCGACCCGAAGTTCGTAAGTTCACTTTCCAGAACTTTCTGTCACGAGCTTTCTCGAAAATTCTCGTCGAGTTCTCGAATGTTCACTAACACACGCAATTTCACGTTTACCGGATCTCTTTACACTAGTCCGACACGATTGCGTTCACTTTCCAGAATTTTTTGTCGCGAATTTTCCAGAAAATTCTCGTCACGAATTCACTCGACACTCGCAGTTTCACGTCGAATATTCCGCGCACGAGTCACACTACACCGTACTTGAAAATCCCACTTCTGACACCAATTGTTATATATTTCTCGTCTATTCTAGACGTTCCAGTGGGTTCGACAGATTTTCGCGTACACGATAATGAATAACACTCGATTTACTGTAACACTATTTATTACAACCACACGGATACACACGGTTTACAATTTTACTAATTACTTCACTAATTATTGACTCGACATTATTCCTTTAAGTTGTCTCGCTAGTGATACTAGCGCCATATGGTGCCCAATAGGGAATACAATTTGGGTTGGCGTAGCGCCATCTGGTGCCAATTTGGGTTGACGTACCCTAGACACATTACATTACCCCCTCCTTAAACCTGTTCGTCCCGAACAGAATACGCTTCGGTCTCCTCCGTATCGTCGCCTCGATAGGGTGCCAGTCGATCCACACGTATGGCTTTCATTTCCGCTCTCGGCTTCCAATGCTCGTCCTTTAACAGCTGCACAACTCGTACACCGGATGCACCACTCCTCAACGTCACCTCGAACATCCACCCAGTAGAATCGTTTGTTTCCCGATTCACATACAACGGGAGCTGGTTGTTTCGCACTTCGCCAACTCATTCTTCTGGTTCGCTGCACGCATCTCTTACAGGATGTTCCTGCCTTTCTCGGCATACGACAGTTCCTTTGCAGATGACCATTTTCACCGCAATTCCAGCACCGAATTGAATCGCCGCTGACAACCTTCTTGCAGAGTGGGCCCGCCTTCCTCAGCTGTTCACAGTTACTTCGCACGTGCCCGTGTTCACCGCATTTCCAGCATCGAATCGAAACTCCGTTAACAACTTGTCTCGATACATCGATTCTCCGACAAACGAAATCATCCGTTACTTCTCGAACTCGGTTCACTCTTTGCCAACTCGTTTTTCTCGCCTGCTGGGCACACTTCTTGCGGAATGTTTCAGCCTTTCTCGGTTGTTGACAATTCCTCCGGACATGACCCTTTTTACCGCAGTTCCAACACCGAATTGCATCTCTGTTGACAGCTTGCCTTGATGAATCCATTCGCTGACAGACACAATCCTCCACTATTTCTCGGGCTCGCACACAATTACGGGTGGCTTGCTTCGCAGCTTCAAATGTCAGGCTGTATGCAAGTGCATCCTTGATCGTCCGCTGTAGCGAACACATCGACTGCTGTTTCGTTCCGATGTTCTGGCTCTGAGGTCGGGTATGACAAAAGAGCCAGCCGTTCAATATCTTGCGCCAATTGCTGAAGAGTTTCTCCTGGCTTCTGTGTCCGGTTGCGAAGCTGTGATCGATAAATTTGCTTCATGTGCTCGTCACCGTATCGTCCATCCAACGCTTTCACAAGCTCCACATAAGATGTCTGCAGTGGAGCAGGAATCGATTGCAGGATTTCAGCAGCAGGTCCTCTCAATGCTAGAACAAGAGCCGTGGCACGCTCACTGTCCGACCAACCATTTACCACCGCAGCAGCCTCAAATTGTGTCTTGTAAATGTTCCAAGACATTTGTCCATCGAAAGTCGGCGCTTTTAGACTTTTAATATTCGAGTCGGCTTTAAATATTTCGCTTCTTCTCGATGTTTCGAGGTCGCTATTAGACTTCTGGATATTTCCGACTACTGCTGCATTCTGCGGGTATTGGTTGACATTCGTTGTTTTCAAACGTTCCATATCGTTCTTTAACATCTGGACTTCTTCGGCCACCGTCTTGATTTTATCAAAATTTTCTCGCGATTTCTCGTCAATTATCTTCAGCACTTCCGTTTGCTGCTTTTCAAATTGTTGTTCAAGACTGGCCTTTAGATGGCTGAACGCTTCTTCCTGCTTGGTCGCTATCGACCTTTCCGAACCCGCAATTTGTTCTTTCAGTTCGCTCATTGCCTCTTCGGATCTGGCTGAACGCTGGTTTAGCTCCGTCATCGCTCTTAGTAACTGAATCATTGGGTCCGTGTCTTGCTCTCCACTTGCCTCACTAGGGTCTTGCTCTTCCCGAAATTCCACCGTATCGGGATCATGTCCTTCATCCCTCAACCGAGCGAGTAACGCGCTTTTGTTTCCCGAAGTCGACAAGTTCCGTTTCGCCAGCTCACGTTTTAATTCGGCCGTTGTTAGTTGTGAAATATTACGCGGCATTTTGTTTCTCGACTATAAACTGTCCACAGTTCAATTTTACACGAATCGAACTTTCTAGAATGTTTTCGAATTCTACACGTTACGGCACTAATTCACTTTCGAGAATTTTTTTCTGTCCACAATAGTTCGACCCGAAGTTCGTAAGTTCACTTTCCAGAACTTTCTGTCACGAGCTTTCTCGAAAATTCTCGTCGAGTTCTCGAATGTTCACTAACACACGCAATTTCACGTTTACCGGATCTCTTTACACTAGTCCGACACGATTGCGTTCACTTTCCAGAATTTTTTGTCGCGAATTTTCCAGAAAATTCTCGTCACGAATTCACTCGACACTCGCAGTTTCACGTCGAATATTCCGCGCACGAGTCACACTACACCGTACTTGAAAATCCCACTTCTGACACCAATTGTTATATATTTCTCGTCTATTCTAGACGTTCCAGTGGGTTCGACAGATTTTCGCGTACACGATAATGAATAACACTCGATTTACTGTAACACTATTTATTACAACCACACGGATACACACGGTTTACAATTTTACTAATTACTTCACTAATTATTGACTCGACATTATTCCTTTAAGTTGTCTCGCTAGTGATACTAGCGCCATATGGTGCCCAATAGGGAATACAATTTGGGTTGGCGTAGCGCCATCTGGTGCCAATTTGGGTTGACGTACCCTAGACACATTACATTACCCCCTCCTTAAACCTGTTCGTCCCGAACAGAATACGCTTCGGTCTCCTCCGTATCGTCGCCTCGATAGGGTGCCAGTCGATCCACACGTATGGCTTTCATTTCCGCTCTCGGCTTCCAATGCTCGTCCTTTAACAGCTGCACAACTCGTACACCGGATGCACCACTCCTCAACGTCACCTCGAACATCCACCCAGTAGAATCGTTTGTTTCCCGATTCACATACAACGGGAGCTGGTTGTTTCGCACTTCGCCAACTCATTCTTCTGGTTCGCTGCACGCATCTCTTACAGGATGTTCCTGCCTTTCTCGGCATACGACAGTTCCTTTGCAGATGACCATTTTCACCGCAATTCCAGCACCGAATTGAATCGCCGCTGACAACCTTCTTGCAGAGTGGGCCCGCCTTCCTCAGCTGTTCACAGTTACTTCGCACGTGCCCGTGTTCACCGCATTTCCAGCATCGAATCGAAACTCCGTTAACAACTTGTCTCGATACATCGATTCTCCGACAAACGAAATCATCCGTTACTTCTCGAACTCGGTTCACTCTTTGCCAACTCGTTTTTCTCGCCTGCTGGGCACACTTCTTGCGGAATGTTTCAGCCTTTCTCGGTTGTTGACAATTCCTCCGGACATGACCCTTTTTACCGCAGTTCCAACACCGAATTGCATCTCTGTTGACAGCTTGCCTTGATGAATCCATTCGCTGACAGACACAATCCTCCACTACTTCTCGGGCTCGCACACAATTACGGGTGGCTTGCTTCGCAGCTTCAAATGTCAGGCTGTATGCAAGTGCATCCTTGATCGTCCGCTTGTCAGCTAGCCATAACGCCTATTGAAGTTCACGATCCAGGAGAGCTGTAGCGAACACATCGACTGCTGTTTCGTTCCGATGTTCTGGCTCTGAGGTCGGGTATGACAAAAGAGCCAGCCGTTCAATATCTTGCGCCAATTGCTGAAGAGTTTCTCCTGGCTTCTGTGTCCGGTTGCGAAGCTGTGATCGATAAATTTGCTTCATGTGCTCGTCACCGTATCGTCCATCCAACGCTTTCACAAGCTCCACATAAGATGTCTGCAGTGGAGCAGGAATCGATTGCAGGATTTCAGCAGCAGGTCCTCTCAATGCTAGAACAAGAGCCGTGGCACGCTCACTGTCCGACCAACCATTTACCACCGCAGCAGCCTCAAATTGTGTCTTGTAAATGTTCCAAGACATTTGTCCATCGAAAGTCGGCGCTTTTAGACTTTTAATATTCGAGTCGGCTTTAAATATTTCGCTTCTTCTCGATGTTTCGAGGTCGCTATTAGACTTCTGGATATTTCCGACTACTGCTGCATTCTGCGGGTATTGGTTGACATTCGTTGTTTTCAAACGTTCCATATCGTTCTTTAACATCTGGACTTCTTCGGCCACCGTCTTGATTTTATCAAAATTTTCTCGCGATTTCTCGTCAATTATCTTCAGCACTTCCGTTTGCTGCTTTTCAAATTGTTGTTCAAGACTGGCCTTTAGATGGCTGAACGCTTCTTCCTGCTTGGTCGCTATCGACCTTTCCGAACCCGCAATTTGTTCTTTCAGTTCGCTCATTGCCTCTTCGGATCTGGCTGAACGCTGGTTTAGCTCCGTCATCGCTCTTAGTAACTGAATCATTGGGTCCGTGTCTTGCTCTCCACTTGCCTCACTAGGGTCTTGCTCTTCCCGAAATTCCACCGTATCGGGATCATGTCCTTCATCCCTCAACCGAGCGAGTAACGCGCTTTTGTTTCCCGAAGTCGACAAGTTCCGTTTCGCCAGCTCACGTTTTAATTCGGCCGTTGTTAGTTGTGAAATATTACGCGGCATTTTGTTTCTCGACTATAAACTGTCCACAGTTCAATTTTACACGAATCGAACTTTCTAGAATGTTTTCGAATTCTACACGTTACGGCACTAATTCACTTTCGAGAATTTTTTTCTGTCCACAATAGTTCGACCCGAAGTTCGTAAGTTCACTTTCCAGAACTTTCTGTCACGAGCTTTCTCGAAAATTCTCGTCGAGTTCTCGAATGTTCACTAACTCACGCAATTTCACGTTTACCGGATCTCTTTACACTAGTCCGACACGATTGCGTTCACTTTCCAGAATTTTTTGTCGCGAATTTTCCAGAAAATTCTCGTCACGAATTCACTCGACACTCGCAGTTTCACGTCGAATATTCCGCGCACGAGTCACACTACACCGTACTTGAAAATCCCACTTCTGACACCAATTGTTATATATTTCTCGTCTATTCTAGACGTTCCAGTGGGTTCGACAGATTTTCGCGTACACGATAATGAATAACACTCGATTTACTGTAACACTATTTATTACAACCACACGGATACACACGGTTTACAATTTTACTAATTACTTCACTAATTATTGACTCGACATTATTCCTTTAAGTTGTCTCGCTAGTGATACTAGCGCCATATGGTGCCCAATAGGGAATACAATTTGGGTTGGCGTAGCGCCATCTGGTGCCAATTTGGGTTGACGTACCCTAGACACATTACATTACCCCCTCCTTAAACCTGTTCGTCCCGAACAGAATACGCTTCGGTCTCCTCCGTATCGTCGCCTCGATAGGGTGCCAGTCGATCCACACGTATGGCTTTCATTTCCGCTCTCGGCTTCCAATGCTCGTCCTTTAACAGCTGCACAACTCGTACACCGGATGCACCACTCCTCAACGTCACCTCGAACATCCACCCAGTAGAATCGTTTGTTTCCCGATTCACATACAACGGGAGCTGGTTGTTTCGCACTTCGCCAACTCATTCTTCTGGTTCGCTGCACGCATCTCTTACAGGATGTTCCTGCCTTTCTCGGCATACGACAGTTCCTTTGCAGATGACCATTTTCACCGCAATTCCAGCACCGAATTGAATCGCCGCTGACAACCTTCTTGCAGAGTGGGCCCGCCTTCCTCAGCTGTTCACAGTTACTTCGCACGTGCCCGTGTTCACCGCATTTCCAGCATCGAATCGAAACTCCGTTAACAACTTGTCTCGATACATCGATTCTCCGACAAACGAAATCATCCGTTACTTCTCGAACTCGGTTCACTCTTTGCCAACTCGTTTTTCTCGCCTGCTGGGCACACTTCTTGCGGAATGTTTCAGCCTTTCTCGGTTGTTGACAATTCCTCCGGACATGACCCTTTTTACCGCAGTTCCAACACCGAATTGCATCTCTGTTGACAGCTTGCCTTGATGAATCCATTCGCTGACAGACACAATCCTCCACTACTTCTCGGGCTCGCACACAATTACGGGTGGCTTGCTTCGCAGCTTCAAATGTCAGGCTGTATGCAAGTGCATCCTTGATCGTCCGCTTGTCAGCTAGCCATAACGCCTATTGAAGTTCACGATCCAGGAGAGCTGTAGCGAACACATCGACTGCTGTTTCGTTCCGATGTTCTGGCTCTGAGGTCGGGTATGACAAAAGAGCCAGCCGTTCAATATCTTGCGCCAATTGCTGAAGAGTTTCTCCTGGCTTCTGTGTCCGGTTGCGAAGCTGTGATCGATAAATTTGCTTCATGTGCTCGTCACCGTATCGTCCATCCAACGCTTTCACAAGCTCCACATAAGATGTCTGCAGTGGAGCAGGAATCGATTGCAGGATTTCAGCAGCAGGTCCTCTCAATGCTAGAACAAGAGCCGTGGCACGCTCACTGTCCGACCAACCATTTACCACCGCAGCAGCCTCAAATTGTGTCTTGTAAATGTTCCAAGACATTTGTCCATCGAAAGTCGGCGCTTTTAGACTTTTAATATTCGAGTCGGCTTTAAATATTTCGCTTCTTCTCGATGTTTCGAGGTCGCTATTAGACTTCTGGATATTTCCGACTACTGCTGCATTCTGCGGGTATTGGTTGACATTCGTTGTTTTCAAACGTTCCATATCGTTCTTTAACATCTGGACTTCTTCGGCCACCGTCTTGATTTTATCAAAATTTTCTCGCGATTTCTCGTCAATTATCTTCAGCACTTCCGTTTGCTGCTTTTCAAATTGTTGTTCAAGACTGGCCTTTAGATGGCTGAACGCTTCTTCCTGCTTGGTCGCTATCGACCTTTCCGAACCCGCAATTTGTTCTTTCAGTTCGCTCATTGCCTCTTCGGATCTGGCTGAACGCTGGTTTAGCTCCGTCATCGCTCTTAGTAACTGAATCATTGGGTCCGTGTCTTGCTCTCCACTTGCCTCACTAGGGTCTTGCTCTTCCCGAAATTCCACCGTATCGGGATCATGTCCTTCATCCCTCAACCGAGCGAGTAACGCGCTTTTGTTTCCCGAAGTCGACAAGTTCCGTTTCGCCAGCTCACGTTTTAATTCGGCCGTTGTTAGTTGTGAAATATTACGCGGCATTTTGTTTCTCGACTATAAACTGTCCACAGTTCAATTTTACACGAATCGAACTTTCTAGAATGTTTTCGAATTCTACACGTTACGGCACTAATTCACTTTCGAGAATTTTTTTCTGTCCACAATAGTTCGACCCGAAGTTCGTAAGTTCACTTTCCAGAACTTTCTGTCACGAGCTTTCTCGAAAATTCTCGTCGAGTTCTCGAATGTTCACTAACACACGCAATTTCACGTTTACCGGATCTCTTTACACTAGTCCGACACGATTGCGTTCACTTTCCAGAATTTTTTGTCGCGAATTTTCCAGAAAATTCTCGTCACGAATTCACTCGACACTCGCAGTTTCACGTCGAATATTCCGCGCACGAGTCACACTACACCGTACTTGAAAATCCCACTTCTGACACCAATTGTTATATATTTCTCGTCTATTCTAGACGTTCCAGTGGGTTCGACAGATTTTCGCGTACACGATAATGAATAACACTCGATTTACTGTAACACTATTTATTACAACCACACGGATACACACGGTTTACAATTTTACTAATTACTTCACTAATTATTGACTCGACATTATTCCTTTAAGTTGTCTCGCTAGTGATACTAGCGCCATATGGTGCCCAATAGGGAATACAATTTGGGTTGGCGTAGCGCCATCTGGTGCCAATTTGGGTTGACGTACCCTAGACACATTACATTACCCCCTCCTTAAACCTGTTCGTCCCGAACAGAATACGCTTCGGTCTCCTCCGTATCGTCGCCTCGATAGGGTGCCAGTCGATCCACACGTATGGCTTTCATTTCCGCTCTCGGCTTCCAATGCTCGTCCTTTAACAGCTGCACAACTCGTACACCGGATGCACCACTCCTCAACGTCACCTCGAACATCCACCCAGTAGAATCGTTTGTTTCCCGATTCACATACAACGGGAGCTGGTTGTTTCGCACTTCGCCAACTCATTCTTCTGGTTCGCTGCACGCATCTCTTACAGGATGTTCCTGCCTTTCTCGGCATACGACAGTTCCTTTGCAGATGACCATTTTCACCGCAATTCCAGCACCGAATTGAATCGCCGCTGACAACCTTCTTGCAGAGTGGGCCCGCCTTCCTCAGCTGTTCACAGTTACTTCGCACGTGCCCGTGTTCACCGCATTTCCAGCATCGAATCGAAACTCCGTTAACAACTTGTCTCGATACATCGATTCTCCGACAAACGAAATCATCCGTTACTTCTCGAACTCGGTTCACTCTTTGCCAACTCGTTTTTCTCGCCTGCTGGGCACACTTCTTGCGGAATGTTTCAGCCTTTCTCGGTTGTTGACAATTCCTCCGGACATGACCCTTTTTACCGCAGTTCCAACACCGAATTGCATCTCTGTTGACAGCTTGCCTTGATGAATCCATTCGCTGACAGACACAATCCTCCACTACTTCTCGGGCTCGCACACAATTACGGGTGGCTTGCTTCGCAGCTTCAAATGTCAGGCTGTATGCAAGTGCATCCTTGATCGTCCGCTTGTCAGCTAGCCATAACGCCTATTGAAGTTCACGATCCAGGAGAGCTGTAGCGAACACATCGACTGCTGTTTCGTTCCGATGTTCTGGCTCTGAGGTCGGGTATGACAAAAGAGCCAGCCGTTCAATATCTTGCGCCAATTGCTGAAGAGTTTCTCCTGGCTTCTGTGTCCGGTTGCGAAGCTGTGATCGATAAATTTGCTTCATGTGCTCGTCACCGTATCGTCCATCCAACGCTTTCACAAGCTCCACATAAGATGTCTGCAGTGGAGCAGGAATCGATTGCAGGATTTCAGCAGCAGGTCCTCTCAATGCTAGAACAAGAGCCGTGGCACGCTCACTGTCCGACCAACCATTTACCACCGCAGCAGCCTCAAATTGTGTCTTGTAAATGTTCCAAGACATTTGTCCATCGAAAGTCGGCGCTTTTAGACTTTTAATATTCGAGTCGGCTTTAAATATTTCGCTTCTTCTCGATGTTTCGAGGTCGCTATTAGACTTCTGGATATTTCCGACTACTGCTGCATTCTGCGGGTATTGGTTGACATTCGTTGTTTTCAAACGTTCCATATCGTTCTTTAACATCTGGACTTCTTCGGCCACCGTCTTGATTTTATCAAAATTTTCTCGCGATTTCTCGTCAATTATCTTCAGCACTTCCGTTTGCTGCTTTTCAAATTGTTGTTCAAGACTGGCCTTTAGATGGCTGAACGCTTCTTCCTGCTTGGTCGCTATCGACCTTTCCGAACCCGCAATTCGTTCTTTCAGTTCGCTCATTGCCTCTTCGGATCTGGCTGAACGCTGGTTTAGCTCCGTCATCGCTCTTAGTAACTGAATCATTGGGTCCGTGTCTTGCTCTCCACTTGCCTCACTAGGGTCTTGCTCTTCCCGAAATTCCACCGTATCGGGATCATGTCCTTCATCCCTCAACCGAGCGAGTAACGCGCTTTTGTTTCCCGAAGTCGACAAGTTCCGTTTCGCCAGCTCACGTTTTAATTCGGCCGTTGTTAGTTGTGAAATATTACGCGGCATTTTGTTTCTCGACTATAAACTGTCCACAGTTCAATTTTACACGAATCGAACTTTCTAGAATGTTTTCGAATTCTACACGTTACGGCACTAATTCACTTTCGAGAATTTTTTTCTGTCCACAATAGTTCGACCCGAAGTTCGTAAGTTCACTTTCCAGAACTTTCTGTCACGAGCTTTCTCGAAAATTCTCGTCGAGTTCTCGAATGTTCACTAACACACGCAATTTCACGTTTACCGGATCTCTTTACACTAGTCCGACACGATTGCGTTCACTTTCCAGAATTTTTTGTCGCGAATTTTCCAGAAAATTCTCGTCACGAATTCACTCGACACTCGCAGTTTCACGTCGAATATTCCGCGCACGAGTCACACTACACCGTACTTGAAAATCCCACTTCTGACACCAATTGTTATATATTTCTCGTCTATTCTAGACGTTCCAGTGGGTTCGACAGATTTTCGCGTACACGATAATGAATAACACTCGATTTACTGTAACACTATTTATTACAACCACACGGATACACACGGTTTACAATTTTACTAATTACTTCACTAATTATTGACTCGACATTATTCCTTTAAGTTGTCTCGCTAGTGATACTAGCGCCATATGGTGCCCAATAGGGAATACAATTTGGGTTGGCGTAGCGCCATCTGGTGCCAATTTGGGTTGACGTACCCTAGACACATTACATTACCCCCTCCTTAAACCTGTTCGTCCCGAACAGAATACGCTTCGGTCTCCTCCGTATCGTCGCCTCGATAGGGTGCCAGTCGATCCACACGTATGGCTTTCATTTCCGCTCTCGGCTTCCAATGCTCGTCCTTTAACAGCTGCACAACTCGTACACCGGATGCACCACTCCTCAACGTCACCTCGAACATCCACCCAGTAGAATCGTTTGTTTCCCGATTCACATACAACGGGAGCTGGTTGTTTCGCACTTCGCCAACTCATTCTTCTGGTTCGCTGCACGCATCTCTTACAGGATGTTCCTGCCTTTCTCGGCATACGACAGTTCCTTTGCAGATGACCATTTTCACCGCAATTCCAGCACCGAATTGAATCGCCGCTGACAACCTTCTTGCAGAGTGGGCCCGCCTTCCTCAGCTGTTCACAGTTACTTCGCACGTGCCCGTGTTCACCGCATTTCCAGCATCGAATCGAAACTCCGTTAACAACTTGTCTCGATACATCGATTCTCCGACAAACGAAATCATCCGTTACTTCTCGAACTCGGTTCACTCTTTGCCAACTCGTTTTTCTCGCCTGCTGGGCACACTTCTTGCGGAATGTTTCAGCCTTTCTCGGTTGTTGACAATTCCTCCGGACATGACCCTTTTTACCGCAGTTCCAACACCGAATTGCATCTCTGTTGACAGCTTGCCTTGATGAATCCATTCGCTGACAGACACAATCCTCCACTACTTCTCGGGCTCGCACACAATTACGGGTGGCTTGCTTCGCAGCTTCAAATGTCAGGCTGTATGCAAGTGCATCCTTGATCGTCCGCTTGTCAGCTAGCCATAACGCCTATTGAAGTTCACGATCCAGGAGAGCTGTAGCGAACACATCGACTGCTGTTTCGTTCCGATGTTCTGGCTCTGAGGTCGGGTATGACAAAAGAGCCAGCCGTTCAATATCTTGCGCCAATTGCTGAAGAGTTTCTCCTGGCTTCTGTGTCCGGTTGCGAAGCTGTGATCGATAAATTTGCTTCATGTGCTCGTCACCGTATCGTCCATCCAACGCTTTCACAAGCTCCACATAAGATGTCTGCAGTGGAGCAGGAATCGATTGCAGGATTTCAGCAGCAGGTCCTCTCAATGCTAGAACAAGAGCCGTGGCACGCTCACTGTCCGACCAACCATTTACCACCGCAGCAGCCTCAAATTGTGTCTTGTAAATGTTCCAAGACGGCGCTTTTAGACTTTTAATATTCGAGTCGGCTTTAAATATTTCGATTCTTCTCGATGTTTCGAGGTCGCTATTAGACTTCTGGATATTTCCGACTACTGCTGCATTCTGCGGGTATTGGTTGACATTCGTTGTTTTCAAACGTTCCATATCGTTCTTTAACATCTGGACTTCTTCGGCCACCGTCTTGATTTTATCAAAATTTTCTCGCGATTTCTCGTCAATTATCTTCAGCACTTCCGTTTGCTGCTTTTCAAATTGTTGTTCAAGACTGGCCTTTAGATGGCTGAACGCTTCTTCCTGCTTGGTCGCTATCGACCTTTCCGAACCCGCAATTTGTTCTTTCAGTTCGCTCATTGCCTCTTCGGATCTGGCTGAACGCTGGTTTAGCTCCGTCATCGCTCTTAGTAACTGAATCATTGGGTCCGTGTCTTGCTCTCCACTTGCCTCACTAGGGTCTTGCTCTTCCCGAAATTCCACCGTATCGGGATCATGTCCTTCATCCCTCAACCGAGCGAGTAACGCGCTTTTGTTTCCCGAAGTCGACAAGTTCCGTTTCGCCAGCTCACGTTTTAATTCGGCCGTTGTTAGTTGTGAAATATTACGCGGCATTTTGTTTCTCGACTATAAACTGTCCACAGTTCAATTTTACACGAATCGAACTTTCTAGAATGTTTTCGAATTCTACACGTTACGGCACTAATTCACTTTCGAGAATTTTTTTCTGTCCACAATAGTTCGACCCGAAGTTCGTAAGTTCACTTTCCAGAACTTTCTGTCACGAGCTTTCTCGAAAATTCTCGTCGAGTTCTCGAATGTTCACTAACACACGCAATTTCACGTTTACCGGATCTCTTTACACTAGTCCGACACGATTGCGTTCACTTTCCAGAATTTTCTGTCGCGAATTTTCCAGAAAATTCTCGTAGAATTCTCGAATATTCTCGAATGCACTCGTCACACAGTTTCACGCACTGAATCTGTCCACACTAGTTCAACACGACCGCGTAAGTTCACAATCCAGAACTTTCCAACGCGAACTTTCTCGAAAATTCTCGTCGAGTTCTCGAATATTCACGAATTCACTCGACACTCGCAGTTTCACGTCGAATATTCCGCGCACGAGTCACACTACACCGTACTTGAAAATCCCACTTCTGACACCAATTGTTATATATTTCTCGTCTATTCTAGACGTTCCAGTGGGTTCGACAGATTTTCGCGTACACGATAATGAATAACACTCGATTTACTGTAACACTATTTATTACAACCACACGGATACACACGGTTTACAATTTTACTAATTACTTCACTAATTATTGACTCGACATTATTCCTTTAAGTTGTCTCGCTAGTGATACTAGCGCCATATGGTGCCCAATAGGGAATACAATTTGGGTTGGCGTAGCGCCATCTGGTGCCAATTTGGGTTGACGTACCCTAGACACATTACATTACCCCCTCCTTAAACCTGTTCGTCCCGAACAGAATACGCTTCGGTCTCCTCCGTATCGTCGCCTCGATAGGGTGCCAGTCGATCCACACGTATGGCTTTCATTTCCGCTCTCGGCTTCCAATGCTCGTCCTTTAACAGCTGCACAACTCGTACACCGGATGCACCACTCCTCAACGTCACCTCGAACATCCACCCAGTAGAATCGTTTGTTTCCCGATTCACATACAACGGGAGCTGGTTGTTTCGCACTTCGCCAACTCATTCTTCTGGTTCGCTGCACGCATCTCTTACAGGATGTTCCTGCCTTTCTCGGCATACGACAGTTCCTTTGCAGATGACCATTTTCACCGCAATTCCAGCACCGAATTGAATCGCCGCTGACAACCTTCTTGCAGAGTGGGCCCGCCTTCCTCAGCTGTTCACAGTTACTTCGCACGTGCCCGTGTTCACCGCATTTCCAGCATCGAATCGAAACTCCGTTAACAACTTGTCTCGATACATCGATTCTCCGACAAACGAAATCATCCGTTACTTCTCGAACTCGGTTCACTCTTTGCCAACTCGTTTTTCTCGCCTGCTGGGCACACTTCTTGCGGAATGTTTCAGCCTTTCTCGGTTGTTGACAATTCCTCCGGACATGACCCTTTTTACCGCAGTTCCAACACCGAATTGCATCTCTGTTGACAGCTTGCCTTGATGAATCCATTCGCTGACAGACACAATCCTCCACTACTTCTCGGGCTCGCACACAATTACGGGTGGCTTGCTTCGCAGCTTCAAATGTCAGGCTGTATGCAAGTGCATCCTTGATCGTCCGCTTGTCAGCTAGCCATAACGCCTATTGAAGTTCACGATCCAGGAGAGCTGTAGCGAACACATCGACTGCTGTTTCGTTCCGATGTTCTGGCTCTGAGGTCGGGTATGACAAAAGAGCCAGCCGTTCAATATCTTGCGCCAATTGCTGAAGAGTTTCTCCTGGCTTCTGTGTCCGGTTGCGAAGCTGTGATCGATAAATTTGCTTCATGTGCTCGTCACCGTATCGTCCATCCAACGCTTTCACAAGCTCCACATAAGATGTCTGCAGTGGAGCAGGAATCGATTGCAGGATTTCAGCAGCAGGTCCTCTCAATGCTAGAACAAGAGCCGTGGCACGCTCACTGTCCGACCAACCATTTACCACCGCAGCAGCCTCAAATTGTGTCTTGTAAATGTTCCAAGACATTTGTCCATCGAAAGTCGGCGCTTTTAGACTTTTAATATTCGAGTCGGCTTTAAATATTTCGCTTCTTCTCGATGTTTCGAGGTCGCTATTAGACTTCTGGATATTTCCGACTACTGCTGCATTCTGCGGGTATTGGTTGACATTCGTTGTTTTCAAACGTTCCATATCGTTCTTTAACATCTGGACTTCTTCGGCCACCGTCTTGATTTTATCAAAATTTTCTCGCGATTTCTCGTCAATTATCTTCAGCACTTCCGTTTGCTGCTTTTCAAATTGTTGTTCAAGACTGGCCTTTAGATGGCTGAACGCTTCTTCCTGCTTGGTCGCTATCGACCTTTCCGAACCCGCAATTCGTTCTTTCAGTTCGCTCATTGCCTCTTCGGATCTGGCTGAACGCTGGTTTAGCTCCGTCATCGCTCTTAGTAACTGAATCATTGGGTCCGTGTCTTGCTCTCCACTTGCCTCACTAGGGTCTTGCTCTTCCCGAAATTCCACCGTATCGGGATCATGTCCTTCATCCCTCAACCGAGCGAGTAACGCGCTTTTGTTTCCCGAAGTCGACAAGTTCCGTTTCGCCAGCTCACGTTTTAATTCGGCCGTTGTTAGTTGTGAAATATTACGCGGCATTTTGTTTCTCGACTATAAACTGTCCACAGTTCAATTTTACACGAATCGAACTTTCTAGAATGTTTTCGAATTCTACACGTTACGGCACTAATTCACTTTCGAGAATTTTTTTCTGTCCACAATAGTTCGACCCGAAGTTCGTAAGTTCACTTTCCAGAACTTTCTGTCACGAGCTTTCTCGAAAATTCTCGTCGAGTTCTCGAATGTTCACTAACACACGCAATTTCACGTTTACCGGATCTCTTTACACTAGTCCGACACGATTGCGTTCACTTTCCAGAATTTTTTGTCGCGAATTTTCCAGAAAATTCTCGTCACGAATTCACTCGACACTCGCAGTTTCACGTCGAATATTCCGCGCACGAGTCACACTACACCGTACTTGAAAATCCCACTTCTGACACCAATTGTTATATATTTCTCGTCTATTCTAGACGTTCCAGTGGGTTCGACAGATTTTCGCGTACACGATAATGAATAACACTCGATTTACTGTAACACTATTTATTACAACCACACGGATACACACGGTTTACAATTTTACTAATTACTTCACTAATTATTGACTCGACATTATTCCTTTAAGTTGTCTCGCTAGTGATACTAGCGCCATATGGTGCCCAATAGGGAATACAATTTGGGTTGGCGTAGCGCCATCTGGTGCCAATTTGGGTTGACGTACCCTAGACACATTACATTACCCCCTCCTTAAACCTGTTCGTCCCGAACAGAATACGCTTCGGTCTCCTCCGTATCGTCGCCTCGATAGGGTGCCAGTCGATCCACACGTATGGCTTTCATTTCCGCTCTCGGCTTCCAATGCTCGTCCTTTAACAGCTGCACAACTCGTACACCGGATGCACCACTCCTCAACGTCACCTCGAACATCCACCCAGTAGAATCGTTTGTTTCCCGATTCACATACAACGGGAGCTGGTTGTTTCGCACTTCGCCAACTCATTCTTCTGGTTCGCTGCACGCATCTCTTACAGGATGTTCCTGCCTTTCTCGGCATACGACAGTTCCTTTGCAGATGACCATTTTCACCGCAATTCCAGCACCGAATTGAATCGCCGCTGACAACCTTCTTGCAGAGTGGGCCCGCCTTCCTCAGCTGTTCACAGTTACTTCGCACGTGCCCGTGTTCACCGCATTTCCAGCATCGAATCGAAACTCCGTTAACAACTTGTCTCGATACATCGATTCTCCGACAAACGAAATCATCCGTTACTTCTCGAACTCGGTTCACTCTTTGCCAACTCGTTTTTCTCGCCTGCTGGGCACACTTCTTGCGGAATGTTTCAGCCTTTCTCGGTTGTTGACAATTCCTCCGGACATGACCCTTTTTACCGCAGTTCCAACACCGAATTGCATCTCTGTTGACAGCTTGCCTTGATGAATCCATTCGCTGACAGACACAATCCTCCACTACTTCTCGGGCTCGCACACAATTACGGGTGGCTTGCTTCGCAGCTTCAAATGTCAGGCTGTATGCAAGTGCATCCTTGATCGTCCGCTTGTCAGCTAGCCATAACGCCTATTGAAGTTCACGATCCAGGAGAGCTGTAGCGAACACATCGACTGCTGTTTCGTTCCGATGTTCTGGCTCTGAGGTCGGGTATGACAAAAGAGCCAGCCGTTCAATATCTTGCGCCAATTGCTGAAGAGTTTCTCCTGGCTTCTGTGTCCGGTTGCGAAGCTGTGATCGATAAATTTGCTTCATGTGCTCGTCACCGTATCGTCCATCCAACGCTTTCACAAGCTCCACATAAGATGTCTGCAGTGGAGCAGGAATCGATTGCAGGATTTCAGCAGCAGGTCCTCTCAATGCTAGAACAAGAGCCGTGGCACGCTCACTGTCCGACCAACCATTTACCACCGCAGCAGCCTCAAATTGTGTCTTGTAAATGTTCCAAGACGGCGCTTTTAGACTTTTAATATTCGAGTCGGCTTTAAATATTTCGATTCTTCTCGATGTTTCGAGGTCGCTATTAGACTTCTGGATATTTCCGACTACTGCTGCATTCTGCGGGTATTGGTTGACATTCGTTGTTTTCAAACGTTCCATATCGTTCTTTAACATCTGGACTTCTTCGGCCACCGTCTTGATTTTATCAAAATTTTCTCGCGATTTCTCGTCAATTATCTTCAGCACTTCCGTTTGCTGCTTTTCAAATTGTTGTTCAAGACTGGCCTTTAGATGGCTGAACGCTTCTTCCTGCTTGGTCGCTATCGACCTTTCCGAACCCGCAATTTGTTCTTTCAGTTCGCTCATTGCCTCTTCGGATCTGGCTGAACGCTGGTTTAGCTCCGTCATCGCTCTTAGTAACTGAATCATTGGGTCCGTGTCTTGCTCTCCACTTGCCTCACTAGGGTCTTGCTCTTCCCGAAATTCCACCGTATCGGGATCATGTCCTTCATCCCTCAACCGAGCGAGTAACGCGCTTTTGTTTCCCGAAGTCGACAAGTTCCGTTTCGCCAGCTCACGTTTTAATTCGGCCGTTGTTAGTTGTGAAATATTACGCGGCATTTTGTTTCTCGACTATAAACTGTCCACAGTTCAATTTTACACGAATCGAACTTTCTAGAATGTTTTCGAATTCTACACGTTACGGCACTAATTCACTTTCGAGAATTTTTTTCTGTCCACAATAGTTCGACCCGAAGTTCGTAAGTTCACTTTCCAGAACTTTCTGTCACGAGCTTTCTCGAAAATTCTCGTCGAGTTCTCGAATGTTCACTAACACACGCAATTTCACGTTTACCGGATCTCTTTACACTAGTCCGACACGATTGCGTTCACTTTCCAGAATTTTCTGTCGCGAATTTTCCAGAAAATTCTCGTAGAATTCTCGAATGCACTCGTCACACAGTTTCACGCACTGAATCTGTCCACACTAGTTCAACACGACCGCGTAAGTTCACAATCCAGAACTTTCCAACGCGAACTTTCTCGAAAATTCTCGTCGAGTTCTCGAATATTCACGAATTCACTCGACACTCGCAGTTTCACGTCGAATATTCCGCGCACGAGTCACACTACACCGTACTTGAAAATCCCACTTCTGACACCAATTGTTATATATTTCTCGTCTATTCTAGACGTTCCAGTGGGTTCGACAGATTTTCGCGTACACGATAATGAATAACACTCGATTTACTGTAACACTATTTATTACAACCACACGGATACACACGGTTTACAATTTTACTAATTACTTCACTAATTATTGACTCGACATTATTCCTTTAAGTTGTCTCGCTAGTGATACTAGCGCCATATGGTGCCCAATAGGGAATACAATTTGGGTTGGCGTAGCGCCATCTGGTGCCAATTTGGGTTGACGTACCCTAGACACATTACATTACCCCCTCCTTAAACCTGTTCGTCCCGAACAGAATACGCTTCGGTCTCCTCCGTATCGTCACCTCGATAGGGTGCCAGTCGATCCACACGTATGGCTTTCATTTCCGCTCTCGGCTTCCAATGCTCGTCCTTTAACAGCTGCACAACTCGTACACCGGATGCACCACTCCTCAACGTCACCTCGAACATCCACCCAGTAGAATCGTTTGTTTCCCGATTCACATACAACGGGAGCTGGTTGTTTCGCACTTCGCCAACTCATTCTTCTGGTTCGCTGCACGCATCTCTTACAGGATGTTCCTGCCTTTCTCGGCATACGACAGTTCCTTTGCAGATGACCATTTTCACCGCAATTCCAGCACCGAATTGAATCGCCGCTGACAACCTTCTTGCAGAGTGGGCCCGCCTTCCTCAGCTGTTCACAGTTACTTCGCACGTGCCCGTGTTCACCGCATTTCCAGCATCGAATCGAAACTCCGTTAACAACTTGTCTCGATACATCGATTCTCCGACAAACGAAATCATCCGTTACTTCTCGAACTCGGTTCACTCTTTGCCAACTCGTTTTTCTCGCCTGCTGGGCACACTTCTTGCGGAATGTTTCAGCCTTTCTCGGTTGTTGACAATTCCTCCGGACATGACCCTTTTTACCGCAGTTCCAACACCGAATTGCATCTCTGTTGACAGCTTGCCTTGATGAATCCATTCGCTGACAGACACAATCCTCCACTACTTCTCGGGCTCGCACACAATTACGGGTGGCTTGCTTCGCAGCTTCAAATGTCAGGCTGTATGCAAGTGCATCCTTGATCGTCCGCTTGTCAGCTAGCCATAACGCCTATTGAAGTTCACGATCCAGGAGAGCTGTAGCGAACACATCGACTGCTGTTTCGTTCCGATGTTCTGGCTCTGAGGTCGGGTATGACAAAAGAGCCAGCCGTTCAATATCTTGCGCCAATTGCTGAAGAGTTTCTCCTGGCTTCTGTGTCCGGTTGCGAAGCTGTGATCGATAAATTTGCTTCATGTGCTCGTCACCGTATCGTCCATCCAACGCTTTCACAAGCTCCACATAAGATGTCTGCAGTGGAGCAGGAATCGATTGCAGGATTTCAGCAGCAGGTCCTCTCAATGCTAGAACAAGAGCCGTGGCACGCTCACTGTCCGACCAACCATTTACCACCGCAGCAGCCTCAAATTGTGTCTTGTAAATGTTCCAAGACGGCGCTTTTAGACTTTTAATATTCGAGTCGGCTTTAAATATTTCGATTCTTCTCGATGTTTCGAGGTCGCTATTAGACTTCTGGATATTTCCGACTACTGCTGCATTCTGCGGGTATTGGTTGACATTCGTTGTTTTCAAACGTTCCATATCGTTCTTTAACATCTGGACTTCTTCGGCCACCGTCTTGATTTTATCAAAATTTTCTCGCGATTTCTCGTCAATTATCTTCAGCACTTCCGTTTGCTGCTTTTCAAATTGTTGTTCAAGACTGGCCTTTAGATGGCTGAACGCTTCTTCCTGCTTGGTCGCTATCGACCTTTCCGAACCCGCAATTTGTTCTTTCAGTTCGCTCATTGCCTCTTCGGATCTGGCTGAACGCTGGTTTAGCTCCGTCATCGCTCTTAGTAACGGAATCATTGGGTCCGTGTCTTGCTCTCCACTTGCCTCACTAGGGTCTTGCTCTTCCCGAAATTCCACCGTATCGGGATCATGTCCTTCATCCCTCAACCGAGCGAGTAACGCGCTTTTGTTTCCCGAAGTCGACAAGTTCCGTTTCGCCAGCTCACGTTTTAATTCGGCCGTTGTTAGTTGTGAAATATTACGCGGCATTTTGTTTCTCGACTATAAACTGTCCACAGTTCAATTTTACACGAATCGAACTTTCTAGAATGTTTTCGAATTCTACACGTTACGGCACTAATTCACTTTCGAGAATTTTTTTCTGTCCACAATAGTTCGACCCGAAGTTCGTAAGTTCACTTTCCAGAACTTTCTGTCACGAGCTTTCTCGAAAATTCTCGTCGAGTTCTCGAATGTTCACTAACACACGCAATTTCACGTTTACCGGATCTCTTTACACTAGTCCGACACGATTGCGTTCACTTTCCAGAATTTTCTGTCGCGAATTTTCCAGAAAATTCTCGTAGAATTCTCGAATATTCTCGAATGCACTCGTCACACAGTTTCACGCACTGAATCTGTCCACACTAGTTCAACACGACCGCGTAAGTTCACAATCCAGAACTTTCCAACGCGAACTTTCTCGAAAATTCTCGTCGAGTTCTCGAATATTCACGAATTCACTCGACACTCGCAGTTTCACGTCGAATATTCCGCGCACGAGTCACACTACACCGTACTTGAAAATCCCACTTCTGACACCAATTGTTATATATTTCTCGTCTATTCTAGACGTTCCAGTGGGTTCGACAGATTTTCGCGTACACGATAATGAATAACACTCGATTTACTGTAACACTATTTATTACAACCACACGGATACACACGGTTTACAATTTTACTAATTACTTCACTAATTATTGACTCGACATTATTCACTGCTAAAACTAGACTGACTGACTGACTCTAGTCGACGCCCTTATATACCCATTTTCGATGTTCTGGAAACTTCGGCCAGTAAGTTGTCTCGCTAGTGATACTAGCGCCATCTGGTGCCCAATAGGGAATACAATTTGGGTTGGCGTAGCGCCATCTGGTGCCAATTTGGGTTGACGTACCCTAGACACATTACAGTATTTTGTATTTTTATTCGTCATTTGATTAACTAGCTTTAATTTGAAATAAAAAGAATTCGAATTTTCTAGGGAGGTTTTCACACTTGTACTTAATCTGGCCAGATTACGTAATCTGCGGTGTGGTGAATTTAAAAATATATGGAATTTGACAGCTCAGATTAAGTAATTTGCACAGATTGCGTAATCTGGCCTTAAGTGTGAAAACCCCCTTAGAAAGAAAAAAACTGTAAAACACCAATGAAAAAACATATGAATTCTGTTTCACTTGAATAGCACACTTTTCTTAAACTTGTTTTAATTAACTTTTTATGCAGTGAGGATAACTTATTATTGTTCAGAATACAAGTTGAGATCAATTTGAATTAAAATCAGCAATTTTAGTATTGGGTTGAGCCTCCCCCGTTTGAAATAACCTCCTAGATCCTATTAGGCAAGGAATCGTACAAACTTTTGATGTAAGCATGGGAAATTGTAGCCCATGATCGCTGAATGGCTTCGATTAGCTCAGTCTTTGTTTTAAACTGTTTACCAGACTCATAAACTTTTCTGACAATCCATCCCGAAACATTTTCCATTATGCTTAGATACGGCGAGTATGGTGGCCATTTCGAAAGAGTAACATTTTTGGACCCGATAAACGGCTTTACGGCACGAGCAGTGTGTATTGGTGCATTGTCGTGTTGGAAAGTCCACGGCAATGGTCCAAAGAGACTTTCGAATGTCGGAAAAGCCTTTTCTAAAACACCTTGATACGACTTAGCATTCATAGTAGTGTCTAAGACTGTGCAAATGATCCAACTACTGAGTCTCCTTCCTTAAATCATAAAAATAACAGTTATATCCGTCGGGCCCCTCCAAATTAAATCTCTTCTCATCAGAAAGAACAACGCGATACCAATCTTTGGTCCATGACATGTTGGTACGACAAAAAGTCAACCGAGCTGGTTTACTAGCGGGGTTAAGTGGTGTTTTTTTTTTTATTTTAGACGCTAAGGTGTTTAGTTTTTGAATTAGAACGCAATACAGTTGTTTTACTCGCACTGAGACCAACTGTTAGCCGAATTTTGTCCACAGAATCATGTGAATTCGATGCTTCACGCAAAATAGATCGCTTATCTGCATTAGAATACAATGCTCACTCGACCTTTAACATTTCTGGTGAAAATTATACCATTTTTAATAAAATTGTAAATCACGTTTCTCCTTTTTCCAATTTTTTTTCGATATTTTAGTCACTGAAAGGTCACATTCCCTGTAGGTTTTTCTTTTAACTTCTTGTTCGCTTGTTAACGCTTTACCATGACCCAAATTTTTTTGAAATCAACGAATCGCATTTATAATAGTCAAAACAACTATAGATTGTGATATTGTGACCACGTGCACCACGTACAGTGCTTGTCATCAGATTAGCACACCCCTTCGCATGAATAGTTTCGGCTGATTTCCAACCAAACTAAAAGAGCTAAAATTTCAAAATTATAACTGTTAATAGTCTATTCAATTCTGAGTTAATTAACACAAAAAGAATTGTGTTTACATTTTTTATTATTGATTTATAATTGTTTTTCGAAAAAGAACACACAAAATAGCCATTTAAAATTTGTCATCAGGATAGCACATGCAATTTCTTTTTTGTCTATCTTTCACAATTAAAGACGTAGGACCCCTAATTTTTTGCGGTTGTTTGAGTAAGATATTAACTTTAATATGAATAAGAGAAAATCATTATCTGCGGAAGAGGGACCAAAATTTAAGGCATACAAGGGGTCAAGGCGGTCAAAAGTGAAATTTCGAGAAAAAAATAAAAAAAGTTGCTAAATTGAATCCGAAATCGTGTGTATTAAGTAGCGTTAAGGTAAAAATAATAGAGGCGATAAGAATTGAGTACATGTCAATCCTTATGAGAGAGTTATTTTGAGAGAAACAGGGCTAGACTCATGACTCGGTCACAAAGATTAGGGTAAATTTTGACATTAAGGCGAGCCTATCTTTTGTTCAAACAGTGATAACAAAACCCCACATTTCAAGAAACTAAGACTACAGAATAAACTCTAACTTAACTTTCCCCGACGGAAAATACGTTAAAATTAATCATAAGAACAATTGATATGGAACAAAGAATGGCGGTATGTTATCTTTTCGGATTAAAAGAAGTTCACTTTAGAAGAGTAACACAGTTATAATGTCTACTTCCAGGATCTTTGCTAGGAAGGACACCATTAGGATCGCATTCATTGTCGGACAGATTGCGTAATGGTCTCGAGGGCCAAGTGATACTGCGAGATGATACTTCTTTTTATTCGAAAAGACAACCTAGCGCCATTCTTTATTACATGTCATGTGCCCTCGAGTTTAATTTAAGCGCATTTTCCTTTAATTTTAGTTTCTTTAGATGTCGAGCATTTTTGTATCACTATATCAAATTTACCCTAATCCTTGCGACCGAGTCATGAGGACTGGATGCTTCTCTCAAAATTACTCTCTAATAGGGATTGACAAATACTCAATTTTTATCGCCTCTGTTATTTTTATCTTAACGCTACTTATTACACACGAATTTGGATTCAACTTATTTTATTTATTTTTATTTTAAGATACTGTTGAAGGCATAGCCTTATTAGAGGGGTTCTGGTGTAATTTACATATTGTTTATTATTGTGTTTTATAATATTTCAAAAGTAATTCATCAAAATTCTATATTAATTCATAAAAATAATTCAGAAGGATATATGAAAATGTATGTTGAAAATTAAATTAAAAAAAAAAAAATTCAACTTATCGACTTTTATTAATTTTTTCTCGAAATTTCACTTTTTGACCACGTTGACTCCTTGTAAGCCTTAAATTTTGATCCCTCTTCCGCAGATAATGATTTTCCCTCATTCATATTAAAGTTAATATCTTACTCAAACAACCACAAAAAATTAGGGGTCCTACGTCTTTAATTGTGGAAGACATACAAAAAAGAAATTCCATGTGCTATCCTGATGACAAATTTTAAATGGCTATTTTGTGTGTTCTTTTTCGAAAAACAATTATAAATCAATAATAAAAAATGTAAACACAATTCTTTTTTTGTTAATTAACTCAGAATTGAATAGACTATACAGTTATAATTTTGAAATTTTAGCTCTTTTAGTTTGGTTGGAAATCAAATATTCATGCGAAGGGGTGTGCTAATCTGATGACGAGCAGTGTATGTGATGCTTAAACCCAACTATGCTATTCTAGTGAAACAAAAAATCTGATCGCTTTTGAAGCAAATTGGTGAAAAAAGGTAACGGTAAATTTCGAGAGCACAATTTTTCTTTCAGGGAGCCCACACCAACAAGACAAAAAAAAAATACTAGCAAAGTCATAAGAATACTGATACCTAAGCAAATTACAATGAAAAAACGGAATGTGCTATCAAGTGAAACGCAGTGTACTTCATAGAATCTTCTTTTCCAATAGTACTTGTAATACATGCAAAATGCTCTCTTTAAATTAACACACATCAGCAGAGAATCGGTTGTGTTAATAGTTTGGCATTCGTATTGTCATCCGATATTATATTTTTCACCGTAGTTTTATAGAAGGGTGGACTTTGTGATTTTTGAAAGAATTTAAACTTTAGGAAGTGCTCCGGAATAGGTACCAAGTTTCTTCATTAAAATTCTTGCATGAAGCCAACATTTCATTGTTGTCATTGTTTATTATACCAATAATTAAGATAATCTCTGCGCAGAAACTGACTGCATTTTATTGACGAAAGTATGGATTCATCAACGTCAACTGATTGACGCATAAATTAGAAGGTTAATTGTAGAAGATTCGATAAAGAATTGTTAAGCATTTCTATAGAAGCAACTAACCATTTGTAGTGTTTATGTGCAACGCTGACTAAATGTGAGCTTGGCCGAGTGGTTAGCGTTTTTTTGCAAACGTGTGAAAATGATGATATAAGACATATGATGGGTTCGATTTTTTTTTTCAAACCAAATGTGCGAATCTTTCTCATGGTGGTTTTAGATTTTGCAAATAAATGATCGTCTTTTGTGATGAAATCCACCAAATCCAAAAAATAAGCCGACGAAGTTGCAAAACAACAGGTGTCCGCTATTTGGTCTAAAGTAAAGCGCGAAGGTTTTTTTTTTGAGTCAGATTTAACCTCGATAGCAATAAAACACTACTTTTTCGAAGCATAATTTAGGGCTACAATAAAGTTCTTTTGGGTCATTTCAGACTGTTGAAGATATCGTCATCATCCTTATCACATCATGTAGAGCTCCCCCGGTGAACCTGAAATTAAGCAACCACAAAGAATCGGAACTTCAAGGAATTGTATCCATCCTTGATTTAAGGCGAAACTCAAGGAGACCTTAAGTTTTCAATAGACTTGAAATATTATATTTCAAGGAAGGTGGGTAGCTACCTTGACTTCAAGTGAGGTTGACTATAGAAAATTTCAAGGTCTCCTTGAGTTTCTCCTTAAATTAAGGATGAATTTGACTCGTGAATATAAGTAATTTCTATGAAAAAGTATGGGAAATGAAATTTAATTTATTGAATTTCGGCCCGTATTTATGAACATTCCTTAGCTCAAGGAGACCTTGAGTCAAGGATGTCGCATTGGACTCGTGATGATGTTTCGTCTAACATGTCCATGAACAGGTTTTCGCAGTAATGTACAGTTTCGGAATTTTAAGCCAAAAAAGGAAAAACTTCGAAAGTTTTGGGGGTTTTTGCGGTTTTGGCTCTGCTCCGCACCGCATTCTGAAATCACGTAATGGTTACACTACACTTCCATGATGAAATTCTAAATATTAAAAAAAATCGATACCAACTAACTTTGCCTTTGAATACCATTGGAAACGCAAAAAAATCTAAGTAGCGATGAAAACAAAAACAATTTTAGTATAAATAAGTCATTTAAAAAATTTATACATACACATACATTCCAAATTTATCCGTTGAACTATTTTTTGTATTTCGATTCATTTGTTACTTATTTTTGAAGTTATTCTGAAGTGGTTCACCTGAAAATGAATAAATTTAATTGCTTCAACAAAGTTATCTCCATGGTTTTGCGTGACTCGCGAAATTCGTTCTCTACCCGTTTGAGTGGATCTAAGGCTAAGAAAGATCTAAAAGTCGTGGATCATAGCTGGGCAACAAATCCGGAGTGTGCACCAGATGAGTGTTTGGACAAAGTGCGTCTCGATAATACCAAAGAAATCGCTAAGCAAAGAAAAACGTATCAGCAAACATGGGCAGATTGTCCGAAAAGAGTTGTTCAACCTTTGAAACTCAGCTTCGATATAAACTTACCGGTACATACACCCCGGAAAGGTATAAAACGTCAAATTCCCAAACAAGTTGGTTTAATAGACAAGAATGAGCGATGTCCAAAAATGACTGTGCCCGGTTGTAGCGAAGCAAACAAAGTAGTCAGATGCAGAAGAACTAGAGTGCCTAGTGACTGTGTTCCATTCCCTACACCAACATTGAGTTTCTCAGAATGCGAAAAGGATCTGCCACCATGGAGAATACCATCAGAGTGCAACTGCTACGAAAAATCTTGTCAAGTTACTGAAGAATGTTACTAAACTAAAACAGGACCAAATATATTCAGTATACATTTTTAAATGTGTTTAATTCTCTTGTTTTATTAGCCTTTTAAAACTGGGATATTTTAGTGCGTATATTATATTACAATCTTAAAAAACAACAGTGCAGTATTTGTCGTCAAGCTGAAATTGAACAACCCATTCATTTCGTCGATTTAACGGAAAATTTGATCACATTTTTTATACTCTTTGCTAGTGAAGCGAAAGAGTATATTAACTTTGTCACGAAATTTGCAACTTAGTCTGGTTGGTGTTGTGGTTAGTGCGCACACCTTCAGTGTACAGGGGCCCTATCATGTAATTCGATTCGAAAGCGATTCCATTCGATTTGGACAAAGTGGTATCATGTAACTCGAAAACGAATTGACTTTCGAATTTGACCATACGAAAACAAAAGTCCCCTATCATGTAATTCGAAAATTCGAGGATATGAACGATTGCATCGAAACTTTATTCGAGAGATGGGCCACTCTCGAGAAGCTATCGCTATATGCATTTTTATCTTCCACAAAAGGTTTTCAGATGTAAAAACCGAGTTTGAATTAAAAACTAAAGCATATAATGGACTTCTTAACATAAGGTAATACGCCTTTAGGACTGTTCAGAAAAAGTTCAGTAAAATGTTGCGCAACTGTTCGCAGATAATATTTTGAAATTTTTTAGAATAGTTCATCAACAAATGTTTACAATGGAGACGAGGCTTTATAATTGTGCGGGAACATATATAATCTCTGTATATTTGTTGTAACAAGTTCGCCTGATGGAAAGAAATATTTATTTTTCTTGGAGCTTATCGATCATTTCAAAAATGGAGAGAAAAGATAGTCAAAATAATGGTTTCGATGTATAAAAAGTAACATTTTATTCATATAATTATAAAGATATGAAAATTGAATTTAAGGCTATGCAAAATGGAAGAAGTGCGAATGGCGGTTCTTCTAATTAAACTTTAATCATAAATATACAATTTCTTGGGGTATATTCGTTATTTTATTGGTCGTCGCTGGAGGAATGCTTTCTCATTTTCCGGGATTTGGTCATGAGTTCGAATCCCACTCAAGTCTCGCGTTTGTTATTTAGCATTTTTTCGCTTTTTAAAAATATTAACGAGTTCTACTATTAATTCGCGACACTTTTGGCTTGAATTGAATTGCGTAATATATAATATAATATAGTGTGAACACCAAATTCACCACAGCTTGATTTGCCTGATTAGCTACCGCAGATTACGTAATCTGGCGTAAGTGTGAAAACCTCCTAAAGCAGTAAAAATTGAGCCCGAACACAAACATATTTTCTATTTGACATTCGACCATCGATTGAATCTAGCACACTAAGGGAAATTGTCTACATTCATGAGGCAATACCAAATACTCGAAACGAAGGAGTTACATGACACCAAATTGCTTTCGAATCCAATACAAAAGTGTCGGCACTTTCGTTTTGATTTCGAGTTACATGATAGGGCCACATGATTGTGTGTTCAGCCTTGAAGCAAGCATTTCCGGCTAAATAAAATACATATGTATATACAAGCTGCGAGAGCTCACTTTAACACCCCCTTAAGCCAGAAGGCTTCACCTTCCGTATAACGAACTCTGCAGAAACTACGGGGATGTGAACCCAGTGGATAGTACCTATATCTTCCACTTTCTTTGTAGTTGGTTGCCCGGATTTATCAGAGAGAAGGCAAAATTATTGTGAAGAAAAATGAAGACAGCAGACCGATGATAATACGAAATAAACACGATTTGATCGAACTAGCTAAATAATATTTGTTCTATTTCATTTGTTAATAAATAAATAAATAACAGGCGCGACAATCCAACATTGGACTAAGGCCGCAGGATGTGTTAGTGACATCCTATTTCCAAGATCTTATCTGCTTTTTGTTGAGGTAATGAGATCAGCATCACGCTCAGCAGTGTTATTTATCCCCATAAATGGGTACTCGTTTAACATCTGAGTGAGATCATAGTCCGTCACAAGCTCGTGAGTTCGAAAAACACCATGGTCCACGGTGAGATTCGAACTCATGACCCTGTGCACCGAAGGTGCGCGCACTAACCGCTAGACCAGCCAGACTACTACATTTGTTAATAAGACTGTTTATTTTTTACCTTTGTTGTGGATCTTTTTGAAAATATTGATCGTTTCGAATATTCGTGCGAATATATATCAAATCCTAGTAACCTCTTAAATGTGAATGATGATTTCTCTGGAATTTATCTTAACATCAGAAGTGTTAGTAAAAATTTTGAAGAATTTCAATTGACGTTAGAGAAGCTGCGAGATAAATTTGATGTTATAATTTTTGGGGGAATGTTGGTTAGGTGGCAGAGAGCTACCGATTGTCGAATTATTTTCAATTGAAGATTATGATCTGTATTTTACTAAAAACAATTATAATCAAAACAGTGGTCTCATAGTCTATATTAAACAAAATATCGTTTCGCATGGAAAAGTAGAAGAATATGAATTAGCAAACTGTAATGGCATGAAGAATAATGCCTCCGCTTCCTCCGGCGTGTCGTAGAAGGCGACTAATGGGGCAGGGGAGAATAAAACTGTCCTGGGCTTCGTACAAATCACTACAATTGCGCGCGACGTTGTTTGTGCTAAATTGTGTGGATATGAACGAAGCTTGTCGTAGAAGGCGACTTGAGGGATAGGGTGTGTAGGCTTGTAACTTGCATACCTGAAACTAAACTACACTCGAAACATTGAACGAGCCTCGGATACCACGGACTGATTTACCGGCAACGACCTTTGGCTACAAACAACGGACTACGATTGGTTTTTGGAACGTTCGAACGATGTGGGGCGAGTGCAGTAGTACAAGACTCACGGAAGTCGAACGGGATATTAGGACTGAGCGAAACAAGATGGACCGGATCGGGAACGACCTTTCACCTAGTTCCCAAACTGCGCTGCTTTACTCTGGTAGTGAACTTGAAGCCTCACCCAGAATGGCTGGAGTCGGCATCCTTTTGAACAAGGAAGCTCGCCAATCTCTTATAGATTGGAGGCCTATTTCCGACCGAATAATAACTGCCAGATTCAAGTCCAGAGTAAGGAACATTACTATAATTCAGTGCTACGCCCCGACTGAGTCAGCCGACCAGCATGCTAAGGACGCCTTTTACCACCTGCTTGGCGACACCTTTGACAAGGCTCCCAGAGGTGATATAAAAATTATTATGGGGGATCACAATGCTAAAGCTGGGTCTGAAAATGTTGGATTGGAACATCTTATGGGCAATCACGGTCTGGGTGCTAGGAACGACAATGGTGAGTTGTTCGTAGAGTTCTGTAACTCTCGTCAGCTTGTCATTGGCGGCACCTTGTTCAAACACAAACCTTGCCATTTAGCAACCTGGATATCTCCAGATGGCCGAACAGAGAACCAGATTGACCATATAGCCATCTCCAGAACATGGAGGAATTGTCTCATGGACGTCAGGGCTAAGCGTGGTGCTGATGTAGGCAGCGATCACCAACTTGTCATCGCAAACATTCGCTTGCGCACCGCTGCTATTCGTCGCACACAAAACGAGCGTGTATCGCCACGATTTAATGTGCAAAAACTTAAAGATCCATCAACAAAACGTGCAGTTTCTAGTGCATTGCACGAGATAGCTAATGCACAAACGCCAGATACTCCTTCATCAATTGATGATAGATGGAACATTGTGAAGGACGCTTTTATATCGTGTGGCGAAACATTTGTGGGCAGCCTTCAGCGAGGTAGGAGACCATTTATCAGCGACGATACATGGTCTCTGATAACTGCACGGAAGATAATTAAAGAGCAATTGAACTCGGCTACTGACACTACAGTCAAGCAACAAGTTGTGCACAAGTGCACAAGTGCACGTGCACTCCCTGACAAATCGCACATCCAGCCCGCAACCCGGCCTTATTCTATTTATACCAAGATACACATTCTACCTACTGAATATATATGCCCATCCCATATCTATGTATGATGAATGTACACTATGCCGAATGCTCACTGCACATACGACATGGTCACGACACGACACTGCGACCAACAACCTTCAATCACGATGGGTGCACAATCTGGAAAGAGGAGCACACGCTCAAATTTTGGATATCTCAGCGGTTTCCGGGGCAAGGGGGTAGTGCGAAATTTACACTAGCTTGTGCACAAAGAGGTTGTGCACAGCGCCTTGTAAATTGTATGAACTGAATTCTAAAAGCACAGAGATTTGTCGCATGCTCGCCTCCGTTTGTTCTGTTGAAATCGCGATGAATAAAATTGCAACGGTCGATTTTTTTAAAGCAAATTTTAAAAATCTTCTAATAAAAAAAAAGATTAAAATAAAAGACTGCGAAAGAACTACACCCTTGATTTCTTTAGTGCAAGTGCAATTGACGGAAAATAACAATTTCGGCGTGAAATTAAAGCGGCAATTTACGCGTAAAAAACGTAGATTTATGGGAATATGTGGAATGTATGGATTTTCGTTCTGTCCAATGAGCTTGTCCATAGGCCGATTTGGATATTGACAGAATGAACATTTAATAAAATCCATGGATTTCCCATGTATGTGTTTTCCCTGATTGTTGTGCGGGAGTGAAAACGAACATTCCAGCTAACAAAAGTCGGAACCCTGTGAACCCCCGGTATTTTCCACCACGAGCCGCCACTGGCAACAACTGAGGACCGAGTATAATTCTCTTTAAAAAAGAGTGCAGAGAAGCGTAAGACGTGATAAACGCAATAACATCAACGCGTTAGCGGTGGAGGCAGAAGATGCGGCTTACCGTGGTGACAGTGGGACCCTTTACAAGCTCATTAAGCCATTGACTGGCAAATCTTTCACCCATGAGCATCCTGTAAAAGATAAAGACGGGTCTCTGCTAGTCACAGACGAACAACAACTGCGCCGTTGGAGAGAGCATTTCATGGAGGTATTTAACAACAACTTCAACCCTTCAAGCCCACCTCCACCGGAAGCAGCAAGTCTTCCGCAAATGGCCAGAATTAATACCGGTGTACCATCCAAGCTGGAAATAATTAAGGCCCTTAAATCATTGGAAGCTGGTAAAGCCCCGGGGGCAGACGGTATCCCCATGGAACTTTTGAAAGCGGATACCAACGCTACATCGGATATTCTTCTACCCCTGATCCAAGAGTGTTGGACAACCAAGACTCTCCCTCAAGAATGGAAGAAGGGCGTCATTGTTAAAATCCCTAAGAAAGGAAATCTCAAGGATTGCAATAATTGGCGTGGAATCTGTCTCCTCCCTGCAGTCTCTAAACTGATGGCCAAAATAATCTTGGACCGGATCAAGACCACGATCGACCGCACTCTGAACAATGAACAAGCTGGTTTTCGTGAGAGTTTTTCATGTAGCGATCATATCAACACCCTCCGAATTATAATTGAACAATCCGCTGAATGGAGATCCCCGTTACATCTTATGTTCATTGACTTCGAGAAGGCGTTTGACAGCGTTGACCGGGCTTATATCTGGACAGCCTTGCGTAGGAGAGGTAGAGAAACTAATTTCCATCATAAAGGAGTCCTATAATGGAGCCCAATGTAATGTCTTGCACAAGGGTGAATTGTCCAGTCCTTTTGAGGTGAATAATGGAGTCAGACAAGGCTGTATTTGATCACCAATGCTGTTCCTTATTACCATCAACGACATAATCTGCGATTCTCTACGCGACCATAAAAGTAAGGGTATCAGGTGGAAATTATTCGATTACCTTCAGCACCAGGACTACGCGGACGACATTTGCCTTCTCTCAAACACACCAGATAATCTGGCTCAAATGACGGATGCTTTGCATCGTGAAAGTGGAAGCGCTGCATTAAAAATTAATGCCGCTAAGACTAAATACATGAGCTTGTCATCAGGAGGGCAAAACACCATTTCTATCTCCGGACAACCGTTAGAAAAAGTCGAGGACTTTACTTACCTTGGAAGTAGGGATGTCAAAAACCGGCCCATAACCCGGTTTTCGGTTTTTTCGCAAAGCCGGTTAGACCGTCCGGTTTTAACCGGGCTCAAAGTACCGGTTTTCGGTTAACCGGTTTTTCATTGAATTGCTTAGAATTTTAGCAAAATAATGCATACACACTCGTTAAGCTGATGTTCGTATAGAAATATGACTGTGTAATGGAGCCCTAAAAGAGAAACATGTTGAACAAAAAAGGTAATCAAATAAAATTGTCAGAAGTATTCATAATGTTTCAAAATTAGTTAACCCTTGTGTTGCCACCCAAAAAAACTTACACTATCTGCCACCCGGGTACCTGGGTACCCCCCTTATCAAACTCTTGCTAAAAGTCCATTGCAACTGAAAATAATTGTTTGAAACGCAGGAAAGTTAAGAATATATTGTAGTTTTGTCTAGAGAGCTTAACGTGTCCTAAACATGCATTGAATGATTGCAGTTGGCGTGAAGAAGCCAGGCATTCAGTCACAGCTGAGAGAGTTACAATAGACGAATAAAAGAAAACGATGACCACAAAAGGGACGTTTAGGAGGAGAGTGGCAATGAAAATTTTTGTCATGGAATCTTACTATCGTCGGTACTTTGATAAAAAACATGCATTCCTCAAGAAATTAAACTGTCGAATTGTTGACCGATATTGTCAACGCTTTTTGGATTTGATTTGAGGAGGTACCATCTGTTCGTATGTTCCGAAGAAGAAAAAAACTGTGGTTCTTCTCAGTACGATATTACTGGTACCACGTACTTTACTTACTATGAAAATAATGATATGCTTGCAAAAAAAAAACTAACTGGCGCAGAATTTTCCTACGCCAGCTCTCGGAAGAATTAGCTATGCCAATGATAGGAGAGCGATTGTCTAACCAGCAAGTCATGCGAAATCATGGAATGAAAATCACGATCTAAAGATACTAAGGAAGGCCAGTAATATAAGTGGTAACTATCAACAACGATCAAAGAAACGCTAGAGGTAGAAAAGTTTACTCATTTTTATGTTATACTCGAAATATGTATACGATATTCTATACAAAAGTCATTATTTTTATATCGGGGTACCCGGGTACCCGGGTGGCTCATACGTGTTGTTTTTTTCAAATGCAAAATTTTTCAAGTTAAAATATTTCTATAAATACGTAGAATGCAAATTTCGATACAAATTCGATTAAATCATGGAGATTCGAGAAGGTTTTGGACAAGCTTTTTTGGAAAAAAAATTATTTAGTAAAACGTATCAAGATGGGTACCCGGGTACCCGGGTGGCAACACAAGGGTTAACTGAGTTTTATTGCTAGACAATGTATATAGTTCAGTCAAAATATCCCATTTCAGGCCTCCAAATAGAAAAAAATAGAGGAAGGCTATTTTTTGTGGTTTTTGAATCAGCGAGCTCCCAGGAATCTAAAATTCATTTTGCTAAAAAAAATTTTGATCGGAAAGGTCCCAAAAAGGACAAAAAAGGATACTCTTTAATCCTTGGCCGGAGGTCAGCATGTGGGGTATCAAATCAAAGGGGACGTCAAGTACATTACATATCCGGTGTTTGTTTCCTGTTTCAAGGACCCTCAACGGAATCAATCGAGATTAAATCGAAAATTATTGTTTTTTCCGTGTATCTTTCCAAAGCCATAACAACGAGAATAATCCAAGTTGTCACTACGTTTCTCACTTTTCCGAATCTATGATAGGTTAAGATTCTACCATTAAATTTTCTAAGAAAAAAATTATCGGAAAGCTCTGGAAAAGGACATTAAAGGACACTAATTACAAACTTTGATGGAAAGTGAGCATGCGGGGTGTCATGTCAAAGAGGACGTCGAGTGCATTGCATATCCGGTGTTTGTTTCCTGTTTCAAGGACACTAAATGGAAAAATTCGGGCTAAAACGAAAAATTACGGCTTTGAAAAGATACATATACGAGAAACATGAAAATTTTCCATTGGATCCCAATTTTCTCCTGTGAGGGTCCTTGAAACAAGTAATAAACGCCAGATATGGAATGTACTCGACGTCCTCTTTGATATGACACCCCGCATGCCCACGTTTGATCAAGGTTTGTAATTAGTGACCTTTTTGAGAGCTTTCCGATCATTTTTTTCTTAGCAAATTTAATGGTAGAATCTTTTAGCTATTATAGATTCGGAAAAGTTAGAAACGTAGTGACAATTTGAATTACTCTCGTAATTAGGGCTTCGGAAAGATACACGGGAAACACAATAAATCTCCATTTAATCTCGATATATTCCGTTGAGGGTCCTTGAAACATGGAACAAATACCGGATATGTAATGTACTTGACGTCCCCTTTGATTTGATACCCCACATGCCGACCTCCGGTCAAGGATTAAAGAGTATCCTTTTTTGTCCTTTTTGGGACCTTTCCGATCAAAATTTTTTTTAGCAAAATGAGTTTTAGATTCCTGGTAGCCCTTTGATTCAAAAACCACAAGAATTAACCTTACTCTATTTTTTTATATTTGAAATGCTAATATGACTGCACTTGTGGACACGACGGATGTTGAAGTGGACGCGGATGTCGATGTGGACGCGGACGTCGTAGCAACGTGTGATGGTTGGCTGCTGCTGCTGTCAATGTGGGTCATCAAAGGCAAATGCGTGTATTCTAAATTGAAATTTTTCTGCTGATGCCGAGGCCTCTGCCGATGCTGATGCTGACGCGGGAAATGTATTTCAACCATGATACGCAACGTAAACAATATCTGCCTTGGAAAGGAAAAATGCAAGGAGCGGTAGTTTGATGAAGCGATGGTTCTTGGAATAATAGCACTAAGGAGAGTGTGCGGAAATACGAAATTTTTCAAAGAAGACAAGCAATAGAAGTACAGACTGACAAATCAAGAAAATATAAAAATTTTATGAATTTGAAATTTTTTTTTTCGGTTTTAACCGGATGGGCAAACAACCGTCCGGGTTAAAACCGGGAGCATGAAAAAACCGAAAAAAACCGGTTAACCGTTTTGAAAGTACCGGTTTTCGGACTAACCGTCCGGTTTTTGACATCCCTACTTGGAAGCGTAGTGACCGCGGATGTTGGCGCTGATGCCGATGTAGAGTCGCGTATAAATAAAGCCCGAGCAGTATTTTTCAGCCTGACTCCTCTCTGGCAAAACCACAACATCTCCAGAAATACCAAACTCCGGATCTTCGAAAGCAATGTAAAATCTGTGCTTTTATATGGGTGTTCCACGTGGAAATTGCAAACTTTCGTGAATCAGTGCCTACGACACATCCTACAAATTCGCTGGCCTGAGGTTATATCTAACGACGACCTCCTCAAAATTACTCGCCAAAATAGGATAGGCATCGACATTAAAAGGCGAAAGTGGCAGTGGATAGGTCACACACTTCGAAAAGAGCCAAAAAACATTGCTAAACAGGCTCTAGATTGGAATCCTCAGGAAACCAATGCTAGCCGTCGTGTGGCATGACCCAAAAATACATGGAGAAGATCTGTTGAGGCAGAAGGAAAATCTATAGGCAAATCGTGGGACCAGCTAAAGGCGATGGCTGCTAATAGGCAGAGGTGGAAAAGAGGCGTAGTCAATGCCCTATGCCCCACTAGGGGTTAAAAGGAACCAGAGAGAGAGAGAGAGAATAACATGAAAATAACCATAAAAAGTAATAATAACCATTTTCATATATGTAATTGCATTGTACAGATCTCCATCGGGGAGCTGTGAAGAATTCCTAATAGAAATTGAACGAGACCGAGGCTAATTTCGGGCGCGGCCGAAATTTGAATACCCTTCACTCTCCTCGGGCTAAAAGTTTTTTGAGGCAAACCTACGGCTTGTATTTAATCCTTCCCCATTCTTTTCCTTCTGTTTTCGCATAATATTTGATATTGACAAATTCTGTGACGTCGATAAAACAATATTTGGGTGAGGTTTGGTTGGAATAAGTGGTAAAATAAAAAAAAAATATCTCAGAAAACTTTATTGGGGGGATGCGGGAGCATGGCCCTATAGTACGATTCCATTTGTTAGACTTTTTTTTTTTTTGATAAAGACGCATTGAGGTTTTTTAAATTGGTGTAGAAAAAATGTTTCTTAGAAGATCCAAAATGGGGAGGTTGGGCTTGTATGGTAGCCCCATGACTCCATAGTCCGATTATTTATGGCATCAATTGAAGTGCACTTTTACGAGTTTTGGTTGAAAGTGGTGCACAAATAAAAAAGTTGTTCGTAGAAGAACTCAATTTAGGGCGTTGGCTTTGTATGATAGCCCCATGACCCCATCGTCCGATTCCATTCATTTTTACACATGTTTTGTGGCATCAAATGAAATGCACTTTTATGAGGTTTGATTGAAATTGGTGGACAAATAAAAAAGTTTTTCTTAGAAAAACTCAATTTGGGGGCTGGGTTTGTATGACAGCCCCATGACCCCACAGTCTGATTCCATTTATTCTTACATATATTTTGTGGCATCAATAGAAAAACATTTGTGTGAAATTTGGTTCAAATTGGTGCACAAATGAAAAAGTTTTTCTTAGAAGAACCTAATTTGGGGGGTTAGGTTTGTATGGCAGCCCCATGACCCCATGGTCCGATTTGTTCCATTCTTACATATGTTTTGTGTTATCAATAGAAACACATTTGTGTGAAATTTCGTTGAAATTAGTAAACACATGAAAAAGTTTTTCTTAGAAAAACCAAATTGGGGGGGGGGTAAGGTTTGTATGGCAGCCCCATGACCCCACGGTCCGATTTTAGCGATTCAAACATACAAACTGCCTGCAATAAAAAGAAACATGTGTGCAAAATTTCAGCTCGATAGCTTTTAAACTGGCCGAGTAAAACGCGTAGCAACAGACGGACAGACGGACAGACGGACAGACAGACAGACGGACATCGCCCAATCGACTCAGCTCGTCATGCTGATCATATATATACATATTTTATATGGTCGGAGATGCTTCCTTCAATGCGTTACAAACTTCATGACAAAGTTAATATACCCTTTACTCTACGAGTGAAGGGTATAAAAATATCTATCCAGTAACACAATATTAATTGGGGATATAAACATTGAAATAAGTGATGCTAAAATAAAAGACATAGGGAAAATGTATTTAGGTCTACTTGGAAGGCACGGTTTCTTATCTAGAGTAAATATACCTACTCGCGTTGATCCTCTTTCTTCGATAAATACTGAAACAGAACATAGTGCAGTCAAAATATCCCAGTTCAGGTCTCCAAATAGAAAAAATAGAGTAAGGCTATTTTTTGTTGTTTTCGAATTAGTGGGGTCCCAGTAATCCACAACTGGTTTTACTAAAAAAAATTTTGTGGGAAAGGTCCCAAAAAGGATACAACAACAACACTAATTTCACACCTTGATCGAACGTGGGCATGTGGGGTGTCATATCAAAGAGGACGTCGAGTGCATTGCATAGGGCTTGTTTCCTGTCTCAAGGAAACTAAATGGTAAGTCGGGCTTAAATGTAAAATTACGGCTTTAGAAAGATACAGATACGGGAAACACAAAAATTTTTCAGTTGAGCCCAATTTTCTCCTTTGAGGGTCATTGGAACAAGTAACAAATGCCGGATATGGAATGTACTTGACATCACTCTGATATGACACGTTCGACTAAGGTGTGCAATTAGTGTCCTCTTATGTCCTTTTTCAGAGCTTTCCGATCAACTTTTTTCTAGCAAATTTAATGGTAGAATCTGCAGTTATTAAAGATTCTGGAAAGTGATAAAAGTAGTGACAACTTGAATTATTCTCGTAGTTATGGCTTTGGAAAGATACACGGGAAACTCGAAAATTTTCCATTTAAGCTCAATTTATTCCGTTGAGGGTCCTTGAAACAGGAAACAAATACCGGATATGTAATGTACTCGACGTCTCCTTTGATATGATACCCCGCATGCCGACCTCCGGTCAAGGATTAAAGGGTATCCTTTTATGTCCTTTTATGTCCGATCAAAATTTTTTTTAGCAAAATCAGTTGTAGATTATTGGGAGCCCATTGACTCATAAACAAAAAAATAGCCTTATTCTATTTTTTTCTATTTGAAATGCTAATATGACTACACTGATCATTTATTTTCAAATATTCCTGATCAGGACAATTTAAGAGCCTCTGTAATAAACTCTAATATTACGGATCAACGAATAGTTTCTTTTTTATAAAGCAAGGTAAAGAGAACAAGACAGGAGCATCTAGTAGCAATCGTATAGTCAAGAAAATTAATTACGCGAAATTAGTAGAATTAATTGAAAAGGAAGACTGGGAAAATATAAACACCAGTTTGAATGTAGAATTCCGCAACAAACCAATTTATTTCTAAATTAATACTAAATATAGAGAAAGCGACTGTTTTTAACAAAACCAAAATAAATCATAAATTTAAAGGTGTTAACCCATGGATAACATTAGGATTGATGAAGTCTCTTAAGAAAAAAGACAAATTATATAAAATGGTAATGTGAACTAATTCCAAAAAAAAAAAAATATTCATATAAAACTAAACTACTTAAATTTAGTATACTTGCTTTTTTCATTGATTTTGTGACTGTATTATTAATTATTAATTTTTCTTTCTTTTTTATTTTGGATTTGTTGTTAAGAGTTTTGTAAACTTATATATATATCCTCCCTCCTCCACACAAGCGATAAGCTCATATAGGGGGGTTTAAAATAAAATTATATTGAATTGAAAATTGAATTGAAAAAAAAATCACTCAAATAATTTAAAATTAAAACAGTATTTCATCAAGTATAAAAACCTGTTCCGAAATTTAGTGAGGAAGGCGAAAGATGAATATTATAAAAACCAAATATATATCGCAGGTGACAACACTAAACAATAACATCTGTAATCAACAGCAAAAAGAAACAAGTGGATATAGAAAACATAAGAGTTGATAACATGCTTGTAAGTGTACGCGAACGAACTGAATAAACACTTTTGCTTTATTGGTGAGCGAATGGCCAACGGAATTCCAGTAGTTGCAGAGGATTTCCAGTGTTCTTACATTACTAATGAATCCACAACACATAACTTCGAGATGGTATCAGAAACCGATATCCTTAATATAATAGGGGAATTACGAGGAAATTCCAGTCCTGGTTGGGACAGCATTACTGTTAAAGTTTTAAAAGAAATAAAACAATACATTCTTAAGCCTTTAACACACTTAGTGAACTTAAGTCTTCATACGGGGAAATTTCCGACATGTTTGAAAACTTCTGTAATAATTCCATTAGCTGAAAACTATCGGTCAATATCGCCTTTGTCAAACATCTCCAAAGTATTCGAAAAAATACTCAAGAAGCAAGTCTCTTACCTAGAAAAAAAAACAACATAATATCGCTAAAACAATTTGGCTTCCAAACGGGAATAGGTACACATGATGCAGTTGCATCAGAAATTTATAGCTCGCTTGATCATGGTTCAAAGCCAATAACTATATTCCATGATTTAGCTAAAGCCTTTGATACGGGTTTGCACTCCTTGCTTTTAAAAAAACTCGATTTGATTGGCATAAAAGGATCTGCTAAAGAATTGTTTTCAAGCTACTTGAATCAACGGAGACAACAAGTAAGACTTGGTGATTATTTGAGTGATTGCCTGCCATGCACAAAATATGGCATTCCTCAGGGAACCGTACTTGAACCAGTACTATTCCTGATATTTATTAATGACTTAGCACTTATGGAGAGAAATATTATGGTCAACTATTTTTATTTGCTGATGATGCTGTCCTACTATTCTCGACCCCTACATGGCAGCAATCTTATATAATGGCGGAGTAAGGATTGATCGCTGTTAGAAATTGGATTAATATAAATAAGTTATCATTAAATATTGAAAAAACTAAATATATGGCGTATTCGATATACGATAGTGGCCAGCCATCGAATATTAATTTAATTAAAACACACGATATAAAGTGTAGTGAAATATCTGCATGTCAATGTAATGGGACATTAGAAAAAGTAAGTTCCTTTAGATATCTCGGTGTCCAATTCGACCAAAACTTAAAATGGAAAAAGCATGTAAATATACTCGTTCTAATGTTCCGGAAACTTCGGTGACGTACTTTCTGGAAACTTCCAGAAAGTCGTTGTATTTTTTTTGCTAGTGACACTGCCGCCATCTGGTGTCAAGTACCGAAATACAATTTGGGTTGACGTATAGACTAGGCGCGTTACAATATTACTTTTTAATACTGGCAATAAATTCAGTTTATTACATCCAGTATTAACCCTTCAGTGGGCGCGCGGGCTACGATTGTAGCCCACACTTTTTTAAATGGCGATCATTTTCAGGATATAAACCGAATTCATTCGAACTGCTCAGTAGCTGTTAAAATGTTGCTTTTTAATCGAATAAGAATAGTTTTGATATTTATTGAGCCTAGAAACTAATATTTTTTTGCGATCAAAGTCCACTGGGCTACAAGTGTAGCCCGTGCGCCCAATCATGTTACTTTTTTGGTACTGATAGATATCCGTTAAAATAAAAATATTATTATAAAACATTGTAGAAAATAGGAACAGTAAAATGATTGACAAAAAAAAAGGGTTTCAAGATAAATTTACAAAAATTAGATTACTATTTTAACGAAAAACCTGGAGTTGAAGTCAAAGTCATTTCTTACAGCGTGGATATGTTACCTGTTACTAACATTACTTAGTTTCTGGGTGAAATTTTTATCAATTCTAGCGTAAATATTGCGAGAACAGTTAATATGGATATTGTGAGTAAAATTCAATCAGTTTGACTCACTATATATTTAGTTTTCTAGCAAGAAACTGTACTCCCAGTTTAAAAAATTGTGAATATTGGGTACCCAAAAATGGGCTAAGTTTGGAATTCCACAAACTGGGCATTTTTAACTGCATTCTCCCGCTCAGTGTTCCATTTCGAAGATTTTTTGTTGATTTCTGAGAATATAAACTTTTTTGGGGTTCTCATTTTGAAAAGTAACTATTTTGTTCACCTAAGTAAGTTAATGTTAAAAAAGACTAAAAATAGGACTAATCTGCATTTTGTCCTCTTTTATTATATATATTTTAATAAAAAATTAAAGATTTTATATTTTTTAATCTCTACAGTAATCAAGAGACCACAGACCGAGCAAGAAAAATAAAATAAAATTGAACAATATTTTTTACATAATTTTAAATTTGGGCTACAATTGTAGCCCGCGCGCCTAACCACGTGACAAATGGGTGCGCGCCTAACGAAGGGTTAAATTAAATGTGCACGTTCTGTAACCTGTAGTGAAACCTATATTAGAAATGAAAACCACAAGATAATCGAGAAAATCCAAATTTTGTAGTTTATTATTTAAATTCATTCATTTAAAGCCTCCACTAAAACATATAAATTATCATTTACATTATTTTTTTTGCCTCACAGAAACTTTTGTACCGGGAATTGGCCTCTAGGCATCACTTTATTTACTATGCGTACTTAAGTGACTAATCAATCAATCGAGTGTAAACTCTAGCAGATCGTAAAAAAAAACTGAAAACAAAATATATTAATAAGGAAATTTATCACAATAACTTCTTTTAAACATTAGTTTATTAATACAATTAAAATTAACTAAGTCCTTCAAACTATTATAACGAATACAGTGCTTGTCATCAGATTAGCACACCCCTTCGCATGAATAGTTTCGGCTGATTCCCAACCAAACTAAAAGAGCTAAAATTTCAAAATTATAACTGTTAATAGTCTATTAAATTCTGAGTTAATTAACACAAAAAGAATTGTGTTTATATTTTTTATTATTGATTTATAATTGTTTTTCGAAAAAGAACACACAAAATAGCCATTTAAAATTTGTCATCAGGATAGCACATGCAAATTCTTTTTTGTCTATCTTCCACAATTAAAGACGTAGGACCCCCCAATTGTTTGTGGTTGTTTGAGTAAGATATTGACTTTAATATGAATAATTAAAAATCATTATCTGCGGAAGAGGGGCAAAAATTTAAGGCATACAAGGAGTCAAGGCGGTCAAAAAGTGAAATTTCGAGAAAGAATTAATAAAAGTTGATAAGTTGAATCCGAATTCGTGTGTAATAAGTAGTGTTAAGTAGTAGTAGTCTGGCTGGTCTAGCGGTTAGTGCGCGCACCTTCGGTGCACAGGGTCATGAGTTCGAATCTCACCGTGGATCATGGTGTTTTTCGAACTCACGAGCTTGTGACGGACTATGATCTCACTCAGATGTTAAACGAGTACCCATTTATGGGGATAAATAACACTGCTGAGCGTGATGCTGATCTCATTACCTCAACAAAAAGCAGATAAGATCTTGGAAATAGGATGTCACTAACACATCCTGCGGCCTTAGTCCAATGCTGGATTGCCGCGCCTGTTATTTATTTTTTATTTTTTAAGTAGCGTTAAGGTAAAAATAAAAGAGGCGATAAGAATTGAGTACATGTCAATCCTTATGAGAGAGTTATTTTGAGAGAAACATCTAGCCCTCATGACTCGGTCACAAGGATTAGGGTAAATTTTGACATTAAGGCGAGCCTATCTTTTGTTCAAACAGTGATAACAAAACTCCACATTTCAAGAAACTAAAACTACAGAATAAACTCCAACTTAACTTTCCCCGAAGGAAAATACGTTAAAATTAATCATGAGAACACTTGACATGGAACACAGAATGGCGGTATGTTATCATTTCGGATAAAAAGAAGTTCACTTTAGAAGAGTAACACAGTTATAATGTCTACCTCCAGGATCTTTGCTAGGAAAGACACCATTAGGATCGCATTCATTGTCGGGCAGATTGTGTAATGGTCTCGAGGCCAAGTGATACTGTGAGATGATACTTCTTTTTATTCGAAAAGACAACATAGCGCCATTCTTTATTACATGTCAAGTACTCTCGAGTTTAATTTAAGCGCATTTTCCTTTAGTTTTAGTTTCTTTAGATGTGGATCATTTTTGTATCACTATTTGAACAATAGGCTCACCTTAATGTCAAAATTTACCCTAATCCTTGCGACCGAGTCATGAGACTGGATGCTTCTTTCAAAATTACTGTCTCATAGGGATTGACAAATACTCAATTTTTATCGCCTCTGTTATTTTTATCTTAACGCTACTTATTACACACGAATTGGGATTCAACTTTTCGACTTTTATTAAGTTTTTCTGGAAATTTCACTTTTTGACCACCTTGATTCCTTGTGAGCCTTAAATGTTGATCCCTCTTCCGCAGATAATGATTTTCCCTTTTTCCCACATTAAAGTTAATATCTTACTCAAACAACCACAAACCATTCGTCCTACGTCTTTAATTGTGGAAGATAGACAAAAAAGAAATTGCATGTGCTATCCTGATGACAAATTTGAAATGACTATTTTGTGTGTTCTTTTTCGAAAAACAATTATAAACCAATAATAAAAAATGTAAACACAATTCTTTTTATGTTAATTAACTCAGAATTGAAAAGACTATTAACAGTTATAATTTTGAAATTTTTAGTTTGGTTGGAAATCAGCCGAAACTACCCATGCGAAGGGGTGTGCTAATCTGATGACGAGCAGTGTAATTGACCTTGTAATTGTTTCATTAACCCGGGAACACTAATGTGAGTCATTTTGACGCATATTCCACATATTTCCATTTTTCGTAGAAAGGGCGGTTGGCCCATTGGGTTCCGCTACCCATGTATTCTTTAAAAAATATGTTTTCTAATGAATGTCCGAGTAAGCAAACGTTTCCGATTTTATGGTAAGCAGCTATTTGTGTTTTTCTGTGACGGGGTTAGTACTAAACGAACGTTTCTTGTGAGTCAAAATGACTCACGTTAGTAACAACCGTCTAAATTCTTTAGTTGGCATATTTGGTTTCTTGTTGTTTCTACAGTTTATTCGGATATAATGCACAAACTCTTAATATAGCTTGTATAAAATAAGTATTCCGAGGAATTCTGGCACAAGCTTTCATACTCTTCCACTTTAAATACAGCAATTTCCATAGTGAGTCAAAATGACTCATGGTTAGTAACAAGCGCCTGAAATTAAGGTTAGTGTTCCCGGGTTAAGCCCATATATTACTCTATGATAAGGCTGAACAAGAATGTTATTCCGCCGTAAATTGTGAGGAATATTTCTGACTTGAAAGTGATTTAATATAATCTTCACAAACAATAGAGAGCAAAACAGGTCTCTTATAAACATACCGTTTAAAGATGTTCTTCTATAATCTACTCTATGATAAGGCTGAACAAGAATGTTATTCCGCCGTAAATTGTGAGGAATATTTCTGACTTGAAAGTTATTTAATATAATCTTCACAAACAATAGAGAGCAAAACAGGTCTCTTATAAACATAGCGTTTAAAGATGTTCTTCTATAATCTAAGGCTTGTAAACCCAATAAGGAACAGCTAGTTTTATAATCTGGCTTGAAACGCCAGCCAAATTGATAAATGGCAAACCGTGTAAAATTGTGTTCAATTCTTTCTATACGCTCGATATGCACCTTATGGAATGGATTCCACACAATAGAACAATACTCCAGGTGCGAACGAACGAAAACTGTATACAATATTTTTAAACTAAAAGGATCATTACAACTAAAAGGATCACCATACACGCACGAATTTAAAATTTAGGATGATGTCGTTCACGAAAACTAAAAAGAAAAGTGGTCCTAAATGGCTTCCTTGCGGAACCCTTGACGAACACTTTATAACAGAGCGAGATGTACAGCCACTTAACTTCACCAACTGAGTCCTATCCGTTAGATAGGATCTCACCCAGCTTAGAAAAATTGACAGTATTCCTAAATTTTCTAGTTTCGTGAGTAAGATATTATGATCTACTCTATCAAAAGCCTTCAAAAATCGTTATATACCACATCAACCTGCATTCCCTGCTCAATACGATCAGCAACATATTTAGTAAATGATACCAAATTTGTTGAAGTTGATTTTTCTTTCAGGAATCCATGTTGACATAGCGATATCAAACGGCTAATTAAAACATCTATTTTATTTTTAATAAGCATTTCAAACAACTTCGGTATTGCAGATAATTTACCTATAGTTATCAATAAGATGCTTCGGACCTTTTTTGTGAACAGGCGTTATGTATGAAACTTTCCATTCATCAAGAAAAACACCTGAAGACAAGGACGAATTAAAAATAAAGGCTAAAGGACGACATAGCGATTACATGCAATTCTTCAAAAATATATTAGGAATGCCATTAGGTCCGGCCTGAATACTAACATCAAGATCACGCATATCATTCAATAGGTCATCCTCAGAAATCTCAAGAGCACTCGTAAGGTCCTCCTGAGCTATCTGTGGGACCAACGCACTCTGGCTTTCATTGATGTTAGCATTCATTTATGATGAAACGGAGTCTGGCACTTCGTAAACTGAACTGAAAAATCTAGCAAATCCGTCACAAACCGATTGAACATCTTTGTAAAAATTGCCATTGAATTCTAAATTTTTTGGGATTCCCGTATTCTTATGCTTGCTGTTTATAAAATTTAAAAATGTCTTACTGTCATTCTATATATTATTTCCAGCTCTCGCAATTACTGTTTGTAAAGATTTATATTCTTTAATTCATACTCTCTTCTCAATCTTAAGAAATTTTCTTTATTGACAAGAGAGGATGACTTCTTGTATAATTTATGAGCCCTATTTTTTGCTCTCTTAAGTTTGAACAATTCTTTAGTAGCCCAAGGATTGTTTGCTTTCATTTTGGTCTTTTATACAGGAACGTACTTATACAGGAACGTACTTAGTGCGATAAACTTCATCATTGATCCGGTTCAAAATAATTTTAGCCATAAGCTTAGATACAGCTGGAAGTAGGCAAATACCGCACCAATTATTACAATCCTTAAGGTTACCCTGCTTGTGAATTTTTCCATTTTACTGGAAGAGTTTCGGTTTCTTAACACTCTCAGATGAGGGGAAGCAGAATATCCGCTGTAGCATTCGAATCCGCTTTAAATAGTTCGACCGGAATTCCATGTATCCCCGGGGCCTTACCGGCGTCCATAGATTGGATAACCCGCTTTAATTCCGTCTTTGATGGTGGTCTGGAATTAATACACTTGCAGGCCCAAAACGGTTGTTAAGGACCTCAAAAAAGTGCTCTTTCCATCTCTGAAGTTGTTGTTCTTCAGTAACAAGCAGTAACCCTTCTTTATCTTCCAAAAGATGGTCCGTTGTGAATGATTTACCAATTGGTGGGTTAATTAGCTTAAATAGGGTACCGCTTTAACCACGGTAAGCTGCATCATTTGCCTCCTTCGCTAAAGCGTTGATGTAAGTACGTTTATCACGCCTCACACTTCTCTGCACGCCTTTTTGTAGTGAACGGTATTCAGCGCGAAGTTGATTTTTAGCTGAATCATCAGCAGCGGAGTTAATCTGTTCCTTAACTCTTTTGCGTGCTGAGATAAGAGACCAAGTAGCATCACTGATAAATGGTCTCCTGCCTCAATCGCTTCGCCACATAAAATAGAGGAATCCTTTGCAAAATTCCATCTATCTTCAATTGTAGGATTCTGAAGAGATGTTGCTGAACAAGCTTTTTCGTGCAAGGCGGACGAATATGCTCGTCTAGTTGAGGATTTTTTTAGCTTTTGCACATTAAATCGTGGCAAGATTCGCGTGTTGTGAGATCGTTGAATCGCTGCCGTTCGTAAGCGAAATTTCGCGATAACAAGATGGTGGTCGCTGCCAACATCAGCCCCACTCTGTTCTGCCATCATGAGAAATCCAAGTTGTTAGGTGGCAGGGTTTATGCTTGAACAGCGTTCCGCCAATGACTAGTTGCCGAGAGTTACAAAACTCCACGAACATTTCGCACTTGTTGTTCCTGTCACCAAGCCCGTGATTGCCCATAAGATGTTCCAATCCTAAATTATCAGTACCGACTTTGGCGTTGAGATCCCCCATTATAATTTTGATGTCACCCCTGGGAGCCCTATCAAAAGTGTCGCCTAGTCGCTGATAAAAAAACGTCCTTTGCGGATTGGTCTGCAGGCTCAGTCGGTGCGTAGCACTGAATAATTGTGATGTTTCGTACTCTGGATTTGATTCTGGCTGTGATGATACGGTCGGAGATAGGTTTCTAGTCGATAAGGGATCGGCGTGCATTCCTAGTCAACAGGATTCCGACGCCCGCTTGCCGAGGTGAATTATCGTCTTCACTTCCAGAGTAGAGCAATACAGTGCCAGAGCTTGGTGATAAAGTCGCCCCCGATCCGAGCCATCTTGTTTCGCTCAGTCCTAGTATAGCGATGTTGTATGCGGTCATTTCTTGTTCGACGCCTGTGAGCCTTGTGTTATTACACTCACCCCACATCGTCCGAACGTTCCAAAAACCGATCGTAGTCCGTTGTTTATAGCCAAAAGTCGTTGCCGTTGAATCAGTCTGAGGTATCCGAGGCTCGTATAATGTTTCGAGTGGAAAGTAAATTTCAGGTACGCAGGATACAAGCCTACATACCCTACCCTCATGTCGCCTTTTACGACAAGCCGGGATCGCTGTGGTATAATTCTAACCCCAAAACCACAGTGGTCAATTTTTTGTTAAGTTTCGTACATATCTAAACCCCTGAGCGCAAAACAGAGTTGCTGCGCGCACAATTGTAGAGATATGTTCGAAACTCAGGAGAGTTTTATTCTCTCCTGTCCCTTTAGTCGCCTCTTACGACACGTCGGGAAAGACGGTAGCACTATTCTTAACCCATGCCACAAGGCATCTGTTCCACGTCCTTATGAAAAAGCTCAACTTCATGAGATGGGAATGTTGTTTTGATAGCTACCAAAACACCACCTCCTCTCCGCGACGATGGACATCATAGTTTCTTATGAAAAGTTCTTCATTTGAAATATTTGTGTGAAGCCAAGTTTTAGTTAAGCAAATGACAGCATAATCTTCTTGTGAAACAGCAAGGTAAAAATCATTTGTTCTTGAACGAAAACCACCAACATTTTGATAGTAGACCGAGAAAAATGCATTGGAAATTATGGTTTCTGCTGGGCAGTGTTTTGTCGTTTGTCGTTTTTTGAAAAATTGAATCGTGATATATTGACTCCCTTGGGCCAGAAGTTGGCATAAAACACTTGCTTTGAATATTCTTCAGGAAGTTTCAAAGCAAAACTGATTGAAACCAACTTGGATATATCACAATCTTTTTTTTTTATTAGAGGATATACTGAAAGAAAAGTATTATCTTTTAAATCAAGTTTTTTCGTTACATATTCGTTCAGTCCTTCTGCTATTACTGAAGCGTGCAGCTTTGAATCATGAAATACTTTGAAACTAGGGACACTTTGAAGAGACTCATTAGCTTCTTGGATGCCAAATATTATCTTTTGTGTCGTCTATTATTACCAGCCTTTTTTTTGGGAATAACTTCACCAACAGGAGCTTTTTTGATATTTATCTTTTTCTTACGTACTGTGACTACTTACGTGAAGTTAGCCCACACATATTCTCAAATTACGCTCGTAACCGTTTGTTCGCCGGTGGCTACGTTTGTTCGTGAATGTTCGCCAATTATTTTCGTTTGTTCGTCTCTAATTATTTAATAGTAGCAACTTTAAAAATCGGAGTGTGAACTTAGCCTGCCATCTGTAAATATGGTCGTATAGGTATAAATTTGGTACCAATCGAAAGCCAGACGTTTGTTCGTCCTGGCAACTCAAGGATTCAGGAGTTATTATCCCATTTAGACTATTTGTGTAAGACTCAAAAAAGATTGTTAAAGCTGATTGCAAAAGTCCCAAGAAACTATCCATCGAACCATATACATATTTGTACTGACTGATACATTTACCCTTGAAAACCTATACACTCTGAAGGTACTAGTATACATGCTAAAAATAAATGGTTTTGTTCCTATAAGTCATGAGTTTAATACCAGAAATAGAACTACAAATATGGCGATACCGCAAGCACAAACTGAAGCAATTCAAAGACACTTCACAATTACGGGGCCTAAATTGTATAATGATCTACCTAGATTCTTGAAAAATATGGCAGAAAACGAGAGGTATTTTAAGAAACATTTAAAAACGCACTTAAAAAATAGGCAGATTAATAATTATGTTATCGCATATAATATAAACTTACGAGTCTAATGAAATATATCCATCTTTGCCTAATTTTTTTTAAATAGAAATACTATATCTACTTGTACGTAAAACAAATTAAAAATTGAATATTTGAATGGTTTTAATATGAATTTAAATTTTAGTATAAACATTTTGAATGAATTTAAAATAATAAATGATTGTTAATAAATTGTAATATATTATGATGATCCTCCCTCCTAAACACAAGCAATGCTTACATAGTGAGGGATTAACTAAATATGTAAATAAAATAAATAAAAATTAAGATAAAACGGAAACCGAGACACAAGCCATTGCCATTTTTTGTCAAATTACGCTCGTAACCGTTTGTTCGCCGGTGGCTACGTTTGTTCGTGAATGTTCGCCAATTATTTTCGTTTGTTCGCCTCTAATTGTTTAATAATAGCAACTTTAAAATTCGGAGCGTGAACTTAGCCCGCCATCTGTAAATATGGTCGTATAGGTATAAATTTGGTAACAATCGAAAGCCAGACGTTTGTTCGTTGTTTTGGGCGTTTGTTCGTCCTGGGAACGCAAGGATTCAGGAGTAATTAAGGGAAAACAGAAGCCGAGACACAAGCCATTGCCATTTTTTCTAGATGCGAACTCGGAGCGGAAATCACACACAGCATTAATGTTGCGGTGAAGTTGAATATGGCAGCTCGCATGCTGTCAGAAGAGATGTCAAATGTCAACTGTCAAATGATGTTAAAGATGGCTGATCTGATGGAGAAACACAAGGATGAGTTGGAGCAGCGCCATCTAGAAATATCATAGCCGCAACTCAGCTGTACAATGACGTCATAGTTTAGCTCTTAAATTTTTTATTTACACGAACAAACAACAAAAACAATTAGTGACGTAATAAAAAGCAAAAACAAAACAGTGCAACATTGGCGAACATAACCTAAAATTATAAGCTGATTTTGACGTCTAAGATTCTACATTGCGGCCTTAATATCTAGACGGCGTTGGTTGGAGTTGAAGCAGTTGAATCAGGAGCTGTTTATACGCTGGCAGTAAAAACGCACGTTGGCATGTCCATTGATGTATGGCGCTACTTTGCCGGTTGGTCTGATATAATTGAATGAAGCGCTATTCCGGTAAATCCTGTCCGCCCAAATAATGTCTTAACATTTACCAAAAAAGAACCCATTGGGTAAGTTACCCTATCTCTTCCAGCTAAACTGAAATTAACTTGAGTTTTGTATTGTATTCATATTTCAGAGTGTGCGGTCTTGTGATGCCCTGGAACACTGCCATCTAGATAGACAGGCCGAACTGCAGAAATTTGTTCGTCTACAAGTGGACAAAGTGCGTTCGTGACCAGTGACAGTTGACATTTGTAAAGCCCACAACCTCCAGTGCTTCTGAACCCAAAAGTTTAAATATGCCGAGCGTTTATTACGAAACAAAGGTTATGGTTTGCTTTAATGTGTTTTTGATGTGCAAGTGGTAAAATAGTATTCATCAACATCGTACTTACCATATTTATCTAAAAAATCAACGCACTGGCATGTGTATATCATAGCAAGTCACACGAAATGACAGGCTGACAGCCACTGATATTTGGATTGTGGACAATTTATGGATTGTACTGAGCGGTACTTTGGCAGTACTAAGCGCGGACCATGACCAACCATGGCACTACTAGTGTTGCATGACCACTGACAGATCAGCTGATAATCCGGCCTGTCTATCTAGATGGCAGTGCCTGGAACTATCCGCTGATAATGCTATCATGGAAAGTGGTGGCATATATTGCTGCTGTTCTTACTAAACCGACTCAAGTTTGTCCACTAACAGCGCTCAAGTTTGCCAAGCTTACAGTGAAAGCCGGCTTTCCGTCTGGTGTTATAAACATCGTGACAGGAGCAGGATCGTCTACCGAACAAGTAATCGCAGATCATTCGCTAGTCCGTAAGCTCGGTCTCACTCGTTCAACTCCGATTGGTAAGCACTTCATGAAATCCTGTGCAGAATCAAATCTGAAAAAGGTTTCACTCGAGCTGGGTGATAAGAGTCTAATATTTGGTGACTGCGACATGGACAAGGCGCTGAAGCATGTAAGCATTTTATTTGCAAATCCAAAAGAACTTGCACTGACAATTCACGTTTTTCCAGGGTATGTCTTCAGTGTTTTTCAACAAGGGTTAAAATAATTGTATTGCGGCAGGTCGTCTGTTTGTTGAAGACACGATTCACGATGAATTCGTTAGACGAGTGGTGAAAGACATTAATGCTATGAACATAGGTGATCCTTTGAACCGTTCAACATCTCACGGCCCACAAAATCAAAAGGCACATTTCGATACGCTACTGGAATTTTGCGAAATAGGCGTGAAAGAGGGTGCTAAACCTGCAGATAGATAGCTTGTGACGGGGGAAGGATCTTAATAGAACACGTTTAAATGTATATTTACATACATTTTATATTTTTTTTTTTTAAATAATAAAATTTCATTTGTGTGATGTTTGTATCTATAGTATAAATAACAGGCGCGACAACCCAGCATTGGACCTTAGGCCGCAGGATGTGTTAGTGACATCCTATTTCCAAGATCTTATCTTCTTTTTTGTTGAGGGAATGAGATCAGCATCACGCTCAGCAGTGTTATTTATCCCCATAAATGGGTACTCGTTTAACATCTGAGTGAGATCATAGTCCGTCACAAGCTCGTGAGTTCGAAAAACACCATGATCCACGAACTCATGACCCTGTGCACCGAAGGTGCGCGCACTAACCGCTAGACCAGCCAGACTACTTGTATCTATAGTGGAAAGAACAAATCACGCGTGGGGTAACGTCTCCCAACTTGAACCCTTGAACGATATTTAGGAGCTTTATATGGGGCAAAAGACTTCTCCATGTGTCCTCCGCACGGGCGCCCCCTGGTAACGGTAGTGGGTAACGGCTAAGTCAAATCATCTGATGCGACATTTGGAAGAAGCACCGCTGCGCCTGAGTGCTGTATTTACATCTGCAGCGTCTCAGGGGCTGTGTGAAGTTAGCCAGTCATTTTTTTTGAAATTAGGTCCTTTTGCTCGGTGAACCGTTTGTTCTACAGCGGCTACGATTGTTCTTGATTGTTCGCCAATTAATATCGTTTGTTCTTCTCTGATTATTTAATTATAGCAACTTTAAAATTGTGAGTGTGAACTTAGCCAGTCATTTTTAAATATGGGTCGGATAGGTATAGGTTTGGTATCAATCGAAAGCCAGACGTTTGTTCATTTTGTAGGGCGTTTGTTCATCCTGGAAACGGAAGGATACAGGAATTATTAAAGAAAAAGAGATTAGTTGTGACGTCATCTTCACTCAACCAACGCCATCTACTCAGCTGAGCTGTGCGGGCAACCCGTGTCCCGCGAACAATTTATGCAAGATCCACACCATCATCGTACAGCTGAGCTGAGTAGATGGCGTTGGTTGAGTGAAGATGACGTCCCAACTAATCTCTTTTTCCTTAATAATTCCTGTATCTAGGCCTGTTCGGTACTCAGATTTCAGTATCGGATACCGGTTTTCTTCAGTACCCGGTACTACACCCGGTGCACCGGCACCCGCCGGTTTTTTTTAAACACCCGGTTTTTTCAACCATGAGCCGGTTTTTTTTCAGTACCGGTTCTTTCATCCGGTTTTTTCAACCATGAGCCGGTCCCGTTGCACCGGTTCTTTTATCCGGTTATTTCAACCATGAGCCGGTCCCGGTGCACCGGTTCTTTTATCCGGTTTTTGTTGTAGCGTAGCACTTTTTAGTACGGTGTTTTTATTGGATAGCCATGATTCAATATTTATGTTAATGTTTTTTTTAGCTGCTATCAAGTTTATATAAGGTAATTGCCGCGATGAGAAAAAAATTGTAAAGAACTTCTAATGTTGAGAAAATTTTAAAGATATGTAAATTACACATTCTCAAAGACTTAATAGAGAGTTTTAGCATCTCTTTCAAAATATGTATAACATTCGGGGTTATATAGTCAAAGAAGAATACGATATTTGGTCGCAAAAGTCCCACATCACTGGATTTTGGCACAATGGTTGGGGATGCCCCCCCCCCCCCGATTATGGGAAAAAAATCCCTACAGATTGGAAGTCCGCGACCTAAAGAGGGGTATTTTACCGTTTTTTGCAATTATTTCAAAAACGGCAAAAGATACAGAAAATTTTGGCGTTAGACTAAAAAAAATAATAATGATTTATTGCCAATGGGGAGCACCCACCAAAAATCAGCTCAATAGGATAAAAACTAAGGGTAGCCCCTTACAATGTTTCACAACTCATTTTATAAACTGTAGAGTAAAGTTGTCTTGGGTCACTTTGTATGGGAGGTAGTCAGGGGCGGCGCATAAGGGCCCGCAGGGCCCGCGTCGCGGGGGGGGCCCACGAGATTTAGGGGCCCAGAAGCCACATGAAAGATTCTTCGAACCACACAAAGCACGATTGATTGTTCGCGAGTGGTAGGTACTAAACTAAGTTCAAACTTAGTACGGCTTGTATAGCTCGTTGAAGACTCAAATATTTTATCTTGCTTGCGGTATATACACAATCAATACGGTGGAGTTTTGCCAATATTGTTGTATGGAATTTAATCTAAAAATGAAGGATTTCAATTAGAGCACACTTAAATTTAAAGGTATGTTCACCGAGGAAAAAACTTGCATTTATTTCTCCCGTGAAAAATATGCCGTGAAGACTTGCCTTTTATTCAACCAATTTAAGATAATTGTGCACTTGCGGCCCGATTTATTGTTGATGGCACCTTTTCCCTGCGAAATAAAGTGCAACTTAATGGTTTTCGTTGGCGAAATGTCTAAAACCGGTGTGGAAACGTGTCGTTTTTTCAATTGTCTAGCAAGTTACAAACTTCATCACGTATAGTCTTGCTCGTGCGCTGGTCTTGAAAGCATATGTTCCCGGGGTCGAGTCCCACTTTAAAGCCTGGATAGACCTCAGGCGGAATCAGAATGAAATTTTTGTCCGCTGCGATTTTCTCAATGAAAATGCATACTTGCTGCCGTGGAATATGTGGAAAATGCTTATAGCGAATTCCATAAGCTTATAATCTGAAAACGGTTCAATAATTTTTTCGGCCATTTTGTGTATTATTTTTCGATAATTTCATCGTGGTCCGGGGAATCGAAAAATAGTACATAAAATTGACGAGAAAAATTTTGGAACTATTTTGGATTGTAGCTTATGGAATCCCCCAGCATTTGCGACATGTTCCACGACAGCGAGTATTACACATCGCAGCGGACAAAAATTTCATTTTTGTTCCGCCCGAGGTATATCCACCCCTTTAGGTATTTTATTATGCTTTTAGGAACGTAATGAGGTAAATCTGAATGTCGCTAACTCCTATAAAGGTCAATAATGGGCTGTGTGAGCTTTTTTTATTTAAAAAAAACTATTGATAAAATCATTAAATTTATAAACGTTACAACATGGACGCCATTCTCATTGTAAGAATGCAAAGAGTCAAAGCAGCTCTTAGCAAAGTTATTTTAAGTACGATTTATTTTAGTAGAAACACTCTAGCGTCAAAATCATATTTGAAAAGAGTAGATTCAATCGTGTTTTCAATTAATTGCACTCAGAATTTCTGTTAATGTAGGGGGCCCATTCAAGAAGTTGGCGGGAGGGCCCGGAATAAAGTTGTTCCGCCACTGGAGGTAGTACCCTTAGTTTTTATCTGATTGAAGTGATTTTTGGTGGGTAGAGATAGAGTGATGATGCCCTCCACAGATAATAAACCGAAATTTAGCTCTCTGCTCCAATTTTGGGGGGAGTTATGGACATGCTGCTTTGCCAAATTCAAATGGAGGGATCGTCTGGCTGATCTTGCGTTTTTTCAAGAGTTATGTAGCTTTGAAAAAAGGTCTAGAATGAAAATATTCTAATTTATTTTTTAATCTATCGCCAAATTTTCCAATAAAATACTAATGTGTTATATATCATTTCAAAGGAAATTTGATGTAGTTTCGTCCTCAGACCATTTTTCTGTGTCTATTACCGTTTTTGAAATAATTGCAAACAAACGGAAAAAAAATACCTGCCCCCTCCTTTTTAAGGTGGCGGACCTCCAATCGGTGGGGACTTTTTTCCCATATTCGGGAGGCCATCCCCAGCCATCCTGCCAAAATCCAGTGATGTAGGATTGCCGACCAAATATCTTCTTTGACTATATGTATAATCCCGAACGTTATATTTTCAAAGAGATCCTAAAAGTCTCTATTAAGTCTTTTAGAATGTGTAATTTACATCTTTATAATTTTCTCAACAATAGAAATTCCTTATAATTTTTTTCTCATCGCGACAATTACCTTATATAAATTTCATAGAAGCTAAAAAAAATCATATACATAAATATTGAACCATGGCTAACCCATAAAAACACCGAACTAAAAAAGTGCTACGCTACAACAAAAATTCGAATAAATCGTTGCTGGCTAGCACCTACCCAACAACAAGACAACTTGAAAACACCAGTGCTAAAAAACCTGATGCTGAACAGGTTTTAAACAAAAAATCACAGTACTGAACAGGTGCTACAAAATCTAAAAAAACGGGACCGGCCAATGGTTAAAAAAATCGGATAAAAGAACCGGTGCACCGGGACCGGCTCATGGTTGAAAAAACCGAATAAAAGAACCGGGACCAGCTCATGGTTGAAAAAACCGGATGAAAGAACCGGTGCACCGGGACCAGCTTATGGTTGAAACAACCGGTGCACCGGGACCGGCTCATGGTTAAAAAAAACCGGATAAAAGAACCGGTGCACCGGGACCGGCTGATGGTTGAAAGAACCGCATAAAAGAACCGGTGCACCGGGACCGGCCCATGGTTGAAAAAAACGGTGCACCGGGACCGGCTCATGGTTAAAAAAAAAAACCGGATAAAAGAACCGGTGCACCGGGACCGGCCAATGGTTGAAAAAACCGGTGCACCGGTGTTGGAGAAAAAAAACGGGACCGGCCCATGGTTGAAAAAACCGGGATATCGGTACTTCGAAATATTGGTACCGGTACTAAGTAAACATCGGTTTTAAACCGATATAACGGTGTAAGGAACAGGCCTACCTGTATCCTTCCGTTTCCAGGATGAACAAACGCCCTACAAAATGAACAAACGTCTGGCTTTCGATTGATACCATATTTAAAAATGACTGGCTAAGTTCACAGTCACAATTTTAAAGTTGCTATAATTAAATAATTAGAGAAGAACAAACGATATTAATTGGCGAACAATCAAGAACAAACGTAGTCGCTGTAGAACAAACGGTTCACCGAGCAAAAGGACCTAATTTCAAAAAAATGACTGGCTAACTTCACACAGCCCTTTTAGAACAGGTTTTAATTAGAGCCAAAAATAGTGGAGTAAGATTCAATGATAAGAAAATACAGCTTGCTAAAAGTGAAGTGAAATATATGGGTCATGTTATTTCGGCAGAAGGGATAAAAGCTGATCCTGATAAGGTTGAGGCAATTAAACAAATTGCATCACCAACAAATATGACTGAAGTATCTCGTTTCTTAGGTATGGTCACTTATTTAGCTTTTGAAAGAACAGTTACCCGAGGATCTATCAAACAAAATTTCGTTATGATTTCGGATTTGGGGGCCCCTTTGGCTTGGGGGCCCGAGTTCCACTGCACACATGGAACACCGTACGTTACACCACTGGCCATATCTATTGAAAGTGACAAATAAAATATAAAAAAATATCAAGCAGTTAAAAATTCAACATTTTTTATAAATTTCAAATTGTTTGAATAAGGATATGTTAACAAATACATATATGAATTCGTATAAAGGCGGCCCCAGACCGACCGGAGTGTGGCAAACACCGCACAAAAGATTGATACGAAAAATCGTGCGGCAGCAGTGTGGTTGGGCGACTCCAAGGTATCATTCTTGGAACCGGTCTTTTGTGCGGTGTGTGCCACACTCCGGTCGGTCTGGGGCCGCCTTAAGGTTGCTAGATATGTATTTTAACTAATACGGGAACTCTTTAGGAAACCCTTAAGCGTTTGCTTATTGAGTGACTATGAATAGCGTCAGTCCCTTAAGGGTTCCCTTAAGTATAAGTGGGGACTATGAATTCCGCCCGTAATTACATTATTTTCGCACGAGTCTATGTGAAGGCTTTGTGTACCCACGGGTTTGAGCATTGGGTATTCGTCCGAAAATATGAATACCTAGATGCGAGCTATTCTCGCCTCGCGCCAGTGTTTTGACAAGTTTTATATGGAAACTCGCGCGAATCGTCGCACTGATTACTATACTTCACCAAAAAATTACATGTTTTCGCTTTTTTCTGTTTTCTCTTGTACCCCAGGAAAATTGGCATTTCACTTCGGAAAAATTAAGGGAAAGCTGGATTTTTGCATGAGCCTTCCTTTCGAGGTCCTAAACAAGTCCCTAAAAGTCCCCGTCCCTACGAGTGCCGCTAGCGGTGCTACAGAGGGTCAAAGACCCTCGAAAACAGGTTTCTCTGAATATTTCGATAACGGTAGCATATACAAAAAAGTGGTGTATGGCAAATTTAAAGCTCTTGTGAAATCTCAATAAACGATGCAAAGACCGAATACTTTCGGGCACTCCTAACGGCGCCAAGAGGTCTAACGGTATTTTTAACAAGGTTTTATTAAAATCTCTATAACGGTAACTCGTACTAAAAACTTTTGTATGAAAAATTTGTAGCCTATGGGGTTTTGAAGAAAGTGGCCAAATTTCATATCAATATGTATAGCCTTAAGGGCGCTATGGGGGTTCAAACCTTAAAAAAACGTGTTTTTTGAGGTTTTTCGTAAATGGTGCTAAGACGAGGGAGTGCGCTCTAAGGTGTTCTAGGAGAAATTTGTAGCTTCTGTGGCTGTTAGTAAGACGCCAAAAGTCCCCAAAGATGGGAGCCCCCCTAGCGAAGTTATGAGGGTCCAAACATTCAATTAAGCAGTTTTTGGGTAATATCTCTATAACGGTAACGTGCACCGAAAGCTGTTATAAGGCAAATGTGTAGCCTATATAACGCTTAATTAAATATCTGAATTTCAGATTGATGCCTGCAATACTAAGGGCGCTATGAGGGTATGAACCGTACAATAACGGCATTTTTTCGTTATTTTCGTGGATTTCTTCATAACGGGATCGCATTCGGTTGGGAAGCCTGTAACAATTTGTTGCTTCTATAACGTCAACTTAAAATGCCAAATCAACTTATTTATGCGGGCACCCCTAAGGAAGCTATGAGGGGTCAAAACTAAACAACTAACTAAACAAAAAAACCGTTTCTCGGATTTTTTTGATAACGGGAACCTCTAGAGGGAACCCATCTGGAATAAATTTGTAGCTCCTGCTGCTGTTACTAAGACGCCAAAAGTCCCCAAAGATGGGAGCCCCTCTAACGAAGTTATGAGGGCCAAACATTCATTTAAGCAGTTTTTGGGGAATATCTTTATAACGGTAACGTGCACCGAAAACTGTTATACGGCAAATTTGTAGCTTATATACCGCTTAATTAAATATCTGAATTTCGGATTGATGCGGAAAATGCTAAGGGCGCTATGAGGGTCCGAACCGTACAATAACGGTATTTTTCGTTATTTTCGTGAATTTCTTCATAACGGGAGCGCATTCGGGAAGGAAGCTTGTAAATATTTGTTGCTTCTGTAACTTCAAATTCAAACGAGAAAACAACTCATCTATGCGAACGCCCCCAAGGAAGCTATTAGGGGTCAAAATTAAACAAAAAACCGTTTCTCGGAAATTTTTTGATAACGGGAACCTCTAGAGGGAACCCATCTGAGGGTAATTTGTAGCTCGTGTGTCTGTTAGTGTGACATCAAAAGTCCCCAACGATGGGAGCCCCCCTAGGGAAGCTATGAGGGTCCAAACATCCAAATAAGCAGTTTTTAGTGAATATCTCTATAACGGTAATGTGCACCGAAAACTGTTATATGGCGAATTTGAAGTTTTTACAACGCCTAACTTAATGCTCAAATTTCAGATCGATACGTGCAGTACTAAGGGCGCTACGAGGTTCCAAAACTTGCAAATTCGGCATTTTTGGTTATTTTCGTGAAAATCTCCTTAACGGTAACGTATACCGGAAGCAGTCTGTAAAAATTTGTTGTTTCTATGTTTCAAATAAAATGCTCCATCGATTTTTATGCACCACCATACGGGCATTATAACGTTTTAATAAACTAATTTTTAAAGAAGGTATGTGTAGTGTATGTCTTTACGTACGTCCATATGGGCTTAAAAATTAGTTAATTTATACGTTATAATGCCCGTATGGTGGCTCCAGGTGCATACAAATCGATGGAGCATTTTATTTGAAACATAGAAACAACAAATTTTTACAGACTGCTTCCGGTATACGTTACCGTTAAGGAGATTTTCACGAAAATAACCAAAAATGCCGAATTTGCAAGTTTTGGAACCTCGTAGCGCCCTTAGTACTGCACGTATCGATCTGAAATTTGAACATTAAGTTAGGCGTTGTAAAAACTTCAAATTCGCCATATAACAGTTTTCGGTGCACATTACCGTTATAGAGATATTCACTAAAAACTGCTTATTTGGATGTTTGGACCCTCATAACTTCCCTAGGGGGGCTCCCATCGTTGGCGACTTTTGATGTCACACTAACAGACACACGAGCTACAAATTTCCCTCAGATGGGTTCCCTCTAGAGGTTCCCGTTATCAAAAAATTTCCGAGAAACGGTTTTTTGTTTAATTTTGACCCCTAATAGCTTCCTTGGGGGTGTTCGCATAGATGAGTTGTTTCGGCGTTTGAATTTGAAGTTACAGAAGCAACAAATATTTACAGGCTTCCTTCCCGAATGCGCTCCAGTTATGAAGAAATTCACGAAAATAACGAAAAATACCGTTATTGTACGGTTCGGACCCTCATAGCGCCCTTAGCATTTCCCGCATCAATCCGAAATTCAGATATTTAATTAAGCGGTATATAAGCTACAAATTTGCCGTATAACAGTTTTCGGTGCACGTTACCGTTATAAAGATATTCCCCAAAAACTGCTTAAATGAATGTTTGGACCCTAATAACTTCGTTAGAGGGGCTCCAATCTTTGGGGACTTTTGGCATCTTAGTAACAGCAAGAGGAGCTACAAATTTATTCCAGATGGGTTCCCTCTATAGGTTCCCGTTATCAAAAAAATCCGAGAAACGGTTTTTTTGTTTAGTTAGTTGTTTAGTTTTGACCCCTCATAGCTTCCTTAGGGGTGCCCGCATAAATAAGTTGTTTTGGCATTTTAAGTTGACGTTATAGAAGCAACAAATTGTTACAGGCTTCCCAACCGAATGCGATCCCGTTATGAAGAAATCCACGAAAATAACGAAAAAATACCGTTATTGTACGGTTCATACCTTCATAGCGCCCTTAGCATTGCACGCATCAATCTGAAATTCAGATATTTAATTAAGCGTTATATAGGCTACACATTTGCCTTATAACAGCTTTCGGTGCACGTTACCGTTATAGAGATATTACCCAAAAACTGCTTAATTGAATGTTTGGACCCTCATAACTTCGTTAGGGGGGCTCCCATCTTTGGGGACTTTTGGCGTCTTACTAACAGCCACAGAAGCTACAAATTTCTCCTAGAACACCTTAGAGCGCACTCCCTCGTCTTAGCACCATTTACGAAAAACCTAAAAAAACACGTTTTTTTAAGGTTTGAACCCCCATAGCGCCCTTAAGGCTATACATATTGATATGAAATTTGGCCACTTTCTTCAAAACCCCATAGGCTACAAATTTTCCATACAAAAGTTTTTAGTACGAGTTACCGTTATAGAGATTTTAATAAAACCTTGTTAAAAATACCGTTAGACCTCTTGGCGCCGTTAGGAGTGCCCGAAAGTATTCGGTCTTTGCATCGTTTATTGAGATTTCACAAGAGCTTTAAATTTGCCATACACCACTTTTTTGTATATGCTACCGTTATCGGAATATTCAGAGAAACCTGTTTTAGAGGGTCTTTGACCCTCTGTAGCACCGCTAGCGGCACTCGTAGGGACGGGGACTTTTAGGGACTTGTTTAGGACCTCGAAAGGAAGGCTCATGCAAAAATTCAGCTTTCCCTTAATTTTTCCGAAGTTTGGCCAAATTTTTGTTCAAATTTCCTGGCGTATTGAGTATTTCATTCAAAATGCTAATTAGGAACACATCGTCTAAATAAGAATCACTATCAAACATTCGAATCAAATTAAACTTACTTTTAAGTTATTTTCATCACAATTACAAGTTATACGCTCGAACGAAAATAAATTCAATGACATTATTTTCGTATGAAACTATTTTGTTCGAAAGTTCAAAAGGGGTTTCAAACGAAAATCGAAAAACTCGACGGACCGAACAAATGTTCAAATAACAAAACACAACTTTTAAACTTTACAAGATATACAAATTTATTCCGTGGCAAAAATTCAAATCGTATAATAAAATCAAAGTCCATAAAAATCGCGAAGTCAAAAATCGAGTCAATCAAATCAAAATATCAAATCAAAATCGAGGTACTAGTTGTAGTAGCCGTTGGGCTTTCGTAACGTGTGAGTGATCCCTTTACTCTACGTTACATTCCTCGTAAACTACGGGTGGGTGAACTACCCAATACGTTAGGCCTCCATTACACAGTCATATTTATATTATAATATGTATGTCATATGCCTAAGCCTACTCGATTTATTCAGTATACATTTTTAGACTCGCAGTAGTCGAAATCAAGTAGGCTTATGCATAGTATAATAGAAATATGACCAACTATGACTGTGTACTGGAGCCCTTAGCCGTAGTTCAAGGCCAATGCCAATTTCAAATACATAAGTAATGTTGTATGTTACTTACACACAAATTCTAATGTTTCCATGTTTCCGGTTTATGTTTATGGTTTATGTACTTCCTAATTCTATTATTGATAAAATTGTACTACCTGAATTCAAATGTAGGTCAAACGATCAGCTGATTGATTGACAGTGTTAACATATACAATCAAATCGAATTCAAAGGGAAGTTCGGGTAAGTTCGTATATTAAATCAAATTTCAATTTAATGCAAGCTTTAATTGCGTTCTTTTATGTTTTTCAGATTTACGATGGTGACGACGATGAAGGCGAAATGGCGAAAACCAGATAAGTATTTGAATGTTGAATACGTAAATAAGTTCCGATGCTTTGTTTTTATTTTTTTGTGTTTGCAGGTCGAGTGCGACGAGGCCGAGGAAGCGCCGGCAATGGCCAAATAATCAATTGGGGCGATCTCAGACAATTTGGAGACATTTAGTATACATTGGTTTGAGCATAGGGTACTCGTCCGAAAAACTGAATACCTAGATGCGAGCTATTCTCACCTCGCGTGAGTTTGTTGGCAGGTTTTATATAGAAACTCGCGCGAATCATCGAACTGATTACTATACTTAAGTGCATTAAAATTGCAAACTCCGGCGTTGGATAGTAGTCTTATTTCGAAACGTATTACAAGACCCTTATTTTGAGTTTTTTGGAATAAATAGGCACATAATAAAATAAAAATTTTAAATTTATTTGGTAGTAATACTATTAATAATGACACTTCAAACATTATTTAGCATTTGAACATTTTGCAAACACAATAATTAATTAATTTTAAATTCATGATTAGGAACATAATAATTCATATAGATTTATGTGCGCTTTCCCCAATACTGTTTTATCATATCGGATGCTTTTTCGCCGATCATGTAGGCTACGGCGTTAGTATGCCCTGCTGTTATTGTGGGCATTATTGATGTATCAGCAACACGAAGACCTGTAATTCCATAGACTCTCAGTTCAGCATCGACTACAGCAGTAGAGTCAGTAGAAGGTCCCATTTTGCATGTTCCACACTGATGTTGAATGGTTGACGCAATATTTCGAACATAACAATTCCAATACTCGTCGCTTCGAAAACTTAAATGTTGACAATGTGGCAAAGGATTTGACATGAATTTAGTTCCGAATTTCCGGAAACTATTTGACTCGCCAATTTTAATCGCCTGAAAGTTTTTATTAAAAATAATATTAACAAATTTATTCAATTTAATCGTTAAATTTTAATATAAAATTTATAAATAATAACAAGTTCGAGATTTATTTACCCATGTATTGACTTTGTATGAATGAGGATCTATTACTATTATCATTTGACCCGAATTTCAAGTTATGAGTTATAGAAATAGGTGCCGAAATAATTGGGAACCGACTGTATGTTATGTTCAAAAATATCCGACGAGTCTCCACCTCTATAGCGAGTGTGGAAAGAATTGGTTAATTTGCTATTTCTTTCGAAAACCGTGAAAGCTACAGAAAAATGCTCTGAGCATGAGTTAAAGTACATGCAATTACCTTTGCAATGATACACAGTGTCTGTAAATATATTTATTGGTAGATTTCACCCTTGGGCCAAAATAAAATTATGGTTTTGTTGTTTTTAGACATTTACCATTTTTAATATAGCTGCTTGTATTTCGACTGGTGTAGTGGTTAGTGCACAGGGTCATGGGTTCGAGAGTCACCGTGAAAAAATTCAGTTTGTGGTCTTTTTCGAACTCAAGACCCATGTGACGAACTATGATCTCAACTCAGATGTTAAACGAGTACCCATTAATGGGGATAAATAACTCTCCTGACTCCTGAGCGTGCTGTTAATCTGAACACCTCAGCAAAAAAAGCAGTTAAGATCTTAGAAATTGGATGTCACTAGCTCATCTGCGTTTATCTGCACTATACAACGATTGTGCAATTTGATCCGATACACTTCACTTATATTATAATTTTTTCCATGACTTATTTCAATATAGGTAAAAAGAACGCAAACAAAAATCAAGATTTCTTAAGGAAAAATATTTTTTTTTTATATTTCAGCATATTAAAGAAAAATGAGAAAGTTTTAGCTATATTCGGAGGATTATTTCTTTGAGGTGACGTCCGTAACTTGCTTTGCAAAGCAGAGCCCTTGCCAGCGTATACACCATCACTTTTCCTAATATTTCTGGCTGTATAGCCCTGATCTCTGATCGGATATTTTCTTGCTGAAACCATACTTTTCGCTTGTTCTGAGCAAAGTGTTCAACATTTATCGATAACGCTTTCTATTAAACTAACTGTAAGTGCTTAGCCACTCGCATTTCCAAAAAAGGCCGGTCCGATTATCTCCTCTGATGTTATGCCGCATCAAACAGTGAATTTTTCCGAATATAAACTTTACTGATCTCGCTTATCTGTGCTAAGGTCTCCCCAATTGCGCTAATTTCCTTTCAACCTGAATCTATTAGGAAATTAATGGACAATTTTGTTTTTGATTGAATTTAAGTGTGAAAAATGACACCTTTTAATACCCGAAAACGATGTTTTCCATTAAACTGCTACAAATCTAGTTTATTTTTCAAAAATTTTGGAACAAAATATGGTCAAACAAAGAAGGGTTAATTTGGATCGGGAACCTCGCAGACATGACACTTTTTTTTTATAATGTTAAAATTCACTCTATTTCTAAAACACATCAACACATGGTACCATGCCAACAAATCTCCGATTTCATCCTTTCCTAGAAATGTTTTGAGACTTTACTAGGAGCCATTGGATGAAGCTTGGTTGAGATTGGCTCAGAACGAAAAAAGTTTTTCATAGAACAACCTTATTTCAGGAGTTGGTTTGTATGACAGCCCTATGGGCCGTTTCACATTATAAGATAAAACCGGATGGGTGAATTCACGTTGTAAGACGAAACCGGACGGGTAAACTTGCAAGACAAGAACCATCGTTCTTAAAATGTGAAATGCACAATGCTTGCCTGCTGGCCACTACAAAAGCTCTCGCCGTCCGTTTGTGAAATTGTGTATACAAGTTTCCTTTTAGTGTACCCTGTATATATGTCGGACCGAATGGAATCAGACAATGCCATAGAAATCAACCCGTGAAAATTAAGTTCTTCTAAGAAAATTTTTTTTGCTTTTTATTTCCAACCTTAACCAAACTTTACCCAAATGTGTCTCTAGTAAAGCCTCAAAATATATCCAGGAACGGATGAAATCAATCGGAACACTACGTCAAAGGGCTATCATACAACCCACCCCTGGAAATTAGGTTCTTCTAAGAAAATTCGTTTCCTCTATGAACCAATCTTAACCAAACTTCACCCAAATGTGTAGGGCTGTCATACAAACCAACCCCCACAGAGTCATGGGTTCTCGTTATTCACCGTGAATGAATTCAGGGTGTTTTTCGAACACACAACCCATGTGACGGACTATGATCTCACTCAGATGATATTTATGGGCATAAATAACACTTCTGAGCGTGCTGTTGATCTCAACACCTCAACAAAAAAGCAGTTAAGATCTTGGCAATTGGATGTCACTGGGCCTATCTACACTCGAACAAGAACAAGAACAAAAAAAAAGGTTTTTATAAGAAAAAATAATTATTACCTGCCTTGCTCCTCGCGAATCTCTTATAAAAAAAAGGGTTTTTGTTCTTGTTACGCGTGAAGACATGCCCACTAACACATCAGCGGCCTTAGTCCAATATTGGACTCTCGTGCCTGTTATTTATTTTTTATTTTATATAAAACGAATATTCTTATCATAAACATCGAAAACATTGTATTTTTATATAGGTCCAAGTACGGAAATAAAATTTGGGTTGACGTATAGTCTAGACACATCGCATTACCCTCTCCTTAATAGGGTGCCATTCGATCCACATGTATGATTTTCATTTTCGCTCTCGGCTTCCGACCGATGCTCGTTCTTTAACCCTTCGTTAGGCGCGCACCTATTTATCACGTGGATAGGCGTGCGGGCTACAATTGTAGCCCAAATTTAAAATTATGTAAAAAATATTGTTCAATTTTAATTTTTCTTTCCTGCTGGTTCTGTGGTCTCTTGATTGCTGTACAGAATGAAAAAAATAAAATCCTTAGTTTTCCATTAAAATATATACGTATAATAAAAGAGGGCAAAATGCCGATTAGTCCTATTTTTAGTCTTTTTTCACATTAACTTACTTAGGAGGACAAAATAGTTACTTTTCAAAATGAAAACAACAAAAAAGTTTATATTCTCAGAAATCAACAAAAAATCTTCGAAATGGAACATTGAGCGAGAGAATGTAGTTAAAAATGCCCAGTTTGTGGAATTCCAAACTTAGCCCATTTTCGGATACCCAATATTCACAATTTTTTCACTGGGAGTACAATTTTCTGCTAGAAAGCTAAATATATAGTGAGTCAAACTGATTGAATTTTTACTCACAATAGTCAGATTAACTGTTTTCGCAATATTTACGCTAGAATTGATAAAAATTTCATCCAGAAACTAAGTAATGTTAGCAACAGGTAACATATCCACGCTGTAAGAACTGACTTTGACTTCGACTCCAAGTTTTTCGTTAAAATAGTAATCTAATGTTTGAACATTTATCTTGAAACCTTTTTTTTTTTGTCAAACATTTTACTGTTGCTATTTTCTACAATGTTTTATAATAATATTTTTATTTTAATGGATATCTATGAGTAGCAAAAAAGTAACATGATTGGGCGCGCGGGCTACACTTTTAGCCCAGTGGACTTAGGCTCACAAAATTATAAAAATATTCTTAATCGATTAAGAAGCAACATTTTAACAGCTACTGAACAGTTCGAATGAATTCGGTTCATATCCTGAAAATGATCGCCATTTAAAAAAGTGTGGGCTACAATCGTAGCCCGCGCTCCCAACGAAGGGTTAACAGCTGCACAACTCGTACACCGGCGGCACCACCCCTCAACGACACCTCGAGCATCCACCCACTGCATTTCCAGCATCGACTCGAATCTCCGTTTGTAACCTTCTTGCAGAATGTACCTGCCTTCCTCAGTTGTTAACAGGCGCTTTGCACGTGCCCCGGCTCACCGTATTTCCAGCATCGAATCGAAACTCTGTTAACAACTCGTCTCGTTACACCAATTCTCCGACAAACGAAATCATCCGTTACTTCTCGAACTCGGTTCGCTCTTTGCCAAATCGGTTTTCTCGCCTGCGGAGCACGCTTCTTGCGGAATACTTCGTGTTTCTTCGGCTGCTGACAATTACTCCGGACATTACACTTTTCACCGCAGAGCACCGAATTGCATCTCCGTTGATGACTTGTCTTGATGCCTCCATTCGCTAACAGACACAATCATCCACCACCTTTCGGGCTCGCACACAGTTACGGGCGGCTTGCTTCTTCTTCTTTTTTTTTTGGTGGTGCAGAAAGGTGTGAAACCTCTGTGCATCTATGTGGGCACGATTTATGGTTCGTTAATGTTTGTGTCCATGAGGTCTAAGGACAAAAACATAGCTGCTGCGATAGAGTTTTCCCACAGCGATATAGTGGTAAGATCAGTGGGCGCAGCGGGGCATTGAAACAAATGACCCACATCATGAGGAGTACCATCACAGTTTGCACAGATGTTTTGGATGTCCGGATTTATGCGAGAACGGTACGAATTAAGGCGTGAACAAAAGCCCGACCGAAGTTGAGCTAGTGTTACTCTAGTGGCTCTCGGGAGCCTAATCTCCTCAGGCGAAATTGGTGGTGGGCGCTCTGAGAGGACTCTATTCGCACTTAAGCTCGCAATAGACCGATTCACTTCTTCAGTGTGGATCGCTGCGATGGCGGCTCGGTATGTAACTTCATCGTAAGGGTCCCGTTTGTAATCCTGAACCATCTCAAGGTCTCGTAAACCACGCCTGTCGACATGTCGTGGTGGAGGAATTCGGTCCATGAGATGATTATTGGGATGATCCTCACGATAGCAACCAACAAGATACTGTTTTGAGAGTAGGAGATTGTGGTCACGTATTGGCATCAATTTTGTCTCCTGATGTAAGTGATCCTGGGCAGACATCAGAAGGCAACCTGTCGCGATGCGTAGAGCGGCATTTTGGCAGACCTGAACTTTGGACCAGTTTGTGTTACATAAACTATGTGTCCAAACTGGGGCTGCATAATCAGCGGCCGCTCGACCCACCGCTTTATAAGTAGCTGGCATGGTTTCTTTATCTTTGGCCCAGGTGCTACCAGCTTGAGCTTTTAGGATGTTATTCCTACTGCGCATTTTTTCACAAACTGAATCTGCATGATTCGCAGACGTCATCATGCTCTCTAGGTGAAGCCCGATAATTTTGGGGTTTTTTACAGTAGGAACAGAATTGTTGCCAATACGTATATCCATCTCCCATCTGATGTCCTCCCGCCAAATGGTTAGAAAAGTCACAGAGGATTTAGACGCAGAGATGGTGGGTTTCGGCTTTGGAAAAATGTCTGTAATCGTTATAGATAGCGATTGACTTGGAGGCCCATTTCATCCTTATCGTTCCCTGTGGCGAGTACCGTGCAATCGTCAGCATAGGAAATCACCTCGATTGCTTCAGGTGGTGTGGGAAGGCCGGACATGTAGATCTTAAACAGAGTGGGGGAGAGTACCCCTCCCTGTGGAACACCTAATTTGATTTTCCTAAGCCTCGAAACTCGGTGAAGGAGTGCCGATAATTGGCAATCCAACGAACCTCTTGTGCAGGAAGATGCATATTCAACAGGTTTGCTAAGACATTGAATGATTGACCTTATCAAAAGCATTTGATAGGTCAATTGCTACCAGAATGGTTCTGTGACAACGACGGCGTTGATTTAGCCCATCACGAATGCGTGTAGTGATCGCATCGAGGGCAGTGGTGGTACTATGCATTTTCCTGAAGCCATGATGGTGAGGCTCTAGCTTCGCATGTTCATCAAGAGTGGGGTGAATAAGGGCCTCCAGCGTCTTTGCGACAGGAGAAAGTATCGTAATAGGGAGGTAGGATTCCCCGATATTTGCGCTCTTCCCTGGTCTGAGACAGGGAACAATTCGACCTGTTTTCCAGATTTCAGGGATGGCAAGCGTGGACATCGACAAGTTAAAGGCGGCCGTGAGATACTCAATGGCTGGAAGGTCGAGATGTTTCCACATGGTCATCGAAATGCCATCTGGTCCGAGGGCCTTGGAGTTTTTAGCATTCTCGATGACTTTTTTAACCTGGTCCGCTGTAAAAGATGGTATGGTGTCAACATTCCGGCTTCGAATCCGTCTTCTAATTTTGCACTTAAGGCCGTCAGACTTGGGATGTTCAATAAACTGTTTATTGAACAGGCTCGCACACTGAAGAGGATCGCAGGTTTTTGTGTTGCCAAATTCAATGGCGTTATTGCCCTTTTCTTTCCGAGGATTGGAAAGGGCGCGGACTGTAGACCATAATTTGCTGACACCTTCATTGAGGTTACATTCATCGAGGTGATGATTCCATTTCACTTGCGGCGGCTTGCTTCGCAGCATCAGATGTCAGACTGTATGCTAGTGTTTCCTTGGTTGTCCGCTTATCAGCTAGCCGTAACGCCTGTTCAAGTTCACGATCCAGGAGAGCTGTAGCGAACACATCGACTGCTGTTTCGTTCCGATTTTCTGGCTCCGAGGTCGAGTATGACAAAAGAACCAGCCGTTCAATATCTTGCGCCAATTGCTGAAGAGTTTCTCCCGGCTTCTGTGTCCGGTTACGAAGCTGTGATCGATAAATTTGCTTCATGTGCTCGTCACTGTATCGCCCATCCAACGCCTTCACAAGCTCCTTATAAGATGTCTGCAGTGGGACAGGAATCGATTGCAGGATTTCAGCAGAAGGTCCTCTCAACGCTAGAACAAGAGCTGTGGCACGCTCACTGTCCGACCAACCATTTACCAATGCAGCAGCTTCAAATTGTGTTTTGTAGATGTTCCAAGACATTTGTCCATCAAAAGTCGGCGATTTCAGACTTTTAATATTCGAGTCAGTTTTAAATATTTCACTTTTTCTCGATGTTTCGCAGTCACTATTCGACTTCTGGATTGTTTCGACTATAACTGCACGCTGCGGGTGTTGGTTGATGTTGGCTGTTTTCAAGCGCTCCAAATCGTCCTTTAACTTATGGACTTTCAGGCTTATGAATCTTCATTTGTCCATATATACGGGGAGGAATGGTTGTGTATGTCTTTAATTGTGATGCTTTTTGCTAACTAGTCGATTATTCTTGCGCTCGAGTGTGGCTGTAGGATCTGCATTTAAAACAACGAATGTTGTTTGATCACTTAACAGCTGGTCCATTTTATTGTTGTATTCGCACTTTTTCGCTATGATGGTAATGTTGCCTTTGTCACTATTTGAGATGTAAATCTCAGGGTGCTCTCTTAAAAATGTTGATGTTATAGCGGCAGCTTTTAAGAAAAACTTACCTATCAATTCGATTTAGCCTTCTCTTTGTTTTAGTGTGGTGAGCAGGCGCGCACAGAGGGTGGGGCAAAAGGGGCAATATGCCCCGGGCCCCGCGTTGAAGAGGGCCCCGCAGGGACAGTGGTCTTGTAGTGCGCATACGTCTGCAAAATTATTACACGAATTGATGTCAGATAAATTTTATTTAAATCTCTATTTATCTTGTTTTGCGTTATTCAAAGCATTTCTAGGACCCTATAGAATTTTCCTTGACCTACTTTTTTCAATTAAATTTGCTAAATCTAAAATTGGCACTGATCTTGATATATTTTAGGTGTTGAGATCAACAGCACACTCTGCCGAAATTTATCTAATTAATCGGTATTCTCTTAAAATCTGAGTGTCCACTATATGTGTTTTATAGAGAAAGTGTTAACCAAGAAACTAAAAACGATGGAAGCCCCTTTAAATGACTATTTCTTATTTAGTTTCCATAAATTTATATTTATTCAACTCTCTCTCTGATTGTTGTTAACTCATTGTAGTCTTATCTGTAACTATGCTCTCGAACTAAATTTCTCCACGTTTTCTACTGGTTTGGTTTTAGACTTTTGTTCTCCTATGGATCAGTGCACAGTCGGTCTTAGTAACGTTTATGAAGAGACAAGAATTTCGATTTTCGCAATGCCATCAGCAGTGACGGAACAACTTCACTCTGGGCCCTCCCGCCAACTTCTTGAGTGGGCCCCCTACACTGAGAAAAAAAGTAGAGTGAAATCAATCGAAAACACTCTTGAAGGTCGATCCACTCTTTTCAGTCATCAGTCACAGTCATTTTCCATACAAGTTAATTGATTGACTGACAATCTGTCAATTTGTATGAGAAATTACTGTGACTGCGATTGTTGACTAAAAAGTGTGGATCGATCTTAAAACAAATATTTCGAAACGTGATTTCGACGTTACCGTTTTTCTACTAAAATTAAGAACATCGTACTTAAAATAACTTTGCTATGAGCTACTTTGGCTCTTTGCATTCTTACATTGAGAATAGCGTTCTTGTTGTAAAGTTTTATCATTAATTGATTTCATCAATTGTTTTTTTTTAATAAAAATGCTCACGCAGCGCAGCATTGCCCTCTATAGGTGTTAATGATGTTTAAGCATAGAAAATTACCTGCGCCTACAATGAGATTCGATCGCGCGAACCTATGATTCGATGACGAGCGCCCTATCTATCTACCCTAATGCCGCTCTCTCAGGTACCAGCATCCTGACATCCTGTAGTAGGAACAACATTTATAGAGTTTCCAAGGACAAATGTTCTTTTTTTTCAAAGGGGCCACTTTTATTTATATGCCCCGGGCCCCGTAAATCCTCTGTGCGCGCCTGGTGGTGAGTAATTGTATAAGTCAGTATAGAGTGCATTTGTTAATGTATATGCTCACTTGCGAAACGAGAAATAATGTATTTGATATCAGTGACTAGTTCTAGAGTTGGGAGTTTATCAATTGGTAGAGAAAACTTTCGACCTAGACTGAGCAATATCATCACCCAAGTAACAATTTCATCCCTATAATACTTCGTAAAATATTCTCTTCTAACGACAATAGGGGCACTTTACAGGGAATAAACACTGAATAATAGTCCAATAATGGCATCTGGCGCTGTTTTTTGATCCAATAGAACCTCATTGTAGCACTGAATTACGCTTCGACAAAGACATACATCATGTGTTATGTCATCATTTTCTGTCATTTTCTCGCGATTGCAAAAAAAAAGCTAAAAATAAATAATTCCGCAGCCAGCGTCGAACCAGCGACTGTCGTACGCCAGTCCGACGCCCTAACCACTCGGCCAACCTCACATATATGTTATCTACAAGTGCTCGACACTTCTTTATCGACCCTTCTCCTATCCACCTTCTTATTTATAGTTGAAGCTAATTAAATTCACACATTCTTCAATAAAATACAGACATTTTCTGCGCTGAGATTATCTTAATTGATTCATAAGCTAACAAGGAGTGAGGAAATGTTGGTTTCAAGCAATATTTCAATGAATTCAATTCAAGAAACGTGGTATTCCAGAGCACTTCATAAGTGTCAATTCAGTAAATCACAAAGTCCATCCTTCTATAAAACTACGGTGAACAATTTATTGGATGACCATACGAATGTCACACTATAAAAATGACACCGACTGTGCTATAGAAGAATATAATGCATGTGTGTGAGTTAACTTGGAGAGACCATTGCATGTGTGTGCTGTATCATCCAATCAACACAAGAGTGGAGTATTTAAAGGAGTACGTTTTTAGGTTAACGTTTAGAGACAGTTTTATCGAAGTTTTATACCACCATCTTTAAATTTATTCCATAATGATGATATAAGCTTTCCGGGAAATACTTTAAGGATGTTTTATCGGATCAAAATATTACTTACGCGATGTCACACGATAAATGAATTTCGTGGTACTATATGATTGCTACAGTATGGAGTGCTTCTTTAAAGCAAACGAATTGTTGCTTGGGCATCTCATTCGGAATATCAATTTCAGATATATTTTTAATGAACTTGTCATCAAACAATAATATCCTCCAGTGGTTGTTGTTCTAGTTTGAGGCGAGTAAATTTGGCATACAATTGTCGGTTACCTTCCTCCATTTGATGTATATACACCATTGATTAAACAACTAAAGGATAGGCCCGATTCAAACTCAAATGGTCCAGTTTTTGTAATGACACTAATGGCCGTGTATTTGACATAAAGGGAACATTGAAATGCAGTTGCGAAATTCACTTCACAAACTTACACTCAGTAACTGGATTTTACTTAAAAACACTCAAATGATATAAGAATTACTTTACGAGCTGTTATCACAAAAAACAAACGCGCGATGCGACAAATGTGTTCTTGAGAATTTACTGAACGTGTAACAGCTGACAAGTATTGACAGAAAGGGAACGCATTTAAGCGGAATGTTTTTTTTTTTTTGTATTTCAAACCGGACCATGCAGTTTGTATGGGATGACAGCGGATTTACCTTTCCGTTTAGCTATCTATTCCATGATATACACCGCGGATTTCGAAACGTCAAGTCGACATTCCATTTTCAGAGCTTTAAGGTCTGGATAGACATCGGGCGGAATGAAAATGAAATTTTTGTCCGCTGCGATTTTCTCTATGAAAATGCATGCTTACTGTCGTGGAACATGTCGGAAATGATGGGGAATTCCATAAGCTACAATCCGAGAATGGTTTCACAATTTGTCTCTGCAATTTTATGTGCTATTTTTCGATTCCCCGGTCATTAGATAATTTCCACGATGAACTCGACGTGGACAGTGAATCGGTTTGACGTTTGCAAAACTCACCACGCCCGACGGAGAATATGCTACAGAGTAGGGATGTCACAAAAACCGGACGGTTAGTCCGAAAACCGGTACTTTCAAAACGGTTAACCGTTTTTTTCGGTTTTTTCATCCTCCCGGTTTTAACCCGGACGGTTGTTTGCCCATCCGGTTAAAACCGAAAAAAAAACTTTCCAAATTCATAAAATTTTTATATTTTCTTGATTTGTCAGTCTGTAATTCTATTGCTTGTCTTCTATGAAAAATTTCGTATTTCCGAACACTCTCCTTAGTGCTATTATTCCAGGAACCATCGCTTCGTCAAACTACCGCTCCTTGCATTTTTCCTTTCCAAGGCAGATATTGCTTAGGTTGCGTGTCACACGAGTATCTTTTGTGCGTCGTGAATGTATATGTGTATCAGATCAGTGCATTTAGAGTTTATTGTTATAGGAAGACGAATCGGCAGTAGCTACGACGTCCGCGTCCACATCGATATCCGCGTCCACTTCAACATCCGTCGTGTCCACAAAGACTTCAACATCTGTGCAGTCATATATTAGCATTTCAAATAGAAAAAAAATGAGTAAGGTTAATTCTTGTGGTTTTTGAATCAGTGGGCTCCCAGGAATCTAAAACTCATTTTGCTAAAAAAATGTTGATCGGAAAGGTCCCAAAAAGGACAAAAAAGGATACTCTTTAATCCTTGACCGGAGGTCCGGATGTGGCTATCAAATCAAAGGGGACGTCAAGTACATTACATATCCGGTGTTTGTTCCATGTTTCAAGGACCCTCAACGGAATAAATCGAGATTAAATGGAGAATTATTGTGTTTCCCGTGTATCTTTCCGAAGCCCTAATTACGAAAGTAAATCAAATTGTCACTACGTTTCTCACTTTTCCGAATCTATAATAGCTAAAGATTCTACCATTAAATTTGCTAAGAAAAAAAAATGATCGGAAAGCTCTCAAAAAGGACACTAATTGCAAACCTTGATCGAACGTGGGCATGCGGGGTGTCATATCAAATAGGACGTCGAGTACATTCCATATCTGGCGTTTATTACTTGTTTCAAGGACCCTCACAGGAGAAAATTGGGATCCAATGGAAAATTTTCATGTTTCTCGTATATGTATCTTCCCAAAGCCGTATTTTTCGTTTTAGCCCGAATTTTTCCATTTAGTGTCCTTGAAACAGGAAACAAACACCGGATATGCAATGCACTCGACGTCCTCTTTGACATGACACGCATGCTCACTTTCAAACAAGGTTTGTAATTAGTGTCCTTTAATCTCCTTTTTCAGAGCTTTCCGATAATTTTTTTCTTAGCAAATTTAATGGTAGAATCTTAACCTATCATAGATTCGGAAAAGTGAGAAACGTAGTGACAACTTGGATTATTCTCGTAGTTATGGCTTTGGAAAGATACACGGAAAACACAATAATTTTCGATTTATTCCGTTGAGGCTCCTTGAAACAGGAAAAAAAAACACCGGATATGTAATGTACTCGACGTCCCCTTTGATTTGATACCCCACATGCTGACCTCCGGCCAATGATTAAAGAGTATCCTTTTTTGTCCTTTTTGGGACCTTTCCGATCAAAATTTTTTTTAGCAAAATGAGTTTTAGATTTCCGGGAGCTCGATGATTCAAAAGCACAAAAAATAGCTTAACTCTATTTTTTCTATTTGCAGGCCTGAAATGGGATATTTTGACTGCACTATATAAATTGTCTAGCAATAAAACTCAGTTAACTAATTTTGAAACATTATGAATACTTCTGACAATTTTATTTGATTATCTTTTTTGTTCAACATGTTTCTCTTTTAGGGCTCCATTACACAGTCATATTTCTATACGAACATCAGCTTAACGAGTGTGTATGCATTATTTTGCTAAAATTCTAAGCAATTCAATGAAAAACCGGTTAACCGAAAACCGGTACTTTGAGCCCGGTTAAAACCGGACGGTCTAACCGGCTTTGCGAAAAAACCGAAAACCGGGTTATGGGCCGGTTTTTGACATCCCTACTACAGAGTCGATTCATTTTCACGTTGAAAATGCATTCGGATAAGGGGGAAATTATTTTTTTTAGTTATTTTTAAGATGATTTAGGACGTAAAACGCCTTTGTAGCAATTTTCGAAGCTAAAATTTTAAATTCACCACGGTTTTTATGCCGGTTCATTACCGTTTCATTTTCATTCCGCTCGAACTCTATCCGGGCCTAAAGGCCTGAATAGACCTCGGGCGGAATGAAAATTAAATTTTTGACCGCGGCGATTTTCTCAATGAAAATGCATACATACTGTCCTGGAATATGTGGTAAATGCTGGGGAATTCCATAAACTAAAATCCGAGAATGGTTTCACAATTTGTCTCTGCCATTTTATGTGTTATTTTTCGATTCCCCGGTCATTAGATAATTTCCACGATGAACTCGTCATGGACAGTGAATCGGTTTGACGTTTGCAAAACTCACCACGCCCGACGGAGAATATGCTACAGAGTCGACTCATTTTCACGTTTAAAATGCATTTGGACAGGGGGGAAATTATTTTTTTACTTATTTTTAAGATGATTTAGGACGTAAAACGCCTTTGTAGCAATTTTCGAAACTAAAAATTTAAATTCACCACGGTTTTTATGCCGGTTCATTACCGTTTCATTTTCATTCCGCTCGAACTCTATCCGGGGCTTTTGATAACAAAATTGCAGTCAGCAATTTCCGCGCGGAGCATTTCTTTGCGTACATGTTCTAATGCATTTTTTACATACGATGACGCTTTTTGGCATTCAGTTTTGATATGCACACGATTCGTTTTATCAATGATAAAACGAGGTATGATTTCCCATCGACGACATTTTAAAAGAAATACTAACCGTGATTGTTGTTTGGCTAATTTCTTGATGATGGCGATTGAGTTACGTAGGTCGCTGATCGTCGATGGAGAGCAATAACAACTATCCAGTTACTGTGGTTGATAAAATGATAAAAGACGTCATAAATTCATAAATGTACCCTGAGACAAAAAGCTATGCCTTTATATCCATGTGTGATAACAGCATGAATGCCACACAATGTAACGTTGATGGGGGTCGAACCAACGCCATCTAGATATATCAAGGCCGCAACTCAGCTGTACGATGACGTCATGGATCCTGCTTAAAATCTTCGTCGAACACAGGCAAACAACAACAACGTCATGAGAAGCAACAACAAGGAAATGTAATTTAATCTGCGGATTTGACGTTTACGAGTCTACATTGCGGCCTTAATATATAGACGGCGGTGGTCAAACCCAAGAACAAACCAAATACTACGTATCGATTCCCTACATACCACATCTTAGTGAATCGATGGCACGATCATGTAAATACTTTGTTCCAGAAGTAAATATATCGATGCGACCACGAAATAAAGTTAAACCTTTGTTTACGAACTTGTTTTTTTACAGGACAATGAAAATAAGGGATCAGCTTAGCTTTGTCACTAACCAAATCAGTTATTTTTAGACATGTTATCATCATTTCCCCCCGAAGGAAAAGGAATGAGGCGGGATAATTGACAATACACATTTTATTATGTACTAATCTATATTACAACAGGAGGAACACAAAAGTTGTTTTTGTATTACATGTACCCATCCTATTATTACTCGGGGCAGCATTAGTAGGTGACAAAGCCTAACTAAAAAGGGAGAAAAAAAACGTTAATTTAAAATATAGTACTTAAAACTTGTTTTGCCTCCCAAAATACCTAAGGAAGATAAATCTGGTGTGGTATATAAAGTTAGTTGCTCAGATTGTGAAAAATCATATATTGGTGAGACGATCCAAAAATTAGGCACAAGATTGAAACAACACAAAAATGACGCTACGAAGCAGCTGAATGATAATCTATCAGCATTGGCGAAACATTCGATTAAAAAACCCCATCATTTTAATTTTGAAGATGCAAAATTACTCGCCAATCAACCTAATAAAAGTAAGCTTCAAATACATGAGGTCAATCAAATAATAATCCATGAAAACGAAATATGTAATGAAAAAACTGACAAAAAGCATTATTTCGATGTGTATATAAATTTAATAAAGAATTGTAGATAATTTTTGCACCGCGTGTTTGTTTCTTTATACACATAATTGCCTACTTATTTATTTTTAAAGCGTTTTTGTTCTCTATACAGGGTGTCCCGCAACCGGTGGTACATAGGATAATGGGAGATAGTACAGCTCATTTGAGGACAATAAATGTTCTACACGACCCCTCTATCTTTAACCGTTAGAAAGTTATAGCATTTTTTGATAAAAGTGTCAGAAACCCCGACTTGCCGAGCAAAATCACTATTTGCCACGCTCCCAAATATTGGATCCGAAATTTGACTTCACTTTCTGAAACTGCACAAAATTCTACATAAAATAACGGTTTTGCCAATTAAATTATTTAAAAACCTACCCAGATACAACCACTCAAACTTTAAAGAAATTTGGAAATTGATATTTTCTTGTAAATTCAAATTGCAAAATCGTAACGGTACTTTGAACTGACAAATGTGCAAAGTTTACAAAAGTTGCATCATTATGTCAGCTTTCGAACGACATATAAAAAATAGGGTCTTAAGGACTGAAAAATTGAAAATATTACGTGTTTAACAGAAAAAAACATGGTCTCAAGAGAAATTCAAAGTATACATTTTATTAAGTAAACAATATTTTTTTTATAAAAACTAAAAAGAAAGATTATTGAGAATAGGAACTTTTATATTATAAATGCTGTTCAAAGTGTCCTCCTCCATATCGGACACAAATTCGGCACCTTCTACCAACAGAAGAGACCGCCTTAAGCATCTCTTCCCTTTTTTCGCGCAAATTATTGCAAGCCATTTTAATTTTTTGCAAAAGATGTTCCCGGGACACTATTGGCTCATCGTAAACTTCATTTTTGAGTCTACCCCATACATGGAAATCAAGCGGCGTTAAGTCGGGACTTCTAGGAGGCCAAGCGACAGGCCCGTATCGTCCAATCCATTTTTCATGGAACTCACTATTCAAAAATTCCGTAACAATTCTTCCGCTGTGAGCCGGACATCCGTCCATTTGCCACCATATTTCTGATAATCTAGCTAATGGAATTTCATCTACGACCTTCGGCACGACTTCTGTTTCGAGAATCTGGTGGAACGCGGATGAATTGAGTCTTTGAGGAAGAATAATTTCAGGTAGTAGTTCATCTCCAAGAACACCGATCCAGATATTTGCACTAAACTCGTGCTGGTATCTCGAAGTACGAGTTTCGCGGGGGTTCTGATGAGACCAGAAATGGGTGTTGCGGGTATTGAATACACCACTCCGAGTAAAAGTAGCCTCATCTGTCCATATTATTTTTCTTTGGAAGTGCCGATCCGCTGCCAATCTTTGTATGAACCAACTACAGAAAGTCCTTCTTCTTTCAAAGTCGGAAGGCAGTAGATCTTGCACTTCCGTTAAATGATATGGATATTGACTATCCTCTTGTAGTGTTCGGTGAATTGTCATACGAGGCACACCCATTTGAATAGCCGCCCTTCTCGTGCTTGAATCCGAGTTCGTCCTGAAGTGACGAAGAATTTCTTCTTGCAGCCGTGCCGTAGTACGTTGACTTCGCTCTAACGTGTAATGGTTCGGTGTTCTACCAGTTTGTCGCAGTGTGTTAAACGCCCTAACAAACGTTCGGATGTCCGGAACCTGTCTTTGGGGGAAGCGACGACCATACTCGCGAACTGCTTCGCGTCCGTTACATCCAGCTATACCATACACCAACACGATATCAGCGTACTCGATATCCGAATATTTTGTCGCCATCTAATAAAACATCACACTAATAACGATTTTAATAAATACTACTAATAATAATACCTGTTTTAATATTAACGTTCTAGCAACAGATCAATTGTGTGATAATCAATGCTAATCAGTTGAATTAAACTGGTGGAATAACGAACTGAAGCAAATGACTTTAAAATAACAAGGATTAACCGTTAATATTACCGTTTTCTCAACAAGTACATTTTCACATTTTTCCAGAATGAAACATCTTCAAGGCAAAGTTCGTTGACACCTTAATTTCACTATTTTTTGAAAACCATTAATAATAATTGAAGTATGTATGTATTTTAATTAGATTTGTTCTGCTTTAGTTTCGCGTTTTTTTTTCTTTTACACGTAATATTTTCAATTTTTCAGTCCTTAAGACCCTATTTTTTATATGTCGTTCGAAAGCTGACATAATGATGCAACTTTTGTTAACTTTGCACATTTGTCAGTTCAAAGTACCGTTACGATTTTGCAATTTGAATTTACAAGAAAATATCAATTTCCAGATTTCTTTAAAGTTTGAGTGGTTGTATCTGGGTAGGTTTTTAAATAATTTAATTGGCAAAACCGTTATTTTATGTAGAATTTTGTGCAGTTTCAGAAAGTGAAGTCAAATTTCGGATCCAATATTTGGGAGCGTGGCAAATAGTGATTTTGCTCGGCAAGTCGGGGTTTCTGACACTTTTATCAAAAAATGCTATAACTTTCTAACGGTTAAAGATAGAGGGGTCGTGTAGAACATTTATTGTCCTCAAATGAGCTGTACTATCTCCCATTATCCTATGTACCACCGGTTGCGGGACACCCTGTATACACTTATTAGTAAAGTGATTTTAGCTGAAAAAATGATGAAACCCAAACATCCAAAAAAAGAGCTGACTTTTGATGCCAAATTGTTCTATGGCCTGACCGCATTACGCAGAAAAAAGTTAGACTTTTTTGCGCGTCACATTTGGGGGGGAGGGGGTGGCAAAGGGGTAAAATTATGATTTTTCGCCAATATCTTGTTAACTGTAATATTTACAGCAAAATGTTCTGAGGACGATTTAAACTACACAAAATTTCCTTTCTAATGATATATTATATCATATACCTTCTCTTGGCAGATTATATACTAGACCATAAAAGATTTGGTGTAATTTAGATTTTTTAATAGTTACATTTGGCGCTCTAGCTCCTGAAGTAATTTAATTGGAGCCATGGTAATTGGGATAACTATTCCTAACAATATATAGCTGTCCCACAGGGAGACTCAGGCTGCCCCGACAAAGCATTCCCCTATACTCCCTATTAACATTTAAAAAAAAAGACATGCCTGTAACTTTTGGCCGAATCACGGCAGGCGGGAAAATTTTGGTAAACGTTAAGGCTAAGTCCCATTAGACCCTCCACCAAATATTACTTCGATCAGATTAAAACAAAGGGTACCTCCCATACAAAATGACCGGAAAATTGCCTACGAGCAGAACTTTAATTTTGGTTGACTTGTTCCCTTATCTTCTATATATATAAAAATGGACGTGTATTTGTGTCTGTTGCCAGTAAACTTCTAAACCACTGGACCGATTTGGATGATTCTTTTTTTGTTTTATCCGTCTTACATTGGAGAAGGTTTGTGGACCAAAAATTTTTTGAAAATATCAAAGGAAGTGGTGGTAAATATCGAAATTCCATTTTGTCTGAGAGTAAGTGATTAAACCTACTCGATTCATTCGCTTTAAATTTTTATACGTGTACTAAATGAAATCGAACCGGCTTTAGGATATGATCCTTCCTAGAGGAAATTATATAAAATTCTCCTCAAAATTTTGTTTCCAAACTCCTTCGAAACGGCTGGACCGATTTTTATGAAATTTTGTATATATCCTTGCTAGGTATGGTAATCGGTCGTAAACTATATTTCATGCCCCGAAGTGGCCCCCTCTTCTTTTTATCGTTAAATTAGTATTTTGTACAATAAGTGATTAAGCCGACTCGATTCATCGCTTTAAATTTTTATACGTGTACTAAATGAAATCGAACCGTCTCAAGGATATGATAGAAATATGATGATATGACGTATTATAATGGAGCCATAATCTTCTATCTATCTATCTTCTATCTATATATAAACATGAATGTGTATTTGTGTCTGTGACTATAGTAAACGTCTAACACTGGACCGATTTGGATGATTCTTTTTTTATTTTATCCGTCTTTCGTTGGAGAAGGCTTATGGACCAAAAATAAATATCGAAGGTCCGCAATCCTTTGGCGGAGTGACACTATTGAGGTATCGCCGGACTTGCCACAAAATTGCTTAAAGGGTCATTGTACCCTCTTCCCAAATCAGAGCACAGGGTGGTCGGAAATCCGTCGAGATCTCCGATAAATTGTATTCAAGGTGACTAGGTTTTTAGTTTTTATACGCATACATCCTGGATGTTGTCACAGCAATTTCAAAATCAACTTCGTACTACTTCGGAAATCCGTCGATATCTCCGCAATCCTTTGGCGGAGCGACACTATTGAGGTGTCGCCGGACTCGCCGCAAAATTGCCTAAAGAGTAATTGGACCCTCTTCCCCAATTAGAGCACAGGGTGGTCGGAAGTCCGTCGATATTTCCGATAAATTACATTCAAGGTGACTACGTTTTTACGTACATACATCCTATATGTTGACAACAGAATTAGCTATATATTGCTGTGACACAGCAATTTCACAATCAACTTCATACTACTTCAGAAATCCGACGATATCTCCGCAATCCTTTGGCGGAGTGACACCGCCGGACTCGCCGCAAAATTGTCTAAAGGGTTATCCGACCCTTTTCTCCGAACAGTACACAATAACCGTCAACCTGGATGTATGATGGTTTCTAGGTTAATATGAACAGTTTTTAATATGTGGCGCGCGCACATTTTATAGCAATATTTATTTATTTATTTATTTTTAATAAGATCGTACATAATACAATTATGCAGTTCTTAAAAATATCTTAAGCGCTAGCTGCCTTGGCCTTCGGCTTAAACTATGTTAAAATGAATGTTTTAATAATGTTTATGTTTTAGAAGGTGTTACATTTGTATGCTTAGTTCACTAATAAATTTGTAGATCATAATTATGTTATTTATATTGTTGGTTTTCAAAAGTTGTGTACATTCGCGAGGTAAATTGTTTCGGTTGTTAAAATTGTTTCCGGCAGGGCAGTCGTTAAGAATATGGGGGACACTTAATAACCTGTTCAGGTTACATAGGTTGCAGATGGGCTTGGACTTTTTTTCCATTAGATATTTGTGTGTTGCGTTTGTGTGTCCAAAACGTAGTCTACTAAAGATGATTGCTTGCAATAAAAACGTGCGATGTGTGCTTAATTCTTCACATTAAACTGAAATATATAATTAAAATTTAGTTTTTGATTATGTCTCCCAAACGACAATCTATCGGTCGATCAGCATCGAGTATTTCTTTCATTTACCATATTGGAATCAGTAATACTAATTAATGATTTTTGAAATAACTCACGCAATAACACTCCCAATATTTTTGAAGGGCAAGTGCAGTCTGATCAGTCAGTGGGGTTGAGTATGTTGTTGTTGCCTTGACCCCTAAGTAGTGGCGCGATGCAAATTATTTATCGCTTTGTTTCCATATGCACTTTAGTTTCATCGTCGATACGTCGATTCCAATAAATTATAATTAACAGGTTGATTGGCATTCAAAATCGCTCATAAGGTTAAATTAGTGTCAAGCTGTGAGCAAAGCGAACAACGCGAGCGTAGCGAGCACTAGATAAGAGAGCGAGCGAAGCGAGCTCTCTCAGCTAGTTTCTTAATAAACTAGTGGCATTGAACTTGAATAATTTGTATGGGAGTTACCCTTTGTTTTAATCCGATCGAAGTAATATTTGGTGGAGGGTCTAATGGGACTTAGCCTTAATGTTTACCAAAATTTTTCCCGCCTGCTGTGATTCGGCGAAAAGTTACAGGCATGTCTTTTTTTTAAATGTTAATAGGGAGTATAGGGGAATGCTTTGTCGGGGCAGCCTGAGTCTCCGTGTGGGACAGCTATATATTGTTAGGAATAGTTATCCCAATTACCATAGCTCCAATTAAATTACTTCAGGAGCTAGAGCGCCAAATGTAACTATCAAAAAATCTAAATTATACCAAATGTTTTAAGGTCTAGTATATAATCTGCCAAGAGAAGGTATATGATATAATATATCATTAGAAAGGAAATTTTGTGTACTTTAAATCGTCCTCAGAACATTTTGCTGTAAATATTACAGTTAACAAGATATTGGCGAAAAATCATAATTTCACCCCTTTGCCACCCCCTCCCCCCCCCCCAAATGTGACGCGCAAAAAAGTCGAACTTTTTACTGCGTAATGCGGTCAGGTCATAGAACAATTTGGCATCAAAAGTCAGCTCTTTTTTTGGATGTTTGGGTCTAGAGCTAAAGTCACTATACTATATGTGTTTTATTTATTTTTAAAATTTGTTTACCGCGTTTTGTCTCTATATACATTTAATTGTTTAACTTATTTAATTTTTTTACCGCGTTTTTGTCCCTATATACACTTAATTGTTTAATTTAATATTAATATTTAATTTTTTACAGCGTTTTCGTCCCTATATACTCTTATTTATTTAATTTATTAATTTTTTTCCGCGTTGTTGTCCCTATTTACACTTATTTGTTATTCCATTCTATTTTTCAAATTGTTTTTTTTACCGCGTTTTGTTGTTATAGATATACATGTAATTATATATACACATACTATTGTGTATATTTTTGTTCTTTTTTTCACTGTTTAAGTTGACATTTACAAAAGAACCTTTGTGCAATATTGTTCCAACAAAATTTTACAATTTTTAAATACATCTAAGTTCTTAAGGTATGCATTATATTAAATTAAGATAACTTTTATAATTGAAGCATCATTGTTTATGCAGATTGAAATAACCCTGAGGATGGGCCCACCGGCCTGAAATATATTGGTTTTTTGCACATAACATTTTGTTTTTAACTATCGCGAACCATTCTTCTTTGGAGGCAACACAATCATCACCACATAGTTAATTTTCATGTTGTTTGTAGGGGAGAGAGCGTATAGATGGGTCGGACCTTGCACATCTTTAACATCTTATCAAGGCATCCAATAACTACTACCATTTGATACTAATATGGCCAAATTGAAAATATCAAGGAGGGGTAATTTGTATGAGAGGTAGTGGAACCCTCAGATTTGGCCCATTTTATCAAAACAAGCATCTTCATTATTTCGGGAGTTATCGTGAGAACAGACAGACACACGGACATACTGACAGACATGGCTTATTCGAATCAGGGACTGACCCTGCTCATTTATATTGAGTAGAGCCCCGATATTCCGGATTGCTTGGGACCAGACCAGGGTTGCCGTTTTCAGATTTCTAAGTGTAACATTTATATCATAAAATTGTAATATTTTTAGGTTCAGTGTAACAAATTTGAAAATATCGGTTTTAATGAACAAATTAAGCAATAAATGTGCGAAAGTCCAAAATAAATTACCAATTGCTCGCGAAAATAGTGAGGTGTTATAAATTAAAACAAATGAGACCGAGGCTAATTTCGGGCGCAGCCGAAATTTGAATACCCGTCACATTTGAATGCAACTTAAGCTTCTTTTGCGTTAAAATATGACCTGCTCCAATTCCATCTGTTCCTGGATACGTTGAGGCTAATCCAAGAACTCACTTGGATGAATTTTGCTTAAGATTGAAAAAGAAAACAAGCTTTTCTGACAAGAACCTAATATTTGGGGGTTGGTTTGTATGACAGCCCTATGACGTAATGTTCCGATTCCATCCATTCCTAGATATGTTTTGAGGCTTTACCATGAACGCATTTAACGTCTGTGGTGTGGGGGTAGTATAAACCTCAGTGTTGCTGGCTTGTCATATAAGGCGACTAAATGAATAGGATGTGTATGCCAGTAACTTGCGCATCTGAAAATTAATTATGCTTACGAAACGTCTACTAGGCCTCGGATTAGGCCTGACTTACCGGTTACAACGCTGTCGCACAATGACAAAGATTGGATTCTGGAACGTGCGTACTCTGTTGGACAATGATTCAGTCAGAGGGCCCACAAAACGCACGATTTCTTCAAATAGAGAGTGAGTTTAGACGACACAAACTCAACATCTTGGTGTTATGATGTTATTGTGTTCCGGAAAAGCTTCTGGCAGTTCTCGGGAATCAGGCGTTGGGCTCCTATTAACCAGAGCAGCTCATAGCAGTCTGATTAGTTGGGAACCAGTTTCTGATAGAATAATGACCGCCAGGTTCCGTACTAAAGTGAGAAACATTAGAATAATTTAAAGTGAAGAGTGTATACCAATGCTCTTCTTGCAACGGCAGAGGAAGCTGCACGAAGTAATGATTTAAATACCGTATACAATGTCATCAAGGAGTGTAAAGGTGGCCGTAGCTCCTATCAACACCCGGTGAAAAATAGTGATGCAAGGTTACTTATCCATACCGACGATCAGTTGAGGCGATGGAAAGAGCACTTCGCTGCAGTTTTAAAATGAAATTTGGGGCCCATATGAAGTTTACATTTCAAATTTTGCTGAATGACGAGAAAAAACATTGGCTACCGTAAATGTGTTTCGTTTGAATCCGCGTCAAGGTACAATTCAATTTTGTTACTGAACTGAGTCGCTTGGCGCAATTTAGCTTGTATAATTGAATGATGAACACTGATCCTGAATTAATGAAGGGCCAGCAAAAACGGGCACATAATCCAGGAGTGTCAAACTGAAAACCTGACCTGAGCCAAAATACCCATCGTCATCAAATATTAATGCCATGATTATGGCTTATTCTCCATAGTTGGAAGCCAAAATGCATTCTGAATAAAATTTACTGAAATTAGTGGAAATTGTGCGTTTTTTTAAACTTCATTTTTCGGTAGGATTTTTAAATACATAATTTAAGTTTGCATAAACCATTGAATTCTTGACGAGTTTTAATAAAGTTAGACACAATGTGCTGATACATATTGTGTTTCTCCGATCTGACCGCGGGCCGCACAAAACGGCGAAGTGAGCCGCATGTGACCCGAGGGCCACAAGTTTGACATGCCTGACTGGATCGATGGATGAACATGCACAAATTACGAAAATAGAAAATTTGTTTTTCAAAATACTTCTTATAATAGAAAAATATTAAAATACAGTTGAGCTCTCCTCCACTCTTGCCGGACTGTAACAAAATTGGTCGGAGTGTAACATTGTAACAAGAAATTGAAAATAGTAACAAAATGTTACAATTGTAACACGAGTGGCAACGCTGGCCAGACCCTATCCGGATTATCGAATGGTCCGAATTTTCGAAATGTACTAATTTACACCTTGGTGGACTGTATTTATATCATAACAAAATAACCATTCTAACGATAAATAATAATTTCGTATTCGAAATTTGCCTTCTTCTTCTTTATGGCATATTAAGTTTATATGCCAGTAAGCTTGAGCAAACTTTATGAATTTGCCGAATTTTATTAAAATTTAAACAAAATTTGGCACAAACCCGAATCCGGATTATCGAACTTCTGGATTTTCGGGGTCCGGATTATCGGGAGCCTACTGTTATATACTTTGCCATACATCCGGAGTCGCCTTTGAGGTGTTACATAATATTGGGATAACAAAAACAATATACCCTATGCCATCTTATGGGTATAGGGTATAAATATGCAAACATGGCTCAGAATTGGTTGCTGTACAACGATACCGTGGAGCACCATTGATGTAAGGCGATAAAATTTGGCCCTTTGATCCTTCGGCATCGGTTGGTTCTACGATTCCATTTTCTAATTTATTCAGATTTTTTAAAGGAGGTAAAAATGATAGCTTTGGTTTAAATTTTGAAAATTACGATGGTGCAATTTGGCCCAAGTCAGAGGTAGGATTGAATTTGCTTGATGTACAGCATACTGAAGTGAATATTATCCACTTGACAGATTTGACAGTTCAAACTACCATAATGAAATTAGTGCTTGAAATTACATTGAAAAGCCAATTTTGAAATTTTTCCTAAGTTGGGATATACATAAATACATACACTGCGCGACAAATGTTTAGGTTCATGGATATTTTCCTTTAAAATTATATAATTTCTATGCACTCTGATCGGAAATAATTTTTGAATAATGCTCTCTCAATTAACGGTTATTTTAATAAATATTGCAACTCTATCAAGGAACTCGCATAGCTAACGGAATGTTTTAAAATGAAAATCGCAATTTCCACTGCGACAATTGTATAGGTTCACTTACTTTATGCCTTGGTTACAGGTGTGTGAAGTTGGCGACGTCACATTCGATTTTTTAACTTTTTTTTGCTCAAATCGTTTGCCCATCGTTAGCCCACGTTTGCCCAGGAAAAATTTTCGTTTGCCCACCCCCTCAAAAAAAGTTATTACAAAAACAAAAAAAATTTTGTGAAGTTGGCGACGTCACTTTTTATTTTTTTATTTTTTATTACACAGTTCGTTTGCCCATCGTTAGCCCACGTTTGCCCAGGAAAAATTTTCGTTTGCCCACCCACCCAAAAAAAGTTATTGCAAAAACAAAAAAAAAAAGTGTGAAGTTGGCGACGTCACATTCGATTTTTTGATTTTTTCTTACGTCATTCGTTTGCCCATCGTTAGCCCACGTTTTCCCAGGAAAAATTTTCGTTTGCCCACCCACCCAAAAAAAGTTATGGATAAAAAACATTTTCAATTTCACTCAATATTTGGAGTGCCTCATCTGGCCACCCTATGCACGCCTCCGAGGTCTGACTTGTACGTTTCGATTGCCCATTGGGTGCCCTCAACAACCCACTAAAAATCGTCGTTTGCCCACCCCTGCGAAAAGAGATATTCGCTGAAAACCGTTACTAGTCAGGAATTTCACTCAACAAAAATATCTCATTTTGGTAAATTTGACTACTTCCCGTTCGAATTTTTAAAATGTTTTTACACATTTAATTTGCCCCTCGCCTGCGCTCATTTGCCTAGAAAAAATTTTCGTTTGCCCACCCCCTGAAAAAAAGTTATTGGCAAAAAACCTTCCTCATATAAATTTCACTCAATTATTTTGAATACCCGATCTGGCCACCCTAAATACGCCAGGGCAATCGGAGTTAGCCACTTTGATTGCCCATGAAGGGCCCTCGTTTGCCCAGGAAAAATCATCGTTTGCCCACCCCCTGAAAAAAAGTTATTGGCAAAAAACCTTCTACATAGACATTCCACTCAACTATTTGAATGCCCTATCTGGCCACCCTAAACACGCCACAGCAATCGGACTTAGCCACTTTGATTGCCCATGAGGGGCCCTCGTATGCCCCGAAAAAATCGTCGTTTGCCCACCCCCTGAAAAAAAGTTATTGGCAAAAAACCTTCCACATAGACATTTCACTCAATATATATGTATATATTCTCAAAAAGTGTGAAGTTGGCGACGCCACATTCGATTTTTTGATTTTTTCTTACGTCATTCTTTTGCCCATCGTTAGCCCACGTTTGCCCAGGAAAAATTTTCGTTTGCCCACCCACCCAAAAAAAGTTATGGACAAAAAACATTTTCAATTTCACTCAATATTTGGAGTGCCTCATCTGGCCACCCTATGCACGCCTCCGAGGTCTGACTTGTACGTTTCGATTACCCATTGGGTGCCCTCAACAACCCACTAAAAATCGACGTTTGCCCACCCCTGCGAAAAGAGATATTCGCTGAAAACCGTTACTAGTCAGGAATTTCACTCAACAAAAATATCTCATTTTGGTAAATTTGACTACTTCCCGTTCGAATTTTTAAAATGTTTTTACACATTTAATTTGCCCCTCGCCAGCGCTCATTTGCCTAGCAAAAATTTTCGTTTGCCCACCCCCTGAAAAAAAGTTATTGGCAAAAAACCTTCCTCATATAAATTTCACTCAATTATTTTGAATGCCCGATCTGGCCACCCTAAATACGCCAGGGCAATCGGACTTAGCCACTTTGATTGCCCATGAAGGGCCCTCGTTTGCCCAGGAAAAATCATCGTTTGCCCACCCCCTGAAAAAAAGTTATTGGCAAAAAACCTTCTACCTAGGCATTCCACTCAACTATTTGAATGCCCTATCTGGCCACCCTAAACACGCCAGGGCAATCGGACTTAGCCACTTTGATTGCCCATGAGGGGCCCTCGTATGCCCCGCAAAAATCGTCGTTTGCCCACCCCCTGAAAAAAAAATTATTGGCAAAAAACCTTCCACATAGACATTTCACTCAATATATATATATTCTCAAAAAGTGTGAAGTTGGCGACGTCACATTCGATTTTTTGATTTTTTCTTACGTCATTCGTTTGCCCATCGTTAGCCCACGTTTGCCCACCCACCCAAAAAAAGTTATGGACAAAAAACATTTTCAATTTCACTCAATATTTGGAGTGCCTCATCTGGCCACCCTATGCACGCCTCCGAGGTCTAACTTGTACGTTTCGATTGCCCATTGGGTGCCCTCAACAACCCACTAAAAATCGTCGTTTGCCCACCCCTGCGAAAAGAGATATTCGCTGAAAACCGTTACTAGTCAGGAATTTCACTCAACAAAAATATCTCATTTTGGTAAATTTGACTACTTCCCGTTCGAATTTTTAAAATGTTTTTACACATTTAATTTGCCCCTCGCCAGCGCTCATTTGCCTAGCAAAAATTTTCGTTTGCCCACCCTCTGAAAAAAAGTTATTGGCAAAAAACCTTCCTCATATAAATTTCACTCAATTATTTTGAATACCCGATCTGGCCACCCTAAATACGCCAGGGGTATCGGACTTAGCCACTTTGATTGCCCATGAAGGGCCCTCGTTTGCCCAGGAAAAATCATCGTTTGCCCACCCCCTGAAAAAAAGTTATTGGCAAAAAACCTTCTACATAGACATTCCACTCAACTATTTGAATGCCCTATCTGGCCACCCTAAACACGCCACAGCAATCGGACTTAGCCACTTTGATTGCCCATGAGGGGCCCTCGTATGCCCCGCAAAAATCGTCGTTTGCCCACCCCCTGAAAAAAAGTTATTGGCAAAAAACCTTCCACATAGACATTTCACTCAATATATATATATTCTCAAAAAGTGTGAAGTTGGCGACGTCACATTCGATTTTTTTATTTTTTCTTACGTCATTCGTTTGCCCAGCGTTAGCCCACGTTTGCCCAGGAAAAATTTTCGTTTGCCCACCCACCCAAAAAAAGTTATGGACAAAAACATTTTCAATTTCACTCAATATTTGGAGTGACTCATCTGGCCACCCTATGCACGCCTCCGAGGTCTGACTTGCACGTTTCGATTGCCCATTGGGTGCCCTCAACAACCCACTAAAAATCGTCGTTTGCCCACCCCTGCGAAAAGAGATATTCACTGAAAACCGTTACTAGTCAGGAATTTCACTCAACAAAAATATCTCATTTTGGTAAATTTGACTACTTCCCGTTCGAATTTTTAAACTGTTTTTACACATTTAATTTTCCCCTCGCCAGCGCTCATTTGCCTAGCAAAAATTTTCGTTTGCCCACCCCCTGAAAAAAAGTTATTGGCAAAAAACCTTCCTCATATAAATTTCACTCAATTATTTTCAATGCCCGATCTGGCCACCCTAAATACGCCAGGGCAATCGGACTTAGCCTTTTGATTGCCCATGAAGGGCCCTCGTTTGCCCAGGAAAAATCATCGTTTGCCCACCCCCTGAAAAAAAGTTATTGGCATAAAACCTTCTACATAGACATTCCACTCTACTATTTGAATGCCCTATCTGGCCACCCTAAACACTACAGGGCAATCGGGCTTAGCCACTTTGATTGCCCATGAGGGGCCCTCGTATGCCCCGAAAAAATCGTCGTTTGCCCACCCCCTGAAAAAAAGTTATTGGCAAAAAACCTTCCACATAGACATTTCACTCCATATATATATATTCTCAAAAAGTGTGAAGTTGGCGACGTCACATTAGATTTTTTGATTTTTTCTTACGTCATTCGTTTGCCCATCGTTAGCCCACGTTTGCCCAGGAAAAATTTTCGTTTGCCCATCCACCTAAAAAAAGTTATGGACAAAAAACATTTTCAATTTCACTCAATATTTGGAGTGCCTCATCTGGCCACCCTATGCACGCCTCCAAGGTCTGACTTGTACGTTTCGATTGCCCATTGGGTGCCCTCAACAACCCACTAAAAATCGTCGTTTGCCCACCCCTGCGAAAAGGAAAATTTACTGAAAACCGTTACTAGTCATGAATTTCACTCAACAAAAATATCTCATTTTGGTTAATTTGACTACTTCCCGTTCGAATTTTTAAAATGTTTTTACACATTTAATTTGCCCCTCGCCAGCGCTCATGTGCCTAGCAAAAATTTTCGTTTGCCCACCCCCTGAAAAAAAGTTATTGGCAAAAAACCCTCCTCATATAAATTTCACTCAATTATTTTGAATGCCCGGTCTGGCCACCCTAAATACGCTAGGGCAATCGGACTTAGCCACTTTGATTGCCCATGAAGGGCGCTCGTTTGCCCAGGAAAAATCATCGTTTGTCCACCCCCTGAAAAAAAGTTATTGGCATAAAACCTTCTACATAGACATTCCACTCAACTATTTGAATGCCCTATCTGGCCACCCTAAACACGCCAGGGCAATCGGACTTAGCCACTTTGATTGCCCATGAGGGGCCCTCGGATGCTCCGCAAAAATTGCGTTTGCCCACCCCCTGAAAAAAAGTTATTGGCAAAAAACCTTCCACATAGACATTTCACTCAATATATATATATTCTCAAAAAGTGTGAAGTTGGCGACGTCACATTCGATTTTTTGATTTTTTCTTACGTCATTCGTTTGCCCATCGTTAGCCCACGTTTGCCCAGGAAAAATTTTCGTTTGCCCACCCACCCAAAAAAAGTTCTGGACAGAAAACATTTTCAATTTCACTCAATATTTGGAGTGCCTCATCTGGCCACCCTATGCACGCCTCCGAGGTCTGACTTGTACGTTTCGATTGCCCATTGGGTGCCTTCAACAACCCACTACAAATCGTCGTTTGCCCACCCCTGCGAAAAGAGATATTCACTGCAAATCGTTACTAGTCAGGAATTTCACTCAACAAAAATATCCCATTTTCGTAAATTTGACTGCTTCCCGTTCTAATTTTCAATATGCTTTTACACATTTAATTTGCCTATCGCCAGCTCTCATTTGCCCAACAAAAATTTTCGTTTGCCCACCCCCTGAAAAAAAAGCTATTGGCAAAAATATTTTCCACATATAAATTTCGCTCAATTAGTAGTGTGCCTGATCTGACCACCTTATAATAATACTTCCGGGTTTCATTACAAGGTGTTCGGAAACTTCTACATATTATGTGATTTCTTCCCAAAATGTTGTTTGTAGCATCCTGCGAACGCTTTTTGATGCTAGAACCATATCTGAAAAGTTCACATACGTTAGCTTTTAATAATACATATATAATTGGCGTGTTTTTTGTACGCCGGTTTAGGTTAGTTTAGCGTAACTACATGGGGTTACAATAAAAACATGACCCATACAGGTTATGTCTTCTTCTATTTGCTTGCCTCGTTCTTTATACCTACCGCTCCATGGTTTCGCGTTGCTCGACCTGCGGTGTAGGCACATCGCCGGTTTTGGCGGTAATATCTCAGCATATTTCTACAGGCAGCTCTATCTTGGATCGTGTCATCGCCGAAACCAATGCGTTGTTGTTGCTTTTTCATTTGACATATCCAGGGCTCTTCGGTCTGCCTCTGGCCTTGGGTCCATCAAGTCAGGTTATGTATTATTGTAAAATAACCTACACAGGAGTACAAAAAAACACGTCTAATATTTCTGCTTGGAGACAATGAGCTGGGTGCTTGGGTATCTCCCCTTTACAAAAGATTTCAAATATATTAGTATTGATATAAGTATACAGGGTGTCCCGCATTAGGTGGTCAATACTGTAAGGGTTGATAGCACAACTTGTTTCGGCAAGAAAATTACCAATACAATCGGATTTTTTTTACCGTTACCTTGTTATCGCTCTCTTTGTAAAAGTAATCGAAAATCGTGACTTGTCATGCAAAATCATAATATGCAGCCACCCTGATGACTTAATGCAAGATTTGATTTCAGTTTCAGAAACTACATAAAATTTCACAAAAACTGAAGTTTTTCCTGTTGTCGACATTATTGCCACTTTCAAGATGAAAAGTGATATACCGTTGGAAAGCCAACCTGTTGAAGCAACTTTTGTCAACTTTGCAGAGTTGTATGTATAAAGCACCGTTATGAAATTACTGTTTGAATTTTCGATGAAAAATCTATTTTAAAATTTCTATCAAGTTTGAGTAACTGTATCTTGAAAGTGGCAATAATGTCGACAACAGGAAAAACTTCAGTTTTTGTGAAATTTTATGTAGTTTCTGAAACTGAAATCAAATCTTGCATTAAGTCATCAGGGGGGCTGCATATTATGATTTTGCATGACAAGTCACGATTTTCGATGACTTTTACAAAGAGAGCGATAACAAGGTAACGGTAAAAAAAATCCGATTGTATTGGTAATTTTCTTGCCGAAACAAGTTGTGCTATCAACCCTTACAGTATTGACCACCTAATGCGGGACACCCTGTATACTTATATCAATACTAATATATTTGAAATCTTTTGTAAAGGGGAGATACCCAAGCACCCAGCTCATTGTCTCCAAGCAGAAATATTAGACGTGTTTTTTTGTACTCCTGTGTAGGTTATTTTACAATAATACATAACCTGACTTGATGGACCCAAGGCCAGAGGCAGACCGAAGAACCCTGGATATGTCAAATGAAAAAGCAACAACAACGCATTGGTTTCGGCGATGACACGATCCAAGATAGAGCTGCCTGTAGAAATATGCTGAGATATTACCGCCAAAACCGGCGATGTGCCTACACCGCAGGTCGAGCAACGCGAAACCATGGAGCGGTAGGTATAAAGAACGAGGCAAGCAAATAGAAGAAGACATAACCTGTATGGGTCATGTTTTTATTGTAACCCCATGTAGTTACGCTAAACTAACCTAAACCGGCGTACAAAAAACACGCCAATTATATATGTATTATTAAAAGCTAACGTATGTGAACTTTTCAGATATGGTTCTAGCATCAAAAAGCGTTCGCAGGATGCTACAAACAACATTTTGGGAAGAAATCACATAATATGTAGAAGTTTCCGAACACCTTGTAATGAAACCCGGAAGTATTATTATAAGGTGGTCAGATCAGGCACACTACTAATTGAGCGAAATTTATATGTGGAAAATATTTTTGCCAATAGCTTTTTTTTCAGGGGGTGGGCAAACGAAAATTTTTGTTGGGCAAATGAGAGCTGGCGATAGGCAAATTAAATGTGTAAAAGCATATTGAAAATTAGAACGGGAAGCAGTCAAATTTACGAAAATGGGATATTTTTGTTGAGTGAAATTCCTGACTAGTAACGATTTGCAGTGAATATCTCTTTTCGCAGGGGTGGGCAAACGACGATTTGTAGTGGGTTGTTGAGGGCACCCAATGGGCAATCGAAACGTACAAGTCAGACCTCGGAGGCGTGCATAGGGTGGCCAGATGAGGCACTCCAAATATTGAGTGAAATTGAAAATGCTTTCTGTCCATAACTTTTTTTGGGTGGGTGGGCAAGCTAACCATCTACAGGTATACCGTCAGGGGAGCACCTAGCCTTTCGGCCTTTATCTCCCGGTCCCGCTAAAAAGTTTGGACCTTCGGCTTTTTACTGACAAGGTGTTGTTGTCAGACGGAGATTTCTCCATCAGGCGCATGCACACACCATCCGGAATCCAACCCCGGGATTGCATCACTAGCTGGATGACTTGGGTAACAACCTCCAGCCACTACGAGTCCAACACCTTGATGGGCAAGGACCATGGTCCCCTGGGCACACCCATCCCCGTAGTACACTATTCGCTATGGACTTCTCCATAGCAGGTGTGATCCTCCTTCGGCCCCCTATTGGTTAAGCCTTACGTCGAATTCGGGCATGCACACCCCAGGCTCGTTGGACCTGTGACTCCGCGTCTGTGCAGACAACGAAGCGCTGCTTTTCACATCCAGGCGGCCCCTTCAGTTTACTAGTCAGCAATGCGACTCAGGCAGTGTGGTCATCAATCCACAAACTAGCTAGATATAGGCGCGTAGGCATTTTCCACCAAGGCCGTTCTCCCTAGCTAGCCCCTTCTTGACTCGGGTCATGCGGAACCGTCACCTCCGAAGCTCACACGACTTCCGTATGATGCACCCCCCCACCAGGGGACATCAAAATCGTGCTAGGCATTTAGTGCTTCCCTCCCGCAAACTATGGGGAGAGGTAGGCACGCCAAGAGCCACCCGTGCATAACTCAGGAGCACGGGACCGTTAACGCCCGAATGGTCTTTGTACAGATCCTCGCCATGGCGTATCAACTGTACCAGGGGCCCCCTTGCGCTACTAGGTCCGTGGTGTCGTAAGTCACCAAAGATCCCTGTCCGACTACAAACAGCCTTCCAAGCTGAGTGTCACACGGACACAGACCCCCCTGCGGGGCGGTGGGTGGGCAAACGAAAATTTTTCCTGGGAAAACGTGGGCTAACGATGGGCAAACGAATGACGTAAGAAAAAATCAAAAAATCGAATGTGACGTCGCCAACTTCACACTTTTTGAGAATATATATATATTGAGTGAAATGTCTATGTGGAAGGTTTTTTGCCAATAACTTTTTTCAGGGGGTGGGCAAACGACGATTTTTGCGGGGCATCCGAGGGCCCCTCATGGGCAATCAAAGTGGCTAAGTCCGATTGCCCTGGCGTGTTTAGGGTGGCCAGATAGGGCATTCAAATAGTTGAGTGGAATGTCTATGTAGAAGGTTTTATGCCAATAACTTTTTTTCAGGGGGTGGGCGAACGATGATTTTTCCTGGGCAAACGAGCGCCCTTCATGTGCAATCAAAGTGGCTAAGTCCGATTGCCCTGGCGTATTTAGGGTGGCCAGACCGGGCATTCAAAATAATTGAGTGAAATTTATATGAGGAAGGTTTTTTGCCAATAACTTTTTTTCAGGGGGTGGGCAAACGAAAATTTTTGCTAGGCAAATGAGCGCTGGCGAGGGGCAAATTAAATGTGTAAAAACATTTTAAAAATTCGAACGGGAAGTAGTCAAATTTACCAAAATGAGATATTTTTGTTGAGTGAAATTCCTGACTAGTAACGGTTTTCAGTGAATATCTCTTTTCGCAGGGGTGGGCAAACGACGATTTTTAGTGGGTTGTTGAGGGCACCCAATGGGCAATCGAAACGTACAAGTCAGACCTCGGAGGCGTGCATAGGGTGGCCAGATGAGGCACTCCAAATATTGAGTGAAATTGAAAATGTTTTTGTCCATAACTTGTTTTGGGTGGGTGGGCAAACGAAAATTTTTCCTGGGCAAACGTGGGCTAACGATGGGCAAACGAATGACGTAAGAAAAAATCAAAAAATCGAATGTGACGTCGCCAACTTCACACTTTTTGAGAATATATATATATTGAGTGAAATGTCTATGTGGAAGGTTTTTTGCCAATAACTTTTTTTCAAGGGGTGGGCAAACGACGATTTTTGCGGGGCATCCGAGGGCCCCTCATGGGCAATCAAAGTGGCTAAGTCCGATTGCCCTGGCGTGTTTAGGGTGGCCAGATAGGGCATTCAAATAGTTGAGTGGAATGTCTATGTAGAAGGTTTTATGCCAATAACTTTTTTTCAGGGGGTGGGCAAACGATGATTTTTCCTGGGCAAACGAGCGCCCTTCATGGGCAATCAAAGTGGCTAAGTCCGATTGCCCTGGCGTATTTAGGGTGGCCAGACCGGGCATTCAAAATAATTGAGTGAAATTTATATGAGGAAGGTTTTTTGCCAATAACTTTTTTTCAGGGGGTGGGCAAACGAAAATTTTTGCTAAGCAAATGAGCGCTGGCGAGGGGAAAATTAAATGTGTAAAAACATTTTAAAAATTCTAACGGGAAGTAGTCAAATTTACCAAAATGAGATATTTTTGTTGAGTGAAATTCCTGACTAGTAACGGTTTTCAGTGAATATCTCTTTGCGCAGGGGTGGGCAAACGACGATTTTTAGTGGGTTGTTGAGGGCACCCAATGGGCAATCGAAACGTACAAGTCAGACCTCGGAGGCGTGCATAGGGTGGCCAGATGAGGCACTCCAAATATTGAGTGAAATTGAAAATGTTTTTGTCCATAACTTTTTTTGGGTGGGTGGGCAAACGAAAATTTTTCCTGGGCAAACGTGGGCTAACGATGGGCAAACGAATGACGTAAGAAAAAATCAAAAAATCGAATGTGACATCGCCAACTTCACACTTTTTGAGAATATAAATATATTGAGTGAAATGTCTATGTGGAAGGTTTTTTGCCAATAACTTTTTTTCAAGGGGTGGGCAAACGACGATTTTTGCGGGGCAGCCGAGGGCCCCTCATGGGCAATCAAAGTGGCTAAGTCCGATTGCCCTGGCGTGTTTAGGGTGGCCAGATAGGGCATTCAAATAGTTGCGTGGAATGTCTATGTAGAAGGTTTTATGCCAATAACTTTTTTTTCAGGGGGTGGGCAAACGATGATTTTTCCTGCGCAAACGAGCGCCCTTCATGGGCAATCAAAGTGGCTAAGTCCGATTGCCCTGGCGTATTTAGGGTGGCCAGACCGGGCATTCAAAATAATTGAGTGAAATTTATATGAAGAGGGTTTTTTGCCAATAACTTTTTTTCAGGGGGTGGGCAAACGAAAATTTTTGCTAGGCAAATGAGCGCTGGCGAGGGGCAAATTAAATGTGTAAAAACATTTTAAAAATTCGAACGGGAAGTAGTCAAATTTACCAAAATGAGATATTTTTGTTGAGTGAAATTCATGACTAGTAACGGTTTTCAGTGAATATCTCTTTTCGCAGGGGTGGGCAAACGACGATTTTTAGTGAGTTGTTGAGGGCACCCAATGGGCAATCGAAAAGTACAAGTCAGACCTCGGAGGCGTGCATAGGGTGGCCAGATGAGGCACTCCAAATATTGAGTGAAATTGAAAATGTTTTTTGTCCATAACTTTTTTTGGGTGGGTGGGCAAACGAAAATTTTTCCTGGGCAAACGTGGGCTAACGATGGGCAAACGAATGACGTAAGAAAAAATCAAAAAATCGAATGTGACGTCGCCAACTTCACAAAATTTTTTTTGTTTTTGTAATAACTTTTTTTGAGGGGGTGGGCAAACAAAAATTTTTCCTGGGCAAACGTGGGCTAACGATGGGCAAACGATTTGGACAAAAAAAAGTTAAAAAATCGTATGTGACGTCGCCAACTTCACACACCTCTTGGTTACACAGTGCGAGCTATCATGCGAGTTGGCCTAGACAGCTACTGCAGAGCAGCTACTTGCACCATGTGACCGCATCATACCAGTTACTGTCATGTGCGATTCGGTCAGTAGCACGCATCCGTTACTATAATATTTTTTGTTTTGACTCGGCCACTCGCCCCCAGTCGGACATTCGAAATTGCACCGATTGCTAATTAACAATTGCTCAAAATTAACCGCCGGGTGCATCCGTCTGTAAATTTTGTCGTTTACAGTGTGAGCAGAATTTGAAATTTGTCGATTTATACAAGGACCAAACAAACCTGTGGAATTGTTTGGATCCGAGCTATAAAAACCGAGATTTGCGTAAAGCTTCTCTGGAATTTATTCGTGTAGAAATGGCATTAAAAGACATAAGTGAATTAACTAAGAAAATCAAAAATTTACGTTCTACATATAACCAAGAGGTTTTAAAAATTCAAAAAAGCAAAAAAGGTGGAAGTGGTACTGACGACAGCCCGAAGTACGCTAAAAGCGCAAAGTATTTTTGTAACCGCTCTTATCACGATAGGAGCAGTGTTCACTCGTTCACTTCGCGACAACATTATACGAGACATGACATGCTTCTGAGATGCAACTACATACGTGCAGTAGTTCTCTACTCTGCCGAGAGCTCGCACTTGTGTGACCGGGCGATGCGAGTCGAGCTACTTTCATGCGAGTACACAGGTGCAGTAGCTGTCCACTGTCAGGTCAGCAACTCGTACTGTGTAACCAGCCCATAAAAAATTATCTCGTCCAGGTGAGAAGTGTTTGTGGAAACAGAGGGTACATTCTGTAAGGGGATAATCGCCAATGGCGATAATCGAAAGTGATGGCCTCGTCAGGCGACAATTTATTAATGGGTTTTTACGTGTGTACGAAAGAGATAGCTACTACTACCCAGAGGTCGAAAAGCGACAGAGCTTTTTTTGAGATCATCTAAGGCGATAATCGTCCATAACTGTCGCCAATTGCGATCACTTTCTAGCGACAGCATTGATACTGTCGCTTTCATACAAAATTCGAAAAATAACGGAAATGACTTGAGAAGTTCATATAATTTCGACATTTTTTAAGTTGTTGGTGTGAAGGAATAAACAAAAGGGCGCTTTTGGAGGATGTGTGTGAATTATTTATGATGTAAGAGCTTAATATTTTACTACAAAATTGAGGGAATGGACTAATTCAAGAGGACAGGAGCGCTGCACTTCATCGGATAAATGACTCAGTTTTGCGGGTACAATCTATGATCATGTAATATACATACATACATATATATGTACATTTTATGGCTAAGTTGCGGGTATAGATACTTGGTGGATGCTAGTCATTTATACATAATGATTGCTACATGTATGTATATTGTATGTTGGTGCGTGAAATTGGCGTTGGCGTGAGGATGTACATTTTTTTAAAGAACATAGATGCGATAGTAGATAGTCTAGAATACTGAAATATTTAGTGAGGGTTAATTGTATTTACATTAGAGTAAATGTTAGTAAATTACGATTTTTCTTGACAGGGCGTGGGCATTGTATAGATTTGACACTATGGTTCGACAACCCTATCGAAGGAAGATATTAAGTACGATTTTTTGGTTATCCCGTGTAGGTTTGGGTAACGAAACTCCAAATAAAAAAATGCCAGCTGATCCACCTGACATTTTTTTTATATGAAGAACCTAATATTTTCGTGTGGGAAATTGTCACTTGCTTGTTCGATGTCGACTTTTAGTTTTTTCCCGTTTCGTTTATTTTTATTTTTTTTTTTATATTTTAGAATTACTAATTTATAAACTCCAGACAATCGCCGTTTGAAAAAAAATATTTCAAATTAACTAAAAATCATATGGAAAAAAATAAGCTGCATGGCAGGAAATGGATAACTGCGGGGTAATAGTTCATTTATAATTTTTTCCCGATTTCTCTGGACTGATTTGATTTGAATCCACTTTCTTAGCCAATCAATACCAATAAAAAAAGCGGTTACATGCAACTGTTTTTATGTGTAGTTCTACATAATATATGAAACATATTGTGGAAATACCGCTAACGCATCGAACAAATATCTTCGTACACGCTCTTCCTAGAGACTTACATTTTCATTTCGACAGATCCCCCGATCCCCGAAATTACTGTAAAGGCACGCGCCGAGTCAATTTTCAAAAGTTGTTTCGCTAACTTGTCGACATATCCAATAACCAATAATGAACTTACAATGTTTCGCTTAAAGTTCAAAGCTCTTCACCAAAAACACACTACCAATCCACTATCCACCCTGACGTCTTCAGGTGCCATATGATCTGTAAGGTTCGCCATGCCATACATACTTCCGATCGTTTGAACAATCTTTTTGGTGTTGTGTGTGTTTTTCATATAAATCGGTTGCTATTCTTCATTTTGTTGCTGTAACGGTTATTCTTCATCAAAATTAGCCATGCATGTTCATCTCCAAAAAATATATTGAGTGCATTCAGCGAACGAAAAATGTAGCAGAAAAGTGCTCTTCCAATTAGATTCTCATTCCGCGTGAAGGCTTTTCAGCGGAGGAAGAGGTCGGTGGCGGGTAATTCTTGTAGCATTTCCAGTGTTTTTCCAGTAAATTTCGTTCGCTGAATGACCTCATTATTTCGCTCCTAAAGATAGCTTTATTAGACAATCTGTCATCAAATAAAGCACACACCAACGAACCAAACATAAGCCGCATAGTCACACACACACACACACATCTAGATACATTGCATACACACATTCATAAACATAAAGAAATTCCTGACGCTTTTCATATACAATGGAATCGATCGTACGATGGACGACAATATAAGTCCATTTTGGGAACTCGTCCATACGTACCATATGTACGTTTGCAATGGATGGTGTCGGATGACCCTAAAGTATCTATAATGCAAAAGCGCATACATATATCTGTCTCTGTCACACGAAGCACAGCGAGCACAAAAACCATCTGTCGACGTATACAAAGTGATGACCTTACATGATTCCAAAGGACGACACCTATCATTTTCATTGGACTGTCGCTTTGTTAATTTAGATGGAATTTACTTTTTGAAGAAAGGTTTCAGCGTTAATTATTGGTTATGCCGTGTCACATTGTGTTATTGGTACACAATTGATGTTTCAACCAGAGTTCGTATTGAACTTATGGTGAATTTTTCATGAAAGTGACTGTCGCCTTGAAAATGACGGCCATATGAGATACATTGGGCGACTGTCGCCTTAGATGATTCCAAAATGACGAAAATGACTATCGCCCGTCAACTGTCGCCTTACAGAATGTCGGTTCAGTTTTTTTCGCGTTGTACTCTGTGTATATAGTGGATAATGTCAAAAGGAAAGCAACTTTCTGCCGAGGAAAAGGCGACAATTTCCATACTAAAGCAAGAAGGATATTCAAACGGACAAATGGCAATACGGATTCAGCGGAGCTCGAACGTTGCTAGTAATTTTATACGAGATAGTGAAAATTATGGCCCACAATACGCAGGAGGTGGAAAATAACGATTTCAGGTGCGTTACGGCGCGACGTCTCTTAGGATAAGGTTCGAATTCGTGCCTTACTGAGCGTAAGCATGGGGAAAATTCGGGGTTATCAACAAGTGCGAGGACCATCCAACGAGTTCTTAGATCTTCTTCTTGTTTAAAACGTTTACGGTTAAAGAAAAAAGTAGCCTTAACCCTACAACGTCGCCTACAGCGCCTGGAATTCGCCTCAAGATTCATGAACTGGACATCGCAATGGAGACAGGTAATTACGGATGTAAAACGGTTTTGTGTGGACGTTCTAGATGGGTTCTCTTACTATTATCATGATATTAGGAAGGAAAGGAACCTATGTACCTGTCACGCCATCAGACCCGAATAGGTTCCGCTATCGTATGGGGAGCCATATCATATCATGGAACTATCGTCTTGGTCATCCTACGAGGTCGCCAAACGGGATCATCTTATAAACAGCTATTAGAAGAGGATATCCCTAAGATAAATGTCATGGACGAAGGCGACCCTTGGATATTGCAACATGATCTTGCCCCAATTCATACAGCGAGGGTAGTTAAATCGTTTATTGTGAAGGAAAATGTGACTTTGTTAGACTGGGTGCCCAACTCCCCTGACATTAACACATTAGAAAACATTTGGGGGTGGCTTGTTCGGGAGGTTTACAGTAGTGGTAAACTGTACCCCCCTAAAGAAAAGATCATTCATGGAATTAAGACAGCTTGGTCTAAAATACCGCTATCCGTGCTCTTTACACGATTCCCTGCCTTGAAGTCTTTATAAAATTATACATAAAAATGGCGGAAATCTCTCTCTTGATTACCGTAACCCATAGTGGAGCATGGTGCGTTGGTGACTACCGTGTGTTGTCAGCCATACCACTTCCTAGTCGCATTGTTAGTTTATTATTCTACGATAAGAATATTTCTTATCATCTTCGTCTGAATAATAAACTTGCGACGAGTCGTTCCGAGTTTGGAAACTCGTTTCTGTATGAGTGTCTATTTCACAGAGTGGCGACCGAACGATCACGGCCACAGAGCACGACAAATAAAAATGGCGGAAATGCACATTATTAAATAACAAAAAATGCTCTTGTTTTTTTTTGTATTTATCCTGTTTGACCCTTTTCTGAAATATTTTTCAGCGAAAACATTATGTAAAACGGTAAAAACATCCCTGAACCTAAGCAATTGCACTGCAAATCGACTCTTTGAATGAAATCAATTACTGTAATTTAAGGAAACTGTCCTGTGGGGACTCAGCCCATCCATTTTATTTGTGATATTTAACAGTTTCGAAAACTACATTTCTTGAACCGGTAAGCTTTTTTTACCGTTTCCTGGAAGGAAATATATGTGAACCTAAGCATTTGTCGCGCAGTGTATGTATCTTGGCAACAACGTAAACATTTGAAACTGCTGAAAAGTCAGTTTATGTGAAATTTTATGTAGTTTCAGCAACTGAAGTCAATATTATTTTTTATCATTATTTTTTCAGTATTGACCACCTAATGCGGCTCTATAATAATGCAAATTATACATTACTTACCGTTTTGATTCCTTCGACAATTGTCGCCATATCGTCTGGGTGCTGCAAATAATTTGGTTCGAATAGTGGCCAATGAAAAGGATTTTTGCTTTTCAGAGAAATTCTTCCACGAGACTTAGGATGTTGCAAAACTGGCACCAAGTCGAATGCATGCTGAAATTTAAAAGAAAGTTGTATGTTTGTATTTGCTATTATCTCTTTGTTTTGGATAGCGAAACTTCATATGAAAAAATGCAGGGTAAGTTGTTCTTTTTCATTTAAATTTTGCAAATAAAATCCCCGTAAGGGGGGAAGATAAAGGTTGAAAGGCTTCGGCTAATTCCTGTATATTCTTCAGTTGTGGCATAACTGCGGACCCTTAGCTATGCAGGAGGAGTTTCATAGGAAAAGGACTTCGGCCAATTCCTATGTCTCTCTACGGGGCTTTACTTTCCCGCATTATCCGAGTAACCGCTGCGCCTGAGTGCTGTATTAACATCTGCAGCGTCTCAGGTTACTTAACGTGATAGGTGACAGAAAACATTTAAGTCAACCACTAAAGCAGCATCTGTCGCCCATGCTTGATGACATCAACAATTTAGGCATCCATGAGTTCTGGGAGGAGCTCAAAGACAGCATCAAGGGGGTCGCAGAAGAGGTCGTGGGATATAAAGGCCGGCGCAGACGAGCAGACTGGTTCGACGACGAATGCAGGGCTTCGATTGAGGCGAAAAATGAAGCCTATCGCCAATACACACAACGTGCATCCCGAGCCAAGAATGAAAAATACAACGAACTTCGGCGAGTATCTAATAGGTTAATTAGACGTAAGAAACGCAAACATTTTGACGAGCAGTTACAGCAAATAAACCAAAGATTAGCCAGTAAGAACATTAGACAGGCGTACAAACTTATAAATAATGTTAAGAACGGATATCAACCCAGGACAAGCCTATGTAAGGACAAGGATGGTAACATCATCAGCGACATCGAAAGCGTCAACAAACGATGGGCCTCGCATTTTGAAGAGCTCCTCAATGCACCATAAACATCCCCCGCGGAGCCAGCTCTTGAGCAGTTAGCCGAACCAGGCCCTCCCGTTCTACCCCCAACAGTAGAGGAGGTGAGTCTTGCCATACAGTCGCTTCAAAATAATAAAGCGCCCGGCGCTGACGAGATCCCAGCAGAACTGCTGAAGCATGGTGGAACGTGCCTGACCAACGCTGTACATGTGCTACTGCTGAAAATATGGAACGACGAGGAAGTCCCCGAAGATTGGCGCAAAAGCATAATCTGTCCAATCCACAAAAAGGGTGACAAGCTGAAGTGTGAGAATTACAAAGGCATATCATTAGTTTGTACGGCCTATAAGATATTATCTAAAATTCTTGAAAAGAGAATTAATCCGTACGCAGGCGAGTATCAAGGCGGCTTCAAACCTGGTCGCTCAACGACCGATCAGCTTTTCACAGTGAAGCTACTACTCCAAAAGTGCTGGGAATATAACATCGACGTATACCAAATCTTTGTCGACTTCAAGCAGGCATACGACAGTATCGATCGAAGTGTACTGTATCACCGCTACAAGAAGAAGAAGAAGAAGAAGTGTACTGTACAACATGATGCTGAATTTTGGTATACCGGCAAAGTTAGTGCGACTCACAAGGATGACGATGACTAATACCGTCTCGCAGGTCAGAGTGCAGAATCGACTCACTGACCTCATTGAAACTCGTACTGGACTCAAGCAGGGCGACGGGCTGGCGCCGACGCTCTTCAACCTTGCTTTGGAGTATGTAATTCGAGCCATGAATATGGACAGCAGCGGAACGCTACTCATCAAGTCGACTCAATTAGTAGCGTACGCCGACGATATCAACATCATGTCTCGGGTGATGCAGAAAGCCTTCTGCATAACCTCAATAACGCCGCAAAGGAAGTTGGACTACATATCAACGAAAGCAAAGGCCATGAAAGGCCATGAAAACAAGGACGCCAGCAAATTCAAGCATCACAGTGGGGGACCTTAATATCGAGTATGTAGACAACTTCAACTATCTGGGTTGTAACTTATCAAAGGACGTCAACGAAACCGACGAAATTAAGCGACGGATACAACTAGCCAATAAGACATATTTCTCGGTCCTCCCTATAATTAATTCGAAACTTGCGCACAGGAACACGAAGCTCCGCGTGTACAAAACGATCATCCGACCCGTGCTATGTTATGGCTGTGAAACATGGACCCTCACCCAAGCCTCCGAAATTTTGCTAGACCGATTCGAACGAAAGGTCCTTCGGCGAATTTTCGGGGCCGTTCGCGAGCGAGACCAATGGCGTATCCGGTACAACCATGAGTTGTATCAATTGTACGATGAGCTGGAAGTATCGAAAATCGTGAAGCTTCAACGTTTGCAATGGGCGGGGCATGTTCAACGGATGAGCGGGGCATGTACAACGGATGGACGATAATCGCATGCCAAAGAAAGTGATGAACGCACAACGAATTGACGGAGCGAGGTTGCGTGGACGACCGAGAGCTCGCTGGAGAACTCCGTAGGTGAAGACACCAGCTGCTGGGCTTCCGAAACTGGAGGACAAGGTCACGTAACCGCGACAATTGGAGGTCAACGATTCAGGCGGCCAAGGCCCGACGTCGGACTACCGTGCCACATTGATGATGATGAAATAAAACCCACCCAAACTAAATAAAATAGACGAAAATAATAGGCACATGACCGCAAAATCTAAAAAATAACAGGCGCAACATTCCAACATCCCACTAGGAAAAATTAGAAGTCCTTCTCGAAGAAGATGTTTTGAAGGTCTTTTTCATTCCAAGGGAGCAAATATGGAGGTATTTAGAATGACTTTAAAAATGAAATGAAATCCTTCTCGGGAAGGTATTTAGAAGGTGTGTAGAAGGTAATAGTCATTCCGAGGAAGTAAATATGGAGGCATTTAGAATGAGTTCAGAAGACAATATAAAATCATTTCCGGGTAGGTGTTTGGGAGCGAATTCGAAGGAATATGCCGTTTGTTTTACCGCTAACTTTGCGACGTACAATTTCGTTTATTGCTGGAAATCATTTACCTGCGCAGTACGTGCATAATTTTTGTTGTGAGTCAGTGGCGCTGGAACGAATTTTTTATTGGGGGCAAGATTTTTTTCTCAAATTCAAATTAAATTAAACGGTGACTATATACCAGACCTCTGCTTCTAGTACTTTAATATCCTGTAAAACGATACCAAATAGTAATTATGAAAAATATTAGAGAAAGAGAACATCAGAAACCACCTAGAATAGTCTTCAATATGAGACTAACCTTTAAGTTTCTTTTTGTTACCCATTTTGATCCCATTATAATTCCGACGTGTTGAAGATTATAAACATATTCTTTATTTGATATATAGTTTTATAAAATTAAAGATCAAACGATTTTCTCAAAGGTTGTTTTCCAGTTTCCTCGGGAAACGAATTCTTTCATGATTTTTGATGGATCTAAATTCCCTGTTCGACCTCTGTGAACATGGAGAAGGATTAAATGTGTTAGACATTTATGTGTCATTGTTGAATGTAGCCATGTTTAAAGACGTCGTAAAGCACTGAACGACCTTTCTGATGATGCTGCTGATGCTGGAACTGTCAGCAGTGATGTTACTAATCGTAAACTTGATGTGCTCGATATACTTCCAAAGTGATCAGCAATTTCGGCGCAGCATGTAGGTGAAGCTCCCGGCATATTCATTAATATCGAAATCGGGCATAGCAGCCCAATCTTACTGTGAGATTCTCTACCATCGGCGCGGTTTTCTGACAAGGAGAATGAAACACTTCCTCGTTTCCGTTGATCAACGGTCAATAGTTTCACTATCGTTGGCTTTGAAATGAAATGATCATTGGGTGAGGTTATAAAACACAACGTTTCGCGCAACGTTTCAAATCAACCGGCCGTTACGGATCAGAAACTTCTCCCTACAAACAGATCCCCTAAGCGCCCCCTTGCGAGGCATAGCTTGATTGATTGACAGAAATTTACAATCTGCCGTCGAACCGTGCATTTCCGCCCTCATTTATTTATTAAACTATTTATAATCAATGTAAAATGTATCTGCATCTCGTTTAAAACTGGAAATTTTAATTTTCCAGCAAAACGTATCAGCTGTGATGTGTCAATTGTCACATTTGTCACTTTCCGAGAGATGGCGATGGTAACACCAAGTCTGATCCGGATCTATGCGTTTACAGAACACAATAGGAAACGTTTCGGAAAACGCGACACGTTACGCGAACGTTGTGTTTTATTTACATTGATAGTATAAGTACATGTACTAGCTGCACGTATTCAACGTTCTGCAAACCAGATATTCGATCATGAAAAAAAAATATCCACTAGAACAGGGGTGTCAAACTCAAAATATCACTTTCTTCCGGAGCATCACAGAATATTGCGCTTTTCAAAAATGAATATGAATCTCAGTCACTAACAAGCTCGGGATATGGCAAAATTGGGCTACCTAAAATAGAGAAACTCGAATTCTTTTGAAAATGTTCTTCAAGCAATTTTAGATTCTGTAGAAAATGTTAAAACAACAAGAGTTAGTAAATTATTCAGTAACCACTCCCTGAGAATTTATTTCGGACAGCTAATCAAAACACTTCTAAAGTCTGTAGAGAGCTATACACTTTGACAGCCAATCATGGGCTTGAGAAGATTCCAAATTTACAATGCGTTAAAGGGAAATCGGACTGTGTCCCGACAAACTTTACACGATAAATTTTTTCCAGTGATTGCTTTATTTTCATAATAATACAGTAAAACTTCGTTATAACGCTCTTCTGGGGTCTAAGCCAACAAAGCGCTATAACCGGGAAAACGCTATTGCCGGGAAGTTCAAGAAATATACTTCATAGATGCATACGACAATTTTAGGTGACAACATATATTATTCGATTGATACATGGAATGAAATATGTAGTAAGGAAATGGCAATCAATTGATTACTGGTTAAAAAAAAAACATATTTGTTTTGTTTTAGACTGGCAACAGACTTCAGTAATACTGAGGTTTTCAATTTATTGAAAGATCCTTCCTCTATGTCCACGCTATAGGCAAAAATTGCTCGAATCTTCTTTATTGCAACTAAGACTGCAAATCTTTTTGGCATGCTTGATGCCTCTTTCTTGTTCTCTTCGGTGTTGACGGATGCTGATGTAATTACGAGATCTTCAATTATATATACTTTCAATTGTTATGTCTTTCTCTTTTCCAGGAAATTTGACCTTGATGTGAATTAACGGAACAGCGGATCGTTGTTTTGTTTGTAATTATTACAATGTAAAGATAATGAATTCGTCAATATAAATTGGTTTAAGAAAATGAGACTGGGAAAAGAGCGTTATAACCGGGAAATAGTAACGTTAACCCTTCGTTAGGCGCGCACCTATTTGTCACGTGGTCAGGCGCGCGGGCTACAATTGTAGCCCAAATAAAAAATAATACAAAAAATATGGTTCAATTTTAATTTTTTTTTTCCTGCTCGGTCTGCGGTCTGGTGATGATTGTACAGAATAAAAAATATAAAATCCTTAATTTTCCTATAAAATATATATAATAAAAGAGGGCAAAGTGCCAATTAGTCTTATTTTTAGTGTTTTTTTCATATTAACTTACTTAGGTGGACAAAATAGTTACTTTTTAAAATTAAAAGTACAAAAAAAGTTTATATTCGCAGAACTCAATAAAAAATCATCGAAATGGAACATTGAGCGAGAGAATGCAGTTAAAAATGCCCAGTTTGTGGAACTTCAAACTAAGCCTATTTTTGGGTACCCAATATTCACACTTTTTTACACTGGGAGTACAGTTTCTTGCTAGAAAGCTAAATATATTGTAAGTCAAACCCAGCAAGAGATGGGCTTCTAATGTCCTAGATGTTCGATCCTATCGAGGAGCCAACTGCGACACCGATCACTATTTGGTGAAGACGACCTACAGGTGCAGAATCTCTTCGGTGCACCTAACGAGAATCAACCCTGCCAAGATCTTCGAGGTTGACAATTTGATTGATGATGCCACGGCGGCTGCGTATACAACAGCACTAGAGGAAAAACTGTCGCCCATGCTTCATGACATCAACAATTTAGGCATCCATGAGTTCTGGGAGGAGCTCAAAGACAGCATCAAGGGGGTCGCAGAAGAGGTCGTGGGCTATAAAGGCCGGCGCAGACGAGCAGACTGGTTCGACGAAGAATGCAGGGCCTCGATTGAGGCGAAAAATGAAGCCTATCGCCAATACACACAACGCGCATCCCGAGCCAAGAAAGAAAGATATAACGAGCTTCGGCGAGTATCTAATAAGTTAATTAGACGTAAGAAACGCAAACATTTTGACGAGCAGTTACAGCAAATAAACCAAAGATTAGCCAATAAGAACATTAGACAGGCGTACAAACTTATAAATAATGTTAAGAACGGATATCAACCCAGGACAAGCCTATGTAAGGACAAGGATGGTAACATCATCAGCGACATCGAAAGCGTCAACAAACGATGGGCCTCGCATTTTGAAGAGCTCCTCAATGCACCATCAACATCCCCCGCGGAGCCAGCTCTTGAGCAGTTAGCCGAACCAGGCCCTCCCGTTCTACCCCCAACAGTAGAGGAGGTGAGTCTTGCCATACAGTCGCTTCAAAATAATAAAGCGCCCGGCGCTGACGAGATCCCAGCAGAACTGCTGAAGCATGGTGGAACGTGCCTGACCAACGCAATACATGTGCTACTGCTGAAAATATGGAACGACGAGGAAATCCCCGAAGATTGGCGCAAAAGCATAATCTGCCCAATCCACAAAAAGGGTGACAAGCTGAAGTGTGAGAATTACAGGGGCATATCATTAGTTTGTACGGCCTATAAGATATTATCTAAAATTCTTGAAAAGAGAATTAATCCGTACGCAGAACGAATCATTGGCGAGTATCAAGGCGGCTTCAGACCTGGTCGATCAACGACCGATCAGCTTTTCACAGTGAAGCTACTACTCCAAAAGTGCTGGGAATATAACATCGACGTATACCAAATCTTTGTCGACTTCAAGCAGGCATACGACAGTATCGATCGAAGCGTACTGTACAACATTATGCTGAATTTTGGTATACCGGCAAAGTTAGTGCGACTCACAGGGATGACGATGACTAATACCGTCTCGCAGGTCAGAGTGCAGAATCGACTCACTGACCTATTTGAAACTCGTACTGGACTCAAGCAGGGCGACGGGCTGGCGCCGACGCTCTTCAACCTTGCTTTGGAGTATGTAATTCGAGCCATGAATATGGACAGCAGCGGAACGCTACTCATCAAGTCGACTCAATTAGTAGCGTACGCCGACGATATCAACATCATGTCTCGAAGGTTGGGTGATGCAGAAAGCCTTCTGCATAACCTCAATAACGCCGCAAAGGAAGTTGGACTACATATCAACGAAAGCAAAACAAAGGCCATGATGCAATCGAAAACAAGGATGCCAGCAAATTCAAGCATCACAGTGGGGGACCTTAATATCGAGTATGTAGACAACTTCAACTATCTGGGTTGTAACTTATCAAAGGACGCCAACGAAACCGACGAAATTAAGCGACGGATACAACTAGCCAATAAGACATATTTCTCGGTCCTCCCTATAATTAATTCGAAACTTGCGCACAGGAACACGAAGCTCCGCGTGTACAAAACGATCATCCGACCCGTGCTATGTTATGGCTGCGAAACATGGACCCTCACCCAAGCTTCCGAAATTTTGCTAGACCGATTCGAACGAAAGGTCCTTCGGCGAATTTTCGGGGCCGTTCGCGAGCGAGACCAATGGCGTATCCGGTACAACCATGAGTTGTATCAATTGTACGATGAGCTGGAAGTATCGAAAATCGTGAAGCTTCAACGTTTGCAATGGGCGGGGCATGTACAACGGATGGACGATAATCGCATGCCAAAGAAAGTGATGAACGCACAACGAATTGACGGAGCGAGGTTGCGTGGACGACCGAGAGCTCGCTGGGAGAACTCCGTAGGTGAAGACGCCCAACAGTTGCTGGGCTTCCGAAACTGGAGGACGAGGTCACGTAACCGCGACAATTGGAGGTCAACGATTCAGGAGGCCAAGGCCCGACGTCGGGCTATCGTGTCACATTGATGATGATGATGCAAACTGATTGAATTTCTACTTACAATATTCAGATTAACTGCTCTGTAAAAAAACTGTATATAAAAAAAATGACAGGTGCGTCAGCTGTCATTTTTTTTATATGGAGTTTCGTTACCCAAACCTGCACGGGATAACCAAAAAAACACACCTAATAATATTTTTATTTTAATGGATATCTATGAGTACCAAAAAGGTTACGTAAATAGGCGCGCGGGCTAGACTTGTAGCCCAGTGGACTTTGATCGCAAAAGAATATTAGTTTCAAGGCTCAAAAAATATTAAAAATAGTCTTATTTGATTAAGAAGCAGCATTTTAACAGCTACTGAGCAGTTCGAATGAATTCGGTTCATATCCTGAAAATGGCTGCCATTTAAAAAAGTGTGGGCTACAATTGTAGCCCGCGTTAAAGGGTTAAAACGAATCAAAATTCCTTGTAATAAATTCTAATGGGACCGGGACCGAGAAAAAAGAGCGCTATAGCCGGGAGCGTTATAACGAAGTTTTACTGTATATATGTACATAAGTAATTGTTGGTTCCCGGTTGATTTGCGTCTCCAAAAGTTAATATGTTAGAGGCGCCACAGACCCTCCGATCGGTATCGGCCAGATTTTTTGATTGCGATATAAATTGGAAGGTGTATGGGACCATCGGATTAAATTTTTTGATTTGACGTGTGGAACCAACACCGTCTAGATATTAAGGCCGCAATGTAGACTCATAAACTTCAAATTAAGAGTCGAAGCTGCATTGCATTGTTCTTGTTTTTAATGACGTCATATGCTTGTTGTTGTTGTTTGTTCGTGTAAATCCAGAATTTAAGAGCCAAGATATGACGGCATTGTACAGCTGAGTTGCGGCTATCATATTTCAAGATGGCGGTGGTGGAACCCGTGGTCGTTCTTCATGCTGTGGTTGTGGTGGTCATTCTCCATCAAAGTAGTAATGGATGTCCATCTTCCATCGTCAAAAATGGTGGTTTCCAGTATTTTGTGGACCGTGAGACCGTCAATTTCAGATTGCCCGATAAATTGCCTATAATGTATGTGCTGTACGGGCAGCGATTGTTGCCAATCGATCGGCCGAGAAATCGTCAGGTTTGTGGCGCCCTTTTGGCACTGAAAGCTTGTGAGAACAGTGAAATAAAAAAAAACGCGAGAAATATTTAGTTCTAGTGGATTTTCGCATGTTTGAAACCCGGACGGCACAATTTTCCCGTACATTTGTACACCATTTTGACGTGTTTACAAAGGCAAACGTGGGCTGATTTCCCCAGTTTCTCTCGCTGCTTCCCGGCTTTCTAATATATGTGGCTAAGTCCTGTGCAGTTCCGTGTCATCTATGGAATTACCATTGATCCTAACAACTAAGAGGATTGCGCCGTAGAAGCGATAAATGATTGAATTTTTCATATAAGACTGGATCTGACAGGTGGGGACAATTCGTCTTTTTTACCTTTGTGTCGCACTGAAACTGCGATATGACTATTACATTTTATAGATACACTTCCTGACTTCCTCCAGCAACAATCTTTCCCCCATTTACTTCGTAATAACTTCACAATAACACTTGACAGATGGAGACAACCGCTTTTTAAAATCTTGCCATGCAGTTTGTATGGGTGACAGCTGATTTATCATTCCTTTTTATTTCTCTTTTCCATGGGAATTACAAACAACTCCATCTGTTCGGCAGGGATGCATTCTGTCAAATTTTGACGATTCAAATTTCAAAAAGTTATTACCATGTTACCAGCGCCATCTAGATATATCATAGCCGCAGAATCTTAAGGTCCATCTAGATTAGTCGCCAAATGGCTGTGCGTCCAAAAACTGGCATCACGAATAGCCATTTGGCTGCTATACTTAGCATCTACACTAGCAGCCAAATGGCTGCTATACTTAGCATCTACACTAGCAGCCAAATGGAGACAGAAAATGACATAACCAACATTTCATTTTGGTGTTTTTTTTTTTAATTTAATTATCAAAATCGGATTTCACACAAAAGAACGAACAAATGTTGCAAAATTGTCACTTTGAATTTGACAAGCGGTTGGTTGAGTTGCCATATTGAATATCAAAACTGGACGCACATCCAACGCCGTCTAGATATTAAGGCCGCAATTTACAAAAATTGCCTACTAAATTTGCACTGTTTTGTTGTTCCTTTTAATTACGTCATATGCTTGTTGTTGTTTCTTCGTATCTTTCCACAATTTAGTAGGCAAACGGTACAGCTGAGTCACGGCCTTGGTGTATCTATAGATGGCGTTGGCAAATCCAAATGGCGATCAGTTTGGTTGCAATGACAACAGCCATTTGGTTGCACGTAACGCCATTTGGCGACTAATCTAGATGGACCTTTAGACGTCAAAATCAGCTACAACATTTTGGTTATGTTCTCCAAAGTTGCACTGTTTTGTTTTTGCTTTTAGTTACGTCATATGCTTGTTTTTGTTCGCCATAAGTTTAGTAGCTAAACCAACGATATTAGAAATACCAAGATCAGGCACTCCTTATAAATGTCTCTGTAGTCCATCTTTATGAATGTGTTGAATTTCTTCTATCCGTGCACGTGAAAAAATGCGAAACAGAGACTCCTATCACCGCCGTCTATATATTAAGGCCGCAATGTAGACTCGTAAACGTCAAATCCGCAGTTGAAATTGCATTGCATTGTTGTTGCCTCTTATGACATTGTTGTTGTTTGCCCGTGTTCGACGAACAATTCAATACGGATCCATGACGTCATTGTACAGCTGAGTTGCGGCTATGATATATCTAGATGGCGTTGCTCCTATACCCTTTCAAATGATGGGTGTAAAATATGAAAGTATGATACTCAGCTGGTTTTGAATTAGTTCCGTCCTACTCTGTCTAATTTTGAATTTTGCGCTTAAAATATGTTCAAAATGTGTGCGACTGAAAATCATGCATTCCTTTCTACAAAAAATTTGTATGGAGTGCCACCCCCTTGGTTAAACTATGACGGCATTGTACAGCTGAGTTGCGGCTCTGATATATCTAGACAGTCGTAATGTACCAACGATATTGAAATATGCTCTAATTTGGAGTTTTTCCACAAAAAAAAAATTATTTTTGTCCAAAAATGTCAATTATTGGAGATAATTTTTCATCTCAGATTTTTTTTTTCTAGACGTTTTCCGTTAATAAAAATAGAGAAATTGTCAAATGCAGAGAGTTCGCTGAATCACGGACACGATGACTTCCCGAACACTGAGAAAGCACTTTAGTTGGAGCGTTGGAGGTTTGATGAATGAACTTTGTTTTCTGCAAAGCGATTTTCTTAAGAAGAGTTTTTCTCGTGGTTCGGCGGGCCCTAAAATTTAAATAAACTTAACATAAAAACGATAAAAGCGTAACGATATTAGAGCATTTTCTCAGCAGTTTCTCGTTTTACTGTTACCGTAACTCCTTGAGGAGTGATCTTGTCGACTAGTATCTATGTGTGTTGTCTGAATTTGGAGTTTGGTAGACACACTTACTGAATAATAAACACGCGACGTTTTTTTTTTGCAACGCGAGTTTTGAACAGTGGTTTAACTGTGAATCTACAGAATTTCTAGAGTTATAGAAAATTAAAATAACAACAAGAAAATTTACAAAACTAGGTTTTTATGCAGATTTCAGCAAAATTTACAATATCCAAATTTCTTGTTTTTTATTTGCGAAATTTCCGTACCTCTAATTGTACTTTATTTTTTGAGCGTCCATGTAAACGTCGAAAATTACAAGGACAGAAGGATTGTAGCAATATATAGAAATTCGATTCAGCCAGTTAAGTTGGGACACGCCGTAACTTAATTTTGGACCATGATAGTTGAAATAGAATTCACGCGTCAGCAGCAGCATCGGCAGAATTTCATAGCTGAGAAATATGCTGAATGCCAAGTCTTCTGCTCAACATTTTTGTCAGCAATGTAAAATGCATTGGGCTTGACGTTTCGCGATGCCGATGCTTCTGCTGAAGCGTCTTATCTATTTCAACCATGAGTCTGCGATTCGATGTAAATCCATTTTATCGACAATATCCTCCTCAGAAAACATTAGCATCAAATTGTCTAAACGTTCCTCCCGCATTAACGTTCGTAAAGGATTGATTTATTAATCTCAATTTACTAAATGATCGTTCGCTCGAAGCTGATGTTAATGGACGTTTTCGGTTCTTAGTTTGAAAGCCTCTCTCGCTATTTCCCCTAAACTTTGACACTCGGAGCAATTATCAAGAAGAGTTTGAATTTCAGCATGGTGAAGGCATTCAGGGATCTCCTTTGAAATAATAAATAAATATAAATATATAAAATAAAAAATAAGTTTCGATTGCCGCTACTGAGATTATCATGCAATTTTTCCTATCGGCCGGAATTCGAAATATGTCTTGAAACGGTTGGAGAAGTTTTGCTATTTTTTCCAATTCTTCTGTGGACTTTGAGATAAAAACATCGAGAAGGATTTTGAACTCTCTTCGGTAAAATGTTTTTTCGGAGCACGACGAGTTCGGTGTTGTTTTTTGTAGTCCGATTCAGTCAATATCTAATTTTCTTGCGAAAATCATGGAGCATTTCACTAACGCATTGATTTTGCTGTCGTTGTTAATGTCTTTAAAAAACTTTATTGTACTGCGAATGAGTTTCATGGCGTAATAGTAAACAATTTTGGAAACTGAAGAAAATGTTCCGTCGTAATAAACCAATTCCTCCATTACGATCTACTGATAAAAGTTTGGTGTTTGACAGTCGAGGCATAGCCGAAATAATAGCTAATAAATTCCAGCAAGCACACAGTATCTCGTTGCATTTGGGGAGCACCATATATAATCAAATTGTCAAAGATAAACAATATTAATTTAGTTAGATCCTTATAGACCACAACACTCGCAATGAAATAAGCGAAAAAGTTCGAATTAAAAACACTAATTTTTCACTTATTTCAAAATTTTATTCGTATGCATATCGGCTCCAACTATGGGGTAGCCATCATCAGCACATACTTAATGACATACTTAATTGTCATTAAGTATGTGCTGATGATGGCTACCCCATAGTTGGAGCCGAAATGCATACGAATAAAATTTCAAAATTAGTGTTTTTAATTCGAACTTTTTCGCTTATTTAATTGCGAGTGTTGTGGTCTATAAGGATCTAACTAAATTAATATTGTAAATCAAGACCCCAAAAACTTCGTTTAAAATTTAGTGATTAAATATTAAAGCCCCATTCTGTCAAAGATAAAGTTGATATGTTAGCTTCCAGGCCAAGTGACTTCAATGAAACTTATTTATCTACCCCACGGGAAATCAAAAACATTAATAAATCTTTTAAAGTCAAAAAGGCGCCTGGGTTTGATAAAATCTCAAACATAGCCTTAAAAAACCTTCCTAAGAAGGCTGTTGTAAAGCTGAGTTTTCTGATTAACAGTTGCTTAAAAACATCTTATTTTCCAAACCGCTGGAAGCACGCTAATGTAATACCACTCGCGAAATCTGTAAAAGACGCAAGAGAACCCAGCAATTACAGGCAAATAAGTCTCTTATCATCACTAAGCAAAATTTTGGAAAAGGTTATACTAAGGCGTTTAAATGAGGAAATTGAACGGCTAAAAGTTATTCCAGATTTTCAATTCGGGGTTCGAAAACAACATTCAACCACACACTAAATCTACAGGCTCCACAAGTTTATAAAGAATTCGTTCGCGAATAAAGAATCCGGGGAGTGGTTGCACTAGATATAGAAAAAGCTTTCGATTCCGTCTGGCACGACGGATTATTGTACAAATTAATCAAGTTCAATATACCGGTGTACCTAACTAAATTCTTCCAATCTTTCTTAATAAATAGAAGCTTTTGTGTGCAGGTGGGAGAGTCTCACTCTAGGACTAAGAGCATAACAGCGGGAGTCCCTCAGGGCTCATGCCTCAGCCCGATACTCTTCAACATTTTCACCGCTGACATTCGTAAAACAAGTGACTGCCAAATAGCCTGTTTTGCAGATGACGTTTGCATTTATTACGACAACAAAGACCCGAATCAGATATCATCTAAGCTGGAACATCAACCAATATGCCTATACCAATATTATTTTCGCTGGAAAATTAAGCTGAACACTACAAAAACACAAGCCACATTCTTCACAAAAAAAGGAAACGAACTAACCTGCCATGCTCTCCACTGAATTTTCTAGGCGATCATATTGCATGGAGCAATGAACTAAATTACCTGGGCTTAAGTCTCGACAAAAAACTAACAGGGCAATCACATATGGAAATAACTTCCCAAAAAATGCTAATAATAATAATATTTGCGCCTTATACCCCATTCTAAATAAAAAAGCTTAAGTATGTCTTTTAATATTGCAACTTTCAAATGTTTTTATCCTTAAACATCAACAGTTATTCTTTTGTAAAAATCGAAAATCGCAATCCTACATATTTCCACTGAGGTCAAATTTGCCGACTGCAGATGGAAATTGAAAATGTTAGGGGGTGAGACACCCCCCATACCCCCACTTAGCTACGTCCCTGCCCACAGGTGCCAAACGTAATGATGGGGAAATGGGGGTTGAGATGGTTGAGTCGCACTCTACGATGCTAGTAATCTAGAGGTCCGGAGATTGAATCTCGGCGCAGGAAATATATAATGCTTGGAACATTATCTACACTCCGAAATGATATGCAATGTAACGTTGACTCGAAATTGTCTATAACGGGTGGTCCAACTAGAATGCACGATGTTAATTAAGTGTCGCACCCTAACGGTAAGTTTCTCGCCCAACTTTATTAGACATTTGTTTGCTTCAGTGTTTGTCAAATTCAACCATGAAGAAGTACACAATTGAGCAGTGCGTTAAGGTCGTTGAAGCCTTTTACGAAAATGGACGTTCAAATCAAAATGCTTTTCGTGCACTTCGTGATTTTTTTGGTCAACATAATCGACCAAATAACGGATTTTTTGTAGCCAGAAATCGAGAATATGGACCTGGATGATATGTGGTTCCAACAGGATGGGGCCACTTGCCACACAGCCAACGAAACAATGGCTCTTTTGCACGAGAAATTCAATGGCCCTATTATCTCTAGTCTTGCCGATGTTCGATCATGTGATTTGACACCGTTGGAATTCTTTCTTCTTCTTTCTGGGGATATTTAAAAGAAAAAGTGTACGTCAATAAGCCAAAAACAATTCAAGAGCCAAAGGATGAGATAATTCAGCACAAACGATATTCAACCTCTATTATGTCTCAGAGTCATTGAAAATATGGACCATCGGATATAAGTATGCCATCGTAGCCGATATTTTGTTTCACACATAATTGCCATATATCCTTCTATCATAATAAAAAAAAAATAGATAATTCTCTAAAAACTTTTTGTTTTATTAACAATTAACTTCGAGCATTCACGTTGGACCACCCTTTATAAACGGCTGAGTTAACGCACCATGGACCCACATGGGGTTATACGGTACTGATAAGAAGAATTAATGGTCCGCAGAAGTATAAGTACATAAGTATAAGTTGTATGTAAGGCGTAATCCCTTTCGATTTGCCCATTATCCAAACGATAGCAATACGGATGGGTGACAGGTGAAATTTTACAAAATCTTACCTGTAAAAATGCAACGTGATTTCTTTGTCACGCATAAACTCGAAAACCGTTACCGATCTGGATGATTCTTTTTTTGTTTAATCCGTCTTACGCTGGAAAAGGTTTAAAGACCGAGAAAATTTTGAAAATTTCAATGGAAATGGCGGTAAATCGAAATTTCATTTTGTATGAGAGGCACCTGTTACAATCAAGTTTTCATCGACAACATTTGAATTTAATGGAAATATTTAGTTGTCACTGAATCAAATACAGAGTAACTCCGATAAATTGTATTCAAGGTGACTGCGTTTTTGCATACATACAGCCTGGATGTTGGCAACAGAATTTAAAAATTAACTTCGTACTACTTCGGAAATCTGTCCATATCTTCGCAACCCATTATTTAAATTAGGTGAATTGAAAATTCTATTCGGGACATTTTTCTCTTCGCGGACCGTATTATCTTTGTAGACAAATCTGTAGGTAATGCTTTGGGCGGTAAAATGTCAACCAAATCACGGATTACACCAATTTGCATGTTTGTCAGCTTTTAAACAACGCTTTTGCTCGCTAGTAATTATAAATGGCTTCCCCAGCGCTATTACGTCATTAAACCCATGCGGTTATAGGAAATGGTCTAAGGTTTTTGACTGGCATGCTTCTCCCAACCCAGCCTTGAATTCTCTGGTAATTGTTAAAGCTTTTAGTCTTGGGCTGCCTTGTGTTTTGCATACCAAATAGCATTTGTCCGGTGAGTTGAAAATTCTATTCGGGATATTTTTCTCTTCGCGGACCGTATTATCTTTGTAGACAAATCTGTAGGTAATGCTCTGGGCGGTAAAATGTCAACTAAATCACGGATTACACCAATTTGCATGTTTGCATGATCAAAATCAATGAGAACAGGTCCTACCTATATAATAATTCAAATGTAGACTTGTGAAAAAGACTGTTAAACAACAGTACCATAAGATTTAATCTGACAGGTGTAAAGTATTTAGTTGAAATAAGCTGTGACATTGTTTTTGTTACTTTTTTGTTGTTTTAATTGTTTTCAAGCATTAAAAAACGCCGGCGTACAGAGGGCTGCGCCCGCAATACGAGGGTTTTTCAGATTTTGGATACCTACATACATAGCGAATAATTTTGCACGTATATTTTATAGGTAATAAATAAGAATTATACACACTCTATTAATGAAATGCTGTTTGTAAATCTATTTTTGGATTGGTCTACATAAACGCGTTTTTATTTGGATGAATCCAAAAATAGATTTACTACACTCAGAAAAATTTCAATGGGAAATCCCATTAAACTAATCATTTTGTCCCATTATTTTTGGTCAATAGGAAAAATCAGATGATTTTATTACTTTCACTCGATAAATATCCGTTTGTTTTAATAGTTGACTCATTTAAAAATAAACACATGGTCTAGTTATTTTCCAATAGGATATATCTTATTGAGTTAATAGGATCAATCCTATGAAAAAAAAATAATTCGTTTCACTCGTAATCTGATTGAACTATTTTTTTATATGTCCCATAATATTTTACCATAGCTACGTCATTGTGGATTTATTTTAGGAATCACGTATTTGGCCTGGCCGAGTATTGAACAACCGATTTGCTAGTACTCTTTAAAACTTAGCAAGTCACGGGAAGACAACCGAACGATCTCGGCTACGGAGGATGATGTTGGTTATCTTGCAAACTACATCTATATGCTTGAAATTCAATTAAAAGGCCTATCCAATTAATGGAATAGGGCGTTATATAAAACAAAGGAGCTGGTCTATTTTCGGAATTAGTCTTGTCGTTTGCAGCCCTGTTAAATTAATAAGACAGAAATTATTAATTTACGGGATTCATTTTTCTGAGCGATATAGTTGATTTTATTAGTTTTGTATTTGTTCAAATGGGATCCATCCTATTATTAGTTAATCATATCAGATCTTGTTAATTTAATGGGACAAACGGATTAAAATGTAATCTGATGTCCCATTGAATTTATGGGACAGATTTCATTCCATACAAAGTATCTCAATAGGATTCATCTAGTTATATTAATTATTTCATCGTTTTACTTTTGTGAAGAAATCTAGTAAATGGCCGTCCAATTAAAATAATGGTACAAAAACTTTTAAGTTTACTGGGTCCATTTTTCTGAGTGTATGTATCATGGCTACACATATTAACTGAATTTATTAGCTGTAACTCCATTACCATTACTCCAAACTGAAAAAAAGTAACTGATATGAAATGTACCCATTGAGTTCTTTGATTTGAGTATCCATACGTCCATGTTCGATAAAAACTAAAAAAAAGTCGACTTTTTCAAATCTCCGGGACACCCTGATAGCTTTGTCATACCAACGTATTTCGTTCTGGAGACTGTTACGATTCTACACATTCCTACCAAATTTTATTACGATCGGTTAAGCCGTTCGCGAGTTATTTAGTGAACAAATTTTTAAATCTCCGGGACACCCTGTTATCTTTGTCCTACCAACTTCTAAGTATTTCATGCCAAAGACTGTTACTATTCTACACATTCTTACCAAATTTCAGGACGATCTGTTAAGCCATTCCCGATGTATTTAGTGAACAAATTTTCAAATGTCCGGGACACCCTCTTGTTTTGTACAACCAACTTTTAAGTATTTCGTGCCAAAGACTGTTACCATTCTACACATTCCTACTAAATTTCATGACGATCGGGTAAGCCGTTCGCGAGTGCGAGAGTGAACAGACGGACGGACAGACAGACAGACGGACGGACAAAATCGTTTTCATAAGAGTTTTTTTGAAAAATCTAAAAAACCCTAAAAAGCATAAAAATAAAAAAATTGTAACAAACGATAATGTAGAACATTAAACCGTTAAATTTGCGATTACCAAGAATTGAAATCTCTTTTCATTTAGTTTTTATGCGCATTTTAAGTTTTTAATATGTTGTGGTTGAAATAAGCTGTGACCCACTGTACATATGAACAGCTTAAGATGACCTTTATAGGAAATAGTGTAAGCTTTCACTCTTACTCCGACATTTTTTTGAAGAGCTTAACTTTTTCTTCTCAAAGGAAGTGGAAGTTTTGAATAAACCCAGATATCACAATACTGATGTTTTGTTGATTCTGTACTGAACCTTATATTCAATGTATTGATCCTCTCAGTATACCATTATTGATTCTTTTATATGGACGATGTCCGCTTTTAAAGCAATTTGATTGCTTCGAAAAGGGGAAATTTTAGTGATGATTGCCATCAATATTGTTTCGAAATAATATCGAACCAACGGAATGAAAAAAAGAGAAACTAAATCGATATATCATTGATATAATATTGAATTGTGACATTCATACTACAATATTTATTGCTGATGTTAATTGTGAACCCCAAATCCATGCAAATAAAATTTTTATTTTTTTAATTTTTTATTAACATTTAAAAAAGCGATACATTTTTCATTTTATTTTACAAGGCAACAGCCTTGGTCCTTGCATCTTGTGTGGTATTTCAACATCGCACGTCCTTCCCAAGTGCTGCGTATGTTATACATTATGTATGTCCACATCCAATTTTCAATTCTGCTCTGATACTGAAAAGAAGATGGAAATATCAAACTAAATACACTTAATAGGAGATATTACAATAAAAAGTTTTCACTTACCAACCCAAGTGGCAAAAGCGGGCTGCAATAAATTATAGGGTTTTCTCAAACAGCTCCTTCGTTTCGTACACTTGGATAACTTCCGAATAATTTCACAATAATTGACAGGTTTCTATAATTGTTCAACGGATTGTTTCTTAATTGATTCCGCATTGAATTGTTTCTTCATTATTGTTTTAATGGCAAACTTGATTAAAATTGACATTCGAAATTTTTCGAATAAAGGGGCAAGATAGATTACTGATTACGCGGAGCGCTTTTATACTAATGATACATTGATATTTTTCATATTAATGACTATTGATGGCAGGCATCAATAAATTTCCTTTGCAGAATCAATTTCATAGAGGGGAAATTATTGATGACTTTTTGATGCCGCAGGATCAGTTCCAAAATGCTATCTGGGAAGTTTTCATCGAAAACATTTAAATTTAATGGAAATATTTAGTTGTCACTGAATCAAATACAGGTAACTCCGATAAATTGTATCCAAGGTGACTACGTTTTTGCGTACATTCATTGCATTGTTATATGTATAAATGAGTACATGGCTTGTGATTTTATTTGCACGAATTATTATTAAGTATAGAATGTATTTAGTGTATTAGTAGTAGGAATACGATTCGAATCGATCAAGGGTCTATACGTATATAGCTTTGGTAAGAGTTTTGGACTGGATTATATCTCATGGGGTAAATATATCGGCTATAATAAGCCTGAGCGTCCAATAAAACGTTGAAATTAACCGCGACCCCCAGGTCTCCTAATTCGATAAAGAAGTATGTATGTCCCGAGAATCGATCTTATTCTCTCTGATAAGTCTGGGCAAGAAACTAGAAAGAAAATGGAAGATACTCTCCACAGCGTTTACATCCCCGAAGTTTCTGCAGAGATCGTTATACCATATACAAATAATACATATATGTCCAAAGCTCACTCAAAATCGGGTACACATTTTTTTGGCCATGTCGTCCGATCTGCACCCAATGTCACAAATACGACCATACAGATACACGTATACAGGCTATTAAAGCTATTTGCTCTTTTGCTACACAGTTCAAGTTGAAGAGAGTTTAGATACTCTGCCAGAGCAGGTTTTCGTGCATTTGTCGACTTCATGAGTGTATCTTCTTCCACTGTCCCATGCCATGGGTCGGGGTGGCTTACGCAAAAGTATCTGCGCCTGCGAAAACTGCGTATTGAAAAAAGATGAAAGATGATTTGATCACAATGCATTTCTTGAGGTTGCGGAACAGGTAGCCATGCGTTCACTGACCTCATTAGTGCATTTCGTAAGTTGCATGCCGCGCTGTTAATGCAATGTGGTGGTAGCATGCGGTAGAGTGAGTGGATTTAATGCAGGAGAAGGCAATGCAACTTCCATACACATTTGAAAAGAGTTATATTTCGATACAGAACATCAACTGAAAATTTGTATGCAGGTTGTTCTGTCTAGTTCTGTACTCGATTCAATTAGAGGGATATGAGAACGAGAATGAGTTGAGTATTGATCAAATAAAAATACGATATTTGATCGGAAAAAATCGTATATCGCTAGATTTTTGCAGGATGGTTGGTGATGCTGATGGCGTCCTGATTATGGGAAAAAAGTCCCCAACGATTGGAGGGCTCCAACCTTGGAAAAAGGGGATAAGGGATTATTTTTTTTACTTTTTACCAAACATTTCGAAACCGACAAAATATACAGAAAAATGGTCTGAGAACGAAAAAAAACACATGAAATTACCCATGTAATTGTATATTGTATACAGGGTGTCCGGAAACTGCCGCATAAACGCACCGGATTGTGATTCCTCGTGTGATTTCCAGCAAAAAAGTTGTACGGAACATACCCCCTCAGCTTGACCCTTTAGCTGCCACAGGCATTTAAAGATTTTTGAAAAAATCATTTTCTTGCCCGACTTAAAGCCTAATATCTCCAAAGCTAGACCCAAATAACCAAAATAACCCTAGTTTTCTGCACTTAACGTACTAAAACTGTTATAAATAATGGAGCTAGAATAAAATGATGTATGAAAGATATGATCGTATGATTATGCGCCAATTTTTAAAAGAATCGTACAAGCACCTCACCTTGGCCGAAATTGGAGAAAATTGAGATGAAAGAAAAGATTGTTTTTGGGTCAAATCACGCAAATTTGACTTTGAAGCTCTGTAAATACCAAACCTTTTATCCGATTTTAGTCTGGTTAGTTTTATTTTATAGGTAAATTTGTTTGCTGTAATAATCATTTTATTTCACTATTCTAGCTGGTCTTGCTTTGGAGATATTAGGCTTTAAGTCGGGCAAGAAAATGATTTTTTCAAAAATCTTTAAATGCCTGTGGCAGCTAAAGGGTTAAGCTGAGGGGGTATGTTCGATATAACTTTTTTGCTGGAAATCAACTGAGGAATCATAATCCGGTGCGTTTATGCAGCAGTTTCCGGACACCCTGTATAATACATTAGGATTTTAGTGAAAAATTTGGCGCTAGACTAAAAAATAAATTAGAATATTTTCATTTTAGACTCTTTTAAAAACCTCCATAGCTCTGAAAACGCAAGTACCCCTCCTCCTTTTTCAAGGCTGCAAACCTCTAATCTATTGGGACTTTTTTCCCCATAATCAGAAGGCCATCCCCAAAAATCCTGCAAAACTCCATCGATGTAAGATTTTTGTCGTTCGAGAACCATATTTTTTTTCTTCGGCTATAATAAAATCATATTGATTTAATTGTTTGAAACAAATGAGAATGCCACCTTTTGTATGAAAGTTGGTTAACGAAATTTGTATCAGAAGTCTCAAAACGCAAAAGTCTCTATTAGAGAGCAACGAATATATGAGTTTCAATTTTGGATCGATTTTGATATAATTTGAATAAATTTTACCAAATTGCAGATCTTTAGGGGCAGTTTTAGTTGAATTGAATTGAAATAGAGCTAAAATTAACCACAGTTTTCTGTACTTAAGGCATTAAAACTGTTAGAAATACGGAAGATAGAATAAAATGATGTAAGAAAGAAATGATCTTTGGACTATGCGCCAATTTTGTAAAGAATCGTACGAACACCTCACCTTGGCAGAAGTTGCAGAAAATTGAGATGGAAAAATATTTTGTTTTTGGGTCAAATCACAAAAATTTGACTTTGAAGTTCCGTAAAAACCAAACCTCTTATCCGATTTTAGTGCGGTTTGTTTTATTTTTTGGGTGATAATCATCTGTACCTAATAATCATCTTGTTTTGCTATGCTACCTAGTCTAGCTTTTGAGATAATGACGTTTTAGTCGTAAAAGAAAATGATTTTTTCAAAAATCTTCAAATGCCTGTGGCAGCTAAAGGGTTAAGCTAAAAGGGTATGTTCGGTACAACTTTTTTGCTGGAAATCACCTGAGGAAGCACAATCCGGTTCGTTTATGCGGCAGTTTCCGGGCACCCTGTATATTTTCTTAACTTACAACTAATAAAAAAAAAAGCTATCGGAAAATTGGTTTTGATGCCGTAATGTATACTTTTAGGCCCGTATTTATAGACATACATAGCTTAGCTCAATGTGACCTTTAGTCAAGTATGCCGAAATTCAAAAATTAGATGTCATTTCCAGTAGTTTTTCATTGAAATGATTTATACATATTTAGAAGTCAATGCATCCTTGATTTAAGGCGAAACTCAAGGAGACCTTAAGCTTTTAACACAATTGTAATATAATAATAACTCAAGGTAGGTAACTAGCTACATTGACTTCAAGTGAGGTTGACTATTGCAAAATTTCAAAGTTCCTTGAAACCACCTTAAGTCAAGGATGTATTGTCTCGAGAAAATAAATTATTTCAATGAAAACTACTGAAAATGGCATTTATTTTAAGTTAAGGTATGTTTATAAATACGGGCCTTAGTTTTGGCTAATTTTTGCTATGCTTGTTGCGGCCGGCATATCAACAAACAATACTATGTATACTATAAATTGATAAATCTACAGCTGTCTAGACGGGATCGCATAAATGCAAATTTAGAGAAGGTATTGAATAAATTGGTCGCAACATGTAGGAAGAGCTTTTTCCAATAATAATATGTCAAAATTTAAACTTCCTTTATTCTGTCACGTTATGGAGTGAGTAAAATGCCCGAAGGGCTAACAAAGAAGGTGTTTTCTTTTTCAGAAACTCCATGTCTTTGACCCTAAAACTCACCTCCATTTATATTAATTATCGTCTCCAATAGAGACTTTTCATTATGACATCGGCTCAGATAATCTGAACCTCAAAATATAGATGCACATGCCACAGACGAATTTTAAATTTCGTAGGCGCATGCACAGCAACGTGTTTTCGTGTCGTTTCCTCCTCTCTTCCCAACTTGGTCCACTTATCTTGCGCGCGGCGCACCGCGGTGCCATACATCGCACACCACACAAGACGCGGGCGGGATGTGGCAGTGAATGAATTTCATAATCATTTCTGTGTTCATAACATAACATATTGTCCGCAACGGCAACTTGCTCTCTTCCTCGGACCCACTTGTCATGCGTCACTGAGTACGGAGATATCCATCACACACCACGGAAGTCGCAGGCAATGGCAAGCGATGAGTGATTCTTAAAAGATACTATAAAAAGAGTCTCTTGACTCTCTTGAACTGGAAAACGTTCTCTCAAATTGACACGCACACAGGCTCATGCGATTCGCTTGAAAGCTCTAGGAAATTTCAGATACATTTTCATAGGAACAATATTTTGTACCAATTTGGACATATATGTATTATTTGTATATGGTTATACGAAAGGTGAAGCCTTCTGGTGTAAGGGGGTTTTAAAGCGAGCTCTCAGAGCTTGTTACAACTATAAAAGTATGTGAATAATATTCTTCTTCTTTGCACCGCAACCCCTTGTGGGGCATGGTGCGTTCACTCAGGCATTTATAGGCTACTTTGAGTCAACGTTACATAGCATATAGAGGAGTGTTTATTGCAAGCACTATACGGTGTCCGGAAACTGCCGCATAAACGCACTGGATTGTGATTCCTCATGTGATTTCCAGCCAAAAAGTTGTACGGAACATACCCCCAATTCTTAACCCTTTAGCTGCCACAGACATTTGTTCTGTACAACTTTTTTGCTACAAATCACATGAGGAATCACAATCCGGTGCGTTTATGCGGCAGTTTCCGGACATAAGGATATGTATATTTCCAGGACCACGCCGAGACGAGATTCGATCTCCAGACCTATAGATATTTTATTTTATATTATTTATTCAATGAATTCTTGAGCGTTTTCAGAAGCCTTCCCTTTTTTTTCAAGGTGGCGGACCCCCAATCGGTCGGGACTTGTTTTCCCTATAATCAGGGGGTTATCCCCAACCATCCTGCAAAAGCCTGATATGTTTGTTTTTTGCCGCTCGACGGCCATATTTTGGATTATTTTTCTTATTCTTCTTGTTAGGGTTTCCCGAACGTTTGAAAAAAGTCGACTTTTTTAGTTTTTATCGGAGATTGACGTATGAGTATTTAAATCAAAGATCTAAACAGTACATCTCATATCAGTTAAAATTTTCCAGTTTCGAGTAACGGTAAAAAAGTTATTGGCGTTTAAAGTTTAACTTCCTTTTCGACCTCCGTTTTTCTAAACCGTTATAGGAGGGATCGATATGAAACTTTGCACAAAGATTGGTCACTATGGCCTTATATACGTTAAATATTAAGACTGTTGACTTTTGCTAAGGAAAAGTAAATAACAGTAAATTTGTAAAATTTCAATTTGTTCGTGTGTAGCCCCTCTTAGGTTTCTAAATATGAAAATTCTGCTAAGGGTTTTTTCGAAAATTACATACGGAATATGTCTACGAATTTTCATTCGAATAACTGTATCCAAACCGGAAATATAGTCAAGTAAGTATTTAGTAAAGGCCTTTCACAATGCAAGGGAAGCCTCTTAAGCATTTCTTCAATGCATATCTTTTAACTTGATGAAACAATGAACATGAAATTTAGTGGAAATGCATAGAACGGTAATAGTCAGTGGCGTGCGGTGACATTTAACAATAGGGATGCGTTTGAAAAAATCAGAAAGGGTACCCAATTCAGTTTATTAAAAACTATGTAATGGAGATACTATCTAATAAATAATATTTTACAGATACTGAATCAATTGAAAGACTGTTTTGAAATAGAACTAAATCAGTATAATAGCGGACGAAAGCAGCAAAATCCATTTTAAATGGGTGACAAAAATATTGCTTCGTTCGGCTTAATACTATGCCATAATATATATTTAGATTTAGGGCTCTATATTGGTCATATACACTGAGCTTCAATGAAACCGTGCCACACGGTAAGCGCGAACTCTAATCAAAACAGGCAAATCGTTTGGAATGTGAGTTAACGGTACTTCAGATAAAAATCATAGTCATCCGAATTGCCATTAAATGCACTTTCTGTAGATATAACTTTCATAGTTGTAAGTTTCATACTTTTCGAGAAAATTGAATTTGAGTTCGAAAGTGTCGAGTGGCCCGATTTTTGTGAAGCCGAGTGTATATGATAATAGATATTATTATATCCTAAAGCCTACTCGATTTCGTTTAGTGCCCATGTAAAAATTTGAACCGAATGAATCGAGTGGGCTTGATGATATGACTAGGCGTGGAACCCATAGATATTTTCAAAAAATGTTCTATTCAAAAACATTATACATACATAAAACAGCAAAACATATTCCCATACCACTTTGTGTAAGAAACAATTTCATAAAAAAAAAATTATACTCATCTCAAATACTGTTAGAGGGGATTCACACTATGGACAAGATTTACTAAAACCACTAATCTATTCACATTATGGGTAGGATTTACTAAAACCACTAAATTAATCGAGTCAACACCCGTCTACTAGATTAAGGGCCATTCTTTCGTACATTTTATAGGCTGGTTAGTCTTATTGCCTAGCGAAGACACACACAATATTTGGAAAGCTTTTCCATTGTACTGAATGACATTTTTGTTTATTTTGCATAGTTATGTTATCTTTTGCTTATTTACGCTGTTGCATGAAACCGTGCAATGATTTTTTTAATCTAAGATGATGGTGTAACCATCAAAATATGGCAGAACTATGCAAAATAAACAAAAATTTCATTCAATAAAATGGAAAAGCTTTCTAAATATTGTGTGTGTCTTCTCTAGGCAATAAGACTAACCAGCCTATAAGATGTACGAAAAAATGGCCCTAAATCATGTGTCATTAAATTCAAAATACATCGTAGAATGTACTTGCATTAATCAAATTGCAGTACAATATGGTACAACTGTCAACTAAATCTAGGATTTAGTAAATCCTGTCGATAGTCTGAATCGCCCCTTAATTAATCGAGTTGAAACCCGCCTACTAGATTTAATCGTATGTCATTAAATTCAAAATGCATCGTAGAATGTACTTGCATTATTCAAATTGCAGTACAATATGGTACAACTGTCAACTAAATCTAGGATTTAGTAAATCTTGTCGATAGTCTGAATTGCCCCATAGCCAGACAGACGACAACCAAATCGTGGATTTGATTAAAATTAATCCAGTCAAAACCTTGAAAACTAGATCTAATTGTATGTCACTGAATTAAAAATACATCGTAGAATGTACTTGCATTATTTAAATTGCAGTACAATATGGTATAAGCGTTATCGTTATTCAAATCCAGAAAGTATTTCCCCTGTTGGACGTGTGAATCCCCTATTAAACAAAACACGTCTATTCGCCATAACCCATTGCGCAAACGAAACGAAAGCACTAATCTATTCAAGTGACTCTGATGAGGTGAGAAACATCATCCCACAACATATCACTCAAGGGAAGCGCAAGCTCTGGTGAGAACAAAATGAATCCAGTGTGTCTCGGCTATCTAAAGTGTATCATATGACCTTGAACAATGGGTGAGGTTATAAAACACAACGTTTCGCGCAACGTTTCAAATCAACCGGCCGTTACGGATCAGAAACTTTTCCCTACAAACAGATCCCCTAAGGACATAGCTTGATTGATTGACAGAAATTTACAATCTGCCGTCGAGCCGTGCATTTCCGCCCTCATTTATTTATTAAACTATTTATAATCAATGTAAAATGTATCTGCATCTCGTTTAAAACTGGAAATTTTAATTTTCGAGCAAAACGTATCAGCTGTGATGTGTCAATTGCCACATTTGTCACTTTCCGAGAGATGGCGATGGTAACACCAAGTCTGATCCGGATCTATGCGTTTACAGAACACAATAGGAAACGTTTCGGAAAACGCGACACGTTACGCGAACGTTGTGTTTTATAACCTCACCCATTCTGTGAGTGCAAATCGGAATCGCTATGGTCGAAAAGTTATCAACGCATCCATGGGATCTTTTTGCTGCTATTGAGAGCTGAGAACCATTAAAGATGATTGATTACAAATTGAAGGGCGAGAACAATGAATCATGTCGAAACTGAGAGTAATATTTTTCAAATTGAATTACATTTTTTTAAGCTAAATGTTATTTTAAAATTTGGATATGATTTAATATATAAGTATGCTGAATTCAAAAGCTGAAAAATTATAGAAAGAGGAAAAATGTTTTTAATTGTTACAAGGATAAAATTTATAGGGATGCGGCGCATCCACCGCATCTATGGACTGCACGCCACTGGTAATAGTGTTTGCCACAAATATTTTTGAAGTTTGTAGGACCAAGTTAACAGGGTGTCCCTGAATAGCTGCAAAAGTCTAATTGTTCAATACTCATAGGAAAGCTTGTGTGGGCTCTTATGTCAGGGGACACAATGCAATCATTTCACATAAGTTGCTTTTCCTTGATTAAAAAAAACAGTAACAGTAGATTTTCATCTAATAATTCAGATATAAAGCCAAGTCATCCTTACATTTGCCTGAGTTTCTTTTTGCTCAAAGGCCATCAGAAATCTTATTCGAAAAATGCCGGTAGATTTGCCTTGGGGTACTTTTATACAAACTGGGTAAATAGTAAATCTATTTTGGGATTGGTGTAATTAAAAAATTTAAGTTTATTTAGACTAATCTAAAAATAGAGGAAGCATTTCAGTAATGTTGTGCACAATTCTTATTTATTACTTATAAAATATATATATATATATATACAAGAAATATTCACTATGCATTAAAATTCTAAAAAACTGTCGTATTGCGGGCGCAGCCTTCTGTACGCCGGTATTTTTTTTTTATATATTACAACGCTTGTTAAATAATAATTAGTTAGAATTTATGAAATAAAAATTGTACGTACCTTTCCAATGATTCCTTTGCAAAGTGACTTGTAGATATTATCTGGGATACCTACTAAATTCCTCAAGCTTCCAGAAATGTCACCGCACATAGATCCAGCTCCCAGAACAATCTCAATATCTGGTACATTAGACGCTATCAATTTAAAATTAATTAGTGAAATATTGATGGATTAACCGGAAATACTACTTACGCAGGGTTGTATTTTTAACTTTCATTAGTGCTATACCTTCAGCTCCAGCCGGACTTGTATAAGGGCCTTCTCTTAGTAACCAAAAGTTTAATATGTCTATCGGGTTCATTACATCTTTCTCCAAAATTGTCACCGGCTTATTGACAGGAAAAATAATACCCGAAACGGAAACATGATCCTGAAGATTATAGCCTACTTTTAAATCTTGAATTACCGAAATATTTAGCAACTCAAGACTATCTTTTGGACCTATCCCAGACAACATTAAAAGTTGAGGAGATCCAATTGCGCCGGCGGACAGAATGATTTCCTTTTTCACAAAAATTTCATACTTTTTTCGATTTTTTACGAATTGTACCCCAATAGCAGCTGTAGTTTCCTTATCAATTAAAATTTTTGTGACCCACGAACGCTGTGATATGTGTACATTGTTTCGGCTTATGAGAGGCCGGATGAAAGCTTTTGCGGCACTACACCTCCTTCCGTTGCGTAAGTTTGCTTGTGTTCGATCGAATCCAAAGTCACTGTCTGAATTTATATCTGTTACATTATATCCAAATTCAGAGGCACATTTCAGAAACCGCTGAAGTAAAGGTGAATTATACCCCGAATAGCTCACATCTAAAGGACCGCCGACACCGTGAAAGCTGGAATTCAATAAGTCATTGACTTGTATATTTTCCGACTTCTTAAAATATGGTAAGACATCGTCATATCCCCATCCAATATTTCCCAGCTTAGCCCAATGGTCGAAATCTCCTTTTTGGCCGCGAACATAGACCATAAAGTTAATAAGGCTGGATCCTCCGATACCTCTACCTTTTGGCCAATTACAAACACCTCCTTTTAAGGCTCGACAGGCGTTTTTAGTTGGTTCGGATTTATAACCCCAATTATACCTCGTCACTTCAGTCAATGCAGCAGTTAAAGGAATCTCAGTTACAGCATTCTCTTCGACGCCAGCTTCCAATAACAAAATTGAAAACTCTTGGATTTCACTTAATCTATGAGCTATAACGGATCCAGTTGACCCAGCTCCTACGACTATAAAATCGTACTCTCTTTTGAAATTAATTGTATCGGGAATCGAATATCCAGGAATGTCATCCAATAAATTGTCAAATTCATATTTAGCTTCGTCGATCGGGATTTGTAATAGCATAATCAGTAGAACCTCTATGGACAGTTTGAATTTTGATGATAACATCATGCTGAGATTATATGCTGAGTCTGTGTATCTGAAAAAAAAAAATATATATATATGAAAAAATTGTATTGTTATATATGTACGTATTTCTTGTCTTTAGTAGACGTTCCAGTGGGTTCGACCGATTTTCGCGTACACAATAATAAATAACACTTGCGTTACTATAACACTAATTATTACAACAGACAGACAGATATACACGGCAGGGATTTGGAGCGACACATTTTTTCGCTCCGCTCCGCTCCCGCTCCGACCAGTTTGAAACCGCTCCGCTCCAGCGCTCCGCTCCGACTAAAATTTTTTCGCTCCGCTCCGCTCCACGCTCCGCTCCGCTCCATTACAAAAATATAACAAAACTTCATTGTTCTTAGTAAATATTTATTATTTTCCGCGAATTATTCAATTTAACGTATATCTACTCACGTATTATAGAATATGACTTAACAGGTGCGTTTTATTCGATCAAGTACAGAACAGGATAGCACCAATTTCGTAATCCGGATCAATTATTGCAAGGGGTAATCCGGATCATTGGAACATCCGGATTAGCGCAATCACTTTTTTCTAGGAAAAACAATCCAAACAAATAAAAAGGCGGAACAAAAGTCGATAAATGTTTTATTTGTTAGAAATTAGCCAGCATCATGTCAATTGCTAAACAGTCCCGTAAAAAAGTACGAGACCAAATCTACCATTTCACACTGAAAATCTCAAATATCCGGATTTTAGAGTCAACATTGCTGCCGAAATCCGGACTATAGAAGACATAGTGGAAATATTTAGTCGTCCGGATTAGCGTGATATCCGGATTAAAGGAGATCCTGATTACCGAGTCAAGACTGATTATTAATGTCATTTCCAGCAAAATAGGTGCTGAATTCTTAACTCCTTAGCATTTAAAGATTTTCCAAAAATGCTACCACTAACACCTCCGTGGGAAAAAAATGTATATGCAGTAAGATCACAAAATTTTGTCTTTGAAGCTGTGTAAAACTGTAAAAACTAAACTGCTTATCCAATTTTTATGGGGTTTATTCTTATGAAAAATTGTTGGGTCCAACCGAAAGAAAATATGTATATGTAAAATGTTAAATTTTTGAAAAATCTTTAAATGTCTATGGAAGCTGAAGAGTAAATAATTTTTTTATACTCCTTTTTGCTGGAAATATCACGAGGAATCATATTTGGGTGCTTTTATGCGATAGTTTCCGGACATCCCGTATAGAACGAGATCTCTCAAATGGTTATGGAAGCTGCGCTGTACTTCATCCAATAAAACGCACCTAATAACTAATTTAAATTAAAAAGGGCGTTTCATTTATCGAGTACAGGACAGGACTTTTCTGTCTTGGATGATCTTGAATTTCTTAATAATGAAGAGTGATGATTATGACTAAACGCAAAACCTCTTTTATCACAATGAATTTCACAATAATACGAAATTTTGCAAGTCTCTCAGCGAATTCTTCGCCTTTAAATAGCCCAAAATCATCAATTCGTTCCATAAAATGAAAAATTTCGTCGAAAAAAAACCTTTTTTTTTCTCGGAATTTTTTGATTTTTTACATCGGAGCGGAGCGATCTTCAAAGCAAAATTCGCTCCGCTCCAGCCTGCAAAAACTCGCTCCACGCTCCGCTCTTTCGCTCCGAAATTTAAGGTCGCTCCGCTCCGCTCCATCGCTCCGCTCCGCTCCGCTCCAAATCCCTGATACACGGTTTACAATTCTAATAGTTTTTGATCCGACATTATTACTATATTATTATTATACTAGATTGGCTCTTCGACACTAGTCAACGCTCTTATATAACCGTTTCCACCGGAAAGTCATTGTTGTTGTATAATGCGTCAACACTATCTCTCGCTAGCAACACTAGCGCCCTCTGATGTAAAGTACGGAAATACGATTTGTAGTTGACGTATCCTGGACACATTACATTACCTCCTGTTCGTACCGATCGGAACTTGCTTCGGTCTCTTCCATATCGATGCCTCGACAGGATGCCAGTCCATCCACATGTATGATTTTTCGCTCTCGGCTTCCGATGCTCTCGAATACGATATACGACATCATTAAGTCGGGTGATAACTTCGTACGACGGTTCTTCCCAGTTCTGTTGAAGCTTCGGACATACTCCTTTTCTCCGACGAGGGTTGTATAACCAAAAGAGATCACATTCGATGAATCCGGCAGAGTTAGCCCTTAAGTCGTATCTCGTTTTCATACGACCTGAATTCAATCGCTTCCGATGCTCTCGAATGCGATATACGACATCATTAAGTCGGGTGATAACTTCGTACGACGGTTCTTCCCAGTTCTGTTGAAGCTTCGGACACACTTCTTTTCTCCGGCGAGGGTTGTATAACCAAAAGAGATCACCTTCGATGAATCCGGCAGAGTTAGCCCTTAAGTCGTATCTCGTTTTCATACGATTTGCATTCAATCGTAATCGCGTCCGCACCAACACATTGCCCAAAAAGTGCCTTAGGTCGTCCACATACTCAGGAACTGATACCGACTGTTCCGCTGGCACTATTCCGAATTTAAAATCCGCGGTTAACCATAGTGTCCTTTCGAGCAGAATTTTTGATGGTGTTTCTCCTGTTGATGTGTGTTCGGCTGCATGGTATGCCATCAGGAATGGTTGCATGTGTTTGTCTCATGTTCACGGATAGTTCGACACAACTTTGGCTAAATGTTCGTTCAATGTCTTGTTGAAACGCGATCGCGATCCGTTTCTGGCAATGGTCCCGCAATATCAACAGCGACCCTTTCAAAAGGCGCACCGACAACATTTGTCCTCATAGCGCCTTTTAGCTTCCTCCCTCGTCATTTAGCCGCTGCACAACTCGTACACCTGCGGCATCACTCCTCAACGTCACCTCGGGTATGCACCCAGTAAAATAGTTGACGCCAAGATGTCCTCCCGATGTTCCTTCGTGCATTTCCCGCAGCACTTCGTCAAACTTGCTCCGTGGAAGTATCAGCTGCATTATACTCGACGTTCCGCCCACTAACTACCTTTTCCGTTTCCGCATGTCATCATCAAGGTGAAGAGAATTCGACTGAGCCCAATAGCTTTTCGTGGTTGACCCAAAGCTTGCTACCTCGTTCCAACTGAGCCTTTCTCCGGACTTCTTCCACACGAGAATCGAACCGATTTCCTCGAAATTCAGCTGGGATTTGCGTATTTCTTCCGGATTGCAACCTTCCGTAGGCAACATTGTCAGCCTTCGTATATTTTCGGGTTCCTTCTCTTCTAACCGAGCGCAGTGCTTGATTCCAAGGGGGCATGGACGGCGCCAGACCGCAGCTGCATTACCGTTCACTTGCTTGGCAAAGTTCTGCCTTCATTGCCTCAAATGCGTTTTGGCATTCAAGACTCCATACGAACGGACGATTCTTTTCAAACAAAGAGTGGAGGCACTTTGCAATTTTTGCGAAATATTCGACATATCGGCGGTAATAGGTGGCGAAACCCAGAAAATTGCAAAGCTTATGTTTATCTTTCGGAACTGGCCATTTCCGCACGGCTTCCGTTTTGTCTGGATCAATTCGTATTTCTTGTGTCCCAAATAGCAAAGTTCGTTACTGAAGAACGTGCACTTCTTTGGACTTAGGTTCAAGTTAAATGCACGTTGCCTCGATAAGACTTCCTTGCGAGTGCGCAGTTGTTTTTCGAAGCTCTTTCCGATCACAATTATATCGTCCAAATATACTATACAGGTCTTCCAGTGGCTTGATCTTCGTCGTTCGCCGAGAAAACATCTTTATACTCATTGATGAATTGCATAACGGTCGTTGTTCTAATGACAGGATGCTGTTCTTTATAATTGTATCGGCGAGAATTCTGCATTTTCTGATTTCAGGGGCCTGAGATTCGTTCAGAATCACTGATACTAATAAAAATGGTTGACAGTTCAAGTAAGAACTTGTGGCTGAACGTAACATCTCCAATTCGTATTTGTTTGGTAACCACGCCATGTATACCTATCTCTCCTCCGGTTGCTGTTCGAAGCACGAAATTTCTATCGTTCACAAGCTTCACCCATTTGACGATGACTGGTCTTAGAATTAATTTCTTTGCGCCAGTATGGATCGTGATGATGTACTGCTCGTCTCCAATCCAGCCGACTAAACACAGATCGTTCTCTCCTCAATGAACACGTGAAACGCTGATGTTAGTTCTGGGGGCACAATTTCCACAAGCCAACCTACGCCCCTTGAGATTGGCCTTAACATGTTTTCCGAATCCCTGGCTTTTACATGTTTTCCAAATACGGCTTTTCTGACTTGTTTTTTTTTCGTGTGCTGGGCACACCTCTTGCAGAATTTTTCTGCCTTTCTCGGCTGTTGACAAGTCCTTCGCACATGATTGCTCCATTAGCTGACAGACACAGTCATCCACTACTTCTCGGACTCGCACACAGTTAAGAGCGGCTTGCTTCGCAGCTTCAAAAGTCAGGCTGTATGCAAGTGCGTCCTTGATTATCCGCTTATCAGCTAGCCGTAACGCCTATTGCAGTTCACGGTCCAGGAGAGCCGTAGTGAACACATCCACTGCTGTCTCGTTTCAAGGTTCAGGCTCGAGGTCGGACAAAAGAGCCAGCCGTTCAATGTCTTGAGCCAATTGCTGCAGTGTTTCCCCTGGCTTCTGTGTCCGGTTTCGAAGCTGTGAGCGATATATTTGCTTCGTGTGCTCATCTTCATATCGCACATCCATCGCCATCACAGGCTCCACATAAGACGTCTGCAGTGGAGCGGGAATCGGTTGCAGGACTTCAGCAGCAGGTCCTCTCAACAATAGACAAAGAACCGTGGCGCGCTCACTATCCGACCAACGATTTACCACCGCAGCCTCAAATTGTGTCTTATATTGTTCCAAAACATGTGTCCATCAAAAGCCGATACTTTCAGACTTTTAATATCCGAGTCAATTTTTGTTATTCCACTTGGTCTCAAGGTTACTCGGTCGCTATTCAACTCCTGGAATTTTTCAACTACTACTCGTTGTTTTTAAACGTTCCAGATCGTTCTTTAACTTATGGACCTCTTAAATTTATGCATCTCTTGATTTTCTCGAGACTTCTCGTTGATTATTTTGAGGACTTTTGCTTGCTGTTTTTCAAATTGTTGTTCGAGGCTGTTTTTTAAATGGCTAATCGACTCTCCCTGCTTTACAGCGGATACAAATCCTGCACTTTATTAAAATTAATCCAGTCAAAACCCTGGATACTAGATCAAAACGAATGTCACTAAACTCCCAATGCATCGTAGAATGTAGAATGTACTTGCATTATTGAAATTACAGTACAATCTAGTACAATTGCTAATCAAATCTAGGTTTTAGTAAATCCTGTCCTGGAGTGAAAATTTCCCCTTATCGTTATCGACTTCTCCTAGCTCGCAATTCGTTCAGCTTGCTCATTGCCTCTTCGGACTTGGCTGATCGTTCATTCAGTTCGGACTTGATCGATTCCTCCGTCCTGTTAAGTGCCTACTCGGACTTGGCTGATCCCTGTTTTAGCTGGGCAATCACTCTTAGCAACTGTATCATTGGGTCTGTGACTTCTACTCCACTTGCTTCGCTAGGGTCTTGCTCTTCCCGAAATCTCACTGTGTCAGGATCGTGTCCTTCAGTGCGTCCATCAGCAAGTAAGCAACACGCTTTTGCTTCCCGAAGTCGACAAAATCCGTTTCGCCAGCTCACGTTTTAATTCGGCAGTTGTTAATTAAAAACTGTTCACAGTTCACTTTTACGCATTTCGAACTTTTGTTTACCGGATCTGTCCACACTAGTCCGGAACGAACGCATAAGTTCACTTTCCAGAACTTTAACGTGAACTATTCCGAAATTTCTCGTCGTATATTCCGCGCACGAGTTACACTACCACGTACGTGAAAATCTGACACCAATTGTTATATTTATCGCCTTTACTAGACATTCCAGTGGGTTCGACCGATTTTCGCGTGCACAATAATAAATAACTAAATAAATTAATTGCGTTACTCTAACACTATTTAGTACAACACACAGATATACACGGTTTACAATTTTACTTGTTACTGATCCGACATTATTCACGGCTAATACTAGACTGACTCCTCGACACTAGTCGACGCCCTTATATACCCGGTTCCATTGTTCCGGAAACGTTGTTATTGTATAATGTGTCAACAATATTTTTCGTTAGCAGCACTAGCTCTCTCTGGTGTAAACTAAGCAGATACGATTTTTAGTTGACGTATCCTGGACACATCCCAGCCAGCATCAGCGTCATTTATCGTCAACATAGCCACAACAAATAAGCTTTACTTCATGAATCACGAATCGCCATTCTGTATCGATAGGACGCATTAAAAGTTAGATACATGATGGTCAGCTGAAGGATCATGCATAAGCACATATTGCTTATTCATTCATCACGTTTTCATACAAGCAGTGTATGACGATGTCCCCCTATTTCATGTATATACGCATTTCCGCCTTATTACGGATAATCATTATAAAATCGTTATTCGTAAATATTATGTAATAGTTAAGTATCATATATATTCAATGCATCAATAAATAATTAAAAAAAAAAACACGGGCGACGAAAAGTCTTGAACCTATAACCCTATGCACCGAAGGTGCGCGCTCTAACCACTGCTCCAGCCAGACTATATGAATGATCATATTTTATTCGTGATTCTAATCACCCCAGCAATAAAAATCACACTTGAGGGGAAAACCATTATATTTCCTATATGCATGATCCGTCGACATTCCTTCAGCTGACCATCATGTATCTACCCAGCCAGCATCGGCCTCATGTACCGTGAACATAGCGACAAATAAGCTTTACTTCATGAATCACGAATCGGCATTATGTATCGATAGGACGCATTGAAAGTTAGATACATGATGGTCAGCTGAAGGAACCTCGTGACCGCTGCCCCCGTTTTGGGTATCGCTACCAGCGTTGTGGTTCGCGCGCATTGAAGCGCAGTTTCGATCGCATAGAATCACAAGTGATGCCACGAAGTTCGACAAGGTTGTTGGCGAGCTCGACCCAAATATCCTCGCACAGGTTGCGGATATTGTTAAATCGCCACCTAAAGACGGTTCGTATGCGACGCTTAAGGAGCGTTTATTGAGCGCATTCCGAGTCTCCGAGGAAGCCGAGCTCAGGGAGCTTCTGACGGGCTCAGAGATGGGGGATCAGCGCCCCTCGCAACTCCTGCGTGTATTGCGGCTCAAAGGCTGAGCTAACGTCACCGAGCCACTGTTGAAGTCGCTGTGGTTACAGGCGTGCAGGCGATTTTAAGTGTGTCCGAAGTGTCGAGCCTGTCGCGGCTTGCGGAAGTGGCCGATAAGATTATGGAGGTGCGCGAATCTCCAAGTGTATCCGAGGTGGACAACAATGGCACGCTGGCGCAGTTTGACGCGCTGCAAAAGGAGGTAGCGGCTCTGCGATCAGAGCTTGGTAGAAGGAATGAGGAGCGACCATACGCATCCAGTGCGCGCGGGCGCGCCCCATCGCCGGCGGGGTAGTGTTTTTACCACCAGCGGTTCAGGGAGCGTGCGCGTAAGTGCAGGCCCCCATGCAAGTGGCCGGCCAGTTCGAAGTCGGAAAACTAGTGCCGACGATGTCAGAAGCGGCAGTCGACAGCGTCCAGCAAACAGGCCGCTTCTTTCTTCGTGACGCAACATCGGGCTTGGTTTTCCTTGTCGATACGGGAGCAGATGTATCAGTTGTTCCCCCCGGCAAGGTAACCAAGCTGACCAAGCACTCTTCCTACAAACTATACGCAGCGAATGGCTCGCCCATCAGCACATATGGGCAGCGTACGCTATCGATGGATTTCGGTTTCCGGCGAGTGTTGAATTGGCACTTCTGTGTTGCGAAGGTGTCGAGGCCCATCATCGGCGCAGACTTTTTGCGGCATTTTGGATTGGTGATCGACATGAAAAACAATTGTGTTATCGACCCGAAAACCAGCGAGCGAACGGAAGGTCGGCGTGCACCAGTGCAGCTAGCAACTGTGTCGACTTCGGCTGACCAGACACGCTATCATCGAATAATTAAGCAGTTTCCGACGCTCACTAGCCAGAATCCCGCAGGCGCTGGGCCAAACCATCATGTTCGGCACTATATTTCAACAAGTGGACCTCCTGTAGCGCAAAGAGCCCGACGTCTTACACCTGAGAAACTCGCGGCAGCAAAAGCAGAGTTCGACTATCTACTGAAAATGGGACTGTGTCGGCCGTCGGATAGCCCGTGGGCAAGCCCCCTGCATTTAGTGCCCAAAAAGGATGGAAGTTGGCGTCCATGTGGCGACTTTCGCCGACTCAATGCGGTCACGCAACCCGACCGTTATCCGATGAGGCACATCGAAGACATCTTCGCGGGGTTGGCTGGAAAACGAATTTTTAGTAAAGTTGACTTGCTCAGGGCTTACCACCAGATCCCGATTGCTGAAGCGGATGTCCCCAAAACGGCAGTGATTACCCCATTCGGTTTGTTCGAGTTTGTCGTGATGACGATTGGGCCTCGTAATGCCGCGCAGTCCTTTCAGCGATTTAGAGATTAGATAAGAGGACTGGACTTTTGCGTTACCTATATCGACGATGTGTTGGTGGCTTCGGAATCTGCTGAGCAACACGAAAAGCATTTGCGCCTCCTTTTCGAGCGTCTGAGCGAATACGGTGTGGTGGTTAATGAAGCGAAGTGCGTGTTTGGCGTTACCGAGATCGAATTCCTTGGTCACACTATCAACGAGAAAGGAATTTCACCACCTGCCTCGCGCGTAGAAGCGATAAGGAGTTACAAACGGCCGACCACTTACAAGGAATTGCGCCGATTTCTTGGAGCGTTAAATTACTATCGCCGGTTCATCGCGAATGCAGCGAATATGCAAGCTCCGCTCAACGAGTTGTTGTGTCATCAAGCGAAGTCTGAAAACACCGCCATCAGCTGGGATCCTGAGACCAACCAGGCGTTCGAAACCTGCCGCGAGAGTTTAGCCAACGCAACCCTCTTGGTCTACTACGAACCGAATAAGCCGCTTGCTCTAGTGACGGATGCGTCCAACGTCGCAGTTGGTGCGGTGCTGGAGCAGTTACACGGCGATCGCTGGTTGCCGCTTGCATACTTTCAGCGGAAACTCTCCAAGGCCGAGCGGGTGTACAGTACATACGACCGCGAGCTATTGGCCGTGTATAGCGGTGTGCAACATTTTTCGCATATCTTGGAAGGTGCTAACTTTGTAATACGCACGGATCACAAGCCGCTTGTGTATGCTTTTTCGCAAAAGGCGGACAAGTCCACACCTCGACAGATACGGCATTTGAGCTATATATCCCAATTTTGTACGCGAATCGAGCATATAGCTGGCCCGACGAATACTGTTGCGGATGCATTATAGCGACTCGAAGCGATCTCTTTGCCGTCCGAGTTTGACGCAAGCGAGATGGCTGCCGAGCAGGCGCGTGACCCGGAGATTCAGCAACTGATGTCAAACAACGCTTCATCGCTGCAATTGAAGAGAGTCGTGATTGGAGGTGCGGAACTACTGTGCGACGTCTCTCAGTCGGCACCTAGACCTGTCGTCCCCTTATGCATGAGAAGTCGGGTCTTCACGATTTTCCATCGATGCTCGCATCCAGGAGTTCGTTCTACGTTGCGTGCGATCGCAAAGAAGTTTGTTTGGCCTAACTTACGCAACGACATTCGTCAATGGCCGCGGGTGTGTGTACCTTGCCAGCGATCGAAGGTTAGTCGGCATGTTCGAAATGAATTTCAGCCGTTTCCCGTGCCGGACAGGCGTTTCCACCAAGTACACCTTGACATTGTTGGACCTCTTCCGCCATCGCAAGGGTTTCGTTATTGCCTGACGATGATGGATCGCTTCTCGAGATGGCCAGAAGCGGTACCTATCTCCGACCAAACTGCAGCCACTGTCGCTAAAGCGTTTTATTCGAACTGGGTTGCCCGTTTTGGAGCACCTGCGGTAGTCACAACGGACCAGGGGACTCAGTTCGAATCAGCGCTTTTCCGTTCGCTTACGAAGCTGCTGGGATGCGCCCGCACCAGGACTTCACCGTACCACCCGGCATCCAATGGAGCGTTAGAACGGTGGCACCGTTCTTTAAAAGCGGCGATAATGTGTCATCAGTCTGATAGCGATTCGGTCGACGCGCTTCCTACCGTTCTGCTGGGCTTACGTAATAGCGTCAAGGAAGAACTCGGTTCTTCCCCAGCCGAGATGGTGTTCGGCTCGACAATGCGGTTGCCCGGAGAGTGGTTTGTTGACGACAAGTCTGCAAGCGACCCCATCGAATTCCTCGACGTCATTCGCCAACGAATGAGACAGCTGCGCCCGAAGCCAATCGAGCATCAAAGTTCCACCCCTACATTTGTGTTCAAGGACTTAAGTTCCTGCACACATGTATTCCTTAGGGTGGATGCAGTAAAAAAATCGCTATGTCCACCTTATACTGGCCCCCATCGGGTTATCAGGCGCATTTCGTCGCACGTATTTGCGCTTGATGTCAACGGGAAACAAGTCAATGTTTCAACAGAACGCGTGAAACCTGCGTTTTTGGCTGGAGATACACAGGAGCTGCCTCCACTCGGGGCTCAGTCGATCCCGTACTTCCCGCCTGCTCGGACAACGGGTGTGGCTATCACTCCGGCATCATGTATGGCGCCGGCTTCATCGTCTGCACCGGGGTCTTTTTGGGTTGGCCCTCGTGTGGACAGATCCGAGACGCCGGCATCTATAAGCGACCCATCGTTTTCACGGACTGGAGTTGACCAGTACAACGTTTTGCGAACATCACCACCAGTTGAGCTGCAGTCTCCGGAATTTCGGCGTCCACCATCGACAAGCAAGCGAGTTTCATTTGCAACTGCAGATGATGTACGGCGCTTCCGTTCGACCGACATGCCGAGCGATCACACGTATGCGCGTCCAACATTCGTGGGTGATCACACGTACGCACGCCCCACAACGGTGTGTACACATGTCTACGAAAATTCATCAGTGTTCGTCGAGAGTGGTTCCCCGAACCGGTCGTCGTAATTGCGAGACGACACATCGAGCAGCCATCGTCATCAGTGATTTCAATCGTCATCATGTTGGACAATGTCATTCAGGGGGGAGTGCTGTAGGGTTCCCCTTTGACACCGCGAGAGGCGCCGTGTTCGCATGCGAGTACTTTGGCTATTTCACAACTTTTGAAATTGAGAACGTCACTCCTTCTTGTACGCTAGCGCTCGACAAGTTCAGTCGTGTCCGAACATTTGTAATCCGCGAATAGATTAATAAATAGTTTGTTTTACTTAAATTAACTCGATTGCCTTTTTATTGTGGACTGCTTCGTGGACCTCGCAGTGCCCCACAAGTTTGAATCGGGCCTATCCTTTAGTTGCTTAATCAATGGTTTGGCATTTTCATCATTTCTAACATTCAGCAAATTCGAAACGTTGCAAACAATTTAAAATGATGTAGCAAATTACAGGTTTCAACGCCTGAACGAAGTTTTGAAACGTGTTTGAATCATATTTTACAGGGTAAAAGAAACTGAAGTAACCTTTTGATATTTAACAGTTGAAAAACATTTCGTACAAGAGGTGAAACATAAAACTCATCGCAAAGTTTTAAACTGTTTGCAACTTTTCGCAACATCTGAGCGCACTTGTTGACTTGCATGTAAGCTGATTGACTTCGTTTGGCAAGAGTACAAGCGAAGTAGGGCAAAAGGTTCATTCGGTCAGGTGGCAGCCCCCACATTCAAATAATGCCTCTAATCCACTGGTTGTTTACTTAGCATGGTTGCGCAAACTGCGTAGTTACATACAACCTTGAATATTCTATTGAATTGAATGTTTACTTTGCATAGTTACGCCATATTTCGCTTGGTTACGCCATCGTATGAAATTGCATAATAACTTTTAGTAGAATCCTTACGTGATTCCTTACGATGGCGAAACGAAGCAAAACATGACGTAACTATGCAAAGTAAACATTCAATTCAATAGAATATTCAAGCTTGTATGTAACTACTTAGGGATAAACGCAACCATCGAACCACCAGTATCCTCATTTTCTATCGTATACTATTAATGAAACGATTGACCTTGTATTCTTTCGGAAATCCGTCGATATCTCTGCAATCTTTTGGTGTGGCAGAACGACCGAGGTGGCGCTAGATTCACCACCGAAAGGTTCATTGGATCCTCTTTTTGTCCGGTCAGTTCACAGGGTGGTCAGAGATAACCGTCAACCTGGATGTTGGCCACAGCAATTTCACAATCAGCTTCTTACTACTTCGATAATCCGTCAAAATATTTGGAATCCTTGAGTCCAGCGAAACGATCAAGGTTTCGCTGAACTCGCAACAAAATTCTCTAAGGTGGCGTCACGGTATCAGCTCACAAGGGGATAACCGAGATAAGTACAATAATTCACAAAATGTATGCTTTTGTTAGTTGTCAACCTAGATGTCGGTCACAGCAATTTCACGATCAACTTCGTACTATGGACTTTGGAAAATCGTCGATATCTCTGCAATTCTTCGCCCGAGCGATCCGATCGGGGTGTCTCCGGACTTGCCACAATAGGGCAATTTATTTGTGTAAGTCCAAACAACGAGTAAAAACCTTCCTTCCTTGGAATTCATGTTTACAAAAATGTTACTTCTTATACTCATCCACTGATACCATTAAACATTCAAAACTTAAATGCTCGGTCAATACCTAAACAACTCATTCCAAATCTACATCTTTTTCGGGTACACCAACATCAAGTTGTACTACACTGCACCTGTCAAATAAATTATTTGAATAAAATGACATTAGGTAGCAAATATTCGAACCGGAAAAAATACTGCAAAACTGGCGAATATTCGCGTTGGTGTGGGCATCTCCATATGGTTGAATTAGATATCCTGCGTCAGCATCGGCAGAGGCATCGGCATCAGCAGAAAAATTTCAATTTAGAACACACGCATTTGCCTTTGATGACCCACATTGACAGTAGCGGCAGAAGCATCGGCAGAAGCATTTTTCTGCTTCTGCCGCTGCTGTCATTGTGGGTCACCAAAGGCAAATGCGTGTGTTCTAAATTGAAATTTTTCTGCTGATGCCGATGCCTCTGCCGATGCTGATGCTGACGCGGGAAATCTAATTCAATCAATACAACGCGGTGTGTTACAATTTTGACGCCGTGGAAAAATTCGTCGCGAATATTCGCTGACGCGACGGTGTGGGAATCACTTAATTTCGGGCGCGGCCAAAATTTGGATACCCTTCGCTCCCCTGAGGCTAAAAGTTTTTTTCGGGCGTACCTACGATTTCTATTTAATACCCCCCCCCCCCCCCCATTTTATTCCTTCTGTCTTCACAAAAGTTCCGATGCGTCGGCAGAACAATATTTGTGTGGGGTTTGGTTGGAATAAGTGGGCAAATAAAAATATTTACTCAGAAAATTTTATTGGGGGATGCGGGAGCATTCCATTTGTACGATTCCATTTGTTTTGACCTTTCTAGTTGCTTTGATAAAAACACATTAATTCACATTAATTCAAGGTTTTGTGAAATTGGAGTAAAAAAATTTTTCTTAGAAGAACCAATATGTTGGGTTTGTATGGCAGCCCCATGACCCCAAGGTCCGATTTTATCTATTCTTACATATGTTTTGTGTCAACAATAGAAATACATTTGTATGAAATTTGGGTGAAAGTGGTGCACAAATAAAAAAGTTTTTCTTAGAAGAACCTAATTTAGGGGGGTTAAGTTTGTATGGCAGCCGCATGACCCCATGGTCCGATTTGATACATTCTTGCATATATTTTGTGCTATCAATTGAAACACATTTGTGTGAAATTTGGTTGAAATTTGTACACAAATAAAAAAGTTTTTCTTAGAAGAACTCAAATAGGGGGGCTAGGTTTGTATGGCAGTCCCACGACCCAGTGATCCAATTTGGGGGAATCAAACATACAAACAGCCTGCAATCATAATAAGCACATGTGCAGAATTTCAGATTGCTAGCTTCAATACCCGCCGAGTAAAACGCGTCGCAACAGATAGACGGACATGCTCCAATCGACTCGCCAAGTCATGCTAATCATTATATGTATACTTTTTATATGGTCGGAGATGCTTCCTTTAATGCGTTACAAACTTCATGACAAAGTTAATATACCCTTTCACTCTATGAGCGAAGGGTATAATAATAATCGCAAAATTATATTAAATTTATGTATTTTATTTACATTCATCATCAATGTGGCACGATAGCCTGACGTCGGGCCTTGGCCGCCTGAATCGTTGACCTCAAATTGTCGCGGTTACGAGACCTTGTCCTCCAGTTTCGGAAGGCCAGCAGCTGGTGGGCGTCTTCACCTACGGAGTTCTCCCAGCGAGTTCTCGGTCGTCCACGCAACCTCGCTCCGTCAATTCGTTGTGCGTTCATCACTTCCTTTGGCATGCGATTATCGTCCATCCGTTGTACATGCCCTGCCCATTGCAAACGAAGCTTCACGATTTTCGATACTTCCAGCTCATCGTACAATTGATACAACTCATGGTTGTACCGGATACGCCATTGATCTCGTTCGCGAACGGCCCGAAAATTCGCCGAAGGACATTTCGTTCGAATCATCCTCATCAATGTGGCACGATAGCCCGACGTCGGGCCTTGGCCGCCTGAATCGTTGACCTCCAATTGTCGCGGTTACGCGACCTTGTCCTCCAGTTTCGGAAGCCCAGCAGCTGGTGAACGTCTTCACCTACGGAGTTCTCCCAGCGAGCTCTCGGTCGTCCACGCAACCTCGCTCCGTCAATTCGTTGTGCGTTCATCACTTTCTTTGGCATGCGATTATCGTCCATCCGTTGTACATGCCCCGCCCATTGTAAACGTTGAAGCTTCACGATTTTCGATACTTCCAGCTCATCGTACAATTGATACAACTCATGGTTGTACCGGATACGCCATTGGTCTCGCTAGCGTACGACCCCGAAAATTCGCCGAAGGACCTTTCGTTCGAATCGGTCTAGCAAAATTTCGGAGGCTTGGGTGAGGGTCCATGTTTCACAGCCATAAGATAGCACGGGTTGGATGATTGTTTTGTACACGTGGAGCTTCGTGTTCCTGTGCGCAAGCTTCGAATTAATTATAGGGAGGACCGAGAAATATGTCTTATTGGCTAGCTGTATCTGTCGCTTAATTTCGTCGATTTCGTTGGCGTCCTTTGATAAGTTACAACCCGGATAGTTGAAGTTGTCTACAAACTCGATATTAAGGTCCCCCACTGTGATGCTCGAATTTGTTTTTCCCGAGGCGTTCATTGATTAGCGATTTTGTTGAAATAAACCACACACAATGAAACAGCTGATTGAATCTTTCAATGAACATATCAAACGAACTAAAGTGAATCATTACTTTTTAAGTAACGGCCATATTAACTGAAAATGACATAAAATCTATGATAAAGTAATTTGCATATGAATGTAGTTACCCTGGTCGTAGGCCGAATACTAGTCCAAATCTTATGGAAAACGGTTAAATATGAATTTAATGTTTTTAATTCGTTGGATCAAATTGCATTAAATTTGCAATCCCGAGCAAATCAATTTAGTCAAACGAGAGAGAAACGATGAAAACCGACTTAGAACTGAAACCCGCGTCACAGCCACAGCTGATTATAATTACACTGGACTGTGTCGCCCTCATTAATGCCTATGCTCTTACTCCAGGCGATCGGTCGTGAAATCGGGCTTCAGAGTGCATGCCAGGCACTGTCTGAGATTATTTTAGAAATCGATAGGGTATTAGTCAGAAAGCTTAAATTTAAGTTTGCACCACTTGAAAAATTTTCTAACGGTACTTATGAAGGTTTTTGTCTTGTTTGGGTTTCCGGCGTATATCTCCGCTCCCAATGGTAGCATTTCCAAAAAAAGGCCACCGAATTGTTTGGTACAAAATTTTCTTCATCTTTGGCATAGCGATTGTTCACCATAAAGCAGTAGGTAAAATGTTACAGCGTGTCAAAGTTGAAAAAACAGTTTTTCAAATCAGGTTTTTGCAAATAATTCAATAACGGTGATTTTTCGCGCAAAAATTAATAAGAGTGGACTTGTAGGTACCTTATTGGTGTCGTTACGTGTACTTCCGTACAAGGCAATGAAAACAATCTTTCCGATAGTGCATATAGTGTTTGCATCTGAGCACTCTGCTTTAAAAACCTCGAGCGATTGTAAAACGTGAGTATGTTCCTTCTTCTTTAAAAAGGAGAGAAGCCTACTTTTTCCATATCTAAAAACGGCCGAAGTCGTATCGCACCCTGTGAAGGCGTGAAGAAAAAGTATATCCTCTGAAAGAGTTTGGTGTTTTAAACCTGTTGATGAATACAAAAATGTATTTTCGGAACCTCGCTCCATTTTTTAAAATAGACGCTCTAGGCATGATATCCAATACCTGACAATATAACCAGCAGATCAACGTCTTCTCCAACGATGAAAATTGAGTCAAACCTGGACGACATGCCTAAAGCCGTTTGAACAATTTGTGTATCCGCATCTTCTACAGCCTGCGATACTAAGAAACCATGATTCGTTAAATAATTTTGCAGTATATCAACAAACCGTTTCTTTTTTCTTTAATTGGCCAACAATGCCTCCTGCTTCATACCTCTGAAGATTGTGGTCTACTCAAAGATAAATTGAGCTGACTGTTGAATTGTTGAATTTTCCAACATGATTGATGCATTAGAACACTATTCACATTTCCCAAAATTTCTTCATGCTCCCTAGACCACGTTCAATGCATCTCTCAATCAATGTACGGATACAACGTCACCTTCGTTTAAGGATTTTGCACAAACAAAACAAAAACTCATGGCGAAACTAAACAAACAAACAAAACTATTTCGAAAAAAAAACGAAGTTTGTCAAATTGACTTTCATTTACAAAAAATACCGCTAATGGAGTCACTGTTCGCAAGCGTGTCGCGTAATGAACATATCTCTCTCTATCTGCAGCGAAAGACAACTGGCCACCAAGTAAAGCCCAACTGAATGTTGGTACAAACTAGGGATATCAAAAACCGGACGGATAGTCCGAAAACCGGTACTTTCAGAACGGTTAACCATTTCTTTTCGGTTTTTTACTCCTCCCGGTTTTAACCCGGACGGTTGTTTGTCCATCCGGTTAAAACCGGGACAAAAATTCTTTCCAAATTTATACAATTTTTTATATTTTCTTGATTTTTCCGTATGCAATTCTATTACTTGTCCCCAGTGAAAAATTTCGTTTCCAAGTTCCAGCCCTTAAACATATTTTCGAACACTCTCCTTATTGCTATTACTAGTAGAACCATCGCTTCGTCAAATTACTTCTCCTTGTAGCTTTGATTTAATTTTGCATACGATACGAACTATAGCAATACGAGTGTGTAGTGTATGCATGTTTTTACTAGAATTCTAAGCAAATCAATGAAAAGATTCGGTTAACCGGAAACAGGTACTTTGAGACCGGTTAAAACTGGTCGGTCTGACGTGACCAGCTTTGCAAAAAAAACGGAAAAAAACGCAAATCGGGTTATGGGCTGGTTTTTGACATCCCTAGTACATACCCGTAGAATGTATTGCTATCTCAGATCGTCGACTTTCTCTTGGGCATATCTCGGTTGTGGATGATCGTATCGATTTAATTTTTTTTCTGGATTGTAGGGAATTCAATAAGCTACAAGTGATCTATGATTATTATTATTATTAATTATTTAGTGAAAATTCACCGTTATCGACTTATTTGCAAAAAACTGATGAACAAAACGGGTTTTTCCACTTTGACACGCTGTAGCATTTTATCTACTGCTTTGAGATGCACAGTCAGTATACAAAAGATTAAGGCAATTTTGTACCGAACAATTTAGTGTCTTTCTTTTGAAAGTCCAACCATGGTGGAATTTTGATTAATATGTATTAATAAATTAATAAAAATGATAAATCCATATAATTATCGAGGCACACTTGTTTGTATGTTTTTCTTTAGGGCACTCAATATTAATACCCCAGGAAAATTGGCATTTCACTTCGGAAAAATTAAGGGAAAGCTGGATTTTTGCATGAGCCTTCCTTTCGAGGTCCTAAACAAGTCCCTAAAAGTCCCCGTCCCTACGAGTGCCGCTAGCGGTGCTACAGAGGGTCAAAGACCCTCGAAAACAGGTTTCTCTGAATATTTCGATAACGGTAGCATATACAAAAAAGTGGTGTATGGCAAATTTAAAGCTCTTGTGAAATCTCAATAAACGATGCAAAGACCGAATACTTTCGGGCACTCCTAACGGCGCCAAGAGGTCTAACGGTATTTTTAACAAGGTTTTATTAAAATCTCTATAACGGTAACTCGTACTAAAAACTTTTGTATGAAAAATTTGTAGCCTATGGGGTTTTGAAGAAAGTGGCCAAATTTCATATCAATATGTATAGCCTTAAGGGCGCTATGGGGGTTCAAACCTTAAAAAAACGTGTTTTTTGAGGTTTTTCGTAAATGGTGCTAAGACGAGGGAGTGCGTAGCTTCTGTGGCTGTTAGTAAGACGCCAAAAGTCCCCAAAGATGGGAGCCCCCCTAACGAAGTTATGAGGGTCCAAACATTCAATTAAGCAGTTTTTGGGTAATATCTCTATAACGGTAACGTGCACCGAAAGCTGTTATAAGGCAAATGTGTAGCCTATATAACGCTTAATTAAATACCTGAATTTCAGATTGATGCCTGCAATACTAAGGGCGCTATGAGGGTATGAACCGTACAATAACGGCATTTTTTCGTTATTTTCGTGGATTTCTTCATAACGGGATCGCATTCGGTTGGGAAGCCTGTAACAATTTGTTGCTTCTATAACGTCAACTTAAAATGCCAAATCAACTTATTTATGCGGGCACCCCTAAGGAAGCTATGAGGGGTCAAAACTAAACAACTAACTAAACAAAAAAACCGTTTCTCGGATTTTTTTGATAACGGGAACCTCTAGAGGGAACCCATCTGGAATAAATTTGTAGCTCCTGCTGCTGTTACTAAGACGCCAAAAGTCCCCAAAGATGGGAGCCCCTCTAACGAAGTTATGAGGGCCAAACATTCATTTAAGCAGTTTTTGGGGAATATCTTTATAACGGTAACGTGCACCGAAAACTGTTATACGGCAAATTTGTAGCTTATATACCGCTTAATTAAATATCTGAATTTCGGATTGATGCGGGAAATGCTAAGGGCGCTATGAGGGTCCGAACCGTACAATAACGGTATTTTTCGTTATTTTCGTGAATTTCTTCATAACGGGAGCGCATTCGGGAAGGAAGCTTGTAAATATTTGTTGCTTCTGTAACTTCAAATTCAAACGAGAAAACAACTCATCTATGCGAACACCCCCAAGGAAGCTATTAGGGGTCAAAATTAAACAAAAAACCGTTTCTCGGAAATTTTTTGATAACGGGAACCTCTAGAGGGAACCCATCTGAGGGTAATTTGTAGCTCGTGTGTCTGTTAGTGTGACATCAAAAGTCCCCAACGATGGGAGCCCCCCTAGGGAAGCTATGAGGGTCCAAACATCCAAATAAGCAGTTTTTAGTGAATATCTCTATAACGGTAATGTGCACCGAAAACTGTTATATGGCGAATTTGAAGCTTTTACAACGCCTAACTTAATGCTCAAATTTCAGATCGATACGTGCAGTACTAAGGGCGCTACGAGGTTCCAAAACTTGCAAATTCGGCATTTTTGGTTATTTTCGTGAAAATCTCCTTAACGGTAACGTATACCGGAAGCAGTCTGTAAAAATTTGTTGTTTCTATGTTTCAAATAAAATGCTCCATCGATTTTTATGCACCTGGAGCCACCATACGGGCATTATAACGTTTTAATAAACTAATTTTTAAAGAAGGTATGTGTAGTGTATGTCTTTACGTACGTCCATATGGGCTTAAAAATTAGTTAATTTATACGTTATAATGCCCGTATGGTGGCTCCAGGTGCATACAAATCGATGGAGCATTTTATTTGAAACATAGAAACAACAAATTTTTACAGACTGCTTCCGGTATACGTTACCGTTAAGGAGATTTTCACGAAAATAACCAAAAATGCCGAATTTGCAAGTTTTGGAACCTCGTAGCGCCCTTAGTACTGCACGTATCGATCTGAAATTTGAACATTAAGTTAGGCGTTGTAAAAACTTCAAATTCGCCATATAACAGTTTTCGGTGCACATTACCGTTATAGAGATATTCACTAAAAACTGCTTATTTGGATGTTTGGACCCTCATAACTTCCCTAGGGGGGCTCCCATCGTTGGGGACTTTTGATGTCACACTAACAGACACACGAGCTACAAATTTCCCTCAGATGGGTTCCCTCTAGAGGTTCCCGTTATCAAAAAATTTCCGAGAAACGGTTTTTTGTTTAATTTTGACCCCTAATAGCTTCCTTGGGGGTGTTCGCATAGATGAGTTGTTTTGGCGTTTGAATTTGAAGTTACAGAAGCAACAAATATTTACAGGCTTCCTTCCCGAATGCGCTCCAGTTATGAAGAAATTCACGAAAATAACGAAAAATACCGTTATTGTACGGTTCGGACCCTCATAGCGCCCTTAGCATTTCCCGCATCAATCCGAAATTCAGATATTTAATTAAGCGGTATATAAGCTACAAATTTGCCGTATAACAGTTTTCGGTGCACGTTACCGTTATAAAGATATTCCCCAAAAACTGCTTAAATGAATGTTTGGACCCTAATAACTTCGTTAGAGGGGCTCCAATCTTTGGGGACTTTTGGCGTCTTAGTAACAGCAAGAGGAGCTCCAAATTTATTCCAGATGGGTTCCCTCTATAGGTTCCCGTTATCAAAAAAATCCGAGAAACGGTTTTTTTGTTTAGTTAGTTGTTTAGTTTTGACCCCTCATAGCTTCCTTAGGGGTGCCCGCATAAATAAGTTGTTTTGGCATTTTAAGTTGACGTTATAGAAGCAACAAATTGTTACAGGCTTCCCAACCGAATGCGATCCCGTTATGAAGAAATCCACGAAAATAACGAAAAAATGCCGTTATTGTACGGTTCATACCCTCATAGCGCCCTTAGTATTGCAGGCATCAATCTGAAATTCAGGTATTTAATTAAGCGTTATATAGGCTACACATTTGCCTTATAACAGCTTTCGGTGCACGTTACCGTTATAGAGATATTACCCAAAAACTGCTTAATTGAATGTTTGGACCCTCATAACTTCGTTAGGGGGGCTCCCATCTTTGGGGACTTTTGGCGTCTTACTAACAGCCATAGAAGCTACAAATTTCTCCTAGAACACCTTAGAGCGCACTCCCTCGTCTTAGCACCATTTACGAAAAACCTCAAAAAACACGTTTTTTTCAGGTTTGAACCCCCATAGCGCCCTTAAGGCTATACATATTGATATGAAATTTGGCCACTTTCTTCAAAACCCCATAGGCTACAAATTTTCCATACAAAAGTTTTTAGTACGAGTTACCGTTATAGAGATTTTAATAAAACCTTGTTAAAAATACCGTTAGACCTCTTGGCGCCGTTAGGAGTGCCCGAAAGTATTCGGTCTTTGCATCGTTTATTGAGATTTCACAAGAGCTTTAAATTTGCCATACACCACTTTTTTGTATATGCTACCGTTATCGGAATATTCAGAGAAACCTGTTTTAGAGGGTCTTTGACCCTCTGTAGCACCGCTAGCGGCACTCGTAGGGACGGGGACTTTTAGGGACTTGTTTAGGACCTCGAAAGGAAGGCTCATGCAAAAATCCAGCTTTCCCTTAATTTTTCCGAAGTTTGGCCAAATTTTTGTTCAAATTTCCTGGCGTATTAAAGGTTGTATGTGACTGCAGCTAATGGGTATTTAACCCTTCGAAGCCCAAAGTGTTTTTTTTTAATTGACAAAATGTGTAAAAAAAAAAAAAATCTCTTTAAATTTTCGACAGTGAAGTTTTGAGGTTTTGGAGAGCGGAAAAAAAAAACAAACAACCAGAGTGATTAAATGGCGAAAATTTGAAACATTTATTTGGAGTGTAGCTAGAAGGAAGATACCACACATATTTTTTTTTCTGAGAGAAAAGCCGATGGAGATTATTGAATTTTACCATGTCGTAGAAAATATTATAACACGGTCGACGTTTATATATGATATGTTGACTGAACCGAATATTCTATTTTCAATTGGACGTACCAATGAAGAACTTGGATGGCGGATGGATACATGGATTCTGTATATAAAATCTGGTGTTGGAAAAAGGGGTCTTTTGTAAATTTTGTTTTTGTACAGATGAATTTCAACGTCAACGATCGATCGTTCGACAGCGACAGTTCAGAGTAAGTTTAATTTTATTATTACTACATTTCTTTTTTTTTTTTTTTTTAAAACATTATAAAAATATATTAGCAACCAAAGAAAAAAAAATTACAAAATAATAAAACGCAGAAAGGGGATTCAAAAAGAAGAATGTTAAAAAAAAAACAGAATTTATAAAATTCAACTAAAGAAATATTAATCAAACGCAAAACTCAAGAAAAAAATGAATAATTTTGCTTTGGAGAAGGCAGTCGCCAAATCACGCGCGGATTGGGACGTTGACCCGATAAATCGCTGCGCTGCGGCCGGCGAATTTCGCTTGGTGCATATTTTACTGCAGTTGGACAGTTTGTGTAGTAACCGTTTTGATGGTTTTTTTTTAAATATTTTTTTCCCCAAAAAAAATTAAAAACTAAGAATTTGCGTGCTTTGTGACACATTTAGTGAAAATACAAAAAAAAAAAAAAAACTTTCAGCAAGTATCAGTGACAAACGACATATTTGTATGTGACTGCAGCTAATGGGTATTTAACCCTTCGAAGCCCAAAGTGTTTTTTTTTAATTGACAAAATGTGTAAAAAAAAAAATCTCTTTAAATTTTCGAAAGTGAAGTTTTGAGGTTTTGGAGAGCGGAAAAAAAACAAACAACCAGAGTGATTAAATGGCGAAAATTTGAAACATTTATTTGGAGTGTAGCTAGAAGGAAGATACCACACATATTTTTTTTTCTGAGAGAAAAGCCGATGGAGATTATTGAATTTTACCATGTCGTAGAAAATATTATAATACGGTCGACGTTTATATATGATATGTTGACTGAACCGAATATTCTATATTCAATTGGACGTACCAATGAAGAACTTGGATGGCGGATGGATACATGGATTCTGTATATAAAATCTGGTGTTGGAAAAAGGGGTCTTTTGTAAATTTTGTTTTTGTACAGATGAATTTCAACGTCAACGATCGATCGTTCGACAGCGACAGTTCAGAGTAAGTTTAATTTTATTATTACTACATTTCTTTTTTTTTTTTTTTTTAAACATTATAAAAATATATTAGCAACCAAAGAAAAAAAAATTACAAAATAATAAAACGCAGAAAGGGGATTCAAAAAGAAGAATGTTAAAAAAAAAACAAAATTTATAAAATTCAACTAAAGAAATGTTAATCAAACGCAAAACTCAAGAAAAAAAAATGAATAATTTTGCTTTGGAGAAGGCAGTCGCCAAATCACGCGCGGATTGGGACGTTGTCCCGAGAAATCGCTGCGCTGCGGCCGGCGAATTTCGCTTGGTGCATATTTTACTGCAGTTGGACAGTTTGTGTAGTAACCGTTTTGATGTTTTTTTTTAAATATTTTTTTCCCCAAAAAAAATTAAAAACTAAGAATTTGCGTGCTTTGTGACACATTTAGTGAAAATACAAAAAAAAAAAAAAAACTTTCAGCAAGTATCAGTGACAAACGACATATTTGTATGTGACTGCAGCTAATGGGTATTTAACCCTTCGAAGCCCAAAGTGTTTTTTTTTAATTGACAAAATGTGTAAAAAAAAAAAATCTCTTTAAATTTTCGAAAGTGAAGTTTTGAGGTTTTGGAGAGCGGAAAAAAAAACAAACAACCAGAGTGATTAAATGGCGAAAATTTGAAACATTTATTTGGAGTGTAGCTAGAAGGAAGATACCACATATATTTTTCTTTCTGAGAGAAAAGCCGATGGAGATTATTGAATTTTACCATGTCGTAGAAAATATTATAATACGGTCGACGTTTATATATGATATGTTGACTGAACCGAATATTCTATATTCAATTGGACGTACCAATGAAGAACTTGGATGGCGGATGGATACATGGATTCTGTATATAAAATCTGGTGTTGGAAAAAGGGGTCTTTTGTAAATTTTGTTTTTGTACAGATGAATTTCAACGTCAACGATCGATCGTTCGACAGCGACAGTTCAGAGTAAGTTTAATTTTATTATTACTACATCTTTTTGGATCCTAGACACCAAGCCCGGCTGTTTTGAGACTCATCTAGGGTCGGGTCGTCCCCACGATTTGTCGCGAACCATCCACGGCTCCATCCATAATTCAAACAGCGAAAATCCAACATAAAAAAAATGCACTGTGTACATACATGCGTTCAATTTGATTTCTATCCAGTGCATCTACGAGTACTAGTGACCAAATGGAATGCATTATTTTTTGTTGTACGCATGCTGTGCGTGCGGTACGTTTGTATGTAACGTTGGATGTTCGCTGTTTGATTTTAGCGACGATGCTGTGAGTGATTCGTGACGGACGTTGGGCTCGGCATGTCGCTGTATACATATGTACATGCCATTTCAATAGCTCTATTGGATAATTGAACTGACCTACGTTAATATACATCATTTATCGCCGACCTTTCCAGGTAGAGTAAATTGCAACAACAACAGCATTGCATTGTAGATATGTATGACCGGTCAGTTCATCAAAAAATCTCATGTATATGCTGTTGTCGATGTGATTTAGAATATCACGGCGGTAATGTTGACGATAGATAAACTGATAGAGCGTGGTGCGGAATAGTTGTTGGGGAAGCTACATATTATGCTTATGCACTATTTTAGCATATGACTGAATTTTTTTTTATACGTTAATTTGCGGCTATTTTTTTTGTAAGGGTGAATAAACCCTGCCAGCCGTTAGAGTTTTTTTCGGTGTGGATTGGCAAGTAGCGGGATAGAGATTTTGTTGGGTTGAAAAGGTGGATTTTGATGATTGGATGGGCAGAGAGTTTTTCTCGAGGAATAGGAACAGTCGTTTTTTTTTGGAATTGGATTGTTGCCTGCTGATTCGAGACTGTTTCGCGAATCTTCTTTATTTTTGAATAATAAGTTCGTTCGATGGATTTGAAATGTTTTATTAAGTGCAAGTTATTAATAAATGAATTAAACTGGTGACAAAGTGCCATAAACTAATAACTGCCACATATTATGTAAAGAAAAAGTGTACTGGCGGCATTGATAAAACTGTATTTACACCGGGTTGTGCGGAATATTCACCCCAGTTTCTAAAAATTATGGTGAATTAAATAACAGTGGGTGTTAAAAAAGAAAACTGTATGCTGTGCCATTTACACTAAAATCAACAAAATAAAAAAAATCCTGAACGAGAGTGAAAAAGAAATAACGGAACACTTTGAGATTGATTCCTTCACGTTTTTTTTAATTGTTATCGATCGTGGAAGAGGTTGGCAAACATTTGAATTGCAACGAGTCGAGATTCATGATCACTACTTGCTGATGACATACATCAAGAATCTGTAATTATCTTATCGTGGATAACGAAGACTGATGTTTTCCTGGATGGCGATTACAATTTGTGAATTTATTGTATTTCATTTTCGAGGGGTTTTTTTTTCTTGCATTTTTGTTAATATTGACTTTACTTTAGCAGTTTTTTTAACGTCAGCGCTACCCCGATCTATCGACGGCAGCAACGACAAAACCGTAAGTTTTTATTTTTGAATTTTTTTTTTGTTTATTTTTCATTTAATTATCAAATTGATATATATATTCCTAGTTTTTTTTCTTATTGTGAATTTTGCCATTACCCATTTTTTTTCTATTGCCTAATTTTTTTTATTAGTAATTTTATTTGGATTACATTCATTGGATTAATTTTTCAATTCATACCCCCCTCCATTTTCTTTTGTTTTTGTTAGCTTCTTTAGATGTATTAAAAGAAATCATGAATCCTAACTAAAACCTTCTTTTTTGAGTTCTTCCGTGCCCCGAAGGATGGGCATCTTCCTTCCTTTTTCCTGTTCCTTCTTTCTATCAACCTGATTTTTTTTTAGGTGGCTTATCAAGGACCAGATTGCTTTGGCTCAAAATAATCCACGACCGCCGTTGGTCTAGCCGGAGCATGAGCCACCGAGCCACAAGCAGTCTGGTCAAATAAAAAAATCTTGTTGCAATGACGGCGGCTCGAACATTAAGCCGTGGTTCGCAACATATGGCGCCCAAATAATGGAATTGGCTTTTCTTTCCGATGGCATGGGCCATCGTTTGATTATTGTTGATCAGCTTCGAATGGAAGTCTGCGGTCCATTACCGCGGGCCACACGTCGAGCGGTCGTCATTGCAACAATGGCGTCCAAATTTTATCCTTTACAGGTTGTAGAGTCTCGTCGTAGGATGGACCAACTATCGAGACTGCCCCTACATCTCCCGCGTGGGATAGGCCCTTGAGTGGCCGCTGGAATTAGGAGGCAACTCGGTAGTTGACCATCTGCGTTCGCAGGTGTTAACATTCTCTTGAAACTATATCCGGCTTAGGGCTGTTTGATTTATTAGTAAATCTAATCGAATTAGTTCTCAAAAGAGTTTGTAGCCCTGCGACGCGACGAGGTTCTACTTCCTTTATTTTTTTTTCTATCCTCATCCAAATTTCAACCTACCTCCCCTTTCCTATAGGTGTTGATTTGGAAGGAACGGAAGAACTCAAATTATTACTGAATTCCGATCATATATCTTGAAAGATCACACTTTTTTTTTATTATTTTATTTTTCCTCTCACAAAATTATATTTTTTTCTCTTCATTATTTTAAATTCTTATTTTTAAACACATTTTTAAAATGGCTTATTTTGATCGTTCCTTTAACGATTTGCTCGCGGATCTTCACCTGGAAGATACACCTTCATTGCCTGAGCCAATCGCTAGCACTTTTCACAACACACATCTTTTAGGAACACCTACAGTGTCTCGACCGCCAATGTGCCACACATTTACTGGTACTGCACCTTTTGTTGAGGCCGCAACGGGATCTCATCCGCCCGGTAATAACGTCGCTTATGAGCCACCTTTCGTGGAGATCCCGGCAATGCCGCGCCAGCCTTACCACACCGTCACTACACCGATACGTTCTCATCGCCCTGCAGTGGGAATGTTGAAGTGGGGGTTTTATTTCGACGGCTCCTCTACCTCTGCTGGCCCAACAGCCCAGCAGTTTATTATACGAGTTGAGTCCTTGGCAGCCAGCTACGGCATGTCAAGTGAGGAGGTGGCGTCGGACCTCCACTTCTTGCTAAAGGGGAAGGCAGCGGATTGGTACTGGCTGACCCGATCAAAAATGTGCCGTCTATTGTGGCGAGATCTGAAGGCTGCTTTTTTGGAAAGGTTCACCTTTCGAAAAACCGATGTCGATGTTCGGCAGGCCATTAGTGCTCGAAAGCAACAACCAAACGAAAGCTTTCGGGACTTCATGGATGCCATTGACGCACTAAGTTCCGAGCTGCAGGTCCCGTTAAGTGACACTGACATGCAGGTGACGATTTTCGACAACGTAAATCAGCGTCTCAGTGATTACTTAGCGGGATTTTCGTTTAATTCAGCTCGAGATTTAATGCGTCAATGTGCATCCATAGAGGAACGGTGGAACCGAAGGGCAGCTTCCGGATCAGCTACAGTAGGACGTGCACAGGTCCACGAGCTGGATGTGAGCTGTGAGCGGGAAGCCAGTGCTGATGTTGAAGCTCTTCATTTAGCAAGGGCAACAACGCTCCCTGCCAAACCGACAGCCAGTAACAGCTATAGATGTTGTTGGAACTGCAAGGACATGGGCCATAGCTATGTCGATTGTCCTCTGCCTCCGCAGCATGTATTTTGTTTCGGCTGCGGTTTGACAGGGACCGTCAAGCCCAAATGTTCCCGCTGTAGTGGATGGGGAAACTTGAGAGGGAATGTGAGACCAACGGGGAGCTCTCACATTCCCCCTCAACCGGCAGTCAGGCGTCCGGAGACAGCCGAAGTGGCGACAAATGTCGACCCAGAACTCAGACTGCTGCAACGATGAAAAGGATCCATCGAACCTGGAGGTTCTTTTGCGACAGGCGCCTCCTGAAGCAGGCATGTGTTGCCTCAGTGGTATCTTCCGACCTAGATAATCGGCCTTTCGCTGAGGTTATCATACAAGGTCGGAAGATCAAAGGCCTGTTGGACAGTGGTGCCAGCGTAAGTATCCTGGGTACCGGTGCTTTAGATTTAATAGATGACCTTGGCTTGCAGCTACATACGTTGCAAGCTGATGTCAGGACCGCCTCAGGTCAAAAAGCATCGGTGCTGGGATACGTGCGTACATTGGTGCGATTTAAGGACAAAACGAAGTCTTTAAGACTGCTCGTTGTCCCAAGTCTCACAAATCCATTATATTTAGGAATGGATTTCTGGGACTTGTTTAAAATCGTACCAATGCAAGTTGCCGCTGTCGAACTAGAGCAGGTGTCTGCTTCAGGAAACTGTCTTCAATTATCCTCAGCTGACCAGCAGAGACTCGATTTCGTCAAACGTCAGTTTCCGTCTTTTCACGAAAAGGGCTTGGGGAAGACATCACTGGTTTCTCACATAATTGATACCGGTGTGGCGAAGCCCATTAAACAACGACATTACGCCGTATCACCTGTCGTTCAGAAACTGATGTATGACGAACTCGATCGCATGTTGTCCCTGGGGGTAATTGAAGAAAGTCATAGCGCCTGGAGCTCGCCAGTGACCCTGGTGAGGAAGCCCGGTAAAGTGCGTCTTTGTCTCGACGCTCGACGGCTGAATGAAGTTACCGTCAAGGATGCCTATCCGTTGCCGCTTATTGAGGGATTACTGGCAAGAATGCAATCAACTCGATTCATATCCGCTCTCGACTTGAAAGATGCCTTTTGGCAAATCCCGTTAGATGAGAAATCTCGGGACAAAACGGCGTTTACCGTCCCCGGCAGACCCCTATATCACTTCAAGGTAATGCCTTTTGGACTTTGTAACGCGCCTCAGACCATGTGCAGGCTCATGCATAAGGTTATACCACACGAGCTACAGGACAAGGTATTTGTATACTTGGATGACTTGCTTGTCACCAGCTCCACCTTCGAAGAACATCTGCAACTACTTTCGAAAGTTGCAGGTTTTCTTGAGAAGGCTGGACTCACAATAAACGTAGAGAAAAGCAAGTTCATCCAAAAGGAAATCAAATACCTTGGTTATGTGGTAAGTGATGGTATCCTTATGACTGATCCTGACAAGGTCTCAGGCATTATCGCGTATCCAGAGCCCAAAAGTCCTAAGGATATTAGGCGGTTCATGGGCATGGCGGGTTGGTATCGCCGTTTCATTCCGAATTTTTCAGTGGTTACCGCCCCGCTAACGGATTTGTTAAAAGGAAAACAATCTTTCAAGTGGACAGCGGAAGCCAGTAATTCCTTTGAGCGCGTAAAGCAACTCTTGGTTTCAGCTCCCGTGCTTGTCAATCCTGATTTTACAAGGCACTTCTACATCCAGTGTGACGCTAGTTGCACTGGGGTTGGAAGTGTCTTGTTTCAGAAGGATGATAATGGTGGTGAACATCCCATCGCCTATATGTCCGTTAAGCTAAATGCTGCGCAGCGCAACTATAGTGTTACCGAGTTGGAATGCTTAGCTGCGGTGCAAAGCGTTAAGAGATTTCGGGCATATATCGAAGGGCTGCCGTTTACTATCATTACCGACCATGCAAGTCTGAAGTGGTTGATGAGCCAACAAGACTTGTGTGGTAGGCTGGCACGTTGGAGTCTGAAACTGCAGGCGTTTAACTTCACCGTCGAGCATCGAAAAGGGACTCAAAATGTAGTCCCGGATGCACTTTCCAGGGCTCATGCGGGCAACGTCTGTTGCCTCCCCGAACACTGTCATATTGACGAGATCATCCCCGATTCGGCTTTTCTGGATCCCGAATACAAAAAACTTTGTGTTGAAATCCAGACAAATCCGGACAAATTTCAAAATTTGCACGTACGGGATGATCGCGTTTATATTACGCAAGGTGAGTCTGGGGAGACAACAGACCTTCCCCGAACCAAATTGTGGGTCCCTGAAATCTGCAGGCATAGCTTGATCAGTCGTGCTCACGATGATCCTCGTGGGTCTCATTGCGGTATTCGGAAAACAATCGAAGTGCTGCGAAGATATTACTATTGGCCAAATCTTCGATCTAATGTAGCTGAATATATTGGTAAATGCAGCACTTGCAAAATGATTAAGCCTCCAAATTACCGAATGAGACCCCCGATGGGATCACGTCGAGAGACTGATCGACCTATGCAGCGTATTTTCGTGGATTTCATGGGACCCTATCCGCGGTCTAGGAGGGGTAATACCTATATATTTGTAGTTCTCGACCACTACACCAAGTTTGTGTGGCTTAAGGCTATACCCAAAGCTACTTCTGAAGTGGTCGTGAACTACCTTCGAGACGAAATCTTTTTGACCTATGGAGTACCAGAGTTTCTTCACTCAGACAATGGGAAACAGTTCGTCTCTGGAACATTCGAAGGATTTTTAAAGGAGTATGGTGTGCATCATGTATTCACTCCTTTGTATTCTCCGCAATCGAATGCTTCGGAGCGAACGAACCAGTCCACGCTAGCTGCAATTCGAGCTTACGTGGGATCTGATCATCGGAACTGGGAGGAACATCTGAGTGAATCATGCAGCGCATTCCGCAATGTGGTGCATGATTCAACCGGATTTTCCCCCACTTCCTAATGTTCGGGTACCATCGTATTCAGAATGGCGAAGATTACGCTCTCCTGAAGCAACTGGATGCACTTGGGGACGGAGAGTTGAATCTTCAGTCTAATCGCGACAGATTGCAACTGGCACATAGTCGAGTGAAGGAAAAGCTGGCCGAAGCCTACGCCCGAGCGGCGCGAAACTATAATCTTCGCAGTCGGCCAAAGGTTTTCACTCCGGGTCAAAGAGTTTTCGTCTCGAACCATGTTCTTAGTCGAGCTGCGGACCGTTTTGCTGCTAAACTTTCCCCGAAGTTTATCAGTGCAATGGTCCGCCGTAGAATGGGTCAAGTAGCTTATGAGCTGGAAGACGAGAATGGAAAACTCATCGGAGTCTTCCAGGCTAGTGACATACGCCCTTGACCACCTTAAAGGTATTATTCTTTCTAGCCCGGCAGTGTGAGACATCTCCTGGGTCTGGGTCGTCCCCACGATTGTTGCGAACCACGTCCTAATATTCGTAGCTCAGTTCAATTACATGCCATTTCAATAGCTCTATTGGATAATTGAACTGACCTACGTTAATATACATCATTTATCGCCGACCTTTCCAGGTAGAGTAAATTGCAACAACAACAGCATTGCATTGTAGATATGTATGACCGGTCAGTTCATCAAAAAATCTCATGTATATGCTGTTGTCGATGTGATTTAGAATATCACGGCGGTAATGTTGACGATAGATAAACTGATAGAGCGTGGTGCGGAATAGTTGTTGGGGAAGCTACATATTATGCTTATGCACTATTTTAACATATGACTGAATTTTTTTTTATACGTTAATTTGCGGCTATTTTTTTTGTAAGGGTGAATAAACCCTGCCAGCCGTTAGAGTTTTTTTCGGTGTGGATTGGCAAGTAGCGGGATAGAGATTTTGTTGGGTTGAAAAGGTGGATTTTGATGATTGGATGGGCAGAGAGTTTTTCTCGAGGAATAGGAACAGTCGTTTTTTTTGGAATTGGATTGTTGCCTGCTGATTCGAGACTGTTTCGCGAATCTTCTTTATTTTTGAATAATAAGTTCGTTCGATGGATTTGAAATGTTTTATTAAGTGCAAGTTATTAATAAATGAATTAAACTGGTGACAAAGTGCCATAAACTAATAACTGCCACATATTATGTAAAGAAAAAGTGTACTGGCGGCATTGATAAAACTGTATTTACACCGGGTTGTGCGGAATATTCACCCCAGTTTCTAAAAATTATCATCATCAATGTGGCACGATAGCCCGACGTCGGGCCTTGGCCGCCTGAATCGTTGACCTCCAATTGTCGCGGTTACGTGACCTCGTCCTCCAGTTTCGGAAGCCCAACAGCTGGTGGGCGTCTTCACCTACGGAGTTCTCCCAGCGAGCTCTCGGTCGTCCACGCAACCTCGCTCCGTCAATTCGTTGTGCGTTCATCATTTTCTTTGGCATGCGATTATCGTCCATCCGTTGTACATGCCCCGCCCATTGCAAACGTTGAAGCTTCACGATTTTCGATACTTCCAGCTCATCGTACAATTGATACAACTCATGGTTGTACCGGATGCGCCATTGGTCTCGCTCGCGAACGGCCCCGAAAATTCGCCGAAGGACCTTTCGTTCGAATCGGTCTAGCAAAATTTCGGAGGCTTGGGTGAGGGTCCATGTTTCGCAGCCATAACATAGCACGGGTCGGATGATCGTTTTGTACACGCGGAGCTTCGTGTTCCTGTGCGCAAGTTTCGAATTAATTATAGGGAGGACCGAGAAATATGTCTTATTGGCTAGTTGTATCCGTCGCTTAATTTCGTCGGTTTCGTTGGCGTCCTTTGATAAGTTACAACCCAGATAGTTGAAGTTGTCTACATACTCGATATTAAGGTCCCCCACTGTGATGCTTGAATTTGCTGGCGTCCTTGTTTTCGATTGCATCATGGCCTTTGTTTTGCTTTCGTTGATATGTAGTCCAACTTCCTTTGCGGCGTTATTGAGGTTATGCAGAAGGCTTTCTGCATCACCCAACCTTCGAGACATGATGTTGATATCGTCGGCGTACGCTACTAATTGAGTCGACTTGATGAGTAGCGTTCCGCTGCTGTCCATATTCATGGCTCGAATTACATACTCCAAAGCAAGGTTGAAGGCGTACTCTCGCCCCTCCTGTGGTGCCTGGTTGTGGACGAACTTTTGTGGAAGCTCACATCGAATGGCTTCACCGGGCAAGGGTATGCCGATGATGTGGTTATAGTGGTAAAGGGTTTGTTTGAGGAAACACTACCTGACTTACTCGAACCAGCACTAAAAATAGTTCAAGAATGGTGTAATGCGAACGGGCTCCGAGTAAACCCATCCAAAGCGATCATTATACCATTCTCCAGGAATAGAAATCCGTCTGAACTCAGACGCCCGACAATGTACAACACCCAACTACCAATTGGGAATCAAGTCAAATACCTCGGGGTAATCCTCGACAGTAAACTTTACTGGCAAAAGCATGTCGAAGCGGCGGCTGAAAAAGCCACCAGAGCCCTGTGGACATGCAAAAAATTCGTAGGGAAAACCTGGGGTATGAAACCCTCCATTATGCTCTGGATTTACAGAGCAATAGTTAGACCCACTCTAGACTACGGTGCTGTGGTCTGGTGGAAGAGAGCCCTGACTACGGAAGGTAAGTCTGTGTTAGGCAAGGTACAGAGGCTAGCATGTCTCATTACCACCGGTGCACTCCGATCTTGCCCTAGCAGCGCTCTAGAGGTGTTACTTCACCTACACCCAGTTGACATACACCTCGAAACTGTGGCAAAACTGGCATTGGCACGACTCATCGCGAGCGATGCCAATTTGGAGCTTACCAAGGAGCAGCTTAAATCTCTCAACAACGTAACTATTGCGAACATGCCTTCCGATCACCTTCCAAAGGAGATCTCATGTGGTCGCCGTTTCCGGGCTGAAACATGGAGCAGAGAGGAGTGGCAGTCTAATTTCGCTAAGCTGCACCCACAGACCATAAAGTGGTTTACTGACGGTTCCAAAACAACCGAAGGTTCAGGAGCAGGTGTGGTGGGTCCAACTCACACGGTTTCTATACCTATGGGTCAACACACTACTGTCTTTCAAGCGGAGGTGCATGCCATTGCAACTTGCGCCGATTTATGTTTGCGTGCTAACTATGTAAATAAACGAATAGCGATCTTCTCAGACAGCCAAGCGGCTATCAAGTCACTCACCAAATACACCGTTACGTCAAGGCTGGTTCAGTGTTGTCTGAATGCACTGAACAAACTAGGCGCAAACAATAGATTAACACTCTTCTGGGTCCCAGGTCACATAGGCATCACGGGGAACGAACAGGCGGATGAGCTAGCACGCACAGCCGCAGCAACCCATTTATGCGGCCCAGAACCCTTTAGTAGCATCTCTACATGCGTAGTAAAAAGACTAATCAAGAACCAGGAACAAATTAGAGCATCTGAGCGCTGGGATAATATACCCGGGCTCAGGCAATCCAAACTGTTCATAGCAGGATACTCCCATAAAAGAACGGCCGAGCTACTTCAGTTAACCAGAAATAGAGTACGTACCATATGTGGAATTCTTACAGGCCACTCCTGCCTAAGATCACATCTGCGCACAATGAGGCTCGTACAAGACGCGAGCTGTCGATTCTGCGAAGAGGATGACGAGACCTCGACCCACCTCCTATGCGAATGTGATGCTCTGGCCCAACGCCGCTGGACACAATTTGGAGTGGCCTATCCAGACACGGACGACATAGCGTCGACGTCAATCAGCAAACTCAGCTCATTTCTTAGCACGATCAAGCTCGATCGTCAGGACTAGTCCTGCACCCAGAGAAAAACATCCCATAACCTGTTAATGGGACTCCTATTAACTTTTCGCCTCGGCTATTTTAAACAAGTTAATAGTTTTATCCTATTAGTTTAATGAGATTATAAATCATTGAATTTCTAATAGGACGTACATTTTAGACTAATGGGATTATCTAATAAGATTGATTCAGATTTACAGTTAGTTGCCAATATTTTAAAACGTATGCTTATGCATTATGATTAGAGGTACGGATATTTCGCAAAAAAAATGAAATTTCGCATAAAAAATTTCTGAATATTGGAAATTTTGCAAAAATTCAATTCAAATGCAAAAATCAATCTGAGATGGAAAAATATTTTCTCTTAACTGATTTTTTGAAAGAAAATTAACTTTTTCGTGGAAAAAGTACAAATGGGTGGATTTCGCATTTATTTTTTAAAACAGCAATTTTCGCTGAATTCGCTATTTTGTAAATTTGAAATAGATGGGAATTCGGGACTTAATTATGATTTTCATTTTCATACTCCCGTGTATTTATATACAATTTTACTGTACATGATGGAAAAAAATATTGTTCACCTAAATTTTATTTCAAAAGACCGCGTATACTATTTTTAAATGGCGTAAGATTTTGTTTAACTGGTTTATTAGTTCAATTCACACATGTAGTGATTTTCTTTATTTTATTTATTTAATAATGGTCCATTTTTGAACACTGGATTCCAACTTGTTTTTACTAACGTTCAACCTTTTCCTATTTAAACCCATTTCTTCACTGAAATGAATAATCAACATCTCTTCTGTCGTGTTATTGAGGTAACGGTATTTCCAAAGGGACATCCTATAAAATTTATATGAAATAACTATTGTCCTAATAAGAAAAAATTATTGTTTTAATAGGGTGCCCCATTATCCATATTATAGGATAAACTATAATTTCAATGGGAAAATCATATTAATTTAATGGGATTTCCTTTTATTGAGGCAATAGGATAACATGATTGCATTAATAGGATATCGTTTAACATTAATAGTATAATATCCCTTTGATTTAATAGTTCGATCTAATTATTTTAATGATGTTCCATCCCATTGAAATAATGGTATCCTATTAACCCAATAATGGGATTTTCCCATTGACTAAATCCAATGGGATAAAATGGCTAATTCCTATTGGTTTAATGGGATTTTTTTTCTCAGTGTGCCCACAGATGACCAGGGCGATAGCACAATAGGCCCTTCGGCTTCAGTGCTACGAACCCCCATCGGGTTCGCGCCCCCCCACAATCTAATCTAATCTAATCTAAGGTTGAAGAGCGTCGGCGCCAGCCCGTCGCCCTGCTTGAGTCCAGTACGAGTTTCAAATAGGTCAGTGAGTCGATTCTGCACTCTGACCTGCGAGACGGTATTAGTCATCGTCATCCTTGTGAGTCGCACTAACTTTGCCGGTATACCAAAATTCAGCATAATGTTGTACAGTACACTTCGATCGATACTGTCGTATGCCTGCTTGAAGTCGACAAAGATTTGGTATACGTCGATGTTATATTCCCAGCACTTTTGGAGTAGTAGCTTCACTGTGAAAAGCTGATCGGTCGTTGATCGACCAGGTCTGAAGCCGCCTTGATACTCGCCAATGATTCGTTCTGCGTACGGATTAATTCTCTTTTCAAGAATTTTAGATAATATCTTATAGGCTGTACAAACTAATGATATGCCCCTGTAATTCTCACACTTCAGCTTGTCACCCTTTTTGTGGATTGGGCAGATTATGCTTTTGCGCCAATCTTCGGGGATTTCCTCGTCGTTCCATATTTTCAGCAGTAGCACATGTATAGCGTTGGTCAGGCACGTTCCACCATGCTTCAGCAGTTCTGCTGGGATCTCGTCAGCGCCGGGCGCTTTATTATTTTGAAGCGACTGTATGGCAAGACTCACCTCCTCTACTGTTGGGGGTAGAACGGGAGGGCCTGGTTCGGCTAACTGCTCAAGAGCTGGCTCCGCGGGGGATGTTTATGGTGCATTGAGGAGCTCTTCAAAATGCGAGGCCCATCGTTTGTTGACGCTTTCGATGTCGCTGATGATGTTACCATCCTTGTCCTTACATAGGCTTGTCCTGGGTTGATATCCGTTCTTAACATTATTTATAAGTTTGTACGCCTGTCTAATGTTCTTACTGGCTAATCTTTGGTTTATTTGCTGTAACTGCTCGTCAAAATGTTTGCGTTTCTTACGTCTAATTAACTTATTAGATACTCGCCGAAGCTCGTTATATCTTTCTTTCTTGGCTCGGGATGCGCGTTGTGTGTATTGGCGATAGGCTTCATTTTTCGCCTCAATCGAGGCCCTGCATTCGTCGTCGAACCAGTCTGCTCGTCTGCGCCGGCCTTTATAGCCCACGACCTCTTCTGCGACCCCCTTGATGCTGTCTTTGAGCTCCTCCCAGAACTCATGGATGCCTAAATTGTTGATGTCATCAAGCATGGGCGACAGTTTTTCCTCTAGTGCTGTTGTATACGCAGCCGCCGTGGCATCATCAATCAAATTGTCAACCTCGAAGATCTTGGCAGGGTTGATTCTCGTTAGGTGCACCGAAGAGATTCTGCACCTGTAGGTTGTCTTCACCAAATAGTGATCGGTGTCGCAGTTGGCTCCTCGATAGGATCGAACATCTAGGACATTAGAAGCCCATCTCTTGCTGATCAGTACGTGGTCGATCTGGTTCACGGTGTATTCATCTGGAGACTTCCAGGTCTGCTTGTGGATTCGTCGATGAGGGAAACATGTAGAGCTTATTACCAGGTTTCTGCCGCTCGCGAAGTCGATAAGTCGCTGACCGTTGTTGTTGTTTTCGTCGTGGAGGCTATGACCTCCAGTAGTTCCCCTATGCCAGCTTTCATTTCCGACTTTGGCGTTAAAGTCTCCTAGCAGCAGCTTGACGTCGTTTGATGGAAGTGAGTCGAAGAGTGTTTCTAGGTCGTTGTAGAACTCGTCCTTAATCGCGTCTTCTTTTACTTCTGTAGGGGCATGCGCATTAATGAGCCAGAGATTAGCGAAACGGGTCTTAATGCCGATCGTTGATGGGTTTGAAGGAAGCCGATAACGTGGTCCTTGAGCTGCTTATTCACAATGAAAGCTACTCCAAACTCCTTGTTGCCCTCCTCTTTACCACTCGTAAAAATAGTGTGCGAATTGAGGTCGTTAATCTCGCTTTTGAGCCATTTAGTTTCCTGGATTGCAACTATGCTCAGCTTGTATTGTTCTACCTGATCCAGGAGGGCCCTTAAGGCCCCCGGTCTATTCAGGGAGCGTACATTCCAGGATCCGAAAGAGTAATCAGTTGTTCGTTTGCGGGGTCGTCGTTGTTTTGTATCCGTCCAATCCGAGGCTTTTGTTTCAGGTTTCTTGACTTGAAGTGTTTCTTAGGATGAGTTGTCGGCACATCGCTAAACCATGATAGGGTTTAATCGTTGAGTAAAGGCCATCATGGGCATGCCTCGAAGATGCTGCTTTAGTGGTTGACTTAAATGTTTTCTGTCACCTATCACGTTAAGTAACCTGAGACGCTGCAGATGTTAATGCAGCACTCAGGCGCAGCGGCTACTCGGATAATGCGGGAAAGTAACGCCCCGTAGAGAGACATAGGAATTGGCCGAAGTCCTTTTCCTATGAAACTCCTCCTGCATAGCTAAGGGTCCGCAGTTATGCCACAACTGAAGAAGATATAGGAATTAGCCGAAGCCTTTCAACCTTTATCTTCCCCCTTACGGGAATTATGGTGAATTAAATAACAGTGGGTGTTAAAAAAGAAAACTGTATGCTGTGCCATTTACACTAAAATCAACAAAATAAAAAAAAATCCTGAACGAGAGTGAAAAAGAAATAACGGAACACTTTGAGATTGATTCCTTCACGTTTTTTTAATTGTTATCGATCGTGGAAGAGGTTGGCAAACATTTGAATTGCAACGAGTCGAGATTCATGATCACTACTTGCTGATGACATACATCAAGAATCTGTAATTATCTTATCGTGGATAACGAAGACTGATGTTTTCCTGGATGGCGATTACAATTTGTGAATTTATTGTATTTCATTTTCGAGGGGTTTTTTTTTCTTGCATTTTTGTTAATATTGACTTTACTTTAGCAGTTTTTTTAACGTCAGCGCTACCCCGATCGATCGACGGCAGCAACGACAAAACCGTAAGTTTTTATTTTTGAATTTTTTTTTGTTTATTTTTCATTTAATTATCAAATTGATATATATATATTCCTAGTTTTTTTTCTTATTGTGAATTTTGCCATTACCCATTTTTTTCTATTGCCTAATTTTTTTTATTTGGATTACATTCATTGGATTAATTTTTCAATTCATACCCCCCTCCATTTTCTTTTGTTTTTGTTAGCTTCTTTAGATGTATTAAAAGAAATCATGAATCCTAACTAAAACCTTCTTATTTGAGTTCTTCCGTGCCCCGAAGGATGGGCATCTTCCTTCCTTTTTCCTGTTCCTTCTTTCTATCAACCTGATTTTTTTTTTAGGTGGCTTATCAAGGACCAGATTGCTTTGGCTCAAAATAATCCACGACCGCCGTTGGTCTAGCCGGAGCATGAGCCACCGAGCCACAAGCAGTCTGGTCAAATAAAAAAATCTTGTTGCAATGACGGCGGCTCGAACATTAAGCCGTGGTTCGCAACAAGATATACACAAAAAACCCAAACAAGACAAAAACCCTGATAAGTACCGTTAGAAAATTTTCCAAGTGGTGCAAACTTAAATTTAAGCTTTAGGACTAAGCCCCTACCGATTTCTAAAATAATCTCAGACAGTGCCTGGCATGCACTCTGATTTTACCAAACGCCTGGAGTATCTTGCCACCTTGTATTTTCACTATAACAAAGAGTAAATTACGGAAAGGAATCTCCATAGAAAAAATCCCGATGTAACTTATTACAGTGTGCGTGTTTCATGTCGTCACTGAAATTTCAAAGCCCATTCAAAACATTTCGGGAGGGGTCCGGACCCCCTGGGCCCCTCCCCTGGCTACGTCCCTACCCTGTATAGGAGCTCTTAGTATTACAATTTAAATTATTAATCAACCATGAATTTGTACAGTTTTTACCAGGTAGATTGTAGTCCCCAGTAATAATAAAATTCGCTTTTCTTCAATTCACCTAATTGCAATTGTATAATGTTTTAAGATGGTGAAGTTGACATTGAGTCTTGTCAAGTGTGATCTTGATGTTATTTTGACGCAGATAATTTTGGACGCGAGAGACCCTTTTCTTCCTTACAATTTGAAGAGGTAGTGAGGAATTGATTAGCATTACTTTTATAAGCCTTGGTTTATTCGTTGTCTGGCGTCCTATTCGAGTGACTTTAAAATCACTTGTAGTAAGTTTATCCGGTTGCAAAACATGATTGAGTATGTCAAGCACCTTTGGCCGATCTTCGTCCGAATTCAAATCTGCAACACCGTGAACGATGACATTCGTCGATCTTTTTTACGTTCTTCGATCTCGTACAACATATCGTGCGCCTTGAGTTTGTTGATTTCGTTCTCGATTGCATCAATCCTTCCTAATAGTTTGTTGACAAGAGTCATAAGAGACTTAACCTGAGCTTTCGCTTCCGTGCATTCCGTGCAAGTAAACATGGCGTTCTTACTAGTGTTTTTTAATGCACTAATAGCCGATTGCAACAATCCTGCACGCAATGGCTGATTTCAGATTGTAAGACGAAACCGGACGGGTAAACTTGCAAGACAAGAGAGCTTTTGTAGTGGCCAGCAGACAAGCATTGTCCATTTCACATTGTAAGAACGCGTCCGGTTAGCACAAACAAACGGACGGCGAGAGCTGTTGTAGTGGCCAGCAGACAAGCATCATGAATTTCAGATTGTAAGAACGATGGTTCTTGTCTTGCAAGTTTACCCGTCCGGTTTCGTCTTACAATTTGAATTCAGCCAATGGATGCTGGGGTAGTTTGCAAGTGGCACAAGTGAAGAATTCATCGCCGGTACTGCAAACCTTTTTGCAACACGCACTCATCGTAGAAGTTCACGGACATGGTCACTAATAGTACAGGTTATGTATGACTCGCAAGTTTAAATTTCAATATTATTGCAGAAGTTAAAACAATTAATTAAACAATTTATATATTGTAAAAGTCAGTAATGTAGTGCTCTGTGGCCGTGATCGTTCGGTCGCCACTCTGTGAAATAGACACTCATAGAGAAACGAGTTTCCAAACTCGACACGACTCGTCGCAAGTTTATTATTCAGAAGAAGATAATAAGAATTATTTTTATCATAGAATAATAAATATGGCTGACAACCGTATCACACTCCGAATTCAGTTGACTTTGTAACATTGATGACTACACACGGTAGTCATCAACGCACCATGCTCCACTAGAAATTACGGTAATGAAGAGAAGAGAAAAGTCAGTAATCCGCTTTTAAAAATGAATTAAGTATCGAAAATAATCACATAAGGAATAATATTGTAAAATCAGAAAATTGATAGAGTACCAAAACCATTCAAGTGACAGTTCTTCACAGTTCTAGGAGTAGTGGCTAGGGCGCGCACCTTCGGTGCATAGGGTTATGAGTTCAAGACTCTCCGTCGCCCGTATTTTTTTTTAATTATTCATTGATGCATTGAATATATATGATACTTAACTATTACATAATGTTTACGAATAACGATTTTATAATGATTATCCGTAATAAGGCGCAAATGCGTATATACATGAAATAGGGGGACATCGTCATATACTGCTTGTATGAAAACGTGATGAATGAATAAGCGATATTTGCTTACGCGTGTTGCATGAAATAATGATTACAAATGTGTTAAATGCTGGCTGGGCCCGTCTCATTTTACGTATACTCCCTCCTTTGCTTACAGAAGCTCTTCAGTGTTTTTAAAGCGTCGTCTATTGGAATAGATCTTTCGTGTCGTCCATCCCCCAGAGATTTTTGATGAAATTTAGATCTAGGTAGTATGGCGGAATGGCGGTCTTTCCATAACCTTGATGATTGGTCTCGAAACTAATCTTTCATCAGCTTGCTTTACGAATTATCTTGATAAAATTTAAAAGGGGATGCATGGAAAATTAGTCGGTCTTTTTTGGCATTACATTAGAAAGAATATGTTTATAAGCCTGGGCGTTCTGAATACCTACAATTTCCACAAGCTTAATAGGTATACACCAAAATAATCAGCCCCATACCTCGACACTTCTTACCCTTGAGTGATGTGTCTACAAAATTAGTTCCATCTTACTCATGTTGTGCATGGTAACATTTATACATTTGCTGTGTGATTATTGTTCGCCGGTCCGTGTTTTGATCGGATAGTGTGAAATGATCATACGATGGTTCTTGTTTAATTAATTGTTTACCCGTCCGGTTTCGTCTTACAATGTGAATTCACCCAATGGGTGAATTCAAATTGTAAGACAAAACCGGACGGGTAAACTTGCAAGACAAGAACCATCGTTCTTACAATATGAAATGCATAATGCTTGTCTGCTGGCAACTACAAAAGCTCTCGCCATCCGTTTATTAGCACAAACATCCGACCATATTTGAAAAATGGCGGATAACATCACATTCCAAGTTTTCGAAGTGCTCTAATTAAATAATTTAGCGATGCAAAAACGAAAATTATTGTCGCACAACCATTCGCAAACGATATGACAAATTTATCAGTTACGACCTTTTTGCTCTCTCAATGTTTTAAAAATGACCCCATGGTCCGATTCCATTCATTCTTACATATCATTTGTGTCATCAATAGAAACACAATTGTCTCAAGTTTGGTTCAAATTAGTGCAGGAATAAAAAAATTTTTCTTAGAAGAACCAAATTTGGGGGCTGGGTTTGTATGGCAGCCCCAAGACCCCATTGTCCGATTTCAGCGATTCAAACATACGAACTGCCTACAATGAAAAGAAGCAAGCGTGCAAATTTCAGCTTTATAGCTTTTAAACTCGCCGAGTAAAACGCATAGCAACAGACGGACAGACGAACAGACAGGCAGACGGACATCGCCCAATCGACTCTCCTCGTCATGCTGATCATATAGGTATATACACATTTTATATGGTCGGAGATGCTTCCTTCAATGCGTTACAAACTTCATGATAAAGTTAATATACCCTTTCAATCTACGAGCGAAGAGTATAATAATCTATATACACGGTGTCCGGAAACTGCCGCATAAACGCACCGCATTGTGATTCCCCATGTGATTTCCAGCAAAAAAATTGTACGCAACATACCCCCTCAGCTTAACCCTTTAGCTGCCACAGGCATTTAAAAATTTTTGAAAAAATCATTTTCTTGCACGACTTAAAGCCTAATATCTCCAAAGCTAGACCAGCTAGAATAGTTAAATAAAATGATTATTATAGCCAACAAATTTAGCTATAAACTAAAACTCACCACACTAAAATCGGATAAGAGGTTTGGTTTTTACAGAGCTAAAAAGTCAAATTTGCGTGATTTGACCCAAAAGCAATCTTTTTTTCCATCTCAATTTTCTCCAACTTCTACCAAGGTGAGGTGCTTGTACCATTCTTTTAAAAATTGGCGCATAGTCTTAGAATCATATCTTTCTTACATCATTTTAATCTAGCTCCATTACTTCTAACAGTTTTTATACGTCAAGTGTAGAAAACTAGGGTTAATTTTAGCTCGAATTCAATACAATTCAATTCACACTGCCCCTAAAGATCTGCAATTGGAAAAATCTATTCAAAATATGTCGAAATCGAGCCAAAATTAACCCTAGTTTTCTGCACTTAAGGTACTAAAACTGTTAGAAATAATAGAGCTAGAATAAATATTTAAGAAAGATATAATTGTAAGACTATGCGCCAATTTTTAAAAGAATCGTACAAGCACCTTACCTTGGCAGAAGGTGGAGAAAATTGAGATGGAAAAAAAGATTGTTTTTGGGTCAAATCACGCAAATTTGACTTTGAAGCTCTGTAAAAACCAGACCTCTTATTGGATTTTAGTGTGGTTAGTTTTATTTTATAGGTAAGTTTGTTGGCTGTAATAATCATTTTATTTCAATATTCTAGCTGGTCTAGCTTTAGAGATATTAGGCTTTAAGTCGTGCAAGAAAATTATTTTTTCAAAAATCTTTAAATGCCTGTGGCAGCTAAAGGGTTAAGCTGAGGGGCTATGTTCCTTACAACTTTTTTGCTGGAAATCAACTGAGGAATCATAATCCGGTGCATTTATGCGGCAGTTTCCGGACACCCTGTATATAAAAATGGACGTGTATTTGTGTCTGTTGCCAGTAAACTTCTAAACCACTGGACCGATTTGGATGATTCTTTTTTTGTTTTATCCGTCTTACATTGAAGGTTTATGGACCAAACATTTTTTTAAAATATCAAAGGAAGAGGTGGTAAATATCGAAATTCCATTTTGTGTGAGAGTAAGTGATTAAACCTACTCGATTCATACGCTTTAAATTTTTATACGTGTACTAAATGAAATCGAACCGGCTTAAGGATATGATCTTTTCGAAACGGCTGGACTGATTTTTATGAAATTTTGTATATATCCTTGCTAGGTATGGTAATCGGTCGTAAACTATATTTCATGCCCCGAGGTGCCCTCCTCTTCTTTTTAAGTGATTAAACCTACTCGATTCATTCGCTTTAAATTTTTATACGTGTACTAAATGAAATCGAACCGGCTTAAGGATATGATCTTTTCGAAACAGCTGGACCGATTTTTATGAAATTTTGTATATATCCTTTCTAGGTATGGTAATCGGTCGTAAACTATATTTCATGCCCTAAGTGCATTCCTCTTCTTTTTATCGTTATTTTACTATTTTGTACAGTAAGGGATTAAACCTACTCGATTCATACGCTTTAAATTTTTATACGTGTACTTAATGAAATCGAATCGGCTTAAGGATATGATTTTTTCGAAACGGCTGGACCGATTTTTATGAAATTTTGTATATATCCTTTCTAGGTATGGTAATCGGTCGTAAACTATATTTCATGCTCCGAAGTGCACTCCTCTTCTTTTTATCGTTATTTTACTATTTTGTACAGTAAGTGATTAAACCTACTCGATTCATACGCTTTACATTTTTATACGTGTACTAAATGAAATCGCATGCCAAAGAAAGTTATGAACGCACAACGAATTGACGGAGCAAAGTTGCGTGGACGACCGAGAGCTCGCTGGGAAAACTCCGTAGGTGAAGACGCCCACCAGCTGCTGGGCTTCCGAAACTGGAGGACAAGGTCACGTAACCGCGACAATTGGAGGTCAACGATTCAGGCGGCCAAGGCCCGACGTCGGGCTATCGTGCCACATTGATGATGATGAAATGAAATCGAACCGGCTTAAGGATATTATCTTTTCGAAACGGCTGGACTGATTTTTGTGAAATTTTGTATATATCCTTGCTAGGTATGGTAATCGGTCGTAAACTATATTTTATGCCCCGAAGTGCCCTCCTCTTCTTTTTATTGTTATTTTTCTATTTTGTACAGTAAGTGATTAAACCTACTCGATTCATTCGCTCTAAATTTTTAAACGTGTACTAAATGAAATCGAACAGGCTTAAGGATATGATCTTTTCAAAACGGCTGGACCGAGTTTTATTAAATTTTGTATTTATCCTTGCTAGGTATGGTAATCGGCCGTAAACTATATTTCATGCCTCGAAGTGCCCTCCTCTTATTTTTATCGTTATTTTACTATTTTGTACAGTAAGGGATTAAACCTACTCGATTCATACGCTTTAAATTTTTATACGTGTACTTAATGAAATCGAATCGGCTTAAGGATATGATTTTTTCGAAACGGCTGGACCGATTTTTATGAAATTTTGTATATATCCTTTCTAGGTATGGTAATCGGTCGTAAACTATACTTCATGCCCCGAAGTGCACTCCTCTTCTTTTTATCGCTATTTTACTATTTTGTACAGTAAGTGATTAAACCTACTCGATTCATACGCTTTAAATTTTTATACGTGTACTAAATGAAATCGAACCGGCTTAAGGATATGATCTTTTCGAAACGGCTGTTTGAGAACATTTCCAATAAATTTCCCTTTTTACTTTTATTCACACAAACTAGCTATTTTTTGATTGTTAAATTTTGTTTTTATTGTTGGTATTTTACGACGTTTCGCCCTAACCAGGCATCTTCAGGTCTAAAAATATACAAAATCAGTATTTACGGCACATTAATTACAATACTGATTTTGTATATTTTTAGACCTGAAGATGCCTGGTTAGGGCGAAACGTCGTAAAATACCAACAATAAAAACAAAATTTAACAATCAAAAAATAGCTAGTTTGTGTGAATAAAAGTAAAAAGGAAAATCATAACCAATAATAACTAGTGAATTAAAAACAAGAAAAAGAATTTCCAATAAATGTTTAATGCACAAAATTTGGCTAAGGTTGCCAACGGAAGTGAGTTTAATGCTCGCAATATTGCACTCCAATTTGCGATCATTCGAGCCATTTCCGTTCGTAGCCAATTGCATGGTGTCGCGTTGCACTTTCTCAGACGATTAATTGTCATTTGAGAAGTTCAATGCACATCCTTTTGCATAATAGTAAAATTTGCTGCATTGAACATTTATCGGTTTTGTATCTTTTTCATGGTAACGTAGTTGCAATTTGTTCAGTTAGTCTCGTAAGAACTCTCCTCGCGAAGAGGACAAATAAAAGTATCTGAAATAGATAAATCTTTTGTTTAATTTAAATTCCGCTCAAACATTTGGTCCGTCGAGTTATTAAAGTACCGGTAAAGTGTTATATACGTATATTTTTTCCGCGATAATTTCGTTTTATGATCGCCGAGGATATCGCGAAGTGTTCTCGTGTTTCGAAAATAAAATCCCCCTTGTGTAGCTTGTTTATTGTGACGATCCATGTAAAATCCCTCCTTGTGTAACTTATATTGTGACGATCAATGTAAAATCCCCCCATGTGTAACTTATATTGTGACGATCCATGTAAAATCCTTCCTTGTGTAACTTATATTGTGACGATCCATGTAAAATCCCCCCTTGTGTAACTTATATTGTGACGATCCATGTAAAATCCCTCCTTGTGTAACTTATATTGTGACGATCCATGTAAAATCCCCCCTTGTGTAACTTATATTGTGACGATCCATGTAAAATCCCTCCTTGAGTAATTTGTGTTGTGACGATCCATGTAAAATCCCCCTTGTGTAACTTGCGTTGTGACGATCCATGTAAAATCCCCATTGTGTAACTTGTATATTGTGACGATCCATGTAAAATCTCTCCTTGTGAAAGTTTGGTAACCAAATCCTAACGTGTTTCGACTACTTGTGAATTTTATTTGTTTTATCCCCTGCCGTGTAACTATTGTAACTTTTATATTTTTGTGTGTCTCCTCTAATTTGTGGGTATACGTAAGTAGCACACATATTTTATTTATATAAATATAAAGGCATATATTGGGAAAACAATAATATGGACTCACGAGAAATCCAGCAGCTCATCGATGAGCAACAACGTCGTGTCTTCGAAATAGAAGACCTACGTGAAGCGCTGTGCAAACTACCGGCAGAGCGGCGAACGCTGGAGAAATTCGAAGAAGGATGGCTTCGGATTAGAGGTATATATATGCAGTTAACAGACACGCATGTTCTGCTAACCTCTGCAAACATCCCTCAAGATTCTCCATATTTCACGGAGAATAAAATCGACACTATTCGGAGTGTATTCAATCGGGCGCGGGATTTCATTGCACGCGTCCATCCTCAGCTCATAACTAGCGAAAATTTGGATGATAAAACAAAATCACTTAGTCCACCGACAAAAGAACCATCTGAAGTTGGAGAGATGCAGCCGAATGCATCCACTGTGCCAACCTCACAAGGCGCTTCAACGAAAGGAATAGCGGACACTGGGTCAGGTGCTATTCCAAAACAATTACAACCCGTAAAACAACGCGCTTCTACTAATATTCAATGACGCTGCGATTCTCCGTCTCGTTTGGATCAGCAGTTGGGTGATGGCAAACGGTTGGATCGACCGCTCCGAGATAGCTGGTCGTCGAACATTAGAAATCCAAAAGAACGGACTTCGTACGGATACGAAGATTCGCGAGAAAAAAGAGGATACAATGATCGCCGTGATGATGGTAGAGGATACGGGGATATATTTGAACGGGATACCGATTATATAACCAGAAAACATGGATAGAATTCGCTATGATGACGGTCGTTGGGATGACCGCGAATATCTATCATATAGCAGAATGTATCGATCACGCCCCTGCCCACCTGTCCCTAACATCCCAATATTTAGCGGAGATATCCGTCAATTCGAGCTCTTTCGCAGTATTTTCAATTCGGTCTATGACGGATCTGCAATTAACGACACAGAGAGGCTTATGATGTTACAGAGTAAATTGGAAGGCGATGCAAAGCGAGTCATCGAACATTTAGGTGTGCATGGGAGCAATTATCGGCAGGCGTGGGAGCTGTTAAATCGAAGATACAGCAGCCGCCGGGCGCTAATAGAGAAGGAGATCCAAATGCTGATCGATTTACCACAGATCTCGCAGGATGAGGTAGCGTCTATGGGGAAAGCTCTGGACATAATGAGATCGGTGATCCAGAACATTCGCAAAGCTGGATTCGAACCCGAAGAAGGAGTACCATTCATCCCGTTTGTCATCACAAGGAAAATGGATCTCCCAACTCGACGAGAGTTTGACTCTTCATTGCGGGATCCACGAATGCCGGTGAGAATAGCTGATATCGATTGGTTCTTAGAACATCGGTATATAATAATGGCTCCAGCAACCCATACAGGAGACCCATTCCAAAAATTGAAATCAAGCACTGCCGCTCCATCTAAACGGCGCGAAAATGCATTTGTGGTTCAAACCGACGACTTGCAAGCAAACCAAGGAAAACCATCATCCTACAAGAGCGAGCAACAACAACCAAAGAAACTGAAATGCTTTATTTGTGCAGGAGACCATTACACGGTGAACTGCAAGAAACTGGTAGAGGCCAACAACAAAGAGTCGCTATTAAAGCACTACAAAATATGCATCTACTGTCTGTGCCACCGCTTCGACTTTAAAAATCCATGTCGTAAGCGTGACTCTTTAAAATGTGAAATTTGCAAAGGCAAACATATGACAATTATGCATCCAACAACATGCACGATGCCACAGCTCCCGGTACCAATACGCACTCCAGAGATTTCCGCTCATGTCCGCCAAAACGCAACAGAAATGTCATCTTCCAGCATTATTCTTCCAACCGCTGTAGCAAGAATCGAAGCAGCTGATGGAAACACGATTTCAGTGCGCTGCTTGGTTGACCAAGGCAGCCAAAGTAGTTACATTTGCGAAGATTTGGTTCAAAAATTAAAACTCAGGAAAAAGAAAACATCAGTCGAAGTGTTCGGGGTAGGAGGCATCTCTACCGATAAAATTACCGCATTAGTCAATCTCACTATTCATCTAAATGATGGCACCTTGATAAAAACGAAAGCATTAGTTGTAAAACGAGTTACCAAAGGCCGACTACCTCATCTACCCACTAAAATTAAGGATGCTCTTGGCAATAAACAACTTGCGGATCCTGCTTTCCAACACGCCTCTCACGTGCCAATATTACTAGGCTCCAGCGTTCTACCACTGATAATCAAAGAAGGAGTGGAAACCGTCGATGGATATTTATTCCAAAATACTCTGCTGGGATGGATTGTATCAGGTCCTGCAACTAACAACTATCGCACAGCAGCTTATACCTCAACCCATGTTTCTCTAGCGGAGATTGAACAACGCCTCGTCGATTTTTGGGACATGTCCGTCAACCAAGAGAACACTGGCACCGTGGAGAAAGATATCTGCGAGAAACTGTTTTTGGAGAAACATTACCGTACGAGCGATGGTCGATACGTGGTACCGATACCATGGCGTCCAGATGGTCCAGCACTTGGCAACTCCTATAACAAAGCCGTTACGTTGTACTTAGCACAGGAGAAAAAGTGGCTTAAAAATCCTGCGCATAAAATAAAATCAGACGAATTTATGCGAGAATACTTAGCGTTGGGGCATATGAGCGTGGTCCCAAAAGAAATGCAATGTAATATTAGCAAGTCGGTATACTACATCCCTTATCTGAGCATTCTCCGTGAAGACGCTGTTACCACCAAAATAAGGAACGTATTTAATGCCTCCAGTCCTACGAGCAACGGAACCAGCTTAAACGATTGCATTTACCCCGGACCCAAGCTTCAAATGCACATTTTTGATATATTTACTAGAATCCGCCAGTTTCAATATATCTTCATTAGCGATATCACAAAAATGTTTCGACAAATATTACTGCTAGATGAAGATCGCTTCAAATTACGTATTATTTGGCGATCTGATCCTCAAAAACCACTTGAGGAATACTTTTTGAACACCATAACGTATGGAATGGATTGCGCACCTTGGCAGGCAATTCGTACCTTACATCAAATTGCGAGTGATAATTCGCCTGACGAACAAACGAAGTGGATTATCCAAAATGCCTTCTATGTAGACGACCTCGTGTACGGATCTAATGATATAGATACCGCTCAAAAACTGATTGAAAACATAACGTTCACACTTAAACAAGGTAGTATGCCGCTGACGAAATGGGCTGCCAATAACCCCCTATTTTGGCAAATATTAGTCAACAACACCATTACGATTCTTACGTTAATGACAAGACAACGAATAACCATCTTCAGGTGCTTGGACTCTGCTATGATCGAATAGAAGATTGTTTTTTGTTCAAAATAGAATCACCATCAAATGTGATTTATACCAAACGAGGAATCTTGAGCTTCTCTGCGACCTTATATGATCCAATCGGTTGGATCTTACCCGTGATTATGCACCTTCGTATGGGTATTCAATCTCTCTGGCGAGAGGGTTACGATTGGGACGATGCCTTAGACCCAAAAATGCAGAAACGGTTTGAAAAATCGATTTCGAATATAGAACAACTCATCAAAATTACCATCCCAAGGTGGACTGGTCAAATTAGCTCTGAAAATCCTCTAGAACTTATCGGATTCAGCGATGCTTCCAAAAACGGATATGCTGCCGTCGTCTACAGTCGTATAAAGAACACAGAACAGGGATACATTGTCCGGCTGATTGCAGCGAAAGGTCGAGTCGTATCTTTGAAGAAGCATTCAACCGAAAACAACGACGAAAACCTGACTATCCCAAAACTTGAGCTTGAAGGAATCCTCTTATTGACGAATCTTATTGCACAAATAAAATGTAGCCTTGGAAATATTCCTGTAAGAAGTGTTGCCTACACCGATTCAGAGGTAGCACTTTGTTGGGTCCGAAACCGAAAGTACGTCAATAAATTTGTGGATAGACGTGTCAAGAAAATTCTCATGGTTATATCACCATCAGAACTACACCACGTAAATTCTGAGCGCAATCCAGCCGACTGTGCCTCCCGGGGTATAACTCCTGAGTCATTAACCGAACATCAGCTGTGGCTAAATGGGCCTGATTTCCTTCAAGGTACTTTACCAAAAACCTTCTATAAATTGGAGCCAGAAAAAACCATATCCAATATCGCTACAGTTGAAATTGATCCGCAAGAGCCCCGTTCATATTTCATTGAAAGGTTTTCATCTTATAAAAAATTGAAGAACTTAATTGTTCAATGCTTAAGATGGCGAAATAAGAACAGAGGAGCATTAACATTAGACGAACTACGCAAAGCAGAAATAGCAATAATTAGATGTCATCAAAGCGACTTACTTTATGAGGAAATCGCCAGAATCAAAAAAGGCTTACCAGTCTATTCGCATCATTGGCTTTCCACATTAAATCCCTTTATCGATGCTACAACCGACCTTTTGAGAGTCGGAGGAAGACTTGAGTATTCTGCTCTGCCCTACGAAAAAAAGCACCCAATCATCTTAATTAAATCGCACCTATTGGACCTTATCGTAAAGGATACACATGAAAAATATCAACACTGTGAAAACGAAGTAACTTTGGTCTCTATCCGGGAGAAATTTTACGCTCCAGCTTTAAAGCAACAAGTAAAGAAGTGGACACGTAACTGCATTTCCTGCATAAGGATGCGATCTGAAACCGTTCAACCAATGATGGCGGACCTACACCCAGAGCGAGTAACGCCATCATTTGTCTTTCAAAACGTTGGAACGGACCTTTGCGGACCGTTTCACATAAAATCAAGTCCTTACAGATTTGCGAAACCTATGAAAGTTTACGTCGCTATCTTTGTGTGCATGTCGACTAAACTCATCCATTTAGAGATATGTTCAGACTTGAGCACTAATACTTACTTATCGGCGTTTAGCAGATTCACAAGCCGAAGAGGGCAACCCGACACGATTCGATCGGATAACGGAACTAACCTAGTGGGAGCTGCGAAAGTTCTCAAAGAAGCTTGGGAGAAAAATAAACTCCAGCTTGAACAAGAGTTTGCCCAACGTAGCATCGTTTGGCTTCATAATCCGCCCAGAGCGAGTCACTTTGGTGGTTTATTTGAAGCGGCTATAGGAAGCTTCAAACGATTCGTCAAACGCCAACCATCAATCGAAAAGTTAACGTACGAGCAATTCAATACCGCAATATGTGGTTGGGAGGCCATTATAAACAGTCGTCCGCTGTATCCTATAGATGACAATGTCGAGAACCTAGCTGCCTTGACACCGACACACTTCGTTATTCAGCGAAGCTTGATTGCACCCCCTATGGGAAATGGGCTGAAAGAATACCTGCCCGCCACAAAAAGATGGCTTCATATCCAGGAACTACAAAACCTGTTTTGGAGCAAGTTTGAATCGGAATACTTGCTTCAACTACAAAAGGGGTATAAATGGAAATATCCCGGTCGACCACTTAAAGAAGGCGATTTAGTACTCATCAAAGACGGAGCATGCACACCATTAGCATGGAAGATGGCCCGAGTAAGCCAAACATACCCGGATTCGAAAGGAATTGTAAGACAAGTCCTGCTTAAAACCGCAAACAGATCCAACGTCCACCGTGCTGTGCACCAATTAGTGCCGCTTATGCAAGAAGAGAACGAAGTAAGTCCCAAAAAAGCGCTTCCATTGACGAGGGTAACAAGATCGAACGCAAACAAGGCTCCAGTCAACCACGAACTGGCTAACGTCAGCCAACAAGGTCCTGAAAAAAACAAAAAGAGCGGCTAGGGCATCTGGAAGCGCTTTGTCGAAACTCATGGCGTTTACTCTATGCTGCTTAATAGTCACTCCTGCAATGAGTCAAGCACAATCCATTTACAAAATCTTTAACAAAACAGAGGTGGTCACTCTAGGTGAGGTGCAAACGAAAGCGGTCAATCTAAATTTTACTGTTTCGACTTCGGTAAACATAACGAAAGATTTTGAGATGGTCGAGCATCAGGTTGATGAATTTCACAATTTGTGTAAAAATATGACAAGCATGCAAAACCAGACCGAAGTTCTCTGTACGAACCTTCATCTATCACTCTTGAATGAATATAACTCGCTGAAACAAACCCTTAATGCAGAATTCGACGTCAAAGTGAAACGATCACCAATTGCACCTTTCCTTGCGAGCCTTGGTAGTGGAGCAGCAAGACTGGGAGGAAAGATGCTTCCACATATTCTAACGACTGCGGCAGTCTCTTATCTGGGATATGAAAACTACCAGCTTCATAATCAGATAAAAGCTGTGGAAGCGAAAAGCAAAAAAGTTGCAGAACTGGCCTTCAACCTTACGGAGGACGAATATAAGCATGTTTATGAAGATCTAGACGGTTTTATCCGTAAACAGCAGGAACTTCTGTTCAACCAAAAGATTAACGACTACTCGTCTGGCATTCAAGTTCTAATAGGCGAAATTATGACCAAACACCAGCAATTAAACAATTTAAAACCAATGGTAGAACTGGAGAGATATGTATCCACAATCAGAGCTACATTACCGAACTTAAACTTACCGTCTGTAAAAGATAAGGATAACCTGTTTAGTGCTTATCCAATGGAAAAATTAAACAATAATGAAGAAATAATACTGAGTTATATAATTCCGTTGGCATACGATCAAAAGTACAAAGAGGTAGCCGTTATCTCAGTTCCTAGTTAGTTCCTATATATCATTTCGAAAATAACAAACCAATTCAACGCTTGGCTATTAATGAAAACACACACGAATACTTTCTCCCGGCTGAGGCAATCGAGATATGGCCACACTACTATGAGTCCGTCAAATTAAGGAGAGTTCCATCTTGCGCTAGTAAGCTATCGACTTCTTCGCTGGATGCTGAGCAATGGTGTCAAAAAAGCATATTATCCAACAAAACGCAATTCTTCCACCTCACCGAAGATTTGGCAGTTCTGTATATACGAGGAAATGATGTCAAACTGAACTGCAACCAGACCGAAAGGCCGCTTCCTATTGCGGTGATCTTGCTCGAGATAAATGACTGTGTCATAAGATCAAAGGACTTCCAAATCATCCAAGGGAAAATGCATGCAGAAGCCACCTGGTCCGAGGTTGCCGACATAGTGGTACCGAACACCCTGTCAACCCTGACTGGAAACAGCGTACCTAGCAACGTCTCTACGGGCGAGATCAGAAGGTTGAGGCAGGAACTACAACAAGAGTTGGACACCAGTAGACAATCATCCGAGGGCCCTTGGTGGAGCATGACTCTCATACTCGGAATCATCGGAGCCGTCACCAGTACATCCATTGTGTCATGTCTCGTATGCTACAAAGTTGGCCGTCAAAGGCAGACCGAGAACACATCCTCAAACTTTTGCAGTCAACTTTCACCAGAAGATCGGGTACTGGGTACGTGGTTTAGTTTGGACTCATTGACCACAAGCCGAAATCAACCTCCTTCCGATGACGTGCATCAATCAACAATGTAGAATAGAATCCCTATATCAATATCAACACACATCCGACAACTATCAACCATACTACAATCAACAATTAATACATATAAAAATTAATTCACTAATATCCTTTTCAAATTTAAATGCAACGTAAATATAAAATTGTTACTGTTTTTTTTTTTCACTGGATTACAAAATTTCAATCATATTTAATTTTTGGTTTTTTTATATCGTACCATATTTATTTTTTTATATACTTCAAAAATTATGTACACATTTCTAAGCAGCTACGTAACCATTAAATACAAAAAAAAATCTACAATCGACGAACATACATTACATCTATATTCCCGGGGGAGATGTGTTTGAGAACATTTCCAATAAATGTTTAATGCACAAAATTTGGCTAAGGTTACCAACGGAAGTGAGTTTAATGCTCGCAATATTGCACTCCAATTTGCGATCATTCGAGCCATTTCCGTTCGTAGCCAATTGCATGGTGTCGCGTTGCACTTTCTCAGACGATTAATTGTCATTTGAGAAGTTCAATGCACATCATTTTGCATAATAGTAAAATTTGCTGCATTGAACATTAATCGGTTTTGTATCTTTTTCATGGTAACGTAGTTGCAATTTGTTCAGTTAGTCTCGTAAGAACTCTCCTCGCGAAGAGGACAAATAAAAGTATCTGAAATAGATAAATCTTTGTTTAATTTAAATTCCGCTCAAACACGGCTTTACCGATTTTTATGAAATTTTGTATATATCTTTGCTAGGTATGGGAATCAGTCGTAAGTTATATTTTATGCCCCAACCCAGCTAGACAATTGTCTCCGATACCCAACGGAATCGATAAGTCCTCGATTATATATCGATAGCTGCATTCAGTTGTCTTCGATATCATTGGCATCAAAGAGTAATCGATCCGAAAACGATGACTTTTTATCAATTTGTCATAGGGCTCCATTACACAGTCATATTTCTATTATAATATCTATTATGAAATAGAAATATTATCATATATATGACCGTGTAATGGCATTTCATAATAGATATTATCATATGTACTATAAATAGAACATATCATCATATCTAAATGTCAAAATAAAAATTCGTAACAATTCCGTGTTCTTCGCGTCTGGCGACCCAGGGACGTACCCAAAGAGGCTTTTTCTACCTGTTCTTCTTTCTTAGAATCAAATAGAGAGTAATAAGCGACCCGAAAAACGCACAATTCACCATTATTTAATGCATTTCCGCGACTAAAGGAATAGGCCAATCAAAGAAGACATTATAGAGAACATCGAAGGGGGTGACGATTTTTTTCTTCGGTATTTTGTTAGGAGTAGTTAGGAGGTACTAATTTTACTCGGAGCTGAGTGGTGCGCTAACGCGGGGAGGGGGGGGGGCAGTTAAAGGTGCATTTTTTTGTGTTTTGGGCTATATCTGGAAAACGGTGAGTCGCAGAGAAAAAAGTTGTGAGTAAGCATTAAAGCTTTGTAAATGTCCTATTTATTTGTCCGTACTTGCTAACGGTTTTTCCAATATTGTTTATTAAAAGTTGAAAATTTTAAATTTTTTCAATTTTCTCTATTTACAAGGATAAAGACAAACGCTGTGATAAAGAGGGAGGGGAAAGGGGGGGGGGGGTGTGATTGTTTTTATTTCATGGATCCATAATGGATGGTTCGGAGTAAAACATACATAAACATACATCAACAATATCTGAAGAACCGTTAGGAGTTTTGCATATGTATGGGCAAATAAATAAGACATTTAGAAAGCTTTAATGTTCACTCACAACTTTTTCTCTACGCCTCACCGTTTTCGAGATATAGCCCAAAACACAAAAAAATAGCACTAAATTGCACATTTAAACCCCCCTCCCCGCGTTAGCGCACCCCTCAGCTCCGAGTAAAATTAGTAGCCTTACCTCCTGACAGCTCCTAACAAAACCCCAGCCAGCATTTAACACATTTGTAATCATTATTTCATGCAACACGCGTAAGCACATATTGCTTATTCATTCATCACGTTTTCATACAAGCATTATATGACGATGTCCCCCTATTTCATGTATATACGCATTTGCGCCTTATTACGAATAATCATTATAAAATCGTTATTCGTAAGCATTATGTAATAGTTACGTTGCATACATTTTTAATGCATCAATCGTAAAGACTACATAATCGTTAGTCATAAAGATTACGCAATACTTATGTAACATATATTTTTAATGCATTGCTCGTAAAGAATGTTAATGGCTTATACGAAATGGATCAATAATGGATGATTCGTGGAGATTAAAAATGAATTATGCTACATGTATTTATAATGGTTTATATGATTACTGAATATTATGGAATGAATGATATATTTTTTGAGAGATAGAGTTTTTAAGACGATATTCTTCAATGGAATTGAAAATATATGAACACTTGAAACAAATTAAATGTGTTCAAGTATATTTTACAAGTTGGCCTTGGTCGCATATCATATTAAAGCTTGATGTCTCATCTTTATCTTGTACCAATTTTATCAAAGCTTACTGATGATTTATGGAGAGAATCGGCCGGAGACAAAAAACCGACCGAAAACAGGATTATAGGTATTTGTATGAAAACAGTGTAACTATAAGTTTTTTTTTTATATAAACAAAGCTTCTTGAAGGAAATTTTAGTATTCATTCGCATAGTTTTTGCTACTATACCTAACCTAAGAGGTTTGGTTTTCACAGAGTTTCAAAGTCAAATTTGTGTGATTTGACCCAAAAACAGTCAATTTTTCATCTCAATTTTCTCCAACTTCTGCCAAGGAGAGGTGCCTGTACGATTCTTTTAAAAATTGGCGCATAGTCTAACGATCATTTCTTTCTTACATAATTTAATTGTAGCTCTATTATTTCTAACAGTTTTTATACGTTAAGTGTAAAAAACTGGGGTTAATTGTAGCTCGAATTCAATACAATTCAATTCACACTGCTCCTAAAGATCTGCAATTGATAAAATCTATTCAAAGTATGTCGAAATCGAGCTAAAATTAACACGTAGTTTTTTGCATTTAAGGCATTCAAACTGTTAGAAATAATGAAGATAGGATAAAATGATGTAAGAAAGAAATTATCGTTAGACTATGCGCCAATTTTTAAAAGAATCGTAGGAGCACCTCACCTTGGCAGAAGTTGGAGAAAATTGAGATGGGAAAATATATTGTTTTTGGGTCAAATCACAAAAATTTGATTTTGAAGTTCTGTAAAAACCGAACCTCTTATCGGATTTTAGTGCCGTTAGTTTTATTTTTTAGGTAAATTTGTTGGCTGTAGTAATCATCTTATTTTGCTATTCTGGCTAGTCTAGCTTTTGAGATATTGAAGTTTTAGTCGTACAAGAAAATTATTTTTTTCAAAAATCTTCAAATGCCTGTGGCAGCTAAAGGGTTAAGCTAAGAGGGTATGTTCCATACAACTTTTTGCTGGAAAATACACCATGAGGAATCACAATCCGGTGCGTTTATACGGCAGTTTCCGGACACCTTGTATATATGTAAATTAACAAAAAACTAGCCTAGTAAAACGCGTCGCAACAGAGGGACAGACGGACATCGTCCAATCGACTCAGCTCGTCACGCTGATCACATATATACATATTTTATATGGTCGGAGATGCTTCCTTCAATGCGTTACAAACTTTACCCAAGTAACAATTTCATCCCTATAATACTTCGTAAAATATTATCTTCTAACGACAATAGGGGCACTTTACAGGGTATAAACTCTGAATAATAGTCCAATAATGGCGTTTGGCGCCGTTTTTAGATCCAATTGCACCTTATTGTAGCACTGAACTAAGCTTTGAAAAAGACATACATCAATGTGTTATGTCATCATTTTCTCGTGAAAAAAAGAAAAAAAAAATTCCCCCAGCCAGCGTCGAACCAGCGACTGTCGGACGCCAGTCCGACGCCCTAACCACTCGGCCAACCTCACATATAGTTAACATTGCTCGCAAACACTACAAGTGCTCAACACTTCTTTATCGACTCTTCTCATATAAAGAAGAAGGTGCAATCTTCTTCTTTATATGTCAGTCAATTGAAGTTGAATAAATCCACACATTCATCAACAAAAAGCAGACATTTTCTGCGCTGAGATTATCTTAATTGATTCATAAGTTAACAAGGAGTGAGGAAATGTTAGTTTCATGCAATATTTCAATGAATTCAATTCAAGAAACGTGGTATTCCGGAGCACTTCATAAGTGTCAATTCAATAAATCACAAAGTCCATCCTTCAATAAAACTAGGCTGAACAATTTATTGGATGACCATACGAATGTCACACGATAAAAATGACACCGACTGTGCTATAGAAGAATATATGCATGTGTGTGAGTTAACTAGAGAGACTACCCAGCAAACACAAACTCTCTTAATTCGTGCTTATAGCATTACGAAAAACTTTTGTTTCTTATATCATTCTTAAAGAAGTCTAATTTTTCTGTTTCTTAAGACGTTTCTTAAAACATGATTAAAGAATTATTAAAGCAACTACTAAAGCGAAAAAAGTGCTGATTTGTGTTTTGGGATGGTAGTTTCTTATATCAATCTTTAATCATGCTTTAAGACATAAGTGTAGACAAAAAATTGATTTCTTAGCATGGTTGCTTAAATCATTCTTTAAGCATGTGTTAAGAGATTTTTCGGAAGAAAGCTTCACTTTTGCAACATAAATACAAGAATAACAGAATTACTAATGAATACCAATAAGGAGTTGAAAAATAAGCGTTCTGGTGGCTTTCGGAGGCACCGAAATAAAGAAGTGAACAATTTAATAATACGTTCAAGTGTTCAATCTATTCATCACACGGATAATTTTGAACGCGGCGCAAACGAAAAGGATAATAAGGCAAAAAGTCATTTTGTGCAAGAAAATATTGCTCCACATCCTGATGGTGATACCAGTATTAGCAGTGATAGTGAAGCGACCGTATACTCTGAAGAAGCAGAACATTTGCCCGAAGTGGATGATGTAGATGGTTTCAAAGAGGACTTGGTTCAGTGGGCTCTTGAAAGCAAAATCAACCACGAACAGTTCAGAAAATTTCTTAAAATTTGGAATCAGCATATCCCATCTAAACCTTTACCATGTGATCCGCGTACTCTTTTGAAAACGCCTCGCGTCGTGGAAATTTTCGAGGAAAACTATTGGCACTACGGGCTGAAAACACAGATCCATAATGTTTTTACTGGACGAGTAAATGTTCCAGATGTCATCTCCCTTCGTTTAAACTTTGATGGTATTTCATTGTCCAAATCGTCATCAGTAGACTGCTGGCCAATTTTGTTTGATGTTTTCGAGCTAAAAGATATCTCACCGCGTGTAATTGGAGTTTTTTGTGGAAAAAGTAAGTTTGCTTTGCATTTGAATTAAAAATAAACTATGATTGACAATATATTGTATTTCTTATATTTGTAGGCAAACCTAAAAATATACATAGATAATTTTCTCCGTAAAACCGTTGACGAGCTGAAAGATTGTATGCAACATGGTATCAAAATCGGAAGTCGCACGATAGCTGTGAGGGTTAAGCTAATTGTATGTGATTCTCCTGCCCGTGCTCTAATAAAAGGAACTGTTTACTTCAACTCTACAAACGGTTGCCAAAAGTGCACGACAGTCGGCGAATTCAACAAAAAGTCAAATACCATGACTTTCCCCAAAACAGATGCTTTGCCACGAACTAACGAAACTTTCCGTGCGCGAACACATGAAGAACACCATCGCTATAAGAGTCCATTAGAGGAGCTGCAAGTGGATATGGCAGCCGATTTCCCAGTTTGCGATTCACTACATTTACTGCATGTAGGCCTAATGAAAAAATTACTAACAGGGTGGAAAACTGGCAACTTTGGCAAATCGACCAAGTGGAGTTTCAATACTATGCTAGAAATTTCGGAATTTTTGATCTTATGTAAGACTCCAGTTGAAATACATCGCGGCATGCGGTCCTTGAATGAAATGCCTCGATGGAAAGCTACTGAATACAGGACATTTTTATTATACGTCAGTATTGTTGTGTTAAGAAAATATTTGCCTACATTCTATTATGAACATTTTTTGATCTTCTACTGTAGCATAGTTATAATCACTAACAATTATTTTTTACAATATTTACTAATTGCGGAATCAATGGTCAAAGATTTTTTGAAAATTTTCAAGCAAAAGTATGGAACTGAACACTTTACTAGTAACCTTCACAACTTCAGCCATATAATCGATGAGGTTAAAAGATTTGGATGTTTAGAAAATTTTGATGTGTACAAATTTGAAAATAAGCTCCAGCAAATAAAAAAACTTATACGTAGTGGCAATCACCATCTTGCACAGATTCGTAATAGAATAATAGAGCTAGAAAACATAAAAGATAAACCTCATTCCAAGCCTACGAATGAAATTATTTTAAGTTCTGAAACACATTCATTTAATTTCGAAAAACATGTCTTGTCTCAACTTAAAAATGATTCTATTACGGTTTATAAGAAGGCAAAATTTCCATTGTTTGAAATTAAACCTAATTTGAATGCCGACAAATGGGTGTTGACTAGCAGTCTTCAGATAGTATCGTGTAACTACTTCGTACGAATCAAAAGCACAAATCAAATGTATATATATGGGAGAGAATTGGTTGAAATTGAGCCATTCTTCACGCGCCCGATAGATTCTTCCAGCTTATTCATTTACCAAGCGAGACTACGCTATCAACCAGCAAACCTGTATGCAACAGATACCTTATGTAAACTTTTCACATTATCATATTTAACTAAGTATGAAGACAAAACTGATGTCAGTGATTGTGAGAGCGATAATGATGTTAATCCTGATAGTACAACAATTGTTTTTGTTCCACTATGGCACACAATTGAGAAAAAATAATAATAATTAGTACATAAACTATAATCTGTAATATATGCATATATTTTATACAAAACAAAACAAATTCCGTTTATAAATAAGAAACTAAATTAATTTTCCATACAAACAAAACTATTAAAACAAACATTTCAAAAAATAAAAAAAATTGTTTCTTATAATTTAATTCACATTTGATGCCCGGCTTCGGGAAGAGGAGGCACGATCCGTTTTCGGTGTGTAAAATGAGTTTCTCGATCGTCCTTGAACAAAAGTTTTAATTTCGTCTTGGCTCATAATGCCGCCAGTCATAATTTTGATTACATAAACCAAAAAATTCAAAAAAATTGCATGTTTGGCAAACATAAATTTGTCTTTCCCACCTTCCTTCTTGGCCTTGCTCCCCAACCATGCCGTTGAGGACCAGAAGTTATTTGTGAAAAATATTTTATTTAACGAGAGAGCACTATCGTTCCGCCCACGCTCCGTGTTTGGCTTGGAGCCAAGTTTTTCAGCTAGTTTTTGGGCTAACGAGGCCCTGAAATCATCGACTTCAAGCTTTTTTTCGAATTCGATCAGATCGTCTTCATTGTCGATCTGATCGAACTGGCAATTCACATCTTCAGTGGGTATTTCTTCACTTCTATTACCACTTTTTTTTTGCAACAGTTCCATAATAGCGCTTATGTTGTTTTTAATTACGGCAATGTCCTTTTCCATACTTCTTAGTGAATGCTCTCCGTTGATTATCCTTTGCAAAATAGTCTCTTGGTTGGCGTATACTGCCGAAAACTGAGCACTGAAGTCCACTGCAGCACATGCCTCTTCTTCAATGGGTGTCTGTCGATGCATTTAAATATAAAATAAATACAATAAAGTTCTGCTGTCTTAGAAGCAATTGTTTAGCACACTTACCGCAATTAAATCATCCGCCAGTATCTCTTCGTTGGTTTGTATTTCAACTGGTGCCGACTGTTCCCCAGTAGTCAAGACATACATCGGAATGTTGTTCCTGCTGGAAGGTTTTTGACCACTCGTAAAATCTCGCGTACCAATTTGGTCACTCTCAGAATCCGTTTCCGTATATAACATTATCTTTAGTGTCTCTTCCGCTGATTCATAGGAAACGAGGCCTTTTCGTTTAATTTTCTCGGCGCCAGGCGTCCACTTTCCAACACCCTGCGTAATGGGCCTACTGGTGGGGTCTTTCTGCAATTTACCAATTTCACCGGCAGGCCACCACACAACCTCCTTGCCCTCGTGGTTTTTTAACAGCCAAGATTCCGGCACAATTTCAATCATTTTTCGGTACTGAACGATAGCGAACATGTTTGCACAATGAATATCAAAACAATAATCGCACCAACCGCAAAATTCAGTTGAATATAACTGTCCCCTGCTTAAATGGTTCTTACTGGCACATCTTAAGCAATTATTAAGAGAGTCATGTGTACGCAATGTGTACGGCACTCGGAGAAGTTCACTTGTCAACAGATGTGGAGCAGAGGCAAGGACAGTGGGCTACAGATCAAGAGGTCGTGAGTTCGAATCCCGGTAAAGTAAAAAATTTGTATTTCTTTCTCTCAATAATTTCTCACTATTTACATATAATTGCAGGTTGAAGACTTTCAAAAAAAGTGCGATCAAGTCAAAAAAATAGAAAAAAAATACTAGAAAAAAATTTATTTTCTTTAAAATGTTCTTTTTACTTTTTCTTATGACTTTCTTTAATCTTTCTTATAAATATCTTATATATTTCTTATATCTCTCTTATATATTTCTTATATCTCTCTTTAATAAAATGGTGTAGACTCTTATTTGTTTCTTATAAGTTTCTTAAATCGTTCTTAAAGATATTTCTAAGAAGTCTTATAGCTTTCTTATATATTTCTTATTCTGTTTCTTAAAACCTTCTACGGTTTCTTATAACATGATAAAAGCGAGAATAAAGAACTCTTTAAGTGAAAAACAGGTGCCCCTTTAACCTTATATCATTCTTTAAGCATTCTTTAAACACGTGTAAAGAACAAGCATTTTTTCTCTAGATACAATTAAGAAGGTATTAAGAAAGTCTGTGGCTAGCTGGGTATTGCATGTGTGTGCTGTATCATCCAATAAAACACAAGAGTGGAGTATTTAACGGAGTGTCATTTTTAGGTTGACGTTTAGAGACAGTTTTATCGAAGTTTTATACCACAATCTTTGAATTTATTCCATAATGATGACAGAAGCTTTCCGGAAAATACTTTAAGGATGGTTTATCGGATCAAAATATTACTTTAAGCGATGTCACACGATAAATGAATTCCGTGGTACTATTTGGTTGCTACAGTGTGAAGTGCTTCTTTAAAGCAAACGAATTGTTGCTTGGGTATGACAAAGTAAATATACCCTTTTCGCTTAATAAGCGAAGAGTATACAAATAAGTTTTTGCGAGGTATCAAAATGAAGACCAATGGGACACTATGCGCTGCGCCCAATACCATACTACGCTGTGAATCACTAGTTATTTCAACGTTATCTATAAATCACCTGGCTTACGATTTCCGAATGTAGAAGGATTGTAAGTAAATGTTGTATCTAAAGTTTTTTTTTTTTAGTCATTAGATTATGTACAAGAGTAATGTGTATAAACTAATCTGTTGAGTTTTGAACAAACCGAGACCATGGTCCTTTTGGAACTAGGTAAATAAAGTATCACTTACTTGCAACGTTATGATTTCAGACGCACAAAAAAGAAACATTTTAAACACAATAACACTGAGCAAAAGTACATCAAAAATAAATAATTACTTCACTGCAATCGCGACGTACACACTTTTTAAACACTTTCGTTTTAAAAAAAAAGTTTGTTTTTTCATCCGATTGTTGCGAACTTAGGTACGCAGTCTCAACGAACGGAAGAAATCACGAAAACTAAGCCCATCCAATATCCAAATAGTGGGTTTCAAATGAAAAGAAAAAAAAATAGCTATACATTGTAGTGAATAGCTGATGCGTGGGCATTCCTTCAGCTGGCCATCATGTGTTGCACTTCAACAGCGTGGTCTATCGATACAGAACGTCGATTTGTGATGCATGAAGTAAAGATTATTTTGGTCTATGTTTACGATATATGATGCCAATGCTGGCTGGGACACTGAAGAAAAAAATCGTCCTCCTTCGATGTTCTCTACACCCGCTTTTTATGCGTTCATTGCTTGGCCTAGAAAACAAATTTTGTATTTGACACTTGAATAAACAATAGATATTATGATATAAATATGATGTAGTGTAATATGTAAAAATTTGATTTTCCATGATAGATATGATCATATCTATTATAATAGATATTATAATATAAATATGACTGTGTAATGGAGCCCTTACTGTGCGGATTGTGACTTTGCAAATGAGTGAAAATTTTGAGAGTGAGTGATTTTCTCATCTGTCACTTTTAGTGCTGTGTTATTATACGCTTGTTAAAGTGATAAATTAAATACGACTGAATTATTAACTGAAACTTTAAACATTTTTTTTTGTCGTTCTACGTGCGGTAATAAGAAGTGTTATCTCTCCGAGGGGTCGACCTGGAGGTAATACTACGGTTTTGGTACTGGTAAGTCAGTTAACTTAATTACTTTTTATAATGGCTAATGATAATCACTGTCAAGTCTGCATTAAATGCAAAAAGAAAATAAAAAAAGATCAGAAAAATATATGCTGCGAAGGCTTTTGCAATTCGTATTATCATATTGAATGTGTTAGTCTTTCAAATAGTGAATACGAATTAATAAAAAATAGAAAACATATAATGTGGATCTGCGATGCCGACAAGAAAAAATGGAATAAATTTAAAAAGAGCGAATCACACTTGGTAGATATACTAGAGGCGAGTAAAGTCATCAAAGATGCGGCTACGGCAATAACAAACGAATTGCAACAAAAACCTAAGAAGATGTCATACTCTGAAGCCATAAAAAGCGGGAAGTCGAAAAATGCTATTATAATTAAACCTAAAAATGAGAAAACTTGCGAAGAATCTAAAAATGAAATAAAAGCTAGAATAGATATTGTGGAAGCCAAATCAGGTATTGCTGGTGTTAAAACCATTTCGAAAGGTGGAATCATTATTCATACCACGGAAGAAAACGGTCATAAAGCGTTTGTACAACAGGCGAAAGAAAAATTAGGAGAAGATTATGAAATAACGGTACCGAAAACACTATTACCAAGAGTTGTCCTTAACGGAGTTCGAAAGAAGTATACCGAAAGTGAGCTAAAAAAGGAATTAACCAGCCTTAACTATTTAATCGATGAAACAGATTCTATAAAACTACTTCATATGCGCATGTTGCCGAAAAGCAAGAAATATTTATATATACTAGAAGTAAGCGGCAAAACCTATAAGAAAATAATTAATAAAGAGTTATGCCTTGACTGGGATATGTACATCGTAAGGGATGATAATACCGTGCTCAGATGTTATCGATGCCAACGGTACCATCATAAATCTGACAAATGTTCTGATCAAGAAGAAACTTGTTCGAAATGTGCCGAGAATCATTCGTCAATCTCTTGTCAGCGAACGGAAAACTTCAGATGCGTCAATTGCATACGACTAAAGGATCAGGGCATTCAGGTACAAATAGATCACAGGGCAGGATCCATGGAATGCCCTTTTCATAGAAAAAAATTGGATCAAATTCATAGCAGAACCAACTACGACGCAATATGAAAAAGTTAAACACTGAAGCTGTAAATGATTTAAAAATCATGTATTTGAATATTAGAAGTTTAAGGTATAAAGTAGATGAAATAGAAATAATTACAAACTCGAATTCAATCGACATTATTGGCTTAACTGAGACATGGCTTTCGCCATTTGAGACGTCAGCCGCATTTCTCAAAAATTATCAAGCTGTATACAATTGCCGATTAAACAAAGTTGGAGGTGGGACTTGTTTCTTTGTCAAGCAAGAGCTAAACTTTAAAGTAATAGAGTCTGAAACAAAATACAACTTTTTGATTATAAGACTTGAGAATATTAAACCACGTATAACAATTGGTATTTTTTATAAAGCGCCAAACGAATGTAACAGAGATTTCATTGAATATCTAGACGAGAAGCTCGATAAATATAAAGACATTGTGTTGATAGGTGATGCCAACATTAATTTACTAAACAATAACAACATCAGTGAAAAATATTTAGATATGATCGCAGCTAACGGATATGATATAATAAATAAAAACGAATCAACAAGAGACACAGAGAATACTAAAACGTGCATTGATCACATTATAACAAGCAATTATACTGGACATAAATTAAAAATAAAAACTGAGCATACCGAATTATCTGACCACAAAATAATATATATACACACTGAAATAATAAATAAACATAAGCCTAAGATGACCAAGACGACAATCAAGACAGTGAATGCTGAAAATTTCAAAAATGACATCAAAATTGCACTTCAATCAAATACTGACGCTGAAAACCTAATAGAAATAATTCAAAAATGCAAATCAGACAACACAACATTTAAGACAATAAGAACGCGTAAAAACTCATGGATTACGGAAAAAATAATTTCGGAAATTAAAAAACGTCAGACTCTTTTCAAACGAATGAAAAAAGACCCGAATGACCCTGAAAAGCGACAACAATTTCTAAATAAGAGGAAAGAAGTTATGACACTGGTAGCTCAAGCTAAGGAGAGATACTTCAATCTAGGTATAGAAAAAGCAGGGAAGGATTCGAGAAAGGTATGGAGACACTTGAAGTCAACAATTACCTCTAAAGCCCCTGGAAATGCCGAAACAACAATCGACTTGAAGGTAGATGGAGCAAATGTCGTAAATACTGCTAATTTCTTCAACACACACTTTGCCACCATTGGAACAAATCTGACGAAACACGTGACAGCACCAAGAACAACGCCAAGAACTAACTACAACAATAAGACAATTTTTATGAAACCAACATGTCCTGACGAAGTACTAAGTGTCATCAATTCACTAAATAAGGATGCAGCTTCCGGTTATGACGCGATAAGTGTCAAGGACTTACAATTAATTGCAGAAGAAATCAAAGGCATTCTCTCCAATGATATCAATAAGATGTTGACTACAGGTATCTTTCCCGAGTACATGAAAAAGGCAATTGTAATACCAATTTTTAAGCAAGGAGATCGTACTGATGTAAATAATTATAGACCAATATCTATTCTGAACGCAATGAGCAAAATATATGAGAAAATTATTGATAAGAGAATCACTGACTTTATACAGACCACAATTGGATTTGATAAACACCAACATGGTTTCATTGACAAAGGCTGCACAGACTCAGCAATTTTGAAAATGATGGAGGACATTACTGCGCTTATGGACAAGGGATCGACGGTAGCTGCGATTTTCATTGACTTAAAGAAAGCTTTTGACACGGTAAACCACAAAATATTGTTGAACTCACTTGACGACCTAGGAATAAGAGGAATAGCAGGAAAATTGATTAAGACATACCTTCAGAATAGAATAATACAGACAAGATGCAATGGAATTATTAGTGATGGAGAAATTATTAATATAGGAGTGCCACAAGGTTCAATATTAGGTCCTAAGCTTTACATTTTATTTATTCAAAATTTGGGACGAAATGATCTACTTGGAAAATACACAATCTACGCCGATGACACTAGCTTAATATATCATGCAAAAACGAATGACGAATTAGAAGAAATTATGAATAGAGACATCAACAAGTATTATGAATGGACAAAAGCGAGAGGACTAATAATGAATTTAGAAAAAACATTGTACATGAAATTTAATACAACCCAAACAAATGATGACAACAATATTAACATTACTATTGACAGCACTCGTATTAATCGAACAAAATCTACCAAATATTTAGGACAAATTATCGACGAAAATTTGAAATGGGATAAACACATACAGTCTATTAAGCAAAAATCATACGGTCTACTTCTGGCGATAAAACAACATGGACGCATCAACACCAACATTGCAAATCTAATCTACAATGCGTACATACTATCACGGATTAAATACAACATCACAGCATGGGGACAGTGTACAAAAGGGTTGTTGGACGATATGGGAAAATATATGACGAGATGCCTCAAAATACTTTTTGGATTCCATCGGATGACACCTACTGCAGAAGTTTATAAAATGACAAATAAATTTAACATTGACGAAATATTGGAAATGGAGAAAGTAAAAGTGATTCACAAGATAAAAAACAACGACTTGAATACTGACTACATTTTTTTGAAAAACATGGATAAACACAACTATAACACGAGAAATAAGAAGAAGTACACCTTCGATACTCCTAGGACAACCAGAAGAATGAATGCGACAACAATTAGCGGCTTACAACTATATAATCAGCTCCCTGAAGATATAATCAATGCACGAAATATGACACTTTTTACGAAACGCCTGAAAAAATATTATTACAACAAAAGATCTCAACCTAACTAAATTAAATAATGTGTTCTTAAATTTGTTTCACTTATAACTTTTGCTCTTAAATTATACTTGAATTATTATAGTGAGTTTAGAATTTTGAATTTTAACAAAAACATAAGCATCATTCTTAATACATATCATATCTTATACAAAATTTTGAATTTTTTTGATATGATGCGAAATAGAATATTAAAGTAAACAACATGAAATTGATATTGTAAATACATGTAACCAAATGAAATTTTAATGGAATAAAGTGTAATGTAATAATAATAGTAAAAGTAATTATTTATTATACCCTTCACTCGTAGAGTAAAGGGTATATTAACTTTGTCATGAAGTTTGTAACGCATTGAAGGAAGCATCTCCGACCATATAAAATCTGTATATATATGATCAGCATGACGAGCTGAGTCGATTGGGCGATGTCCGTCTGTCTGTCTGTCCGTCTGTCCGTCTGTTGCTACGCGTTTTACTCGGTCAGTTTAAAAGCTATCGAGCTGAAATTTTGCACACATGTTTCTTTTTATTGCAGGCAGTTTGTATGTTTGAATCGCTAAAATCTGACCGTGGGGTCATGGGGCTGCCATACAAACCTAACCCCCCCAATTTGGTTTTTCTAAGAAAAACTTTTTCATGTGTTTACTAATTTCAACGAAATTTCACACAAATTTGTTTCTATTGATAGCACAAAACATATGTAAGAATGGATCAAATCGGGCCATGGGGTCATGGGGCTGCCATACAAACCTAACCCCCCAAATTAGGTTCTTCCAAGAAAAACTTTTTCATTTGTGCACCAATTTCAACCAAATTTCACACAAATGTGTTTCTATTGATGCCACAAAATATATGTAAGAATAAATGGAATCAAACTGTGGGGTCATGGGGCTGTCATACAAATCCAGCCCCAAATTGAGTTTTTGTAAGAAAAACTTTTTTATTTGTGCACCAATTTCAATCAAACCTCATAAAAGTGCATTTCAATTGATGCCACAAAACATGTGTAAAAATGAATGGAATCGGTCGATGGGGCCATGGGGCTATTATACAAAGCCAACCCCCTAAATTGAGTTCTTCTACGAACAACTTTTTTATTTGTGCACCACTTTCAAGCAAAACTCATAAAAGTGCACTTCTATTAATGTCATAAGACATATGTAAAAATGATTGAAATCGGACAATGGAGTCATGGGGCTACCATACAAACCCAACCTCCCCATTTTGGATCTTCTAAGAAACATTTTTTCCACACCAATTTCAAAAAACCTCAATGCGTCTTTATCAAAAAAAAAAAAAAGTAAAATAAATGGAATTGTACTATGGGGCCATGCTCCCGCATCCCCCCAATAACGTTTTCTGAGATAATTTTTTTTATTTTACCACTTATTCCAACCAAATCTCACACAAATATTGTTTTATCGACGCCACAGAATTTGTCAATATCAAATATTATGCGAAAACAGAAGGAAAAGAATGGGGAAGGATTAAAGACAAGTCATAGGTTTGCCCCAAAAACCTTTTAGCCCCAGGAGAGTGAAGGGTATTCAAATTTCGGCCGCGCCCGAAATTAGCCTCGGTCTCGTTTTTAATGTACTTTTGCTCAGTGTTGTTGTGTTTCTTTTTTGTGCGTCTGAAATCATAATATTTACCTAGTTCACAAACGATAATGGTCTCGGTTTGTTCAAAACTCAACAGATTTTTTTATACACATTACTCTTGTACATAATCTAATGACTAAAAAAAAAACTTAAGATAAAACATTTACTTACAATCCTTCTACATTCGTAAATCGTAAGCCAGGTGATTTATAGATAACGTTGAAATCACTAGTGATTCACAGCGTAGTATGGTATTGGGCGCAGCGCATAGTGTCCCATATTGGTCTTCATTTTGATACCTGGCAAAAACTATTTTCTTTTTGTTAATTTACATATATATACATATATACATATGTAAAATGTATTCAACTTTCGTATTAGTATTACCGTGAATTCAAATCTATGTTTTAAATACTGCCCATAAAATAAACGGATAACCGTAATATCACAAAAAAAATTAGGCTATCTAAAATGAAGAAATAGCTTCCTTGTTTTCCAAATTCCGAAATCTACGCAAAATTTGAAAATTTATGATTGAAATGATCCTGTTTACATGACTTAGTTTTGATAAAAAATAACAAGATTCAAGCACATACATACTATGATTCTGAATTTAAGCGAACGAATGGTTCATAATAGATTTTTTGTTGCATTTTCCATGCATTGGAGCATTGTAGTAGTTTAGTTAGCAGTGTATCTGCTAATTTTTCTAAATTTTTATTTAGATTATCTTAACTTTTTGATGAGAAATGTTTGCTTGATTTAACGTTACTTTCTCTTAAAGCGATGTTATTGCATTTTACTTATATCAATGGAACTAATTCTCTAATAAAGAGGAAGATTTATTTACTTTAGTGGGCGATTTGGTTCAGTATGGGGAATTTTCCCATATTTCTGAATCGAAGCATGGGTGGGTTCGAATTTCACTCGCGACTCGACGCATTTTTTGTTTTATTTTTTTCATTTTTTTCATTTTTTGGTTAATTTTCTCTACACATGGGAAATTTAATAGTTCTCTTTATTTTTAAACATCTGATATCGATTCCGAAACACATAATTATATTTGTCACACTTTTCATTCTGCACTGAACGAAATTGCCTGCTAAAGTAAAGAAAATATGGCTGAAATCAAGGAAACAAAAAAAAAACAGCCAAGGAACATTTCTCATTATTTGAGAATTGAGTGACATTGAGTGCATTCAGCGAACGAAAAATGTAGCAGAAAAGTGCTTTTCCAATCAGATTCTCATTTCGCATGATGGCTTTTCAGCGGAGAAAGAGGTAGGTGGAGAGTAATTCTTGTAGCATTGCAGTATTTTTCCAGTGAATTTCGTTCGCTGAATGCAACCATTGATCCAAAAACGAAATGTAATAACATAGCTTTAAGGAAAAGTAACCTTAAATCAAACAAACTTTTCTTATGGAAACGATAAGAAAATCTAAAAAAAAAATTAAAAAAAAACTTGCAGCCATCCAACATCGAACTCCTGACCCCATTCTTCCCAGCCATGCTAGCCACTACACCAGAAATACAAGTGACAAATTCACTTAATGAAGCTAAAGCTATAATAAAGCTTTTCCAGAAGCTTTACATGGAAAATGTAAAAATAAATATATTATGTATCAAGCATTAGTCTGCATTCAGAAAAATATTGTTTAGGCTTGAATCTTGAATATGTTTCTCGAAATAACAACAATAACTTTTGATTTATATGTATGTATTTATGAAAATACTTCACTCATGATACAGACATACAACCGACATATTCGTTTGTGTACAATAGCCCTTGATTTTTCCAATTACAACGACGAGTAGATTAAATATGAATCTCCAGTTCCAATTCCAAGTATAGCCAAAGACGTTGTAATTTCAATAATAATTTGATGATGAACTTCAAATACAATAATTTTAAGTGTTTCAGTGGGTCCAGCGATAGCCCTTGTACGTCCGTTGACGTGGCCTTTTCAACCAGAAGTGACTTTACAATTTCTTAAAGTATAGCAAAATTCTGTTCTAATACGTTACATTTCATTCGTTACATTTACCATAATTCATTACATTTATTATTAACTATTATTTACGAAAAACTGCAATATCGATTGCAAGATTGCAACATTGTAATATAATTAAATTTACAATTTGTCAATTTGACAATTCCTGGTTTGTTTTGTTTTGGTAAGTAACAATTATTATAAATTAATTTCAATTTCATAAATATAACAAATTCCATTTCAGATTACGCGACTATTCCATAGGTCGAACAAACTATGCCGTACAGCAACAAATATTACAAGGATGAACGTAGCGGTTATTGTGCTTGGCGTGGTAGCGACGACGGGATTGTTCAGACAAGTATAATTTTATTCTAATTAATGACGATGATACTTTGTGTGCTCTTTTTTCCAGGATAGCAACGGTTCGGCGTTCAACGGCGGTTTCGAATAGGCGGTCAGCGGATACAGAGATATGGAGCAACGAGGCGATCAGCGGAAGCAAAGCGATGGAGCAATTAAAGGCGGGATGAAAAAGTTGACCGCTTGTGTGTATGGATGACATTGTTCAATTCACCCAATAATGTAAAAGGTAGCTCAGTCTTGTGCTTGGAGTGTCATGGATAGGCGTGAGTATGGAGGTTCAAAGCCCAGCATGATTTCCATTGTCAATTTGAATGCATATCAGATAAAAATCGATTTTAGATAAATTGAAATTCAACTGGATACTATTTGAAAACGAAGATATAAATTACGGATTTAAGGGTCAGTTACTTGTAATATGCTTCTGATCTAACGTTTTTTCAGGGACCGAATGGAAATCATTGGTATCGTGATTTAGTTATTTATTATTTTATTGATATTTATTAGAACCGCGTTATATTTATTTAATATTTGTTTTAATTGTTCATATGAAATTGGCGCATAGTCTTACGATACGATCATATCTTTCTTTCATTTTATTCAACCAGGAGTGCCACACTCAGAGAAAACTTATTGTAATATTAACTATGCAACCAAATTAATACTACTATTTACTAATTTATCATGAACATGGTCGATTTGTACTAAGAAATATGGTTCTTTCAACTAATTAAATGCTTCATTTACATGTCATAGTTTGCACAAGTGAAAACAACTATGGCGTAGTTGTTTTTGAATATCTAAAAAAAGGGGATTATGATTTTCTATTTCATTGCAAAGGAATTTTTTTCAGTTTATTTCAGTACAGTATAAAATGAATTCTCAAATATGTGGAGTGAGCAAAAGACACTTTCGACGACTAGTGCAAGCAGAAAAAGCTACAGGAGGTCCTTTAAATCCTGGCGATTCCAACATGCTATCACATGAGTTTCCATCGTCGGATATCCTTCCAGATAGCAATAGGGATACTAGCGAGAAAGTGCATATAAGTTCAGGAGAGAGCTCGCTTCAACATGAGTTGTCGAATTGGAGAAATCGGAGATCCATTACACATTCCGCCATGCCTTCACAGGATTTACCATCGTCAGATATTCTGCCAGACACCAATAGAGATACTAACGAGACAGTGCATATAAGCCCAGGAGAGAAATCGTTTCGGCATGAGTTGTCGAATTGGGCAAATCGGAATTTCGTTACGCATTCAGTTCTTAATGTTCTACTGAATACCTTGAATGCATTTGGTTTAGGGCTTCCAAAAGATAGCCGTACACTTTTGAGAACACCAAAAGAGGTCATACAACCAAAAAAAGTGCAGACAGGTGAATACATGCATATTGAACTACGTGCCCAAATATTGCGGTTAGCCGGCATATTGGATGCTTCAAACGGCATAGAATTGGATATTGGTATCGATGGTTTGCCTTTAGCCAAATCGTCCGATTTATGCTTGTGGCCAATATGGGCAGCATCGTCAACAGTAGTACGAAACCCTTTATTATAGGAGCATACTGCGGATCTGTAAGACCTAAAAACGCAGATGAATTACTTGAAGAGTTTGTAGACGAGTATGCAGATATTGCAGAACATGGAATTGATTTACCAAACTGCAAAGTGTTTCCAAAAATTCGAATGTACTGCTGTGATGGCCCAGCTCGTACTTTCGTGTGTGGCGTTGTCGACCATCAGGCTTTTAAGGGATGCCCGAAATGTATGCAAAATGCGGAGAAAAAAACAATTGCATAACGTATTCCGTTCAAACAGGCGAGACGAGAACTGATCTTTCGTTTAAAAACCGACATGATCCGCACCATCAATTCCGTACAAAAAAAATGAGTTTAGAAAAATTGAATATTGGGATGGTATCACAGTTTCCTGTAGAGACCATGCATCTTTTAGATCTGGGAGTAATGAAAAAAATGCTAATCTTATTACTATCAAATAAATGCCCTCTTATACATCTGAGCACCCATGCAAAAGAGGAAATGAATGCCAAATTATTGGCCCTTAAAAGTTTTATACCGAAAGAGTTTGCAAGGAAATCTAGAACTTTCACGTTGGAAGAGCAGCGAATTCCGACAATTTTTGCTTTACAAGCTAGACAATTGTCTCCGATACCCAACGGAATCGATAAGTCCTCGATTATATATCGATAGCTGCATTCAGTTGTCTTCGATATCATTGGCATCAAAGAGTAATCGATCCGAAAACGATGACTTTTTATCAATTTGTCATAGGGCTCCATTACACAGTCATATTTCTATTATAATATCTATTATGAAATAGAAATATTATCATATATATGACCGTGTAATGGCATTTCATAATAGATATTATCATATGTACTATAAATAGAACCTATCATCATATCTAAACGTCAAAATAAAAATTCGTCACAATTCCGTGTTCTTCGCGTCTGGCGACCCAGGGACGTACCCTTAGAATCAAATAGAAAGTAATAAGCGACCCGAAAAACGCACAATTCGCCATTATTTGATGCATTTCCGCGACTAAAGGAATAGGCCAATCAAAGAAGACATTATAGAGAACATCGAAGGGGGTGACGATTTTTTTCTTCGGTATTTTGTTAGGAGTAGTTAGGAGGTACTAATTTTACTCGGAGCTGAGTGGTGCGCTAACGTGGGGAGTTAAAGGTGCAATTTTTTGTGTTTTGGGCTATATCTCGAAAACGGTGAGTCGCAGAGAAAAAAGTTGTGAGTAAGCATTTAAGCTTTGTAAATGTCCTATTTATTTGTCCGTACTTGCTAACGGTTCTTCCAATATTGTTTATTAAAAGTCGAACATTTTCAATTTTCTCTATTTACAAGGATAAAGACAAACGCTGTGATAAAGAGGGAGGGGAAGGGGGGGGGGTGTGACTGTTTTTATTTCATGGATCCATAATGGATGGTTCGGAGTAAAACATACATAAACAATATCTGAAGAACCGTTAGGAGTTTTGCATATGTATGGGCAAATAAATAAGACATTTAGAAAGCTTTAATGTTTACTCAAAACTTTTTCTCTACGACTCACCGTTTTTGAGATATAGCCCAAAACACAAAAAATAGCACTAAATTGCACATTTAAACCCCCCTCCCCGCGTTAGCGCACCCCTCAGCTCCGAGTAAAATTAGTAGCCTTACCTCCTGTCAACTCCTAACAAAACACTGAAGAAAAAAATCGTCCTCCTTCGATGTTCTCTACACCCACTTTTTATGCGTTCATTGCTTGGCCTAGAAAACAAATTTTGTATTTGACACTTGAATAAACAATAGATATTATGATATAAATATGAAGTAGTGTAATATGTAAAAATTTGATTTTCCATGATAGATATGATCATATCTATTATAATAGATATTATAATATAAATATGACTGTGTAATGGAGCCCATAGATACCTAATCGAAATGTCTTCGATCACATATCGATGACTTTCATCTAAATGTCTCTGTATTAAATTGAAATTGTCAAAAAATAAAACGACTAACTTATTCTCGTAATTAGTAATCCTAGATAGCTTAGGTGTAGGACGTAGGACTACGAAACTATAGGTTTATTCCCAGTAGAAGCAAAATGTAAAAAGGTTAAGTTAAAATAAGGTAAAAAAATAAGTATCAAATAAATAAAAAAAAATAAAAAAAAGGAAAAAAATAAAAAATAATAATTTTTCACCACAGTCATTGTTTTTCCATAAATTCTTCATAGTCCGTAGTGGTCGATTCTACATCAACGACAGTCTTCGGATTAAGATCGATTCCAGTTCTCACTTTCGGTATCGAAAAAACGGCCAAGCCCATACAAATGTCTCCATAGTTTGATCGAGAAAGTCATCGATTCCTTAGTAGAAAGTCTTCGATTCTTTATCGATGAATTGTCGATTCTGTTCTAACTGGGGAAGTCCACCCTCTACTTTGTATCGTTAATTTAGTATTTTGTACAGTAAGTGATTAAACCTACTCGATTCATACGTTTTAAATTTTTATACGTGTACTAAATGAAATCGAACCGGCTTAAGGATATGATAGAAATATGATGATATGACGTAGTGTAATGGAGCCATAATTATCCAGAGAAGTTCTAACTGTATTAGAGGTGGGTACATCAACTGTTAAATACATAAACAACACTGCTTAACACTATTGAGCAACTCTGTCGAAAATTTGTAGTAGGGTAGGCTACCATGGAGCACTTTATAGTGTGGGTAAATGATAGTTTAGTTTTAACACTATATAAAATCTTTATTTATTGACTTTTGATTTTAATACAAAAATGTGAACGCGAATGTGACCGGACTTTTCTGAGTACGAACCTCGACTGACTTGTGAGTGACGATACGAATGCGATTGACAACGACTCACTCGACGACGACTCTGTCTCGTTCTTGACCATGCCGCCACGGCGCCACACCAGCCCCCTCGGAGTGTTTGGCGGATTATAGGCGAAGACGATCTGGGAATCTTACTCGACGTCCGGACCTCGTTGTAGTTGGTTCAGCTGGCGGTTTCTTGCTAGGTGTTGACGAACCTCCCTCGGTTTGCAATGCAGGTGATGACGTGTCACTGGTGCCTTGTGATTGTGCAGGAGCTTTCGCTGGAGTTGTTTCGCCAGAATGTTCGTTTTCGATGAACGCCGGTTTAAGGCGGTCGATTGTGACATTCTTTACTTTTCCTTTTATCCTTATTTTGAAAAACTTGTTGCTGCGTTTGAGAACTTCATACGAACCTTCGTATGGCTGCTGCAAAGGGGCTAAAACGGAGTCCTTTCGTACGAAGACGTGACTCGTATCATTTAAACCTCTTAGTATAAATGGCTTCTGGTTGGTATGATGCGCAGTTTGAATTGGTCGAATGCTGTTCATTGCTTTACGAAACCCGGTGATGAATTGCGACTCGCTGATATGTGAGGGTTGCTCCACGAAAAATTCTGCTGGTAACCGCAGTGTTTGGCCGTAAACCATCTCGGCCGGAGTTGCATCGATGTCCTCTTTGTAAACTGACCGAAGTCCAAGCATGACTAATGGCAATTCTTCCGTCCAGCTGGTGTTATTTTTACATTTTAACGATGTCTTCAAAACGCGGTGGAAACGTTCGATTATGCCATTTGATTGGGGATGAAAAGCGGTGGTACGTATGTGTTTGGCTCCGATTCGATTGCTGAGCTGCTGCATTAACTCGCTTTCAAACTGGCGTCCCTGATCAGTTGTTATTTTCGATGTACCAAATCGAGATATCCATTTTTCGATGATGGCAGTTGCCACTGTCTCGGCTCGAATGTCTTTGATAGGTATCGCCTCTGGCCATCGTGTAAATCTGTCGATTATAGTGACTAGATATCGGAACTCGTTCGACGGAGGTAAAGGCCTCACGATGTCGACGTTGATGTGATCGAAACGCGAGATTGGAAGTGTATAGCGTTCATAGGGTGCGTTGTTGTGACGATGCACCTTTGACTTCTGACAATCGATGCATTGTTTGCACCATTTAGCGATATCTCTGTTCATGCTAGGCCAAACGAACTTCTCGCTGACGAGTTTTTTTTGTCGCTCTGATGCCTGGATGTGACAAACAGTGTATAACATCGAATACCGTTTTTCGAAATGGTGAGGGAACGAATGGTCTGACTTTTCCGTCCTGGATTTGGCAGTGGAGTTGACTGAGCGAGTTGAAAAGAGGCAATCTATTTAATATTATGTCAAATTTTGATTTACCTTTCATTATCTCCTGCGTTTCCTCGTCAGACTCTTGTGCTTTAGCTAGAGAACAATAGTCAATCGATTGCCGTGAAACTGATTCGATTCGCGAAAGAAAGTCAGCTACTACGCTTTCTTTTCCTTTTACATGTCTGATGTCGGCGGTATACTGACTGAAGTACTGTAGTTGCTGTCGCTGTAGTGGCTCTGCCTTTTCAGGTTTCTGTTTGAAAGCGTAGATGATTGGCTTATGATCGGTGTAAACGATGAGTTGTCGGCCTTCTATCTGGTCTTCAAAATGCTTGATTCCCTTGAAAATCGCAAATAATTCTCGACGGTAGGCGCTCCATGCTCGCTGCCGTTCCGATAGTTTCTTTGAGAAAAATCCCAATGGTTGCAATGTGCCCTCGACCATTTGATGAAGACATCCTCCAAGGCAGGTAGATGAAGCGTCGACTGTAAGTATTAGTGTTGCATTTTCCAGTGGATGTGCCAAAAGTGCTGCATTTGCTAATTTATCTTTGAAATCATCGAACGCCTTCTTGGTTTCATGAGTCCAGTGTACTTCTCGTCGGTCATTCTTGATGTTCCCACCGATTAGTGTGCGTAACACGTTTTCTGTTTCGGCTGCTCCATCGATAAAACGACGATAAAAGTTAACAATTGCTATGAATCGGCGCAAGTCTTTTGCGATTAATGGCTTTTTGAAATCCCGAACGACTTGTATTTTTTCTGGCAATGGGAGTATTCCGTCGGGTGTTACTAAATGGCCCAGATATTTGACCGATGCTCGACCAAAAACGCATTTCTCCAGTTTTATTGACAGTCCGTGTTCCCGGAGACGATCGAAAACCTGTTGAAGATGTTTCATGTGCTCTTCTTCGTTTGTTGAAGCGACAAGAATGTCATCGATATACGGTGTTACAAAATCCAATCCGCGAAATACGTTATCGATGTGCCTCTGAAACGTTGCGCCCGCATTACACAGTCCAAATGTCATATGTGTAAACATTATGAAAAGTCTGGATGTTAGGAATGAGGTATCTATCTCGCTGAGTCACGGCGTTCAATGCTCTGTAGTCGCCGCATGGGTGCCAGGTGTTGAATTTCTTAGGAGCCATGTGTAAGGGCGATGACCACTGGCTACTCGACGGGCGCATATTCCCTTTTCAATCAAATATTCAAATTCGTCTTTTGCGGCCTTAATTTTTTCTGGTGTTAACCGACGAGCTTTTGCTTATACCGGAGGACCTGTTGTCACAATGTAATGAAATGTTTTTGCAACATTGTTTTTATTTTCAGGAAGTGTTAGTAGCTCCTTGTAGTTGCTCAACAAATGGTGGTATTTATTGTCGTCACTAATTAATTTGACACTGTGAAAATTGGTGAACTTAACTTCGCCGATGGATGTTGTAAATGTTGTTTTGTCGACCAACTGTTTACCGTCCAGATCGATCATCAATTTATAGTGTGCTAAAAAATCAGCACCAATTAGTGGAACGCGAACGTCTGCAATAAAAAACGTCCAAATGAAATCGCGTTGCAGTCCAAAATCTAATTTTGCTTTTTTGGTTCGGAATGTTTTTATTTGGGTGCCGTTTGCTGCTGTCAAACGAGTTGATGCTGGTGACGTATCTTGTTTGTCTGTTGCTGAAGGTGGCAATATTGAGACGTCGGCGCCAGTGTCCACTAAAAACTCGATTCCAGTCATTCGGTCGGTGATAAACAATCGGAGACTTTTGTTGATACCGAGCTCGTTTACTTCTCCGTTAGCTCGGGAATTTAGTTTCCCGAACTTGAATTACCTGTGGTTTGCTGTGACTTGCGTTGAAATTACAAGGCGGCTTACACTTTCGAGACTCTGCACCAAATTTATGATGCCACCAACAGTTTTCGAAACGCCTATCTCCATTGGATATTTGATTACCGCTTGGACCCGCTGATGTTCCTCGATGGCTACTTTGGTTATGACGAGAGTTGCTGCGAGATCGATATGAGCCTCTGTTCATGCTTTGAACTATGCCAGTCAACTCGTTAATCTGACGCTGCAGCGCGTGCATTGAAACTGCTTCCACTGGTTTAACAACTTTGTTCGGATGTTGTGACTGTTCGTACAAGTGCTGCATACGTGCTGGTTGACTAGTAGCTGATGTGTTGCTTGGCTGAATAGCATGAACAGAAACTGAATTTCCTTTTGTTGCTTCCATAATTCGGTCAGCCATGGTCGCCGCCGTTGCCAATGGAATCTCGTCCGGCGTCGAGGCTGAGATGATAGCTCTTACTGTTTCAGGCAAATTTCGTACCCAAAGTGTTCGCAGTAATTCGTCCGTCACTGGAGTATTTGAGGCTTTTGCACGCATTTCGGCTAACAACTGCGAAGGTTTGCGATCACCAAGTGACAAATCACTAACCAGTTTCGTATTTTTTGTTTCCGTGCTGTCTGCGAATTCTCTGATAATGCGTTCCTTTAACGAAATATACATTTTGCCGGTTTCTGGTGGATTCGTTCGAAAATCAGCAAGCTTTCGCATAATTCGAGGTGGTAGCTGACTGATGATTGTATTGTAGCGCTTTCGGTCAGAAGAAATACCCGCGGCATCAAAGGCTGATTCTACTTGCCAGAACCAAACATCGGTTTCGTCTTCCGCGAATTCAGGCAATTTCACTTTTGTAAAGTCGACGGCGTTGAATGTCGGTACACTTTTTGACGATGTACCGTTTGACTGAACTGGTAGAGTAGCTTTTTGCTCCGAAGTAGCTCTCGACTCAACTGGTTTTACCGCTGGTAGTGTAACTTTTTGGGGATCACCGTTTAATGACATGATGAGTTTTCCACCGAAAAATTATATTTAATCACTGACGATCGATTTTTTTCGAAAGAATTTAACGCGTATACGAATGTTTTGATCGGGGTCACCAAATATAGTGTGGGTAAATGATAGTTTAGTTTTAACACTATATAAAATCTTTATTTATTGACTTTTGATTTTAATACAAAAATGTGAACGCGAATGTGACCGGACTTTTCTGAGTACGAACCTCGACTGACTTGTGAGTGACGATACGAATGCGATTGACAACGACTCACTCGACGACGACTCTGTCTCGTTCTTGACCATGCCGCCACAACTTGATAACGTCACTTCCAGTATAGGAAAAACTCTTAGGACGATAAACTGCTTCGTTTTATACAGAAGATAGGACACATAACGGATTTTTGTTTGTTTGTTTAATCCATCTTAAGCTGAAGAAAGTTTACAGACCGGGAAAATTTTGAAAGTCTCAAAGGAAGTGGCGGTAAGTTCCATTTTGTATCTATGGAATATTTAGTTGTCATTGGGTCAAATACAGTGTAACTTAGATAAATGTGACTACGTTTTTGCGAACATTTATCCTGGATGTTGGTCACAGCAATTTCATAATCAGCTACTACTTCGGAAATCCGTTGATACGAGTATATCCGCAATTTTTTAGCGGAGCGCCACGGTTGAGGTGTTGCCGAACTCACGACAATATTGCCTAAAAGGTCATCGGACCCTCTTCCCAATCCTTCTCTTACGTCGCTCCCAATAAATTCAAAATCGCTCATAAAGTTAAATAAGTGTAAAGTTGTGAGCCAAGCGAACAACGCGAGCGCAGCGAGCAATAGATAAGCTCTCAGCTAGTTACAAATAAAATAACAAAAAAGCCTTAAGTCCTAAATTATTTTGTACTACTAACATATGTATTTGTCGAAATTCTGTTTATTACAAGAGCTAATTCAGGTGATATCTCCATAAACTAATTAGTTACATCGAACGAAATTAGATTGTAGTTGTTTCGTATCGCCCTTTTAATAATCTTTTGAACTAAATGCGATTAATTTTTTAGGCCATAGATTGATGTTAAAGCTTTTCTTATTCATTTGATATACGAGTTATCGGCCCATTAGTCTGAGAAAATTAAGCCAAAATATGGCATGATCGTTGGGGATGAGCCCCAGATTTTCGGAACAAAAGTTCCAACCGATTGGGGGTCCGCAACCTTGAATAGGGGAAAAGGGGGGTCGTTTTCGTTTTTTTGCAAATATTTTAAAAACGGCAGAATATACAGAAAAATGGTATGGTAAATCATCTTTGCAATGATATATAACACATTAGAGTTTTATTGTGAATACTTATACAAAATTTTACGGCTTAACTAGCATTCTTTCAAAAGTTATGGAGCTTTTAAAAAAGGTCTAAAATGAAAATATTCTAATTTATATTTTAGTGTGGCGTCGAAATAAATGTAATGTAATAAAGACAATAATCTTACAACAACAATGTTATGTTTATAGCCATGGGCGTAGCCAGGGGGGACAGGGAGGGGCGGTCGCCCCCCTCCCCCCCCTGTTCGCTGAAAATGGGAAAAAAATCCTTATCGATGTAGTAAAAAAATCGCTTCACTATACAACATTTTCAAAAATGCCTTTTTTAACACTCCAAGTGCTGCCGAAGAAGCCATGATTGGGACAGTTTGCAGTCAGAAGGCACATACAAATAGATGACAACAAGTGGCCTCTCGTAACTGACGGAGGCTGCGTACCAGCATACACATTTCACTTGTGAGTGTGCTACTGTGGCTGCGTGGATCCCATATTTCCTGTTTCATTTCATGGCTTCTGAGCTGGAGCACACAATTTCAACCGTTAGGTCCCTTCGGGAAGATAGCGGAATTCGACTTATTTTCATCTGAAAGGGTGACAAATGATATACAGCTTTCCTTTGTTAGCCCTGGAAGGCCAAATTTATCCCATTTTTCGTGACAATTCTCATTACTTGAAGCTAAGTTTTCGTACAGCACTTACCGTGCCGATGTACTTGCCGGGTACATTGCGGCTAGACGAAGTAAGCAGGGTAAGTTGGATTTTTGGAAATTGGCGTCGTGGAAACGACGAAGGATGAACTTTGTGTAACTTTTAGAAATCCAGTATTTCTTATGGCTGGTTGTCGATTCGACGATAAGTCTGTGTCCATACAACTAGCTCGCAACAAATGTATTTATTTTTGAAATGTGGGACCTATTTTTTCCAAAATTATGGAAAAAAAATATTTACTAGGACGAAAATAGGACAAATAAGGAAAATGGCAAATAATCTAACGATTGAAAATCTGTCAGATTTTATAAATATTTTGAGAAAGGGTGATTTGTATGAGCCGTCAAAGTAGAGCATCGTCAAATCGACGAAGCATGACCTTTCCGTACTAAAAATAAGCATGACCTTCCAGGACCTTGTAAAGAACGGGTGTCATATTTCAGTGTCTTTCAAGTTCCTCTTTTTCTTCTCAGTACCGTAGAGCCCCTTGCGGGGCCATGGTGTGTTAACTTAGTCGTTTATAGACAATTTCGAGTCAACGTTACATTGCATATCATTTCGGAGTGTATATAATGTTGTAAGCATTCACATGTACGGAAATTTTGGACCACGCCGAGATTCGATCTCCGGTCCTCTAGATTACTAGCATCGTAGAGTGCGACTCAACCAAGTAAGCCACAGAGCGGGTCTTTCAAGTTATTAAATCAAAATTTATTTTCTAGCTGAATCATACCAGCAATAACATTTAGCCACTGTTAATACTTTGATAAATTTAGAGGAAATCTTATTAAAACCGTTAACCATATTTCAATCAATAAAGGATTTATAAATATTCTGATGATGCTACTTTGCTAAGATGAAAGTGACAGACGAAACAAACTGATTTCGCAAGTGGTCCGAGATGCAAAAAAATGCACTGAAAATAGACAAACTACGCTCTAAAAGGCAGATATTGGTGGCCAGTTGTATGCCATTAGAATGAAGAAGAAAGTCATTCTCATCTCCATTTAAAAAATTTGACTCTGAAATTAGAAAAAAAAATAACATGCGTGGCAGTCCACCAGTAAACTAGGCCCGCAGATGTGTGAGTGACATCCAATTTCCAAGATCTAAACTGCTGTTTTGTTGAGATCAACAGCACGCCCAGCAATGTTATTTATCCTCATAAATGGATACTTGTTTACAATCTGAGCGACATCATAGTCCGTCAAGTAGGTCGTGAGTTCGAAAACGTTCACGGTGAGTCTGGAATCCATGACCCTGTGCACCAATCCAACCACAAGACAGGCTACTCTAAAATTTGCTAACAATATATCTGCGACCGGAAATTTAAACTCCTCCTGTGTTTATCCAGGGTCATTTTACGCTGATTTGTTTGTCATATTCGAGGGTGTCTTTTATTTGATCCTCTGCTAACTAATTTGATAACTCTTCGCGACCTATTATAACAATTAAATCACTATACACTCACTTACAATCACTTTAATTAGTTAAAATTACAAGGATGCAAACAATTTCATAATCGATGAACATCGCAGACTAAAGCAATTGCCCTTGAAGCTATTCTTCAGAAAAAATAAATATAATTAAACTACAACGTACGTTTCAAAGACCAAACACTCTTGTTTCATTGACAACTTCCTGGACTATCGAAAAACATTTACAGTAGAGCGTCGATTATCCGAACTAATGTCGACAAGGGTGGTTCGGATAAACGAAAGTTCGGTTAATCGAAATCCTATAAAAAAATTAGAAAATAGCCCAAATATGAAATTAAGCGGCAAGCTGAAAACATTCAAAACGGCAAAAACTGAAAAAAAAAATTCGAGGTAATTAAGCGTTGCAGATGAGAGATTGCTTCCTACGAACACTTGATTTTTCATTTAATTCGATGTCTGTCATATGAAAAAAGTTGATTGCCTGGTTCGGTTAATCGAATGTTCGGATAATCGACGTTCGGATAATCGACGCTCTACTGTATTTCATTGAAATCGTCCAGTTGGTTAGAGATAGAGAGGTATTTTTTTGGCACAAACGTTGAACCTATTTCATATTGTGGTGACTAGCAATGCAATGAATATTTGCCTCCACCAGAAGGCACACAGAAGTGAGCGACTGCAATAATTCTTAAAGTCAATATGCATAGAAAATATTCGGCGTCAAATATTTTTAGCTTATAAATGTTAATTGACATTCAATGTAAAAATTAGCACAAAATCTAAATATTACCTACAACATTGCAAAAATAAGTAAGTTCAAGGTAAAGGCATGTGAATGCAGAGAGAAACAAACAAACTTATTTTCAGGCAGTTCACGTTCTTTTTAAGCATGCAAAGTGTTTATATTTGATGATACGCTAAAGTAAATGAATGCCATAATATTCGTTATTTTATGAATGATATAGATATGTAGGTAGGTGCGTACATATATATAATTTTAATCTACGTTGCATATTAATATTATATAATACTAACTAAGAGAACTCGCTTCGCTCGCGTTATTGGCTTCACTCACAACTTGACACTAATTTGAGTGCCAATCAACCTGCTTACTATAATAAATTTATTGGGATCGACCTATCGATGGTGAAACCAAAGTGTGTATGGAAACAACGCGACAGATTCCGTTGGGGGGTTAAGCGGTCAAGGCAATACATACAGGGTGTCCCGCATTGGGTGGTCAATACTGTAAGGGTTGATAGCGCAACCTGTTTCAGCAAGAAAATTACCAATACAATTGGAATTTTTTTTTACCGTTACCTTGCTATCGCTCTATTTGTGAAAGTCATCGAAAATCGTGACTTGTCAAGCAAAATCGTAATTTGCAGCACTCTTTATGACTTAATCCAAGATTTGATTTCAGTTTCAGAAACTACATAAAATTTCACAAAAACTGAAGTTTTTCCTGTTGCCAACATTATCGGCATTTTCAAGATACAGTTACTCAAACTTAATAGAAATTTTAAAATAGATTTTTCATCGAAAATTCAAAGAGTAATTTCATAACGGTGCTTTATACGTACAACTCTGCAAAGTTTATAAGAGTTGCTTCAACATGTGGGCTTTCTAACGGTATATCACTTTTCATATTTACATTGTGGGATTTTAGAATTACACATATTGGATGTAAAAAAACAAGGTAATTATTTTCTTATCGGATTATTTAAACTGAAATTTTATTCATTTATTTTTTATATTTTACTATCGCAATTTTGAAAATTTGTTAAATAAAAATTAAAATAAAGTTTTGAATATGAGAAAGAACCGATAACCTAAAATATTAACTAATGATTAAATGGGTCTGTTCGATGAATTGGAATAATGCTGCTGGAATTGGCCTCCTCCATTTTGTATGCAGACTCGACACCTTCGGCCCATGGAAGAAACGTCTCGAAGGATTTCAGGAGGGGTTTCCTTAATGTTGTCACAAGCATCATTAATTCAGGAGGGGTTTCCTTAATATTGTCACAAGCATCATTAATTTGCTGCAGCAGCTGTTCCCGGGAGGTAATCGGCTCGGAATAGACATTGCTTTTTAAGTTACCCCATAAATAAAAATCTGGGGGAGTAAGGTCGGGACTTCTCGCAGGCCACGCAACTGTCCCAAAACTGCCAATCCACTTTCCGGGAAATTTCTTTTTAAAAATATTCTTTGATAGGTCTCGCATTATGAGCGGGCAACCGTCTATCTGCCATAAATAGCAAATATTAAATTTTAACTGTTATAAGTACCGTTGCATTTGCCAAACAATCTACCAAATTTCAAATATCTTCCAGTTCTGGTCAAAATAATGTAGCGAGATTCTATCCTGAATTATAATTGCCTTTGTATGTCTTTTTTCGAGTCAAGGGAAAATTATTAACGATTCCACTGAAGCCTTGTTTTTTACCATTCAATGCGTGTTTACCTAAAATTCTGCAATGTAAATAAGAAAAGTGATATACCGTTGGAAAACCAACATGTTGAAGCAACTTTTATCAATTTTGCAGAATTGTACGTATAAAGCACCGTTATGCAATTACTGTTTAATTTTCGATGAAAAATCGATTTTAAAATTTCTGTTAAGTTTAAGTAACTGTATCTTGAAAGTGCCGATAATGTTGGTAACAGGAAAAACTTCAGTTTTTGTGAAATTTTATGTAGTTTCTGAAACTGAAATCAAATCTTAGATTAAGTCATCAGGAGGGCTGCAAATCATGATTTTGCATGACGAGTCACGATTTTCGATGACTTTCATAAAAAGAGCGATAACAAGGTAACGGTAAAAAAAATTCCGATTGAATTGGTAATTTTCTTGCTGAAACAAGTTGCGCTATCAACCCTTACAGTATTGACCACCCAATGCGGGACACCCTGTATACAACAACTACATACTCAACCCCCTGACTGATTGATGAGATGCCCTTCAACTATATTAGGGCTCCATGACACAGTCATATTTATATTCATATTTCTAGTCAGATAATTGAGCCTACTCGATTAATTCTGTTAATTTTTTACACGTGCACTAAACGAAATCGAGTAGGCTTCAGTGGCGGCTCTTCAGGTGAAGTAGGTGAAGAGCCCCTTCACTACAAAATATAATATGAAAATTTCCTCTAATACTATTATTTTAAAAATATTAAAAACTAGCTTCTAACAATAAAAAACTCCTCAATAAATCATCAATGAAAAACCATAATCGAAATGTACATAAAATACATATTTTGTATATCACAAACCGAAATTTTTTTACCTCAAATCCTGTGCCCTTGCACAGCAAAATTTTTCCTATCCATAGAATGATTAACAAGTGAAGAGGTAATCGTGTCACAGATCCACGTGCCACGTCTGCACTTGATATACACGATTCTACTGCAACAATGTATTCAGCACGAAATGTGTACACTGGATTTTCTTAGCAAGTGAATAGCTTTTTGCCTGGTATGTACCTCATCTTCACTTCCGTATCGTATGCGATTCTTTGCGATTTCTCTTGTGTTTTTAGTTGATGCAGAATTTAATTTGTGGATATTTTGGAAATTGATAAATTGTTTTGGATGTACAAATTTGTTCGGTTGAGTTATACAAGTCAATCAAATGACAAAGACAGTATTTTGCCTTTGTAAAACAAAAGGTTTGATAATATCATTAACATTATATCGATCCTTGTTTTTAATGGTCACTTCACCTACTTTTGGAGCCACGAGCCGCCACTGGTAGGCTTAAGGATATTATAATAAATATTATAATATATATTACCAATATATGACTGTGTAATAGCACCCTTAGCGTGAGTTATCATTAATCATTAATTAATAAATTCTACGATTACCGAAAAACCGCCTACTCAAATTAACGTCATAGACAACCAATCTGAAAGTCTTATACATATTCGTAATTCTCTCCGAGTCAGATGGCAAAGAAATCGAGACCCCGTTTTAAAAACGACCATTAACACACTTTCACGAGAAATAAAAAATCGAATATTTACTAATCGTAACGAAAAGTGAAACACTATGTTGAAACACCTTCCGAAAAACAGCAAAAATATCTAGAGATTAAATAAAGTGTTCCGCCGATGCAAAATAATGCCACGCTTGGGTGACAACGACGGAAATCTACACTGAGAAAAAAATCACCACTTACATTTGAAGTGAAACATATTAAAAACAAAATTGTAATACATCAATAAATCATTTTAAAAACAAATAGATTTATATTAAATTTAATAGGATTCACTTTAATGATCTATTCAAAATTGACTGAAACATTTAAATATGTTCAACTTTGTTTTAAGTGATGCCCACACCGGCGCGTCAGCGAATATTCGCAGCGAATTTTTCCGCGGCGTCCTCCATACACTGCGTTGTATGGAGATGCTCACACCAACGCGAATACTCGCCAGTTTTGCAGTATTTTTTCTGGTTCGAATATTTGCTAGCTAATGTCATTTTATTCAAATAATTTATTTGACAGGTGCAGTGTAGAGTGTAGTACAAATTGATGTTGGTGTACCCGAAAAAGATGTAGATTTGGAATGAATTGTTCAGGTATTGACCGAGCATTTAAGTTTTGAATGTTTTATGGTGGATGAGTAAAAGAAGTAACATTTTTGGAAACCTGAATTCTAAGGAAGGAAGGTTTTTACTCGTTTTTGTTACACAAATAAATTGCCCTATTGTGGCAAGTCCGCCGACACCCCCATCGTATCGCTCGGCCGAAGAATTGCAGAAATATCGACGATTTTCCAAAGTGCATAGTAAGAAGCTGATCGTGAAATTGCTGTGACCGACATCTAGGTTCACAACTAACAAAAACATACATTTTGTGAGCTGCGCAGGAAAGATGCTCCGACGCCACCTTAGAGAGTTTTGTTGCGAGTCCAGCGAAACCTTGATCGTTTCGCTGGACTCAAGGATTCCAAAGATATCGACGGATTACCGAAGTAGTACGAAGCTGATTGTAAAATTACTGTGGCCAACATCCAGGTTGACGGTTATCTCTGACCCTGTGCACTGACCGAAAAAACAGGATCCGATGACCCTTTCGGTAATTTTATGGTGAGTCTAGCGCTACCTCGGTCGTTCTGCCACACCAAAGAATTGCAGAGATATCGACGGATTTCCGAAAGAATACAAGGTCAATCGTTTCAATCATGAATAGTATACGATAGGAAATGAGGATCCTGATGGTTCGGTGCTTGCGTTTGTCCCTAAGTAGTTACATACAAGCTTGAATATTCTATTGAATTGAATGTTTACTTTACATATAGTTACGCCATATTTTGTTTGGTTACGCCATCGTAAGGAATCACATAAGGATTCTACTAAAAGTTATTATGCAATTTCATACGATGGCGTAACCAAGCAAAATATGGGGTAACTATGCAAAGTAAACATTCAATTCAATAGAATAATCAAGCTTGTATGTAACTAGGCATTTTGCGTAACCATGCTAAGTAAACCGTTACATATATTCAATTCAAAACAGCCACAAAACAATGATCAAGCTTTGTGTCTTCTCTATACGATAAGACTAACCATTCGACGGGCACAAGATAAGATGTAAGAGTTTTCGGGTACGCGATAGTCAATTCAAACAATCAAATCGAACACTGCCGCAACTTTTTTTAGGGTACGGTATAACAAGGTTGTACTGCACTGCATATTTCCATCAATTTGCGCATGTCAATGATTTTATCCTTAGAATAAGTATAGACATGGAGAGGTAAAATGTCGAATTTCATATTGATTTCTTCCGCTTACGCTTTTACATAATAACTAAAGATGCCGCGACATTTTGATATAGTGCATGAAAATTGCAGCATGATTATAAATGTTGTTCTTGCAGTTATTCTCTCTGATGCCTAAGTCCCTTCCTCACATAAATCTAATGCCTTTTCTAATGTTTTCGTATAAAAGCAGCCCGAAAACATTTCAATTTCCATACAAATTGACACATTGAAAATACGCTATTTTGCGTGTTTTCTATGAAATCTTGATTTTTTTTTCAAATGAAAACGTGTAAGCACCCAGGTATCAAACCTAAATTCCCCTATTCAGCACATTTCGGCTCACTCCAATATTTGAACTGACACCCGACCAAATTTTTCAATAAGCCATGTCTGTCTGTCCGTGTGTCTGTCTGTTAGCACGATAACTCCCGAAATAATGAAGCTAGTGGTTTGAAATTTTGGTCGAATGTTTGTTTTGCTAAAATCTTGGACGGTATTGAAAATCGGCCACATCGGACCACGGGTTCCCCTACCTCTCATACAAAGTACCCCTCCCTGATATTTTAATTCGGCCATAACTTTCGCTAGAATATTGATATCGACTTGAAATTTTGATCAATATATGATTTTGCCATATACTGTGAGTTGGTGGAAAGTGGAGTAGGTCCGACTACCCCTACCCCACTTCCCCTACAAAGTTATATTCAGCCATATCTTTTGATAGAATGTCACGAAAAACTTCAAATTAGTATCGAATGGTAGCCGTTGGATGCCTTGACAAGGTAATAAAGATGTGTCAGGTCCGACCCATCTACCCCTCCCTCCCCCACAAAAAATATGAAATTGAATATTTTGGGTTTTGCGTGCCTTCTAGGTATGTACATGGGTATAGGGTGTACACTCATCGTCTATTCGCACGATTAGAACTCGGTCTCGTTTGTATTTAATATTAATCTGTTAAACTCATGGTTTTGCAAAATTATGATTTGTTTTTCTATATAATATTAATTAAAAAAAAAATACCGAAGGACCGTCTTTGCGCGAGAGACCTAAGCACGACGCCGGGATATTTAGGGTCGCAGCCCAAAGGAGAAGGAACGCTCGGGAAATACAGGCGCCAAAGTACGTGGAGGACTCGCAAGGAATGTTGCTGATTGACGATACGGCAATTTGTAGCAGGATGCGAGAGTATTTTGACGAACTTCTAAATGAAGAATTTCCTCGAGCAGCTTTTCAAGATGTTGAGCCGAATACAACAAATATTGAAGATATCTCAGAGGAAGAGGTGATGGAGGCAATGCATTAGATGAAACGCGGAAAGGCAGTCGGACCGGACAAAATCCCCGCGGAATTTTGGTTGAAAATGGAAAATGTTGATGAGATATAATAAAAAGAAAAATTTCTGTACGTTGATTCGACGTAGATTATCTATCTAGGGTTAAACCACAGATTACATATACCTAGATATACAACTCCATACAAAATTTTCCTACGCCAAAAAATGTCTGTGTCTTATATTTGCTCTCACGTATAGTACATGATACATTAAATCTTAACATATGCGATAGCAACTAAGCGCATGTGAAAAAGCAGGACAATGATAATTGAGAACTTAACGAAATCCACTCCGCTCGCGTTAGTTGAAAGTAGATTGAACTGAAATCGTCCCCGAACAATTACGAAGTGGCCACAGAATCTCACTACGTTATTTCTAACATAAAAAGATTAAATACAAGCAAACAGACCATTTGAGATTTACCTAATTCCAACTCCAACAAAGTAAGTTGGAAGGAAACCTCACCTTTCACTTTAAGTTTCCTATTTTTTAAATGCAAATTTTGACATATGATGATTCGGTTATCATCGTATCATCCACGTTCTCCCAAAATTCTCTGTTTAGAATTTACACTGCACGATCGTACCCGAATCATCATCTGTCAAATTTTACTATTCAAAAAATAGAAGATTCATAGTAAAAAGAGCGGTTTCAATCGAATTTACTGTCTTGCAGATGTAATTAAGTAAAACCAAAACCATTTTTATGTTACAAATTACGTGGTCAAATTCAGTGACCACTTCGTCATTGCTCGGGAAAATTGTTTGCTCAATTTGTGTTCAATCTGTGGTTCAACTAACACGCATGTATCCGATATCTCGCTGCAAAGTTTCGTTTAAAGTATAACATTTATGAACAAAAGTACTTGTTTTTTGTAAATTATTGTGCTCGCTAGCATTTTTACGTTTGTTTGAATTGGAAAGTAAGCGTGAATTTCAACATTTTGTGTTATAAAAAGCAACGTGAAATTCAGCGGCGGCTACATGGTCCGTCGAGTTCTATTCAATCCGCATTCAACTGCCGCGAGTGGGACCACCGCCACATGTAAAATTTTGTGGAAAGAATCTGAAAGTCAACTTCGTAATTGGTCGGTCAAGTTCTGTTGTCAAGTTAAAACCGACGTTGAATTTATTTCGAGTTTCGATCGTGGGTGGAAATAAGTGCATTTCAAACGTTTACTTAAAAGTGAAGTGTATATGTATAGTGTATGTACTTTTTATGTCATAAATTAAAAAAAAACGAGACCGAGGCTAATTTCGGGCGCGGCCGAAATTTGAATACCCTTCACTCTCCTCGGGCTAAAAGTTTTTTGGGGCAAACCTATGACTTGTGTTTAATCCTTCCCCATTCTTTTCCTTCTGTTTTCGCATAATATTTGATATTGACAAATTCTGTGGCGTCGATAAAACAATATTTGTGTGAGGTTTGGTTGGAATAAGTGGTAAAATAAAAAAAAAAATATCTCAGAAAACTTTATTGGGGGGATGCGGGAGCATGACTCCATAGTCCGATTATTTATGGCATCAATTGAAGTGCACTTTTACGAGTTTTGGTTGAAAGTGGTGCACAAATAAAAAAGTTGTTCGTAGAAGAACTCAATTTAGGGGGTTGGCTTTGTATGATAGCCCCATGACCCCATCGTCCGATTCCATTCATTTTTACACATGTTTTGTGGCATCAAATGAAATGCACTTTTATGAAGTTTGATTGAAATTGGTGGACAAATAAAAAAAATTTTCTTAGAAAAACTCAATTTGGGGGCTGGGTTTGTATGACAGCCCCATGACCCCACAGTCTGATTCCATTTATTCTTACATATATTTTGTGGCATCAATAGAAACACATTTGTGTGAAATTTGGTTCAAAGTGGTGCACAAATGAAAAAGTTTTTCTAAGAAGAACCTAATTTGGGGGGTTAGGTTTGTATGGCAGCCCCATGACCCCATGGTCCGATTTGATCCATTCTTACATATGTTTTGTGCTATTAATAGAAACACATTAGTGTGAAATTTCGTTGAAATTAGTAAACACATGAAAAAGTTTTTCTTAGAAAAACCAAATTGGGGGGGTTAGGTTTGTATGGCAGCCCCATGACCCCACGGTCCGATTTTAGCGATTCAAACATACAAACTGCCTGCAATAAAAAGAAACATGTGTGCAAAATTTCAGCTCGATAGCTTTTAAACTGGCCGAGTAAAACGCGTAGCAACAGACGGACAGACGGACAGACGGACAGACAGACAGACGGACATCGCCCAATCGACTCAGCTCGTCATGCTGATCATATATATACATATTTTATATGGTCGGAGATGCTTCCTTCAATGCGTTACAAACTTCATGACAAAGTTAATATACCTTTTACTCTACGAGTGAAGGGTATAAAAATTCGTGTTAACTTCGCAGTCGGTCGTACAAAAGTGCGACATTCAATGCACTTGTTCAATTGTTTCGTGCAAACTCGACCAGCTGATGTGAAATTTTCAACCCATATATTCACAAAGTTACAGGTGAAAGTGGTGATTATGGTTAATTAATTTAACCTTATAAGTGCTTTATGATATGTAGAAGTTTTATTCATATTATAAGTGATTTGTGTTACTGATTCCACTTTAGCGACCGACGTGTCCGTCGTGTTCATTCAATATTCAAAGTTGTTCAACTGTTGCCAGATGAGATTAATGTTACCACAACACTTGACGAATCATTTGAAGTTGGCGCGATAAAATTTAAATTTAAATGTTTTTTTCACGGCAAGTATTTATTATTAAGAATTTAAATTTATCATTTTTAGCAATCAATATTAAAAATGCTAAAACGATTGCTCTTTATGGCTTATAGTTGAAATTGTCTGCCGCCGAAAAAATAAAACACTCCTTAAGTTTTTATTCATTGTTTTAGCATTCCCAGTATTTATTGCTTAAAATAATTACGCCTGATTTCTTAAAACTCTTATCGAATGTTTAGTCTTGTCGTATAGAGAAGATGCAGACACAGGAAAGACATCAAAAATTCTCGAAAATATACGAAAGAACAAAATGACGACTATCAATGATACCACTTAAAGTGTGTTTTTCGATAATCGCGAGTCGTTTGGTGTAACGAAACATTACAACTTAACAAAGTTATCAAAATCCCACCTTTTATACTTTGTTCTAAAATTCGAGCATCTTCATAGCTGGATTTATAATTCACGACAGATTCATCACTGTTTCAAATACAGTTGCGAAAAATAAAGTAGCACTGAGCGCGTAAATTTAATTGAGCAATTTTACAGTTTTCTGTTGTACAGTATAATGAAATATGTTTGTTGTCTATTAATGAATAATTGGTTTTGGCAGGATAACTGCGCTAGACATTAAAATTTAGCAGTTTTGTTTACTAATAAGCCGTAATACAAATATACTTCTTAGCTCCTAGGTTCGTATTTATAAACATTTCTTAACTCAAGGCGGCCTTAAGTCAAGTATGCCGAAACTCATTCATTTCCAGTAGTTTTTTCACTGAAGTAATTTATATTTACGAGTCAAATGCATCCTTGATTTAAGGCGAAACTCAAGGAGACCTTATGTGTTCAATAGAATTGAAACATAGTAACTACCTTGAGGTTGACTAAAGAAAATTTCCAGGTCTTCTTGAGTTTTGCTTTATATCAAGGATGCATTGACTCGTAAATAGAGAGTTTTAGTAAGTCGTCGGATATGCAACGACAAACTTTGACATTTCCATACAAAAATATGTTTGCCAATAATACGTAAAACAGTATACCATAATTTTGCATGTCCCAAGTAGGCATGGGTGTATTTCCGTATATTGGATATTCTGAAACTTAAAAAGTCGCCGTCTTTCAGCTGAACCACAAATAACACAAGACATCTTTGCAGAAAATTTTATTTGTTTCAAAACGATCGTTAGATTGATTGACATTTGAATTTCGCGCCAAACGAAGCTTTTAACGAAACAACATTTTATCGTTAAGAAGGGTTGCCGGATGATTATTAAAATTCATTTATGAGCAATGCTGGCAGCCCCCAAGGAGAGAATGAAATTCACACATACATAGCAAAAAGAGAGATATATGAACGCATACATGAAAAAATTTCGAAAAGGTGCACAAATACAAACAAACCCTTTGGCAAGCGAAGATTTTCTGTCTCTGTTGTGCAAATGCGATTTGCTACTTAGGAAACAGTCGTCACTTTCTTACATTTTTTTTGTTCAGGAAAATAATTTATATGGAGTTATCCTTCTATATAATTATTCTTTGGTTAAACTTAGAACGATTTATAGGCAAAATATTATTGTCGGTTGTCATATGAAATTACAAACAGTGCACTGTGAACACTTTTCGGTGATATCTGAAAACGTACGGCGAAATCAATCCGTTTTCGTCCTCTCTGGAATATTACAATCAAAACATTTTAAACTTAAAGTGAAACACTTTTAAAATAAAGTAATATTCAATTTTGATTTGACATGCAGCAATTTTAAAAGTACAATAATCACTTTAATATTTCCACTATTCATTCAAATGAAACATTTTTGAATTAAACGTAAACGTATATGGAGCCAAATCATATTTGAAAATTTTTGAATCATAGCTACTATTTTTGATTTTATAACGATTTTTTTCTCTGTGATAGTATTTGATAGTTCGGTCAAAGCTGAAATGATTTCCGAAGTATTTGAAAATGCACATAAAATGTCGTTACATTTGGGGGCCCTCTTCTGAATCAAATAGTCGACTCTTGATAATTCGAAGCCCAAGGAACAACGAAAAAATTTCGAACTATTGAGTGTTCGAATTATCGAAAAAAAGGAACTATGTAAATAAAATAATTTATATAACAATTCAGCAAAGCTCCTCCTACCGGACAATTTTTTCGCAACACTGCCTCAACCATTTTAAAGGCTTTCCTTTAATAGTGTGCTTTCACCTGTAATTGAATTTTGTTCCAACATAAAGCGAAAACTATTATGTCATTAAATTCAAAATGCATCGTAGAATGTACTTTTATTATTCAAATTGCAGTACAATATGGTACAACTGTCAACTAAATCAAGGTTTTAGCAAATCTTGTCGAGAGTCTGAACCGCCCCTACAATCAAAATTGGCAGAGTTATAGCGCAAAGAATATGCTACAAATTCCAAAAATCATTACTAACAAATTTCAAATCATACTTCGAGAACTCTATACTAAAATGCACAGGAGGCTATGAGTTATGGTATACAATGCGTTTTTGTGAATTTGGAATTGGCATGATTTTTGATATTTTCTCCATTTTCTCGGCGCTATATCTCTGTTAATTTTGATTGTAGAGTACAACATCTTAGATTAAATTTGTAGGAAATTTTGTCCTCTACAAAATTGTCTTGGCAGATTTCGTGGTCAAATGGACTGTAAAGAAGTTACAGGTCAAAAACTGATGAAAGAGCCGATTTTAGATGGTTTTTTGAAGATAGCGGCGGGAGCACAAGGGGGAAAGTGACGCAAACTTGGATTTTAACTTACCCCACCTGTCTTTATAACATATCAAAAATTTGAGAAGTCCCCAATTTTTGCACGCTAACCCCTATTATTTCGTCTCTATTGATTGGAGTAAAAGTATACAGGGTGTCCGGAAACTGCCGCATAAACGCACCGGATTGTGATTCCTCATGTGATTTCCAGCAAAAAAGTTGTACGGAACATACCCCCTTAGCTTAACCCTTTCGCTGCCACAGGCATTTGAAGATTTTTGAAAAAATCGTTTTCTTGTACGACTAAAACTTCAATATCTCAAAAGCTAGACTAGCTAGAATAGTAGAATAAGGTGTTTATTACAGCCAACAAATTTACCTAAAAAATAAAACTAACGTCACTAAAATCGGATAAGAGGTTTCGTTTTTACAGAGCTTCAAAGTCAAAATTTTGTGATTTGACCCAAAAACAATCTATTTTTTCATCTCAATTTTCTCCAACTTCTGCCAAGGTGAGGTGCTTGTACGATTCTTTTAAAAATTGGCGCATACAACTTTTTTGCTGGAAATCACATGAGGAATCACAATCCGGTGCGTTTATGCGGCAGTTTCCGGACACCCTGTATAGGTGATTTTTTTCCCGACGCTGTATGTGCACTCACTGGTGATCTTAACAAAAAGCTTAGCCAGGTAGATAGATAGATAGATTGTTTATTCATAATTCATGCATAAATACATTCTTTAAAAATTTATAAACAAGGCTGTGGTGTGGCTTTTTTAAGCCGTCTGCCGAATCTGTTTGTTTAAAATTAATATTAACTATTATTTAATCATTAGTTTTTTTTTCATTTATTCGTCGATATTCCGGTTATTATATGACAATTATATACATAATTTATATTATTATGTTTATATTTATTTATATTACAGTAGAGCGTCGATTATCCGAACGTCGATTATCCGAACATTCGATTAACCGAACCGGGGATTTCGATATTTTCATATGAAATGCTTCAAATCAAATGAAAAAATCAAGTGCCTAAAGGAAGCAAATTCTCACCAATAGCACTTAATTCTTTCGAATTTCATATTTTACTCAGTGCTATTCGTTTGGCATATTTCCAGGTTGTCGTTTATATTAACTTTTGGGCAATCCTCCAGTGTTTCTATGAAAACTCGATTAACCGAACTTTCGGTTATCCGAACCACCCCTTGTCGAGATTAGTTCGGATAATCGACGCTGTATATTATTATAGGTGTGTTTTTTTGGTTATCCCGTGCAGGTTTGGGTAACGAAACTTCATATAAAAAAAATGACAGGTGCGTCAGCTGTCATTTTTTTTATATGGAGATTCGTTACCCAAACCTGCACGGGATAACCAAAAAAACACACCTTTTATTACTTTTGGTAGTTGCCGCTTTTTGTGTTAGTTTACATTATGTGTGGAGACTGGGTGATGAAGTTCACACAACTCCAGATTCTGCATTTTCATCTACCCAGTCCTCACCCTTTTGTTAAAGTTGTCATTAGAAGCTTTCATTTATTATCCTTCGTCGGTAGTTCATCGCTGCGTTACAATAGTTGAACAGTTTATCCCAATCTGCTCCGTTCAATAGCTCGTATACTTCCTAACCAGGTATTAACCGGCTATTTAACCAGCACGTTTCTTGCAGGATCATTCTTTATTATTGTATTAGTATTAGTTTGAATTCTCTCTCACGCTGAAATTTTAATAGCTACAAGTTAGTCTCTTCTTGAATTCCGGACTATGTACACCGCTTATTAAAAGGAATTATACGATTTATAACGTTTAACCCGGGCTTTTAATTCGAAAGCTATAAGGAGTTTTAGTGTTTTTTCACATGGTGCCGCAACCGAGGAACGCGAAATAGTATATATATAATAATAATTTATTTATTATTTATTGTATCGAAAGTGGTGTACCGCGATAATGGATCTAAATTCGCGAGCAAGGTATCGCGGTAAAGTCACCCGTCTATCGAAAGCGGCCAGCGAATATTTGAAGTGTCCTGACTCGCAGTTAAATGCAGAAAATTTAGAAAAGGCACACGACATCAAAGAAGAGCTGGCTGTACATATACAACGGCTGAGTGCAGCTAACGACAGCTTAAATAAAATTAACGAGGAAATTCGAACGGGCTCGACTACTTCAATCAAGGTTGAAGAAATCGACAAAGTGGCGGAGTATGAGGACCTCGCCATTAGCATTTTGGCGCGCTTGCAATCGCGTCTTTCCAAGTTGCAGCAAAAGTGCCGTTCGGTCCAAAAGGCCGAAAGTAGCGTTACAACACAACGACACGGAACGCATCTACACAATCGGAGTAATGTTACGATGGTGCTGTGGCATTATTGGCGGAGGAATTTGGTAATACAGAGAAGTTGGTCGACAGACACATGCAGCAACTTATGGTTTTACCCATCATTCGATCCAGAGGGGACGCCAAGGGGCTTCGAGATCTTTACACCAATGTGGTTGCATGTAGTCGTTCACTTACTTCTCTTGGAGTACCTTCAACGCACTACTACATCATGCTTAAGTCGGTATTACTTCGTTGTTTGCCAACCGAACTTAGAGTCGAATATCACCGATTGCCTCAGCTAATAAACATGAAAGAGCCAGACGCTTCAGATGAAGGAGAGAGTACAATCTCTTACGATGGCGATTTGCAAGTAAAAAATATTTTAAATTCATCAAAAGAGAAGTCAAATCTCTGGAGAAAACCTCAATCGAAACGAGTAGTCACTCTTCACCGTGTTCGCAAAAGTCACAACAACGTTCCACCATTACAGCAGCTGGATTACTCACATCAAATATCGAAAATACCTGTTTTTTTCTGCAAGTCGAGTGCTCATGCAACTACATAGTGCGACTCTATAACTTTAAACGAACGTAAGCAAATGTTATTTAAAATGGGCGATGTTCTCGATGTACAAGAAAGGGCCACCGCTCTTCGAAATGCAGAGTTGCTGGAATCACTTCCAAAAGGTGTAATGGTCGTCATCCGACAACAATGTGTGATCCAAAATATCGTCAAAAACAATCTTCGAGTACCGACAATAGTGATAAGTCCCTTGCTATCAAGCCTGTGTTGAATCTCTGCACGTCATTCGCGAAAAGTAAATTACCGGTAGTGTTTTTGCAAACAGCCTACACGATCGTTTTGAAAGTAGCTTGTGACAATGGATTATTTGCGCGAATAGTTATTGACAGTGGAAGCCATTATTCATATTTCACTGAGCGCTTATATACCGGCTCTTAATTTACACTATCTTAAAGCATTTTTGGAGATAGTACCTTTTCCATAGGGTGAATATACCGTCCTAGTCTAGTTCGCGAATTAACTTTCTTCTTCTTCTTTTTATTCGAATTGGTTGTGGAATGTGCAGATTATTAGTAATGGTTTATCTGACATTTCCATTATTTGGACAATATTATGATTGAAATTTGTTAATCTCGCGTATTTTCTAACCAGGAATTTCATATAAACTTTGTAGCGAAACGAAAATCGAAAACGATGTCATTCCAGTAACAAGACGACTTCGCTCTTCCCGGATAAATTTCAGAGACAGCCGCTTGTCTAGCGTCTAGGCATTATGGATTGGCAAGCACCTCGCCATATGTTGCGAGCGGGACTAAATTTAGTTTCGATTAGTTAGTGCAGCTAAATTAAATTTGTCTAAAACTTTTTATCTTTGCTGCGGTATATAAGCGGTCACTGAGGCTATTGCACAAAAACTAGAGCCAGTCGCGGAGAAAACCGAAAGATTTAGTTAGTGTTGTCGGGTTCGGAAATAAAAGGTCTACGTTTAAGGTAGTGCAAATAAGACTACGAAGCCAATTCGATAATAAATATATAGTAATACTTGCTCTTGTTGTGCCGGAGATCTGTGCTGACGTGATAATTGCTCCAAATAATGACCATCCGAAATTGAAACATTTAACTCTAGCGGACGCAAACTTTTTTAATCTAAGATCGGTGAACGGTGTTCCATGGTGTTTTTCGAACTCACGAGCTTGTGACGGACTATGATCTCACTCAGATGTTAAACGAGTGCCCATTTATGGGGATAAATAACACTGCTGAGCGTGATGCTGATCTCATTACCTCAACAAAAAGCAGATAAGATCTTGGAAATAGGATGTAACTAACACATCCTGCGGCCTTAGTCCAATGCTGGATTGTCGCGCCTGTTATTTATTTTATGATGTAGATATTTAAGCTTAGATTAAGTAACAGTTTTAGTTTATTTTTAATTTTGGTATTCACGAGGTTTTAGTTCTTTCTTTTTCCTCAATTATGTACCAATTAGTTCTAGAGAACTTAACCTTGCATCGGCAATATGGTTATTATAATATTATAGAATTAAGGCCATCGCCGGCATCTAACCTATATGCTAACTGAAATGTCAAACTATGTTACTGCTTGAAATAAATTGAATTGAATTAATTAATAAATGCCCATTATAATATGTCAGTTTTCGCCAAGTGCACTAAAATGTGCGCACGCCACCTACACTGTTCATACTAACCCAGAAACGATCATACATCCAGGTTGATGGTTGTCTCTGACCACTCTGTGCACTGATTAGGGAAGAAGTTTCAATTACCCTTTAGGCAATTTTGTAGCGAGTCCGGCAACACCTCAATCGTGTCACTCCGCCGAAGGATTGCGGAGATATCGACAGATTTCCGAAGTAGTACGAAGTTGATTGTGAAATTGTTGTGGTCAACATCCCGGTTGGCGGTTATTTCCCACCCTATACACGAATCGGGATGACCCTTTAGGTAATTTTGTCGTGAGTTCGGCAACACCTCAACCGTGTCGCTCCGCCAAAGGATTGCGGATTTATCAACGGATTTCCGAAGTAGTACGAAGCTGATTGTGAAATTGCTGTGACCAACATCCATAAATATAAATAAAGGGTGTTTTTTTTTTAAAGAATGATAGAACTTCAAATTGAAAAAAAAAACACAAAATATTACATTTGAATCAATTTTTTTTTATTTATTTCAGTATACTCTGACAAATTATAATGTTTAGACTCACGCCTGAAGAACGCTTCCAAATTATCACAATTTACTTCGAAAATCAGTCGTCGATTCGCGCAACTTATAGACGACATAATCGTCCATCGTCGAATTGTGAATGGATTTCGTAACACGTACTCTCTAAATCACTGTTTCCCAACAGATGGTCCGCGGACCGAAGGTCCGTGAGAGACCCTAAAGTGGTCCGCGAGGTACTATGGGGACTACTTCTGAAATAGGAGTTTTAATCGTGATTAATTGAAATAACAGGCATGATCTTTGATAATTTTTATAGTATAAATAAAAAACTGAATACTTTCGGTACTAGGTATGTGGTTGATCTGAAAATGTGATGTGCAGACCTTAAGATAAGTAGCAAAAGCTCGGTGGTCTCTACCTATTTTTTTTTACTTCTTAAGTTAATTGGCACAGTGTCCAAATTTTGCCACAGTATCATTAGAAGACAAACCATGTTAGAGTAATCTCCACTTCAATCCTCCTTAGTCCGGTAAAACCGCATCCAATGAATTATTATCGAACAAAGTTGGACACTATTAACGCTTAAAGTTAGGTGTCTTTGTCCTGTTCTGAAGAACTTAAAGAACTGCCGATGTTACTGCCTGTGCCTATATGTACTTTAATTTTGGTAGTTACTACGGTAAACTCTTCACCCATATTCATTTTGTCGAATGTATAAGAGTGCTCATAAAAAATTGACAAAAGTCGGTACTAAGTTACTCGATGAAATGTTACATTGCAGGTTTTCAGTTTTTCTAAAGCCGGCCCAACTTAGCGCAATGTTCGCCGTACCACACGAAAGAAAAACAGAGGAATCGAATTTTAACGTCATTTGGGTGGTTCAGTGAATTCAACCCGCTGATGGTTCGTTGATCTTTTGAGTGTGGTTCGACTGAACTGTTGCGCGTGGTTCGGACGAACTTTTTTGTGTATGTTTCGACAAAGCCTATGTAGAGTCTGCTTAAAATTATTTCAATACGAGGCGGTTACAGAGGAGAAATGATGTTTCGAGCCATTTTTGTGATAAGGTGTCGTAAAGAACCAATAAAAAAGTCTAAAACCTTGTGAAAAAATCGCGAAATTCCCTTTATTAAAAAATATGGTGGTCCGTAGCGACTCATATTCAAGTAAAGTGGTCCACAGTCATTCGCGAGTTGGGAACCACTGCTCTAAATGATGCAATAACACCAACACGTCGAAGAAACCATAAAAAAAATAAACCATCAGTAAAATCAAAATTTGGTGATAAGTTGATTTCATGAAATGGGCCTGTCAATTGGCCTTCAAGGTCGTGCGATTAAACACCTCTTGATTATTTCCTGTGGGGTTACGTTAAATCACATGCTTATTCTGATAAACCAGCTCCTTGTAGGCCAACATTGTTCGCATTATTGGTGACATACGGCCAGAAGTACTTGAAAAAGTGGTCCAGAATTGGACGTCAAGAATGCGCTTCGTCAAGAATAGCCGCGGTGGCCATATGATTGAAATCGTTTTCAAATGTTAAATGTAGTGACATTTATCATTCCAGTAGAAAAAAAATTACTAAGAGTTAATATTTTGTGTCTTTTTTTTAATTTGAAGCTCTATCATTCTTAAAAAACACCCTCTACATGTACGCAAAAACGTAGTCACCTTGAATACAATTTATCTGAGTTACACTGTATTTGATCCAATCCGCTTGTCGAGACGAGGAAGTACGATATCAGGAACTAAACCGGTTAAACTGGTTTATGTTCTTGACTACACGGTGCATATTCAAATCGGGAACATTTTGCATTCATGAAGTTTTTTAATGTGTTGGTAGATGTGTCATGCTTATTGCTGTACTAGCATAGTGATTTTAGCTGAAAAAATGATGAAACCCAAACATCCAAAAAAAGAGCTGACTTTTGATGCCAAATCGTTCTATGGCCTGCCTGACCGCATTACGCAGTAAAAAGTTAGACTTTTTGCGCGTCACATTTGGTGGGGAGGGGGTGGCAAAGGGGTGAAATTATGTTTTTCGCCTATATTTTGTTAGCTGTAATATTTACAGCAAAATGTTCTGAGGACGATTTAAACTACACAAAATTTCCTTTCTAATGATATATTATATCATATACCTTCTCTTGGCAGATTATATACTAGACCTTAAAACATTTGGTGTATTTTAGATTTTTTGATAGTTACATTTGGCGCTCTAGCTCCTGAAGTAATTTAATTGGAGCCATGGTAATTGGGATAACTATTCCTAACAATATATAGCTGTCCCACACGGAGACTCAGGCTGCCCCGACAAAGCATTCCCCTATACTCCCTATTAACATTTAAAAAAAAGACATGCCTGTAACTTTTCGCCGAATCACAGCAAGCGGGAAAAATTTTGGTAAACGTTAAGGCTGAGTCCCATTAGACCCTCCACCAAATTTTGATAGAGTAGATCATAATATTTTACTTAAAAAACTAGAACATTTAGGAATACAGTCAATTTTTCTAAGCTGGGTGAGATCCTATTTAACGGATAGGACTCAGTTGGTGAAGTTAAATGGCTGTACATCTCGCTCTGTTATAAAGTGTTCATCAGGGGTTCCGCAAGGAAGCCATTTAGGACCACTTTTCTTTTTAGTTTTCATAAACGATATCATCCAAAATTTTAAATTCGTGCGTGTATGGCAGTATGCCGATGATATGAAAATCGCTATGAAAATACGCAACATTGATGATTGCCTTAAGTTGCAATCCGATTTAGAAAAGCTGCAATTTTGGTGCCGCGATAATAATTTAAATTTAAATGTTAGTAAATGTAAAGTACTTAGCATATATAAATTGAAAACTCCGGTCTTCTTTGAGTACTCCTTAACAGGTAGTGTTCTTGAAAGGGTTGCCGAAATATCAGATCTTGGTGTAATTTTCGACCATGAGCTTTCATTTCGACAACACATTGATTACATTATTTCAAAAGCGAATAGTATGTTAGGATTTGTTAAACGTAATGCGCGCGAATTTAATGATGCTTTTACTTTAAAAATATTGTATGCAGCTTTCGTTCGTTCGCACCTGGAGTATTGTTCTATTGTGTGGAATCCTTTCTATAAGGTGCATATCGAGCGTATAGAAAGAATTCAACACAATTTTACACGGTTTGCCATTTATCAAATTGGCTGGCGTTTCAAGCCAGATTATAAAACTCGCTGTTCCTTATTGGGTTTACAAGCCTTAGATTATAGAAGAACATTTTTAAACGCTATGTTTATAAGAGACCTGTTTTGCTCTCATATTGTTTGTGAAGATATATTAAATAACTTTCAAGTCAGAAATATTCCTCACAATTTGCGGCGGAACAACCTTCTTGTTCAGCCTTATCATAGAGTAAACTATGGGCTTAATGAACCAATTACAAGGTCAATTATTCTTTATAATAGTTTGAAGGACTTAGTTAATTTTAATTGTACTAATAAACTCATGTTTAAAAGAAGTTATTTTGATAAATTTCCTTATTAATATATTTTGTTTTCAGTTTTTTTTTTACGATCTGCTAGAGTTTACACTCGATTGATTGATTAGTCACTTACGTACGGATAGTAAGTAAAGTGATACCGAGAAGCCTAGTTCCGGGACAAAAGTTTCTGTGAGGCAAAAAAAAAAAAAAATATTACTTCGATCGGATTAAAACAAAGGATACCTCCCATACAAAATGACCGGAAAATTGCGTACGAGCAAAACTTTAATTTTGGTTGACTTGTTCCCTTATTTCTTAATAAACTAGTGGCATTAAATATGAATAATTTGTATGGGAGGTACCCTTTGTTTTAATCCGATCGAAGTAATATTTGGTGGAGGGTCTAATGGGACTCAGCCTTAAGGTTTGCCAAAAATTTTTCCCGCCTGCTGTGATTCGGCGAAAAGTTACAGGCATGTCTTTTTTTAAATGTTAATAGGGAGTATAGGGGAATGCTTTGTCGGGGCAGCCTGAGTCTCCGTGTGGGACAGCTATATATTGTTAGGAATAGTTATCCCAATTACCATAGCTCCAATTTAATTACTTCAGGAGCTAGAGCGCCAAATGTAACTATCAAAAAATCTAAATTACACCAAATGTTTTAAGGTCTAGTATATAATCTGCCAAGAGAAGGTATATGATATAATACATCATTAGAAAGGAAATTTTGTGTAGTTTAAATCGTCCTCCTTGCTGTAAATATTACAGCTAACAAAATATAGGCGAAAAATCATAATTTCACCCCTTTGCCACCCCCTCCCCCCCAAATGTGACGCGCAAAAAAGTCTAACTTTTTACTGCGTAATGCGGTCAGGCCATAGAACGATTTGGCATCAAAAGTCAGCTCTTTTTTTGGATGTTTGGGTCTAGAGCTAAAGTCACTATACTATACGGGCAAGACGCGTAACGAACGAATGCACACACTCTGTGTTTTGGCATTTCACATAGCTGAGCAAACATTACCCAAAAAATAGTCATCGAACGGCAAAAATCCTACATCGCTGGATTTTTGAAGGATGGTTAGGGATGGCCTGTTAATTATGGGAGAAACCGATTGGAGTTCCGCAACCTGGAAAGTTTTTAGTGAATATTTCAAAAACGGCTAAAGATACAGAAAAATTATCATTTTAGAAAATAAGTAGTGCGTAGAAGAGCTTCTGGTTGGTCACTTTGTTTAGTTTTTATTGAGCTGATAGCAATAAACTAAAATGTAGTGTTCTGCTCCAATTTTGGGTGGGAGTTATGGACATGCCATTTTACCAAATTCAAATGGGGGGATAATGAGGGTCCTCCATCGAAGCAACCGAATTTTCAGCAAAAATAATTTACAGCTTATTGTGAATACTCACACAAAGTCTCATGGCTGAACTTTCGTTTTTTTTTTTAGAGTTATGGAGCTTATTAAAAAAGTCTAAATTAAAAATATTCTAATTATTTTTTTAGTATAGCGCCGAATTTGCCAATAAAGTCCTAATGTATTACATGTCATTGTAAAGGTATTTTTATATAGTATTTTCCATTCTCAGACCATTTTCTGTATCTTTAACCGTTTTTTAAATATTCGTTAATAACTCAAGAAATATCCCCCTTTTTCAAAGTTATGGACGTCCATTCGTTCGGTCCTTTTTCTCCCATAATACAGCGATGTAGTATTTTACTACATATATTGCACTATATTAAAAATGAAGAATAATTTATTTTATATTTTTATACAAATATACAGGGTGTCCGGAAACTGCCGCATAAACGCACCGGATTGTGATTCCTCATGTGGTTTCCAGCAAAAAAGTTGTATGGAACATACCCCTCAGCTTAACCCTTTAGCTGCCACATGCATTTGAAGATTAAAAAAAAATCAATTTCTTATACAAATAAAACTTCAATATCTCAAAAGCTATACTAGGTATGAAAGCAAAATAAGGTTATTATTACAGCCAACAAATTTACCTAAAAAATAAAACTAACCGCACTCAAATCGGATAAGAGGTTTGGTTTTTACAGAACTTCTAAGTCACATTTTTGTGCTTTGACCCAAAAACAATCTATTTTTCCATCGCAATTTTCTCCAACTTCTATCAAGGTGAGGTGCTTGTACGATTGAATTGAAGCTGGAGGTGTAATCTTGAATTGAATAAATTGTCTACGGTAATTTGGCTTTTAAAAATTTTAACGAATGTCCAAGTTCCGTTTGCCTCGTCGAATAAGTGGGTAAGTTTAATATGTATTTGCAAAATGGGACTCTGCGACGATAGATCATTTTGGCAACTTATTCGCTAAAACAACAGAATTACGTATTCTATGAATTTCTAAAACCTACTGCCTTTGGCACACACAATAGGTAAATCCGATTCCGGTTTCTCCTTATTTTACAACCTTTATACAGGGTGTCCCGCAACTGGTTAGCCATAGACTAATGGTAGATTCTACAGAATGTTTTAGGAAAAATGTCGCCAAAATTATTTCTCTAGCTTTTACCGTTAAGGAGTAATTGCCTTTTTTGTGATTCTTGTAAAAAAACACGACTTTTTTCGAAAAACCCCTATTTTCTAGCTTCCACTTTAGCCAAATCAATGTTTTTCATATTCTTCTGAAAGCACACAAAATTTTCAATAAAATGACATATCGAACGTTTCGAACGGCTTCGTATCTTCCGAGATACGACGTTTTGAATTTTGCAGAAATGTCAATTTCAATTTTTAATGTCAAAATTAAACCCGAATTTCGTAACGGTAGATTGTCGTGGCAAATCTGCAAAGTTGACAAAAGTTGGCGTAGTATCTTAGCTTTCGAACGGCATATAAGAATAAAGCACAGAGTCATCCAGTTTCTGAATAATAAGTATAAATGAAAAAAAAACATAGTCTGCAAATGTACCAAACCGACTTCAATCTTGAAAAGGAAGTAACATTTTTACATCAAGCATAGACTTGGTTGTTATGCATTATGGAAAAATACTTTTCGCTACTGTTGTAGTTGCTACTTTACTAATTATAACGGTAAGTATAAACAAATTGGTTTTATGTGTTGAATTATTTGTACGAAGGTTCGCTGTGTACACATTAATATTGTGAGAATATTTTTCATTTTCATCGTCTAAAGGATAAGCATTTTAATTTGGCAGGTATTAATTAGTGTCCTTTTATGTCCTTTTTCAGAGTTTTCCGATCCAATTTTTCCTTATCAAATTTAATGATAGAATCTTAGATTCTAAAAAATGAGAAAGGAAGTGGCAACTTGAATTATTCGCGTAGTTATGGCTTTGGAAAGATACAGATGATAAGTTACGGGAAACACAAAAATTTTCCATTCAAACGCGATTTATTCCGTTGAGGGTCCTTGAAATAGGAATCAAACACCGGATATGTAATGCACTTGATGTCCCCTTTGATAGGATACCCCGCATGCCTACCTCCAGTCAAGGATTAAATAGTGTCCTTTTTTGTCTCTTTTGGGACCTTTCCGATCAAATTTATTTTACCAAAATGAGTTTTAGACTCCTGGGGCCCCACTGATTCAAGACCAAGAAAAAAATATCCTTACTGTATTTTTTTCTATTGGAAATGCTTATATGACTGAACTATTTCCACGTAAAAGCAAGATTTCTTACACTTACGGACTATGTTTTTTTTTTCACTTTTACACATATTATTCACAAACTCGATGATTCTGTGCTTTATTCTGATATGCCGTTCGAAAGCTTAGGAATCGAGCCAACTTTTGTGAACTTTGTAGATTTGCCACTTTAATGTATCGTTACGAAATTCAGGTTTAATTTTGACATTAAAAGTTGAAATTGACATTTCTGCAAAATTCAAAACGTCGTATCTCGGAAGATACGAAACCATTCGAAACGTTCGATATGTCCTTTTATTGGAAATTTTGTGTACTTTCAGAAGAATATGAAAAAAAAAATTATTTGGCTAAAGTGGAAGCTAGAAAATAGGAGTTTTTCGCAAAAAGTCGTGTTTTTTTACAAGAATCGCAAAAAAGGCAATTACTCCATAACGGTAAAAGATAGAGAAATAATTTTGGCGGCATTTTTCCTAAAACCTCCTGTAGAGTCTACCATTGGTCTATGGCTAACCAGTTGCGGGACACACTGTATATAGGGTGTTTTTTTAGACTTGTGGTTTTCAAGAAGAAATAAAACGCATATAATTTAATGTTATGGCCAAGAACTTAGCTCTATTATAAAGATAAGGGTTTGCAATTATGTTTTAAAAATGATTTCGGGCAAGTGGCCGCCGCGACTTCACATTACTCCATAAAAAATAGTCCAGCGGCGTTAAACCGCACGATCTTTGAGACCATGCCACAGGCCCACGACGCGAGATAATGCGCTCATCAAAAGTTTCCTTCAATAAATTGATTGTTTCGTTGGCTGTATGGCATGTAGCGCCGTCTTGTTGGAACCAAAGGTCGTCCACATCAACATCCTCCAATTCAGGTACGAAAAATCATTAACCATGGCTCTATAGCGTTCCCCATTGACTGTAACATTATGGCCGGCTTAATTTTTGAAGAAATATGGACCAATGATTCCCTCTGCCCATAGAGCACACCGAACAGTGACTTTTTGAGGATGTAACGGCGTCTCAACAATGGCTTGTGGATTATCATCACTCTAAACGCGACAATTTTGTTTATTAACATACCCATTTAATCAAAAGGTAGCTTCATCGCTAAACAAATTTTCTTGTGAAAATCGGGATCGGTGGCTATCTCGTTTTGGGCACGATTTGCAAACGTTGCTCCGGAGTAAGTCTATTTATTATGAAATGGCAAACTAAACTGAGCATAAATCAACTGTCAAAAAAAAACAACTCCGAAAAAATATCATCAATATATCATCATCAGATTTATCTAATGTAATGTATACAAGTATACAAAACACTATACTTTCTTCAACACTCAGAAATATGCGCTTCTGTTCACGTGAAATTCTTCGATGGCTGTTTTTTTTTAAAGGGCAGGTGTGCTGATCCGGACTTGTAAAATCATCGAGGATAGCATTTAGGTTAATTTTCAAATTTTCAAACCCACGTTTTAAACGCTTAATAATAATTTGGCAAACGACATTTTAACATTTCATTTTTTTTTTCATTTAATTTCATTTTATTTTATATACAGGGTTATTGGTTAAGTCGACCTATTCCCTGCAACACGTTATAATAGGGTAAAAATGCAACAAAATGAGGCCATAAATGTTAGGCCGATTTTCAACGGTCACTGAGATATTTGAATTTTTAGGTTTTTTTTAAATAACCTCGAATTTTACTATTTAAAGTAAGAATTAAAAAAAACTACTAAGGTAATGGGTTAAAGCTTATTTTTGGATTTTAGTCAAAACTATAGCAAACATTTCTTAATCATTTAAAATTTCAAAAACCCATCACAATTTCGGAATTTTTAATTTTTAATAAAAAAAAATTATCTTAAATTTTTTTAAAGTTGATTTTTAATATAGTATTACTAAAAAAATTATATGACACGGACTCTGCAGACCGCTGGAAAAACATACTCGTGTTGTCAGCTTTCCAAAAAGGTGTCAATGTCAATATAAATATTTGAAATAATTGAAACAGTTAGTTGCAACTTGTTCGGGGACCATAATTTCGTTTGATAAAAAACGACAAATCCATAAAACAATAAAAACAAGTCTGTCAAGTTAGCACTACCACTTTAAAATTTCGACAAACGCTATAGTGCATTAAATGTCGCGATTTTGTCGTAATTCAATGGAAAAAGAAAAAAAAATTGTCGCGCCCCTCCTTCCCCTTAAAAACTACCCTTAAGTGCATTTGAGCCTCAGTTAACCAAATTCGAGTTCCAAGAATCTCCCCAATGCTAAAGGTGTCCAGTAGGATATCACAGGGGCTGTTTAAGAGATTTCCACCCTGAAAAAATTTGTCGCGCCCCTCCTTCCCTTAAAAACTACCCCCGTCAAGTTAGCACTACCACCCCGGTAGCGGCCACTTCAAGCATTTCCGTAAAACAAAAAGTATCCAATTAATTATCGCAGGAACCGAAAGGGGTGGTAGTGCTAACTTGACGGGGGTAGTTTTTAAGGGAAGGAGGGGCGCGACAATTTTTTTCAGGGTGGAAATCTCTTAAGCAGCCCCTGTGATATCTTACTGGACACCTTTAGCATTGGGGAGATTCTTGGAACTCGAATTTGGTTAACTGAGGCTCAAATGCACTTAAGGGTAGTTTTTAAGGGGAAGGAGGGGCGCGAAAATTTTTTTTCTTTTTCCATTGAATTACGACAAAATCGCGACATTTAATGCACTATAGCGTTTGTCGAAATTTTAAAGTGGTAGTGCTAACTTGACAGACTTGTTTTTATTGTTTTATGGATTTGTCGTTTTTTATCAAACGAAATTATGGTCCCCGAACAAGTTGCAGCAAACTGTTTCAATTATTTCAAATATTTATATTGACATTGACACCTTTTTGGAAAGCTGACAACACGAGTATGTTTTTCCAGCGGTCTGCAGAGTCCGTGTCATATAATTTTTTTTAGTAATACTATATTAAAAATCAACTTTAAAAAAATTTAAGATATTTTTTTTTTATTAAAAATTAAAAATTCCGAAATTGTGATGGGTTTTTGAAATTTTAAATGATTAAGAAATGTTTGCTATAGTGTTGACTAAAATCCAAAAATAAGCTTTAACCCATTACCTTAGTAGTTTTTTTTAATTCTTACTTTAAATAGTAAAATTCGAGGTTATTTAAAAAAAAACCTAAAAATTCAAATATCTCAGTGACCGTTGATAATCGGCCGAACATTTATGGCCTCATTTTGTTGCATTTTTACCCTATTATAACGTGTTGCAGGGAATAGGTACAGGGTTATTGATTAAGTCGACCTATTCCCTGCAACACGTTATAATAGGGTCAAAATGCAACAAAATGAGGCCATAAATGTTAAGCCGGTTTTCTATGGTCACTGAGAGATATGAATTTTTAGGTTTTTGTTATATAACCTAGAATTTTGCCATTTAAAGTAAGAATTTAAAAAAAAACTACTAAGGTAATGGGCTTAAACTTATTTTTGGATGTTAGTCAACACTATAGCAGACATTTCTTAATCATTTAAAATTTCAAAAACCCATCACAATTCGAAATTTTTAATTTTAAATAAAAACATATTTTCTTAAATTTGTTTAAAGATATTTTTTTATGTAGTATTACTAAAAAAATTATGTGACATGGAGTCTGCAGACCACTGGAAAAATATACGCGTGTTGTCAGCTTTCGAAAAAGGTGTCAATGTCAATACAAATATTTGAAATAATTGAAACAGCTAGCTGCAACTTGTTCGGGGACGATCATTTCGTTTGATAAAAAATGAAATAAATGTCATTAAATTCAAAATGCATCGTACGAGTACGTATAAAGTACTGCTTTATTTCATTTTTTATCAAACGTAATGATCGTCCCCGAACAAGTTGCAGCTAGCTGTTTCAATTATTTCAAATATTTGTATTGACATTGACACCTTTTTGGAAAGCTGACAACACGCGTATATTTTTCCAGTGGGAGGCGCTTCTTCCCAAAAGCAAAGCTTGTGGCAGGATATATAGGTATATTTACAAACTAAAATTAACTTTTTTGTGCACGCTTGGAAACTATGCTTAAAGAAAAAAATTCACTTCAACTGAAATTGGAAAAATAACTGGAAATGATTGAGATTGCTTACATTTAGGTGAAATTTCGAAAAATTTGAAAAGCTTATTAAATACTCCAATCAATAGAGACGAAATAATAGGGGTTAGCGTGCAAAAATTGGGGATGTCTCAAATTTTTGATATGTTATAAAGACGGGTGGGGTAAGTTAAAATACAAGTTTGCGTCACTTTCCCCCCTGTGCTCCCGCCGCTATCTTGAAAAAACCATCCAACCATGTCTCGGCACATTTCGTGCTCAAATGGACTGGGAAGGAGTTATAGGCCCAGTTTCTCGTAGAAATTTAACAACCGCGATAGCTAACTATCTTGTCAAAATTGCTTTAAGTCGACATCTCGCTTACACAATGTCTTGACATGTAAAGTTTCGCTATTCAGTACCCATGGGCTGGTTAAGTCTTATCGTTTAGACGAGACACGCACCTGGTTTTGGGAAAAGTTTTAAAACTTGTCCGCTCGTGTGGCAATACCAGATCAAAGCTAATTGTCTTCGAAATCTCACTCCGACGTCACAATAACGTATTAATTTCTCATTGTTTGTGTTGTCGGAATCGGTTGGCGGAGGTAAATATACTAAATTAATGCATTTGTTTAATTCCTATTCGTATTTACTTTAGTTTGGAATAAAATTGCATATCGGACATCACGAAGTATTCCATCGAATGCCTTTTTTAAATCGATGAATACAAAGTGCAATACCTTTCGTGCTGCTCTATACTTTTCCATCGCAATACAAATGCACTGAATCGCATCAACAGTTTGTGTCGCATATGGCTTGTGATCACGCCGGTGATACATAATCAGGAATTGCTCGATCAATCGCTTTATGTCGCCAGCATGTTTTCTATATCCTTACCCCAGGAACTGCTGGCTAGTGCCAGTTAGAACGTTATTTCGACTGTTGATTTTGTTAATAACAACGTCGACGTGTCGATTCGACTTGATCATGGTGTCTAAGTGAACCCCAAGGATTTTAGGATGTGTGACAGTAGGAATAACGTCTCCTGCAGTGAAAGACGCTATTCTGTTGAACTCTTCTGAGCACTCCCTCTTATGTGTGGGATTAGGTGCCTTAGCAGTGAAATGAAGCATAGTTTGATCGTATGGGCGACGTATCTATCTATCACATTTTCTGGTCTCTAATCTAAGATGATACTAACGAAAAAAAAACATTAAACCTATTTTTCTCCCATTTCTTCAGAACAATTCCAATGTCAAATCTTATGTTGCGCCTCACGCACAGTATAACTTCGACCTTTTGTTAAGGTTAAGGCTTTAAGGTTTACACTTCGATTCACTCACTCAGCACAAGAATAACGACAAACGACGAATAATGTTTTACGTTTGTTTCATATAAGCGCTGTTACATTGGACCAGCGCTTACTTATCGTTTCTGAACTATGAACGCGTTTACATATGCTATAAGTATTGCCAGCCTAGAATTACACAAATGAAAGAGAGCTTTACATTTTATTTGACGAATTACGCCTGCCGTCCATTACCTGCTTCGAGCGGCGCGGCGCTCCCGCGTTTAAAGCTTTTCCGAATTTTAATGGCGTAACCAAGCAAAATATGGCGTAACTATGCAAAATAAACAAAAATTCCATTCAATACAATGGAAAAGCTTTCTGAATATTGTGTGTGCTTATACCTTTTACTAGTAAAAGCTTTTTTTCGCACATTTTGTGAAAGCTTTGCCGCTGGAGCGCCGCGCCGCTCAAGCTTACGCTTGCAGTGGAAGAGAGCCCTTAAGCAATTATATTAATGTGCGTTTTGCATACTTTTAGGATAAAATTAACGAGACTTTGAGGAAAGGCACATTATAAATTATACATGCTTTAACGATTTGATAACTTAACAACGCTTTAAAGAATTGATAGCTTAAAGTGGTTGATGAATATCTACGAGAAACCGGCCCATAGACCGGAAACTGATAAAAGAGCCGATTTTAGATGTTTTTTTTTCAAGATAGCGGCGGGAGCACAGGGGGGAAAGTGACGCAAACTTGGATTTTAACTAACCCCACCTGTCTTTATAACATATCAAAAATTCTAGACGTCCCCGATTTTTGCAAGGTAAAAGCTCCCCGTTGATTGGAGTAAAAACTCAATGCTATGTGGATGTGATTTCGGGTTAGCATTTGTATGAAAATTACCCCGTAGAGTATTAGCTGTTGAAAAAACACGGTCAATGAGTTCTGTCACATCCAGTTTTTTATCGTTTAATCGTTGAAACCTATAGTTTTTTGCATTTGCTGAGGGTGATTTCCGATTTTAGGCCGAAATTGACGCAACCCGAATGTAATTTATTCGCAATTTCAATAATAATACAAGTCGACTTATCTAATTATTCCCAGCCTAATGGTTTCCCTACAAAACTGTACAAGTAGACTTAACCGGGTAACCACATCAATGAGTAAGTTGTCTGAAAATGCACATTTCTGTAACTAAAAAATCGTTGCGTTTTAAGCTTAAACACTTCTGCATATTACGCAGAACTTTTATAAGAGTTGTTTAATGCACATAACTCATTTTCGATAGAAGTCGACTTATCCACTTATTCGCCGTGGCCCTACATATAATAGTGTAAGAAAAATACGATATTTGGTCGGCAAAAATCCTACATCTCCGGATTTTTGAGGGTGGTTGGTGATAGCCCCCAGATTATGGGAAAAAAGTGCCAACCGATTGGCGGTCCACAACCTTAAAAAAGTGGGAAATGGGGTTATTTTTCGTTTTTTTGCGATTATTTCAAAAACGACAAAAGATACAGAAAAATAGTCTGAGGACGAAAAAAAGTTCATACAATCTCCTTTGCATTGATATGCAACACATTCGAATTCTACCGTAAAATTCGGCGCTAGCCTAAAAGATAAATTAGAATATTTTCATTTTAGACCTTTTTTGAAAGCTCCATAACTCTTGAAAAAAATAATAGTTTAGCTGTAAAATTTTGTGTAAATATTCACAATAAGTTCAAGATTATTTTTGGGGAAACATTGAGTCGCTCCGATCAAAGGCCTCCATTATCCCCTCATTTGAATTTGGCAAAATGGCATGTCCGCTGCTACGCGAAAAAATCGACGGAAAAGAAATGGCATGTGCTAACCTGATGACAAATTTTAAATTACTATTTTGTGTGTAATTTATGGAAAAAGAATTATAAAACAATATTAAAAAATGGAACTTAACTGAGAATTGAATGGGCTATAATTAGTAATTATTTGGAATTTTATCTTCTTTAGTTTGCCTGGAATTTAGCCGAAAGTACTGAAGGGCTAATGCGATGACAAGCAGTGTATATGTTTACAATCAGTGAAACACGGCATGCCATGTTAGGTGGATGCCAAGGAAATGCACCAATTGGTACCTTACCTGTGGTTGTTCTTATTGTTGTAAATGCGGTTCCATAGCCACATGACAGCTTATTTTATCAGCTGATAATCTGGCCTGTTTATCAAGATGGCAGTGGATTAACTCAAAACCATCTAAAAACATCCTTCCAGGAACTAGAAAAAGCCAATATAGCTTCTCTTTCTAACTAATGTATGTCACGAGAGGCCTACTAGCTCATAAATGGTTAAAGGTGCAATTTTCGGGATTTGGGCTTTATTTTGAAAATGGTGAGTCCTAGAGAAAAGCAATAGTTAAAGATTGCTAATAATATCTTACATATTTGTTCATACAAATTCCTAACGGTTCTTCGAATATAGTTTCATAAAAATCGAAAATCGGGTTTTTTCCATTTCACTCTGGCTCTGGTGTCTCCCCGATCGTTTCGCAAAAAAACTTTTTCAGGCAAAGTTGGAAAATATTAAAGTTCCTCTAATTTTATATACTCTCTGTTGACTTGTCTCCAATCTTTCGAAAGTTAAAGAGTTTCAATATAGTAATATTCTATACAGCGCCCGCTCTAAGGGGGGGCAAGCCGGGCGGTCGCCCGGGGCGCCAAATTTTAGGGGCGACATTTTGGCTAGCACTCGAATAAAAAAAAAAAGAAATAATAACCAGAAGGAAAAAATTCAATATCAACTTCCATTTAGTGGAAACGAAACCTACAGATGAAATATAAAGTTGAAAGTTGTGTTTTGAAGATGCAAAGTCCTTGCGAGGCTTCTGATAAAAGGGACTGCATTTAGAATCATAAAATGCTGAGTAACAATTGCGTAAATTGTGCGTCTGTGATGCTATCACCCGCCCTACGTCCGTTCTACTTTACAACAAAAATTGGAGATGTATGTGCTAATTTCGTCCTCCAATTGAAAATTTAGTACCTCTCTTGACTAGCATTAAGGATTATATTTGAACCTTCTATACATGATCCCTTGTTCTTACTAAAAGGGAGGGCCACCTAATTTTTAAATAGAGGAAGAAATTATAGAACGTAATCTTATTATTGAATCGTCGCAATTTCATTTCCGGAAGTAGTTTAGTCTATTGAATCAGATGAGAGCACGTCGCGGCAATTTATCTTCAGTTCTCCCGATCTCCTCGTGGATGGATCGCCTTAGTTGATTTTAATCGCATCAATTCATTCATGACAAATTTCGAACAAAGTTGTTTGAGTTTCAATAAGATGAGAGATGGAATCACAGTACACATTACCAGAGCCGCAGTAGCAATACTTCCTAATTGTTTTTTTTTCTGGATATGCCTGATTACCCCTATTTAGGTAGCTTTGACCTTCTTCTTTATAAAAATTCCCAGTATGAGTGTAGGCTGGATTTCCCCAAGACATAAACATTAAACATCATAGCCCGGCATTTGTATAGGGGGTCGAAGGTATATAATTTTAATTATGACAACAAAAATATTAAAAAAAGGGTTAACAATTTGAGAAAGGTAAATCCAGAGCGACCTTTGTCTTTTTAACTATTAATGGCGTCTGCATAGGTTTTACTCCTGAATACATGACCTTTGTCACAAAATTTATCCCTTTCAGACGAAATGTCGCACGAACTTTTCCCAAATAAAAGTTCTATAAAGTAAGCCCAGAAGTCAACACGGATAATATGGGCTTTTGGGCGGCAACATTTTTTTTGAATGAGGTTGGTTGGGCAACATGATTGCAAAACATAGGTAGTTAGGATCCTCACCAAAAGAACTTAGAATGTCACTTACGCAATAATTTAAGTTTCAAAAGTCTAGGTCGAACAAACACGGATAGGATATGGATATGATGATTATAATGACGCCTACATGTGGGTGTTCAAGTTTCGGATATCAAATCCCTAAAACTGCAGTCTGAACAGAACAGAATTGTGCGGAGGATAGACTTTTCAAATCCCTGTCTCTGAATAAACGAGACCACCAGACTGAAATCTTTCCTAAAATTGCGATTGAGACCAGGTGCCAACAGAATGAGGTAGTACAGCAGTAAGACAAAAATGTAGGGGGAGGAAGGTTCAAGCGCCCCTCCCAGCCTCCTCAAGATGTCGCATTTAGGTTCACACTATGCTTATCTAAAGCTTAGTTTTTTTCATCAATGAAAAAGGTAGATGCTCAAACAGATTTATTACTCTAATGCTGGGCTCAAAATGAGCGCTGCCATAACCATGACTTCAGCATAAGTCCAAAACGGGCAAAGCAGAATAAGATTTCGGGGCAGGCAGCAGTAAAAAGTAGTAGCTTGGGTAGATGCAATATTATTATTCTTCTTCTTCTTCTTTATGGCATGATAGCCCGACGTCGGGCCTTGGCCGCCTGGATTGAAAACCTCCAATTGTCGCGGTCACGCGACCTTGTCCTCCAATTCCGAAAGCCTAGCATCTGGTGGGCGTCCTCACATACAGAATGCTCCCATCGGGCTCTCGGTCGTCCACGCAATCTGGCTCCGTCCACTCGTTGCGCGTTCATCACCTTTTTGGGCATGCGATCGTCGTTCATCCTTTGTACATGACCCGGCCATTGCAATCGCTGCAATTTCACGATCTTCGACACCTGTAGCTCATCATACAGCTGACACAACTCAAGGTTGTATCGGATGCGCCATTCACCTCGTCCACGAACGGCCCCGAAGATTCTTCGGAGAACCTTTCGCTCGAATGTGTCCAACAGGTGTTCAGAGTTTTGGGTTAGGGTCCATGCCTCGCAGCCATAGCATAGCACAGGTCGGATGATGGTTTTATACACGTGGAGCTTCGTCTTCCTGTGCACCAGCTTCGAATTCATAATTTGGAGGACCGCAAAGTAACACTTATTAACTAGTTTTATCCGTCGCTTTATCTCATCTGTTTCGTTGGCGTCTTTTGACAAATTGCAACCAAAGTAAGTGAAGTTGTCTACATATTCTATATTGAGGTCCCCCACTGTGATGCTTGAATTTACTGGTGTTCTAGTTTTTGATTGCATCATGACCTTGGTTTTAGACTCGTTGATATGTAGCCCAACTTCTTTGGCGGCGTTATTGAGATTATGCAGAAGGCTTTCTGCATCACCCAATTTTCGAGACATGATGTTGATGTCGTCGGCGTAGGCTACTAGTTGAGTCGATTTAATGAGTAGCGTTCCGCTGCTGTCCAAATTCATGGCTCGAATCACATACTCCAGAGCCAGGTTGAAGAGCGTCGGCGCCAGCCCGTCGCCTTGCTTGAGTCCAGTACGAGTTTCGAATAGGTCAGTGAGTCTGTTCTGAACTCTGACCTGCGAGACGGTATTAGTCATCGTCATCCTTATGAGTCGCACTAGCTTAGCCGGTATTCCAAAATGCAGCAAAATGTTGTACAGTACGCTTCGATCGATACTTTCGTATGCCTGCTTGAAGTCAACAAATATTTGGTATACGTCGATGTTGTATTCCCAGCACTTCTGGAGTAAAAGCTTCACTGTAAAAAGCTGATCTGTCGTCGAACGACCAGGTCTAAAGCCGCCTTGGTACTCGCCAATGATTTCTTCTGCGTACGGATTAATTCTATTTTCCAGAATCTTAGATAAAATCTTATAAGTCGTACAAACTAATGAGATGCCTCTGTAGTTCTCACATTTCAACTTATCCCCTTTTTTGTGGATTGGGCAAATGATGCTTTTACGCCAATCTTCCGGGATTATTTGGTCGTTCCATACTTTAACGATAAGTGTGTGTATAGCCTTAACAAGGCTCTCCCCACCATGCTTTAGCAGTTCAGCTGGAATCTCGTCAGCGCCCGCGGCTTTATTATGTTTTAGTGCTTCCATGACGAGATCAACTTCTTCTACTGTTGGGGGTTGAACGGGAGGGCCTGGTTCAGCCATCAGCTCCGGAGCTTCTTGTGTGGGGTTGTTCGGTTGAACATTGACGAGCTCTTCAAAATGTGAGGCCCAGCGTTTATCAACGCTATCGGTGTCGCTAATGATATTGCTATCCTTATCCTTACAGAAGCTGGTCCTGGGTTGGTATCCACTTTTAATTGAATTGATCAGCTTGTACGTTTGTCTACTGTTCCTACTAACTAGTCTTTGGTTTATTTGCATCAACTGCTCGTCAAGATGCTTACGTTTCTTACGCCTAATTAACCTATTCGAAAATCGTCGAAGCTCGTCATATTTTGTTTTTTGGCTCTAGTTGCGCGTTCAGTCCATTGGCGATGCCTCGTTTTTAGCATCTACCGCATTTTGACATTCTTCATCAAACCAATCATTTCGGGCTCGCCGGGCTTTGTATCCCACAACCTCCTCTCCTCTAATATATTAATATTAAACAGTGAAAATGAATATGCAATCCAACATCAACCCTTTCTATCTGGTGTACACCGAAAAAAATAATTCATCGAAAATAGCTGGAGTAGTTACATTTCTACCTAATGTGGCTAATAAAATGTTATTTCAGCCAACTAATTCTGCTATGGAAATAGGATTTCTAAGGCAACAAAAATATGTCACATACGGCTGTATGAAATTAATTGTAGCTCACAAAATAAAGTTATTGTTGCCGGAGCTAGTACTATTTGCAGGCAACTAAAAAATAGACATAAATTGCTGTGGCCGGGCTAAATTATATCTACATATATGTATGTACTATTTTATTTATTTATCTATCTTAGCCTTTAAGTATGGACGTGAGGTCTGACAGACCTTTCGAGTTTTCACATATTCTTGAATTGCATACTTCCCGTCCCTCCTCGATCCTGAGCATCTCAGTACCCTCAGTTCTATTTGTGAATCGAACATGAAGAGTCGAAATTTCTAATTCCGGTGTATTGAATGTAAGTTACCGTTATTAAAAGATTTAGCATGGTCTGTCAGACCTCACGACCACGTTTGTCATACAAATGATTCGTGCAATGTATTATTGTTTGCTTCAGATTTATCACATTTGAATGGCGCAAATTGGCGATAGTAACAGTAAGCGATTAGCGGGAGCTTAGAGCAGGTATTAATATAAGGAGAGGGCGAAAGTTACGAATTCCATACAAAGTGACAGCTCAAAAATGTGCCGAGAATCTAATACATGGGAGAGCAAGCATCTAACAGTAAAGTAGTAATTGTGTCAAAAATTCGTGTGCGCTTGGTTGAATTCTTCTTCTTCTTCATTCTCTTTGTCTTTAATAGTGGGTTGTCAAAGCATGGAACTTTGTTTGAATTGAGATGTACTGTTACTCTACTTGTGTCAAATCGGTTTGCTTCAACAGTGTTGTTATTGTATTTTTCTCTCCCATGAATTTGCGCTTTCGGCACACTTTTTAAGTGATGTTTCCTCTCCTTCTATTAATACCTGCTCGAAGAGCGGGAGCTTCGGGCTATCCGTCAACCAAAAAAAGGTTCCGAGTATCCGACGCATCATTCATAAAAGAAGATCTCCGGGCTCGGTTGCTTATTTGTCAATTGTCGAACAATGCGGAGGATATCGCGCAGATGTCCTTGCTGGACATAGTATTTCACCATAATGAGAGTAATAATTCAGATGCAGGTGATGCACACATTGCAGTAGGAGTTGCTAGTGATAGCAACAGTGACGATAGATCACAAAGTAATATACCGCTTTCCGAATTGCCAAGGTCAAATTTTTTTTTAATGTTTGACGTTGACTCGAGTTTTAGGCGAAGACATCGTGGAAGAAGAAGTCGCTAATGAAGGAGTTAATCATGGAAAGAGAAGAGCATGCATATTCTGTCCACCTAAAGTCACCAGTAAGACTGCTTACACTTGTGTCGGGTGTAAGAAGCCCACTTGCCTGCAATGTTCTAATCCATGAAGTAAAGACTGCCAATAATTTTGCTCCAAAAAACCTACTGTCAAAATTTTGCAGTATTATTTTTTCAATTCACTATTTTGTTTTTTAGAATCTTGATACGCTATATTTTAAGGAAAAATTATTAATTTTGTTCTGTGATTTTTATTTAATTTTTAAGAGCTCAAAAACTAAGCCGGGGTATGGAAAGGCTGCAATGTGTTAGTGTTATAAACTTCACAATATTTTGCATGAAAATAAAAAAAAAATTAAATATGCTTGTTTTTTTTTCATTACTTGGTAGCTATTTATAAATATGAATATGTTTTTTTAATCATCCGTAACCATTAACGCATAAAAACCAACTATGTATAAAGATTGACGTCTGTGAGACCTCACGTCCATAGTAATATTCTATTTTTTTCACGTCCACACTTAAAGGTTAGTTATATTATAACTGTGTCGGTTAGAATCTTTGTTGGAGCATAATGTAAGTACAAGTAACTAAGTCAGATGTGAAATAAATAAATGCATTAGCTGTAATTTCGTCAAATTATAAGTTGCTAACTGTTTTATACCACATTTTCACGTAAGAAGTTATTCCTTCTTTTACTAACAATTCCATTATTTTGTTTACTAGAATCACATCGAAGCAAATTTGCTTGGAAAATAATCCAACACAACTGAGGATCTATCTGGTTGGTTTAAGCAACCCCACCGCGTATGCTGAAATTATTGAGATAGGTTTTCTCTACAATCCGCTGGCCGCATTTGAGAGTTGAGACATGCATCAAATTCTTCTTAGCATTGAATTCGCAATATCCATTCGTATGTCAACACGTATGACATTTTGTACAAAAAGAAATATTTAAAATATCGACACGGACCGTCCATCAACTATAGTCGAAACACTGTCAAAAGAGATTGAACATGTTAAACTGTACAATTTGTAAAATATCCATACCAAGTATTCTAGTTTTTTTAAAGCACATCAAAACACATTTTGTGAATACAGCTGTCATTTATAGTACAAATTATTTTATGTTAGTATTTTATGAAAAATAAACAACAAATTTAAACATAAAAAAGAATTTGTTTTATTTGTGGCTTAAAATGATAATTTAAGACCAATTCGATATTATATCCCCTACAGCTTATAATACATGCATACTCATTTTCAATACCTATAAATGAAACAGATATAATTATATCTCTCATGGATAACCAATATCTCTTATGGATATTCCAGTATAGCTGTGAAAGGCATAAATATCTCTCTAATAGAGAAATAAACTTATTTCAGTAGAGCTAAATTTTGATTCTCATAGCTATATTAGCACATATAATATTAGATATAATATGGCCTCATATATGATTTAATATATCTGCTACGGATAAAACCTGAAAATATTATATTTCCGTCTTTTTATATCTGCTACAGATATATTTTTTTTTAGTGTATGATGTACTTTCTTTTGTTTAGCTGTGCTGAAAGGAGCACGCACAGTCACCATGTTTCAACTTAATCCTGTTTGCTGTTGGTCGCCGCTCTCGTTCGAGATGTGGGGAGACACTACCGTTTCTGTTGTGGAAGGTAATAATGGATATTAGCCAGTGGGCACAGCCGGGAACTGGAAGGCCTTCATCAGACGTATCAAACTCGCGGCCCGCATACGGCCCTCCTCACAGTTATGTGCGGCCCGCGGCCATGTCGAAGCAGCACAATGTGTAACAACACAAAAATGGTTAGATTGGTAAGGTGAACAAATTCAGCCGTTGAACTCTAGTCTACAAAAATTACTAAAACTCGTCAGTTGCTTATGCAAGATTATTTTAGTAATTTTTCTCAAATACAAACAATTTGCTGCTGGTTATTTGGTTTTATAAGACAGCTCATCTTTTTTGTACAGGACAATACTCTTCATGGAACTGTTCTGTCCCGAAATGCAGTTAATAAAAAATTGGTTGGCTTTGCCGAACATAAATTGAGATTTATTTGGAAAAATGGCAAAGCATTAAAAACTACGGAAATCTTGGAATTGGTGATTAAATCACCTGAATGTGAAAATCCAACATAATAATTACAGCAGTGCCTGATTTTTATATTTTTAGATTTATACTTATTAAGCTGTATTGGTGCATGAGTTTTGTTCAAAACCATATCACAAACCACTGTTTGTCCTTTTAGCCACCTTTCTGCTGAAATTAATTTAATCTGACAACTTTGCTTTCCAATGTTATTTTGGGCGACATGATTTGTCGCAAATCATGTAATTAACAAATAGTCGTTACTTAAAGATCAATCATATTTTCACGCTTTCGCTTCTTGTCTTAAGTTTTTAATGTTCTTGAAGTACATTTTCGAAAGGTGGAAGTTTTCACGGATAATCCCGAAGCCGCTATAGAGATCCAGGCTTTCTACCATATTTTAAAATTAATATTTTGTAATCAACTTTCGTAATACGATTAAATAAAAAAATTTGAAATTTTGCCAACTGCGGGCCACCCAAACATGAAGAGACGCAAGTAACAATTCGTATGCTTTAAAGAAGCACTTCATCCTGTAGCAATCATATAGTAACACCAAATCCGTTTATCGTGTGACATCGCTTAGTTTTTATCGGATTAAAATACTTCATCCGATAAAAAAACTCCTTAAAACACTTTTCGAAAAGTTTATAAAGTTCTTATACAATCAATTCACGACTACATCCAATAAGACTTCGATAACACTTCTCTAAACGTTAACCTAAAAAGATGCTCCATTAAATACTTCTTTGTAGTCCCTATTGAATGACATTTACACACATGCTATAGTCTGACTCGAAATCAACACACACACATGGATATAATCTTCTATAGCACAGTCGGTTTCATTTTTATAGTGTGACATTCGTGTGATCATCCAATAAATTGTTCAGCGTAGTTTTATAGAAGGATGGTCTTTGTGATTTTTTCCAGAATTGACACTTATGAAGTGCTTTGAAATATCACGTTTCTTGAATTGAATTCACTGAAATATTGCATTAAACCAACATTTCCTCACTCATTGGTAACTTGTGAATCAATTAAAATAATCTCAGCGCAAAAGATGGCTGCATTTTATTGATGAATGTGTGAATTTAATTAGCTTCAACTGATTGACATATAAACAAGAAGGTGCAATGCAGAGAAGTGTTGAGCATTTCGATAGAAGCAACTAACCACTTGTAGTGTTAACGAGCAATGCTGACTATATATGAGGTTGGCCGAGTGGTTAAGGCGTCGGACTGGCGTACAGCAGTCGCTGGTTCGACACCGGCTGCGGGAATTTTTTTTTTCTTTTTTTTTTTTTTTAACGCGAGAAAATGACAGAAAATGATGACATAACACATGATGTATGTCTTTTTCAAAGCGTAATTCAGTGCTACAATAAGGTTCTATTGGATCAAAAAACGGTGCCAAATGCCATTATTGGACTATTATTCAGTGTTTATATAAAGTGCCCCTATTATCGTTAGAAGAGAATATTCTACGAAGTAAGGGTTGAAATTGTTACTTGGGGAGTCTTATTTGGCCCGGGCTAGGTTTTGAGTTTGACACCCCTGGCCTACATCAAGAGGAATATGGACAGATCTTTTGAGTGTACGAACGGATGTATTTAAGGTCTACTAATGTAATGCAGATGGGTCCTGTTGGCTCACAATATTGATAATATGGGCTTTAACCGCCCGAGAAATATATTGGTTACTAAACATTAACCCATATATGCCTATAGAGCCGTGTCCAAAAGTATTTTTAAGGTGTTATTGCTTATTTAGGGACACTTATTCCAAAACGTGCGAAAAAATAAAATTTTTTATTTAAAACTAGGTTTTTAGAGCCTTCCTATATACATGCGGATACACTTTTTTGGAATGATTTTCCACAAATTACTTAACGAAAATAGTAGGTTTCGGCATCTATGGCCATGTTTTACGGACGAAATTTGTTTAGTGAGTAGTTTATTCATTATGTTCGCTATCTATGAGACACATATCACACATGGCGTTAGTAACTCTGTCGTCTATGAGTCACATGTGCCTCATAAAATATGCAAATATTCAGTTATTTCATGTTGAAATAATCGTAGATTATTTATTGATAAGTACAACTACACAAAAAATTCAATCGACGTTAAAAACAATTAAAAAGTAAAGTGAAGTAGTGACTAAGTAGGCCATCAATAGCTACCCAAGTCTTAATTTCAGAATCTTGGTCTAAATTTTTGCGTTCCAAAAAATCGATATACATATATAGTGATTGCAATTACATTTTGTGATATCCTAGCTATTTTATAATATCATAATTTATCAAAATAAAAAAAATATAAACAAATCGAAAATACTTCTTGACGCAACCTCATAGTAGCCTATCTGCCTACTGTCCTAAATATAGGACACTCCAAAAACAAATGCCACATCAGGCCCGGATTTAGCCTCTATGGCGCCCCTGGGCAGTAGATATATTGCCGCCCTTCACCTAACCAGTGGCGACCTTGAAACAGTACAATAGTATAGTAGTAGTAGTAATAGTACTCATTGTAGGTAAAACGTTAGCCGGTGTATACCTATGATTATGCAAATTTTATATTTTCATACCCCTGGGTATATTAACTTTGTCAAGAAGTTTGTAACGCATTCGTTGAAGTTATGAAATAAAACAGTTGCGTATGTTCCACAAACATGTTTGCCGTCCTGATCCCCTAACTGCCATTTTGCGGATCACAAATAATCTCTGGTTCTTTTGGTTAGTTTGCCTTGCAAACGAAAAGAACCGGAGTTTTTCTGATCCGTAAAATATGGCCACTAGAACGACACACACGTTTGCGGAACATACGCAACTGTTTCGTTTTGTAACCTCACCCATTGAAGGAAGCATCTCTGACCATATGTTTGTATCGCTGAAATCGGACAATGGGGGCTGCCATACAAACACATTTATGGCAAGGCGACATGGGTCTCCCATATAAACCCAGCCCCCAATTTGGTGGAGTTACATTCAATCCCAGCCCCCAAATTTGATTCAAGGAAAACCGTTTTCTTTCTGTACAATTTCCAATCAAACCTAACGTGTAAATGTGCTTCTATTGAAACCAAAAAATGTATTTAAAAACAAGTTTCTTAGATTCAAAATCAAGTTATATGAATTGATTTGGACGGAATCGGAAAACTATTAGCCCGAAAGAAAGTGAAGGGTATCCAAATTTTGACCGCGCCCGAAATTAGCCTCTGTCTCGTTTTTTTTTTACAAAATATGTTGGCTCCAGGGAGGGATTCGTGAAAACTTTATTGATATTGATTCGATTCGGTCGCACATTTCCCTCAGAATGCTTTCAGAATGTGTTCTAAATTTCTTTTTACTTTCGAAGGTGGTTTTTTCATTGTGCATCGTTTTGGAAATCATGAATGAATAGCCCCAATAAATAAAATTAGCCATTGGCGTCATATTTGCCGGGAGAACTTTATACCACAAAAAAGGGGCTTTCGTGTTCTGTGTTTTTCCCCAGAAACTCAAATTTTACGTAAGGGACACTTTGATCTTATTTGAGGCTATGGAGTAATCAATCTAATAGCATTTTTACGCATTTCTTTGTCTATTGCAATAAACCTAGGGTCCAATTTTGAGAGTTTTTTTTCGGTGTTTGGGCCGATAATCTTAAAAAAAATGTAAGCACTCATTCATGTTATTAAACAAAATTGATTGGGCGCTAATTTTTCTGTGGAATTTTATCTTTTGAGTATAGTTGTTATCAATTCGTTTATTCGCGCAAGTCTATATATAAAAGATGTAATAACATCATAAGTTCACGTGAAATCCATGCATAAATTCTCAAAATTTTGATGATCGTGAAATGCAATTCGCTTGATGGTAGTCACTTCAGTTGCAGTTGCACTTTATTTTACAATATCAATCAGGCCGCGGGTGCCTATTTATTTAATAAAAATTTATTTAAGAAAAGGGGCAATTCATAGCGGCCCATTTTTCACGGGTGACATAAATGCAAGTTTTTTGCTCGGTAAACATAGTACTTACCTAAACCTTTCAAAAAACTCGCGCGAGGCAAGAATAGCTTGCATCTAGGTATTCAGTTTTTATCGTGCGAATATAATGTCCTTACATTTATTTTCGTGCGAGCGATGAATAGGAAGAATCAAATATTAAATTGCTTGGATTTATACGAGCTGATTTTAGGGTCGAATCACCGACAGTTAGCGGAATACGCACGATGCAGAAATTGTTGATGCAGGATATGTCATCATAAGATAAGACAAAGTAGTATAGAAAGAAAAGAGACAAATACAATTTTCACTGTGATATCTCCAATTCTCCACTTTCGTTCGAGTTGTGAATGCTAATATTTGCGTGAGAAAGAAAGTTTCAAAAATTTGCCGCCCCTTGAAATCTGCCGCCCCGGCCAGCTGCCCGGGTTGCCCATATGGGAAATCCAGCCCTGTGCCACATTAGATATGAAAACTCAACAAAAACCTTAATGCGCAATTTTTTGCGATCCATTGAACTATTAGCATAAAGTAGGTAAGTAATTGGAATAGAGGTGGAACTCCATATAATATTAAAATCTACTGAAAAACATTTTACCTTTGAGTGTGTGTTGTAAGTAACGTGTACATACAGGAAAACAGAAAACAATCGTTAAGTTATAAAACGAGTAGTAAGTATAATAAACTCCTGATGGGTCACTTTGTATGGGAGATACACTTAGTTTTTATCCGAATGAGCTGATTTTTGGTGGGTGGGGTGACTATCACCTCCAATCGCAACAAACCAAAATTTAGCACTAGCTCCAATTTTGGGGGCAGTTATGGACATGCCGTTTTGACTAATTCGAATAGGATGATAATGGGGGTCCTTGACCGGAGCGACTCAATGATCTTGAACTTATTGTGAATACTTATACAAAATTGTACGGGTGAACTAGCATTCTTTCAAAAGTTATGGAGCTTTTAAAAAAGGTCTAAAATGAAAATATTCTAATTTATTTTCTAGTCTAACTTCTACTTCTTCTTTTAACGTTTTCCCCGATATAGCCTTTTCTAATCCGAAAATTGTCGAAAAAGTATTTTTTTCATCTGTTGTTTAGTTCTGGTGTCGAGCGCTATCATTTTTCAGAAAACTGTTGCATGACAAATTTGTGCAGTATGCAATTTGCTTTCATTTGATATACTTCCTGGTCTCCAATCAGTCAAAAGTTGAAGAGCTTAAACCAAGCTTCCGAATTTAATTTTTCATTTGTAAGTATAAAGACAAACATTGTGGAAAATTGGGAGGGGGTGACGGTTTTTCATTTAATGGATTTATAAGAAGTAGTTAGGAAGAAAATATACTAAAACTACGCGGTCTTGGGGTGTGAGCTAACGTGGAAGAAGGGAGAAAAAGGAGCCGATATCTCGTAAATATCTCGAAACCGTATTATTGAAATTATTTGTTTGGAAGTATTTAATTAATTTAATTTCCTATAACTATGTGGAATAAGAAGCTGCCATACAAAAATAAGAGATAAAAGCAAAAACCACTGTAGAAATATCTAAATTTATTATTCAGGTCATAAAATACATAGATGAATTGTATGACTGTTTAACCCGGGAACACTAACCTTAATTTTAGGCGCTTATTACTAACCATGAGTCATTTTGACTCACTACAGAAACTATATGTATATCAAGGAGAAGAGGTCGAAAGGATGCGCCAAAAACCTCGGAATACTTGTAGACCTAGAGCCAGCGACACTTCAAATGTAACTATTTCCTGGCCATTCTGTTACACATTATCGCAAATTTCATGATTGGCGATGCCCCAAAACGGTAGTCTCCCTCCTGGACAGTGGGGCTAAAGGGGTGGCAGACAACTTCAAAGTCGTTAATAGTTGCAAATATTTGCAACTATTTCCTGGCCTTTGACTCATATGCCATTTCATAGAGGACGAGTCCCCGCATATATACTCCAAAAGGCAGACAAATATTGGGGGGCTAACATGGTGGCAGACACGCTCCAAAAATTGAAATTTGTATGAAAAATGGGAAGTGCTTCTACAAAAATAACACTAACTCCATGATGCTAAACCATGTAGGTACAGTAAGAGCCTAATATTTTCCAGACACTTCTCTCAGCATTTAAACCAAATTTCACTTCAAAATACCAATTACAACCCGGTTGATTTATCAATCGAAATTTGACTATTTTTCAAGTAAATTCACAGGCAATATAGTACAGCAAATAGTAGCACTTTCCCCTAATATCACACAGATGGCCAACAGCAGCGATTCCTTCTGAATGGGATATCATTGAAAACACCGTGCTGAGCTTATGTTTCCAAAGGCAGACAAAACCCTTTGAAAGGACGATCAGCAGACGAGCCCTTAAATGGGGCAAAAAGTGTAATTTTGCTTGAATCAACAATTATCTCTCGTGGCAGCATTTTCCCCTAATATCAGAGGAATGGACCCCAGCAGCGATTCTTTCAGGACGGCGTATCATTTAGAACACCATGCTAAGTAATTATTTCTAAAGGCAGACATAAAGCATTAAAAGGACGATCAGCAGACGAGCCCTTAAATGGGTCAAAAAGTGTAATTTTGCTTGAAACAACAATTATCTCTCGTGACAGCATTTTCCCCTAAAATCAGAGGAATGGCCCCCAGCAGCGATTCTTTCTGCACGGCATATCATTTGGGACACCATGCTAAGTAAATATTTCCAAAGGCAGACATAAAGCATTAAAAGGACAATCAGCAGACGAGCCCTTAAATGGGGCAAAACGTGGAATTTTGCGAGAAACAACAATTATCTCTCGTGACAGCATTTCCCCCTAATATCACATGGATGCGCCCCAGCAGCGTTTCTTTTTGAACGGTATATCATTAAGGACACCATGCTTAGTCTATATTTTTAAAGGCAGACATAAACCATTAAAATGACGATCAGCAGACGAGCCCTTAAATGAGACAAAAAGTGGAATTTTGCGAGAAATAACAATTATCTCTCGCGGCAGCTTTTCCCCCTAACATCACACGGATGGCCCTCAGCAGCGTTTCTTTTCGAACGGTATATCATTCAGGACAACATGCTTAGTATATATTTCTAAAGACAGACATAAAGCATTAAAAGGACGATCAGCAGACGAGCCCTTAAATGGGGAAAAAAGTGGAATCTTGCGAAAAACAACAATTATCTCTCGTGGCAGCATTTCCCCCTAATATCACACGGATGGGCCCCAGCACCGTTTCTTTTTTAACGGTATATCATTCAGGACACCATGCTCAGTCTATATTTTTGAAGGCAGACATAAACCATTAAAAGGACAATCAGCAGACGAGCCCTTAAATGGGGCAAAAAGTGGAATTTTCCGAGAAACAACAATTATCTCTCGCGGCAGCTTTTCCCCCTAATATCACACGGATGGCCCTCAGCAGCGTTTCTTTTTGAAAGGTATATTATTCAGAACACCATACTTAGTATATTTTTCCAAATGCAGACAAAAACTTAAAATAGGTCGATCAGTAGACGTGCCTAAAGTGGTGGCAAAAAAGTGATCATTGTTGTTTCCCGCAAAATCCCACTTTTTGCACTACTTAAGGGCTCGTCTGGTGATCGTCCTTTTAATGGTTTATGTCTGCCTTTGGAAATATTTACTGAGCATGGTGTCCTAAGTGATATGCCGTTCAGAAAGAATCGCTGCTTGGGGCCATCCGTGTGATATTAGGTGGAAAAGCTGCCGCGAGAGATAATTGTTGTTTCTCGCAAAATTCCACTTTTTGCCCCATTTAAGGGCTCGTCTGCTGATTGTCCTTTTAATGCTTTATGTCTGCCTTTGGAAATATTTACTGAGCATGGTGTCCTAAGTGATATGCCGTCCAGAAAGAATCGCTGCTGGGGGCCATTCCTCTGATATTAGGGGAAAATGCTGTCACGAGAGATAATTGTTGTTTCAAGCAAAATTACACTTTTTGCCCCATTTTAGGGCTCGTCTGCTGATCGTCCTTTTTAAGGGTATTGTCTGCCTTTGGAAATATAAGCTCAGCACGGTGTTTTCAATGATATCCCATTCAGAAGGAATCGTTGCTGTTGGCCATCTGTGTGATATTAGGGGAAAGTGCTACTATTTGCTGTACTATATTGCCTGTGAATTCACTTGAAAAATAGTCAAATTTCGATTGATAAATAAACCGGGTTGTAATTGGTATTTTGAAGTGAAATTTGGTTTAAATGCCGAGTGAAGTGTCTGGAAAATATTTAGGCTCTTACTGTACCTACATGGTTTAGCATGATGGAGTTAGCCTTATTTTTGTAGAAGCACTTCCCATTTTTCATACAAATTTCAATTTTTGGAGCGTGTCTGCCACCATGTTAGCCCCCCAATATTTGTCTGCCTTTTGGAGTATATATGCGGGGACTCGTCCTCTATGATATGGCATATGAATCAAAGCCCAGGAAATAGTTGCAAATATTTGCAACTATTAACGGCTTTGAAGTTGTCTGCCACCCCTTTAGCCCCACTGTCCAGGAGGGAGACTATCGTTTTAGGGCATCGCCAATCATGAAATTTGCGATAATGTATAACAGAATGGCCAGGAAATAGTTGTAAATAATTTCCACTTGGGCTCTTAGACTATTGTTTTATATAAGGATGATAAGAATGTGTGTTTGATAATTGGATAGACTGTAAAATATCACCCAGAAACCAAGTATGTAAAGTACAAAACAAAAGCGGTTATTACTAACGTGAGTCATTTTACCTCACAAAAAAGGTTACTTTAGTACTAACGACGTCACAGAAAAACACGAATAGCTGCTTACCATAAAATTAGAACTCTCCGCTTCCTTCGACATTCGGAAGGCGACATATTTTTCAAGGAAAACATGGGTAGCGAAACCCGGTTGGGCGTATCGCCTTTTCTACGAAAAATGTAATCTGCGGCCTATGCGTCAAAATGACTCACATTAGTGTTCCCGGGTTAAGGATCACTTCACGCAGTGATAAAACGTGTGAGTTGTTGCGGATCTTATCTCACATGTACTTTGATTCTTGTGTACAAAAATCAACTGTCAACCAGCATTAAATTTTGCCATAGGATTCTAGCATTGAAGTGTGTATGTACAGGGATCTTAGGTCATGTATGATAATATATAATCTATTTTTATCTACATACATATTAAAATTCTATGGACGTATATGTATGATATTTGTTAGGCTTAAGTATTCAGGGTTCAGGGGGGAGGATAAAGGTTGAAAGGCTCCGGCCGATTCCTATATCCTTTTCAGTTGTGGCATAACTGCGGACCCTTAGCTATGCAGGAGGAGCTTCATAGGGTGAGCGGCTCCGGCCAATTCCTATGTTTCTCTACGGGGCGTTACTTTCCCGCATTATCCGAGTAACCGCTGCGCCTGAGTGCTGTATTAACAACTTCAGCGTCTCAGGTTACTAAACGTAATAGGGTGACAAAAACCAACCAGTCAATCACCGAAGCAGCACCTTCCGTAGGGGGAGGATAAAGGTTGAAAGGCTCCGGCCGATTCCTATATCCTCTTCAGTTGTGGCTTAACTGCGGACCCTTAGCTATGCAGGAGGAGCTTCATAGGGTGAACGGCTCCAGCCAATTCCTATGTTTCTCTACGGGGCGTTACTTTCCCGCATTATCCGAGTAACCGCTGCGCCTGAGTGCTGTATTAACAACTTCATCGTCTCAAGTTACTAAACGTAATAGGGTGACAAAAACCGAACAGTCAATCACCGAAGCAGCACCTTCCGTAGGGGGGAGGATGGTTGAAAGGCTACGGCCGATTCCTATATCCACTTCAGTTGTGGCATAACTGCGGACCCTTAGCTATGCAGGAGGAGCTTCATAGGGTGAACGGCTCCAGCCAATTCCTATGTTTCCCTACGGGGCGTTACTTCCCCGCATTATCCGAGTAACCGCTGCGCCTGAGTGCTGTATTAACAACTTCAGCGTCTCAGGTTACTAAACGTAATAGGGTGACAAAAACCGAATAGTCAACCACCGAAGCAGCACCTCCGAGGCCCCTCCATGATGGACCTCTTTCGTTTACGAATACTATCATGGTTAAGCGATGGGCCGACAACTCATCCTTGTAAAAAAATTTCGACGTCAAGAAACCTGGAACGAAAGCCTCGGATTGGACGGATAAAACTCAACGACGACCTCGCAAACGAACAACGGATTACTCTTTCGGAACCTGGAATGTACGCTCCCTGAATAGGGCAGGGGCCTTAAGGGCCCTCTTGGATCAGGTTGAAAAATATAAGCTGAGCATAGTTGCACTCCAGGAAACAAAATGGCTTAGTAGCGAGATAGATGACCGAAATTCGTACACAATTTTCACAAGTGGAAAACCTTCGGGCCACAGGGAGTTTGGAGTGGCGTTCATTGTAAACAATCAACTTAAGCCGCATGTTATCGACTTCAAACCCATAAACGAGCGGCTGTGTGCGATTCGCATTAAAACTCGGTTCTTCAATCTCTGGCTCATAAACGCGCATGCCCCCACCGAAGTCAGTGAAGACGCGGCTAAAGACGATTTCTATCACCGCCTAGAAAATCTCTTCGACTCACTTCAATCAAACGATGTCAAATTGCTGCTGGGGGACTTCAACGCCAAAGTCGGAAACGAAAGTTGGCATAGGGGGATTACTGGAGGTTACAGCCTCCATGAAGAATGTAACGACAACGGCCAACGACTAATAGACTTCGCGACCAGCAGAAACATGGTCATTAGCTCAACGTGTTTTCCGCATCGTCGTATTCACAGACAGACCTGGAGATCTCCAGATCATCATACCGTCAAGCAAATTGACCACGTCCTTATCTGCAAGAGATGGGCATCGAGCATGATGGATGTTCGGTCCTATCGTGGAGCAAATATTGACTCTGACCACTATATGGTGAAGGCGACTTATAGGTGCATCATTCGAGATTCAACCCGGCAAAATTTTTTGCGGTTGACAAATTGTTGAATGATGCCACGGTGGTCACTTATACGACTGCCCTTGAGGGGAAGCTGACGCCCTTGCTAAATAACATCAGCAACAAAGGCGCCCTTGAGATTTGGGATACACTCAAAGACACCATCAAAGGGGTCGCAGAGGAGGTTGTGGGATACAAAGCCCGGCGAGCCCGAAATGATTGGTTTGACGAGGAATGTCAAAATGCGGTAGATGCGAAAAACGAGGCATATCGCCAATGGACCGAACGCGCAACTAGAGCCAAAAAAACAAATTATGACGAGCTTCGACGATTTTCGAATAGGTTAATTAGACGTAAGAAACGTAAGCATCTTGACGAGCAGTTGATGCAAATAAACAAAAGACTAGCTAGTAGGAACAGTAGACAAGCGTACAAGCTAATTAATTCAATTAAAAGATGATACCAACCCAGGACCTGCCTCTGTAAGGGTAAGGATGGCAATATAATTAGCGACACCGATAGCGTTGATAAACGCTGGGCCTCACATTTTGAAGAGCTTCTTAATATTCAACCGAACAACCCCACACAAGAAGCGCTGGAGCTGACGGCTGAAACAGGCCCTCCCATTCAACCCCCAACAATAGAAGAAGTTGATCTCGTCATGCAATCACTGAAACATAATAAAGCCCCGGGCGCTGACGAGATTCCAGCTGAACTGCTAAAGCATGGTGGGGAGAGCCTTGTTAAGTCTATACACACACTTATCGTTAAAATATGGAACGACCAAATAATCCCGGAAGATTGGCGCAAAAGTATAATTTGCCCAATCCACAAAAAAGGGGATAAGTTAAAATGTGAGAACTACAGAGGCATCTCATTAGTTTGTACGACATATAAGATTTTATCTAAAATTCTAGAAAATAGAATTAATCCGTACGCAGAAGAAATCATTGGCGAGTACCAAGGCGGCTTTAGACCTGGTCGTTCGACGACAGATCAGCTTTTTACAGCGAAGCTTTTACTCCAGAAGTGCTGGGAATATAACATCGACGTATACCAAATATTTGTCGACTTCAAGCAGGCATACGACAGTATCGATCGAAGTGTACTGTACAACATTCTGCTGCATTTTGGTATACCAGCTAAGCTAGTGCGACTCATAAGGATGACGATGACTAATACCGTCTCGCAGGTCAGAGTACAGAACAGACTCACTGACCTATTTGAAACTCGTACTGGACTCAAGCAAGGCGACGGGCTGGCGCCGATGCTCTTCAACCTGGCTCTGGAGTATGTAATTCGAGCCATGAATTTGGACAGCAGCGGAACGCTACTCATTAAGTCGACTCAACTAGTAGCTTACGCCGACGACATCAACATCATGTCTAGAAGATTGGGTGATGCAGAAATCCTCCTGCATAATCTCAATAACGCCGCCAAAGAAGTTGGACTACATATCAACGAATCTAAAACCAAGGTCATGATGCAATCAAAAACTAGAACGCCAGTAAATTCAAGCATCACAGTGGGGGACCTCAATATAGAGTATGTAGACAACTTCACTTACCTGGGTTGCAATTTGTCAAAGGACGCCAACGAAACAGATGAGATAAAGCGACGGATACAACTAGCTAATAAGTGTTATTTTGCGGTCCTCCAAATTATGAATTCGAAGCTGGTGCACAGGAAGACGAAGCTCCACGTATATAAAACCATAATCCGACCTGTGCTATGCTATGGCTGCGAGGCATGGACCCTAACCCAAAACTCTGGACACCTGTTGGACACATTCAGGCGAAAGGTTCTCCGAAGAATCTTCAGGGCCGTTCGTGAACGAGGTGAATGGCGCATCCGGTACAACCTTGAGTTGTATCAGCTGTATGATGAGCTACAGGTGTCGAAGATCGTGAAATTGCTGCGACTGCAATGGGCGGGACATGTACAAAGGATGAACGACGATCGCATGCCCAAAAAGGTGATGAACGCGCAACGAGTGGACGGAGCCAGATTGCGTGGACGACCGAGAGCCCGATGGGAGCATTCTGTATGTGAGGACGCCCACCAGATGCTAGGCTTTCGGAACTGGAGGACAAGGTCGCGTGACCGCGACAATTGGAGGTCTTCAATCCAGGCGGCCAAGGCCCGACGTCGGGCTATCGTGCCATAAAGAAGAAGAAGAAGTATTCAGGGTGTCCGGAAACTGCCGCATAAACGCACCGGATTGTGATTCCTCAAGTAGTTTCCAACAAAAAAGTTGTATGGAACATACCCCCAGTTCTTAGCCCTTTAGCTGCCACAGGCATTTGAAGATTTTTGGAAAAATCATTTTCTTGTACGATTTTAACCCCAAAATCTCCAAAGCTATACTAACTAGAATAGCGAAATTAAATGATTATTAAATAAATAACAGGCGCGACAATCCAACATTGGACTAAGGCCGCAGGATGTGTTAGTGACATCCTATTTCCAAGATCTTATCTGCTTTTTGATGAGGTAATGAGATCAGCATCACGTTCAGCAGTGTTATTTATCCCCATAAATGGGTACTCGTTTAACATCTGAGTGAGATCATAGTCTGTCACAAGCTCGTGAGTTCGAAAAACACAATGGAACACGGTGAGATTCGAACTCATGAGCCTGTGCACCGAAGGTGCGCGCACTAACCGCTCGACCAGCTAGACTAAATGATTATTACACCCAACAAATTTATAGTATTGAAGCTAGCACGCTGAAATTTTGCACATGTGCTAATTATTGTTGCAGGCTGTTTGTATGTTTGAATCATATAAATTGGATCATTGTGTCATGGGGCTGCAATACACGAATTTCAACCAACCAAACATGCATTTTTTTCTACACCAATTTCACAAAACCTTATATTAATGTGTATTTATCAAGACAATAAAAAATTTAAAAACAAATGGAATTGTATTATGGGACCATGCCCCCGCTTCCCTCCCCAATAAAGCTGTCTAAGAGATTTTTTAATTGCCCAATTATTCCAAGTAAACCTCACTCAAATATTGTTTTATCGACGCCACGGAAATGTGAAAACGGAAGGAAAAGAATGGAGGGAGGAGGGGAGGATTAAACACAGGTCATAGGTACGCCCCAAAAAACTCTTATCCAGAGGGGAGAGAAGGGTATCCAAATATCGGCCGCGCCCGAAATTAGCCTCAGTTTCGTTTTAACTAGGAATGTCAAAAACCGGTCCATAACACGGTTTTCGTCTTTTTCGGTTCTTTTTCAAAGACGGTTAACACGTCCGGTTTAAACCGGGCTACAAGTACCGGTTTTCCGGTTAACCGAGTCTTTCCATTGATTTGCTTAGAATTTTACTTTAAAAAAAGTACTTACTCACTCGTATGGCTGGTGTTCGTATCGTATACAAAATCAAATCAAAATTCATGTACATGATGTAGTAAGTAGTAAGACAACTAATTTAAAAAATAAACATTTTGAAAAAAAAAACATAATCAAATAAAATGGTCAGAAGTGATTTCATTATTTTATTGGTTTTTGAACAAATGTTCGAAGCATTTGCAACAGGGGTCAGGGACGGAATACCACATTTTTTAGCGGCACGATGAAACGCGGATGCACTGATACACTATACACGAATATCACATTCACGACGCACAACCAAGATAGACGTGAAACGTAATGTAAGCATAAACAATATCTGCCTTGGAAAAGATTAGAAGAGGTATTTGACGAGGCGTTCAACGCGTAATTGCTATAAGAAAATATGTTTAAGAACTGAAATTTGAAAACAAAGTTTTTCATAAGGGACAAGTAATAGAATTGCATACTGAAAAATCCAGATAATATAAAAAAATTGTATGAATTTTGAGAGTATTTTTCTTCCGGTTTTAACCGGTTGGACAAACAACCGTCCGGGTTAAAACCGGATTGAGGAAAAACCGAAAAAAAAACGGTTAACCGTTCTGCAAGTACCGGTTTTCGGACTAACCGTCCGGTTTTTGACATCCCTAGTTTTAATATATCTTTTGTGACATCAATTACATTATCGTGAGGTTTGATTCTATTTGGTGCCTAAATAAAAAAGTTTTTCTTAAAAGAACGTAATTTGGTAGGTTAAATTTTTTTGGCAGCCCCATGATCCAATGGTTCAGATTAGAGATGTCAAAAACCGGATGGTTAGTCAGAAAACCGGTACTTTCAGAACGGTTAACGGGGTTTTCCGGTTTTTTCCTCCTCCCGGTTTGTCAAACCGGTTAAAACCGGAAAAAAATATTAAATTTTTTTATATTTTCTTGATTTTTCAGTCAGCAGTTCTATTACTTGTCCCCTATGAAAAATTTCGTTTTCAATTTTCAGCCCTTTAACAAATTTTTGAACAATCTCCTTATTACTATTACTATTATAAGTGACTCTATAGCCCATCTTTCTGAATATGTGGAATTTCTTCTATCCGTGCACATTAAAGTTGTGAGAAATTACGAAACGGAGACTCATATATAACTGTTTATTTGATGGGTGTACAAATGAAAGAGAAGAAAAACGAAACTGAACGCAAACTGGATGTAAGAATTCAGTTCAGTGTTCATTTTAGGGCAACCCGAAAATTATGCTATTTCTGAATGTTGGCAGCCCTAAATTTACGAAATGTCACACCAATACATCTAAAAAAGCGAAAAAGGTACCAATATATACCCAAAGATGGGATACTCAGCTGATTTTGCATTAGTTCCGTCCTACTATGTCTAATGGAATTTTGCGTTTAAAATATTTTCCAAATGTGTGCGATTGGAAATCGTGCATCCCTTTCTACAAGAAATTTGTATGAGTCCGGTTAAAACTGGAAGAAAACGAAAAAAATCGGAAACCGGGTTATAAACCGGTTTTTGGCATCCCTGGTTGCGATCCATTTATGTATTTTGACATATCTTTTGTGACCTCAATAGGGGTCCACTTGATTCATGAGAACTTAATTTGGGAGCTAGGTTTGTATCGCAGACCCATTAACTAGCGATTCAATTTCGGTGATTCAAACATGACAAACTTAATATACCCTTTCACTTTATGAGCGAAGGGTATAAAACCAGACAAGATTACGCGGACAATTGTCCACTTTCGCATTGTTATGTTGCTATGTTGCCCTAGTGTGACGTCATAGGACAATAGTCGACTGTCAAACTCTATCAGATAAAATAACGGACCTGCACAATGCGTAATCTTGCCTGTTTATCAGTTTGAATCCGACGAAATCCAGGCTTCATTCCGGATATATTCGGATCTCTATCGTGAACATGTACCAAGGGGGTGGCACTCCATACAAATTTCTTGTAGAGGGATGCACGATTTCCAATCGCAAACATTTGGAAAATATTTTAAACGCAAAATTCCATTAGACCGAATGGGCCTGTCTACACGGGAAACAAAAACGCGAGAGCAAAACCGGTTTGTATATGAAAATTGAATTTTTCCTTGCCTTGCTCCTCGCGAATCTCTTTAAAAAAAAACGGGTTTTCATCTTGTTCTTGTTTCGCGTTTAGACAGGCGCAGTAGGACGGAACTAGTCCGAAATCAGCTGAGTATCCCATCTTTAGGTATGTGGGTATATATGGGTAACTTTTCTCGCTTTTATAGATGGATTGGTGTGACATTTCATAAATTTAGGGTTGTCAACATCCAGAACAAAGAATAAGTAAATAAAAATGGAACAAGTCATAGACCAAGAAAAGGTAACCATTTTCTATCTCATTCATACTTTTACTCTACTCCTGAGATGACAGCGAGACTAGAATACTTATGTTAAGGATAGAACGAGAAAGGAGAACCAGAAAGCGGTTACCTTTTCGTTGCACGGTAGTATTGCCACATGCTCCTTCCTTTACTATTTACTTATTCTTTGATCCAGAAGTAGCAGAATTTTCGTGCTGCTATTGGCTGAATTCAAATTGTAAGACAAAACCGGACGGGTAAACTTGCAAGACAAGAACCATCGTTCTTACAATCTGAATTGCACAATGCTTGTCTGCTGGCCACTACAAAAGCTCTCGCCGGGTGTTTGTTTGTGCTAATAAACGGACGGCGAGAGCTTTTGTAGTGGCCAGCAGACAAGCATTGTGCAATTCAGATTGTAAGAACGATGGTTCTTGTCTTGCAAGTTTACCCGTCCGGTTTTGTCTTACAATGTGAATTCTCCCATTGGCTGATTTCAGATTGTAAGACGAAACCGGACGGGTAAACTTGCAAGACAAGAGAGCTTTTGTAGTGGCCAGCAGACAAGCATTGTCCATTTCACATTGTAAGAACGCGTCTTACGAAAGAAAAAAATCGTGACACGATTGTTTTGCTTTCGTAGGAATCGTACGATCGATAAGACGATTGCATCTACCGATAGTTCAGGCGTTCTGCGACGACAATTAGCGCGTGTTTTACTTGCATTTTAATCCTGTCGACTCGTCATTTCATTGTACACTAACTTTGGAGCGTGCATGGCAACATTTATTCATACTTGCTGTGTGATTATTGTTCGCCGGTCCGTGTTTTGATCGGATAGTGTGAAATGATCATACGATGGTTCTTGTCTTGCAAGTTTACCCGTCCGGTTACTTCTTACAATGTGAATTCACCCATAGACAGTAAAATGAATACCCCCAGCCAGCATCGGCGTCATATACCGTGAACATAGCCACAAATAAGCATCATTAGATACATGCGCGCACCTTCGGTGCACAGGCTCATGAGTTCGAATCTCACTGTGTTCCATGGTGTTTTTCGAACTCACGAGCTTGTGACAGACTATGATCTCACTCAGATGTTAAACGAGTACCCATTTATGGGGATAAATAACACTGCTGAGCGTGATGCTGATCTCATTACCTCAACAAAAAGCAGATAAGATCTTGGAAATAGGATGTCACTAACACATCCTGCGGCCTTAGTCCAATGCTGGATTGTCGCGCCTGTTATTTATTTTTAGATACATGATGGTCAGCTGAAGGAATGTCGACGGATCATGCATATAGGAAATATAATGGTTTCTCCTCAAGTGTGATTTTTGTTGCTGGGGTGATTAGAATCACGAATAAAACATGATCATTCGTATAGTCTGGCTAGAGTAGTGGTTACGGCGCGCACCTTCCGTGCATAGGGATATGAGTTCGAGACTCACCGTCGCACGTGTGTTTTTTTTTTAAATTATGCATTTATGCATTGAATATATATGATACTTAACTATTACATAATGTTTACGAATATTGATTTTATAATGTTTATCCGTAATAAGGCGCAAATGCATATATGTATACATGAAATAGGGGGACATCGTCATATACTGCTTGTATGAAAAACGAGACCGAAGCTAATTTCGGGCGCGGCCGAAATTTGGATACCCTTCGCTCCCCTCGGTCTAAAAGTTTTTTTCGGGCGCACCTATGACTAGTGTTCAGTCCTCCCCGCTTCCATGCTTTTGAATTTTCTCATAAGTGCCGTGGCGAAGATTTATTGGGCGAAGCGGGACGTGGGTTTCTTATAAGAACCAAAAAGAGGGGGAAGGGGGTTGTAGGGCAGCCCTATGGCCTTCCCATCTATTTTTACGTAGTTTGTGGCATCAATTAAAACACATTTGGTTCAGATTGGTGGACAAATCAAAAAGGTTTTCTTCGAAGAACCTAATTTGGGGGTTGGGTTTATATGCCAGCCCCACGACCCCATAGTCCGATTTCACGTTTGTTGTGGTGGCATGAATAGAAATATAATTTTCTGAGGTTTGATTGGAATTGGTGTGCAAATAAAAACGTTTTTCTTAGAAAAATTTTATTTGGGGGGCTAGGCTTGTATGGTAGCCCCATGACCACATGGTCCGACACCATTTATTTATACATATGTTTTGTGTCATCACATTTGTGTGAAGTTTGGTTGAAATTGGTGTATAAATAAAAAAATTTCTTAGAAGAACTTAATTTGGGGAGCTAGGTTTCTATGACAGCCCCATGACCCCATGGTCCGATTTGGTCCATTTTGACATATGTTTTGTGGTATTACTAGAAACACATTTGTGCGAAATTCGATTGAAATCGATAAGAAAATAAAAAAGTTTTTCTTAGAAGAACATAATTTGGAGACTGGGTGTGTATGGCAGCCCCACGACCCCATTGTCCGATTTGGTCTATTTTTACATATATTGTGTGTTACCAATTAAAATACATTTGTGTGAAATTTGATTGAAATTGGTGCATAAATAAAAAAGTTTTTCTAAGAAGAACCTAAATTTGGGGGGTAGGTTTGTATGACAGCCCCACGACCCCCTTGGCGGATTTTAGCGATTCAAACATACAAACTGCCTGCAACAAAAAGAAGCATGTGTGCAAAATTTCAGCTCCATAGCTTTTAAACTAGCCGAGCAAAACGCGTCGCAACAGACAGACAGACAGACAGACGGACAGACGGACAGACGGACATCGTCCAATCGACTCAGCTCGTCACGCTGATCATATATATACATATTTTATATGGTCGGAGATGCTTCCTTCAATGCGTTACAAACTTCATGACAAAGTTAATATACCCTTTACGCTTAATAAGCGAAGGGTATAAAAAAGGAAAAGGAAAGGACGCATTGAAAGTTAGATACATGATCCCAGCCAGCATCGGCCTCATGTACCGTGAACATAGCGACAAATAAGCTTTACTTCATGAATCACGAATCGGCATTATGTATCGATAGGACGCATTGAAAGTTAGATACATGATGGTCAGCTGAAGGAATGTCGACGGATCATGCATATAGGAAATATAATGGTTTTCTCCTCAAGTGTGATTTTTGTTGCTGGGGTGATTAGAATCACGAATAAATCATGATCATTCATATAGTCTGGCTGGAGCAGTGGTTAGGGCGCGCACCTTCGGTGCATAGGGTATTGAGTTCAAGACTCTCCGTCGCCCGTATTTTTTTTTTAATTATTCATTGATGCATTGAATATATATGATACTTAACTATTACATAATGTTTAGGAATAACGATTTTATAATGATTATCCGTAATAAGGCGCAAATGCGTATATACATCAAATAGGGGGACATCGTCATATACTGCTTGTATGAAAACGTGATGAATGAATAAGCGATATGTGCTTACGCGTGTTGCATGAAATAATGATTACAAATGTGTTAAATGCTGGCTGGGATGGTCAGCTGAAGGAATGTCGACGGAACATGCATATAGGAAATATAATGGTTTTCTCCTCAAGTGCGATTTTTGTTGCTGAAGTGTTTAGTATCACGAATAAAACATGATCATTCGTATAATCTGGCTAAAGTAGTAGTTACGGCGCGCACCTTCCGTGCATAGGGTTATGAGTTCGAGACTCGCCGTCGCACTTGTGTTTTTTTTTTAATTATGCATTAATGCATTGAATATAACTTAACTATTACATAATGTTTACGAATATTGATTTTATAATGTTTATCCGTAATAAGGCGCAAATGCATATATACATGAAATAGGGGGACATGCTTGTATGAAAACCTGATGAATGAATAAGCAATATGTGCTTACGCGTGTTGCATGAAATTATGATTACAAATGTGTTAAATGCTGGCTGGGTGTCAAGATGGCGGTGATAGAAGAAATAAACACATGCATAAATATGGGATACGCAACCGCTTATTATGAGTGCATCTTCTTGGTATTCAATGTTCGTTGCATGTACACTGTCAAGCAGGAAATAGAACGAAAGGCAGCAAGACAGCAACGCCATCTAGATATATCATAGCCGCAACTCAGCTGGAAAATTACTTCATATAGCTACCACTAAATTTGTTAGCGGATTCGAGCAAACACCACAAAAAATCATATAACGCCCTTAAAAGCAAGAACAAAATAGTGCAACCATAGCGAACATAACCGCAATTTAGTAGCTGATTTTGATGTTTTAGTCTCTGCATTGCGGCCTTAAATATCTAGACGACGTTGAAGACAGCAGATGAAGGCAGCACCATGCATTTTAAATGAGTGGCGTCATTTTGCTGTTGCTGTTGAACAACAGCAGCATGCTGCCAACAATACGTCACCCACTTAAAATACATGGTACTGCTTTCGTCTGCTTCATTGCTGCTTTCGGTTCTATTTCAACCATCAGTAATTAGTTGATACTGCCAAAAGTAAATGAATTGCAAACAATTGAAAATCGAATATTCGAGTTTACATTTGAGACCGGAATGTGCTTTTCGGTTTTAGACCGAGCCCGTGTGACCAACCCAAGTAACAATTTCATCCCTATAATACTTCGTGAAATATTCTCTTCTAACCACAATAGGGGCACTTTACAGGGTATAACCACTGAATAATAGTCCAATAATGGCATCTGGCTCCATTTTTTGATCCAATAGAACCTCATTGTAGCACTGAATTACGCTTCGAGAAAGACATACATCATGTGTTATGTCATCATTTTCTGTCGCGATTGCAAAAAAAAAAGAGATAAAAAAATAATCCCCGCAGCCAGCGTCGAACCAGCGACTGTCGTACGCCAGTCCAACGCCCTAACCACTCGGCCAACCTCACATATAGATAACATTGCTCGTAAACACTACAAGTGCTCGACACTTCTTTATCGACCCTTCTCCTATGCACCTTCTTCTTTATATGTCAATCAGTTGAAGCTAATTAAATTCACACATGCTTCAATAAAATACATACATTTTCTGCGCTGAGATTAATTAATTCATAAGCTAACAAGGAGTGAGGAAATGTTGATTTCAAGCAATATTTCAATGAATTCAATTCAAGAAACGTGGTATTCCAGAGCACTTCAAAAGTGTCAATTCAGTAAATCACAAAGTCCATCCTTCTATAAAACTACGGTGAACAATTTATTGGATGACCATACGAATGTCACACTATAAAAATGACACCGACTGTGCTATAGAAGAATATAATGCATGTGTGTGAGTTAACTTAGAGAGACCATTGCATGTGTGTGCTGTATCATCCAATAAACACAAGAGTGGAGTATTTACAGGAGTACGTTTTTAGGTTAACGTTAAGAGACAGTTTTATCGAAGTTTTATACCACCATCTTTAAATTTATTCCATAATGATGATATAAGCTTTCCGGAAAATACTTTATAGATGTTTTATCGGATCAAAATATTACTTTAAGCGATGTCACACTATAAATAAATTTCTTGGTACTATATGATTGCTACAGTGTAAAGTGCTTCTTTAAAGCAAACGAATTGTTGCTTGGGAAACTCGTTTCGAACGCAACTATGCTTGTGTAGGCAAGATTCTAGGCAAAGATTGGACTTTGCCCGTTGAATAATAAAGTATGTATTCAAGGATTATAATAAAATAGTTTCCTGGTTCGTCTTATTGGGTCGAGTATAGGACCAAAAAGCACAACTTCCATAATACAAATTAAAGTTAGGTACGAGTTGTTCTTATATAGCAACAGTCAAATTCGTATGGGAATTATGCTGTTCTGTCCTGTACTCGACCCAATAAAACGGACCTAATATCAGAGTCTGTAGTCTGGCTGGTCTAGCGGTTAGTGCGCGCACCTTCGGTGCACAGGCTCATGAGTTCGAATCTCACCGTGTTCCATGGTGTTTTTCGAACTCACGAGCTTGTGACGGACTATGATCTCACTCAGATGTTAAACGAGTACCCATTTATGGGGATAAATAACACTGCTGAGCGTGATGCTGATCTCATTACCTCAACAAAAAGCAGATAAGATCTTGGAAATAGGATGTCACTAACACATCCTGCGGCCTTAGTCCAATGCTGGATTGTCGCGCCTGTTATTTATTTAATATCAGACGAAAATTAGTTGCAAACTTGCTGTCAAACTACTCAATTATGATTTAAAATTGGATATTTTAAATAGCCGGTAGTGGACCAGTCCAGTGAAATGGACCCGATGACAGTTACAATTTTACAGTGAGCTACCAAAACTATAAAAAGGTTGAAGGCTTACATTTCATCCTACAAATCAAGCGAAGGTCAAACGAACGGGTTTCAGGTATTTTGTTTTCACTCTGGGTTTTAGGTCCAACATTAATTAAAAAAGTCAAGCAATATTTCAACTAATTTTTAACTTCTCAGCGTCTCATCAAGTCTCTAGCCAATTAACCTACTTTTTAGATATGAGCATCGAAAGAATAAAATCGATGTTTACCATCGAAATAACATCGAAGCTAACTAAGGTGACCAGAGTCCCGAAAGCCCAATGCTGTACACATACTTCCCGGTCCGAGGTCTGAGTAAGCAAAAATGTTATCGAATTGAGTACTGCGCGATCAGACAGAGCAAGGTCTAAGCCAAGCGAAGGGCGAGCTACAGGATCTCAGTAATCATACGGACGAGTCATAAGTCTAAATTCCACGAATTACCTTCCACTGCGTCACCGCTCGCTTCGCTCGCACCGCGTCCTACTACTCCTGGCACCAGCACAGCATCGTAAAAATGTTGGCGAATTCTTAAAAGCTCGACAGAAAGGGCAAAGTCTGAACGAAGCGAAGAGCGAGCCACGGGATCTGAGTAAACGTATGGACGAACCAGAAGTTTAAATCTTACGAATCGCCTTCCATCGGCTCACCGCTCGCTGCGCTCGTCTTATCCTATTTCCCAGCAGCGCTACGTTGCAAAAATGTGGGTGAATTCTGAAAAGCGTGACAGACAAGATTTAAGTAAACCTACGCATGGGGCACAGGTCTAAATCATACAAATTACAAGGCTAGCTAGGGGATTTAAGTAAACTTAAGGATGATCCAGAGGTCTAAGTCTTACGAATTGCCTTCCATCGACTCACCGTGCACCCTATCCGCTTCCCACCACCGCTGGTCGCCAGAACGTTGGCTAATTTTTGAAAGCGCAACAAACAGACCGGGGTCCGAGCGAAGTGAAGGGCGGGCCACAGGATCTGAATAAACGTATGGACGAACCAGAGGTTTAAATCTTACGAATGGCCGTCCATGAGCTCACCGCTCACTGCGCTAGCACCTATTTGGCAACAGAACTGCGTCAAAAATGGTGGCGAATTCTCTAATGCGCGACAGACAGTGCGAGGTCTGAGTGGAGCGAAGCGAGCCACAGAATTAAAGTAAACCTAGGAAGCCAGAGGTCTAAATCTTACCTAAATCTGGTTCCATTATTCCTGGAGGATAGTATGCATTTCTCTGTCGTTACATTGATTATGCCATGCCGGCCAATGCCCTTGGGCTCTTAACGCCCATTTTAAATGGATTCTAAGGCAATGTTGTGAAAAAAAAATTTATCTAAAATTCATGCCGAGTTATTCTTTAGTATGAATTTTCCTATATGGGTTGATAAAGGAATCGGATGGAGTACAGTACAGTGCCTGATTTTTTCATCGTTTTGTGACAGGGAAAATTAATTAAAATCGCATCTTTCGACGGCTGTAACTTCCGAGCCTTGGCAGCTAGAGCCTTGAAATGTCCACCAAATATCGCAGCCAGCATTTAACACATTTGTAATCATTATTTGATGCAACACGCGTAAGCACATATTGCTTATTCATTCATCACGTTTTCATACAAGCAGTATATGACGCTGTCCCCTATTTCATGTATATATGCATTTGCGCCTTATTACGGATAATCATTATAAAATCAATATTCGTAAACAATATGTAATAGTTAAGTATCATATATATTCAATGCATAAATGCATAATTTAAAAAAAACACGTGCGACGGTGAGTCTCGAACTCATAACCCTATGCACGGAAGGTGCGCGCCGTAACCACTACTCTAGCCAGACCATACGAATGATCATGTTTTATTAGTGATTCTAATCACCCCAGCAATAAAAATCACACTTGAGGGGAAAACCATTATATTTCCTATATGCATGATCCGTCGACATTCCTTCAGCTGACCATCATGTATCTAACTTTCAATGCATCCTATCGATACATAATGCCGATTCGTGATTCATGAAGTAATGCTTATTTGTGGCTATGTTCACGACGCCGATGCTGACTTAATGTTTTAGCTATTAGTAGATATATATATGTATATGAAGTATATTGCGGATTGAGTATATTGGATACATATTCATCTAAATCAACGATGTTTTGTCACCATCCCCAATAATACCCAGCCAGAATTTAACTCATTTGTAATCATTATTTCATGCAACACGCGTAAGCACATATTGCTTATTCATTCATCACGTTTTCATACAAGCAGTATATGACGATGTCCCCCTATTTCATGTATACAGGGTGTCCGGAAACTGCCGCATAAACGCACCGGATTATGATTCCTCAGTCGATTTCCAGCAAAAAAGTTGTACGGAACATACCCCCTCAGCTTAATCCTTTAGCTGCCACAGGTATTTAAAGATTTTTGAAAAAATCATTTTCTTGCACGACTTAAAGCCTAATATCTCCAAAGTTAGACCAGCTAGAATAGTGAAATAAAATGATTATTACAGCCAACAAATTTACCTGTAAAATAAAACTAACCACACTAAAATCGGATAAGAGGTTTGGTTTTTACAGAGCTTCAAAGTCAAATTTGCGTGATTTGACCCAAGAAGAATCTTTTTTTCCATCTCAATTTTCTCCAACTTCTCCCAAGGTGAGGTGCTTGTACGATTCTTTTAAAAATTGGCGCATAGTCTTACGATCATATCTTTCCTACATCATTTTGATCTAGCTCCATTACTTCTAACAGTTTTTATGCGTTAAGTGTAGAAAACTAGGGTTAATTTTAGCTCGAATTCAATATAATTCAATTTACACTGCCCCTAAAGATCTGCAATTGGTAAAAACTATTCAAAATATGTCGAAATCGAGACAAAATTAGCCCTAGTTTTCTGCACTTAAGGTACTAAAACTGTTAGAAATAATGGAGCTACAATAAAATGATGTAAGAAAGATATGGTCGTAAGACTATGCGCCAATTTTTAAAAGAATCGTACAAGCACCTCACCTTGGCAGAAGTTGAAGAAAATTGAGATTGAAAAAAAGATTCTTTTTGGGTCAAATCACGCAAATTTGACTTTGAAGCTCTGTAAAAACCAAACCTCTTATCGGATTTTAGTGTGGTTAGTTTTATTTTACAGGTAAATTTGTTGGCTGTAATAATCATTTTAATTTACTATTCTAGCTGGTCTAGCTTTGGAGATATTAGGCATTAAGTCGTGCAAGAAAATATTTTTTTCAAAAATCTGTAAATTCCTGTCGCAGCTAAAGGGTTAAGCTGAAGGGGTATGTTCGTACAACTTTTTTGCTGGAAATCGACTGAGGAACCATAATCCGGTGCGTTCATGCGGCAGTTTCCGGACACGCATACGCATACGCATTTCCGCCTTATTACGGATAATCATTATAAAATCGTTATTCGTAAACATTATGTAATAGTTAAGTATCATATATATTAAATGCATCAATGAATAATTAAAAAAAAACACGGGCGACGGAGAGTCTCGAACTCATAACCCAGCCAGCATCGGCGTCATGTACCGTGAACATAGCCACAAATAAGCTTTACTTTATGAATCACGAATCGGCATTATGTATCGATAGGACGCATTGAAAGTTAGATACATGATGGTCAGCTGAAGGAATGTCGACGGATCATGCATATAGGAAATATAATGGTTTTCTCCTCAAGTGTGATTTTTGTTGCTGGGGTGATTAGATTCACGAATAAAACATAATCATTCATATAGTCTGGCTAGAGCAGTGGTTAGGGCGCGCACCTTTGGTGCATAGGGTTATGAGTTCGAGACTCTCCGTCGCCCGTGCTCTTTTTTTTAATTATTCTTTGATGCATTGAATATATATGATACTTAACTATTACATAATGCTTACGAATAACGATTTTATAATGATTATCCGTAATAAGGTGCAAATGCGTATATACATGAAATAGGGGGACATCGTCATATACTGCTTGTATGAAAACGTGATGAATGAATAAGCAATATGCGCTTACACGTGTTGCATGAAATAATGATTACAAATGTGTTAAATGCTGGCTGGGTATATGTACTCGTTTGTCAAATTGTTTAGTCACTTTAAAATTAAAAAAATTTTAAAATTAATTTTTAGGGCTACATTACCAATTGCAAAAAAAAGCATCGACCATCGAAACAATACCATTGATGGTAAAAACATGGACCATCGAACCAAAAACATCGATGTTTTGGAAACATTTATGTTCTATTCTAACGCCGAAATATGCGATTACACTCTAATGTGTTATATATCATTGCAAAGATAATTTTCTGTAGTTTTTTCGTTCTCAGACCATTTTTCTGTATCTCTTACCGTTTTTGAAATAATCGCAAAAAACCGAGAAAAATCCCCCCTTCCCCCCCCCCCTTTTTTAAAGGTTGCGGTACTTTTTTTAGGGTGCAAAGTTCATATTCGGAATCAGCGCTCCATAATACATAAAGAAAGAGCGAGAAAAAAACTTCCGTATTTTTTTCACGGATTGGTACTAAATCGACACGATATTACTGAACTATTAGTCTTAGAGGGGATTCACACTATGGATAGGATTTACTAAAACCACTAAATTAATCTAGTCGAAACCCGCCTACTAGATTAAATCGTATGTCATTAAATTCAAAATTAATCGTAGAATGTACTTGCATTGTTCAAATTGCAGTACAATATAGTACAACTGTCAACTAAATCTAGGATTTAGTAAATCTTGTCGATAGTCTGAATCGCCCCTTATCGTATAGACAAGACGCACACCACGATTTTTTTCTAGTTTGTTTTTTGTTACATATACAGTAGAATTATTTACATTAATTAAATTCAATACAATGTACATACAATATTTCGAAAAATGGTATGCGTCTTGTCTATACATGGGCGTAGCCAGAAAGGGGCAGGGAGGGTGCTTGTCCCTGCCCCCTGGTCAATGTTTATGGTAAAAAAAATTCTTACCGATGTAGTAAAAAAAACCGCTGCATTTTGCTTGAAAGCGTACAAATGTGATTTTCATTCCCGGCTCTACGCCAACTTTTTGCTGCTGAGACTGTAGTGTGGAAAGTAAAATATTTGGAGTTTTCTGACTCTTGATATCCGGAACTGGGATACCTACGTGTGAGCATCATATTTCTGTGTCTTTCAAGTTATTTTATCAAGATTCATTTTGTAGCTGAATCATACCAGCTATGAAATTTAGCCAATGTTAATATTTTGTTAAATTTGGAGGAAATCTTATCAAAACCGTAAACCGTAATTCTAAAAAAAAAAACATTTATAAATTTTTCTCAGAAGAAAAACAGTGACAGACGACACAACAGTTTGTATTCTTAGTCTATATCTTTTAAATAGCAAGTAGAATATGCAGTTCGAGAAACCAAAATAGCACTGAATATAGACGAGCTACGGTCTAAAAAGCTGGAATTGGGGACCACTTGAATGTAATCAGAATTACCAGTAAAAGTCTGAACACTTGCAGGGACCTTTTTTCGTTAAATGGTGTAGAAAATCATTCTCGACTGTCCTTTCTCAAAATTTGGCTCTAAAACTTGCTTTATTTTCGCGACCGACAATTTCAACTCCTAGCAAAATCATGATAATGAAAAAATTTCGTGCTTGCCAGCCCCCGCTGACCAAAATCCCGGCTACGCCAATGTGTCTATACGCTAAGACTAACCGGCCGACGGGCACTAGATAAGATGTACAAGCAGTGGCGGCTCTTCAGGTGAAGTAGATAAAGAGCCCCTTCACTACAAAATATAATATGAAAATTTCTTCTAATACTATTATTTTAAAAATATTAAAAACTAGCTTCTAACAATAAACAACTCCTCAATAAATCATCAGTGAAAAACCATAATCATGCACATTTTGATGATAATACATATTTTGTGTATCACAAAACGAAATTTTTCTACTTCAAATTCTCTGCTCTTGCACAGCAAAATTTTTCCTATCCATAGAATGATTAACAAGTGAAGAGGTAATAATTTGGAAATTGATGCATAAATTGTTTTGGATGTACGGATTTGTTCGGTTGAGTTATGCAAGTCAATCAAATGACAAAGATAGTATTTTGCCTTTGTAAAACAAACGGTTTGAGAATATCATTTACATTATATCGGTCCTTGTTTTTAATGGTCACTTCACATAATTTTGGAGCCACAAGCCGCCACTGTGTACAAGTTTTCGGATCTAAGAACAGTTGCGCAACATTTTCGAATACTGTTTATAAACTGCTCAGCAACAAAGTCAATTAATTAATTATTATTTGACAGTTCTATTTATTCGTGATATTTGTGAATTCATTGTAATATGTAACTGGTGCGATTTATTTGTCGATTATAACCAGGGATTTGGAGCGGAACGGAGCGATCTTAAATTTCGGAGCGAAGGAGCGGAGCGTGGAGCGGTTTTTGGCAGGCTGGAGCGGTGCGGGTTTTGCTTTGAAAGTCGCTCCGCTCCGCTCCAAAGTGAAAACTCAAAAACATTCCGAGAAAAAAAAAGAATTTTTTCGACGAAATTATTCATTTTATGGCACGATTGAATGATTTTGGACGATTTAAAGGCGCAGAATTCGTTGAGAGACTTGCAAAAGTTCAGATTAGTGTGAAATTCATTGTGATAAAAGAGACTTTGCGTTTAGTCATAATCATCACTCCTCAATATTAAGAAATTCAAGATCATCCATGACAGAAAAGTCCTGTCCTGCACTCGATGAATTAAACGCCCTTTTTAATTTAAATTAGTTATATGGTGCGTTTTATTGAATGGCAAAAAACAAAAAGGAGTATAAGAAAGCCCGAATTATTAACTCTTCAGCTACCGCATACATTTAAAAAAAATTTCAAAAATGTAATACTCAACTACCTACATATATTTTCTTTCGGTAGTGGCCAACAATTTTTCCTAAGGATAAATCCAAGAAAAATCGGATAAGCGGTTTAAACTGTGTAAAAAAGCTTCAAAGACATCATTTTGTAATCTTATTTCATATAAATTTTTTTTCGACGGAGGTTTTATTGGTAGCGTTTTTGTAAAATCTTTAACTGATTTTGGTAGCTAAAGAGTTAAGAATTTGTGATATTCCCGGTACACCTATTTTGCTGGAAATGACATAAATGATCATATTTCGGTGCGTTCGTGCGGTAGTTTAGTTTCCGGACACCCTCTCTAGATCAACTCGATTTTATGTTCAAATTTGTACGGAATTGGTGATATTCTGTTCTGTTCTTGATCGAATAAAACGCACCTATTAAGTCATATTTTATAATACGTGAGTAGATATAACCTGAATTGATGAACTCGCGGAAAATAATAAATATTTACTAAGAACAATGAAGTTTTGTTGTATTTTTGTAATTTTTTAGTCGGAGCGGAGCGCTGGAGCGGAGCGGTTTCAAATTGGTCGGAGCGGTAGCGGAGCGGAGCGAAAAAAAGTGTCGCTTCAAATCCCTGATTATAACTAATATTTTTAATTTTATTATTTTATTTTTATTTTATTTTATTTTATTTACGCGTTTATTGTCGTCTCTAACAAACTTTACTGTAATCAATTTCTGTGTTCGGTTTAAACGCATCAAAAGAAGCTTGCAAGTTTTAATGGGTGAGGTTATAAAACACAACGTTCGCGTAACGTTTCTCGTTTTCCGAAACGTTTCCTATTGTGTTCTGTAAACGCATAGATCCGGATCAGACTTGGTGTTCCCATCGCCATCTCTCGGAAAGTGACAAATGTGACAATTGACACATCACAGCTGATACGTTTTGCTCGAAAATTAAAATTTCCAGTTTTAAACGAGATGCAGATACATTTTATTTTAATTATAAATAGTTTAATAAATAAATGAGGGCGGAAATGCACGGTTCGACGGCAGATTGTAAATTTCTGCCAATCAATCAAGCTATGTCTCGCAAGGGGGCGCTTAGAGGATCTGTTTGTAGGGAGAAGTTTCTGATCCGTAACGGCCGGTTGATTTGAAACGTTGCGCAACGTTGTGTTTTATAACCTCACCCAATGTTAGCGCTTAAGTATTTCGACATTGACTATCGTATCGGCATACGTATTTAACGTGGTTAGTTCGGCGTAACTGTGCCAATAACCACGAAGAACTTCTTGGAATTTACCGAAAGATTGTTGGAGAAGGTTTCAAACTAATTGCATCGATGTTTCTCATGTCTTCCGAAAAGTTTTAAGTGAAATTAAAGTGGTTAACTGAATGGAATCGAAGAGAGAGCAATCCGTGAAGGAATCTATATGATGGGAAGGTCAAGAGGACACCGTAGCCGGAATGCGTATTTACAAACCCTAGTTCAACTGGAGGCATCATTGCCTCCAACTCCGCTCGGGTTTGTAAAGCAAATTCCACTTACAAACCCTTGTTCAGTACGAGGCATCCGAATGTTGCTGAACATTTTCCGCAACTTTTATGTGGCTAACAGCAGTAGACGGCATTTGAGTGTACCTACATAAACCATAAATCGTACCCACATAGGGTGAGGTTATAAAACAAAACGTTGCGCAACGTTTCGCGCAACGTTTCAAATCAACCGGCAGTTACGGATCAGAAACTTCTCCCTACAAACAGATCCTCTAAGCGCCCCCTTGCGAGGCATAGCTTGATTGATTGGCAGAAATTTACAATCTGCCGTCGAACCGTGCATTTCCGCCCTCATTTATTTATTAAACTATTTATAATCAAAATAAAATGTATCTGCATCTCGTTTAAAACTGGAAATTTTAATTTTCGAGCAAAACGTATCAGCTGTGATGTGTCAATTGTCACATTTGTCACTTTTCGAGAGATGGCGATGGGAACACCAAGTCTGATCCGGATCTATGCGTTTACAGAACACAATAGGAAACGTTTCGGAAAACGCGAAACGTTACGCGAACGTTGTGTTTTATAACCTCACCCATAGATGCACAGAGGTTTCACACCTTTCTGCACCGCTACAAGAAGAAGAAGAAGCTGTGTTTTCACATATCGTGCACCACCTGTACATATTGTGCACAATGGAGTTTTTGGGCGATTTTGTGTATTGCTTGCAAATGCTAGTGCAATACGAGGCAAATGAATTTTAATACGTACAATAAAGAGATTTTGGCCGATCTTGTGTGGGGCTTGCAAATTCTAGTGCAGTACGAGGCAATGAAGAGCTTTTCGCCGATTTCGTGTAGTGCTTGCAAAGACTAGTGCAATGGAAGGCAAATGAATTATAATACGTACAATGAAGAGATTTTGGCCGATCTTGTGTAGCGCTTGCAAATTCTAGAGCAGTACGAGGCAACTGAAGTTTTTTACATACAATGAAGAGTTTTTCGCCGATTTCGTGTAGCGCTTGCAAAGACTAGTGCAATAGAAGGCAAATGAATTTTAATACGTACAATGAAGAGTTTTTCGCCGATTTCGTGTGGCGCTTTCAAATGCTTAGGAGGAATGCGAATCTGACTTGGTGCAGTTGGAAGCTCTATGCTGATTTTGTGTGGCGCTAGTAGCAGTGGTAAATACGAGTTCAGTATAAGGCATAAGAATTTGGTATCCCCCACCATGAATTGTTGGATAATTATATATATAATATGGCATAAGAGTTGCAACATCGTTGCAATTAAGTGACACAGACCGTCACCAATATGCAAAATATGCGCTTGGCGAAGAATTTTCCGAGTCTTTTTTTGATAACATTACTGGTGACTCTATTCAAGGTTTAATAACGCAGGATAACGCACTAGACGAAGTGCCAGAGGCATTTGGCCAGTAAGCACAGAAACACAAAACACAATCTCTGATGAAAGTTACGACAATGCTGTCGCAAACATAAAAGACAACTGGGAAAGAATAGCGCGTATATTAGGTAGCAATCGAAATCCTGACCATACGCGCATTCTCACAAAATTTAGCAAGGACCTCTCACTGCTGCAGACACTATCTAATATTATATCCTTTATTGCTAAAAAGAGCGTTTCGCGAAGATCGCGAAAAATCGCACTGCTATTGCTCGTCGCAAAGAGAGGGGTCTTCCATCAGCTGGAAAAATACAATCTGGGCGACCAGCGAAATCAGAAAGCACAAAGAAAAAGCGTATTCACAACATCAGCCAAAATATACATGACAACGAACCCCCAGCAAAAAAGCATTAATTGTACAAATTGGAATGTGAGAAAATTACACAGAGAGACTACCATGTAAAAAGAATAGTACATACACTATATTTTCTTCAGCGTTTAGCTGCCACAAGCATTTATTTATTTATTTATTTATAAACGGACAATCTGTCCTTGATATACATTATTTATATAAAAGTGGTAGACTTATAAAACTAAAATATAAATTCAATAAAATAATTAAACTAAAATTCAAATACAATAACAAATTAAGTAATAAATTGCTAAGTTTATCAAGATTATGTAAGATTTCATTAAGTATTAATTTAAATAGACTGATCCAGAAATACGTGGAAAATATAATTGTAAAATGTACGTATGTTATTCAAACAAATTAAATATGAATTGTTTTAATATTGAACGACTAGTATTAAATAGGTCAAGGTGATTGGTTACTAGGTTCCCAACTGATTTTAAACGTTCCAAAGGTGAGTTGGCATTAAAGTTACTTCTGTAAGTGTTTAAATGAAAAAGTTCGTGATGTCTAGTATATCTTTGTGGAGTATTGAATGAGAATTCCTGCAATATATCTGCTGCTTCTATAAAACCATTAATTACATTAAATAAGAAATTAGCATCAAAGAAATATCGACGGGTTTCTAGCGTATTTATTTTCAGTAGGGATTGTAATTCAGCATAATTAATAGTTTCGAGAGACAAACCGAGTTTCTTTGACACATATCTTAAGAACCGTTTCTATAGTATGGGTATGTGTTTTATAAAACGGGCTCCATAATACTGTAAGATATTCGAGTTTACTCCTTACTAAAGAAATGTATAATGTTTTTATTGAATTGATGTTATTAAATTCATAAGTATTTCTTACGACAAATCCCAACATTCTACGAGCTTCTTCAGAAATGAGATTGATATGCCGGGTAAAATTTAAATTTGACTCAAACATTATGCCAAGATCTTTGACAAAGTTCACATTTTCAAGTGGAATATTATTTATATTGTATACATTTTCAAAACAAAAATTACTTCGATGAAATACAATAGATTTACACTTAGATAAATTTAATTCTAACTTGTTCAAACAACAATAAGTATAAAATCTGTCTAAATTGGATTGAAGGATAATGATGTCATCCACAGAACCAATTGATTTGAAGATTTTGCAATCATCTGCAAAAAGTAGGAATTCGATCTCGGAAAAAAACATATTAATATCATTGATATATAACAGAAACAGTAGTGGGCCTAAGTGCGATCCTTGTGGAACACCGGAAGTTGGGGAAAATGGATTTGAGAAATGATTTTCAATATTTACGATTAAATACGCAGCCGGGAGGCATCATTGCCTCCAACTCCGCTCGGGTTTGTAAAGCAAATTCCACTTACAAACCCTTGTTCAGTACGAGGCATCCGAATGTTGCTGAACATTTTCCGCAATGTTTATGTGGCTAACAGCAGTAGACGGCATTTGAGTGTACATATTTAGACCAAGCAATGAAAGCCTAAAAAGGGGGCGTAGAGAACATCGAAGGGTTGACGATTTTTTTCTTCGGTATTTTATCTGGAGTAGTTAGGAGGTAAAGGTACTAATTTTACTCGGAGCTGAGGGGTGCGCTAACGCGGGGAGAGGGGATTAAAGGTGCAATTTTGTGCAATTTTTGGTGTTTTGGGCTATATCTCGAAAACGGTGAGTCGCACAGAAAAAAGTTGTGAGTAAGCATTAAAGCTTTCTAAATATCCTATTTATTTGCCCATACTTACATATGCAAAACTCCTAACGATTCATTTTTGCAGGTTGTCGACTTAATCTTGGAAATATCTCGGAAGCGGTGAGTCGTCCTGAGAGTATTTGTATGGCAGTACTAAAGCCCATTAAATTTCCAAAAACTTATTTGAACACTCAAATGCCGAATTCCTAACGGTTCCCCCGATACAGGTGATTGAAATCCGAAAATTGTCAAAAAATCGTTATTTTGTTTATTTTTTTGGCTCTGGTGTCTCTCGCGATTGTTTTTCGGAAAACTGTTTCACGACCGATTTGTACGATGTTTAATTGGCTTTCATTTGATGTGCTCCCCGTTGTCCTGTCTTCAATCAGTCAAAAGCTTAGGAGTTAAAACCGAGCTTCCGAATTCAATTTTCTCTGTTTTCAAGGATAAAGACAAACATTGTGAAAAAACGGCAGGGGGGACGGTTTTTTATTTCATGAATCCATAATGGGCGGTTCGGAGGAAAACATACTAAAAGTATGCGGTCATGGGGAGTGCGCTAACGTTGGGAGAGCGGGTTCAAATATCTCATTCTTGTGCTTATTAGCTCTATCCCCGCTATATCTCCGAAACCGCGAACTCTACGAAAAAAAATTCTGAACAAGAATGAAAGCTTACACAATTTCCTATAAAGTTCATCTTACATGCATATGTCGAATTCCTAACAGTTATCCAGATATAGCTAATTTAAAAATCAGAAATTTCACATAGAAAACATCCACACACCATAATTGGTATACATGTATCTATAGATTGGCTATATGCATGTAGGCTGTGTTGATGTTTTCTATGTGAAATTTCTGATTTTTAAATTAGCTATATCTGGATAACGTAAAAAACTTCAGTTGCCTCGTACTGCACTAGAATTTGCAAGCGCTACACGAAATCGGCCAAAATGTCTTCATTGTACGTATTAAAATTATGCCTTCCATTGCACTAGTCTTTGCAAGCGCTACACGAAATCGGCGAAAAGCTCTTCATTGGCTGAATTCACATTGTAAGACAAAACCGGACGGGTAAACTTGCAAGACAAGAACCATCGTTCTTACAATCTGAATTGCACAATGCTTGTCTGCTGGCCACTACAAAAGCTCTCGCCGGGTGTTTGTTTGTGCTAATAAACGGACGGCGAGAGCTTTTGTAGTGGCCAGCAGACAAGCATTGTGCAATTCAGATTGTAAGAACGATGGTTCTTGTCTTGCAAGTTTACCCGTCCGGTTTTGTCTTACAATGTGAATTCTCCCATTGCCTCCTACTGCACTAGAATTTGCAAGCCCCACACAAGATCGGCCAAAATCTCTTCATTGTACGTATTAAAATTCATTTGCCTCGTATTGCACTAGCATTTGCAAGCAATACACAAAATCGCCCAAAAACTCCATTGTGCACAATATGTACAGGTGGTGCACGATATGTGAAAACACAGCTTCTTCTTCTTCTTGTAGCGGTGCAGAAAGGTGTGAAACCTCTGTGCATCTATGTGGGTACGATTTATGGTTTATGTACACTCAAATGCCGTCTACTGCTGTTAGCCACATAAAAGTTGCGGAAAATGTTCAGCAACATTCGGATGCCTCGTACTGAACAAGGGTTTGTAAGTGGAATTTGCTTTACAAACCCGAGCGGAGTTGGAGGCAATGATGCCTCCAGTTGAACTAGTAGACCTAGAGCCAGCGACACTTCAAATGCAACTATTTCCTCTCCATTCTGTTACACATTATCGCAAATTTCACGATTGGAGATGCCCCAAAACGGAAGTCTGCCTCCCGGACAGTGGGGCTAAAGGGGTGGCAGACAACTTCAAAGCCGTTAATAGTTGCGAAAATTTGCAACTATTTCCTCACTGTTCGTGCTTTGCACGATCATAGTACTTGGTCCACTGATAACGAAAATGCAGATGGCAGACACTTTCAGTGGGGCTAAAGTGGTGGCAGACGAGCCCAAAGTCGTTAATAGTTGCAAATATTTGCAACTATTTCCTCGCGTTTGATTCATATACCATTTCATAGAGGACGAGTCCCCGCATATAAATTCCAAAAGGCAGACAAAAATTGGGGGGCTAACATGGTGGCAGACGCGCTCCAAAATTTGAAATTTGTATGAAAAATGGCAAGTGCTTCTACAAAAATAATGCTAACTCCATCATGCTAAATCATATAGGTACAGAAAGAGCTTAATTATTTTCCAGACACTTCCCTGAGTACTTAAGCCAAATTTCATTTCAAAATTTCAGTTACAACCCGGTTAATTTATCAATCGAAATTTGACTATTTTCAAGTAAATTTACAGGCAATATAGTACATACACAGAAAACGAATATACAAGTGGCATTTTTCCCTAATATCACACGGATGGCCCTCAGCAGCGATTCTTTTTGAACGGCACATCATTCAGGACACAATGCTAAGTATATGTTTCCAAAGGCAGACAAAAACCTTTAAAAGGACGACGAGCAGACGAGCCTAAAGTGGAGTAAAAAGTGGGATTTTGTGAGAAATAACAAGGATCTAATTTTCCCCTAATATCACACGGATGGCATCCAGCAGCGATTCTTTTTGGACCGCATATCACTTAGGACACAATGTTAAGTAAATATTTCCAAAGGCAGACATACAGTATTAAAAAGACGATGAGCAGGCGAGCCCTTAAATGGGGCAAAAAGTGAAATTCTGAAAGAAACAACAATTATCTCTCGCGGAAACATTTCCCCTTAATATCGCACGGATGGCCCGCAGCAGCGTTTCTTTTTGCCCGGTATATCATTCAGCACACCATGCTAAGTATTGATTTTCAAAGGCAGACATACAGCACTAAAAGGACGATCAGCGATCCCTTAAATGGGGCAAAAATTGGAATATTGCGAGAAACAACAATTATCTCTCGCGGAAGCATTTCCCCCTAATATCACACGGAAGGCCCACAGCAGCGTTTCTTTTTGACCGGTATATCATTTAGCACACCATGCTAAGTATATATTTTCAAAGGCAGACATACAGCACTAAAAGGACGATCAGCAGACGAGCCCTTAAATGGGGCAAAAAGTGGGATTTTGCGAGAAAGAACAATTATCTCTCATTGCAGGATTATACCTTAATATCACACGGATCGCCCCCAGCAGCGATTCTTTTTGGACCGCATATCACTTAGGACACAATGTTAAGTAAATATTTTCCAAAGGCAGACATACAGTATTAAAAGGACGATCAGCAGACGAGCCCTTAAATTGGGCAAAAATTGGAATATTGCGAGAAACAACAATTATCTCTCGCGGAAGCATTTCCCCCTAATATCACACGGATGGCCGGCAGCAGCGTTTCTTTTTGGACCGCATATCACTTAGGACACAATGTTAAGTAAATATTTTCCAAAGGCAGACATACAGTATTAAAAGGACGATCAGCAGACGAGCCCTTAAATTGGGCAAAAATTGGAATATTGCCAGAAACAACGATTATCTCTCGCGGAAGCATTTTCCTCTAATATCACACGGATGGCCCGCAGCAGCGTTTCTTTTTGACCGGTATATCATTTAGCACACCATGCTAAGTATATATTTTCAAAGGCAGACATACAGCACTAAAAGGACGATCAGCAGACGAGCCCTTAAATGGGGCAAAAATTGGAATATTGCGAGAAACAACAATTATCTCTCGCGGAAGCATTTCCCCCTAATATCACACGGATGGCACCCAGCAGCGATTCTTTTTGGACGGCATATCTCTCAGGCCACCATACTAAGTAAATGTTTCCAAAGGCAGACATAAAGCATTCAAAGGAGGATCAGCAGACGCGCCCTTAAGTCGGCCAAAAAGTGTGATTTTGCGGAAAACAACAATTACCACTTTTTGACCTTTTTTGCACCACTTTAGGAACGTCTACTGATCGTCCTTTTTAAGGTTTTTGTCTGCGTTGGGAAATATACACTTAGCATCGTGTTCTGAATGATATGATATCGTGTGATATTAGGGAAAAATGCTGCAACGAGAGATAATTGTTGCTTCTTGAAAAATTCCACTTTTTGCTCGGCTTAATGGCTCGTCTGCTGATCGTCCTTTTAGTGCTTTATGTCTGCCTTTGGAAATATACACTTAGCAAGGTGTCTTGAATGATATACCGGTCAAAAACAAACGCTGCTGCGGGCCACCCTGTGATATTAGAGGAAAATGCTTCCGCGAGAGATAATTGTTGTTTCTCGCAATATTCCACTTTTTGCCCCATTTAAGTGCTCGTCTGCTGATCGTCCTTTTAATGCTGTATGTCTGCCTTTAGAAATATTTACTTAACATTGTGTCCTAAGTAGTATGCGTTCAAAAAAGAATCGCTGCTGGGGGCGATCCGTGTGATATTAAGGTAAAATGCTGCAACGAGAGATAATTGTTGCTTCTCGCTAAATTCCACTTTTTGCCCCATTTAAGGGCTCGTCTGCTGATCGTCCTTTTAATGCTTTATGTCTGCCTTTGGAAATATATACTTAGCATGGTGTCCTGAATGAAAAGCCGGTCAAAAAGAAAGGCTGCTGCGGCCCATCCGTGTGATATTAGAGGAAAATGCTTCCGCGAGAGATAATTGTTGTTTCTCGCAATATTCCAATTTTTGCCCCATTTAAGGGCTCGTCTGCTGATCGTCCTTTTAGTGCTGTATGTCTGCCTTTGAAAATATATACTTAGCATGGTGTGCTAAATGATATACCGGTCAAAAAGAAACGCTGCTGCGGGCCATCCGTGTGATATTAGAGGAAAATGCTTCCGCGAGAGATAATTGTTGTTTCTCGCAATATTCCAATTTTTGCCCCATTTAAGGGCTCGTCTGCTGATCGTCCTTTTAGTGCTGTATGTCTGCATTTGAAAATATATACTTAGCATGGTGTGCTAAATGATATACCGGTCAAAAAGAAACGCTGCTACGGGCCATCCGTGTGATATTAGGGGGAAATGCTTCCGCGAGAGATAATTGTTGTTTCTCGCAATACTCCAATTTTTGCCCCATTTAAGGGATCGCTGATCGTCCTTTTAGTGCTGTATGTCTGCCTTTGAAAATCAATACTAAGCATGGTGTGCTGAATGATATACCGGGCAAAAAGAAACGCTGCTGCAGGCCATCCGTGTGATATTAAGGGGAAATGCTTCCGCGAGAGATAATTGTTGTTTCTTGCAGAATTTCACTTTTTGCCCCATTTAAGGGCTCGCCTGCTGATCGTCCTTTTAATACTGTATGTCTGCCTTTGGAAATATTTACTTAACATTGTGTCCTAAGTGATATGCGGTCCAAAAAGAATCGCTGCTGGATGCCATCCGTGTGATATTAGGGGAAAATTAGATCCTTGTTATTTCTCACAAAATCCCACTTTTTACTCCACTTTAGGCTCGTCTGCTCGTCGTCCTTTTAAAGGTTTTTGTCTGCCTTTGGAAACATATACTTAGCATTGTGTCCTGAATGATGTGCCGTTCAAAAAGAATCGCTGCTGAGGGCCATCCGTGTGATATTAGGGAAAAATGTCACTTTGTATATTCGTTTTCTGTGTATGTACTATATTGCCTGTAAATTTACTTGAAAATAGTCAAATTTCGATTGATAAATTAACCGGGTTGTAACTGGAATTTTGAAATGAAATTTGGCTTAAGTACTCAGGGAAGTGTCTGGAAAATAATTAAGCTCTTTCTGTACCTATATGATTTAGCATGATGGAGTTAGCGTTATTTTTGTAGAAGCACTTGCCATTTTTCATACAAATTTCAAATTTTGGAGCGCGTCTGCCACCATGTTAGCCCCCCAATTTTTGTCTGCCTTTTGGAATTTATATGCGGGGACTCGTCCTCTATGAAATGGTATATGAATCAAACGCGAGGAAATAGTTGCAAATATTTGCAACTATTAACGACTTTGGGCTCGTCTGCCACCATTTTAGCCCCACTGAAAGTGTCTGCCATCTGCATTTTCGTTATCAGTGGACCAAGTACTATGATCGTGCAAAGCACGAACAGTGAGGAAATAGTTGCAAATTTTCGCAACTATTAACGACTTTGAAGTTGTCTGCCACCCCTTTAGCCCCACTGTCCAGGAGACAGACTACCGTTTTGGGGCATCTCCAATCGTGAAATTTGCGATAATGTGTAACAGAATCGAGAGGAAATAGTTGTAAATAATTTCCACTTGGGCTCTTAGACTATAGGGTTTGTAAATACGCAGCCGGGATATCTAGTGTATATGATTGTCGCAACCATAATAAATATACAAATCATGTGAAAAAGGAATTTTAATGCATTTATGTTAGAAGTATTGAGAATCGTGTTTATAGGACCCGCCAATAGGTACATACACATCCTATCCCCTAGTCGCCTTATAGGAAAGTCCGGGTAGAATGGTTTATTTTCCCCGAAAAACGCGGAAAATGTTGGATAGTAATGTTCCGGAGAAAAACACAGAAATTGGTCGGAACTCCATACTGAATACCTAAGGGTCAACTGCGTTTTACCACAGCTGAAAACATATAAGAATCACTCGGGGTCTTTTAACAAGCAACCCTTTACAGATAAACGAAACGGCACGCCATACCCACAAGGGATTTAAGCACAATAGTATAGAGTAGTAATCAACCGAACATTGTGTCGTTCTTCAAATTGTCTTTACAGCCTTCTGTGCCACAGAATTATACAAACAGCATGTAGAATTTTCTATTTTATTTCTATTATTATCTTAGTTGGCACATACCATACGATGTACGATCTCATATATGAACAAGCTTTGAACCCAAATATTTTTTAACTGTAACTAATCAAAAACCGTCACTGAAACTCCTCCTTTCGAACTAAAATTGACCCAGTTCTTATTAATTGTCCTAATTCGTCCAATGTTCCCGTGTTTTCCATTTGAATGGGGGGGATGTTGTATGTTGTTCTACGAGCGAACGGTATAACAGTGCTTTCCTGCAAAATCAACAATTCGGACTTATGCTGCTACCTTTTGACCACAGAATACTTGCTGAGGGCTGAAAAAGAACTTGAGCAAGTTTTTTTTCAGCACTGTATTATCTATTGCTCTTTACCTAATTTACTTAATTGTAAATAAATAATAATAATATTACTCACGATTTAGAATTATTTCCTTTATTTTGTTTATTAGGTTTTATATTTATGCTGTATAACTAATATTATAATGTTTTATTGGGTCAGAACAGGACAGAGCAGCACAACTTCCTACACAATTGACAGGAGTTCTTTATAGAACAGCAACTCTCAAATATGCATGGGGATTTGTGCTTTTCTATCCGGTTTTCAATAAAATAAAACGAACCAAACATTCTGACATATTTTTTGCTGTTGCTGTTGAACAGCAGCAGCAAAATTGTCAGCCATTTAAAATGCATTGTGCTGTTTTCTTCGGCAGTATTCAACGCGTCTAATCTGTTTCACGCATTACTCAGAAACTACACCGTAATAATTCACTCACTATTCATTCACACTATGAAAGTACGCATTCTTTTAGAAAATTTGCTGAAGGTTATAAGAACGACAAACCTATTGTAATCAATATTACAATACGAGACAACTATCGAGCCACTTTTCAACTAAATTTTAACCGCCAACATCTCCGCGTCAGTTATTCAGTACTATTTAACTTGTTCCACTAATCTGTTTTGGTGGATTCCGATCGGAGTTGATTTCAATGCAAAATTGGCCTTGTCTCACCTATGCGTTAACAAGTGAATCACAATTTGTGCGAGAGTTGTATTTTATAAATACGAGAAGAGACCCAAAATCGGATACCCAGTTTTGGAAAAAAAGATGTGTAGTAAATACACAATAAAAATTGGTTTAGTGATTATTTCATTCTCAATGTACCAAGCAGTCAAAGATGCTAGTACCTAATATTGAGTTGAGACCGATCGATTTTCGGCGTTGTAATTTTCCGAATACGCCGATAAAAACAAGTGAAGTAGATATATGAACAATATTAAATTATTCATTTCTCATAGTGCTATTATTTTGTTCGCAAGTGTACATATAGTATGCACATGTCTGTACATAATTTAATTAATTTAAGCAGACAAGTATAGATTTTTTCATGCCGTGTAGTTTTGATAACGAAATTTAATATAAAAAAGTCCGCTGGGTAAGTTTTATTTTTGTTTATACGACGTTTCGTTAACCAAAACTACACGGGATGCACAAAAAACAAGCCTCATGTATGCATAATGAGTACATATTTCGGTTTAATGCTGAAAGCATTAGGGGTGATGTAATTTCTAACATGTGCATTCTTATAAAATTATAATAAAGTTGCAATAAATATGAAAACCGCACCAGCAAGTAAATCAGTTAATTAGTAGTCAGTGCAATCGCTAATCGGTTTCGTTGCTGCATGCCGTTTGAATATTTAACCCTAAAAGCATTTTTTTGCTCATCGCGGTTAATTACATCTAAAAAACGATTGCGATTAACTTTCCGGTCAAGATCAACTGACACTTGACGGTTGTCTTGCATCCTTCTCTCACTCTCGTTGGTTTATTTGTAGATTTTGTGGATTTCATCACTGCCATCTTGATAGACAGGCCGAACTGCAGAAGCCTAAGTTCCAACCGAGTCCACAATTTCGCCCGTGTCCACTGACGGTTGATCTGTTGTTGATATTGATATTGCTGTAATATGTGGTACTTAAGGCTCTTAGGGTTCCATTACACAGTCATATTTATGATAATATATATGTATTATCGTATCCTTAAGCCAACTCGATTTCGTTTAGTGTTCGTGTAAAAATTTAAACCGAATGAATCGAGTAGGCTTAATGATATGATAACAGAATATGAAATATAAATATGTATAATGGAGCCCTTAGCCATTGACAATTGGAAATTGATTCAATTTAATCAGCTGATAATCCGGCTTGTATATCTAGCCAGATTATCAGCTGATATCAGTGGTCATGTACTCAAGCAACAAGTTTACAACAACAGCAGCAACATGGACGAAATTGGGGACTCGAGTGGAACTTAGGTTTCTGTATTTCGGCCTGACTATCTAGATGGCAGTGGTTGATGTCATCCAAAGCAACGCCATCTCAATATACTAGCCGGATAATCAACTGATTAAAATTAACCTGTCAGTGGCCATGCAACCCAAGCAACACGTATTACAACAATAGCAATAGCAACAACAACAGGTGCTCAAGAACCCAATTGTGGAACTTACGTTTCTGCAGTTCGGCCTGTATTGTATATATATATATATATGTATAGGTGTATGGGACCATCGGATTCAATTTTTTTATTTGACGTAACAATCATCTGTTCTCAGTTGCTGATTTTTTATATAAACCTGTGGTCGGTCTTCATGCTGAGGTTTTGGCAGTCATTCTCCATCAAAAGAGCAATGGATGTCCACCTTCCATCGCCAAAAATGGTATAATTTTCGTTATTTTGTGTTGTGTCTTGTGGACCGTGAGGCTATCAATTTCAGATTGCCCGATCAATTGCCTAGTGTGTGTGCTGTACGGGCGGTAGATAGATTGTGGGCAATCGATTCACCATAAATCCGTAGGTATGTGGCGCCCTTCATGGCTTGGCGTCTACATACTGCTGGATCTTAAGACATATCTACCACCTCTACCGTTTTATAGGCAGATGTGATCTCAGGCAAGAGTGACCTGTAAGAATCCCACAGATGGTACATACTTTATTTCTGCTTAGCTGAAGCAGCTCAGACGCTGTTTTATGCGAATACCCTGCTATGAACAGTTTAGATTGCCTGAGCCCAGGTAGTTTATCGCTCTGGGTGGAAAATGCCTACGCGCCTATTTCTAACTAGTTTGTGGATTTATGAGCACACGGCCCGAATCGCATTGCTGAAGGGGCCACCCGGGGGGCCACCCGGATGTGAAAAGCAGCGCACAGCCGTCACAGGTCCAAAAACTGCAAAAGCAGTCACAGGTCCAACCAGCCTGGGATGTACACATCTGAATTCTGCGTGAGGCTTAACCAATAGAAAGAAAGAAATCCCCATTTGACGCAATAAGACCTTGTCAGTAAAACACCGAAGGACCGAGAAATATCGGCGTAAGGCCTAGGTTTTCCCCTAACGGTATACCCGTAGATGGTAAACTTGTGCTTCTTTCATTCTCTAACATCACAAATACTAAGCCCCCCATAAGAAACATTTGGATCTCAAGGAATTCAAGACTCAAGAATGGCCCGCATCACGTAGATGATCGTACGTGTGTGACTAGAAAAGTTTTTCCCGCATCTTCAGCTGCACCTCTCCTACACCTCTCGGGCAACCCACAAGATGTCAATGAGGCCAATGAGTTACCAAAGATTGTCACCCGAACATTTCCTAGTGATTTTCGATATATAGTTGTGCTCCCTAGATATTGCTTACAAAAAGATGCTAAACACGTTCTTTGCAGAATATGAAGTGTATATCTATATTTTTGTGCTACTTTGTGAATGTCGGTCCAAAAGTGATAGTTACATGTGACAATTGACACATCACAGCTGATACGTTTTGCTCGAAAATTAAAATTTCCAGTTTTAAACGAGATGCAGATACATTTTATTTTGATTATAAATAGTTTAATAAATAAATGAGGGCGGAAATGCACGGTTCGACGGCAGATTGTAAATTTCTGTTAATCAATCAAGCTATGCATCGCAAGGGGGCGCTTAGGGGATCTGTTTGTAGTGAGAAGTTTCTGATCCGTAACGGCCGGTTGATTTGAAACGTTGCGCGAACGTTGTGTTTTATAACCTCACCCAATGTCTACACAGGTGTATGAAATTTCAGTTTTGTTGCTGCTAACTTAGCCCAGTCGTTACGTGATTTCAGATTGCAAATGATTATGGTTGTTGAGGTGCTAAGCACTTATCCGGAGCTTTCCACTACCAAATGTACCTATGTATGTATGTTACATCCCAATAGGAAAAAGAGCGCTTCAGAAGGGCGAAAAGAGCGCTTCTCGGGAAGCAGAGAAGCGCTTCCCATCTCCATTCCTCTTCATGTACTTTTTAACACTGCATGTCCGCGGAGGCAAGCAGTTCCTTAATATGCGCTCCAGAAGCGCTTCTAGAGAAGTGAGTGGCAAGCACTTCTGGAGCAGTGTGCTATAAGCGCTCCAAAAGAATTTCACATTTCACTCATTTAAGTGAATGAAATGCACTTTTAGAGGATTGAATGCGAAAACCGAATATGATGCATTGTATAAAAAAAACAACTTCATATATAAGTTAAATTTTCAAATTTATGAGCAAAATATGTTCATCCTTTGTTTTTTTCAAATTATGAGTATGCTGCAAAAATTACTACACTTTAAATTCAACAAGACGAATGACGTTCACTTTTCACGTTATGAAATAATCTAGAACAAAGTATATTCGACGTGTGCGGCAATCGTCGCAAATAGTCGATGCTTTTCTATTACGATCATAAAGTGCTTCCTCACCATTCGTAAATATGCTTCTGTGGAAGCGCTTCCTCCGAAGCACATTTGGAAATGGTGAGGAAGCGCTTCTATTTTTCCTAATGGGATATGAAAAGTAACGATACGTCTTTGATGTGGTTCATAGTTATGGGTGTGTTTTTTTTTTGTGATTGTGGTATAGAAATCTAGACAAAATTTCCCCTTCAGGGCCGTTCCTCTCTTCACCCTGTTCTTAGTCGCACACATAGACCTACATACTGGACCGGACATATGCTTAAAACGTTGAAGCATTTTTGTGCGATCCGCGCCTATGTATGTGTGACATGGTCATAGGCGCCGCAAAAAAAGTATAAAATGAAAAGTTTGAGCAGCACTATCAATTATTGTTGATTCAAACCCTAACTAGAATTTAGAGGAAATTATTTTGCAAAGTTTGAGTATTTCATCTTGGAATAAATTAACTCATACAAATGCTTTAGCATTAAAGATACATAGAATTATTATTTAGATATGTGTAAATGGGTGTATTATACTTATGAATTATAGCATCTCGTTTTAGTTGCTGTATAGTTTTTACAATGTCGGTATGTGTATGTGCATACACGCAATGGAACTATAATTATGTAGTTAAAATGATGAATGTGCCTGTCTAGACAGTTTCAATTTTCGTTCGTCTTCATCATTTTGACAATTGAAACTTGAGATGTATGCGCTATTGAAGAAACGCATTCATTCTTGAACGCAATTGCCAATGTTAAATATTAACAACACATCATCTATTCATACAATTCATGAAAGAATTTATCATTTACCCGTCCTGACCAAAGCCGTGACATATATTTAACGATAAATAATGAACAGATCTGGATAGAATGAAACATTGATCTCTTCTGTTCACTTGACGCAATCAATGACATGTTCAATGTTGAAAGTGGAAACGGAGCTTGAAGACGATAGGGAAGACGAAAGCGCACATGTGTGGACATAGCCAATAGGTGTTTTCGGATTATTTGTTAACGTACTTAAAAAAAATTACAAACATCTTTGAAATAAACCCAAATATGTAATCAAAGAAGGGTTCAGAAGGTCTAATAAATTCCTTTATTTCAATTCAATTCAATAAATATGTAGTTTATTTATATTATATTTTATATAAATGGAACCATTGATTTCTTTATTTCCAAAATCACCTGAAATGGTGGTTATTTCAAAAAAGTAAAATTAAGTTACAACCTAGGTCAAAAAAATGTGCTGTGAAAATTCGGCGACAATTGCAAGAAGTGTTTCAGATATATGTCACACACGATCAAACCAGCAATAAATGCTAAGCCTGAAACGGTTACTCAGCGAAAAATCAAATAATTTATTGGGTTTATTTATTACTGTATTCAAAAAAATTGATGAATTCACTTTCGAGGTTAAAGTGTTAAAGTGTTTGTGACATATTCTGTTTTGTTTCGCAGTTATATTTGTTTTCATTCGGCCTTTTAAAATAGTTAGCCATTGTCTCCTTTGCCGCACTTCTAATAGAATCCTAAAATATATCAAAAATATTATAACACGATCCCTTAAATTTACAAAAATTCACTACACCTCATTCTAATTTTTAACAAATAAAATACATGAACTACAAGTTATACACTTAGTTTTTCTATAGTAAAAAAGTGTCTGCGAAAACACACAAATCCTCCCCGGTTTCGACCAACAGCATATGACACCGCATATCAGTAAGTGCCAGTGCTTTGCGGCGCCATGCACTGCCGGGAGTGGCATGACCGGAGGTAATATATCTTGGTTCCGATTATGTGCCTTTAACAATCATCTAAACTCGGCAGGGAAACGAATCAATGCAATCATGATCCCTGGCCTGTTTTGGCGAACAGAGCATTTCACGTCGCATCTCATCAGATGCCACTTCTTTGCGACGCAATAAATTGCGGTTAGGAATTGCAAATCTGCACTTATGTTATTCTTAAGATGCATATTCACCACACATTTCGGTTATTAATCACAATCACATTATAATGTCTATACCAATCGGCAGATTGTGTTATAAGATTCCATTTATGGAACCCATAAATGGGTACTCACCACTAACCGCTAGACCAGCCGGACTACTGGCTGGCTGTTTGAAATCTAAAATTATAATATTAGATGATGTTGCATTATGATTTTGAAAGGTCCAAAATCGATAGTTGCTGTTTTTATTTAAGCAATATTTAGACATTTGACGCCAGCAATAGTTACGTTTTTTGGTATCGAGGTTTACTCTGACTCAAAACTCACGATCGTGTTTAACAACGCTGTCCAAAACTACACGGGATGTATAGCAATAAAATGAGCCTGTTTCTTAAATTTATTATAAATAAATAACAGGCATGACTGTCCGAATCTGTACGAACGCCGCAGATGTGTGACATCCAATTTCCAAGATTTTGCTGTTTTTTTGTTGATGGATTGAAATCAACAGCACGCTCACCAGTATTATTTATCCTCATAAATGGGAACTCGTTTAACATCTGAGTGGGATTATCGAAAAACACCATGTATAAACTGAATTTGTTCACGGTAAAGGCAAGTACTATGCTCACCGACCGAAAAACTTGCATTTATGTCTACCATGAAAAATGTGCCGTGGAGACATGCCTTTTATTCTCTAAGATAAATGAGAACTCGCGGGCTAATTGATTGTGGATGACACCTTTTCCCTGTGAAATAAAGTGCAATGGCATTGTTATCGCAGGCGAAATGTCAAAATACGGTGTGGAGACTTTCGTGTAAAGTAACTACAACCAAGCGAATTCGTTTTCACGATCATCAAAATTTTGACAGTATTTGCATGGATTTCACGTGAAATGAAGATGTTAGTACCTACTCTAAGTCTCCACCCCATGACCCTGTGCAACGAAGGCGCGCGCACTAGCCAGACTACTAAATATTTTGACTGCAACACTTGTTAAATTGTTTTTGCATGGGTTTAAATTCATGCGGAAACGCAAAAATATTTCAAATGAGGAATAATTATGCGTTGAATAAAGCTCTGTAATGTGTTTGCACATAACGTTAGTCAAACATTTAAATTTTTGTTACTTAAAAGACAATTTTATATGTTATTATGCAATGGCGAAATTATCCTCTATGAATGTAACAACTCCACTTCACATGAAAATTTCCACACCGGTTTTTGACATTTCGGCAGCGAAACAATGCAGTTTCTCTTTGTTTCACAGGAAAAGATGTGGTCGACAATCAATCAAAACGCGAGTAAACGTTTATCTTAAATTGACTAAATAAAAAGCAAGTCTCCACGTAAATTTTTTCACGGGAGACATAAATGCAAGTTTTTCGCTCGGTGAACTCAGTACATACTTTTAATGTAAATTTAAGCTTTGCTGAATTTTCTGGTTGAAATTTGAAATATAAACTAACCTGTAAAAAAGGATCTGCTTTTATATTAGACAGACTAACGAAAAGAACCGGAGATTATTTCTGATTCGCAAAATTGTAGTTAGGGAATCAGAACGGCACAACACAACTGTTTTGTTTCGTAACCTCACAATTTTTTACAATGACTGTGATTGATGGCAAAAACAACATTAGTTTTTATCAGCATTTTACCTGGATTGTATTGCCCCATATGGTTTCAGCGGCTAGTAGCTCAAAATCGGAATCAGGGTAATTAAATAGATACGTCGAAACCACTCTCTAAATGATACACATTATCATTATGATAAGACAAAAACAACGACACAATTTTAAGGTAATATGTATCAACATTCAAAGTAGCTAACAGCAATTTCTATGAACATTCTAAAACGTAATTTCGGTTAAATTTAGTTTAGTTTACCTTTTTAGCGAACATCCGAAATATTCTAATTAGTTCACAATTCGAATCTTTCGCGCCATATTTTTATCATAAACAATCACCAAAAAAGGTTTGAGGTGAAGGTGAAATTGGAACGATTGGAACAAAAGAACGAGAAAATACATACTACACGGCGCTACTGTGAATTCACCCGAATTTTCCGAGAAAAAATCACTTTTTATCTATGAAATATGCAACTAAAAACATTCTCACATATTTCATTTTCACCGCCACTAATTCAGTTTTTCGGATTAATAGAGCCTTTTACGAGATTCACTGGTTAGCATCATGAAAAATACATAGAAATCCGTGCCACGTATGGGAAAGCTCACCGAAATCATATTTTTACCGAAAATATTTATGGCACTGATAGTACCATCTATAAGAAGCTACATGCGATATTCAGTAATATGTTGTTTACACCTTACAAGTTATCAGTTTACCAGCCGACGTGGTTAGCTATTAAAAAATCTTCAATTTGTATCACCAGAACACGAAGCTTACACGAAAAATGAAATTCAGGCTCAAAGTTTTCGGTAAATCACTTGCACAATTCTTTACAGCGCACTTCATTATTTAAGTTTAAAATGTTGTTAAGGGATTTGAATTAATGAAACTCACTAAAAACTTTAAATTTTAAAGTTATCCCTGAATACAATTCTTAACGATGTGAAAACAGACGGGGACTTGTCACTCATGTCAGAAGTTGGAACGGAACGGAATGAGCGAATTCCCCGCAATTTTCCAGTGTTTCTCAGCATTTTGCGGAAAAGAGTTTTGTAATCAGATTTTGATAATGCGATTTTGTTGTACTAAAAATAAGTTACAGTATAATTCCAAATAAGTGCTAGCTTTAATAATCCAGGAAGAATGTACAAAAATGAGAAAAATGCGGAATCAACGTTAAATGTTCAATGATTTCTTCCGAAAAAAATCAGTTGAGAAAAAAGGTTGAGAGCCAGTGTTATAATCGCAATTTTGGACAGTGACGTGAGAGGGGAGAAAAAAATTGCCGTGTACGAATACGGGAAAATCAAAGTATGTGTGTGGCTTCACGGGTTGCAATAGAACGATATGCTTTCTTCTTATCCAGTATGTATATCTATGGTCGCACATTTGTTTCGATTTTTTTTTTTATTTTTACAGGTACACCAACATAGAAAAACAAAATTTCGATATACATCAGCCATCTACATTTCATTTTCTTAAACTGTATCCCGTATATTGTAGTGGCACAGTTGAAAGTTATCTGTTTGCATTTTTTTGTATGGAGTTCGTTATCAAAACTACTCGCGATGATAAAAAAAACGCAACTCATGAAAAAGTTAAGATTTATGTCATGCAAGAATTCGTGTATTGACATTGAATATTACAGAATTACAGTGGTCCGCAGCGGGGACTAAAACTCCAAGGTCAAGCGCCGAAAAAAATACATAACATTACTTTAATTTATATTTTTGTAATTTTGTGGCTTTTTTTAAACACGTATAAGTAGCATGAATAAAGCAATAAATTTCAGTAAATATGAATTATGATACTTTATAATTAAGTACATAAAATATGCAAAATTTGGTTACATATCAGTTTGAGTCTTACATACTCTTATTAAATGGATTTCATTGTAAAAGCGTTTTTTGGTCATCAAAATGCTCCCAATATTTTACTATCGACGCAATTAATTTTAATGATTCTTATTCATAAAATTCAATTCAATTTCAGTTCTCATTAGAAACATCATAATTTAATTATATTATACGTAACTTCACTTGTTCTAAAATACAGTACATTTTTTAATACGACCGCACACATAAAATACCTATCCTAGCCATATACAGGGTGTCCGGAAACTGCCGCATAAACGTACCGGATTGTGATTCCCCATGTGATTTCCAGCAAAAAAGTTGTACTTAACAAACCCAGTTAGCTTAACCCTTTAGCTGCCATAGGCATTTGAAGATTTTTGAAAAAATAATTTTCTTGTACGACTCAAACTTCAATATCTCCAAAGCTGGACTAGCCAGCAAAATAAGTTGATTATTACAGCAAACAAATTTACCAAAAAAATAAAACTAACCGCACTAAAATCGGATAAGGGGTTTGGTTTTTACAGAACTTCAAAGTCAAATTTGTGTGATTTAACCCATGAAAAAAATATTTTTCCATCCAAATTTTCTCCAACTTCTGGCAAGGTGAGGTGCTCGTACGATTCTTTAAAAAAAATTGGCGCATAGTCCAACGATCGTTTCTTTCTTACATCATTTTATTATAGCTTCGTTATTTCTAACAGTTTCAATGCCTTAACCCTTAAATGCATAGCGTACCATATATGGTACATGGCTAGATTCCTGTAAAAGTCTAGCGATTATTAAATTTTTGATTTTTTTGTTACTTTTTCCCAAAGTAGACAAAACAACCATTGACATAAATTCAATTTTGGCTTCCCGAAGCTTTTCTTGAATTGTCTGTGCGTCGTCAAAGTGGACGAACGTTATTTTTTGTGGAATTTTAAATCCTACTATTTAGACCTAAAAAAGTTGGGGAAATTTACTGTTACTTGGAAACCGAAAAATACTGGTGGGTAAATTGGAATGTGCTCTTGAGATTCTTTTGACATTTTGACCAAAAAAAGTCACTAAAGGTATTGGTTGCACCAATTTTGCAACGTACCATATATGGTACACCATGCATTGGGGCATATTCCGAAATATCTATACATACCAGTGGCGGCTCGTCATAGTGGGCAAGGTGGGCACGGCCTACCCTGTAAATAAATACACTTATTGTATATTCAATTTTTTTAACATCAGTATAAATGTACAACAAAATTTTACCTTTGACTATTAGGTGAACATCTTTTACATTAATAGTTTTTTCCCAGTACTAGCAAGTCTCTCGCGAATTTATAAAATCTATCAATTAGTTTGGGAGCCACTGCACAAAAACATTTCCGGTGTTTGCCTTAATCAACAAATTAAGCTGCTTTTAGGCTATCTTTGTTCGATCAAAATCGAAACTGCCTATGTATATGCAATACTACACTCGCATATCCAAACCTTTAGGTATTGTTGACAATCTACTTACCATCGACATAAAGACAAAACAAATGGTCATGTAGGCCACTTGCGCCGGTGACCACATTACAACAAATCATTGGAAATTTACGAAACTTTTGGAAGCGGTGGCATCGAATTCAATACCGACAAGGTAGGCCGGCCTATAGCAGCTCGAATGGAATCAGTGTAAAAAGAATGAGAATGATGATGACGCAGACAATTTAAAAGTACAATTTTTGGGGTTACCATGAGCTAGTCAAAATGAATAAAAAAACAACGATTGCTCAATGCTATGTAGGAAAACATGTTTCACGTGAGTATTTGGGATATTTCTTGTGTAATGATGATTATTAGATTAATGAATTTCAGTGTTCATTGTAATATGTATTAGAATGTGAAATAAACTTTCGGGAACATGAACATTATTGTTGTGCACTTTTAGCATTTTTAATTTGTTTTAGACTATGTACATTCGCATTGAAAATGCTAAAGGCGCACAACATTAATTTGCATGTTCCCGCAAATCTATTTTATAGTCTAATAATTATATACTAGGGCACTGCATTTAAAAACAAAATGATCCTAAATTAAAAAATAATAGCTTGATCTAAAAAATGGTTGCAAAACTGTGAAATTGAAGCGGAAATTGATGGTTCCATTTAATACAATGCGAAATTTATGTGAAATGTCGTTAATTTTAGGTGTTTCCAAAAGATTTTTATTCCGTGAAGGTGCCCATCTTGTGCAAGTAGGCACGGGCCGCCACTGATACATACATTCCGATCGTTCTTAGCTGATGAAATTATTCTCCTTTAGTCTTGGGTAGAGTAGGATATGTTCATAAAATTTTAATTATCAGCTCTTCTAACATGATGGTGCGTTTTATTCGACCCAGAACAGGTTCAAATATCCTAAATTTTCATACAAATTATGTCACCGATCCGTTCCGTTCCTTGACATTTACTGCCATTTTTTATGAAAGCTAGTTTAATCAGTGCTGTTCAGGATCCAAGGAAACGGAGCTGTCATAGTTGATTTAGAAGGATGGTTTTTGTAATTTTGTTTTCTATAGCACACCGGTCAGGGCTTAGCGTTTCTGTAGCTGCTTCTTATAATCCCAGTCTTTTTAGCTGGCAAGTATACTGAAAAAACTGGTCACATCTTTTGTTTTCTCCTTAGGACACACCATACTAAAAACCAAGCTTCCGTACTTTGTAATGTGCTGCGTTGCGCCATATGTGTTTCAAGCATTATGCTGCTGACCTCCCATGACAGTTCGAATTGTCATTCGAACTTCCACGATTCGGCCGAATGTCGTCGGTGACAGATCGAAGAGCGGAAGTTCAAATGAGAATTCGAACAAGTGAGAATTCGATTATTGAAAGAATCACTTTTAGGTTATGAGCGCGTGCGGGTGCGCCGCGGCCACACCGTTGGAAGAAAAAGATCCGTGGAGCGCATTGGCCACATTGGTGGAGCATTACCAAAACGAGTCACGATATCGATCAAGTTGTGTCGTCATTTGGTCCACATGAGGAGTTATTCTTGCCGAGGGCCGGAAGGATTTGGGAGTGGATTTGCACTTTGTACACGACCGCATGAGGTGCTGAAAGCGTACTTTTTCGCCGTGTCTTACTTGCAACATAGGTCGCAGCTAAAAGACAACATTGGGAGGTGCAATAGAAGGGACGGAATTTTTGAGCATGGCGCAGAATGAAGGATGGTGTGCATCAAGACATCTTCTGAACGCCGGTGAATAGCGGCTAGATTGGAAAGTATGAAAAGCAACTTCAAACAGTAAGTACTTTTGCTCTTATCCTCTTCCCATCTTCCGATGACAACAACGTGAGGTTAAAACAAACTAGAAAAAAAATCGCGATTAAGGATGAAAGTCCACGAATACATTTTTTTTTTACATTTTTGCAATTGGTTATAAAGAGCTATGCAAATTATATATTTAAAATTAAATAAATATTAGCCCTACATACTTCTGTGCATAAGTAGACAATAAAAACAAATTTAAAACGAATTCGCGATGTGACCCGTAATGGTCCGTCAGGCGATACACAAATGCAACATATTCTTTTTTTTCTTTACCTTTCGGGAATTGAAACAAAAAAATAAAATAAAAACAAAAACAAAACGATGCTTTGCTTTAAACGTTAATTATTGTTATACAACAAACATAAGAAAAATAAGTATAAGACAAAAACTTTGATAAAAAAAATTCAAGTAAGCGAGGTTGATGGAACATAATGAATTGTAAGCGCACAGTACTAAAAGAAGGAAACACTTAAGTATTAAGATTTTTTTTTGTATGCGTAAATTAGAAAAATAAGCAATACAGAATGATAAAAATCCGATAAATTGACTGAATTTTGGGAACCGGGAATTTTCCCAGCTCTTGATTAGCTCGTATGGAGACGAGGGAAAATTTACCAAAATGGAAGTTTTTTTTTATGCGAAAAATTTAAAACTGTGGAATACTGCTGCTCTTAGATTTTGATAAATTGTAAGCCTTTTATGTTAAGTACTTGATAGTATGCATATGTATAAGGAAAATAACCTCTTACTTTAAACTGAGGAAAGAAAAGAAAAACTATGGGGCTTCGCCCCCTGCTCGCTACGCTCGCAAACCCCCGGGGGCCGAGGCTAATTTCGGGCGCGGCCGAAATTTGGATACCCTTCGCTCTCCTTGGGCTAAAAGTTTTTTCGGGCGTACCTATGACTTGTATTTAATCCCCCTCCTCATTCTTTTTCTTCCGTCTTGACAAAAGTTTTGGGCTTGGTTGAAATAAGTGGGCAAATAAAAATATTTACTCGGAATATTTTATAGGGGTTGCAGCAGCATGACTCCACAGTACGATTCCATTCGTTTTTAACTTTTTTGTTGCTTTGGTAAAGACACATTAATTCAAGGTTTTGTGAAATTGGTGCAAAAAATTTTTCTTAGAAGAACCAAAATGGGGGTTGGGTTTGTATGGCCACTCCATGACCCCATGGTCAGATTTGATCAATTGTTAGATATATTTTGCGTCATCAAGAGAAACACGTTTGTGTGTAATTTTGTTGAAATTGGTGCACAAATAAAAAAGGTTTTCTTAGAAGAACCTAATTTGGGGGGTTAGGTTTGTATGGTAGCCCCATGACCCCATTATCCGATTTGATCCATTCTTAGATATGTTATGTGTCATCAAGAGAAACACATTTGTGTGAAATTTGGTTGAAATAGGTGCACAAATAAAAAAGTTTTTCTTAGAAGAACCCAATATGGGGAGTTAGGTTTGTATGGCAGCCCCATGGCCCCATTATCCACTTTGATCAATTCTTAGATATGTTTTGTGTCATCAAGAGAAAAACGATTGTGTAAAATTTGGCTGAAATCGATGCACAACCAAAAAAGTTTTTCTCAGAAGAACCTAACTTGGGGGGTTAGATTTGTATGGCAGCCCCATGACCCCATGGTTCGATTTGATCGATTCTCACATATGTTTGTTGTCATCAACAGAAATACATTTGTGTGGAATTTGGTTGAAATTGGTGCACAAATAAAAAAAGTTTTTCTTAGAAGAACCTAATTTGGGGGGGGTTAGGTTTGTGTGGCAGCCCCATGACCCCATTATCCACTTTGATCAATTCTTAGATATGTTTTGTGTCATCAAGAGAAAAACGATTGTGTAAAATTTGGCTGAAATCGATGCACAATCGAACCCCCTAATTTAGGGGGTTAGGTTTGTATGGCAGCCCCATGACCCCATGGTTCGATTTGATCGATTCTCACATATGTTTGTTTTCATCAATAGAAATACATTTGCGTGGAATTTGGTTGAAATCGGTGCACAAATAAAAAAGTTTTTCTTAGAAGAACCTAATTTGGGGGGTTAGGTTTGTATGGCAGCCCCATGACCCCATGGTCGTGCCGCTCATGTCGATATCTTCCTGCATCAAACAGCACGAAACCAACAACTCTACTTATACACTCCCAATCAATAGGATAGTTCCACTTGAAAAATGGCTGTACCTTGGTAAGTGATAACGGTATTTTCTTCAAACTTGGTGACAATATTTTCTGTAGCCTGCTTGTTCTTTGCATAACATAAGGTCTCAAACCCGGAGTCCCGTTAGGATTTTCTTACGATAACTCTTAAAAACAGTACAAATAGTGAAGTCAATAGGATATAGTTCCAGTGGAAATAAGACATCAAATAACGGTACGCAAGGATAATTTTACTTTAAAAAATGTAGCTGGTAATAAGCAGAACTTTATTTAAGTAATTTAAGCTCAAAAAGTTAATTTGTGATAGAATTGTATAGGTTTTAACGGTAAATTAAATTAGTTTCGCCCCAAGCTCCTCTAAACGTTATCACAAGAACTTGAGTGTACTTAAACTATCGTCTAACGGTATAGAGCTTCCTTGTCATTCATCCCCACACATTTCTGATGGTATTTAGATCTATGAAGTATGGGAGGTCTTTCCAAAACCTTGATTAATTCGTCTTGAAACTAATCTTTTATCAGTCTTGCTCCATGATATCTTGTTAAAATCTCAAAGATGTTGCATGGAAAATGTCGGTAATTTTAAGAATTATATTACCCAGAATATTTTTGTAAGAATGGACGTTGTGAATATCCCTAATTTCCACAAGCTCAATAGTTCCACTCCGAGATAGTCAACCCCATACATCGATATTTCTTACTTTGAGTGATGTGTCTACAAAATTAATTTATTTTTGCTCAAATCATGGAAATAATACCTAGATCCATCTGAACCGATGAGATTTAATCTTTTCCGTCAGTAAAAATAACGCGTTTGACCAATCCATACAGTTTCTATATTGGGGTTGAATATCTTGGTATGGAACTATTGAGCTTTTTTAAATTAGAGGTATTCAGACTACCCAGGCTTCTAAAAATATTCTTCCTTATGCGTTGCCTAAAACTTCCGACATGTTCCATGCCATTCCTATAAGATTTTAACAAGATAATGACACCAATTATTATGAAGCAAGGCTGATAAAAGATTGATTTCAGGACCATCTAATCAAGGTTATGGAAAGACCTTCATACTTCCTAGATCTAAATATCATCAAAAATGTCTGGGAATGAATGACAAGGAAGATCTATACCGTTAGACGATAGTTTAAGAACATTGAAGCTCTTTGGCGGACGTTGAGAGGAGCTCTGGACGAAATCAGCTTAATTTGCCGTTAAAACCTATACAATTCTATCCCATATTAACTTTTTTAGCTCAAATAACTTAAATAAAGTTCTACTTATTACCAGCTACATTTGTCGAAGTAAAATTATCCTTTCGTACCGTTATTTGATATTTTATTTGCACTGGAACTATCCTATTGACTTCACCGTTTGTACTGTTTTTAAGAATTCTCGTAAGAAAATCCTAACGGGACTCCGGATTTGAGACTTTCTATTATTAGAAGAACAAGCAGGCTACAGAAAATATTGTCACCAAGTTTGAAGAAAATACCGTTATAACTTACCGAGATACAGCCATTTTTCAAGTGGAACTATCCTATTGATTGGGAGTGTATGTATGTACCTACATACAATACACCATGCCACTACGAAACGGCATGTACATAATACCAAATCGTAATGTGCTTTGCTGTCGACACTTCATGGTATCTAATGAAAGTGTCTCTCCAGTCCTCGAAAAATAAGATTTTCCTGTGTATATACTCAGTACAGCCATCGCGTCGAACGTTGATAAGTTCGCGCGGTTCCCAAGATCCCATTTAATACTATTCCCCTATGTACATTTTCAACGCCATCTGCACGCCAGTTCGGAGTATGTTGGTGCTTAGCGGAGTTGCGGGTCATCTGAGCAAAGTACGAAACCATGTCCTCGTTTCATACGATCAACATTGCCGAGTCTGGAACTATGCACTAAATACATGATCGTAAATAACAAATTAACTACTATTATATATAAAAAAAATGGTTAGGTACATTATGTTTAGAAGACCCTTATCTATGATTTATATACCCGCTTATATACCGCAGCAAAGAGCGCTTATATACCGGCTCTTAATTTACACTATCTTAAAGCATTTTTGGAGATAGTACCTTTTCCATAGGGTGAATATACCGTCCTAGTCTAGTTCGCGAATTAACTTTCTTCTTCTTCTTTTTATTCGAATTGGTTGTGGAATGTGCAGATGTTCAGAAATGGTTTATCTGACATTTCCATTATTTGGACAATATTATGATTGGAATTTGTTAATCTCGCGTATTTTCTTACCAGGAATTTCATATAAACTTTGTAGCGAAACGAAAATCGAAAACGATATCATTCCAGTAACAAGACGACTTCGCTCTTCCCGGATAAATTTCAGAGACAGCCGCTTATTTAGGCATCATGGATTGGCAAGCACCTCCCCATATGTTGCGAGCGGGACTAAATTTAGTTTCGATTAGTTAGTGCAGCCCGTATATGCCGTCCAAAAATAATTTAAATTTGTCTAAAACTTTTTATCTTTGCTGCGGTATATAAGCGGTCAAAGATAAAAAGTTTTAGACAAATTTAAATTATTTTTGGACGGCATATACGGGCTGCACTAACTAATCGAAACTAAATTTAGTCCCGCTCGCAACATATGGCGAGGTGCTTGCCAATCCATAATGCCTAGACAAGCGGCTGTCTCTGAAATTTATCCGGGAAGAGCGAAGTCGTCTTGTTACTGGAATGATATCGTTTTCGATTTTCGTTTCGCTACAAAGTTTATATGAAATTCCTGGTTAGAAAATACGCGAGATCAACAAATTTCATTCATAATATTGTCCAAATAATGGAAATGTCAGATAAACCATTTCTAATCATCTGCACATTCCACAACCAATTCGAATAAAAAGAAGAAGAAGAAGAAAGTTAATTCGCGAACTAGACTAGGACGGTACAGTGAAACCTCTCTAAAAGACCACCTGTATTAAGCGACCACCTCTCATAACGACCGATTTTTTTCGGGAACGGAATTCGTTTCCATACAACTCCATACATTTGTTCCCCGTATTAAGCGACCACCTGTTTTTTGGACCAACGACCACTACATCACTGATTTGTTCATAGAAATTTTACCCTTCTTAAACGACCACCTCTATTAGCGACCATAAAAAATGCGATGTGCCCGTATAAAGCGACCATAGGCAAGTACAAATGTGCTTATCTTTTGGATTTTGTATGCTTTTTTTTGCAAGTTTTCTTAATAAATTCAACAATTAACGGTATTAACTCATAAAAAAGTATAAGGCCGCAGAAAATATAAGTCGTTACGTTACGCGAATAATAGATTATGGGCAGTAAGCAGCAACAGCAAAAATGTCCAATCAGATTCAGTTTTAGTTTTTTTAGTTTTTGTAGCCATTATTCGGTCGTGATACAGCTGCTGATTTCATTGTTGTTCATCAAAGACCAATAGTGTAGTCATTAGAAGATTTCAGATTATAAAATGTGGTGGAGAAAATTTTGTTGTTTATTTTTATGTTTTTTTTTTGCTGAGTTTGAATCCGGATCTTCCCACCAAAATTTCATTGCGGAACAGGGCAAAATCGGAAAAAAAACGTACATTTCCGGAGTTTTTCCGTTTTTGGCTTCTAACTTCAAAACAATACATTTCTCTAAAAACCAGTCCATAAACATGTCAGAGAAAACATGATTGCGGGTCCAACGCCATATTAATCTTTAAAATGCGTTAAGCGGTATTGCTACAATTGAAAGTTACTTTTTGGCGATTTTGACCCTGTTTCGAAACGGGAAGCTACGGATTCGGGCTCAGCACCCCAACATACATAAAGAACAAGAAAAATGCAACTTTTGCTACCAAAAATGTAAAACCGTTCAATCTCAAAATTTAATTCATAATATGGAAATATGCTAAAACGGCAAATTAAAATTATCAATTGTAGTAATACCGCTCAACGGATTTATAATATTTATGTCTTGTTGGAAGCGTAATCATGTTCTCTCTAATATATTCCTGGAGAGTTTTTCGCAGAAATGAATAGTTTCGGAGTTAAAGTAGGTACAGTAGACGCTCGAAAATTAGAAAAAAAAAGTTTTGACCAATTCTAATTTCTAAGATTTTCTAATTTTCGAGCGTTTTCAAATAGTGTCGAAAAAGTGGTCCATGAGTTAATGTAAACACATTCTGAAGGTTTTATATAAATTATTTTAATAACAGTTAGTTAATAGGGTATAATTGTAATGTGTATCAACATTTATTTGGTGAAAATTTCACTTATTTTCATTTGCCTTTTGCCAATATTCGCCGATAATCCGGCTTAATCCCTGATGTTTTGTACTGCAAAAATGCCCGAGGCCGTTTAATGATTTTCCTTAGCCGTGCTAAGTAAACAGTTGATTGCCTTTGCATGGTAGACCCGAGCATCTCCGATCAATTCCTCGTCGTCAGAGTCGCAGCTACTAGATAAATTCGAGTTTGCATCAATAATTATGTCCTCAGTCCACTCCTCCAATTCAGTTGGCGTCACTTCCTATTCCTACATAAATAAAGAGCATTGATGTTGTTGCATTGATCTACATCTATATACCTATCCTAGACGTTGAAATAGCTCTATTGTGCCCTGCCGAAGTCTTAGGTTAGCGAGGGGAATATCGTCCTCTTCTTCAAAATCGCTTTCGTCATTAATTTATCCCACCAATGGAATCAGATTGATTAGACAAAAGCTTGTTCCAACTGGGCCGCAATACTGTCTGAGGAACAGAGTCCCAAGCTGATTTCAAAAACAGAACTGCTTCTCGTATTGCCACCTTTTTTTCATGCGCTACCTTTATTGTTTTGAAAAAAATTAACATGATTCTACTTTGTTGTTTTGTAAACAAAGCCTATACACACCTCACAATCATCTTCAGCAATAATCATAGAAAACAAAGCTTTTCTGTAGGACGTCTTCGTATGCTTTATAGGATTCTGATCCATGGGCTGTATAATTGGAGTTACGTTCGGGGATGTTCTTTGACTATATTCCCGTTGCGGCTAGTAAGCTGTGGATGGCATGTGGTGTTATCCAAGAGTAGCAATGCCTTGTTTGAAAGATTGTTTTCTTCTAGGAATTCAGTCACCTTGAAATTTAACATAAATGTTGCCTTTAATTTGAAGCTACTGCTTACTTTGGGTACGAAACTCTCGTGGAACCACCTTTTGAAAACAGCCGTCGTCATCCAAGAATTACCGGATGAGGCATACTCTAGCGGATTATTAAACCCTTTAAACGATCGAGGATTTCGCGACTTGCCGATAACTAGAGGCTTAATCTTATGTATTCCAGTGGTATTGGAACAAAATAAAATTGTCACTCGTTCCTTTGATGTCTTAAGCCCTGGAGCACAGCATTCGTCGCTGGCAACTAAAGTTTTATCGGGAAGGAGTCTTGAAAAAGAATGCAGATTCATCCCCCCACACTTGATCGAGTATAATGCCCATTTCTGGAATTTTCGGTTGCACTCGTGCTATAAATGGCAATACTGCAGTCAAATCGCTAAACAACTTCTCTCCACAAATTTTAAGTCTGCGCAACCCAAATCGTCGTTTGCAGTTTTGCAACTAACCGTCGCTGGCGTTAAATAGATTTAGTTGCTCAAGGATTAGAAGGGCTTTTTCTTTTAGAACATTGCCATCAATGGAGCACTTCCTTTTTCTTTGTTTCATAAAGTACTCGATTAGTTTTGCTCCTTTTGCGGAAATTCTCCATTATGTAATGTTTTTTTCCTTAATGGCAAAAATGATTTTTTTATTTTATTCATAATTTGATTTTCATTCTTCATTAAGTACGAAATGAATGATGGCGCCCCTCCATACTCACGGGAAAACCCTTTTATTCTATACTTCTTTTTTAAGTTTTTCAATAATCTCGGCTTTTGTTGCAAAAGTAAGCGTTCTCTTCTTTCTTTTTTGTAGGGGTGGCATTTTACATATATGGGCACTTTTGTAGACACAGAATAAACACCAGCACTTCACTTGAACTGTACTCAGTGGCGATTCTACATAGGGGTTTTGGGGTTTCTACCTAGGGGTTTTGGGGTTCAAACCCCCTCCGAAATTAATTCACAATCATAGAGGTTGCAAAAGTGGCTGAAAAAATCCTTCTTGTGTCGAGGATGTTTCGGAAATTAAGACATGGAATATTTCAAAGGGAGAATCAGCTGCCGCAGGAGGTTACCGATTTCAGGACTTTTCGTGAAGCGAGAGCTGACTAGATTGTGTAATTTAAAAATATAGACATAAGCGACTGAATTTCCAATGGTTTCTTTTTTTCTGGGGTAAAAATTATGTCTCTAATCAGAACTATACATTAAAAATTCGAATCGAAAACCCCTCCCCTATTTTTGCGTACTCCCCTGACTGTACTTAATATGTACTAATTAATTTTTCCCAAAAGTTACCTTTCCGGTAGCATATTTCCAATAACATTATGTACCTACACAACAAGAATGTAACGGAATGTATTAAACTGTCTAAAAATGGAATAAAACATAAGAATTGTCAAAACCATCTGCTGACGCTTGAAAATTAGAACAGTTTGTTCTAATTATAGAGCGGCGCATGTATTTAATTCGCTTGTTCTAATTTCCGCGCATTCTAATTTCCGAGCGGCTACTGTACTAACATCGTCAGTTCACGTGAAATCCATGCAAATACTCTCAAAATTTTGATGATCGTGAAATCGAATTCGCTTGGTGGTACTCACTTCACATGAAAGTCTCCACACCGGTTTTTGACATTTCGCCAGCGAAAATAAATGCAGTTGCACTTTATTTCACAATGAAAAGATGTCATCGACAATCAATCAGAACGCGAGTGAACATTTATCTTACATTGAGTGGATAAAAAGCAAGTCTCCACGGCACCGTTTTCACGGGAGACATATATGCACGTTTTTCGCTCGGTGAACTCAGTACATACCTTTAGGAGCAAAAAAAAAACGAAAAAACCACGAAATTTTGTTTTTTTTTTCGCGATTTTGACACTGTTTCGCAACGAAATTTTGGTGGGAAGCTCCAGATTCGTCCTCAGCACCCAAAAAAAGAAGCAAACAAAAATCAATCTCATGTACTACGTTTATCATCTGGATACTACAATGTGTTTAATAAATTATAATTTTACTGTTAATGCGATCCGCGTTTAACCTATTTTCAAGTTTAAATGGTGAGTAACTAGGGTATGACAGTAACATCTTTCTAGCGGGAACTTTCGAACCATTGAAAAATGTTCAGTTTTCGTGGAGAAGATTTCGTTTTCGAATTCATTCAATAAAGGTTGTTGCGTTTTCTTGTTAAGAAAAACTAGCAATTGAAAACGCTAAAACGCATTCCTATTACCATTGATAGAACTCAGAGATTATTTCATTATTTTTTAAAAGAACTTAATTGAGGTTTTATCGTGCGTGAGTAGAATAGAATTCTTGAATGAAATATGCAACAGATGCATCTTCACATGTTCTCCTATTTAACATGAGTGGTTGCACAAAGATCAATGTGTTTGGTTGGGACGCAGCCTCCGCATCTCACGATACAGCCGTGGAGCCCTCCGCTGCCGTCCCGCTTCCCTTTAGTGCGGGTACATGATTTACAAAGAGTATATCTGTTGTTGTGGAATGTTGCTCTCCGAGTGATTTCCCGATTTACGGGCATATCCACTCGAAGAGTGCAAAAATGTAACGAGCCTTTCAAAATTATTCTATTTAAACGGTCGACAGCTCTTGCATTCCACAAAGCACAGATATGAACAGCAAATTTGCGCTATTTAATCTGTGGTCCAGAGCCACCTATCTTTACTAAATACACCAGTAAAAAAAATATCCAGGACACCTCCTGTCAAGGAAGTTAAGTTGCTCTGTCCAATTCTGGATGGAAATTTAGGTCGTGGATTTCTTGAGAAGATAGTAGCTCTGAAATCTCTCACGTTAGCTTTAATTTAGGAAAACAAGTTGTACATTGTCTCTAAATTGATGAATTTGTCCCCTAAGTTCATTACCCTTATTAAGCGACCACCTCTAATAGCGACCACTTTTTCCGGGAACCGACAGTGGTCTCTTTAGACAGGTTTCACTGTATATGTATTGGAAAAGGTACTACCTCCAAAAATGCTTTAAGATAGTGTAAATTAGGAGCCGGTATATAAGCGCTCATTACTATAATTTCAATTTTGTCATAGATACACACATAATAACTCTTCAATTCAATTTTTTATTTTCCTCAAAACCACAGCCTAGTAGGAAAAATATGGCAGCCCTTGATGAAATCTTCATACAAAGCTAAAATTCTAATAACGAGAGTTCTTTAATCAGTGTTCAACTATCATCGAGTGGTTGTAGATAAAGTAATTGGAACAATAAGATAAATGGAACGGGCACAGCTGTTAAAATGTGTCTCCAATTATACACAACGCTACATACATATATGAAAAAATATTAGCGCCGGTGGGGATAATATTTCAGGGGGCATCGATTTTGCATTTATTTTATAAAAGAGAAACGTATCCAGTACGTACCTCTTAGGACCTTCCTACTCACCCAAGTAACAAATCATTCCTATAATACTTCGTAAAATAATCTCTTCTAACATTAATAGGGGCACTTTACAGGGTATGACCACTGAATAACCGTCCAATAATGGCATTTGGCGCGGTTTTTAAATCCAATAGAACCTTATTGTAGCACTAAATTATGCTTCAAAAAAGGCGTACATCATTTGCTTTATATCATCATTATCTGTCATTGAACGAATTTGCAAAAAAAAATTTCCACAGCTAGCATCGAACCCGTGTCTGTTGATTTCCCGTCCTACACGCTACCACTCAGTCAACCTAACATATAGTCGGCATTGCTCATAAACACTACAAATGGATAGTTACTTCTATAGAAATGCTTGACAATTCTTTATCGAATCTTCTGCAATGCACCCTAAATCTATACATTTATCAATAAAATGAAGTCAATTTCTGCGCAGAGATCACCCTAATAGGTTTCAAAGATAACAATGAGTGCGTACGTGTGGGTTTCATGTAAGATTTCAAGGATTTCTAGTGTAGAAATTATGTACTTCAGAGTACAAGTGTCAATTCATTATAAAATCACAAAGTCCTTCCTTCTATAAAACTACGGTGAACAATTTATTGGATGACCATACGAATGTCACACTATAAAAATGACACCGACTGTGCTATAGAAGAGTATATCCATATGCGTGAGTTAACTTAGAGATACTATTGCATGTGTGTGCTGTATCATTCAATAAACACAAGATTAAAGTATTTAAAGGAGTATCTTTTTAGGTTAACGTTTAGAGACAGTTTTATCGAAGTTTGATACCACAACCTTTAAATTTATTCCATAATGATGATAGAAGCTTTTCGGAAAATACTTTAAGGATGTTTTATCGGATCAAAATATTACTTTAAGTGGTTTCACACGATAAATGAATTTTGAGTTACTATATTATTGCTACAGTATGAAGTGCTTCTTTAAAGCAAACGAATTGCTGCTTGGGCATTGTAGTCTAAGAAAATTGGACCAAAATATGGCCATCGAACGGCAAAAATCCTACATCGGATTTTTTTTTTATTATGGTTGGGGATGGTCCCGAGATGATGGCATAGAAAGTCCCAACCGATCGGGGGTCCGCAACCTTAAAAAAAGGGGGCCTTCTTTTGGTTTTTTGCGATTATTTCAAAAACGGTAAGATATGCAGAAAAATGGTCTGAGGACAAAAAAAAAGTACATAAAATTATCTTTGCAATGATAGAGTTTAATTGAATATTTCGGCGTTAGAATAGAATATAAATTAGAATATTTTCATTTTAGACCTTTTTAAAAGCTCCATAACTTTTGAAAGAATGTTAGTTCAGCCGTAAAATTTTGTACAAGTATTCACAACAAGTTTAGGATAATTTTAACGTAAACACTGAGTCTCAATGTTTACGTTAAAATTACCTTAAACTTGTTGTGCATACTTATACAAAATTTTACTGCTGAACTAGCGTTCTTTCAAAAGTTATGGAGCTTTTAAAAAAGGTCTAAAATTAAAATATTCTAATTTATGTTCTATTCTTACGCCGAAATATTCATTTAAACTCTAATGTGTTACATATCATTGCAAAGATAGTTTTATGTAGTTTTTTTCGTCCTCAGATCATTTTTCTGTATCTCTTACCGTTTTTCAGCTTACCATCTAGGACTCGTTTTAAAAGACATTGCAGATACAAAGAATCATACCTTCCTGCTTACTTTTGTTGCTTCATTTTAATTAATCGATTGATCACTTCCCGGCTCTATGCCACGGATAGTTCCTACACGGCTGAAAATGTTGGTGTAATTTCTATAAAAAAATATATTCATACATTTCCATATAAAAACTTTACCGTATATTATAATAATTGAACTATATAAAAGTATAAGTATTCTTGATCAAAATTTTACTCTTCAATAGTATAAAATTGATAAGCAAATTTATACAAACCGCTCAAAAAAATTGTAATACGAGTGCAGTCGGCTTCGAATCCACAATTCTGTGATTTGTAGGCAAGCGCGCACTGAACCAGATAGACTACAAGACTACAAATCAATCGATTTCTAGGTTGAATGGGTTTCTTTCGTTGATAGTGTAGATTTTATAACATAGTAGGATTGATTCTACCCTTTTATATTATAATTAAATTACATTCAATGCAATTTATTCTATCCCGAACGGTGTAAAATGTATAATATTAAAAGGGCATTTGGATAGTTTTATTCTGTAGCGGTTATAGTTAATATAATTTTTGAATAAACTAAAATTATAAGTTGAAAAGGGTCAAATTTGATTCAAGTTTTGGAATAGATATAAAATTTACTCCCGGTTCACACCAAAATTTACAACCCTATTATAATATTATTCGGCACTTGCTACGATTTTACGGAATCTGTTACTAGATTTTTGACAAAACATGCAAAGGCATATTTTTCAGTAAATCCTAATTTTGCATTAAAATTTGCTTAAACTTGCCATGGAATTCAAGACCACAATGTCAGCCAAAATTTGTTGTATCAGCTTTTCATCCGTGTTTCTTTCAAAAGTAAGCTGAACCACTTTTTAGTGCAGTCATATTAGCATTTCAAATAGAAAAAAATAGAGTAAGGCTAATACTTGTGGTTTTTAAATCAGTGGGCTCCCAGGAATCTTAAACTCATTTTGCTAAAAAAAATTGATCGGAAAGGTCCCAAAAAGGACAAAAAAGGATACTCTTTAATCCTTGCCCGGAGGTCGGCATGTGGGGTATCAAATCAAAGGGGACGTCAAGTACATTACATATCCGGTGTTTGTTCTATGTTTCAAGGACCCTCAACGGAATAAATCGAGATTAAATGGAGAATTATTGTGTTTCCCGTGTATCTTTCCAAAGCCATAATTAAGAGAGTAATTCAAATTGTCACTACGTTTCTCACTTTTCCGAATATATAATAGCTAGAGATTCTACCATTAAATTTGCTAAGAAAAAAAAATATCGGAAAGCTCTCAAAAAGGACATAAAAGACACTAATTACAAACCTTGATCGAACGTGGGCATGCGGGGTGTCATATCAAAGAGAACGTCGAGTACATTCCATATACGGCGTTTATTACTTGTTTCAAGGACCCTCACATGACAAAATTGGGATCCAATGGAAAATTTTCGTGTTTCTCGTATATGTGTCTTTCCAAATCCGCAGTTTTTCGTTTAAGCCCGAATATTCCCATTTAGTGTCCTTGAAACAGGAAACAAACACCGGATATGCAATGCACTCGACGTCCTCTTTGATATGACACCCCGCATGCTCGATTAAGGTTTGTAATTAGTGTCCTTTAATGTCCTTTTTCAGAGCTTTCCGATAATTTTTTTCTTAGCAAATTCAATGGTAGAATCTTAACCTATTATAGATTCGGGAAAGTGAGAAACGTAGTGACAACTTGAATTATTCTCGTAGTTATGGCTTTGGAAAGATACACGGAAAACACAATAATTTTACATTTAATCTCGAATTATTCCGTTGAGGGTCCTTGAAACAGGAAACAAACACCGGATATGTAATGTATTCGACGTCCCCTTTGATTTGATACCCCACATGCTGACCTCCGGTCAAGGATTAAAAAGTATCCTTTTTTGTCCTTTTTGGGACCTTTCCGATCAATTTTTTTTTTAGCAAAATGAGTTTTAGATTCCTGGGAGCCCACTGATTCAACAACCATAAAATTTAGCCTTACTCTATTTTTTTCTATTTGGAGGCCTGTAATGGGATATTTTGACTGCACTATCTTGGCGGAATTTGGCCGAAATTTGGCAGAATTTCGGACTATGTATGAAATTTCTCTTCCAAAGAAAAGTGTTCCGTCTGGAATCCGTTTTGTCATATGGAAACAGTCTCTTTGGTCACTGCATTAATTCCATAGCCAATTAAGTACATATTCGTAAAATTCCTCTTCGGCTTCAGGCTCCTTCGAACTACATTACGCAAACTTTTTTCGACTCTTTTTTATAAGCCTGGTGTCAAGGCTAGCTTTCCAACTAATGTTGGAAGCAATATTTCGAACTAACCACTTTCACTTATATACAGTGCAAATTACTACAAGGGTACGAATCTAAATTGACAGTAAAATTTACTATTATTCACGTCTATGCGCGTTTATAAATATTTTTTATTTAGAATATAAAAGAGAGATTCCATTGTCAACGGTTATTTTCCATTAACAATGGACTCTTTCAAAAATGTTCACCATATATTGGCATACACTGTATGCACTGTATATAAGTGAAAGTGGTTAGTTCGAAATATTGCTTCCAACATTAGTTGGAAAGCTAGCCTTGACACCAGAGCCGACATTCTGTAAGGCGACAGTTGACTGGCGACAGTCATTTTCGTCATTTTGGGATCATCTAAGGCGACAGTCGCCCAATGTATTTTATATGGCTGTCACTTTCAAGGCGACAGTCACTTTCATGAAAAATTCACGAAAAGTTTAATACGAACTCTTGTTGAAACATCAATACTGTTGCAATACAGCAATAGGACACTGTGGAACCAATAATTAACACCAAAACTTTTCTTTAAAATGTAAATTTCCTTCAAATAAGCAAAGCGACAGTGCAATGAAAGTGATAGGTATCACCCTTTGGAATCATGTAAAGATATCACTTTGTTTGGCGACAGAAAACAAATCGGACATTGTGTAGCCCACTGTAATGGCGATACGATAAACGTCATTTGTCAGCTGACACTCTTTTCGCTAATGTCATTTCGCCGGTCTTTTGTTTATTTTGTGTTTTATTAAATTGGAAATCTTCGCGTAGAATAGCGTACATACGTGTGTGACTAGGAATGTTTGCCCTCATCTTCAGCACCACCTTTCAAGCAATCCACAAGATGGTCGGCCGATGGCTGGGCTGTCGTCTGTCGACCGTGTAGTTGTCAAACAATTTGCGGGAAGTGAATGTGGGTGCACGAAATTGTTTGCGCGTGTGAATTATTGTGTTTCACATAGTGATTTGTTAGAAATTCAATAAATCAGTGTGAACCGTACTCCGGCGAAATGGTTTTAATTAAAAAAAAGGTGCTAAATAAGTTTTCTTTTCCAGAATTTGAGATGTATTGTTGTCGGGTGCTCCAGCGGTGAACGTAAATACAATAAGTGTATCTTTTCATTGGTAATCGCGTGTGTACCTATAGTTTAGTAGTGATATTTGAATTTCGGTTTCAAAAATATAGTTTATCGCGGTTTTAAATCATGTTTTCTGTAAAACAAGTGCGCGAGTGTTGTGGCTGACAGCTTATGGCGACTAGGCGAGTTTCGTTCGTAAGCATTCGCACCTCATTCGTTAACGTTCTGTGTTAAGCCGTATTGCTACAATTTATAGTATTTGTTGTGTTTTGAAAAGGCACATCGTCTTAATTCCGCCGAAGCCGGTCCCAAGCCCGGTTATTAAAGGAAGAGGGAGGCGATTGATATAAATAATAATATACTATATGCATAAGTATATTTCCCTTGTAGGAAATTTATGTAATGGTGAACAACTTCCATACAAATTTCACAGGAGATGTTCTATATATACAAGCAAGAATTTCGATTTATTAATTAAATTATAGTATGTGTTTTTGTGATTGTGTTATAAAAACCTAGACAAAATTCCCCTTCAGTGTCACACAAAGACTTTATCTTCAACCACTCGAAGATGTTACCATGTGCGGTCACAAATGCTGTCAGGATTTTGCTTTGACATAAGTACTCTATTTTAGTCCCGAGCAACGGCGCAACGGCGGTCAGCAGAATATGGTATAGGAATACTATGTCAGCATGACATGTGACATGGTTTGCCGGTTGGTAGTGGTAGTTCCCTGGAGGAACCTATAATGCTTGAAACACTAGAGGAGGAAATATTTGAGCCGGGACTATCTGCAGGCAGCAATATTACAATTAACACGGAGGGTAATCCCCGGCCGGCGGCGTTCAACACAAAAACAGTCAAAAGATCCACTATTGTTGCGGCAAACAAAATCGATGGAGGAATTTCAAAAGAAATTATTGCTAGTGTTAAAAGAAAAAAATCAACTATTAATGGAGCAAATTAGTCTCTTAAAAGAAAGTAATGAATTAAAAAAAATGCAACTAGACATTTCATTCCTATTTCATTCCTAAGACTATTTTGTGATATAACAATTATTTTTTTTCTTTTAATGCAGCAATAATTTTTCTTTCATTCTATTTTTTCTGTATAAGAGCTCCATTATACAGTCATATTTCTATAAGTCCATCTAGATTGATCGCCAAATGATTGCACGTACAACCAACTGGCAGTTGTCATTGCATCCAAACTGATTGCCATTAGGGTGTACGTCCAGTTTTGATATTCAACATGACAGCTCAACCAACCGCTTGTCAAATTCAAAGTGACAATTTTGCTACTTTTGTTCATTTTTTTTGTGTGAAATTGAATAATTCTTGAATAACCGTGTAATAATTCAAAAGCGCAGAGTCCGATGTTGATAATTAAATTGAAAAAAATCACCAAAATGAAATTTTGGTTATGTCATTTTCTGTCTCCATTTGGTTGCTAGTGTAGATGCTAAGTAGGAACCGTAGCAACTGTTGGTGATGCTTAATTGATTTCGTTTGAACCGAATGAATTGAGTAGGCTTAAGGATATGACATGATATGCACATGATAATAGAAATATGACTGTGTAATGGAACCCTAAAAAAAACACAATTTACTTTTCACTGACTGCTGCCTAGAATCCTCATGTCACATTCTTATGTATGTATATGTTTGATATTTATAATAGTTTATGATTTTTTTATGTTTGTTGTTGTTAAAAAAAATATATTTTATTTAATACAAAGTGGCCCGAAACTACCGAACTGTCTCAGGCATTTGAAAATTTAAAAAAATCTTTTTCTCCCACGACTTAAACCACAATATTTCCAAACTTGGACAAACTAAAAGTATATACATATTACCTATACATGTACCAAAATATTAAGTTCTTCTACCATCCCGAATTTTCACTATTATTTCAATGTCACCATTTTGATGATTCATACACAATACCAATATTTAAATTGAGAATATTTGACTATTTATAAGTCCATTTCTGATATTTTGACGGAATTTCCTTTGAAAGCGACAGTAACGATGCTGTCGCCAGAAACTCATCGCTATTGGCGACAGTCATGGGCGATTATCGCCTTAGATAATCCCTAAGAAATTGCGAATGTCGCCTGTTGACCACCAGTCGCAAGCTGTCTCTTTCATACACACATAACATATCATTACTACAGTGGGCTACATTATCGCCTATCACCTTACATGATTCCAAATGGCGAAACGATCACTTTCGATTATTGCCATTGGCGATGGCGATAATCCCCTTACAGAATTCACACTCAGGCTTATAAAAAAGAGTCGAGCTACCTCCCCAATAGACGAAATGGTAGCTCCTGATGAGTAGTCTATTGGGGTACGAAACTCTTGGGTGTATGCCAATATATGGTGAACTCCTTGAGTTTCGCCTTAAATCAAGGATCAAGGGTCAACGATCCCCCAGTCTTGCCAATGTTTTTCCTATGTAGCTGCTCTCGGGTATCCCCACACCAAAACTTTATGCAACAAATTAGCCCCGTACTCTGTGCCCCCCCTTTGAGAATTTTCTAAATACGCCACTGTCTTCAGGTCTACAAGTTAGTTTAATTATGAGTCACAATTTATTTGTATATTTCATAGGTTTACCTCTGTAGTTTTGTTATATTATATCTTTTCTCTAATTATCACAGTTTGCAAAGTAAAACTTAGAGGTGATTCACATTATGGACAGGATTTACTAAAACCACTAAATTAATTGAGTCAACACCCGCCTACTAGATTAAATCATGTGTCATTAAATTCAAAATACATCGTAGAATGTACTTGCATTATTCAAATTGCAGTACAATATGGTACACCTGTTAACTAAATCTAGGATTTAGTAAATCCTGTCGATAGTCTGAATCGCCCCTTATTTTCTATTAAACAAATCACTTGTCATATTGCACTGTGTAAATGTTATGGCGGTTTTTTGATTATTGACATCGACATTGCTATTTTTGGTAATGCCATATTTAAGTTTTCTACTGTCACCAGTCGGTTATTTATTCAGTTAATTATATGGTTATATAGTGTTAGTTGTTTCTCCATTTCTGTTTTTGTATTTAGAGAGTTTTTTATATATTTATTAATATATAATGCTTCTTTTATTCTGAGTTTATTTTCATAGTTTTCTTTATCAATTATTTTAACATTTTCAAAATCTAATTTGTGTTCAAGCTGGTGTTTTACTAGCTGACGACCCGTGAATGAATTTCGAAAGCGAGTAGGGTGCGAGGTAACGAGGTAGGTCATCATGTATGTAAGAAGCAGTTGGATAATAAACGGAAAAAGTAAAACATCAAACTTATCTTTCAATTATCATTATTCAACATTTGGCGCAGCCGGTAGTTCTCCTCATCTTAGCAACACACGAAACTGAAAGGATTGTTTCGGCGGAATACAATCTCATCTTAGCAACATACGAAAATCCAAGGATTGTTTCGGCGGAAGAGGAACTACGAATTTAGAACCTCTCTGTGAATCGATGATCGCAACATCGCAGACGACACAGCGAGTGTCGCGTGTTACTAATTCTTACAAATCTTTGCTTAACTAAAGATTCTCTTTCTTTTTGTTTGTATAAAGGCTTAAATCTTCACGAATTACAAGGAAAAACCTATAAACAGCATTACGAGAACAATTATCCGAGGAACGACCTTCCGAAAGATTTGAAGCGTAACTATCTATAATACGCCCAGAATACGCACCGCACTTCTTCAATTCCGGACATCGATTTTGCATCCTTCATCAAGTTCATCTGGACTGTTATACACCGCAACTTCCGCATCCGGGCATCCCTCATCGAGTTCATCTGGACTGTTATATGAACTCGAAATCAGCTTCCAAGGAGAAGACTTGTCCAGAACAACAGGACCTGGAGTCATTTTTGCATCTACGAAGCAGGAAAATTACAAGATCGGTGAGTCCAACTCCTTTCATTAATATTGTGAGTGAGGTGAAGGAAAGTGGCGAAATAAATGAAGAAATTTTAAAGAAGATTGATCGGCAAGTTAAAATTAGATCTAAACAAAGACAGTGCACTTTAAAAAACATCAAACGTGAAACTGATCTTTTTCGCTCCCAAATACGCGAGTTTGCGAGTTTTCAACACCCTAGTTTCGAGGTAATTCGTTTTACAAATAACGATAAATTAAGCGAAAGTAGTTTAAGGTGGCGTTTTATAAGTTTCGACAGTGAAACAGCAAATTCGGATTCCATCAGTGAAATGTTTTGACAGAGAATTCCGAATCAAGTGCTGTTGGCAGTGCTGTAGCTAATAACATGTGCAACTTCCAGAAAATCGCAAAATTAACCGCGCAATTAGTACCAATTTTTCGGGAGAACGGCATCCCAAGATTGTAATCGAGTTACAAACCTTTTTAGGTTGCTGTGCGCAAGTGTGATAGTTGAAATAGATTGGATGCGTCAGCATCAGCATCGGCAGAGGCATCGGCATCAGCAGAAAAATTTCAATTTAGAACACACGCATTTGCCTTTGATGACCCATAGTTGAAATAGATTACACGCGTGAGCAGCAGCATCGGCAGAATTTCATAGCTGACAAATATGCTGAATTCCAAGTCAGCAAGGTAAAATGCATTGGGCTTGACGTTTCGCGATGCTGATGCTTCTGCTGACGCGTCTAATCTATTTCAAGCACCACATTGACAGCAGCGGCAGAAGCATTTTTCTGCTTCTGCCGCTGCTGTCATTGTGGGTCATCAAAGGCAAATGCGTGTGTTCTAAATTGAATTTTTCTGCTGATGCCGATGCCTCTGCCGATGCTAATGCTGACGCGGGATATCTAATTCAACCATTAGAGTGCCTTGAAAGTGAGGAAAAGCTAGTCTTCATGAAGTTGGTTCCGACTCGCCTTCGAGGTGAGGTAGGCTTACCAACTGTATACAAGTAGTGTAATAAAAAGCTTCAAGGAGCTTCAGGAACTTTTGTATAACACTTACTTACCCAGGGAAACCTATCAGGAACTAATTAATAAATTAATAACATGCAAACAGATTGCAAGTGAGAATTTGATTTCATTTGTAACAAGAGTTAGGAATTTACTTGCACAGTGTAAAGAAGCTGCGTGCATAAAATATGGTGATGTGTCAAAACAAAATTTCAAAGCAATTAGAAGATTTCGCAATAACTTCTGTGAAAGGTGGAGCGAGCAGTCCACATTTAAGCGCGTATCTTCTGACGCTCAAAGATGTAAAATTGGAAGAACTGGTAAAAGAAGCGCTCGATATGGAAAGGCTGCAACAAGGAGCAGCATACTTTCAACAGACACATGATTTCCTTAATCAGCCAGTGTTGCCTCCGAATCTCAATAATATTAGCACGAGCAACTTTGCGAACTCACCTCATTATTACACGCCTAATTTTACGTCAAGTGTCTTTACAAACCCGCCTCAATTTTCGAATTGTTCTCCCAATTATAGTACTAGTAGCTCATCTCAGTTTTCGAATTTTTCTTCACAATTACCAAACAATTTTTCTGTTCAATATCCAATAGACAATCAACCACATTTCCATTCTTATCAATCGGGTTTATCAAAAATTGAAAATATTGGTCTTAATCAGCCCCGTCGCTCTAGTGATTTGCTATATAAAACAAAGTGCAGTTTTTGCAGCTACATGGGACATACTTACGATGAATGCATAAAAAGGAAAAATACTCCTTTCTGCAATCGCTGAAAAAAATATGGACATGATGCGCGTAACTGTGATAAACCGAATGTCAGCCAATCAAATTTGAGTAGTCGTCAAGTGAATATGATAAGAAGTACTTGCGATTTTTGCGGCCGAAAAGGGCATCTGGCAGACAACTGTATGCAGGGCCGAATTTCCCATATGGGCAACCCGGGCAGCTGCCCGGGGCGGCAGATTTCAAGGGGCGGCAAATTTTTGAAACTTTCTTTCTCACGCAAATATTAGCATTCACAACTCGAACGAAAGTGGAGAATTGGAGATATCACAGTGAAAATTGTATTTGTCTCTTTTCTTTCTATACTACTTTGTCTTATCTTATGATGACATATCCTGCATCAACAATTTCTGCATCGTGCGTATTCCGCTAACTGTCGGTGATTCGAACCTAAAATCAGCTCGTATAAATCCAAGCAATTTAATATTTGATTCTTCCTATTCATCGCTCGCACGAAAATAAATGTAAGGACATTATATTCGCACGATAAAAACTGAATACCTAGATGCAAGCTATTCTTGCCTCGCGCGAGTTTTTTGAAAGGTTTAGGTAAGTACTATGTTTACCGAGCAAAAAACTTGCATTTATGTCACCCGTGAAAAATGGGCCGCTATGAATTGCCCCTTTTCTTAAATAAATTTTTATTAAATAAATAGGCACTCGCGGCCTGATTGATATTGTAAAATAAAGTGCAACTGCAACTGAAGTGACTACCATCAAGCGAATTGCATTTCACGATCATCAAAATTTTGAGAATTTATGCATGGATTTCACGTGAACTTATGATGTTATTACATCTTTTATATATAGACTTGCGCGAATAAACGAATTGATAACTATACTCAAAAGATAAAATTCCACAGAAAAATTAGCGCCCAATCAATTTTGTTGAATAACATGAATGAGTGCTTACATTTTTTTAAGATTATCGGCCCAAACACCGAAAAAAAACTCTCAAAATTGGACCCTAGGTTTATTGCAATAGACAAAGAAATGCGTAAAAATGCTATTAGATTGATTACTCCATAGCCTCAAATAAGATCAAAGTGTCCCTTACGTAAAATTTGAGTTTCTGGGGAAAAACACAGAACACGAAAGCCCCTTTTTTGTGGTATAAAGTTCTCCCGGCAAATATGACGCCAATGGCTAATTTTATTTATTGGGGCTATTCATTCATGATTTCCAAAACGATGCACAATGAAAAAACCACCTTCGAAAGTAAAAAGAAATTTAGAACACATTCTGAAAGCATTCTGAGGGAAATGTGCGACCGAATCGAATCAATATCAATAAAGTTTTCACGAATCCCTCCCTAGAGCCAACATATTTTGTAAAAAAAAAAAACGAGACAGAGGCTAATTTCGGGCGCGGTCAAAATTTGGATACCCTTCACTTTCTTTCGGGCTAATAGTTTTCCGATTCCGTCCAAATCAATTCATATAACTTGATTTTGAATCTAAGAAACTTGTTTTTAAATACATTTTTTGGTTTCAATAGAAGCACATTTACACGTTAGGTTTGTTTGGAAATTGTACAGAAAGAAAACGGTTTTCCTTGAATCAAATTTGGGGGCTGGGATTGAATGTAACTCCACCAAATTGGGGGCTGGGTTTATATGGGAGACCCATGTCGCCTTGCCTAAAATTTTTACATATATGTAATTTGTGGCATCAATGGAAATATACATATACATGTGTGAGGTAGATTGGAATTATTGCACAAACAAAAAAGTTTTTCTAAGAAGAACTTAATTTTTAATTTGGGGTGTGGTTTGTATTTGTATAAAAGCCCTATAACCCAATGGTCTGATTCCATCCATTTTTACATATGTACGTTTTGTGGCGTCAATATCTTCAATGTCTAAAGTTTGGTTGAAATCGCTGCACAAATAAATAATAGTTCTTAGAGGAACTTAATTTGGGGGGTTTAGTTTGTGTGGCAGACCGATGACCCCATGGTCTGATTCCATAATATTTTTTACGCATGTTTTGTTGCATCAATAGAAACACGTTTGTGTGAAGTGTGGTTGAAATTGGTACACAAGTACACAAATAAAAAAGTTTTTTCATAGAAGAACCTAATTGGGTGGGGGGGGGGGGTTGTGTTTGTATGGCAGCCCCCATTGTCCGATTTCAGCGATACAAACATATGGTCAGAGATGCTTCCTTCAATGGGTGAGGTTACAAAACGAAACAGTTGCGTATGTTCCGCAAACGTGTGTGTCGTTCTAGTGGCCATATTTTACGGATCAGAAAAACTCCGGTTCTTTTCGTTTGCAAGGCAAACTAACCAAAAGAACCAGAGATTATTTGTGATCCGCAAAATGGCAGTTAGGGGATCAGAACGGCAAACATGTTTGTGGAACATACGCAACTGTTTTATTTCATAACTTCAACGAATGCGTTACAAACTTCTTGACAAAGTTAATATACCCAGGGGTATGAAAATATAAAATTTGCATAATCATAGGTATACACCGGCTAACGTTTTACCTACAATGAGTACTATTACTACTACTACTATACTATTGTACTGTTTCAAGGTCGCCACTGGTTAGGTGAAGGGCGGCAATATATCTACTGCCCAGGGGCGCCATAGAGGCTAAATCCGGGCCTGACTGTATGTTCAGAAAAAAATGGGAACAGTCTGGTCTCCAAAGTTCAGGAAACGAACAAAGGCTGTCTTAAAACTCCCCGAGACAGCAAGAAAATTAAGCCTTACTAATTTTAATGGGAACATTAACAGTAAAAAAACGAAAACATAAATAATTGTAAATCACCAATTGTTGAGTTGCCTCTAAATATTGCATCCAGCCCAACAGTTAAAATGATGATAGATACAGGAGCTGAAGTTAGTCTTCTGAAAAACAAGGTAATAGCTGATGGCACTCTAATCAAAGCACCATCTACAACACTTAGCACCGCCTTTGGCAAAGGGGAAACGCTTGGCAGTTGTAGAGGAATATTCACTCTAGATCAGTACTTCCCAACCGGTGGGGCGCCCCCCCCCCCCCCTAGTGGGGCGTGACGATCGGCAAAGGGGGCGTGGGCTAAACTCGAGTGTTTATGTGATGGATTATATTACAACGGCCATGAGCTAGTAAAATTCTTCAAAACACGAGCAAAATTTCTAAATCGCTGCAACCACAATAGGTGTGTTTTTTTAGTTATCCCGTGTAGGTTTGGGTTTTTATATGGAGTTTCGTTACCCAAACCTGCACGGGATAACCAAAAAAAACACACCTAATATATTAGTGAGAAGCCTCTGTCCAAAGTCTGTTTGATGATGATCGCTGAAATTGTTTTAGGAATAGAGACCGAGGGAAAAACCTAGAGTGCACTACCTGTTAACCTTGAATGAAATTGAAATGATGCTTCATAAAATACATGTAGTCACTCAATGATTTAAATTTTGCTTGTTGACGCACCGCTGAGCCAAAAAATGAACCTCGCCCGGGAAAATGAGTGTTTGGTCTAAAACCGGATCTTCAGGCAACATTTTAGTGAGAAGCCTCTGTCCAAAGTCTGTTTGATGATGATCGCTGAAATTGTTTTAGGAATAGAGACCGAGGGAAAAACCTGGAGTGCACTACCTGTTAACCTTGAATGAAATTGAAATGATGCTTCATAAAATACATGTAGTCACTCAATGATTTTAATTTTGCTTGTTGACGCACCGCTGAGCCAAAAAATGAACCTCGCCCGGGAAAATGAGTGTTTGGTCTAAAACCGGATCTTCAGGCAACATTTTCAGAGCGCAATAACCGCGATCATACGGCCTCAATTCCTGACCCAATGTAGTAAGAATAGGGCCAAATCTAGCTCTCCGGCAATATCCAATTCAGCTGTGGTATCAGTAAAACTCAAACGTTGCCATGGTGTGACGAATCACGCGCTCACTGAAGCCTTGTTATATAGTTTAATTGTGGAATCAATTTAATATTCAAATGAGCTAAATGTAAGCTTTGGAACTGCTCATAAATTTACATTGCGAAAATAGTATTCAACCTGATCTGATTAGTCAAACATCTTTATGAGATTTTTCCAATGATACAAATGTTTCTTATTATTTGTCAATGTGGCGAATTCTTAACAAAAGAAAAAGAATGAGCTGAAAATGCCTTCTTCCGTTTTTGAGCAAAATTTTCGTTGGGGGGGGGGGGGCATATTCTGCTAACCTTCTAAGGGGGCATGTACTGAAAAAGGTTGGGAACCCCGTCTAGACAGCTGCTTTGACTGTGATTTCCAAGTAGTAGGTAACGAAGTTTCAATCCCGGAGGATGGGTTAATAGGCAATGACTTTTTACCAAAGTATTGTTGTATTGATGGTCCAAAAAGTCAGCTAAGGTTTTGCGCAGGACAAGGCGGACGTTGTTATACCATTTTGCGAATCGACAGAAAGCAACCAATTTAAACTAAGTATGGCGGAATTAGGAAAATCGTCAAAGCCAAAAGGGGTAAGAATACAAAGGGTTAATTTTAAAAATCCGATTCAAATACCACCAAGATGCAAAATGGCGATCAGCATTCCCTTAAACTTAAACGAAGATTCGGTGTGTCTTGCAAGTGAAATTAAAGATCAAGTCTATTTGGCAAGTGCAGTGCTAATGTCTCACAATGGTTATACAACTATTGGCGTGTTAAATGCAAATGACAAAAACGTTAAATTGCATAAGCTCGCTCTTGAACTTCTTCCACATAAAGAATTTGAAATATACTTTTTGACTTCCACAGGAAATTGGTTAAATGAAAAGCAAAATGCGCAAGTGGAAGCAACTACTACTTCAAATTCCCTAACTCAAAAGAAATCCTGTTTTCATTTTTACACCGAAGGTGAAGGCTGCTATAATAGAATTCAAAGACTAGTAAAAGAAATACGTTTAGAGCCAACGAAAAGGCGTCAATCCTTGAAATATGTCGTAAATTTAACGATATATTTTACCTCGAAGGTGACAAAATGACTTTCACCAAGGCTCTTAAGCACTGCATTCCCACTTTTGAAAACACGGCTCCCATAAACCAAAAAAATTATAAGCTCCCAGAAGCCCACAAAAACATAATCCAGTCCCACGTAGCGGGAATGTTAGAGAATGACATAATAGCACCAAGTAAGAGCCCGTGGAACTCCCAACTTCTCGTAGTCCCAAAAAAAACCAGGAGCAGATGGCGAAAAGCGCTGGCGAGTGGTTATTGATTTTCGCAAACTCAATGATAAAACCATCGGTGATGCATTCCCTCTTCCCCGTATCGAGGATATTCTTGACCAACTAGGAAATTTACGATATTTTACTACAATCGACTTGGCTAGTGGCTATCACCAAGTTTTGATAGATCTTAAAGATGCACCTAAAACTGCATTCAGTACTGTTCACGGTCATTTCGAATTCAAGCCGATGCCTTTTGGGCTTAAGGGAGCTATCGCGACTTTTCAACGTCTAATGAACTATGTCCTTACAGGTTTACAAGGCTTGGAATGTTTTGTATACTTAGACGACATAGTCATCCACGGTAAAAATTTACAAGATCATAACAGGAAACTTGAGCAAGTACTAGGTACACGGAGAGAAATTTCCGTAGTCAATTTTACTAAAACGAGTAATAACATTTATTAAATTTTGAATAATTAATATTCATTACAGAACTAATAATATTTTATCCGTTTACTACAAAATGCGATGAAATTGACATATCGCCTGCTAATACACTTTTTATTACGATGTAATTAAAAAAGTTACTACACCATATTTCGGTAGAATTTCATTGTAAATGCAATAAATTTTCACCTGAAATCTAGTTTCCTACAAATTTCGTAGAAGTCAAATGTCAAAGGAATAATATTTTGTATGAAAAAATCAGAGATATATCATATCGTTGTGAAATTTTGTTTGAAGTACTTCCGTTCAATCCAAAACCATCTACATATACAGCCATAGGAACCAAGGTTGTTTGATTGTGTGCGTAGACTTTCGGTACGTAGTTGGCTTTGACTTTCATGCACGTTTGACAATTCCACCATGGGAGAGCGCAGCCACATAACTAACAGAATTGTGAGCATGTGAGAGAATTACTATGAGAGAATCTGACTGCTTTTGTCATTTTCACTTTCGAATTGGCGGTGAAGTTAAAAGGTACGTTTGTTAGAAAATATTTTCATTCTACATTTGAATAAAATTTTGTGTTTTACAGATCATCAACATTGGATAGCGCACTCCAGCTGGCGAACGTGATGGCGGAGTCCCGGCGACGGCCTCACGAATAATTTGGGAATGAATACATCACACTCGACCGCGAAAGGAACCACTTAAATGTGGTCGAACGTGATGGCAGAATCCCGGCAACGGGCGCCACGAATAATTGCATACAAAAACACAAAACACAAGTCAATAACCGGCAAACACTTATTTATCCAAATTTACATGAAACGAAAATTTAAATATTATCTTTTACTTTAAACTCACTACTATTTTAATACCCGAACAATTGCATGATTTCTTTAAAATAAATATAACACAATTCGATGCGGTGACATTCGCGCACTCTCAATTTTTCTCTCGCGCAGATGGATGTAAACAACGCGGGTATCCATCATCTAAAAACTTAATTTTTCGGCGCTAATTAACGATATCGATAAAATTTTTATTATATAACTTGGAACACATGTTATGCCACAACATATTCGAATTTCACTCCCGAAAACACATATTATCCCGTATTTTTCGCGTAGAAAAGGACGACCGACCGCATTCCGTAAATGTAAATTTTTCGACTGACTCTGGCCTCTCGTGCTCTATACGTGTATAAGTTTTCGTTGTACAGCCAGGCTGTATATGTAGACGGCTTTGGTTCAATCCTTCGTGGTAAGGTAATTAATATTTATAATAGTGTGTTTATTTTTTACTAAAATTATTTTATTTTTACAGAGGAAGCGCTGAATTCAGTAGCGAAGCAAAGAAAGAAAATTTATTGTGAAAGCTCTATGCAATATTCCGAATGTATTAAATATATATGTATGTATGTAAGTACATAATGTAATCAATGAAAAGATAATTCATATAAATCCATATAAAACCCGAGTTTTCAGCATCTGGATTACCTCAAAAACTGCATTTCCAAATTACTATATGATGTGTATAATATAACGTGTATAATAACGCCATGATTTAATTATAATTGATTAATTTTTGTTCTTCGTTTCGTCTCCTAAACAAAGCGGAACAGAGGTACTCCACCACCGAAAAGGAGTTTCTTGCCATTTTATGGGCAGTAAGAAACTTTCGAAGTTACCTTTTGGGGCGGAAGTTCGTTGTTTTTACCGATCATCAACCGTTGAAGGGTATCTACAAGTCGAAAGATACAGGTTCACGACTTCTGCGGTTTCAACTGAAACTGGCCGAATTTTATTTCGACATTGATTATAAACCCGGAAGATCCAATACGAATGCGGATGCTTTAAGCCGTATGGTGCCAGAATGTGAAGAAACCTCTACTTCAAAATTTGATAATGTCAATGCCATAGATAGTAAAAATCCTATTGAAACAAAATGTTTAGTCTTAACACGAGCACAAGCTAAGAATGATGAAGAAAATAAAATACGCGAAAGTGTACCGGAGAATTCTGATACAAGTGACGAAGATACTGATAGTATGGTTGATGATGAAGTTGCCCTGTGGCATGGGTCGCGAATAATGCCACCGCCTTTCCCGGCGTGTCGTAGAAGGCGACTAAAAAGGGACCTAATCCAAGGTGGATCAGCATGCGCCGAGGGATGCATGGTCAAGAGGATGCTTGGCCGCTAGTATGCGAAGGTCGCAGGCAACCATGACATCTGAAGCCTGAGGCACGTTTTAACATCAACAAGACCCCCCATAGGTTAGTATGTGTGTGTATGGGTTGCCGCGTCTGGAGATAGCCGGCGGACGTAAAAGGAAAGTCCATAAATTTACTTATTTCCACACACTAGTGCCAAAAACACAACCTTTCTCCAAAAGGTGTTAAAGAATGGAAGGCCTTATGGAAATTGACGCATATACAAGCACTACCCGGCTGGGCACTACTTCTGCTATGCGGTTGAGTGATCCCGGGGCGAACCTAGTTCGCGCCAGAGCTCGACGGTTTCCGGGGGCGAGCAATATAAGGCAGTCCAATTACATTGTGGAGAAGCTGAGGGTTGCAAGCTGGAATGTCAGTTCCATGACGTCAAAGAGCGAGGAGATTGAAAATATCATGAAGCGGAGAGGGATAGACATTATATGCGTGCAAGAGACAAAGTGGCGAAATACCCATATCGACAGAGCCCGGTTTCTTACGAATTCCATGAAGTACAAATTGTACTACTATGGAATTACAAACCAAAGAAACGTAGTTGGCATTATTCTGGCGTCGTCTTTACTTGGCAGTATAATAAGTGTCGCGAAGAGAAGTGACCGCTTGATCAGCATCAAATTGGTTATCTGCGGAAGGGTGTGGAACGTAATAAGTGCCTACGCTCCCCAAGTGGGACTGCCACCAGAAGAAAAAGAGGCATTTTGGAACGACGTTGACACCCTAATTCAGACCATTCCAGATGCCGAATTGGTGTTCTTGGGAGGAGATTTAAATGGCCATGTGGGTTAATCCAATTATGATTACGAGGATTGCCATGGTGGAAAGGGTAGCCCTTCAACGGTCAGAAATGACGAAGGTGAAGCTATTCTGACCATGTGCAGATCGCATGGTTTGGTCATCCTAAATACATGGTTTGTGAAAAACGAGAGACACCTAATCACCTACAGTAGTGGACACGGAGATAGGAAACACGAAACGCAGATCGATTACCACCTCTGTTTCGATTTTATGAGAAGGTGGGTAAGAGACTGCAAGGTGATCTTGGGTGAATCTGTCGTCAGCCAACATCGTTTGCTCCTGTCAGAATTTATTTTGAAAGCAGGAGGAGCAAGAAATAGAAGAACTCCCAAGCCTGTCGAAAAAATCAAGTGGCACAATCTCACAAACGACAACTTTGAACCTGTAGTAACTCCATTCATTGATAAAATGACGGAGTGGTTTCAAAACAACATAAACTGCACCGAGCACAGTCCAACACAAATGTGGAATAGTTTCGCTGAAATGTCAGTAGGTGAGGCGGAAAAGGCACTTGGAGTTTCGAAAGGTCCACCCACACGAAGAAAGAAACATGGTGGTGGAACACCGAAACTAAGGAAGCAGTGCAAGCCAAATCGAACGCATTTAAGGCATTTACGAAATGTGAGTCAAGCAGTGAAGCCGAACGGGTTCAACTTCGCGAAAATTATATGCAATGCCGGAAGAAAGTAAAGCGCTTGGTAGCTCAAGCAAAGGCCAAGGCAGCTGAGAAATTCTACCAAGAATTAGAAACTCAGACTGCGACCGAAGGACCGTCTTTGCGCGAGAGACCTAAGCACGACGCCAGGATATTTAGGGTCGCAGCCCAAAGGAGAAGGAACGCTCGGGAAATACAGGCGCCAAAGTACGTGGAGGACTCGCAAGGAATGTTGCTGATTGACGATACGGCAATTTGTAGCAGGATGCGAGAGTATTTTGACGAACTTCTAAATGAAGAATTTCCTCGAGCAGCTTTGAACAGCTGTTGTTGAGCCGAATACCACAAATATTGAAGATATCTCAGAGGAAGAGGTGATGGAGGCAATGCATCAGATGAATCGCGGAAAGGCAGTCGGCCCGGACAAAATCCCCGCGGAATTTTGGTTGAAAATGGAAAATGTCGGGCTTAGTTGGCTCACAGTTCTCTTCAACAAAATCAAAGGTGGGCAACCGATGCCTGATGCTTTCAGGGAAAGTTTTCTTCTTCCTTTCTATAAGAACAAGGGAGACTCACGCAATCTCAACAACTATAGGGCTATAAAGTTAACACCTCATACACTGAAGATCTACGAGCGAGTTGTCTGCAACCGATTGAGAAAGATTGTGCGGTTGAATGACAATCAATGCGGCTTTGTTGCAGGTCGATCTACAGTCGATGCGATTCAGTGCATTCGTATTGCGATGGAAAAGTATAGAGCAGCACGAAAGGACTTGTACTTTGTGTTCATCGATTTGGAGAAGGCATTCGATAGAGTACCTCGTGATCTGATATGGTTGGCCTTGAGAGCACTTAATGTCCCCGAGGCATACGTCGGGATGATACGAGACATGTATGATGGAGCTACGACTAAGGTTAGATGCACAGCCGGTGAATCAGAAGAATTTCCGGGGAATGTCGGAGTACACCAGGGCAGTGTAATGAGTCCGTTGCTCTTCAACATCATCATGTGCTACTTATTAACACGTGTCTCCGACGGCCTAGAAATATCTCTTCTTTTTGCTGATGATATAGTCCTCAGTAGCCCAAACATCGTTGCCTTGCAAGCTGCGCTTACAAAATGGTGTGACATTCTGGAGGAGCATGGACTGAGGGTAAGTATAACAAAGACTGAGTTCTTATGCTGCCAATTCTCAGACCCAAATGCACCGATACCTGAAATGTACGTCAAAGGAGAGCAGCTTAAGTCTTGTACCAAGTTCAAGTACCTTGGCTCGATGGTGAACAGCGGAGCTACATGCGATGATGACATCAAACATCGCACAAAGGTTGGGTGGATGAGGTGCCGAGAAAACTCTGGAGTTTTCTGCGATAAGAAAATGCCACTGAAGCTAAAGGGCAAGTTGTACAAAACGGTTGTACGTCCCGCACTCATGTATGGATCAGAATGCTGGACCATGTATGAAGGCTACGCGAAAGAAATGACAGCGACTGAAATGAAAATGTTACGCATGTCAGTTGGTGTAACGAAAAGGGACCACATCAAGAGTAGCTACATCCGAGGCAGCTTGTCCATAGACCAACAAATCACCGAAAGCTCGAAGACCGACGAATGGATTGGTATTGCCATGTTCAAAGGCGTCCGCCTGAGAACCCCGCAAAGAGAGCGATATCAATGGAAGTTCCACTTGATGGACCCAAGGCCAGAGGCAGACCGAAGAACACCTAGATGTGTCAAATGAAAAAGCAACAACAACGCATTGGTCTCGGCGATGACACGATCGAAGATAGAGCTGCCTGTAGAAATATGCTGTGAAATTATCGCCAAAACGGGCGATGTGCCTACACCGCAGGTCGAGCAACGCGGAACCATGGAGCGGTATAAAGAACGAGGCAAGGAAGAAGAAGAGTATGGTTGATGAAGAAGAGATTGGAACAGTTCCGGAGACAATAACAAAACCCGAGAAAGACAAATCATTTTACGTGATTATCACGACTCGCCATTTGGTGGCCACCAGGGAGTGATAAAAACATACAAAAGGATACGCAGGAAATATGCTTGGAAAGGTATGCTAAAAGATATTAAAGCTTACATAAAGAAGTGCCCTAAATGCCAGAAGTGTAAAGCAAGTAAGGAGTTCCGTATGCCGCTTAAAGTGACAGACACTCCTAAGAAGCCTTTTGATAAAGTGTTTTTGGATATAGTGGGACCCCTTAAAACAACTCATTCGGGAAATAGCTATATTCTTACGTTTCAAGATGACCTGACCAAATATGTCGACTGGTATCCTATATCGGGATTAGATGCAGAAATCGTAGCCAGAACTTTTTTCGAACAAATCATAGCCAGATATGGGATTCCCAAAAAGTTACTCACGGACCAGGGTAGTAATTTTATGAGTGAAGTCTTCCGGAATACATGTAAATTACTCAAAATTAAGAAGCTGAATACCTCAGCCTATCATCCTCAAACAAATGGTTCTTTGGAAAGATCCCATCACCCTCTAGGCGATTACTTGCGTTCAGTTACAGAAGGGAATCCTGAGACTTGGGATCAGTTTTTAAGAACTGCTGCTTTTGTAGCTAACACAAGTACTCATGAGGGCACCAAGCTAACACCAAAGGACTGCTTATTCAGTTTTTGTGCAAGTATTCCATCAACTGATTACTCTTTCGGATCCTGGAATGTACGCTCCCTGAATAGACCGGGGACCTTAAGGGCCCTCCTGGATCAGGTAGAACAATACAAGCTGAGCATAGTTGCAATCCAGGAAACTAAATGGCTCAAAAGCGAGATTAACGACCTCAATTCGCACACTATTTTTACGAGTGGTAAAGAGGAGGGCAACAAGGAGTTTGGAGTAGCTTTCATCGTGAATAAGCAGCTCAAGAACCACGTTATCGGCTTCAAACCCATCAACGAGCGGCTATGAGCGATCCGCATTAAGACCCGTTTCGCTAATCTCTGGCTCATTAATGCGCATGCCCCTACAGAAGTAAAAGAAGACGCGACTAAGGACGAGTTCCATAACGACCTAGAAACACTCTTCGACTCACTTCCATCAAACGACGTCAAGCTGCTGCTAGGAGACTTTAACGCCAAAGTCGGAAATGAAAGCTGGCATAGGGGAACTACTGGAGGTCATAGCCTCCACGACGAAAACAACAACAATGGTCAGCGACTTATCGACTTCGCGAGCGGCAGAAACTTGGTCATAAGCCCTACATGCTTCCCTCATCGACGAATCCATAAGCAGACCGGGAAGTCTCCAGATGAATACACCGTGAACCAGATCGACCACGTACTGATCAGCAAGAGATGGGCTTCTAATGTCCTAGATGTTCGATCCTATCGAGGAGCCAACTGCGACACCGATCACTATTTGGTGAAGACGACCTACAGGTGCAGAATCTCTTCGGTGCACCTAACGAGAATCAACCCTGCCAAGATCTTCGAGGTTGACAATTTGATTGATGATGCCACGGCGGTTGCGTATACTACAGCACTTGAGGAAAAACTGTCGCCCATGCTTGATAACATCAATAATCTAGGCATCCATGAGTTCTGGGAGGAGCTCAAAGACAGCATCAAGGGGGTCGCAGAAGAGGTCGTGGGCTATAAAGGCCGGCGCAGACGAGCGGAACTGCTGAAGCATGGTGGAACGTGCCTGACCAACGCTGTACATGTGCTACTGCTGAAAATATGGAACGACGAAGTAATCCCCGAAGATTGGCGCAAAAGCATAATCTGCCCAATCCACAAAAAGGGTGACAAGCTGAAGTGTGAGAATTACAGGGGCATATCATTAGTTTGTACGGCCTATAAGATATTATCGAAAATTCTTGAAAAGAGAATTAGTCCGTACGCAGAACGAATCATTGGCGAGTATCAAGGCGGCTTCAGACCTGGTCGCTCAACGACCGATCAGCTTTTCACAGTGAAGCTACTACTCCAAAAGTTCTGGGAATATAACATCGACGTATACCAAATCTTTGTCGACTTCAAGCAGGCATACGACAGTATCGATCGAAGTGTACTGTACAACATTATGCTGAATTTTGGTATACCGGCAAAGTTAGTGCGACTCACAAGGATGACGATGACTAATACCGTCTCGCAGGTCAAAGTGCAGAACCGACTCACTGACCTATTTGAAACTCGTACTGGACTCAAGCAGGGCAACGGGCTGGCGCCGACGCTCTTCAACCTGGCTTTGGAGTATGTAATTCGAGCTATGAATACGGACAGCAGCGGAACGCTACTCATCAAGTCGACTCAATTAGTAGCGTACGCCGACGATATCAACATCATGTCTCGAAGGTTGGGTGATGCAGAAAGCCTTCTGCATAACCTCAATAACGCCGCAAAGGAAGTTGGACTACATATCAACGAAAGCAAAACAAAGGCCATGATGCAATCGAAAACAAGGACGCCAGCAAACTCAAGCATCACAGTGGGGGACCTTAATATCGAGTATGTAGACAACTTCAACTATCTGGGTTATCAAAGGACGCCAACGAAACCGACGAAATTAAGCGACGGATACAACTAGCCAATAAGACATATTTCTCGGTCCTCCCTATAATTAATTCGAAACTTGCGCACAGGAACACGAAGCTCCGCGTGTACAAAACGATCATCCGACCAGTGCTATGTTATGGCTGCGAAACATGGACCCTTACCCAAGCCTCCGAAATTTTGCTAGACCGATTCGAACGAAAGGTCCTTCGGCGAATTTTCGGGGCCGTTCGCGAGCGAGACCAATGGCGTATCCGGTACAACCATGAGTTGTATCAATTGTACGATGAGCTGGAAGTATCGAAAATTGTGAAGCTTCAACGTCTGCAATGGGCGGGGCATGTACAACGGATGGACGACAATCGCATGCCAAAGAAAGTTATGAACGCACAACGAATTGACGGAGCGAGGTTGCGTGGATGACCGAGAGCTCGCTGGGAGAACTCCGTAGGTGAAGACGCCCACCAGCTGCTGGGCTTCCGAAACTGGAGGACAAGGTCACGTAACCGCGACAATTGGAGGTCAACGATTCAGGCGGCCAAGGCCCGACGTCGGGCTATCGAGCCACATTGATGATGATGAGGATCTTTTCGCAGCTAGATTTTCTTTTAAACCTCTCAAATACGGTCACTCCTATGTGTTCCCTGCTCAACATTATACATTCATCTTCAGAAATCAAATTTTTGTCCGATAATTCTTTAAGAAGGCTCTTAAGAGAGGTTATACGCTTTTGGAGACGACGAACTTTTTGTTGGAGAACTTTTTTACTGTTCATTTGTTTTTTCACGATGGTTTTCAATACTTTGTTATGGCGCTTTATTTTATTCGGAGATGTATCATTTGAAGAAGGTGAAGTCTGGAGTATCCTATTTAAAGGTGTCATTTTTTTCTGAAAAATATCAAGAAAATAATATATGTAGTAGTATCAAATTATCGATAATCTCAAATTCAATTCAATTATCGAGAGTTTTAATTGTCGAGCTTTTTTAAAAATATGTTGGAAATAAATTTCTATTTGTTGTTATATATTAGTATTTGAAATTTTTGGCCGCCGTCAGCTTGTTTGGAATTTCTTCTTTCAAAGCTCGAATAAACCTCTTTCAAATTATCCAATAAATTTACATTCCGGGAAGAAAAGGTACTTTCAGTACATGCCACAACGGTAAAAATGTTAGTGCTCTTCTCCAAATACAGACTTGCAAGATTTCTAAATTTCAATTTATAGAGCGGCAAACGAAAGTTGCTTCAAATTTAAAATTTAAATTTACCAAACCATGGAGTCAAAATATATAAAATTATAAAGCAATGAAAAATCGTTGCTGCTTTCAATTTATCCAGATTACAAAAATACATGGATTTCTTCGATTTATTTCATTTTATCAAGAGCTCTCAATGAAGGTTTGAAAATATCGAGCAATTCAATTTATCGAATTTGAAATCATCGCGAGTCGACTGTACATAGTATGCAATTTCAAACTACTCATAAAGTGCTTTTTAACTTACCTTTGGCTGGGGACACCTTTCTGGGCTTTTTCTTGAATGTTTGGCAGCCAGAAGCTGCACGATGGCAACTGAAAATATATAAAATATATAATAAAGAAATAAAGAAACATTTTCAGATGCTCAATATGAATAATAATTACCTCTTTTGAAATTGAAATGCTGGTATACATTTCCGGATGGCTTGGAGACTTTACCTACAAAAAAAAACATTATAAAAAGGTTTCAAGATAAATAAGTAATATTTTATTTAGAAACGCAAGATGAATTTTGCATGCATTTTCTTTGTCTAGCTTTCAGTAATTAACGCGGTCAGTTTAGGAGTTTGTTCTGCGTACTACCATATACAAATCATACAGTAGTACGTAGAACAAACTCCTGATGGGTCACTTTGTATGGGAGGTACCCTTAGTTTTTATCCGAATGAGCTGATTTTTGGTGGGTGGGGTCACTATGACCTCCGATCCCAACAAACCAAAATTTAGCACTCTGCTCCAATTTGGGGGGAGTTATGGATATGCCGTTTTGAAAAATTTAAATGGGGGGGATAATGGGGTTCCTTGACCGGAGCGGCTCAATGTTTACCTTAAAATGATCTTAAACTTATTGTGAATACTTGTACAAAATTTTACGGCTGAAATAGCATTCATTCAAAAGTTATGGAGCTTTTAAAAAAGGTCTAAAATGAAAATATTCTAATTTATGTTCTATTCTAACGCCGAAATATTCAATTAGACTCTAATGTGTTATATATCATTGCAAAGATAATTTTATGTAGTTTTTTTCGTCCTCAGACCATTTTTCTGTATCTCTTACCGTTTTTGAAATAATCGCAAAAAAACGAAAAATGCCCCCCTTTCCCCCTTTTTTTAAAGGTTGCGGCACTTTTTTTAGGGTGCAAAGTTCATATTCGGAATCAGCGCCCCATAATACATAAAGAAAGAGTGAGAAAAAAACTTCTGTATTTTTTTCACGGATTGGTACTAAATCGACACGATATTACTGAACTATTAGTTGTGAAGGGAAACTGGAAACCCAAGTTTCATATTTGTTAAATATTGGATTAGGTGTTATAGAAAATTATAACATGTTGTCTGGCAGTATTTTGGCCCTATTCGACCAAGGCAACATTTGTTGGCTTCAACATTTCGGCATGATGTTGCAAGCCAAAATGTTGAATAGCGCAATTTAACAACATTCATTCAGTCATTTATTCAAGACGGAATGCCAAATTTCGTAGCCGTCAGCCAAAGCGGCGACTTTTAAAAATGTTGTCTCAGTCGAATAGTACCTTAAGGCAAGATATTGTATTGTGTTACTTACCTGAAAAATGATACTTTTTCATCGGCATCTCTGAAGTATGCTGCACAACCTTTAACCACGCACTTCATATTGCAAAATGAATGGTCTTCACTCACGACCTGACAATGACAGACAACCTGTGAATAAGAACCAACGGTTTTACTTCTAATACTATTTCTACTCCTCAATCCGAAGTAACACGAATCTTAAATTCAAAGCGTAACTCCCCTCCGGAGTAGCTACTTTTTGTGCCGCCCCTGGAACGTTTTGTTAACCAGCTCGGTTTTAACAGTTTTTTGCCAATTTCTTAATTAAATTTTTGGTGGATTCAAATAATTATTTTTGCAAATGATAAGAAAGTTACTCTGGTTATCTTATAATTCAATAATCTTTCCCGAAATCAACAGTCGATCGCAAAAAAAAGCAAAAAAAGATTTTCACGCGCTCGTTTTTCACTAAATGATACACTCACAATCACTTTTTTTTTAATGAAACCCACCAATTATGGGAGTTTTTGATATCATTTGAAAATGTAAAGGATTAAGAAGATTTGTACGGCAAAATCATTCAAAAAGTTTTCACTACACACGGAAATTTGGATACAATTCGTGAGTCGACTGATTCGCTAGTATCTTTACATCATCGTTCTAAAACACTTATCACGAGAATTACAGATCATCAACCAATAAAAGAATCACTGAAAATTGGTCACTACATAATTATCTGTCGTTTCTGATTCATCAATTCTAAACTTTAAACAGTCGTTTTGTGAAAATTTCGTTTAAAATCACTTTTTGCATGTACTGAATAGAACACGACCACTTAAATTAGAAAAAAACTACCCCGGGCTTAGAAAAACCGCACTATTTGAATTGAAAATAACTTGCACAATCTTCAAATTACCTTTTCACTATATTTCCAATTAAAAACACTTCGTATGCTATCATCGCAATAAATGCGGCACACAGTGTGTACTTTTGGAGCCGGTTTCGACCAACAGTGCATGGCGCTCCGCATCTTCTCATCAGATGCCTCTTCTGATGCGGCGCGTCATGCACTGTTGCGAGAGGCATTACCGGACTCATCCAGGCATTGTGTCAAATCCTCTTATATAGGACCAAAAGTACACAATGACGTCGAATCATGTTTTGATGGAACACTTCGTAATTAACTCAAATTTCTCGAAATTGCAAAATTATACGTGCAAATTGTGCAAATTTACCAAAATAACAATGGTGGATAATGACATTTACATCGGGAAATCTTGCGCATGCGTGCGGCTAAAATGTGCGTGAAAGGTTGGGAAAAAGTATTGTTATATGGAGTTTGTTCTGATAATGTGAAAATTAACAGTCAATGGCGTGAAATAGAAGCAGTAATAACGTGTGGAAAGTGTTGCATTGCGATTGATAGTTTAATTTGTACACAATGAAATAGACGAATTTTACTACACTCGGCCGCAAAACTATCGACTCAACCTAAAAGCGTGTGCATTTGTACGTGTTTTTCGAAAAGTATAGCAGTTATCCATAAAAATCGTATGTCATTGAAAAGCTTAAGACCTCAGCTTTACGTTGGTACCATTTTAACCAATATTTGGTGAGCGCTTTTAAAATTGATGCTCTTTGAGCGAAATCGTAGCGAAAATGAGCAAATATGAAAATGGTTTTTGGTAAAGTTTTTTGCAAAAAAAACAAAAACTGTTGGAAAATAAGTTAAGCATTTATTATTTTAGTATTTGGTATTGCCTCCTCTTGCTGTAATGACAGCTTCCAGTCGATTCTGCATTAATCTGATCAAGTTGCTGTTGGTATCTAGAGGAATACCGGTCCACTCCTCTAATACGGCTGCCTTCAATTCTTCAGTGGACGAAGGGACTGGATTTCTGGCTCGGAATCTTCTGTTGAGTTCGTCCCATAAGTGTTCAATGGGATTAATGTCGGGACTGCGTGCAGGCCAGTTAAGTGACGACATATTGGCTTCATTCAAGAACTGTCGAGTGAGGCGCGATGCATGACACCGGGCATTGCCGTGCATCAAACTGAAGTTCTCGCCAATAAATGCTGCATAGGGCACAATGTGGACACGGAGAATATCGGTAACGTATCGCTCAGCTGTCAGCCCTCCTCCTCGGCCTCCTGTGGGCACGAATGCGAGATCCGTTTTTCCCTCCAAGGAAATGCCAGCCCACATCATACAGGAACCGCCGCCGTATGCAACCATTTCAATCAAACAGCACTGCGGAAATCGCTCAGTTGGACGCCTGTAGACTCGACATCTTCTGTCACTGCCATATAGACACATTCTCGACTCGTCAGTGAACAATACTGAGCTCCATTCCGTATCGCTCCAAATAAGATGATCTCGAGCAAATAAGAGGCGCGCTTGTCGGTGTCCTGCAGTCAATTTGGGGCCCCTGGCAGGCCGTCTTGGATTGATATTCGCTTTCCTTAATCGTCTCCTTACTGTGCAGACACTAACAGCTACTCCGCGAACACGCCTCAGGTTCCGCTGCGCAGCAACACCCGTGAGGAACCGATTTTGTAACGTACTTGTAACAATGAAACGGTCGTCTCTCTCTGAAGTGGATCGAGGGCGGCGCGTTCTTGGTCTCGAATTAAGTCTACCAGTCTCTCGAAATCTCCTGCTAACTCTCGAGACAGCAGACTGACTCATTCCAAGACGGCGAGCGACGCTTCGCTGACTATGATTTTCCGACAATAGGGCTACAACTTGTGCCGCCTGATCTGGCGTCGTATCCATTGATGACCAAACAGTGGTTAAAATTACTTCAGATGTAAGTTACCTAACTTTCCTGATGCAACTGATAATGAGAAACCGATTACGGGCGCTTTTATAGGGGTAGTTTACCTGACCTGACCTTTACCTGCAATTTAAATTTTTCTGGGTTTTTTGTTACAAGTGGCAATAATTTAAAAAGTGCGAAGAAAATATTGATGAAAAGGGTACTAACAGTTAGCTAAAGTTTCAAACTTTTAATCGACATACGACTTTTATGGATAACTCTCATTCTTTCCAAAAAAACACGTACAGATACACGCGCTTTCAGGTTGAGTCGATAGTTTTGCGGCCGAGTTTATTATGCTAAAAATATATTGTAGATGAGAACACTTTATTTCAATTCGATACTAAGAATTGCATGCGCTCAACCGTTTTCATTATGCTGATGGCAAAATGAGCGATGCTCTCTAAATTGTGTACGGATATAAGTTGATGTTAATGTATTGCGATGCTTCACCAGAGCTCATACAAGTTAGGTGCCATGTATACTCTGGTATATATTAACTCTATGGTATTCACGCACAAGTGAGCGGACTAAAATTTTAGCACAAAATCTACTTATATTTTCCTCCACCAGAAGGCACACGCAAATGAGCGGTGAATGCAATGTAACACTAATGTCAAACGTAACGAAACTTCATTTAAAAAAAAATGACAGGTGGATCAGCTGGCATTTTTTTATATGGAGTTTCGTTAATCGAAACTGTAACTGTAACTTCACACAGCCAAGATGGAGTAAAGATGGAGTAGCTATAATGATGAAACTTCATATAAAAACAACAACACAACATGGGACGAAAAATCTTGTCCATGGGCTCTCTCGTTCAGCGGTTCACGGTTCTATCACGTCAAATGCAACTAGTTTTGCCGCACACATCGACAAAATCTACTAGTTCAGCCACTTACATCAATACACACAACGACAAAGTCATCCGGTTCTGCTAGTTCTGTAGCACGTGCCAATTCTATATTGTCAAAGTCGGTAAACGCGGTGAACGATTCTCGCCGCGAATCTCGTTTGATTTAATTGGATTGCGCGAAATAGTTACGTTATACACTATAATATTACGTTGCTCGGGTAATTTGTGATTGTTAGGCGCTGTTTTGTGTCATAAAAGGCAAACGTAGTGTGTTATCGACGGTTTGTTTATGATTCACTTATCAATTAATGTACCGTTGTTTTCCTCTCCCATTAAACAAGCAAACTTGTCCCGTCTCATTTTACGTATGACATCTCCTTCCTTCATTCTCCCTGGAAGTAAGCCGTTCCATTAGTGGTATTCGACTGAAACGGACATTGATCCTGTCCAAGTCGAATGAAATCGGATCAAAATTTCCCAAATCGGTAACAGCTGACTATCGTGTCATCTGTCCCCAATGCGATATTCTGAATTACAAACTGCATTTGTAATTATTCACCGTTCGAGATACAATTAAAAGGAAAAGTCTCAAGAAATATTAAAATGATTAACTCTGAATAGAGTTTACAATCCAAAAATACTAAATAACAAAATGACATACGGGAAATTGTTCGCAGAGACATCTGGGGGATTAGTTTGGCAGATGATCCAAGTCATACCCTGGATCAATTTCTAGGATGATCATTTTGTATGGGATTTCCAATAAAACTAGAAAGGATCCAGTAAGTCGAAAAGGGCTATTATCTCCTTATTCCAATATAAAGTACACGACGACTGTCAGTACAAAGAAATTCGAATTGTAGTAGATGAAATATGCGAACACCCAACTAACAATTTCATCCCTATAATACTTCGTAAAATATTCTCTTCTAACGACAACAGGGGCACTTTACAGGGTATAAACACTGAATAATAGTCCAATAATGGCATCTGGCGCCGTTTCTTGATCCAATAGAACCTTATTGTAGCACTGAATTACGCTTCTAAAAAGACATACATCATGTGTTTTGTCATCATTTTCTGACATTTTCTCATGATTGCAAAAAAAAAGAGAAAAAAAAATTCCCGCAGCCATCGTCGAACCAGCGACTGTCGTACGTCAGTCCGCTGCCCTAACCACTCGGCCAACCACACATATAGTTAACATTGCTCGTAAACACTACAAGTGCTCAACACTTTTTTATCGACTCTTCTGCAATGCACCTTCTTCTTTATATGTCAATCAGTTGAAGTCGATTAAATCCACATATTCATCAATAAAATGCAGACATTTTCTGCGCTGAGATTATCTTCATTGATTCATAAGTTAACAAGGAGTGAGAAAATGTTGGTTTCATGCAATATTTCAATGAATTCAATTCAAGAAACGTGGTATTCCAGAGCACTTCATAAGTGTCAATTCTTTAAAAAATCACAAAGTTCATCTTTCTATAAAACTACGCTGAACAATTTATTGGATGATCACACGAATGTCACCCTATAAAAATGAAACCGACTGTGCTATAGAAGAATATATGCATGTTTGTGTGTTTATTTAGAGCCAATGATAAAGAAAATAGAAAAGGATAGAACATAATCGTGTATGTGACTGTACGTGTAGGTAACCGATTTTTTTTTCTTTTTTTTACAAAAAAATCAGCTGTTTCTACCTCAATGACAGTTCTAGTTGTCGTCGCCGCGTTGTGTGAGTAAACCAATTAGTGTCGGACTGTAATTTTTCGTTAAATAATCGGTAATTGTAAACAAATAGCTGATTTGACTCGTGTATATTAGTGTTTACTACCTCGCGTAGAAAAAATTATAAAATAAGTACGTTTTGTGCGTGATTTTTACAGAAATGGAGTCCGCGATGCAATGTTGCAAGAACAGGAAGATTTCCGGGCGTGAAGGAATATCTTTTTATAGATAACCATATGTATCATGGCCATTAAGAACCGTTTTTGAGTATACGTGAGAGATTTTAACAGAGCGTATATTCGGAAAGTGAAATTTTAGTGATTTAGTTTGTTGTGTTCATCGCCATTGTATCAATTCGTGCTGACCTTGAACGAAAGCATATGCTCACTTGACATTTTACCCATCGGCCAGTGGCGTATCACTAAACATTAAATACAGGGATAAACATTTGAAATTAGTGCATTCTGTTCGTGTATTTTTGTGTTTCAAAGTTTTATGTGCAATGTTAGTGTTGTTTATTTGGAAAAATAGTTAAAATTTTATTGTAATAATTGGTTTGTTGTGTTTTTATTTTTTTTGCTCAACGTTTCATCTATGTGGCATCTTCAGGGTTTTTTTCTGTTTCAAGTATATGTTGCTTACAAAAAAATAAGGTACGCTTTACGTTACAGTAAAAATGGATAAATTATTTAAAAAAGACAATTATCGTGAAGATGCTGCATAGGCGAAACGTTGGGCGAATAAAATAAAAATTCTATAAAAAAGAGTTTGTCTCTGATAATAGCAAGGCAAAATGTCACGCACAATGCATTGCTAAAAAAAATGCTGACGTACCGTAACTACGCCAAAGCCGGTCCCAAGCCCGGTTGAGAAAGGAGGGGGGGTAGATTTATGATCAAGGCTTCCTTTTGTGATTTTTGGGACATATAATAAAATTATTCGCTGATTTTTCATAGTTTGCCCTATTTGGATGTTTCACATTTTTCCGTGGGAAACACCAATACGTACTTTCCTCCTGATATGATATAATGAGTACAGGAACGCCATGAGACATTTTACTTGTCACGTTATCATATACACTGCACCAATTTTTGTTGACCACACTGAAAAAATATGTGGTAGATTACGATAGTAGTGGTAGGTGAGATAATATTGAACAAATGGTTACCAAAATTTTCAGTTATGCGTCTTCCTTTTCTTCTTCTTACTCATTGTTTAGAGCAAGGAGATTATAATACATGGAGTAATCACGAAGCAATTTGGTTGAAGCCAAGGCGAGAGAAAAATGCGTTTGTAGTTGTGCTGCTATGAGAATTTAGCCATAGTCGTCCCATGATTCGGATAAAAATTTGGGAGCTTTTGTCCATAATAAGCATAGATATACATACTGGATAAGAAGAAAGCATATCGTTCTATTGCAACCCGTGAAGCCACACACATACTTTGATTTTCCCGTATTCGTACACGGCAATTTTTTTCTCCCCTCTCACGTCACTGTCCAAAATTGCGATTATAACACTGGCTCTCAACCTTTTTTCTCAACTGATTTTTTTCGGAAGAAATCATTGAACATTTAACGTTGATTCCGCATTTTTTTCATTTTTGTACATTCTTCCTGGATTATTAAAGCTAGCACTTATTTGGAATTATACTGTAACTTATTTTTAGTACAACAAAATCGCATTATCAAAATCTGATTACAAAACTCTTTTCCGCAAAATGCTGAGAAACACTGGAAAATTGCGGGGAATTCGCTCATTCCGTTCCGTTCCAACTTCTGACATGAGTGACAAGTCCCCGTCTGTTTTCACATCGTTAAGAATTGTATTCAGGGATAACTTTAAAATTTAAAGTTTTTAGTGAGTTTCATTAATTCAAATCCCTTAACAACATTTTAAACTTAAATAATGAAGTGCGCTGTAAAGAATTGTGCAAGTGATTTACCGAAAACTTTGAGCCTGAATTTCATTTTTAGTGTAAGCTTCGTGTTCTGGTGATACAAATTGAAGATTTTTTAATAGCTAACCACGTCGGCTGGTAAACTGATAACTTGTAAGGTGTAAACAACATATTACTGAATATCGCATGTACCTTCTTATAGATGGTACTATCAGTGCCATAAAAATTTTCGGTAAAAATATGATTTCGGTTAGCTTTCCCATGCGTGGCACGGATTTCTATGTATTTTTCATGATGCTAACCAGTGAATCTCGTAAAAGGCTCTATTAATCCGAAAAACTGAATTAGTGGCGGTGAAAATGAAATATGTGAGAATGTTTTTAGTTGCATATTTCATGGATAAAAAGTGATTTTTTCTCGGAAAATTCGGGTGAATTCACAGTAGCGCCGTGTCGTATGTATTTTCTCGTTCTTTTGTTCCAATCGTTCCAATTTCACCTTCACCTCAAACCTTTTTTGGTGATTGTTTATGATAAAAATATGGCGCGAAAGATTCGAATTGTGAACTAATTAGAATATTTCGGATGTTCGCTAAAAAGGTAAACTAAACTAAATTTAACCGAAATTACGTTTTAGAATGTTCATAGAAATTGCTGTTAGCTACTTTGAATGTTGATACATATTACCTTAAAATTGTGTCGTTGTTTTTGTCTTATCATAATGATAATGTGTATCATTTAGAGAGTGGTTTCGACGTATCTATTTAATTACCCTGATTCCGATTTTGAGCTACTAGCCGCTGAAACCATATGGGGCAATACAATCCAGGTAAAATGCTGATAAAAACTAATGTTGTTTTTGCCATCAATCACAGTCATTGTAAAAAATTGTGAGGTTACGAAACAAAACAGTTGTGTTGTGCCGTTCTGATTCCCTAACTACAATTTTGCGAATCAGAAATAATCTCCGGTTCTTTTCGTTAGTCTGTCTAATATAAAAGCAGATCCTTTTTTACAGGTTAGTTTATATTTCAAATTTCAACCAGAAAATTCAGCAAAGCTTAAATTTACATTAAAAGTATGTACTGAGTTCACCGAGCGAAAAACTTGCATTTATGTCTCCCGTGAAAAAATTTACGTGGAGACTTGCTTTTTATTTAGTCAATTTAAGATAAACGTTTACTCGCGTTTTGATTGATTGTCGACCACATCTTTTCCTGTGAAACAAAGAGAAACTGCATTGTTTCGCTGCCGAAATGTCAAAAACCGGTGTGGAAATTTTCATGTGAAGTGGAGTTGTTACATTCCTAGAGGATAATTTCGCCATTGCATAATAACATATAAAATTGTCTTTTAAGTAACAAAAATTAAAATGTTTGACTAACGTTATGTGCAAACACATTACAGAGCTTTATTCAACGCATAATTATTCCTCATTTGAAATATTTTTGCGTTTCCGCATGAATTTAAACCCATGCAAAAACAATTTAACAAGTGTTGCAGTCAAAATATTTAGTAGTCTGGCTAGTGCGCGCGCCTTCGTTGCACAGGGTCATGGGGTGGAGACTTAGAGTAGGTACTAACATCTTCATTTCACGTGAAATCCATGCAAATACTGTCAAAATTTTGATGATCGTGAAAACGAATTCGCTTGGTTGTAGTTACTTTACACGAAAGTCTCCACACCGTATTTTGACATTTCGCCTGCGATAACAATGCCGTTGCACTTTATTTCACAGGGAAAAGGTGTCATCCACAATCAATTAGCCCGCGAGTTTTCATTTATCTTAGAGAATAAAAGGCATGTCTCCACGGCACATTTTTCATGGTAGACATAAATGCAAGTTTTTCGCTCGGTGAGCATAGTACTTGCCTTTACCGTGAACAAATTCAGTTTATACATGGTGTTTTTCGATAATCCCACTCAGATGTTAAACGAGTTCCCATTTATGAGGATAAATAATACTGGTGAGCGTGCTGTTGATTTCAACCCGTCAACAAAAAAACAGCAAAATCTTGGAAATTGGATGTCACACATCTGCGGCGTTCGTACAGATTCGGACAGTCATGCCTGTTATTTATTTTTATTTATAATAAATTTAAGAAACAGGCTCATTTTATTGCTATACATCCCGTGTAGTTTTGGGCAGCGTTGTTAAACACGATCGTGAGTTTTGAGTCAGAGTAAACCTCGATACCAAAAAACGTAACTAGTGCTGGCGTCAAATGTCTAAATATTGCTTAAATAAAAACAGCAACTATCGATTTTGGACCTTTCAAAATCATAATGCAACATCATCTAATATTATAATTTTCCATTTCAAACTGCCAGCCAGTAGTCTGGCTGGTCTAGCGGTTAGTGCGTTAGTGTCTAGCGGTTAGTGGTGAGTACCCATTATGGGTTCCATAAATGGAATCTTATAACACAATCTGCCGATTGGTATAGACATTATAATGTGAATGTGATTAATAACCGAAATGTGTGAATATGCATCTTAAGAATAACATAAGTGCAGATTTGCAATTCCTAACCGCAATTTATTGCGTCGCAAAGAAGTGGCATCTGATGAGATGCGACGTGAAATGCTCTGTTCGCCAAAACAGGCCAGGGATCATGATTGCATTGATTCGTTTCCCTGCCGAGTTTAGATGATTGTTAAAGGCACATAATCGGAACCAAGATATATTACCTCCGGTCATGCCACTCCCGGCAGTGCATGGCGCCGCAAAGCACTGGCACTTACTGATATGCGGTGTCATATGCTGTTGGTCGAAACCGGGGAGGATTTGTGTGTTTTCGCAGACACTTTTTTACTATAGAAAAACTAAGTGTATAACTTGTAGTTCATGTATTTTATTTGTTAAAAATTAGAATGAGGTGTAGTGAATTTTTGTAAATTTAAGGGATCGTGTTATAATATTTTTGATATATTTTAGGATTCTATTAGAAGTGCGGCAAAGGAGACAATGGCTAACTATTTTAAAAGGCCGAATGAAAACAAATATAACTGCAAAACAAAACAGAATATGTCACAAACACTTTAACACTTTAACCTCGAAAGTGAATTCATCAATTTTTTTGAATACAGTAATAAATAAACCCAATAAATTATTTGATTTTTCGCTGAGTAACCGTTTCAGGCTTAGTATTTATTGCTGGTTTAATCGTGTGTGACATATATCTGAAACACTTCTTGCAATTGTCGCCGAATTTTCACAGCACATTTTTTTGACCTAGGTTGTAACTTAATTTTACTTTTTTGAAATAACCACCATTTCAGGTGATTTTGGAAATAAAGAAATCAATGGTTCCATTTATATAAAATATAATATAAATAAACTACAGATTTATTGAATTGAATTGAAATAAAGGAATTTATTAGACCTTCTGAACCCTTCTTTGATTATATATTTGGGTTTATTTCAAAGATGTTTGTAATTTTTTTAAGTACGTTAACAAATAATCCGAAAACACCTATTCATCATTTTAACTACATAATTATAGTTCCATTATCATACACGCACATACACATACCGACATTGTAAAAACTATACAGCAACTAAAACGAGATGCTATAATTCATAAGTATAATACACCCATTTACACATATCTAAATAATAATTCTATGTATCTTTAATGCTAAAGCATTTGTATGAGTTAATTTATTCCAAGATGAAATACTCAAACTTTGCAAAATAATTTCCTCTAAATTCTCGTTAGGGTTTGAATCAACAATAATTGATAGTGCTGCTCAAACTTTTCATTTTATACTTTTTTTGCGGCGCCTGTGACCATGTCACACATACATAGGCGCGGATTGCACAAAAATGCTTCAACGTTTTAAGCATATGTCCGGTCCAGTATGTAGGTCTATGATAATAAGTATCGATAGTGGTATTTTTATTGACTTAGCGCTGTTAGTAGTTGTTTTCCGACGGCGACGGCTGGTGGGATATAAAATATTATGTACGACAAGCAGAAAGTTTGTGCTTCCTTACTGAGTTCTGTATCACAGAATGTACTTATGCATTATTGAAATTGCAATACAATATGGTAAATAAATAAATAAATAAATAAATAAACTTTCACCGAAAGCCAGGTCTTAACACAACTTGCCCATGGTGTGGCTCTAACATCTGGGTAAACTTTTTGAACATTTAGGTCACTTTTCCAAATTAAACCGGACTGCAAAATGATATAATTAGAATTTCATTTTGAAAGCTTTAATACATTTAATTATCCAAATCGAACAGTGTGTTTGTATTAATGTTAGGTTATTCGATAATTTTACATTTTCCCACAAAAACAAGCAAAAGTTGCCAAACACTGTTTTCACTGTCACTGTTGTAGGTACAAGCATAACACCGTTTTGGTTTTTTTTTTCAATTTGATTTATTACTTATAGTCCTTTTTCGAGTACCACAATATGTCACCTACTTTCTTTAAAATATCAGAACAACAATTCGTCGACAAATTTGAAATTAAAAGATAGTCCCGAAATTAAATGTCATGATTGTGAAAGATCCTAAATGAGTATAGTATACAGTGTAGTCAATGGCGGCATTCAGCGAACGGAAAATGTATCAGAAAAGTGTTACTTCAATCAGATTCTCATTGCGCATTAAGGCCATTCAGCGGAAAAAGGGGTCGGTGGCGGGTAATTCTTGTAGCATTTCCAGTGTTTTTTTCAGTGAATTTCGTTCGCTGAATGCAGCCATTATGTGATTTGATATTGCAAAATGTTGTGGGTTTTTTTTGTGCTGAGCCTCCCACGAATATTTCTTTCCAAAACAGGGCCAAAACCGCAAAAAACCAAAAACTCCACATTTATCGACATTTTTCCATGAACATGTTAAGCGCAGGATAGACCTCGAAAGTGAAATTTTGTTCGCTGCGATTTTCTCAATGAAAATGTATGCGTACTGCCGTGGAATATATGGAAAATACTGGAGATTTCCATAAGCGACAATCCAGAAACGGTTCCATAATTTTTCTCGGCCATTTTATGTATTATTTTTCGATTCCTTGATCATCACATATTTTTCAAGATGAAATGACCGGTGAACCGAAAAAAAATACATAAAATGGCCGAGAAAAATGCTGGCGCCATTTTAGGACTTTAGCTGATTAAATTCCCCAGCATTTGTCGCATATTCCACGACAGTAAGCATACATTTTCATTTGGAAAATCCCAGCGGATAAAAATTTCACTCTCGAGGTCTATCCATCCCTTTAGAGATAGCATGATCGGGTCCAATGCGACATTGATCTTCAAAATGCGTTAAGCGGTATCGTTAAAATTAATACTTATTTTTTCGACGTTTTTTTGCGAAACAACGAAATTTTGTATGGATTCTGATTTGAGCTCAGCATCACAAAATACATAAACAATACAAATGCAACTTTCGCGACCACTTACATCGAGAGCAAACAATTCTTACCCTGCATATAGGAATCGTGTATATGGAGTATGTTATGAAAACATTTACCATCAATTCTAATAAAATTTGAAATTTCACTTTAAATTCAACCACCGAATTCACATCTAGCCCCAATCGGAAGTATTCTAAACATGTTCCACCACTGGCATCCATATGTCATATCCACCAGTTTTCACTTAATTTTGCAAAGTTTTGAATCAAAATTAATGAATTTCAGTCTAATTTTTTTTTTAATATATCAGAAACTTCACTAAGAACGTTATTTTGCACAGCGTTTTGATGGATTTTACGGTCAATCACCAGGAAACACGAAATAAAATTCGAGCCAATCAGAGTCTCGGAAATTGGTTGGACTTCACTTCGAATGCAAATCACGCAACAATCACACATTACATCAGTCTAAAAACGATTGCATTCTTTTAAAAACAATATTCACTGTAAATCGTATTTTAACACGAACTTCGAATTTGCGGTCAATTTGTAAGAACTGGACTTGAAATTCATATTTCGTCTAATCTTTGCGACATGGCAACTACTTTTGCATTCTTCGAATGCAAATCGTCCAAAATATACACTTATTTGAATACAAGCACTTAGCACTACACTTTGACTAATGTATCCACTATATCCCGGCTTCAAAAACACCAGCTTTCACAAATAATTATCAATTTTAAAACTTTACTTTCTGCAACTGTCAAATCCATCATGGCGAGAATCATATTTACACTTCTTTCTCCTGCTCTCAGATAAAAAGTGTGCAGGGTTGTGAGAAAAATGTTCGCTTATTATTTGTGTGCAGTTCGTGGATAAAAAGTGTTCAATTGCGTTATAATAATGAAGATAACAATTAAGAAAAGTGTTGATTTGCAGTTAGTTATTCTTTTTGCGAGTATTGAGCGACGAGGAAGATAAGAAATAACCGAGAAAAAAATGTTGTCGAATGAATTTTAGACTTTTCGATTATTGAAACTGTTATGATCAGCCCTGGTTTTTATTTGAATGAGAAAATGGGAGGAGCTTTCTGATTTGTGTGTACGGATATGCAGATGATGCGAATGTATTGCAGGCTTCAGTAGAGTTCATACTGGCGAGGCTCCGCGCGGCCTCTTTGTATTATAACCTCTTTGATTTAGAGTCAGACTATTGCATGTGTGTTTATGTCATTCAATATTGTCGATTTTGTCGCTGTGTGCGGCAAAACTAGTCGCATTTGACGTGAAGGAATCGTGAAACGCTGAACGAGAGAGCCCATGGACAAGATTTTTCGTCCCATGTTGTTGTTTTTACATGCAGCTTCATCATTAAGGCTACTCCATATCTATCTCTTTGTTGCTACTATAGAAATGTTTGACAGTTCTTTATCGACTCTTCTCCAATGCACCCTATCATACATTTATCAATAAAATAGAGTGAATTTCTGCGCAGAGATCACCTTAATTCAAAGAGATTTGTTCGGGTCACAAAAAAGTAATACACTGAACAACATTTTTATTTAAAAGACTAGATAATACCCAAGTAACAATTCGTATGCTTTAAAAAAGCACTTCATCCAGTAGCAATCATATAGTAACACCAAATCCGTTTATCGTGTGACATCGCTTATATAAGAATTTTGATCCGATAAAAACTCCTTAAAACACTTTTCGAAAAGTTTATAAAGTTCTTATAATCAATTCATGACTACATCCAATAAGGAGGTTTTCACACTTGTACTTAATCTGGCCAGATTACGTAATCTGCGGTGTGGTGAGTTTAAAAATGTATGGAATTTGACAGCTCAAATTAAGTAATTTGCACAGATTACGTAATCTGGCCGTAAGTGTGAAAACCTCCTAAGACTTCAATAACACTTCTCTAAACGTTAACCTAAAAAGATGCTCCATTAAATACTTCTTTGTAGTCTTTATTTTTTTTTTTTTTTTTTTTGCCTCACAGAAACTTTTGTCCCGGGACTAGGCTTCTCGGCATCACTTTACTTACTATCCGTACGTAAGTGACTAATCAATCAATCGAGTGTAAACTCTAGCAGATCGTAAAAAAAACTGAAAACAAAATATATTAATAAGGAAATTTATCAAAATAACTTCTTTTAAACATTAGTTTATTAATACAATTAAAATTAACTAAGTCCTTCAAACTATTATAAAGAATAATTGACCTTGTAATTGGTTCATTAAGCCCATAGTTTACTCTATGATAAGGCTGAACAAGAAGGTTGTTCCGCCGCAAATTGTGAGGAATATTTCTAACTTGAAAGTTATTTAATATATCTTCACAAACAATATGAGAGCAAAACAGGTCTCTTATAAACATAGCATTTAAAAATGTTCTTCTATAATCTAAGGCTTGTAAACCCAATAAGGAACAGCGAGTTTTATAATCTGGCTTGAAACGCCAGCCAATTTGATAAATGGCAAACCGTGTAAAATTGTGTTGAATTCTTTCTATACGCTCGATATGCACCTTATAGAACGGATTCCACACAATAGAACAATACTCCAGGTGCGAACGAACGAAAGCTGCATACAATATTTTTAAAGTAAAAGCATCATTAAATTCGCGCGCATTACGTTTAACAAATCCTAACATACTATTCGCTTTTGAAATAATGTAATCAATGTGTTGTCGAAATGAAAGCTCATGGTCGAAAATTACACCAAGATCTGATATTTCGGCAACCCTTTCAAGAACACTACCTGTTAAGGAGTACTCAAAGAAGACCGGAGTTTTCAATTTATTTATGCTAAGTACTTTACATTTACTAACATTTAAATTTAAATTATTATCGCGGCACCAAAATAGCAGCTTTTCTAAATCGGATTGCAACTTAAGGCAATCATCAATGTTGCGTATTTTCATAGCGATTTTCATATCATCGGCATACTGCCATACACGCACGAATTAAAAATTTTGGATGATATCGTTTATGAAAACTAAAAAGAAAAGTGGTCCTAAATGGCTTCCTTGCGGAACCCCTGATGAACACTTTATAACAGAGCGAGATGTACAGCCATTTAACTTCACCAACTGAGTCCTATCCGTTAAATAGGATCTCATCCAGCTTAGAAAAATTGACTGTATTCCTAAATGTTCTAGTTTTTTAAGTAAAATATTATGATCTACTCTATCAAAAGCCTTCGAAAAATCGGTATATACCACATCAACCTGCATTCCCTGCTCAATACCATCAGCAACAAATTTAGTAAATGATACCAAATTTGTTGAAGTTGATTTTCCTTTCAGGAATCCATGTTGACATGGCGATATCAAACGGCTAATTAAAACATCTATTTTATTTTTAATAAGCATTTCAAACAACTTCGGTATTGCAGATATTTTAGCTATGGGTCTATAGTTATCAATAAGATGCTTCGGACCCTTTTTGTGAACAGGCGTTATGTATGAAACTTTCCATTCATCAAGAAAAACACCTGAAGTCAAGGACAAATTAAAAATAAAGGCTAAAGGACGACATAACGATTGCATGCAATTCTTCAAAAATATATTAGGAATGCCATCAGGTCCGGCCTGAATACTAACATCAAGATCACGCATAGCATTCAATAGGTCATCCTCAGAAATCTCAAGAGCACTCGTAAGGTCCTCCTGAGCTATCCGAGGGACCAATGCACTCTGACTTCCATTGATGTTAGCATTCATTTCTGATGAAACGGAGTCTGAATGACATTTACACACATGCAATAGTCTGATTCGAAATCAACACACACACATGCATATAATCTTCTATAACACAGTCGGTTTCATTTTTATAGTGTGACATTCGTGTCATCATCCAATAAATTGTTCAGGGTAGTTTTAAAGAAGGATGGACTTTATGATTTTTTAAGAATTGACACTTATGTAGTGCTCTGGAATATCACGTTTCTTGAATTGGATTCATTGAAATATTGCATGAAACCAACATTTCCTCACTCATTGAATCAATTAAGATAATCTCAGCGCTGAAAATGTCTGCATTTTATTGATGAATGTGTGGATTTATTCAACTTCAACTGATTGACATATAAAGAAGAAGGTGCAATGGAGAAGAGTCGATAAAGAAGTGTTGAGCACTTGTAGTGTTTACGAGCAATGTTAACTATATGAATGTGAGGTTGGCCGAGTGGTTAGGGCGTAGGACTGGCGTACGACAGTCGCTGGTTCGACGCTGGCTGGGGGAATTTTTTTTTTTTCACGAGAAAATGACAGAAAATGATGACATAACACATGATGTATGTCTTTTCCAAAGCTTAGTTCAGTGCTACAATAAGGTGCATGGTGCAGTTGGATCAAAAAACTGCGCCAAACGCCATTATTGGACTATTATTCAGAGTTTATACCCTGTAAAGTGCCCCTATTATCGTTAGAAAAAAATATTCTATGAAATATTATAGGGGTGAAATTGTTACTTGGGTACATGATACAACACCAAATACTTCGTATAATACTCTCTTCTAACAATAATAGGGGCACTTTTCAGGGTATAACTACTGAATAATAGTCCAATAATGGCATTTGGCGCCGTTTTTTAATCCAATAGAACCTTATTGTAGCACTAAATTATGCTTCAAAAAAAGAGTACGTCATTTGCTTTATATCATCATTTTCTGTCATTGAACGAATTTGCAAAAAAAAATAGAAAAACAAAATTTCCGCAGCTAGCATCGAGCCAATGTCTGTTGATTGTCCGTCGTAAACGCTACCACTCAGCTAACCTCACATTTGGTCGGCATTGCTCGGAAACACTACAAATGGTTGTTGCTACTATAGAAATGCTTGACAATTCTTGATTTAGATGTTTTATCACAAAACAGAAATATGCACTTACAAAATAAACTAAATCCATTGCACTTATCGTCACTTCTTTCACATCTTTTCCCACTATTGCGCCATAAAAATTTTGCTAATCGCAAACGTACGTCCAGCTGGGCGAATCTATGAACAAAAACAAAGGTTTACTAATATTGGCCCGTATGAATAAAAAGTAGTAAATTGCACTTTACTACTTTTTTTGAAGTAAACATAGATTTCTAGTATTGTTGCTATGATTAAAATGACGTTTACTGCACTAAAACTTTCGAACATACTACAAAGGGGAAACATTAGTAGATTTCATATGAATAAAAGTAGCTTTACTACAGTTTTCATGTAGGTAACAATTTGCAAACTACAAATATGTAGGTAGATTTGTAGTAATCAAACAAGGCAAAAAATGATCTTTAAAAATGTTTTTAAACATAAGTGAACCGCGTAAAACGAAAAAGTACCTAAAACGACGTGAAGCGTGCGACGATAATTACAAATCTCTGTATAGATTTACAAAGAACGAGACCGAAGCTAATTTCGGGCGCGGCCGAAATTTGGATACCCTTCGCTCCCCTCGGTCTAAAAGTTTTTTTCGGGCGCACCTATGGCTAGTGTTCAGTCCTCCCCGCTTCCATGCTTTTGAATTTTCTCATAAGTGCCGTGGCGAAGATTTATTGGGCGAAGCGGGACGTGGGTTTCTTATAAGAACCAAAAAGAGGGGGAAGGGGGTTGTAGGGCAGCCCTATGGCCTTCCCATCAATTTTTACGTAGTTTGTGGCATCAATTAAAACACATTTGGTTCAGATTGGTGGACAAAACAAAAAGGTTTTCTTCGAAGAACCTAATTTGGGGGTTGGGTTTATATGCCAGCCCCACGACCCCATAGTCCGATTTCACGTTTGTTGTGGTGGCATGAATAGAAATATAATTTTCTGAGGTTTGATTGGAATTGGTGTGCAAATAAAAACGTTTTTCTTAGAAAAATTTTATTTGGGGGGCTAGGCTTGTATGGTAGCCCCATGACCACATGGTCCGACACCATTTATTTATACATATGTTTTGTGTCATCACATTTGTGTGAAGTTTGGTTGAAATTGGTGTATAAATAAAAAAAATTTCTTAGAAGAACTTAATTTGGGGAGCTAGGTTTCTATGACAGCCCCATGACCCCATGGTCCGATTTGGTCCATTTTGACATATGTTTTGTGGTATTACTAGAAACACATTTGTGCGAAATTCGATTGAAATCGATAAGAAAATAAAAAAGTTTTTCTTAGAAGAACATAATTTGGAGACTGGGTGTGTATGGCAGCCCCACGACCCCATTGTCCGATTTGGTCTATTTTTACATATATTGTGTGTTACCAATTAAAATACATTTGCGTGAAATTTGATTGAAATTGGTGCATAAATAAACGAGACCGAAGCTAATTTCGGGCGCGGCCGAAATTTGGATACCCTTCGCTCCCCTCGGTCTAAAAGTTTTTTTCGGGCGCACCTATGACTAGTGTTCAGTCCTCCCCGCTTCCATGCTTTTGAATTTTCTCATAAGTGCCGTGGCGAAGATTTATTGGGCGAAGCGGGACGTGGGTTTCTTATAAGAACCAAAAAGAGGGGGAAGGGGGTTGTAGGGCAGCCCTATGGCCTTCCCATCAATTTTTACGTAGTTTGTGGCATCAATTAAAACACATTTGGTTCAGATTGGTGGACAAATCAAAAAGGTTTTCTTCGAAGAACCTAATTTGGGGGTTGGGTTTATATGCCAGCCCCACGACCCCATAGTCCGATTTCACGTTTGTTGTGGTGGCATGAATAGAAATATAATTTTCTGAGGTTTGATTGGAATTGGTGTGCAAATAAAAACGTTTTTCTTAGAAAAATTTTATTTGGGGGGCTAGGCTTGTATGGTAGCCCCATGACCACATGGTCCGACACCATTTATTTATACATATGTTTTGTGTCATCACATTTGTGTGAAGTTTGGTTGAAATTGGTGTATAAATAAAAAAAATTTCTTAGAAGAACTTAATTTGGGGAGCTAGGTTTCTATGACAGCCCCATGACCCCATGGTCCGATTTGGTCCATTTTGACATATGTTTTGTGGTATTACTAGAAACACATTTGTGCGAAATTCGATTGAAATCGATAAGAAAATAAAAAAGTTTTTCTTAGAAGAACATAATTTGGAGACTGGGTGTGTATGGCAGCCCCACGACCCCATTGTCCGATTTGGTCTATTTTTACATATATTGTGTGTTACCAATTAAAATACATTTGTGTGAAATTTGATTGAAATTGGTGCATAAATAAAAAAGTTTTTCTAAGAAGAACCTAAATTTGGGGGGTAGGTTTGTATGACAGCCCCACGACCCCCTTGGCGGATTTTAGCGATTCAAACATACAAACTGCCTGCAACAAAAAGAAGCATGTGTGCAAAATTTCAGCTCCATAGCTTTTAAACTGGCCGAGCAAAACGCGTCGCAACAGACAGACAGACAGACAGACGGACAGACGGACATCGTCCAATCGACTCAGCTCGTCACGCTGATCATATATATACATATTTTATATGGTCGGAGATGCTTCCTTCAATGCGTTACAAACTTCATGACAAAGTTAATATACCCTTTACGCTTAATAAGCGAAGGGTATAAAAAGTTTTTCTAAGAAGAACCTAAATTTGGGGGGTAGGTTTGTATGACAGCCCCACGACCCCCTTGGCGGATTTTAGCGATTCAAACATACAAACTGCCTGCAACAAAAAGAAGCATGTGTGCAAAATTTCAGCTCCATAGCTTTTAAACTGGCCGAGCAAAACGCGTCGCAACAGACAGACAGACAGACAGACGGACAGACGGACAGACGGACATCGTCCAATCGACTCAGCTCGTCACGCTGATCATATATATACATATTTTATATGGTCGGAGATGCTTCCTTCAATGCGTTACAAACTTCATGACAAAGTTAATATACCCTTTACGCTTAATAAGCGAAGGGTATAAAAAGTTTTTCTAAGAAGAACCTAAATTTGGGGGGTAGGTTTGTATGACAGCCCCACGACCCCCTTGGCGGATTTTAGCGATTCAAACATACAAACTGCCTGCAACAAAAAGAAGCATGTGTGCAAAATTTCAGCTCCATAGCTTTTAAACTGGCCGAGCAAAACGCGTCGCAACAGACAGACAGACAGACAGACGGACAGACGGACAGACGGACAGACGGACATCGTCCAATCGACTCAGCTCGTCACGCTGATCATATATATACATATTTTATATGGTCGGAGATGCTTCCTTCAATGCGTTACAAACTTCATGACAAAGTTAATATACCCTTTACGCTTAATATGTAAGCGAAGGGTATAAAAATGTGGATTGGTTGGCCAATAATTTTTTCGGCAACGATTCCTTCATGTCGTCCTTGATAGCTAGCTCCCATACCTTTCTGCGATGTTTACTATCAACCTTCTAATCTCTAAAAAAAAAAACAATTGGAAATTGTGACTACACATAAAGATCACTATAGGCTTGTTTTGCTTATAGGCGGTCATTAGTCTTTGAGAAACTAGGCAATGGCTGATTTCAGACTATAAGACGAAACCGGACGGGTAAACTTGCAAGACAAGAGAGCTTTTGTAGTGGCCAGCAGACAAGCATTGTTCATTTCAAATTGTAAGAACGAGTCTTACGAAAGAAAAAAATCGTGACACGATTGTTTTTCTTTCGTAGGAATCGTACGATAGATAAGACGATTGCATCTACCAATAGTTCAGGCGTTCTGCAAAGACAATTAGCGCGTGTTTTACTTGCATTTTAATCTTGTCGACTCGTCACTTCATTGTACACTAACTTTGGAGCGTGCATGGCAACATTTATACATACTTGCTGTGTGATTATTGTTCGCCGGTCCGTGTTTTGATCGGATAGTGTGAAATGATCATACGATGGTTCTTATCGTCCAAGTTTACCCGTCCGGTCGTTTTCTTACAATTTGAATTCAGCCAATCAGGTTGGGTATATCTTAGAACCGATATTGTCGTAATCGTATTTCGAAATTGTGGATAATAATAATTTTAGAAAAGTCTGATAAGTCTAGATTAGAGCAAAGATGCCCAACCATTTGGCACATAATCAAAGAGGCGGACTTAAGTACATTCCTGTTTTACTTGAAAATATGCATTACATGTACCCATACTGTATCCACAGCTGCATTGAAAATATCTTTCACAACGATTGGGCTAATGTTGAATAGCCAACTTAAAAAGAAGTGCTCTTCAAAGTGGAAAATATTGGAAGATGTTGTTTATAACTTGAGAACGAATTGTGCTTTTTTGGTGAATCTTTTAATTTTCGAAGCGTTTTCTAAAGTCGTCCAAAATTGATTGAGTCCCGCGTCGGCTAAATCATCGGTGGCACGTTGGTGAATGTCTCGTTGTGATTCCATTTTCGAGTCGTCACTTATACCATCCACCTGAAAAGGAAGGAAAACTTATGCCTAATTATGACACATGTGGCAGCGCCTACTTTTTGAATTGTAGCAGATGCTACTATTGCATTTTCGAAGTAGTAGTTTCAGTATTTCCGAAAAAAAATTATTATTCATTCGAATACATGTAGTATCTACTTTTGAGTAGTTTCTACAAATTTGAAAATTTACCACTTTTTATTCATACGGGCCATTGTTATAACAATTTGAGGATTTACAATAAACATCTGCAAACTGCTTGGGGAAAATATCAAATTTCGTCCTGTAGTCATTTTTAAGCAGAATACACGAGCGACAACTTGCTTCGCGGAAGCGTAGCAGATCAGAATGGCGAAGAATGGTGAAGAAAAAAGAAGGTTTAATTAGATTCACAAGATATAATACAAATTTGAGCATGTACTTAGAAATCCGCAAACATTCATCGGAAACTTAAAATTCATCCCACACTTGATACACAGCACACGAAAAATGAAAACGAACGACCGGCGAGCGCGCGCAATCACCGCGGTCTAGATATTAAGGCCGCTATGTAGAAATATCGCGTACTAAATTTGCACTGTTTTGTTGTTCCTTTTAATAACGTCATATGCTTGTTGTTGTTGTTTCTTCCTATCTTTCCACAATTTAGTAGGAAAAGGGCACTGCTGAGTTACGGCAACGTCATCTAGATACATCAAGGCCGTAACTCAGCTGTTCCATGCCGTCATAGTTTGCTTACTAAATTTTGGATTTACACGAACAAACAACAACAACAAGCATATGACGTTATTAAAAGGAACAACAAAACAGTGCAAATTTAGTAGGCGATTTTTCTACATTGCGGCCTTAATATATGTATAGACGGCGCCACAGTGGGGCGAAATCAATGATTTTTCGGATATCGCATATTTGTGAAGATGTCCTGTTGTAAAATGTACCACGTAAATGACTATAAGTTGAACTTGTTTCTGCTGAATCGAATGGTGGTCTCCATTTTAAAATACGCAATGTCAGAAAGAAGATATAGCGGTTTTAAGGATGCTTTCACCAACCCCATAGTATGTACAATTTACCGTTTCTCCTTCCTGATGTTACAAATGATATTAATAGATAGTACGACTCATTTAGAGAAAAAAAATTATATGGCCATAATGCTCTCTCATTTACCGTTACAAAACTGCATCATTATTTATGAAATCTTTGGGAAAGCTAGAGTAACCAAACAAATCCCAAATTTAACCTGTCTTGCTTTGCGCAATTTAGCATTTGGATTAAGGTATTCAAAATATACAACATTTTATGTAATTTGACTGCTGTCCCATTACAAAACACACTGTTTTTTTCGAAGATATAGTAATTCAAACTTTGAAAATTTACATAATTTATTTGACATAGAAAATGCAAACGCTAATATCATAACGGTTCTTTAAACGGATAAATCTGAAAAATAACAAAAGTTGGTCTTTTATGTAAGCTTTTCGGGGGCTTGAAACAAATTTTCAGAAATATGCAAACACCGAAACAAACGACTTTTCGCTTTGCGAATTACGAGCAACTAAGACCATTTTTTGGTAGAGTAAGATCTTTTATAGGGGAGCTGGTGAAATCTTTGATTTAATCGACCCTGTACTTAGTCCTGTCGAAGGATATTCGATTAAAACTTAGTAGGATAATGTTAGCGTATTAGTTTAATTCAGCCAAGAGTTATGACTAATCTTATATACTTTCTACCTATAATTTGTAGGGGAGGTGCCTGACCTGTTGCTCCGATTTCCCCCACTTTCAGTATCATATGAGATTATAACATTGCCAGCATGTAACAACAATTTAAAGTTCAAAGCTGGATCAGAATGAATGTTATTTTGCTAAAAGGTTAACATGAAAAACAGAGATTAGCCGATAAAAATGGCTACTGTGGGCGGGATCGCAGGTGGTCGGAGCCAAACTTTGTGTTTTTATTGACTCCATTAATTGCAGATAATTATGGCTTAATTCATTTCACGGCCAACTACGGCCATTTTTTGTTTTTGATGAAACAACAAAAATATGAAGGTTTTTGGCTTGAATCGTTAAAATTTACCGTTATGTTCTTTGTTAGATACGTAAATACCATAACAAGGTCCTCTTATCACAAGGCCATATTAGGTAAGGTGGTTGGTACGGGTGTTTGAAATTTTGGGGTCATATGCCAAAAATTCATTTCTAATTGAACAAAACCGCCTATACAACCAATACCGTTACAAGTAAAAAATTATTAACAATGGATTTCGATAGCTTACACTATACAGGGTGTCCGGAAACTGCCGCATAAACGCACCGGATTATGATTTCTCAGTTGATTTCCAGCAAAAAAGTTGTACGGAACATACCCCCTCAGCTTAACCCTTTAGCTGCCACAGGCATTTAAAGATTTTCGAAAAAATAATTTTCTTGCACGACTTAAAGCCTAATATCTCCAAAGCTAGACCAGCTAGAATAGTGAAATAAAATGATTATTACAGCCAACAAATTTACCTATAAAATAAAACTAACCAGACTAGAATCGGATGAAAGGTTTGGTATTTACAGAGCTCCAAAGTCAAATTTGCGTGATTTGACCCAAAAACATTTTTTTTTTTCATCTCAATTTTCTCCAACTTCTGCCAAGGTGAGGTGCTTGTACGATTCTTTTAAAAATTGGCGCATAATCTTACGATCATATCTTTTATACATCATTTTATTCTAGCTTTATTATTTCTAACAGTTTTAGAACGTTAAGTGTAGAAAACTAGGGTTAATTTTGGCTCGATTTCGACATATACTTTGAATAGATTTTATCAATTGCAGATCTATAGGGGCAGTGTGAATTGAATTGTATTGAATTCGAGCTAAAATTAACCCTAGTTTTCTATACTTAACGTACTAAAACTCCAACTGACGTTGGAGAAAATTGAGATGGAAAAAAAGATTGTTTTTGGGTCAAATCACGCAAATTTGACTTTGAAGCTCTGAAAATACCAAACCTTTTATCCGATTCTAGTCTGGTTAGTTTTATTTTATAGGTAAATTTGTTGGCTGTAATAATCATTTTATTTCACTATTCTAGCTGGTCTAGCTTTAGAGATATTAGGCTTTAAGTCGTGCAAGAAAATGATTTTTTCGTAAATCTTTAAATGCCTGTGGCAGCTAGAGGGTTAAGCTGAGGGGGTATGTTTTGTACAACTTTTTTGCTGGAAATCAACTGAGGAATCATAATCTGGTGCGTTTATGCGGCAGTTTCCGGACACCCTGTATAGTGTAAAGTCATAGTTGTCAAATCAGCAATATTAAGATTTCGTATACATAATTGCCTATGTCCGAATTTTTGTTCTAGTCGCCCCACTGTGCGGCGGTAGTTACGGCCTGATGTATCTAGATGGCGTTGGCGCAATTGAATTGACGTTTCCAGATGGTGTCCCAGCCAGAATCGGCCTCATGTACCGTGAACATAGCGACAAATAAGCTTTACTTCATGAATCACGAATCGGCATTATGTATCGATAGGACGCATTGAAAGTTAGATTTATGATGCTTGAAATAGATTAGACGCGTTAGCAGAAGCATCGGCATCGCGAAACGTCAAGCCTAATGCATTTTACATTGCTGACAAAAATGTTGGGCAGAAGACTTGGCATTCAGCATATTTGACAGCTATGAAATTCTGCCGATGCTGCAGCTGACGCGTGTAATCTATTTCAACTATGATGGTCAGCTGAAGGAATGTCGACGGATCATGCATATAGGAAATATAATGGTTTTCTCCTCAAGTGTGATTTTTGTTGCTGAGGTGATTAGAATCACGAATAAATCATATAGTCTGGCTGGAGCAGTGGTTAGGGCGCGCACCTTCGGTGCATAGGGTTATGAGTTCAAGCACCGCCGTCTAGATATTAAGGCCACAATGTAGAATTTTAGACGTCAAATTATTACTATTACACTGTCGTCACCATTCCAAGTAGTGACGTCATGGTGACCATATGGCATTTAGCCAGTGGCTTGTTACTTTTTATTTATCTGTGCGGTTGTACGATGGCAGCACCGCCGTTGAAACGTTTTACATACTTACTCGTTTTTTCCTACAATATCCGTACTATCTTTTCGCGATCACAAATAAACTGATTGGTAACCCTAAATGGGGAAATCTTTCACTTTATCACTCATTTTCTATGTACTACATTTTGAGTATAATAACTTCTGTACACTGCCAATAACCCACATAACCTGCCACTATCTTTTTAATTAATTGTTTGCCGTTCAAACACATTTTCTAAACAAAAATCGCGAAAAAAGTACACTCACTCGTCTGTGTGCCACTTTGTAATGTTTAGTCTCACTGCCTTGTTCTTGCTGTTAATGACGTGCTTATATTTGTTTGTTTTTTTTTTTTGCAACCGTCGATAAATTGAATACGGATCCATGCCGTCATTGTACAGCTGAGTTGCGGCCTTGATGTATCTAGATGGCGTTGGTTCAAGACTCTCCGTCGCCCGTATTTTTATACCCCATACCACCGAAATACAGACATGGAACGGCCGATATATTGTACGTGAGCGTACGTGTATGGTCCCCGGACTGATTCCCCTTACCATACCTACACCTCCCTGTAGTCTACCCCAGCGTGTCAATTTGCTCCGCCCACTGAAGACTATTGTCACCCAAACGTCAATTGTCTTTGCAGTCGGCTTACGTTTTTTTAACGCGGATTGGATTTTTGAAGTGTCCTTTAACTATACCGTGAAATTTTTTATCGATAACGTATCCTGGATAATGTGTTCCTGTGGTGCTTTGTAAACAATCATAGTGCAAGTGCTGTTTCTCGTGCGCGATACACTTTCCGTTGCGAAATGAAGTGTACAGTGAGTGGATGCTGGAATCTGAAGAGATTCAATCGCCATGGAGTATCTTTTCACAGGTGATCACTTTTATTTCTATAACTAGATGGTAAAAAGTCCCCGTCGGAATAAATACCGTTCTTTTACACGCGCGTTAAAATAAATTCTTTAGCTTTAAACAAGCACACACGAGTTTTTGTTTACCTTGCGTCGATGTAAACAAACAATCTATTTGACAGGCTGAATAATGTTCTGTTATTCGAGCATAGGCGTGGCAACTTTTAGTTTTTGTAACGGGGGCCAGTTAAAATGTTTAAGTCTTGAATTTTGTTTTTTTTTAGGGTTTTTTAAAAAAAAATTTTTTGAAAAACCCTTTTGAAATCGATTTTGTCCGTCCGTCTGTTCACAAAATAACTCGCGAACGGCTCAACCGATTGTCATGAAATTAGGTAGCAATGTGCAGAATGGTTACAGTCTTTGGCACAAATACTTTAGAAGTTGGTAGGAAGAAGATAACAGGGTGTCCCGAACGTATGAAAAAAGCCGACTTTTTTAGTTTTTATCGGAGATTGACGTATTGGTATTTAAATCAATAATCTAAACGAGTACATCTCATATCAGTTAAAATTTTCCAGTTTCGAGTAACATTCGATAGAGGTCCTGATCTAGATTACTAGCATCGTAGAGTGCGATCCAACCAAGTCAGCCACAGAGCGTGTCAACATATCCATACCTACATAAATAACGGCCTAAAAACAAAGATAAGAAGTAAACACCTTAATTCCGCCAAAGACGGTCCCAAGCCCGTTTGTAGAGGTGCTGTAATATTCGAAACAACTTCGATGAAAAGATACAGTTCTTGAAAGGAAGAGGGAGGTGTGAAGTCCATTTCTTCTTTCCTACATTAATGGAAACAAATAAAAGGTTTCCTGACCAATTTCCAAATATTTCACATGATTTAATTTATCATAATAAAACGCGGATCCCCCTTTTCAACGCCACTATCATTAAGATTAAAAGTGTTCTCGTGTGTGAAATATATGGATCTTTGCAAGAAAAATTGTATATCTAAAATTCAACATAAGCCTAATTTTAACCAAACCGCCGACAGATTATTCATATTCAAAATGTATTGGAACAACAATTCCATACGAAACAACAACCAAGCGCCTATCGTCAGGAAAATTAACCACAAAAAATAACAATATTCAAATTTTTGGCGCCTTCTTCGTGCCCCTTCGCGACCATGCATACCGGCTGCACTGCGTATTTACAACTACTATGGCAATACGCACACAAGCCAGCAAGTATGGCAAGAATTGGCCCAACAATTTGGCAGAAGGGCCTCTCCATATCTTGTCCCTCGGTGACCCCATACCCATAAGATGGTATAGGGTATATTAGGGACGATTTATTGTGTTTATCCCGTGCAGGTTACCTACCTACACGGGATAGAGCTCAAATGTAGATGGCGGACGCATAGGGGAAATATGAGGGAATTTGTTTTTCAAACCAAATGTGGGAGTTTTTCTAATCACGAGAAAAGATTTTGCAAAGAAATAATCATCTTTTGTGATAAAATCCACCACATCTAAAAAATAAGCCGACGAAAGCGAGTCAAAGATGCACAATAACTGTCAAATGTCAGCTGTTTGGTCTTAACCGGGATGTTACCCGCGATTGTTTTTTTCGAGTCAGACTTACACGCGATACGAAAAAAACGTCGCTATTGTTTTTGTTACGACGATTTATGCAACACCTCAAAGAAGCCACCGGAGGTATGGCAAAGTGTATATATAAATGATCAGGGTGGGTCCCTGATTCGAATAAGCCATGTCCGTCTGTCTGTCTGTCCGTCCGTGTGTCTGTCAGTTCGCACGATAACTCCCGAAATAATGAAGCTAGCGTTTTGAAATTTTGGTCAGATGATTGTTTTGATGAAAGCTTGGATGGTATTGAAAATGGGTCAAATCGGACCATGGGTTCCCCTACCTCCCATAGAAATGACCCCTCCGTGTAATTCGGCCATAGTTTTCGACAGAATATCGCTAGGGACCTGAAATTTGCATCAACGCCTAATTGTGACATATGCTTGAAGTTAGTGAAAGGTGGAGAAGGTCTGACTACCCCAACCCCTACATCCCCTACAAAGCAATATTCCGCCATATCTTTTGATAGAATGTCCCGAATAACTTGAAATCTATAGCACATGATAGCTGCTGGATGCCGTTATAAGATATTAAAGATGTGCGAGATTCGACCCATCTACCCCTTCCCCCTTAAAAAAAAATAAATTGAATATTTTTGGTTTTACGCGCATTCTAGGTCTGTACATGGGTATAGGGTATACACTCATCGTGCTATTCGCACGATTAGAACCAACGCCATCTATGTAGATATATCATAGCCGCAATTCAGCTGTACAATGACGTCATGGATCCGTATTGAATTGTTCGTCGAACACGGGCAAACAACAACAATGTCATAAGAGGCAACAACAATGCAATGCAATTTCAACTGCGGATTTGACGTTTACGAGTCTACATTGCGGCCTTAATATATAGACGGCGGTGTTAGAACTCGGTCTCGTTTTTAATTATTCATTGATGCATTGAATATATATGATACTTAACTATTACATAATGTTTACGAATAACGATTTTATAATGATTATCCGTAATAAGGCGCAAATGCGTATATACAGAACCCAGCCAGCATTTAACACATTTGTAATCATTATTTCATGCAACACGCGTAAGCACATATCGCTTATTCATTCATCACGTTTTCATACAAGCAGTATATATGACGATGTCCCCCTATTTCATGTATATACGCATTTGCGCCTTATTACGGATAATCATTATAAAATCGTTATTCGTAAATATTAGCGACGTTTTTTTTGCATCGCGGGTAAATCTGACTCGAAAAAAAAACGATCGCGGGTAACATCCCGGTTAAGACCAAACAGCTGACATTTGACAGCTTATGCGCATCTTTGAATCGCCTTCGTCGGCTTATTTCTTAGATGTGGTGGATTTTATCACAAAAGATGATTATTTCTTTGCAAATTCTTTTCTCGTGATGAGAAAAACTCTCACATTTGCTTTGAAAAAACAAATTCCCTCAAATTTCCCCTATGCGTCCGCCATCTACATTTGAGCTCTATCCCGTGTAGGGTAGTTACACGCGTGAACACTACCTGGTTAAGTGTCATTTTTTTATATGAAGTTCTACCCAAACCTGCACGGGATAAACACAATAAAACGTGCCTATTATGTAATAGTTAAGTATCATATATATTCAATGCATAATTAAAAAAAAACACGTGCGACGGTGAGTCTCGAACTCATAACCCTATGCACGGAAGGTGCGCGCCGTAACCACTACTCTAGCCAGACCATACGAATGATCATGATTTATTCGTGATTCTAATCACCCCAGCAACAAAAATAACACTTGAGGAGAAAACCATTATATTTCCTATATGCATGATCCGTCGACATTCCTTCAGCTGACCATCATGTATCTAACTTTCAATGCGTCCTATCGATACATAATGCCGATTCGTGATTCATGAAGTAAAGCTTATTTGTCGCTATGTTCACGGTACATGAGGCCGATGCTGGCTGGGAAATAGGGGGACATCGTCATATACTGCTTGTATGAAAACGTGATGAATGAATAAGCGATATGTGCTTACGCGTGTTGCATGAAATAATGATTACAAACTTCGAGCAGGTATTAATAGAAGGAGGGGCAACATCACTTAAAAAGTGTGCCGAAAGCGCAAATTCATGGGAGAGAAAAATACAATAACAACACTGTTGAAGCAAAGCGATTTGACACAAGTAGAGTAACAGTACATCTCAATTCAAACAAAGGGGTATGCTTTGACAACCCACTATTAAATACAAAGAGAATGAAGAAGAAGAAGAATTCAACCAAGCGCACACGAATTTTTGACACAATTACTACTTTACTGTTAGATGCTTGCTCTCCCATGTATTAGATTCTCGGCACATTTTTGAGTTGTCACATTGTATGGAATTCGTAACTTTCGCCCTCTCCTTATATTAATACCTGCTCAAAGATTACAAATGTGTTAAACATGGAGTAGACATAATGATGAAACTGCATGTAAAAACAACACTACATGGGACGAAAAATCTTGTCCATGGGCTCTCTCGTTCAGCGGTTCACAGTACCCTCACGTCAGATGCGACCAGTTTTGCCGCATACAGCGACAAAATCGACTAGTTCAGCCACTCACATCAATACACACACCGACAAAGTCATCCGGTTCTGCTAGTTCTGTAGCACGCGCGCATTCTCTATTGTCAAATTCGGTAAACGCGGAAAACGATCCTCGCCGCGAATCTCGTTTGATTTAATTCGATTGCGCGAAATAGTTACGTTATTGACTACAACATTACGTTGCTCGGGTAATTTGTGGTTGTTAGGAGCTGTTTTATGTCATAAAATGCAAACGTAGTGTGTTATCGACGGGTTGTTTATGATTCACTCATCAATTAATGTACCGTTGTTTTCCTCCCCCATTAAACAAGCAAACTTGTCCCGTCTCCCGTCTCATTTTACGTATGCCATCTCCTTCCTTCATTCTCCCTGGTGTTAAATGCAGGGAGAATGAAGGAAGGAGATGGCATACGTAAAATGAGACGGGACGAATCGGCAGTTGCTACGACGTCCGCGTCCACATCGATATCCGCGTCCACTTCAACATCCGTCGTGTCCACAAAGACTACAACATCTACATCATAGTGCAGTCATATTAGCATTTCAAATAGAAAAAAATAGAGTAAGGTTAATTCTTGTGGTTTTTAAATCAGAGGGCTCCCAGGAATCTAAAACTCATTTTGCTAAAAAAAATGTTGATCGGAAAGGTCCCAAAAAGGACAAAAAAGGATACTCTTTAATCCTTGACCGGAGGTCGGCATGTGGGGTATCAAATCAAAGGGGACGTCAAGTACATTACATATCCGGTGTTTGTTCCATGTTTCAAGGAGCCTCAACGGAATAAATCGAGATTAAATGGAGAATTATTGTCTTTCCCATGTATCTTTCCGAAGCCCTAATTACGAGAGTAATTCAAATTGTCACTACGTTTCTCACTTTTCCGCATCTATAATAGCTAAAGATTCTACCATTAAATTTGCTAAGAAAAAAAAATGATCGGAAAGCTCTCAAAAAGGACACTAATTACAAACCTTGATCGAACGTGGGCATGCGGGGTGTCATATCAAAGAGGACGTCGAGTACATTCCATATCTGGCGTTTATTACTTGTTTCAAGGACCCTCACAGGAGAAAATTGGGATCCAATGGAAAATTTTCATGTTTCTCGTATATGTATCTTTCCAAAGACGTAATTTTTCGTTTTAGCCCGAATTTTTCCATTTAGTGTCCTTGAAACAGGAAACAAACACCGGATATGCAATGCACTCGATGTCTTCTTTGACATGACACCCCGCATGCTCACTTTCAATCAAGGTTTGCAATTAGTGTCCTTTAATGTCCTTTTTCAGAGCTTTCCGATAATTTTTTTTAGCAAATTTAATGGTAGAATCTTAACCTATCATAGATTCGGAAAAGTGAGAAACGTAGTGACACCTTGGATTATTCTCGTAGTTATGGCTTTGGAAAGATACACGGAAAACAACAATAATTTTAGATTTATTCCGTTGAGGGTCCTTGAAACAGGAAACAAACACCGGATATGTAATGTACTTCACGTCCCCTTTGATTTAATACCCCACATGCTGACCTCCGGCCAAGGATTAAAGAGTATCCTTTTTTGTCCTTTTTGGGACCTTTCCGATCAAATTTTTTTTTAGCAAAATGAGTTTTAGATTCCTGGGAGCTCGCTGTTTCAAAAACCACAAAAAAATAGCCTTACTCTATTTTTTTCTATTTGGAGGCCTGAAATGGGATATTTTGACTGCACTATATACATTGTCTAGCAATAAAACTCAGTTAACTAATTTTGAAACATTATGAATACTTTTGACAATTTTATTTGATTATCTTTTTTGTTCAACATGTTTCTCTTTGAGGGCTCCATTGCACAGTCATATTTCTATACGAACATTAGCTTAACGAGTGTGTATGCATTATTATGCTAAAATTCTAAGCAATTCAATGAAAAATCGGTTAACCGAAAACCGGTACTTTGAGCCCGGTTAAAACCGGACGGTCTAACCGGCTTTGCGAAAAAAACTAAAAAACCGAAAACCGGGTTATGGGCCGGTTTTTGACATCCCTAGTGTATATTGATGTGAGTGGCTGAACTAGTCGATTTTGTCGCTGTGTGCGGCAAAACTGGTCGCATTTGACGTGAGGGTACCGTGAACCGCTGAACGAGAGAGCCCATGGACAAGATTTTTCGTCCCATGTAGTGTTGTTGTTTTTACATGCACTTTCATCATTATGTCTACTCCATATCTACTCCCTGGTTAAATGCTGGCTGGGGTTGTTTATTTGTGCGTACCATTGATTAAAGAACTAAAGGATAGGCCCGAATCAAACTCAAATGCATTGATTAAACAACTAAAGGATAGGCACGATTCAAACTCAAATGGTCCAGTTTTTTGTAATGACACTAATGGCCGTGTATTTGACATAAAGGAAACATTGAAATGCAGTTGCGAAATTCACTTCACAAACTTACACTCAGTAACTGGATTTTACTTAAAAAACACTCAAATGATATAAGAATTACTTTACGAGTTGTTATCACAAAAAACAAACGCGCGACGCGACAAATGTGTTCTTGAGAATTTACTGAACGTGTAACAGCTGACAATTATTGACAGAAAGGGAACGCATCACTGCCATCTAGATAGACAGGCCGAACTGCAGAAATTTGTTCGTCTACAAGTGGACAAAGTGCGTTCGTGACCAGTGACAGTTGACATTTGTAAAGCCCACAACCTCCAGTGCTTCTGAACCCAAAAGTTTAAATATGCCGAGCGTTTATTACGAAACAAAGGTTATGGTTTGCTTTAATGTGTTTTTGATGTGCAAGTGGTAAAATAGTATACATCAACATCGTACTTACCATATTTATCTCAAAAATCAACGCACTGGCATGTGTATATCATAGCAAGTCACACGAAATGACAGGCTGACAGCCACTGATATATGGATTGTGGACAATTTGTGGATTGTACTGAGCGGTACTTTGGCAGTACTAAGCGCGGACCATGACCAACCATGGCACTACTAGTGTTGCATGACCACTGACAGATCAGCTGATAATCCGGCCTGTCTATCTAGATGGCAGTGAACGCATTTAAGCGGATTTTTTTTTTGTTGTATTTCAAACCGGACCATGCAGTTTGTATGGGATGACAGCGGATTTACCTTTCCGTTTAGCTGTCTATTCCATGCTTGAGTATGCTTCCTCGTCTCGAAAGGGACTACTGATATTGTTTGCAGAAAAGAATTACTTCCTCCCTTTCCTCTGGAAAGGGTCTATTGACTGTTATTGTTTGCAGCAAAGAATTACTATCTAGGGTTTAGTTTTTTATTCAATGGTTTGCAATGATTGGAATTGTCAAATATGCCACTCAAATAATTAAGAAGGTATCAACACGAAAATTAAGTTTCTGTTCGGATACAATTTACAGTTTGTCTTCAGGTAAACTAAAGCTGCACTATGCAAATGCAAACTAATAAAATGTGTCCTTTATTAGGTTACGGAAAAAGTGGTGTTGCTGTCATACGAGTATCTGGTCCAGATAGTCTTGCGGCCATCAAGAACTTAACATCCAAAAATTTTCACCCTAAGCCGCGGTATGCCTACCTTAAATCGTTTATACATCCCTCATCGGGGAGGGTGGTTGACAAAGGCCTACTATTATGGTTTCCAGGTGATATTTTGCAAAACCATCAAGTGTATTGTAAATTTTATTTTCCTACAGGTCCCAATAGTTTTACAGGTGAAGACTCGTGTGAATTTCAAGTGCACGGTGGTATAGCCGTAGTTCAGGCAATGCTTGATGCATTAGGTTCGATTCGGAACGTACGCCAAGCTAAGCAAGGAGAATTCACAAAGCGATCTTTTTACAACGGCAAAATGGACTTAATAGAAGTAGAAGGTCTTGCTGACATAATACACGCGGAAACTGAATGTCAAAGGCAACAGGTGAGAATTCATTCAACTTATTTTTCCTGTGATTTTGTCCGCCTTCTAGATATACAAGGCAGATTATCAGCTGATTAAAATTAATCTGTGAATCAGTCAGTGGTCATGAACTCTAGCAACAGGTGTCACAACAATAGCAATAGGAACAAAAACAGGTGCCCATGGACCAAATTGTGCCCTGTCTATCTTCTTCTTCTTTTAGCGGTACAGAAAGGTGTGAACCGCTGTGTATCTATATGGACTCGTTTTATAGTTCGTCATCGTTTTCGTCCGCAATCTCCAGGGACAAAAACGTGGCAGCTGCAATGGGGTTTTCCCATAGTGAGAGGGGGGGTGAGATTAGTGGGTGCAGCTGGGCATTGAAACAAATGGGCTACATCGTGTGGCGTGCCAGCGCAGTTATTTATTTATTTACCAACCAAGGCATTAACATATACAGTTTACATAATACAAAATTAAGGACAAAAACATTACATTACATTAAATTACTTATATAGTATATGTATAAATAATTAAAATATGTAATATATAAATATCTAGGGTTGGTTTAATAAGAGGGCCTGGGTTAATTTTTGTTTGTAGGATGATTTGGTTATACCAGGAGAATAATGGGTACTATGTGCATTGAAGGTGCGGCAACATTTATTTACGGGTTCATTATAACCATATAGGGTGGTGTGCTGATATACAGTTAGGGCATACGTTTAGTATATTTGGGTCTATGCGAGATAGATACGAATTGAGGCGTGAGCAGAAGCCTGACCGAAGTTGGGCTAAAGTCACTCTGGTGGCTCTCGGGAGCCTAATCTCCTCAGGCGAAATAGATGGTGGGATCGCTGAGAGGACTCTGTTCGTACCTAAACTCGCAATAGACCTACTCACTTCCTCAGTGTGAATCATTGCAATGGCAGCCCGGTATGAATCTTCATCGAAAGGATCCCTTTTGTAACCCTGGACTTCTCTCTCAAGGTCACGAGGGCCACGTTTGATGTTGCGTGGAGGGGGAATTTTGTCCATGAGGTTACGATTAGGATGATCCTCTCGATAACAACCTACTAAATATTGTTTTGTAAGTAGTCGATTGTGGTCACGTATTGGCATCAAATGTGTCTCCTGATGTAGGTGGTCCTGGGCAGACATCAGAAGGCATCCTGTAGCTGTGCGTAGAGCAGCATTTTGGCAGACTTGGATTTTGTTCCAGCTTGTGTTACAGAGACCTTGCGACCAAACTGGCGCCGCAAAATTAGCCGCTGCTCGACCCACCGCTTTGTAAGTGGCTAGCATTGTCTCTTTATCTTTGCCCCAGGTGCTACCAGCCAGTGCTTTAAGAATTTTGTTCCTACTGCGCATCTTTTCACATACCGCTTACGCGTGATGAGCTGAAGTCATCATTTTCTCAAAGTGAAGCCCGAGAATTTTTGGATTTGCAACAGCAGGAACTGGTTTGTTGCCAATACGTACCCCAACCGGCCACTTACAATCACCTGACCAGGTGGTAAGGAAGGTCGCAGACGATTTGGACGCTGAGATGGTTAGGTTTCTGCTATGGAAAAAGGGTTCTAGTCGCGCTAAATATCTATTGATATCTTCACGCATGACATGCATGTACAGTGCAGTCATCGGCATAAGAAATAACTTCAATGCCTTCCGGAGGTGTTGGGAGACCGACCATGTAGATGTTAAACAAGGTGGGAGAGAGAACCCCACCTTGAGGAACACCTAATTTGATCTTTCTAAGTTTGGAACGACTGCCTGGAAACTCGGTGAAGGATTGCCTACCAGCTAGATAGTTGGCAATCCATCTTATCTCTTGAGTCGGAACATGCATATTGAGGAGGTTTGCCAGAAGCATGGAGTGATTAACCTTATCAAACGCATTTGATAGGTCAATCGCCACCATGATGGTTCTATGGCAAGGTGTACTGTGGTTTAGTCCGTCTCTTACACGTGTAGTGATCGCGTCCAGAGCGGTGGTTGTACTATGCATGCGTCTGAATCCGTGATGATGGGGGTCTAGCTTTGCATGTGAAACGAGTGTGGGTGGATGAGGGCTTCCAGCGTCTTTGCTACAGGTGACAGGATCGTAATCGGTCTGTAGGAAGTTCCTAGTTTGGCACTTTTCCCTGGTTTAAGGCATGGGACTATACGACCTTGTTTCCAGATGTCGGGGATGGCGAGCGTAGACATTGACAAGTTAAAGACTGCCGTGAGATACTCAATGGCAGGAAGACCAAGATGCCAAGGGCCTTAGAATTTTTGGCATTCTCAATGACTGTTTTAACCTGGTCCGGAGTATAAATTGGTACGCAGTCAACAATTCGGCTGCGAATCCGTCTTCTAATTTTGCGCTTGAGGCCATCTGACTTGGGATGTTCAATAAATTGTTTATTGAACTGGCTCCCACACTGAAGAGGATTGCTAGTTTCTTTTTTGCCGAAGGTTATGGCTATATTGCCCTTATCTTTTGTGGGGTTCGAAAGGGCACGGACAGTGGACCATAACTTACTGGCACCTTCATTAAGGTTACAGTTATTGAGGTGCTCGTTCCATTTGGCCTTCTTGTAGTCTTTAACTTGTCGCTGTATTTGGATATTGAGCTCCCGAATTCTGGGGTCACCAGGGTTAGCGCGCCTAATGTTGTCACGTTCATCAGCTAACCTTGCGGCACTTGTTGGGAAGTTTGGACGAACCTTTGGAATGCGCCCTGCAGGGATGAACCGTGCCGCAGCTTTGGCAATGACGCTCCTAATGTTCCGTTCGGCCTTATGTATATTGGTGGGAGGGGGAAGCGCGAAGAACTTCGATGACGTGAATGTTGTGAAACCATCCCAATCAGCTTTTTTGTGATTGACAAAAGTTCGCTTCTCTGACTTGGTCAGGTCAGCTGGTTTGTCAATTCTGACTATGATTGGGAGGTGATCAGAGGGAAGACCAGTAAGTGTTTCCCAGGAGGTCTCACTAATTAGGCTAGCGCTGACAATTGTAATGTCTGGTGAGCTAATACAATTGTTTGCATCACGGGTTGGAGAGTTTTCGTTGAGGGTACAGAAACCTGATGCGTCCAGAGATTCGGCGATAGCTTGTCCCCTGGCATCGTTGTGAAGCGCGGAATGCCAGAGTTCATGATGGGCATTGAAGTCACCAAGAATGATCCTGTGCTCTCCATTAAGAAGAGGACCAATATCGAAATGGTAGTTTGTACAACTAGAATGTGGTGGTATGTAGATGTTAAAAATTTCGATATTGGTGCTCCCTGATGAAACTGAGATGGCTTGCAAATCCGCCGTACCGTCTGAAACTACATCTAATACACGGTAATGTACGGACCTGTGTATTAGGAAGGCAAGTCCACCTCCAGGGTGAGAATCATTCGTGGCGCCTTCTCTGTCCTTGCGTATGATGATATATTCACCTTCAGCGTTGAATGGTGAATTCGCGTGGAGTTTCGTCTCTTGGATGGCTGCAATCAGGATTCTGTACTTTCTCAAGAAGCTTGTGATTTCAGGAAATTTCCCTAGGATGCCATTACAGTTGAACTGCAATATGGACACCGGTGTAAAAATTGCTGGCGGAGGGGCGGGAGTTAAGCTGTGTCTTACGTTCAAGGCAACATTATTGGGGGGGAGTAGGGGGCGTTGGTGGAGGGGAGGGGCCTGGTATTACCCGAGGCTGCCCAGTATTCCTACAGCCTGGAGCAACAAATGTACCTTCTATGTAATGACCCATCCTTCTCAAACCGGAGCATCTAAAATGCACCCACTCCGAACAGCAACTACACTGAAGTGACCTGGCATTAGAACCGATACGTCGGTTGCAGACACTACACATCCATACCAAGACAGGGCCTGGATTTGTTTCAACGCCGGCGCGTAAAAGGAGAATTGAGAGCAGCCGCGCCGAGATGTGATGCTCCCAATAAGACGAAAAAACATATATAACGAGTCCATACATATACACAGACATACACAACCTTCCTGCATCGAGACCTTCGAGGCTCTTGCCAGGGAGGCGTTTTGGAAACTCTTGGCCGTTTGTTGTAGCAAACGGGTGTGGTCCGCCCCGGAGAGGCGTATTGCAACTGCAAAATAATGCAATAGCAATGGTTGCCAGTAGGACCACGCCCTGTCTATCTAGATGGCAGTGTCTAAACACCCCTATACCTATTTTCGCAGAAAATATTAAACTAATTAACACCAAATAGGATAAAAAAAAAAACAAATAAACTGAAAACAAAATGACAAACACGACATCGTTTGCCGACTCATCTAGGGAGTTTCAAAGGCAGATGTTCCAAGCGATAGTCTACATCAATTTTCCAGATTTCATTTTGCAAGGGACTTCCAATTCATAAATAGCTCATTCGCCGTGTAAAGCAGGGCAAATATTAATTCTTGTTGTACCGATACAGGAGATTTTTTCTCTGGTCGTTTACTGATTGTTCCCATCTTGTTCGCGGTTGTTCGCTCGAATGTGTTCAACAGATCTTCAGGCCCGTATTTATGAACATACCTTAACTCAAGGAGACCTTGAGTCAAGGAGGCCGAAATTCAAAAAATTAAATGTCATTTCCCATACTTTATCATAGAAATCACTTATATTCAGGAGTCAATGCATCCTTGATTTAAGGCGAAACTCAAGGAGACTTTAAGTTTTCAATAGACTTGAAATATCATATTTCAAGGTAGTTGGTTGACTATAGAAAATTTCAAGGTCTTGAGTTTCTCCTTAAATCAAGGATGCATTGACTCGTGAATATAAGTGATTTCTATGAAAAAGTATGACATTTAAGTTTTTTTTTTTTAATTTCGGCTTCCTTGACTCAAGGTCTCCTTGAGTTAAGGAATGTTTATAAATACGGGCCTCAGAGTTTTTTCCCCTATATTTTCAAAGTATTGCAATGTGCAAGGTCGCGTGACCGTGACCATTGGAGGTCAACCATTCAGGCGGCCTAGGCCCGACTTAGGGCTATCTGAACTAAACTGGTCACAACCTTTAGTGCTCACCTGAAATTGTCGCTATGCGGGCAGTTACCATGATTTATGTCTGTCAAGTTAGCACTTCCACTTTTAAATTTCAATGATCGCTATAGTGCATTAAATGTCGCGAATTTGCCGTGACTCAATGGCAAAAGCAAAAAATATGCCGAGCACCTCCTTCCCTTAAAAACAACCCCTAAGTGTTTTTTAAGCCCCAAAGAGCGTATGAAGCCTTAAAACCCAAGTTTTAGGCATCGCAATGAAACAGATTGTATGCATTTGCATACTCCAGAGGTAACCTACCATATGTGCACTCTTACAAAACTTTTCGCGCCCCTCAAAAACTACCCCAAAGTCCGCTTTAGTCCCCATACAAAGCTTAAAAATTCAAGTTATAAGTATCTTCATAAAACAAAATGTAAAGTTTTAACACAGTTTCATAATAAATAATGTTTTTATTGATTTTACAGTGTTAGAAACAAAAACAAACTGTTTATTATTTTTTGAGTAATCGTGTTTAGAACGGAAGCATTTGGGGTGGGTGGATTTTTTTTGCTCCCATAATTACTTAAATGTGGATAATTTACTTAAATGTGGAAATATTTTTTGAACGTCGGCTGTTTTAATTTAAAAAACTTTCAGCGAAACTGTCGCCCATGCTTGATAACATCAACAATCTAGGCATCCATGTTTTGAGAGAAGCTCAAAGACAGCATCAAGGGGGTCGCAGAAGAGGTCGTGGGCTATAAAGGCCGGCGCAGACGAGCAGACTGGTTCGACGACAAATGCAGGGCCTCGATTGAGGCGAAAAAATGAAGCCTCAATACACACAACGCGCATCCCGAGCCAAGAAAGAAAGATTCAACGAACTTCGGCGAGTATCTAATAGGTTAATTAGACGTAAGAAACGCAAACATTTTGACGAGCAGTTGCAGCAAATAAACCAAAGATTAGCCATTAAGAACATTAGACAGGCGTACAAACTTATAAATAATATCAAGAACGGATATCAACCCAGGACAAGCCTATGTAAGGACAAGGATGGTAGCATCATCAGCGACATCGAAAGCGTCAACAAACGATGGGCCTCGCATTTTGAAGAGCTCCTCAATGCATCATCAACATACCCCGCGGAGCCAGCTCTTGAGCAGTTAGCCGAACCAGGCCCTCCCGTTCTACCCCCAACAGTAGAGGAGGTGAGTCTTGCCATACAGTCGCTCCAAAATAATAAAGCGCCCGGCGCTGACGAGATCCCAGCAGAACTGCTGAAGCATGGTGGAACGTGCCTGGCCAACGCTGTACATGTGCTACTGCTGAAAATATGGAACGACGAGGTAATCCTCGTTCGCGAGCGAGACCAATGGCGTATCCGGTACAACCATGAGTTGTATCAATTGTACGATGAGCTGGAAGTATCGAAAATCGTGAAGCTTCAACGTCTGCAATGGGCGGGGCATGTACAACGGATGGACGATAATCGCATGCCAAAGAAAGTGTTGAACGCAGAAAGAATTGACGGAGCTAGGTTGCGTGGACGACCGAGTGCTCGCTGGGAGAGCTCCGTAGGTGAAGACGCCCACCAGCTGCTGGGCTTCCGTAACTGGAGGACAAGGTCACGTAACCGCGACAATTGGAGGTCAACGATTCAGGCGGCCAAGGCCCGACGTCGGGCTATCGTGCCACATTGATGATGGTTTTCAATATGAGAATGTTCTGTTATTTTTTTTAATTCTAATGGAAGACTTTTGGAAAACATTTCAATGTGATGGACTCTGATTTATAAGTTCGTACATTTTCGACATACAATTTTAATACACATAAGATTTTCATCAGCAATATTATTATTTTCTAATTCAGTAAAATCTACTTTGTCTTGGAAAACTAATATTTAAAACAAAAATAAGTACCTGGCGCGTATTTTATGTAGCCCAAAAAATCGCGCGGCGACTTTTGAGAACTTTTGACGCCAATTGAGAAAAAAAGATAGCCCAATCGTCGAGAAGCAGCCCAATCTGGCAAACTCTGGTAATGAGAACTGTTAGCTTCACCAATTCATTTTTGCTCATAACAAAGAAAACTTCCGTAGGTAGGCACCTTGCTGGTTTTCATGCACAGCAGAACATGACCCGCATTCTCAAGGTAGCCGTCGGTGAGTGCTTATTTAAGAGACAATTAAGGCAAGTGAACGACACCTTAAAATGACCTGCGCTGCCATGGTGCCTACAAAACGAGCCTTTTATATCCTCAAAAAGCATAAATCTAAAAACCAATTACATACATTGGAAGAAAAACACATAAAAACAGTGGAAGTAAATAGACACACAGTGGATTTGCAGATCATATTTTATTAATATACATATGAATTTGATTTTTTCCCATTGTCATTTCTTCGCATACATGCTGGGTTTTGCTTTAAAGATTGGATGGACATCAATCAAAATTTATTCTACGGGCATCTTCAATTTAATTTAAAATTTAAGAAGATAAGCGTCTTCAATAATCAATAATATTATATATAATATAAGAAGTTACTTTACCCACCTCTTTTATTGTAAATAAATGTATTTATTAACCAGTGTTTGTATATGCCGGGATCGAATTATTTCATTAGATGTTTTGTATTGCCTCCACTGGCGTTCCTCGAAAAAAGAAACCAAGTCTTCGTTTTTTATAAGTGACCAATATATTTCGGACATAAGTCCATCATCAGGGTCTGATTTACATCTACAAAAAACATGACTTAATTAATAATAAATTGTGTGTGAATTTAGCATGAGATATACCTAAGATCTAATGTAATTTAAAGTTCTCTCTCTCTCTCTGGTTCCTTTTAACCCCTAGTGGGGCATAGGGCATTGACTACGCCTCTTTTCCACCTCTGTCTATTAGCAGCCATCGCCTTTAGCTGGTCCCACGATTTGCCTATAGATTTTCCCTCTGCCTCAACAGATCTTCTCCACGTATTTTTGGGTCTTCCCACACGACGCCTTGCATCGGTTCCCTGAGGATTCCAATCTAGAGCCTGTCTTGCAATGTTTTTTGGCTCTTTTCGAAGTGTGTGACCTATCCACTGCCACTTCCGCCTTTTGATGTCGATGCCTATCCTATTTTGGCCAGTAATTTGGAGGAGGTCGTCGTTAGAGATTACCTCAGGCCAGCGAATTTGTAGGATGCGTCGAAGGCACTGATTCACGAAAGTTTGTAGTTTGGTTGTAATATCACTGGTCACCTTCCAAGTGGAACACCCATATAAAAGCACGGATTTTACATTGCTTTCGAAGATCCGGAGTTTGGTATTTCTGGAGATGTTTTTGTTTTGCCAGAGAGGAGTCAAACTGAAAAATACTGCTCGGGCTTTATTTATGCGCGACTCTACATCGGCATCAGCCCCACCATCCGCTGTCACTACGCTCCCAAGGTAAGTAAAGTTCTCGACTTTTTCTATCTGCTGTCCGGAGATAGAAATGTTTCTTTGCCTTTCTGATGTCAAGCTCAGGTATTTCGTCTTAGCGGCATTAATTTTTAAAGCAGCACTTCGACTTTCACGATGCAAAGCATCTGTCATTTGAGACAGATTATCTGCGGTGTTTGAAAGAAGGCAAATGTCGTCGGCATAGTCCAGGTGCTGAAGGTAATCAAATAATTTCCACCTGATACCCTTACTTTTATGGTCGCCTAGAGCGTCGCAGATTACGTCGTTGATGGTAATAAGAAACAGTATTGGTGATAAAATACAACCTTGTCTAACTCCATTGTTCACCTCAAAAGGACTAGACAATTCGCCCTTGTGCAAGACGTGACATTGGGCTCCGTTATAGGACTCCTTTATGATGGCAATCAGTTTCTCTGGTATGCCTCTCCTACGTAAGGCTGTCCAGATATAAGCCCGGTCGATGCTGTCAAACGCCTTCTCGAAGTCAATGAACAATAGATGTAACGGGGATCTCCATTCAGCGGATTGTTCAATAATAATTCGGAGGGTGTTGATATGATCGCTACATGAAAAACCCTCACGAAAACCAGCTTGTTCATTGTTCAAAGTGCGGTCGATCGTTTTCTTGATCCGGTCCAAGATTATTTTCGCCATCAGTTTAGAGACTGCAGGGAGGAGACAGATTCCACGCCAATTATTGCAATCCTTGAGACTTCCTTTTTTGGGGATTTTAATAATGACGCCCTTCTTCCATTCTTGAGGGAGAGTCTCGGTTGTCCAACACTCTTGGATAAGGGGAAGAAGAATATCCGCTGTAGCGTTGATGTCCGCTTTAAAAAATTCCATCGGGATACCGTCTGCCCCCGGTGCCTTACCTGCTTCCAATGATTGAAGGGCCTTAATTATTTCCAGCTTGGAATTTAAAGTTAACACCGTAAAAATTGACGTGAAACACAGAAACTTTTACAAGTAACAAAGAAACAAAAGTGAACAATGAATAGATGTCAAGTTGAATATCAAAAATATCACAGATGTTTGGTATATAATGGCATGTGTATACTTCTTCTTCTTCTTCTTTCTCCTGTGATCCAAGTGGGCTTTGTTCCTGATGTCACCGCAATTAACAGTCCGCAGGTGGAGCTCCTAGCTTGAATCGATGGCTAATCTTTGCAGATTGTATTGCCAGGTGTATGAATTTAATTAAACTAATTTAATTTGTTTTTTTTTTCTTTTTTAATGGTTGATTGGGGATTAGGGATATAGGAATATGGGAAGGATAAAAGCATGTGTATACATATATCAGGTAAAAAAGTAAAATATTACTATAAAAAATATCACAGATGTTTAAATGTCAGTCTTGATTAATAGTCTAAGAAAAATGGCATATTTGGTCGGCAAAAATTCTACATCGGATTTTTTTTGGATTATGGTTGGGAATGGTCCCCAGATTATGGCATTAAAAGTCCCAACCGATCGGGGGTCCGCAACCTTAAACCGTTTTTTTGCGATTATTTCAAAAACAGTAAGAGATACAGAAAAATGGTCTGAGGACGAAAAAAACTACATAAAATTATCTTTTTCGTCCTCAGACCATTTTTCTGTATCTCTTACCGTTTTTGAAATAATCGCACAAAACCGAACCGAACCGAACCCTTTTTCATTGCATGCTACATCCTCAAATTTAATGATTTGATTCACTTCGTGAATTTGTAGTTTACATTTATTGCGCTCTTTTTTAGGGTTTTTTAGACCCGTATGAAATCGATTTTGTCCGTCCGTCTGTTCACTAAATAACTCGCGAACGGCTTAACCGATCGTCATGAAATTTGGTAGGAATGTGTAGAATTGTAACAGTCTTTGGCACGAAATACTTAAAAGTTGGTAGGACAAAAATAACAGGGTATCCCGGACATTTGAAAATTTGTTCACTAAATAACTCGCGAACGGCTTAACGGATCGTCATGAAATTTGGTAGGAATGTGTACAATGGTAACAGTCTTTGGCATGAAATACTTAAAAATTGGTATGGCCAAGATAAAAGGGTGTCCCGGACATTTACAAATTTGTTCACTAACCGATCGTTATGAAATTTGGTTGGAATGTGTAGAATCGTAACAGTCTTTAGCACGAAATACTTAGACGTTGGTAGGACAAAGCAGACAGGGTGTCCCGGAGATTTGAAAAAGTCGACTTTTTTAGTTTTTATCAAATCAAAAAACTCGATGGGTACATTTCATATCAGTCGCTTTTTTTCCAGTTTGGAGTCATGGTAACGGCGTTACAGCTAATAAATCCAGTTAATATGTGGAGCCATGATACATGGTAAATCTATTTTTGGATTGGTCTAACTAAAAACGCCTTTCATTCTGGAACGCGTTTATTTAGACCAATCCAAAAATAGATTTACGAGAAGCATTTCATTAACATTATGCATAATTCTTATTTATTACCTATAAAATATATGTGCAAAATTATTCACTATGTATGTATCCAAAATCGAAAAAACCCTCGTATTGCGGGCGCAGCCCTCTGTACGCCAGTATTTTTTTTAAAATTGTAGTGCCATCAAAATTAAGTGTATGCTGTTTACTTATTGAGTGTTTGGCAAGTGCAGAAAGGTTTTCATTAAGTGATTTCTTGGAATCGTTTTTATGCTGACTGACACGTGTGCCAAGCTTTTGGATAGTTTCACCAATATATGTTTTGTCGCAATCTGTGCAATAAATTTTGTAAACAACACCTGATTGTTCTTCTATTGGGATCTGCGCTTTCAGATTTTTGAACATTTTGCCATTTTTCTGGGTGGGAAGCATTGCAATGTTTAGTTCTGGTATGAAGTGTTTACAAGATCGTGATATCGATTCACTTAAGCCTGGGATATACGATGTTTGGATCGTCCCTCGGCTGTAATCCTGAGTTACCTTCCACATACCACAAATGCTGGAGGCACTACATGCATATGATCCCAACATCAGATTTACGTATGAAGTTGAGCACAATGGGCGTGTGTGTACCCGCACTAAATGGGAACAGGGACGGCAGCGGAGGGCTCCACGGCTGTTTCGTGTGATGCGGAGGCTGCGTCCCAACATGCATTTATATTACTATGCGTGATCATTGGCGTTATAACCAAAAAGTGGAATATTGGACGGATCCTTAGAGAAAGCATGCGTTAGTACAGAGTGGGCATCAGAAAATAAAAATGGCACCGTTCTCACACTATTGCAGTTCATAGTATGCGTGAAAATTTTTTTCAAACGTCTATTTTTTTTGTTTACAATTGAGAATATAAAATCCGCGTAATATTTATTACTCTCTTAAAATGCCGACTTGATAATTAACCCTTCTCTTGGCACATAGGCACATAGACCTAAACAGACCATTGGTACTATATCTTGATGAAAAATATCTTTCAATAATATTTTCCACCCCTTTCCATATAAATTTTAGAGGAACCGACGGCCACAAATGCGATCAAACGTTCGGCGAAATGTAAACTATGTCTAAAGAATCGAAAAAACGGCGCATCATCGTAAGACACAGTATGTAAACTGTTTCTAGAACCAAAATTAGACCTCTTCAAAAAATAAGATTGATTTCACAGAAGATTCAGCTACACCTTAGGCATAATAGCTCGTAGGCGGCGTCAGAAGGGTTAATAATTGCATCGACAATATTTTGACATTTGAATTATTTCGTGGAGTGTAGTGTAATAAATTTGGAGTCAAACACATATGGGTTGTGTGATCACATAGCCACTCTGGACTAACGCATGGCATGGGTTACTATGTTTTCTCTAAGGACGGATCACAGTAATAGTAAGTTGCTATTCGACTAAAATGTGATCCGTAGCAAAGAATGATTTTTGTTGGTTTATATACGGCTGAGTAACAACTTGCCGGTGCATTCCTGGTCGTGCCGTCCTCGAATGCATATGACACATCACTAGCGACGGCACTTGATGAGAGTGCTGTGTCATATGCATTCGATCGAAACCGGTCGAATGTCATTTTTTGCACTCTCCGAGTCGATATGCCTGTAAATCAGGAAATCGCTCGGAGAGCTTCATTCTTAAAAACATTGTACGTATGTCCAAAAATAAATTTTAATCCATTACCTTAGTAGTTTTTTTTAATTCTTACTTTAAATGGTAAAATTCAAGGTTATTTAAAAAAAAACTAAAAATTCAAATATCTTAGTGACCATTGAAAATCGGCCTAACATTTATGGCCTCATTTTGTTGCATTTTTACCCTATTATAACGTCTTGCAGGGAATAGGTCGACTTAACCAATAACCCTGTATGTATACACATGCTATTATATACCACCAAACATTTGTGATATTTTTGATATTCAACTTGACATCTATTCATTGTTTACTTTTGTTTCTTTGTTATTTGTAAAAGTTTCTGTGTTTCACGTCAGTTTTTACGGTGTTAACTTTAAATTACATTAGATCTATTCCAAATTATAAATTGCATTTGTAATTATGCACCGTGCGAAATACAATTAAAAGGATAAGTAGCAAGAAATAGTAAAATGATTAACTCTGAATAAAGTTTACAAACCAAAAATACTCAATAACAAAATGACATACGGGAAATTTTAGGGAAATTGTTCGCGGAGACATCTAGGGGATTAGTTTGGCAAATGATCCAAGTCATACCCTGGATCAACTTCCAGGATTATCATTTTGTATGGGATTTCCAATAAATCTGGAAATGATCCAGTGAGTCGAATAGGGCTATAAATTAAGTCATGTTTTTTTTTAGATGTAAATCGGACCCTGATGATGGACTTATGTCCGAAATATATTGGTCACTTATAAAAAACGAAGACTTGGTTTCTTTTTTCGAGGATCGCCAGTGGAGACAAAACATCCAATGAAATGTATTTATCATCAAATATGTACAAATATTATGTATGTATGTACATATAATGTCAAATTAAAATCAACAACAGATGATATATTTTAACATTATGACGTATTAGCCCTATTCGACTGACTGGATCATTGATCCTGTCCAAGTCGATTGAAATCGGATCAAAATTTCCCAAATAGGTAACAGCTGACTATCGTGTCATCTGGCCCTAACGCGATATTCTGAATTATAAATTGCATTTGTAATTATGCACCGTGCGAGATACAATTAAAAGGATAAGTAGCAAGAAATATTAAAATGAATAACTCTGAATAAAGTTTACAAACCAAAAATACTGAATAACAAAATGACATACGGGAAATTTTAGGGAAATTGTTCGCGGAGACATCTAGGGGATTAGTTTGGCAGATGATCCAAGTCATACCCTGGATCTACTTCCAGGATTATCATTTTGTATGGGATTTCCAATAAATCTGGAAATGATCCATTGAGTCGAATGGGGCTATGTATAATGCCAATATTTTTGAGTTAAAATCCGTAAAGGACTAAATTAGGATCGAGAGTGAAATTCTTCCCGCAGCGATTTTATCAATAAAAATGCATACTTACTGTCGTGGAATATGTCACAAACGGTGGGAACTCCATAAGCTACAACCCGACCCAACCCGGTTCCATAATTCTCCTCGGCCATTTTATGTACACTTACGGTCAAAAGTATCGACTCAACCTAATAGCGCGCGTATTTGTACGTGTTTTTTTGAAAGTATGATAGTTATTCATAAAAGTCGTATGTCGTTTAAAAATTCGAAACCTTAGCTACCTGTTGGTACCCTTTTTATCAACATTTGCTTTGCACTTTTTAAATTATTGCCACTTGTAACAAAAAACCCAGAAAAATTTAAGTTTCAGGTAAAGGTCATGTCAGGTAAATTACCCCTATAAAAGCGCCCGTAATCGGTTTCTCATTATGAGTTGCATCAGGAAAGTTAGGTAACTTACATCTGAAGTAATTTCAGTCACTGTTTGGTCATCAATGGATACGACGCCAGAACAGGCGGCACAAGTTGTAGCCCTATTGTCGGAAAATCATAGTCAGCGAAGCGTCGCTCGCCGTCTTGGAATGAGTCAGTCTGCTGTCTCGAGAGTTAGCAGGAGATTTCAAGAGACTGGTAGCTTTAATTCGAGACCAAGAACGGGCCGCCCTAGATCCACTTCAGAGAGAGACGACCGTTTCATTGTAACAAGTACGTTACGAAATCGTTTCCTCACGGGTGTTGCTGCGCAGCGGAACCTGAGGCGTGTTCGCAGAGTAGCTGTCAGTGACCGCACGGTAAGGAGACGATTAAGGGAAGCGAATATCACTCCAAGACGGCCTGCCAGGGGCCCCAAATTGACTGCACGACACCGACAAGCGCGCCTCTTATTTGCTCGTAATCATCTTACTTGGAGCTCAGTATTGTTCAAACGGATCTCGTATTCGTGCCCGCAGGAGGCCGAGGAGGAGGGCTGACAGCTGAGCGATACGTTACCGATGTTCTCCGTGTCCACGTTGTGCCCTATGCAGCATTTATTGGCGAGAACTTTACTTTGATGCACGACAATGCCCGGTGTCATGCGTCGCGCCTCACTCGGCAGTTCTTGAATGAAGCCAATATGTCGTCACTTAACTGGCCTGCGCGCAGTCCCGACATCAATCCCATTGAACACTTATGGGACGAACTCAAGAGAAGAGTCCGAGCCAGAAATCCAGTCCCTTCGTCCACTGAAGAATTGAAGGCAGCCCTATTAGAGGAGTGGAACGGTATTCCTCAAGATACCATCAGCAACTTGATCAAATCAATGCAGAATCGACTGGAAGCTGTCATTAGAGCAAGAGGAGGAAATACCAAATACTAAAATAATAAATACTTAACTTATTTTCCAACAGTTTTTGTTTTATTTGCAAAAAACCTAACCAAAATCCATTTTCATATTTGCTCATTTTCGCTACGTTTTCGTTCAAAGAGCATCAATTTTAAAAGTGCTCACCAAATATTGGTTAAAATGGTACCAACGTAAAGCTGAGGCCTTAAGCTTTTCAATGACATACGATTTTTATGGATAACTGCTATACTTTTCGAAAAACACGTACAAATACACGCGCTTTTAGGTTGAGTCGATACTTTTGACCGTAAATGTAATATTTTTCGATTCCCGGTCATTTGACATTTCACGATGAAATAACCGGGGAATGTAGCTTATGGAATTCCCCAGCATTCTCCACATATTCCACGACAGTAAGAATACATTTTCATTGAAAAAATCGCAGCGGACAAAAATTTCACTCTCTATGTCAGTACTAGGCTTTATAATGAAGGTTTAGAATCGAATTTCGGGTTACAACGTGGCTACGAGCGCTTTCATAAACTCCAAACGGCATATAACGTCCGAATATAGTATTTCCCAATTGAAAACATCCTTATCCCAAATGAAAAAATCCTTATCTCAAATGAAAAAATCCATATCCCAAATGAAAAAATCCTTATCCCAAATGACAAAATCCGTATCCCAAATGAAAAAATCCATATCCCAAATGAAAAAATCCATATCCCAAATGAAAAAATCCTTATCCCAAATGAAAAAACCCGTATCCCAAATGAAAAAATCCGTATCCCAAATGAAAAAATCCGTATCCCAAAAGAAAAAATCCTTATCCCAAATGAAAAATCCTTGTGTGCGAATTAAAATAAAATTAATTTAGAGGTGTTTTAAGTTGTTTCTCGCATCAAATTATGAGGTGTGGTTGATGTTATTGAGGATACGAATAGCATCGGCTTCGTGGGGTTGGCTAATGCAATTGCCGTGGTTGGACATTTATGAAATTTTCTACTCGTACGTAAAGTTCCTTGTGTGTGGTTGGCTTTTGATCTTCATCACATACGCATACCGATCGTCATGAAATTTTGTGGACATGCGTAGAATGGTAACAGTATTTGGCACGAAATACTCAAAAGTTAGGTTAGGGCGAAAATAACAGGGTGTCCCGGAGATTTGAAAATTTGTACTCGCGAACGGCTCAACCGTCATGAAATTTGCTAGGAATGTGTAGAATGATCTTTGGCACGAAATGCTTAGAAGTTGGTAGGGCAAAGATAACAGGGTGCCCCGAAGATTTGAAGTCGAAGTCGACTTTTTTAGTTTTTAATTAAATCAAAATTTTTATTTGTGCGTTAGTTGCCCAGGTCTGCAGATTTGAAAATTATGATGAGTCTTTTGAGAAAATTACATAAGAAGAGGCCAGCAAATTTTAATTCGAATAACTTAATAACTATATACCAGAGAATGAACAAGGAATTTGGTTTAAATACATAGAATGGTAATAGTGGTTGCCGCAAACACCTATGAAGTTCGTAGTACCAAATTAACAGCTTCAAAAGTCTACTTTTTCAAAACGTATAAGAATGCTTTGTGTGGGAAAATATAAGTTCTTTTTTCTTGATTCGGGAAACGGGAATGGATTTACATCTAATAAATTAATAAATTAAGTTAATGTGTGCAGCCATGACACGCTCTGTGACTCACTTGGCTGAGTCGCACTCTACGAACCTAGTAATCTAGAGGTCCAGAGATCGAATCTCGGCGTTGTCCAAACATTTCCGTACATGTGCGCATAGGAAATATACAATAGTGCTTGCAACATTATACAGGGTGTCCGGAAACTGCCGGATAAAAGCACCGGATTGTGATTCCTCGTGTGATTTCCAGCAAAAAAGTTATATGGAACATACCCCCAATTCTCAACCCTTTAGCTGCCACAGGCGTTTGAAGATTTTTGAAAAAATAATTTTCTGCCCGATTTAAATTTAAATATCTCCAAAACTACCTAGCTAGAATTACGATTATTACCTAAATAATAAAACTAATCACACTAAAATCTGATAAGAGGTTTGTTTTTTACATAGCTTCAAAGTCAATTTTTTGTGATTTGACCCAAAAACAATCAATTTTTCCATCTCAATTTTCTCCAACTTCTGCCAAGGTGAGCTGCTTGTACGATTCTTTTAAAAATTGGCGGATAGTCTTACGATCATATCTTTCTTTCATCATATTATTCTAACTCCATTATTTCTAACAAATTTGATACGTTAAGTGTAGAAAACTAGTGTTAATTTTAGCGTCCATTTGTTAGAAATAATGGAGCTAGAATTATTTTTTCAAAAATCTTCAAACGCCTTTGTATGTTCCGTATAACTTTTTTGCTGGAATTTACACGAGGAATCACAATCCGGTGCGTTTATGCGGCAGTTTCCGGACACCCTGTATAATGTTGCAAGCACTATTGTATATTTCCTTTGACTCCTCATAATTTTCAAATCTGCAGACCTGGGCTACACACGCACAAAATCCAATTTTGATTTAATTAAAAACTAAAAAATTCGACTTCGACTTCAAATCTTCGGGGCACCCTGTTATCTTTGCCCTACCAACTTCTAAGCATTTCGTGCCAAAGACTGTTACCATTCTAGACATTCCTAGCAAATTTCATGACGGTTGAGCCGTTCGCGAGTGCAAATTTTCAAATCTCCGGGACACCCTGTTATTTTTGCGCTAACCTAACTTTTGAGTATTTCGTGCCAAAGACTGTTACCATTCTACGCATCTCCACAAAATTTCATGACGATCGGTATGCGTATGTGATGAAGATCAAAAGCCAACCACACACAAGGAACTTTACGTACGAGTAGAAAATTTTATAAATGTCCAACCACGGCAATTGCATTAGCCAACCCCACGAAGCCGATGCTATTCGTATCCTCAATAACATCAACCACACCTCATAATTTGATGCGAGAAACAACTTAAAACACCTCTAAATTAATTTTATTTTAATTCGCACACAAGGATTTTTCATTTGGGATAAGGATTTTTTCTTTTGGGATACGGATTTTTTCATTTGGGATACGGATTTTTTCATTTGGGATACGGGTTTTTTCATTTGGGATAAGGATTTTTTCATTTGGGATATGGATTTTTTCATTTGGGATATGGATTTTTTCATTTGGGATACGGATTTTGCCATTTGGGATAAGGATTTTTTCATTTGGGATATGGATTTTTTCATTTGGGATAAGGATGTTTTCAATTGGGAAATACTATATAAACTCGTTTTCGACTCAGAAACAGCATTCGTGCGTAAACTCGTTTAGATGTGTCAGGACTAGAACGTGTCCATATTGCACCTTTTGTGCAGTGACACATGCCTAGGCTGTTAACGTTCAAGTGGACTACATATTCTGGCACTCTCTTGGAGGAGAAACCCTACTTGCTGTTTGTCCTCATCTGACATCGAGCAGATTGCGGCTAATAGTTCTCCGATATTTTGTGTGCCCTCAAGGTGCTCTGTGCAAGGTTAATTGATCCGCGGGTTACTTTGGTGTTTAACAATGATCGTTAGTATTCGTCACATCTCACTTAGAGGTCCCTTGGCGAAGGAAGGACACTTAATATCATTGGTATGAGTTATTTGACTATTAGGAGACCAAACTAAACTAGCGTATTCAAGAACGCTTTGAACAATAGAACAGAAGAGTCGACCAGCTGTCGATGAATTCGTGACCCATGCCACATACTTAACTCCTGTGTGTTACTTTATTTCTACTTATCATCTTTACTATGGTATATTTGCAACAGGCATTACTACAAAGCACGGGAGTTTTATCAAAGTTGTATCAGGGCTGGCGAAAGAAACTAATGCAAAGTATCGCATATTTGGAGGCAACAATAGATTTTGCTGAAGATCATGAAATTGATGGCGATGTATTGGTATCTGTTGAGAACACTGTCAGGAAAGTGTTACTTGAGATCGAAGGACATCTAAACGATAATCGCCAAGGAGAAATACTTCGAGTTGGAGTGAAAACAGTAATTGCTGGCGCCCCCAATTCTGGAAAGAGTAGTTTACTAAATTTAATTTGCCAACGTAATATTTCGATTGTCACTCCGATAGCCGGGACAACAAGAGATATAATTGAATCTTGCTACAGTATCGGGGGATATCCTGTTTTGTTTGCTGATACCGCCGGACTGCGGGGTGAAACTGACGATGTTATAGAGAAGGAAGGAATTAATCGTTGCATTGAGCGCATCCAATATGCTGATTTAATCATACTCGTTTTGAATGCCACCGACATAATACAATTTTGTGAAAACGGCACTGATAAAAGCATCGAGGAATATACAATCAATCATCTTAACAGCTTGGGGTTGGAAACTAACTTGAATGAGAAAAAGTCATTGATTATGATTGCTAACAAACTTGATTTACTAAATTCAACGGAACGGAACTTCCTTTTCCCATTAAAATATATAATACCTTTCTCCTGCAAAACGAACGAAAACATGGATAGGCTGTTGGATGTCTTTACTGATAAATTGAAAGAAATGTAAGTACATATGTATGTTATTATAAAAGATTTAAATTTAAGAGCATTGTCGCCAAAGGTGTGATTGAGTCTCGTCAACGCCATTTAGATTATCAGCTGATTAACCCTTTCCCGGACAGAACTCAAGCAACACGTATTACAACAATAGTAATAGCAAGAACAACCTGTCTATCTAGATGGCAGTGGTCTGGTGGTTTAATAAGGTGACCGTATCCACTGCCATCTAGATAGATTTGTTATGTGGCTATTAGTACCACAAAAAAAAAAACAATATTTTTAAGATACAATAACACAAATATTTTTATTTAACCTATCAGCTTGACAACTTCACAGCAACTGCTTAATTCTAATTATGAATGGTTACTTGTTACCTTGGTGTAGCCAAGTATTATCCGATATAATTCTAAGAATACTTTTCAAAGTGCTGACTTTATCTTTTCAAACGAATTAATGTCAATTGACGTAATTTCGCCATAAAAAGGAAATAATGGCAATTGACATTTATTCCTTTTGCCAAAGGGAAATAAAATCAGTTGACATTAGCCCTATTCGACTGAAGCGGACATTGATCCTGTCCAAGTCGAATGAAATCGGATCAAAATTTCCCAAATCGGTAACAGCTGACTATCGTGTCATCTGTCCCCAATGCGATATCCTGAATTACAAATTGCATTTGTAATTATGCACCTCTCGAGATACAATTAAAAGAAAAAGTCTCAAGAAATATTAAAATGATTAACTCTGCATAAAGTTTACAATCAAAAAATACTAAATAACAAAATGACATACGGGAAATTTCAGGGAAATTGTTCGCGGAGACATCTGGGGGATTAGTTTGGCAGATGATCCAAGTCATACCCTGGATCAATTTTCAGGATCATCATTTTGTATGGGATTTCCAATAAATCTGGAAATGATCTCCTTGATTAACCACTTTGCGAGCTTGTAGGTGGGCGAGTTCGTGTCGGCTATTATTTCGCGTACTTCATTGCCTGGCTTATGGATCTTGGGTTGGACCCGGATCCGCGGTAAGGATGGGTTCGGCGTTCTCAAGTCCGCGATGTTTCCGATGCAGGTTTTGGCTTGCTGAAGCGCTTTCTCCACTCTCTTTATAGAGCCTTCCAGTGGATCCATCCGTAGCTGAAAAAAGTTGCCATTATTTAGTTTTTCTTCCACCATGTTGTCGTAGTCGTCCTTATTCAAAATGACGATCGCGTTTCCTTTGTCTGCTTCCACGAAGTATACTGGTTTTTCATTCAAGCTTTTGATTATTTGTTTGTGGTGTTTTTGGATTGGTGCTGTGATGTGTGCTTGATTGCGTAGTTCTTCTGTTATTTCGTTGCGAATTGCTTCTTTTTCCCCGGGTTCTAATCTCCGGATGGCTGCCTCGATGTCGATTACGATGTCTTCTATTGGTGGTGGAGTTTGTACTGCGAACTTGAGCCCATTGTTTAGAAGTTTCAATTCCTCCTTCGTAAATGTTAATGTTGATCTGTTGATGACAAAGTTTTCCAGTTGTTGGACTTCGCTTCTGCCGCGGTTGCTGTCTTGTGGGCGGTCTTTTCGTAACCTATTGTATTTATGCATTAGTACCTTCCTTCCGCACTCGAAAGCTTTAATTTAATGTTACCTTTAGGCCAGTGGCGGCTCGTGGCTCTAAAAGTAGGTGAAGTGACCATTAGGTTAGGTTAGGTTAGGTACAGGGGCCGCTAGGTGCAAGAGAACCCAGCGCACTTAGACCACATATTTGGGTCCGTTGTGATACCACCGAGAAAAACCTGTCTAACAGTTATAAACGCGAGAAGCTTTGCCCCAAGCTTAAAACCAGCCCGTACTAACAATATATTTATTGAGTAGTACTGGGCTTATATCCCGAAGATCGTCTGTATCGAAAAAGAACCTTGAGCCCAGATAACGCTTCCGTTTCTCCGCTAAGGCAGGACATTCACAGAGGAAGTGATGTACACTTTCTTCCTCTTCCTCGTCATCGCAACTCCTACAAAAGTCATGAGGAATTCGGAGTCTCCTTGCGAGCTCCCCAATAGGACAGTGTCCAGTGATAACTCCGACCACACTCCGTATGTGTTTCCTGTCCAGGGACAGTAGTTGGGCGGAGCGAATGGCGTCCAGTTTTGGCCATATTAATCTCGTTGTAGCACAAGTGTTACCGTTGATCCATCTAGCATTGGTCCTGCGTTTTGCAGCACCTTCAATAATCACAGCGCACGCGGAAATTGGCGCTTTAATACCATCTCGGTCAACTCGATCAACTGCTTCGCTTTCAGTTGCTGCATCGCGGGCTAAGCTGTCCGCGCAGCAGTTCCCTGTAAACCCTCGATGGCCTGGTATCCAACATATGGTTATATTGAAAAAGCAGCCTAACTCTCTGAGTAGTGCCCGACATTTTTCAACAGTTCTAGATGTCGTCAGTACAGATTCTAGCGATCGAATTGCAGCTTGGCTGTCGGTGTACAGAACAATATCTCTTTTAGAGATGACGTGACTACCTATCCAAACTAAGGCTTCATATATAGCTGAGACCTCCGCTTGGAGAATGGTACAGACATTAGGAAAACGGAGCGACAACCGAATGCCCAACTCCTCCGAGTAGATTCCAATACCGACTCCTGTTTCTGTCTTGGATCCATCAGTGTAGATAGCACACGACCCACTGTCCGGGGCCATGGTATCATCCCAAGCTTCCCTCGACGGAATTAAGCTATAATGGTTCCTACCAAAAGAGTGCCTAGGAACAGTGTAGTCAGTTGCTGTTGGCAGGATAAAGTTGCGAAGTATCGCTGAGTGTCCATAGTCCAACATGCGCCACAAGCCGGTTTCACGCAGGCGCAGAGCCGTAAAAGCAGCCATTCGCTGACCGAAGATGTCAAGCGGGATTAGACCCAATAACATATCTAATCCGGCTGAAGGGGTGGTACGAAAGGCACCAGTTATAATCAGAGATGCCAGCCTTTGCATTTTTACAAGCAGATTGTAATTAGTAATTCTACTTAGTGCCGCCCACCATACACTAACTCCGTAGAGTAGTATGGGCCGCACAATAGTGGTATACATCCAATATACAACTTTCGGCTGTAAGCCCCAAGTTTTACCAACAGCCCTCTTGCATAAATACAGGGCCGTGGTGGCCTTCTTCACCCTTTCTTCAATGTTGGGTTTCCATTTTAGTTCTTTGTCCAAGATAAGGCCAAGAAATTTGGCCCTATCAGAAGTGACCATTAAAAACAAGGATCGATATATTGTAAATGATATTCTAAAACCTTTTGTTTTACAAAGGCAAAATACTATCCTTGTCATTTCATTGAACAAATTTCATTTCAACCGAACTAATTTGTACATCCAAAACAATTTATCAATTTCCAAATTATCCACAAATAAAATTCTGCATCAACTAAAAACACAAGAGAAATCGCAAAGAATCACCTCATACGATACGGAAGTGAAGATGAGGTACATACCAGGCGAAAAACTAATCACTTGCTAAAAAAATCCAGTGTACACATTTTGTGCTCAATACATTGTTGCAGTAGAATCGTTTTTCTCAAGTGCAGACGTGGAGCTGTGACACGATTACTTCTTCACTTGTTAATCATTCTATGGATAGGAAAAATTTTGCTGTGCAAGGGCACAGAATTTGAAGTAGAAAAATTGCGGTTTGTGGTATACAAAATATGTATTTTATGTACATTTTGATTTTGGTTTTTCATTGATGATTTATTGAGAAGTTTGTTTATTGTTAGAAGGTAGAAGAGCCGCCACTGCTTTAGGCAACTGTTAGATATTGCATCTTTACTACAAACCAGATATTGGCAATAAGTCGAGAACGGAGATATGAAACTATCGCTGTCGCTCTTAAAGTCACGAGGAAAACGTGACTTGAAACTAGTGGCTATCCTACTTATGGGTTTGGGGGTTCTCACCACCTCCGAAATTTGGTGATGATATTTGGATGAGAAATCATTTCAAAATAAAACACGCACCGCAACTTCAAAAGCACAATGTCCAAATTTCGAACCCGACATAATCTGTAGAAATTTAACTGACAGTAAGCAAGAGCAAGGGATATAACCATACAAGAATGATAGCAAGCTGTTTCTTCTGTCACAAAAATTATCAGGTAATTACTTTCAGAATTTTATTATGAAGGCTGATCGTTGGACAAAGATTGATTGTAGGGACTCTCAGGTTAGAAGTAGGACAACTGAACCTACTCCCCGGTGTTTATCAGCTTTTCCACTAGCTTGAGACTAAAATCCGCAGTTAATTTTGAATTTGTCTTTCCGCAATTTAAATGAGAATGGAGAAAAAACCTGATTTGTGACTAGAAGACTCCAAGGGTAGTCTAAATACTATGAAAGTTTCCAGCGCTTTTAATGCTTTCTTTACAACCGTATAGAGCGGTGAAGTTAGTAAACGAATATTACAGAAAAAATCTCCAATACAAATTAAACTAAAGGAAAATCGAATACTTTTCTAACTTCGAGGATCACGGAACACGAAACACTTGATTTTGACCTTTACCTATAAAAGTTGCTAGTATGTAAGTTTAGTAAAACCTTCGCTTTATCGATCAAAAACAAATATTTTTTTTAGAAATAAAAGAGGACCATATTATTTAAGCTACAAACGGGAAGGCGGAGAACATTTTTCGGATGGTCCCTTTAACTGTCACGATAATTTCCCAGTGTTCTTTAGTACAAACTCTGTGATTTGGAGGCACTGAGTAGTTATAAAATATGAGCACCGTCAAACTTATTCCTAAAACCCCTTTCGAAATATTTTTTTGAGTACGTCCCTGCATGAAACCCACAGAAAATTTGTAAATTTTCCAATTTTTCCTAAGTTCTCCATACACCGCTTTTTTGATTCTAACATTCTTTTCATTCTCCCGGCGCGGCGCGGCGGTCACTTTTCGTCTTCTTAAATTTTAAATAGCAAGAGGCAAGGTTACGCCTTCAAGCTAAATTAAACTGATTTTCTATAATAGAACAAACATTTATTCAACTAAACCTTTGCGAATTCGATAAAGAAATGAAACAATGCACAATAACCACTCTAAATACATATTGGAGCTAAGTAAGCTTTGGTCATTTTTTTTTCCGAAACGGTCATACTAGTGTGATAGGTAAATTTGCCTTGGTGAAACAACTGAGTCGAAACCTGACTGACTACGTCCTTAGCCAAACCAATTGGTCATTTGTTTGTCCTATAGTGTAATAGGTCTCGAAAAACACTTTTCGTCATTGCAAAAGTTGGACAAATTTTGTGTGACCCACTGGACAAACTTTATTTGATAGTGTAATACCACCTTAAGAGAGAGTTTAATTCGTGATCAGTGTGATGGAGTTGTTACGTTCTTACAACAACAATCACATCACGAAATGAAGCTTTTAGGGCGATGAATGGAGAATGCATTGTCCTTATAAAAAGCAGTTATAAAAAGTCCTGTGTAATACCAAACTTTTTTATTTGAACAAAAATGAAATTTTACAAAAATATTTTCATTGACGATTCTACTATTTGTCTACAAAAAGGACACAAAATGCTTGGGTTTGTTTCGGCTGCTTTTTGGGATATGCCCTCAAAACATTTCAAGCAAGTTTTTACATGGTTGCAACAATACTTCGCGCCCATTTTCTATGCAAATAATGCAATCAATATTGTTTTTCACTATTTGATCAGGTTCTGCAGCGTTCAAGGAAAGATTCCTCTCCTCTTCGCCTTCACAGTTATTTAGCTCCGTCTGTCCAGTATTCTCATTTAGCAAATTGTTTCGCGAAATAGAACGGAAACTGTTTCGTATTCGCTCTAAAATTGAAACTTAAAACTCAAAATTACCTGATTAACAAAGCAATATCAAAAATTGACTTTATTTCGCTTTGGGAGTTGACAGTATTTCGTTTTCAAAAATGAATTAATGTCAATTGATTCATTTTTGAAAACGTTCATCGTTCATGGGACAGAAATCGGGGTCATCTATTTGGCTAGCGATGAGTGTCGAGATTCGAATGCCATAGATCGTGATGTGCATTGAAATCACCAAGTATTAAGCGGTATTGTCCAGTGAGTAGTGTAGAAATGTTGGCCTGAAAACCATTGGGACAACTTGAGGCTGGTGGTATATAGATATTTAGAATATCTGTATCAACATTTCCCGATTTGATGGAGATCGCTTGGAGTTCGGTGGTGTTATCGGCGGCGGTGATGTCAATTTCTGAGTATGGCAACGTGTTATGGATCAGGAAAGCTAAGCCTCCACCTGCGCCGGTGGGTCGATCTTTTCGGATGATGTTGAAGCCTCCGTATGAGTTTAGCGGTGAGTCAGCTTTTAGCTTAGTTTCCTGAACCGCTGCGACTTTGATGTGATGTCTGTCCATGAAGTCAGTGAGCTCGATGACTTTGTGTTGAAGACCATTCCAGTTAATTTGGACAATCTTGGTGGTAGAGTAGTTCACAACTGCCTGTGGTGGTGCTGGTGTTAGGGTTTGTCGTGGTGCATTGTGTTGGGTAGAAACTGTGGGGGTGACTGGTGATGGTTGTTGGCCCTGATTATTGTGATGTTGGGAAGTCGATGATGACTGCTGTCCATAGATTCTACAGTTTGGTGCTTGAAAGGTGTTAATTGTGGTTGTTGAACGTAGGTCTGAATTGTTTAGCCCAAAACAATTCTTAAAGTGGCACCATTCTCTGCAGCACGAGCAACGCACTGAGGTTTGAATGTTGGAGTAGATCCTCTTACCACATACGCAGCATGTCCAAGGACCAGGATTAATTTCGATGCCGGCGCGTAGTAGTAGAATTTGGAGCAACTGGGCAGGCTCGGGTTGCTCCAGTAGTATAAAAAAGATGGTTGTGAGTGTGCAACTTTTCTTGTTTCCCCGAATCTGTCGAGGGGGGTTTGCGGCTCTTGGCCATGCATGGTTGCATGGGTGGTTCCGGGACATAGACCCGGCCGCGATAGGAACTGTAAGGTCGTTACACCAACCGTAGAACGAGCGATTAAGTTACATCGTGTAAATTACTGTTGTTTCGCGGTCTAAAGGTTGTATGTATGCAAATTAGACTTTAAAACATAGATGGACAACGGCTGCGCTCCTGTCTGCACAGATAAAAGAAAGAAAGTACTCTTCCTCGTTGATTCATTCAATAGTTCTTAGCTTAATTTCTAACAAAGTGTAAACCTGCGTTATTGAGCCTTTTCCTAACATTGAATTGGAGCGTAGACAACCAGTAGTGTGCGTTTTGAAATTCATTGAAAATACAGTTTGAGCTGAGTGAAAATCAATAATCTTTGTATCGAGTTATGTGACAATCATGGCGAAAACAGTGGTTCCGTTGTGCTAGATTCATTGACATAGGTTATTGGTTAAGTCGACCTATTCCCTGCAACACGTTATAATAGGGGAAAAATGCAACAAAATGAGCCCATAAATGTTCGGCCGATTTTCAACGGTCACTGAGATATTTGAATTTTTAGGTTTTTTTTAAATAACCTCGAATTTTACCATTTAAAGTAAGAATTAAAAAAACTGCTAAGGTAATGGGTTAAAACTTATTTTTGGATTTTAGTCAACACTATAGCAGACATTTCTTAATCATTTAAAATTTCAAAAACCCATCACAATTTCGGATTTTTTTTTTTATCTTAAATTTTTTTAATATAGTATTACTAAAAAAAATTATATGACACGGACTCTGCAGACCACTGGAAAAACATACTCGTGTTGTCAGCTTTCCAAAAAGGTGTCAATGTCAATATAAATATTTGAAATAATTGAAACAGCTGCAACTTGTTCGGGGACCATAATTTCGTTTGATAAAAAACGACAAATCCATAAAACAATAAAAACAAGTCTGTTAAGTTAGCACTACCACGAAACCTGACTGACTACGTCCTTAGCCAAACCAATTGGTCATTTGTTTGTCCTATAGTGTAATAGGTCTCGAAAAACACTTTTCGTCATTGCAAAAGTTGGACAAATTTTGTGTGACCCACTGGACAAACTTTATTTGATAGTGTAATACCACCTTAAGAGAGAGTTTAATTCGTGATCAGTGTGATGGAGTTGTTACGTTCTTACAACAACAATCACATCACGAAATGAAGCTTTTAGGGCGATGAATGGAGAATGCATTGTCCTTATAAAAAGCAGTTATAAAAAGTCCTGTGTAATACCAAACTTTTTTATTTGAACAAAAATGAAATTTTACAAAAATATTTTCATTGACGATTCTACTATTTGTCTACAAAAAGGACACAAAATGCTTGGGTTTGTTTCGGCTGCTTTTTGGGATATGCCCTCAAAACATTTCAAGCAAGTTTTTACATGGTTGCAACAATACTTCGCGCCCATTTTCTATGCAAATAATGCAATCAATATTGTTTTTCACTATTTGATCAGGTTCTGCAGCGTTCAAGGAAAGATTCCTCTCCTCTTCGCCTTCACAGTTATTTAGCTCCGTCTGTCCAGTATTCTCATTTAGCAAATTGTTTCGCGAAATAGAACGGAAACTGTTTCGTATTCGCTCTAAAATTGAAACTTAAAACTCAAAATTACCTGATTAACAAAGCAATATCAAAAATTGACTTTATTTCGCTTTGGGAGTTGACAGTATTTCGTTTTCAAAAATGAATTAATGTCAATTGATTCATTTTTGAAAACGTTCATCGTTCATGGGACAGAAATCGGGGTCATCTATTTGGCTAGCGATGAGTGTCGAGATTCGAATGCCATAGATCGTGATGTGCATTGAAATCACCAAGTATTAAGCGGTATTGTCCAGTGAGTAGTGTAGAAATGTTGGCCTGAAAACCATTGGGACAACTTGAGGCTGGTGGTATATAGATATTTAGAATATCTGTATCAACATTTCCCGATTTGATGGAGATCGCTTGGAGTTCGGTGGTGTTATCGGCGGCGGTGATGTCAATTTCTGAGTATGGCAACGTGTTATGGATCAGGAAAGCTAAGCCTCCACCTGCGCCGGTGGGTCGATCTTTTCGGATGATGTTGAAGCCTCCGTATGAGTTTAGCGGTGAGTCAGCTTTTAGCTTAGTTTCCTGAACCGCTGCGACTTTGATGTGATGTCTGTCCATGAAGTCAGTGAGCTCGATGACTTTGTGTTGAAGACCATTCCAGTTAATTTGGACAATCTTGGTGGTAGAGTAGTTCACAACTGCCTGTGGTGGTGCTGGTGTTAGGGTTTGTCGTGGTGCATTGTGTTGGGTAGAAACTGTGGGGGTGACTGGTGATGGTTGTTGGCCCTGATTATTGTGATGTTGGGAAGTCGATGATGACTGCTGTCCATAGATTCTACAGTTTGGTGCTTGAAAGGTGTTAATTGTGGTTGTTGAACGTAGGTCTGAATTGTTTAGCCCAAAACAATTCTTAAAGTGGCACCATTCTCTGCAGCACGAGCAACGCACTGAGGTTTGAATGTTGGAGTAGATCCTCTTACCACATACGCAGCATGTCCAAGGACCAGGATTAATTTCGATGCCGGCGCGTAGTAGTAGAATTTGGAGCAACTGGGCAGGCTCGGGTTGCTCCAGTAGTATAAAAAAGATGGTTGTGAGTGTGCAACTTTTCTTGTTTCCCCGAATCTGTCGAGGGGGGTTTGCGGCTCTTGGCCATGCATGGTTGCATGGGTGGTTCCGGGACATAGACCCGGCCGCGATAGGAACTGTAAGGTCGTTACACCAACCGTAGAACGAGCGATTAAGTTACATCGTGTAAATTACTGTTGTTTCGCGGTCTAAAGGTTGTATGTATGCAAATTAGACTTTAAAACATAGATGGACAACGGCTGCGCTCCTGTCTGCACAGATAAAAGAAAGAAAGTACTCTTCCTCGTTGATTCATTCAATAGTTCTTAGCTTAATTTCTAACAAAGTGTAAACCTGCGTTATTGAGCCTTTTCCTAACATTGAATTGGAGCGTAGACAACCAGTAGTGTGCGTTTTGAAATTCATTGAAAATACAGTTTGAGCTGAGTGAAAATCAATAATCTTTGTATCGAGTTATGTGACAATCATGGCGAAAACAGTGGTTCCGTTGTGCTAGATTCATTGACATAGGTTATTGGTTAAGTCGACCTATTCCCTGCAACACGTTATAATAGGGGAAAAATGCAACAAAATGAGCCCATAAATGTTCGGCCGATTTTCAACGGTCACTGAGATATTTGAATTTTTAGGTTTTTTTTAAATAACCTCGAATTTTACCATTTAAAGTAAGAATTAAAAAAACTGCTAAGGTAATGGGTTAAAACTTATTTTTGGATTTTAGTCAACACTATAGCAGATATTTCTTAATCATTTAAAATTTCAAAAACCCATCACAATTTCGGATTTTTTTTTTATCTTAAATTTTTTTAATATAGTATTACTAAAAAAAATTATATGACACGGACTCTGCAGACCACTGGAAAAACATACTCGTGTTGTCAGCTTTCCAAAAAGGTGTCAATGTCAATATAAATATTTGAAATAATTGAAACAGCTGCAACTTGTTCGGGGACCATAATTTCGTTTGATAAAAAACGACAAATCCATAAAACAATAAAAACAAGTCTGTTAAGTTAGCACTACCACTTTAACATTTCGACAAACGCTATAGTGCATTAAATGTCGCGATTTTGTCGTAATTCAATGGAAAAAGAAAAAAAATTGTCGCGCCCCTCCTTCCCCTTAAAAACTACCCTTAAGTGCATTTGAGCCTCAGTTAACCAAATTCGAGTTCAAAGAATCTCCCCAATGCTAAAGGTGTCCAGTAAGATAACACAGGGGCTGCTTAAGAGATTTCCACCCTGAAAAAAATTGTCGCGCCCCTCCTTCCCTTAAAACCTACCCCCGTCAAGTTAGCACTACCACCCCGGTAGCGGCCAATTCAAGCATTTCCGTAAAACAAAAAGTATCCAATTAATTGTCGCCGGAACCGAAAGGCATATGGCACGCTTCAAAAAATTTGTCGCGCCCCTTCTACCCCTTAAAAACTACCCCTAATTGCATTTCAGCCTTAGTTCGCCAAACTCGAGTTCCAAGAATCGCCCCAATACTAAAAGTGTCCAGTAAACTCTCACTACGGCTGCTTAAAAGATTTCCACCCTGAAAAAAATTGTCCCCTTTCGGTTCCTGCGACAATTAATTGGATACTTTTTGTTTTACGGAAATGCTTGAAGTGGCCGCTACCGGGGTGGTAGTGCTAACTTGACGGGGGTAGTTTTTAAGGGAAGGAGGGGCGCGACAATTTTTTTCAGGGTGGAAATCTTTTAAGCAGCCGTAGTGAGAGTTTACTGGACACTTTTAGTATTGGGATGATTCTTGGAACTCGAGTTTGGCGAACTAAGGCTGAAATGCAATTAGGGGTAGTTTTTAAGGGGTAGAAGGGGCGCGACAGATCTCGAAATTTCGGGAAAGGTGTTGTTTTTCACACCGGGAGCGCGTTCCTTTTATACCAGTTGTTCCCAATATTTTTCAGCTCGTGCCCCCTTGGAAGATCTGCTGATCCTGGCGCCCCCGAGAAAATTTTGGCCAAAAACCGAAAATAGATGCAAAATTGCCATGGGCAATGCTTTTAATGTTGGACTTAAGTTGGAATCCATTGTCGCAATTTAAATTGTTTGCACATTTGCTTGTTAGTGCATCCCATATTTTGGAACTATTGGAATTTTTAGAAAGTATTACATATTTAAATTTAATGATTTCCGCATCCTGAATTTCGTCGTGAGTTCGGCCGTCATCATGGCTTCGGTGATACGTCCAGCAGCAAAATTCATATTAATATTACTAGAGCAACCAAAATCCGTAATTTTTTTTATCAAAAATCATTCAGACTATAGCTGACTGAAGCGGTTTATATGAGCCATATCGAGTGATTTTTTATTTTGTTCGCGACTTAAAATATTCTCAGCAGCTTTCATCAAATGGATTTAGCAGCAGCGAATTAATCGAAGAAAATACAATTTTTGCCATTTTGCAACGCAGTGCAACAACCGATTACTCCTGGTGTATTTCGAAAGAAGTTTGCAAGAAAACCATAATTCAAACTATCATTTATTAATGGCATCTGTAAATCCTATAAGGCTGAAAGGGACGAGGACGATAAGGGGCGATAAATGAAACTTCGATCTTTTCATTTGACGGGTACTCCGGACACTGACTTACAGTGCGTTTATTTTATATATATATACTTAAAACTATACAAAAATCGTACAAATCCTTATCTATTAATAGTTTAATTACCTAAGACCTTTGTACATGCATTTTACACCAATGTAAAGACCAAATATTGAGCGTCCTTAGCATGATGTGGTGTTTATCACTATGGACAAACATCTTAGGTTTCATATGTCATGTGCATTATCTGTGCACAACAAGATAACATAATGTCCGAGACCTTTTCATATTTTATCTAAATGTGATCCTCAAACAGTCATTAAACAGAATTATTTTATGTACTTGGTCCAGATAATTCTACATCCTCCCCCTTATTGAAAATATTAACATTTTCAAGAATCTATGACGTTACAAATTGTGGGGATCTTTTTGGCAAAATTTAACATTTTCGATAAAGAATAAAAAATAGCATTAATATAACAATTATAAAAAATATGACAATTAGACAAGTATTTTTTGTTTCCATACCTTCTATAACTAAATCGCTCCAGTTGAATTCGAAAGGATAGTTGGCATGACTGAACTTAGGAATGTCTTCAATCTTCAAATTGATCGACGACTCGAACTTCACTTCGTTGAACCGTGGCAATTTGCTGGATAAATTATACTGAGGATTAATGAATCGCACAGTTTCGTTGACCTCATCAAAGGCCCATAATGAGACTTCGGGCGACTCAATTTGACAATTCGGCTGTAATTGAAGCGTTCCTTGACCATTTACTTGTATAATTGATGTATTCTGCTCACAATTCACGTCCATTATTTGCTCTTGAGGAAGCGAAAACAACCAAGTATTCGGTGCGTTGATTTGTTCCCAAAACGGTTCCTGGCGTGCAATTGTCACTTCACACGCAGACAAATTTCCTTTTCGGAGAAGGATAGCTACCTCACAAGAAAATTTTCCACCAATGTTGAAAATAGGATGCAGTTGTGGACATACCCATAGCTTCATTAGTTTCTTGCATCGGAAGAAATTGTGCTGATCCGACGAATAAAAACGAGTCTTGGCAGTGTTAATGTAGATATAGCTGCTCACTGGTTTGATGCTGACAAAAGATCCACTGTGAGGTGTTGGATAAGAGAATACTTGATAAGATTGAAATTTGTCGGCAATAATTAGAGGAATTTTGACGTTGAATAGTAAATATTCCTCAGTTGTTCGAACCACTACAGTTGCGACTTTCATTAGTTCCATGGCATCACGATCAGGCAATTGAAGATGTTCAGGTAAGTGACGTAACATCGTCGATACGTGCTCCTTCAACGTATGTATAGATAAAATGCTATCAGGGATCACATTCTCCTTATTGAACATACAATTCCGTATTTCTTCTTAGAGCTTCAAGAATCCTTCCATCATTACCAATGTATTGACCATAGTTGATTCAAATATTTCCTGATTCATCAACAAATTTACTTCACCGCTCAACACGTTTAATGAGCTATTAATATTTTGGAAGTTTTGCATCACTGTTGTAAGTTGAGTTTTCAAAACTTGCTCCGTTGCATCTTGAATAGATGTCATGTTTCTCAATAGATCTAGTACGTAATCATCTCTACGCCGACTTATTCTGACTTTCTCTTCAATGATTCGTGCATGATCCGCATCCATAACGCCAAAAACAGCATGCATGACGTTCCCGATGAATTCCAGAGGCGCTCGCTTAACCCTATGCCTTCGCTGGTCGTTACCACTAATAAATTCGTTGTTCGATTGAAGCCCCTTAAGTCGAAGTTGTAACTGTTGCATCAACGCTGACTTTTGTACTCCCATTCGTTGCAAACGTTCGTCCAGTTTGTTTAATACTTCGACGCTCCTTTCGATGTCAGTACTCATCTCGAAATAATTAACCATATTGATGTGGATTATAATGTTCCACGACGTCTTCGATAAGCCAACTATCCCTCTATCTTCGAAGAATATACCTGCCTTGTCTTTGAAATTATTAATTATTACTTGAGAAAATACATTTGGAATTAAAAGCAAATACATTAAAATTGTACATAAACTATTTTTACTTTTGATTTTATTTCTTGTAAAACAATTTTTCTTTTTATCGTTTTCTTCTCTAAATTTTGACAAATTACCTTCAATATATTTGTTTATTTCTTTTTCATTAGTGATTGCATTATTTAACCTTTTCTTATTTTCATTTTTGCATATATCTTTCAAATTTATCAACTGATCGTCTGTACATTTATTACATTTAGTTATTTGCTCATTATTGTTAATTATATTTTTTATACTTTTCTCATTTTGAATAACCATTTCGTTTTCATTTATATTTTTAGAATTATTTAATTTTTCATTTTCATCTTCCAGTATTCCTTTAAACTGCTCCAATTCTGAAGGAAAAGGACAAACAGTGTGTATGGCTCTTTGAGTTTCTCCCAGAGGAGTTTTAACTTCTATTATGCGTACAAGTCCGTCTTGTCCATGTCGAATTCCAACAACCCTCCCCCTTTTCCAACTTAAAGGAGGAACGTTGTCTTCTTTCAAAAGAACTAAGGTCCCTACCTCAATATTCTCTTTGACGGCTTTCCATTTAAAACGCTTCTGAAGCTCGTGTAAATATTCATTCGACCATCTATTCCAAATTTCTTTTACACAGTGCTGCACATTTTTCCAACTGTCCCTATAATTCCTGTAAAGTGTATCTCCGTCTATCATTACATTTGGAATCGTTCCTATCAAAAAATGTGCGGGAGTCAAAACTTGAAAATCGTTAGGATCATCAGATAGTGGCACCAAAGGTCTAGAGTTTAAAATTGATTCAATTTCTGTCATTATCGTAGCTAATTGTTCGAAAGTAAATGAATATTGATCGATTACTTTAAAATGTTTTTTAATAGATTTAACGCAAGCTTCCCATAAACCCCCCATATGTGGAGACCTAGCTGGAATGGTTATCCATTTTATTTCTTTTTGAGCGCAAAATTCACCTAAATTCTTCAAATGATCAGTAGCCCTAAATAGTTCATAGACTTCGTTAAGACTGTTTCTAGCTCCTACAAAATTAGTTGCATTATCCGAATAAATCTTAGAAGGGCATCCTCTACGGCTTATAAATCTTTTTAAAGAACCGATAAACGCTGTTGAAGTTAAGTTGGATACAACCTCCAAGTGCACTGCTTTCGTAGCAAAGCAAACAAAGACACAAACATAAGCTTTATCGGTCCTTGCCCCCCTCAATTTATGGTGAATGGTTATGGGTCCAAGAAAATCTATTCCTATTATTTCAAACGGCCGAGTTTTTCGGACTCTGTCAGCAGGCAAATTACCCATAAATTGATGTAATGGTCTCGGATTTACTCTAAAACATCTATAACATGCATGTACTATTTTACTAGCTATTTGTTTACCCGGTAAAGGCCAATACTTTTGTCGTGTTAAAGCTAGTAACCCTTTAGCTCCTACATGTAAATGATTTTTATGAATGTCACTCATTATTAGCGTTGTCAAAATATTATTGTACGGTAACAAAATTGGATGTCTAGCCTCGAATGAAAGAATAGCATTTTCTATTCTACCACCTACTCGAATTATTCCAGAACTATCTAAAAATGGTGACAATGTTGACAAACTTGATGTATTAGTAACATTTTTCTTATTATGTAGACATCGTAGTTCAGCTTTAAAATGATCATTCTGAACCCTTTTAATTAAAATTTCTAATGATTTTTTCCTATAGTCAACCATTTCTAAACTTATTTTTTTTTGTTTTGAGATCAATAAATTTTAACATTATCGCTAAAACATTTCGTAGAAATTTAAAGTTATTCCTATGATCTATACCAAAAAAGTTGAATGAAGTTCTTAATAAACTGGATACTAATTTATCTTCATTAGATTCTTCTAAAACTGCTAAAGTTGGTTTAATGTTGTCAACCAATTCAATTGAATCTTTCTTAAGAAATTCTGGCCCTTGAAACCAAAAATTATTATTTATAATTTCCGTTGGAAATATTCCTCTTGAAATAAGATCGGCAGGATTTTCCTTCGTATCTACATGTACCCAATCTTCGGTGTTACTATTTCTCTGAATAGCTGCAACGCGATTGCCTTCATAAATTTTTAGCTTACCTGGATCCAATTTTATCCAACATAGCACTATTTCCGAATCGGAATAGTACCTCTTTAAACCTGTGTCTAACTCCAAACTCTCCTCGATTTTTTTCATAAGCACTGTCAATAGTTTTGCCGCGCATAGTTCTAATCGAGGTATTGTCACAGTTTTTATTGGAGCCACCTTAGATTTTGCACTTACAAAGATATTTTATATTCACCTTTATTATTAATTGATTTAATATATATTACTGCTCCATATGCCTTCATTGATGCGTCACAGAACCCATGTAGCTCATATTTAATCGCATCTTTACAAAGCATAAACCTTGAAATTTTAACGTTGCTTAAAACAGCTAGATCTGTTCTATATTTTAACCATTTTTCTTTGACTTCTTTGGAAACTTCGTCATCCCAACCTAACTTTACTCTCTATAAATCCTGTAACATAATTTTTTCTGTCACTACAACAGGATTTAATAAACCTAATGGATCAAATAACCTAGCTATGTCCGATAATATCACCTTCTTTGTAATTTTGTTCGTTTTAGTTCCTCCCCAGAATGACTTAATAAATAGTTCATCGTTATATGGCGACCAGTATAATCCTAATGCCTTTACACAGTTACTATCTGATTCACCAATACTGATCGGAACCTCATGATTTTCAGAGGCAATATTATCCACTAAGCTTGAATTATTAGAAACCCATTTTCTCAGAGGGAAACCATGTTTTTTAAGTAAAGCAATAACTTCATTCTGAGTTTGTTTTAATTCTACTATATCATTTCCTCCGGTCATCAAATCATCCATATAGAAATCTTTCGCTATGGTTCTTGAAGCCTTTGGAAAATCATTGTCGTAGAGTTTAGCTATTTGCTGTAAACATTTAACGGCTAAGTAAGGAGCGGAAGATGTTCCATAGGTTACTGTTTTAAGCTTAAAAATTCGAAGGTCTTCCTCTAAGTTCCATCTCCATATGATGAGCTGTAAGTACTGATCAATTTCAGAAACCAAGACTTGTCTATACATTTTTTCAATGTCTGCCATTATAACAAATTTGTGCTTTCTAAACCGAACCAATATATTAAACAAATCATCTTGAAATTTTGGACCAGTCAAACAAATATCATTTAGAGACAGACCACTAGTCGTTTTACACGATGCATCAAATACTACCCTTAATTTAGTAGTACTGCTCTCTGGTCTTAACACACAATGATGTGGCAAATAATAAACATTATTTGGAAGAGAACTGGGATCAACTTCTTCCATATGACCAAGATCTATATATTCTTTCAAAAATTTTGAATATTCAAAATGTAAATCTTTATTTTTATTTAATTTATTTTCTAAATTACAAAATCGTTTCAATGCTATATATTTGGAGTTTCCCAATTGTGTTGCTGGTACCTTGAGTGGAAGACTAACTACAAATCTACCATCTTCTCTTATTTGATGATGTTCAATAAAAATTTTTTCGCATTTTTCTTCATCTTTTGTAAGAATCCGGTCAGTATTTATTTCTTCACAGTCCCAAAACTTTTGAACTTTTTTATCAAGTTCCATTAATGAACAACTTACTATCCCGCAATAATATCTTGTTGCTCGGATTGGAGCTGGTCCGATTACTGCCCAACCAAAGACAGTTCTTTCCATGTAAAGATTTTTCTCAATGGAAATTCTTTCTCCATCTCCTAAAATAGAACCCATTATTTCCGCACCAAGTAAAATATCTATTCCACTTGATATATTGAAATTTGGATCCGCTAGTGGTTCAATTTTCGGAAAACTTGAAATATCAATATTTTCTCCTGGCATATTTGGAGTAATTTTATCAAGTACGACAGTATTAATTATTGCCTTGAAATCATTCAAATGCGAGCTAATTTCAATTTGCACTTGACCACTGATTTTAGCCACTTTTCTCGATATGCCTTCAATGACACTATCAACTGGGCTAACTTTTAACCCTAGCTTTTTTCGTAGGGAATTTGTTATGAAATTACCTTGCGAACAGTTATCCAATACTGCCCTCGCTGTAATATTTTCACCATTTTTGTTTTTCACATGCACTATAGCCGTTGCTACCAATACATGTTTTTTATTTTTTACGATAGTTTTCAAAGACACGTTAGGCTTAGGCTTTGAAATATTGTCGTCATGTAATAAAGTGTGATGCATCTTTTTACATTTCAAGCAATTTTGGGCATTACAAAATTTACTTGGATGCCCCTTTTTAAAACATTTTGTACACAATTTATTGTCAAGTACAATTTTGTTTCGTGCTGCCACATTCTGCTTTTTAAATTTGTCACAAACACTTAAATTGTGCCCACGATCACATTTGAGTACGCAACTTTCCTTGAATTCTTGCTTATATTGAGGTGCTGCGGAAAATTTATTGCTCCTGTTGAACGTATTTTCCGGCCCTTCTAAAGACTTAAACTGTCTTTGCAAAAATTTCAAAAGAACTGAAATATCTGGAATTTCAGTTGAATCTTCCAGAGACTCTTCGTATCTCGTTTTAGTTAGAATGTCCAGCTTCCTTATGACAATGTAATGCAGTAAGGCGTCTTTGAACTCTTTATCTGAGAGTTGCAAAGCTTCCAAAGCCTTTAAACTTATTGCCACATTATCATGTAAGTTTTTAATTTCACATGCTGTGTGTGATTGGACTTTAAAAGCATCAATAATTTTTTCGAAATATTTAGACGTTATTAGTCTGTTATCTTCGTATCGATCCTCTAAAGTTTTCCATGCAGCTGCGAAATTATTACCACTGATTCCTAGATGATCGATTATGTTTAATGCTTCTCCTCTTAAATAGGATTTTAATGCCACCATTTTGTGGGTATCACCAATATTCTTTGATAAAATTACCTCACAAAATATGTCCTTGAAGGAGACCCATTTGGCATAATCGCCATCAAATGTTGGTATTTTGATTTGAGGAATATTGTACACCTCAGATACATCTTTTTCTACTTTAGCTTTTACCTTTGTGCCTTTCAGAATTTGAGATCCTGATCCCATTAGCATCTCAAATTCTTGACACAATTGATCATCTTCATCGAAATGTTCGATAAAGTCTAATCGTATTTCACAAGCCCGATCCTCCAATTTTTGAAGTCGCTCAGTACTTGCGTCTACAGTTCCGGAATTTATACGATCATGACATCTTTTTAAATCTTGCAAAGCACACAAGAATTTTTTGTAAATTGCCGATGTTTTGGCTAGGTCCAAATCTTTTTCATCATTGAAATTTTTATCCCCGTCAATTGTGCTTTGAGCTCTTGGCTCATCATGGATCGTTAAAGTTTCCATTTGGCTCTGTAGAGACTCATCTTCATTTTCCTCTTTTTGAGCAGTTGCTTCCTGAGCTTTTCCCTCAGCTTCAGGTTTACCTGCCACTCCATTTGTTTCTCCAATCGCCTTATTGATTTGCATTATAAGACTTTCTTTCAAAGTAACAACATATTCAAAGTAATTTCCTTCAAAATACTTTGAATATCCTTTCAGGTGGATTTTTGAAAGCAGTGAATAATGGTTTCTAGTGAATACTTCAAATCTTCTACCAATTTCACCCTTTAACCCTTCTAAATCCTTTGTCGGAATTCGTTTTTCAGCCACGAGTTTCGACATTTCTTTGAAAAAATTTCCTGTCTCTTCTTGTTTTTTTTTAACATTTCTCGAGACATAATGCCAATGATATAATATTACTATTATATTACAAAACCGTACGAAACGGGCTTAATATGATATTATTACAAATTTGTTAAATGATTTTTCGACTCACCGAAAATTTGCCTTCCTTTGTTTTTTTTTTTTTTTTTATACTGGAACCACTGAAAGCACTCACTGAAGGCACTCACTGAAAGCACTCACTTTATACTCTGCTTTTTATTAAAAAACACAATTCACTCAAGGATTCACTAATAAAAAAAAAACCGAACGCGAAACTACATACTATACAGCGTGCGCGAACAAGGGGTTACCAAAATGTAAATCCTATAAGGCTGAAAGGGACGAGGACGATAAGGGGCGATAAATGAAACTTCGATCTTTTCATTTGACGGGTACTCCGGACACTGACTTACAGTGCGTTTATTTTATATATATATACTTAAAACTATACAAAAATCGTACAAATCCTTATCTATTAATAGTTTAATTACCTAAGACCTTTGTACATGCATTTTACACCAATGTAAAGACCAAATATTGAGCGTCCTTAGCATGATGTGGTGTTTATCACTATGGACAAACATCTTAGGTTTCATATGTCATGTGCATTATCTGTGCACAACAAGATAACATAATGTCCGAGACCTTTTCATATTTTATCTAAATGTGATCCTCAAACAGTCATTAAACAGAATTATTTTATGTACTTGGTCCAGATAATTCTACAGCATCAATATTATAGTTGTGCTCTAGGGGGCGTGCCTCCAGTTTGAGAATGTTTTATACGGTCTGACTAAAAATAGTTACATTCACTTTCCGTCGTTCTAACGCACATACGGTCAATCCATGGATTTGCGGCCTAAAACTCCGATAGTTACAAATAGCATGTACGAATTAGAAAAGGACAGAGTCAAAGGCTGTCAGTGTGCGTCGGGGAGGCTCTTTGAGCAGAGGGCGAAAGTCACGAATTCCATACAAAGTGACAGCTCAAAAATGTGCCGAGAATCTAATACATGGGAGAGCAAGCATCTAACAGTAAAGTAGTAATTGTGTCAAAAATTCGTGCGCGCTTGGTTGAATTCTTCTTCATTCTCTTTGTCTTTAAAAGTGGGTTGTCAAAGCATGGAACTTTGTTTGAATCGAGATGTATTGTTACTCTACTTGTGTCAAATCGCTTTGCTTCAGTGTTGTGTTGTGTGTTGTTATTGTATTTTTCTCTCCCATGAATTTGCGCTTTCGGCACACTTTTTAAGCGATGTTTCCTCTCCTTCTATTAATACCTGCTCGAAGGGGAGAAACTGATCCTTTAATATTTAACAGTTGAAAAACATTTCGTACAGGAGGTGAAACATAAAAGTCATGGCAGTTTTAAACAGTTTGCAACTTTTCGAAAATTCTGAACGCACTTGATGACTTGCATGTCAGTTGATCGACTTCTAATGACAAGAATACAAGGGAGTAGCGCAAAAGGTTCATTCGTACAGGTGGCAGCCGCCCAACATTTAAATAATGCCTCTAATCCACTGGTTGATATCAATGTGTTAGTGAAGACGACTGTATGTTAGGAAATGGTTACCAAAATTGTCTACATGACGTAATCCTTATATGCTTCATCATTGTTTTATTCTCCTTTGACCACGCGCTGCTTTGTTCCTGATATAAGCTCATATAACCGCATAGAGGTGAGGCTAGCAACGTGATCGGTTGGCTACTCCTTAAAATTAGAATGTATTGCCATCGTACGTTGTAAGATAATTATATCCATTTTTTTATTTTCTAATAACACATAATGTCATTATAAATTATATATTAATTTATCACTTTATTGTGATATTTAATATCCGTATATATTATTATGAAAGTTTTGTATGTATATCGTGTAACAAATTATTGGAGCTTTCTATTAAATGTAGTAGCAATAATTTTAATTTTGGTTATTATTTATTTATTGAGAATGTACTGCTATGAGAATCTATTTTCACTTTAATTCTTAGCAAATTTTTTAATTGAAAATTTATTATATAATGATATCGATTATGTTTGAACGTTTTAATTATTGAAATATTAATATTCATTCATTTCATTCATTTTCATTTCATGTATTTCCATATTTAAACATTAAACATACAGTATTTATAATTATTCATGGATAACCCTTACCAGAATGGCATAGCCAGAGTACGGAAGGGTACAAAGTATTAAAGAAAAAAAAATATTAAAAAATAAAAATTAAATTATCAAAAGTTTACAAATGTGATCGGAAATTGAAAAATGGGAATTGAAAGGCAAATTTAAAATTATACATATACAAATAGAATTTAATAATAACATTAAGTTGAAGAGAAGAAAAGATAAGATAAAGAAGAAGAAAAAGTGAAGAGAAAATTTAAATATTAGAAATTGTATTTATTTCGGGTGGCATTTTTAAAGTCTATAGTATTGATATAAATATATATTATTGTAAAATATAGTTAACAATTCGATTTTTGAAATTACGATTGTTCGCTCGTATGTCCATTGGTAGTTCGTTATACCATAAAGGTCCTAAGTACGTCCAGTGTCTCATTCCTTGCGTCGTATATTTTCGAGGCACCTTAAGTAATCTTGCTGCTGTTCCGCGAGTCTCACGGATAGGATTAGAATTTATAAACATTGATATATTTGCGTTTACTTTATTCAGTGCATATAGTTTAAATAACTGATTGATGCGTAGTACAGACAATTCATGGTATAAGTAACTTGCAGAACCATACCTAGGGCTTGATAATATCGCCCGAAGTAAATTATTTTGCGCAACCTCTAGGGAACGTGATGCCGTAGGGTATGCTCCTCCCCATCCTAAGATACCGTAACTTAAAATTGACTGGGCAAGTGCAAAATATACCATTTTGATTGTTTCCCTATTCAGAACGTTACGTAGTCTATAGAATATGTAACACAGTTGATTCAGTCTTTTAGTCAATGTCGCTATATGTTCTTTCCAATTTAATTGTTGGTCAATATGTATACCCAAATACTTATAGCTTTGCGCTTTTTCAATAACATATTCGTTTGTTTCTGTATGTAGACTCAGTATATTATTAGGTTGATGACAGTCGTATAATGAATATGAAATGTATTTAGTCTTTTCAACATTCATAGTTAATTTGTTTTTATCAAACCATTGCTTTACGATACATAGTCCTGTCGATGCCAATGTATAGCTTCGCTCCCAAGTAGTTGAAGAGAATAATAAGACTGTGTCATCTGCGAACATATATATTCTACCAGACATAATTCCTTCAAGTGTTGCTAGGTCGTTTATAAAAACCAAGAATAAAATCGGACCCAGAACGGTTCCCTGTGGGATTCCAAAAGTTGAACCTTGTAATTCTGTACTTAGGGTTTCTCCTATTTTAACCTGTTGTGTTCTATCCTTTAAATAGCTGGTTAGCCATGTCATATTATGTTAATATTATATTAATAACTTGTCACTGAAACCCAGCACTCGACGGGCGAAATTCAAAAATACTCGGAAGCTATGTAAAAAAGCTCCTATCAAGACGGAGACCAAAATGGCTCTATGCTTCATCAGTCGCTTTCGACTGAAACGGACAATGATCCTGTCCAAGTCGAATGAAATCGAATCAAAATTTCCCAATTCGGTAAATGCTGGCTATATGTCATCAGTCTCTAACGCTATATTCTGAATGATAAATTGCATTTGTAATTATGCACCGTGCGAGATACAATTAAAAGGAAAAGTCTCAAGAAATATTAAAATTATTAACTCTGAATAAAGTTTACAAACCAAAAATACTGAATAGCAAAATGACATACGGGAAATTGTTCGCGGAGATATCTGGGGGATTAGTTTGGCATATGATCCAAGTCATATCCTGGATCAATTTCCAGGATCATCATTTTGTATGGGTTTTCAATAAATCTGTAAATGATCCAGTAAGTCGAAAAGCATTATCATTGACAAATAGCAACGCCATCTAGATATACCAAGGCCGCAACTCAGCTGTACGATGGCCGCATGGATCCTGCTTAAATTGTTCGTCGGACACGGGCAAACAACAACAATGCAATGCAATTTAATTGGCGGATTTGACGTTTACGAGCCCTCATTGCGGCCTTAATATATAGACGGCGGGGCGGTGCAAATAGCTATCTCTCCGAGTCATGTTTTGACGTTTCAAATTTCGAATGGTCCACTGTTGTTGACAGCTATTTCCACTTGCACTCTCGAGCTGAGCCGATAGCTATGGAGATAGTTCAAATATGTGAGGTTATGTGGAGTCGGTTGGCAGTGTTATTATCAAATGTTACAATTATTAATTACTTTTTAAGCAATGTTATCTTTTTTATCGACCCTAAAATTAATAAACAAAGTGTACACATTGATTTCGATGAATATAAACACTAATTGTAAATGCCATCATATTTTCTTTTTTGCTGAAATTATTGATCGTATTTTAATCGATTCTTAATTATTTTTAAATATTTAATTTTCTTTAGTAAACCTCTTTTTCAAATTCAACGGCTATTGTAACACTTCCATATGTTCCCCTGAGAGGTCTCTCACAATGCTCACAACCAAAACCCTCTATATAAAGAGGGCCTCGCTCACAACTTTGACGGTAGTCAGAGATGACTATAACATAGGGATGGGACTTTTTTTGACAAAAATACCGGTTGTCCGGTTATTCCGGTTATTTTCCTCATCGGTTATACCGGCTCGGTTTAACCGGCCAAAAATACCGGTTATTGAGATAACCGGTTAAAAACCGACTAACAAAGAAAAGGCCCTCCTGTTCTATATTTTTCCATATTTTCCATATATCTTTTCTATATTTAAGATAGCATTGTGACCGCAGCGTAACTTATTAGGAAGCCAGGCACCTCGCATTAGCATTATTTCTTAAAACAGGACATTTTGCACAAAAATGTGAAAATTTGCACAAATAATGACAAGTTTCAATAGGAAACAATAAATTTGAGCGATACGGAATTTCTAATTTTAATAGAAAAACTCAGCTGCATTCGATGTACTAATTTGATGGTGAAGCTATGCATCCTGCACATACATGCCGAATTAATTAATTAATTAAAATTCCATTCGTTGATTTGGCAGAGTGCAGAGTTTAACAGGTTGAGTCAATTATTATAGCCCGCGTTCAGTATACTGGGCACTTACATTCATGTATTTCTATGGCTTTTGGAATAACTTTGGGATATAGTTTTGGAATGAAATGAAAGCCTCGGTCTATGGCAAGAGTTTCGTTCTTCTTTCACCTTTGGAATTGTTACCAGAGAGCATGTGCAGCTTGCAGAGTTGTGCATCTTATTTGGACCTGTGTTTCTGTTCCGTTTACCTTATACGTAAAAAAAAAAATTTTGAAAATATAATACCCGATATCGACAAATAATGATAAAAATATAATAATAAATTGGTATTTTCTAAATATTCGAGTGTCGAAGCTGAGCCGTTTGTATGGGCGTTCGGTTTATATGGACGAAATACTTTTGTATAGCCCAACCGTCCGACGCTATCCGAAACAACGTCGGGACTCAACCTGTTAAGGTTTATCCACACTGCCAATTGGCAGCTCGCGATGCCAACTGGCAGTTGTCATTGCATCTACACTGACTGCCATTTGTGTGGCCGTCCAATTTCTCAGTCTTCTCAAATTCAAAGTGACAATTTTGTTCGTTTTTTGTTTGAAATAGTGTAATTTTTTAATGTCAATAATTTAAACGCGCGTTGTCCGATTTTATAATTAAATTAAAAAAAAAAACCCAAAATGAAAGTAGTTTGGTTATATAATTTTCAGGCTCCATTTGGTAGCTAGTGTAGATGGTAAGCAGCTTCCAAATGGCAGCTCACGACGCCGACGCCTGTTTTTTTGACGAGCTGCCATTTGGAGGTAATGTAGGAACAGCTTTAAATACATTTTAATTTGTGGATTCGCCACTTATGTGCGCCGTTCGACTAACTTACTCCATTAAATCGAACACCCAGTGCAGTGAAGTTTTTTTTGGAAAAATTCTAAGTTTAGTTTTACCAAATAGACCTTTTTATTGCACTAGCTGCTTGTTCTCTGTTGAAATATTGTGTGGAAATTTGGAATGTGCGCCAATTTTAAAAGTAATCACCGGTTATTCTCGGTTTTTCCATTTTAAAAATAGTACCGGTTAATAACCGGGCAAAAATAGTACCGGATATAACCGGTTTTTTTAAATGAAACTACCGGTTATTCATAATAACCGGTTATTAATTCCCATCCCTACTATAACAGTGGCGGTGGCGGATCTTCAAGTGAAGTAGGTGAAGGGCCCCTTCTCTGCAAAGTATAAAATGAAAATGTCCTCGTAGGACACAGTATTTATCTAAAAAAAAACAACCCTACAAACCATAAGTTGTGCGGAAAACCCACATCCAATGTGCGGAACACTCTCTTTTCGTTGCAGTCAAAATGAATATGGACTCACAAGATTCCTGAGGCGACCTCGACCTTTCTTAAATAATGATATTAAAGAATAATTTTCAATATTTCGCAGAGAATTAATGAGGGAATTATCGAGGAATGTTATGAATAATTCCGTTGGTCGGATTTTTGGGTTGTAGGGAATTTATATACTTAGGTACATTCTATTGGCAATGGTGATGTGAATGATGCTTCTATGGCAGCATGCCTGCTTTTATGCCAGCCTGAAACGCGATTTTCGCATGCCAACAGCCGTCATTCATCATCGGTTGACAGACAAATGCTGAATAATCCTATTAATTGGGTCTATCTACACTCGAACAAGAACAAAAAACCGGTTTTTATATGAAAAATTATTTTTTCCTTGCCTTGCTCCTCATGAATCTCTTCCATAAAAACCGTGCTTTCTTCTTGTTCTTGCTCGCGTGTAGACAGGCCCATTGAACTCAGACTCCAATGTGGAATAGTGCTTTTTTGTGGGGCGAATGATTGAAGTCGATTTTTAGTGGATAGGGAGGTAGATAAGTACATGTCAAAGGGAAAAAATGGGCTCGGTGAGGATTAAGTCACGGCTCCACATCTGCCCTTCAGATACAGGATTCTACTGCAACAACGTACGTATTCACCACGAAATGTGTACACTGGATTTTCTAAGCAAGTAAATAGCTTTTTGTCTGGTATGTACCTGACCTTCATCTTGCGTATCGTACAATGAAGTGATTGGGTCGTTTCAGATTGTAAGAAAACGACCGTACGGGTAGAGTTGCACGACAAGAACCTAACGTACGATCATTTTACACTATCCGCTCAAAACACGGAGGGGTGAATAATAATAATAAAGCAAATGTGTCCATGTTCGCTTCAAATTTAGTGTAGAAGGACAATGAAGTGTCGAGTGGACAAGATCATAAAGCAAAACCGTACGGCGAGAGCTTTTGTAGTGGCCGGCAGACAAGCATTGTGCATTTCACATTGTGAGACCGCGTTGTACGACTGAAAATCGTACGTAAGATCATCCATTTCGTTTGTTGTTGTAAACGTACGGCGAGAGCTTTTATAGAGAAGCAATGTGCATATCACATTATGATAACGCGTAGTACTAATCGTATTTACGATTATTTATGCTGTTTGTTGTTGTTTGTTGTCACTAGATAAGATGTACGAGAAATCGAACCAAGATGTATGCGAAACCGTACCGTATAGTTCAGTCGAGTTGTGTTTTAAATCGCTATGTAGTTTAAACTCGTCCTCGGAAGATTTTGCTGTAACTTTCATGATTTTCATCATAATTAGCAGAAACTGAAAATTAAACCACTCTTCCCGCCTTAAATCGGAAGCATACTCCCTAGAGGCGGGGACTCATGAAATATACATTTTTTAAACATATGTACCAAAAAACAGCATTTGCAGTTTTTTCTCATTTTTTTTTATTAGTTCGCCTGTATTAATATGTGTATACCAAATATAAAATTCAATATTACAAATTTAATTTATTAAATTAAATATTATTATTCTTTTTAGATGTGGGGAACCTACATTACAGTCACCCAGACTAAGTAAACTACGCCATAGACAACTTTTGACGGAGACTTTACTGGCATCGGAACAATTTCTTGAATACATTGGCAATAATGCCAATGCGGATTTGGCGATTGCCGCACAAAAGTTAAGATTAGCTGTGCGTTTCATTGCAGAAATCACGGGCAACGTCTCGACTGAACAAATATTAGATATTATTTTCAATGATTTCTGCATAGGAAAATAATATTTGTTGTGTAAAAATAGAATATTAAAAACTAAAGTATAAATAATAAAACGACAAATTTCCTTCGAATTACAACGTACGTGCGCTCTATATGCACTTGATTGACAAATGCTCTCTTATCAAAATCTCAAGAATCTGCACTATATTTAATGCTGCGCCTTTGCGCAGGTTGTCAGCCACAATAGCCGATACAGACTACAAGCAAATCCTGGAGTTGATTAAAATTAATCCTGTAAAAACCTTGGATAATAGATCCAATCGTATGTGATGCATCGTATAATGTACTTGCGTTATTCAAATTGCAATACAATATGTACCAATTGTTAATCCAATCATTCCTGTCCGTAGTCCTGAATCCCCTATAAAGCATTTCAACGTCGACTAGAAAAACTTGGAGCTGTGGAAACATGAGTTTGTACCCTTATAAGTAGAGTTCGACAAAATCAAAGGGTTAACATACTTGTCTGAAGTGATTTATCTTAAACATTTTCCACAAAATTCTCACTAAAATTTGTATATATTTTTTGTAGAAGGAGGTTTTCACTCTAAGAGATTCGCACTACCTTAGAGAAAGCATAGCAACCCATTGCATGCGTTAGTCCAGAGTGGCTATGTGCACACACAACCCATATGTGTTTGACTCCAAATTAATTTCACTACACTCCGCAAAGTAATGGAAATGTCAAAAAATTGTCGATGCAATTATTAACCGTTCTGTCGCCGTCTACGACCTATTATGTCTGAGGTGTAGGGGAATCTTCTGTGAAATTAATCTTATTTTTTGAAGAGGTCTAATTTTGGTTCTAGGAAAAGGTTAACATACTATGGCCCGATTTCTCAAAACTCTTATCGAATGGTTAGTCTTATCGCATAGAGAAGACACACACAATTTTCAAAAAGCTTTTCCAATATATTAAATTGAATTTTTGTTTATTTTGCATAGTAATGCTATCTTTGCTTTTTTACGCCGTTGTATGAAACTGCACAATGATTTTTTCAATCTAAGATGTTGGCGTAACCAAGCAGAATATGGTGGAACTATGCGAAATAAGCAAAAACTCCATTCAATATAATGAAAAAGCTTTCTGAATATTGTATGTGTCTTCTCTATGCGATAAGACTGCGATAGGTACTGAATAAGAGTTATCAGAAACCGGGCCATAGTCGTACGAATGTATATATTTTTCACCAAGATATAGTACCAATGGTCTGTCTAGAGAATAAGTCCTTTTAAAGGACAAAAAGCAGGTAAGACCGTCGCGATATTATTTATCGATATATTGATGAAATAAATCTAAATGAATCTTATCTTTTTTCCTTGACTTAAACCTCCATATCTCCAAAGCTAGACTAGCTAGAATAGCGAAATGTAAATAAATTTACCTAAACAAAAAAAATTAACCGCACTAAAATCGGATAAGTGGTTTGGTTTTTACAGAGCTTCAAAATCAAATTTTTGTGATTTTACCCAAAAACAATATATTTTTACATCTTAATTTTCTCCAACTTCTGCCAAGGTGAGGTGCAAAATTCCCTTTCCAATGACATATTATACTGTATACCCTCTCGGCAGATTATATACTAGACCTAAAAATATCCGGTGTAATTTAGATTTTTTGATAGTTCCGTTTGGCGCTCTAGCTCCTGAAGTAATTCAATTGGAGCCATGGTAATTGGGATAACTATTCCTATCAACATGTAGCTGGCTCACACGGAGACGCAGGCTGCTCCGATAAAGCATACCAATATTTCCCCTATTTACATTTTTCAGAAAGACATGCCTGTAACTTATCGCGGAATCACAGCATCATCATCAATGTGGCACGATAGCCCGACGTCGGGCCTTGGCCGCCTGAATCGTTGACCTCCAATTGTCGCGGTTACGTGAATCACAGCAGGCGAGGAACAATTTGGTAAACGTTAAGGCTAAGCTCCATTAGACCCTCCACGAACTATTACTTGGATCGGATTAAAACAAAGGATACCTCCCATACAAAGTGAACCCGAAATCTGCCAAATTGCACATTTTCTTCTCCTCAGAAGCCATCTACAATAGAAAAAAAAAATATTTATCTGTTCGAACGTCACTAAAACAATTAATTATAGTCTTCTGAATGTATTTTCAAAAGCTAGTACCAAGGTTTGCACTGCAAGTGTCGGAAAACCGGGTTGAAAGGTCACTAGTCTAGTACGTATTTGTCGATGATCTTTGAAAATAGCAAACCTGGAGCTTGTAACCTTCAAAACAGATTTTCCACTATGTGTCCGCTATATGGCGGACTGTAAGATAAGTGTCGCTAGTGTCGAAAAGAAGAACTAGAAAATTCTCCTTACTGAGCTGATAGCGTAATGTTCCTTTTGTTCTGCTATCCGTTCTCATAGGGAGAACTTTTGTGTTTCCGATATTTTCCACTATGTGTCCGCTATATGGCGGACTGTAAGATAAGTGTCGCTAGTGTCGAAAAGAAGAACTAGAAAATTCTCCTTACTGAGCTGATAGCGTAATGTTCCTTTTGTTCTGCTATCCGTTCTCATAGGGAGAACTTTTGTGTTTCCGATATTTTCCACTATGTGTCCGCTATATGGCGGACTGTAAGATAAGTGTCGCTAGTGTCGAAAAGAAGAACTAGAAAATTCTCCTTACTGAGCTGATAGCGTAATGTTCCGAACTTTTGAATATACATTCAGAAGACTACAATTAATTGTTATAGTGTCGATTGAACAGATAAATACTGTTTTTCTATTTTAGGTGGGTTCTAAATAGAAGAAAATGTGTAATTTTCAGATTTCGGGTTCACTTTGTATGGGAGGTACCCTTTGTTTTGATCCGATCGATGTAATTTTTGGTGAAAAGTATAAAGGGACTCCCTCTAGGCACTTAACCAAATTTTATTTGTCTGGCGTAATTTAGAGAGAAGTTACTGGCATGCTTTTTTGAGAAATGTTGTCCTTGGCCGGAGCAAGCTCATTTCTGGTATAAGTTAAGTACATTTAATTGGCAACATCAGCACTAATTCTTATCACTCTACCATTACTTTATTAAAAGTTACAGTGCGAAATGTAAATTCCACATAATACTTTTGGGTCTAGGGTATAATTTTCCAAAAAATGGTCTAGAGTATTATACACTCCCAATCAATAGGATAGCTCCACTTGTAAAATGGCTGTATTTCGGTAAGTGATAACGGTATTTTCTTCTTCTTCTTCTTGTAGCGGTGCAGAAAGGTGTGTAACCTCTGTGCATCTATGTGAGTACGATTTATGGTTCGTCAATGTTTGTGTCCGTGAGGTCTAAGGACAAAAACATAGCTGCTGCGATAGGGTTTTCCCACAGTGATATAGGGGTAAGATCAGTGGGCGCAGCGGGGCATTGAAACAAATGGCCCACATCATGAGGAGTACCATTGCAGTTTGGACAGATGTTTTGGATGTCCGGGTTTATGCGAGAAAGGTACGAATTAAGGCGTGAACAAAAGCCCGACCGAAGTTGAGCTAGTGTTACTCTGGTGGCTCTCGGGAGCCTAATCTCCTCAGGCGAAATTGGTGGTGGGCGCTCTGAGAGGACTCTATTCGCACCTAAACTCGCGATAGACCGATTCACTTCTTCAGTGTGGATCGCTGCAATGGCGGCTCGGTATGTAACTTCATCGTAAGGGTCCCGTTTGTATCCCTGAACCTCTCTCTCAAGGTCTCGTAAACCACGCCTGACATGTCGTGGTGGAGGAATTCGGTCCATGAGATGATTATTGGGATGATCCTCACGGTAGCAACCAACAAGATACTGTTTAGAGAGTAGGAGATTGTGATCACGTATTGGCATCAATTTTGTCTCCTGATGTAAGTGATCCTGGGCATTCATCAGAAGGCAACCTGTCGCTATGCGTAGACCGGCATTTTGGCAGACCTGAACTTTGGACCAGTTTGTGTCACATAGACTATGTGTCCAAACTGGGGCTGCATAATCAGCGGCCGCTCGACCCACCGCTTTATAAGTAGCTAGCATGGTTTCTTTATCTTTGCCCCAGGTGCTACCAGCTAGAGCTTTTAGGATGTTGTTCCTACTGCGCATTTTTTCACATACTGAAGCTGCATGATTCGCAGACGTCATCATGTTCTCTAGGTGAAGCCCGAGAATTTTGGGGTTTTTAACAGTAGGAACAGAATTGTTGCCAATACGTATATCCATCTCCCATCTGATGTCCTCCCACCAAGTGGTTAGAAAAGTCGCAGAGGATTTGGACGCAGAGATGGTGAGGTTTCGGCTTTGGAAAAATGCCTGTAATCGTCCTAGATAGCGATTAATTCGGAGGCGCATTTCATCCTTATCATTCCCTGTGGCGAGTACAGTGCAATCGTCAGCATAGGAAATCACCTCGATTCCTTTAGGTGGTGTGGGAAGGCCGGACATGTAGATGTTGAACAGAGTGGGGGAGAGTACCCCTCCCTGTGGGACACCTAATTTGATATTCCTAAGCTTAGAACGTTTGCCTCGAAACTCGGTGAAGGAGTGCCGACCAGGTAGATAATTCAATCCAACGGATCTCTTGTGCAGGAAGATGCATATTCAACAGGTTTGCTAGGAGCATTGAATGATTGACCTTATCGAATGCACTTGATAGGTCTATTGCCACCAGAATTGTTCTGTGACAACGACTGCGTTGATTTAGCCCATCACGAATGCGTGTAGTGATCGCATCGAGGGCAGTGGTGGTACTATGCATCTTCCTGAAGCCATGCTGGTGAGGTTCTAGCTTCGCATGTGCAACAAGATTGGGGTGAATAAGGGCCTCCAGCGTCATTGCGACAGGAGAAAGTATCGTAATGGGGCGGTAGGATTCCCCGAGATTTGCGCTCTTCCCTGGCTTGAGACAGGGAACAATTCGACCTGTTTTCCAGATTTCAGGGATGGCAAGCGTGGACATCGGCAAGTTAAAAGCGGCCGTGAGATACTCAATGGCTGGAAGGTCGAGATGTTTCAACATGGTCATCGAAATGCCATCTGGTCCGAGGGCCTTGGAGTTTTTAGCATTCTCGATGACTTGTTTAACCTGGTCCGCTGTAAAAGATGGTATGGTGTCAACATTCCGGCTGCGAATCCGTCTTCTAATTTTGCGCTTGAGGCCGTCAGACTTGGGATGTTCAATAAATTGTTTATTGAACAGGCTAGCACACTGAAGAGGATCGCAGGTTTTAGTGTTGCCAAATTCAATGGCGTTGTTGCCCTTTTCTTTCCGAGGATTGGAAAGGGCGCGGACGGTAGACCATAATTTGCTGACACCTTCATTGAGGTTAAATTCATCGAGGTGCTGATTCCATTTCGCCCTCCTATAGTCTTTAACTTGTCGGTCAATTTCGGAGTTAAGCTCCTGAATTCTGGGATCATCAGGGTGAGCGCTTCTGATCTGATCACGTTCATCGGCTAATCTGGCGGCACTAGTGGGGAAGTTAGGCCGAACTTTCGGGATACGTCCTGCCGGAATAAAACGTGCCGCGGCTGTGGTAATGACGTTCCTAATATTTTTCTCGGCCTCATGAATGGTGATAGGTGATGTTAGCTCGATGAACTTCGCCGACGAGTAAGCTTTGAAACCATCCCAATCGGCTTTCTTGTGATTGACAAACGTTCGCTTCTCAGACTTAGTCATGTTCGCTGGTTTGTCAATCTTTATAATGATTGGGAGGTGATCTGATCTAAGGGTGGTACGTACTTCCTATCGGGAAGCAGCAATTAGGCTGGCACTGACAATAGTTATGTCAGGAGAACTACTGCAAGTGCCCACGACTCTAGTCGGCGAGTCTTCATTAAGTGAACAGAATTCTGAGGCGTCAAGTGATTCGGCGATAGTTATACCCCTGGCATTGTTGTTGAGGTCCGAATGCCAGAGCTCATGGTGCGCATTAAAGTCGCCAAGGATGACCCTGTGCTCTCCGGAAAGGAGAGGACCAATATCGAAACGATAGCCAGAAGGGCAACTAGATTGAGGTGGTACATATACAGGGTGTCCCGCGACTCTTGGTACATACGATAATGGGTAATAGTACATCTCATTTGGGTACAATTAATGTTCTACATGACCCCTCTATCTTTAACCGTTATAAAGTTATAGCATTTTTTGTTAATAGTGTCAGAAACCTCGACCTGCAGAGCAAAATCACTATTTGCCACACTCCCAAATATTTGATTCGAGATTTGACTTTACTTTCTGAAACTCCACAAAATTCTACATAAAATAACTGTTTCGCCAATTAAATAATTTAAAACCCTACCCAGATACAACCATTCAAACTTTTAAGAAATTCGAAAATTGATTTTTCATTGAAAATTTAAATTGTAAAATCGTAACGGTATTTTGAACTGACAAATGTGCAAAGTTGATAAAAGTTTCCTCATAGTGTTAGCTTTCGAACGACATATAAAAATTAGGGTCTTAGGATTTGAAAAATTGCATATCTTACGTGTTAAAGAGAAAAAAAAACCGTGGTTCCAAGAGAAAACCAAAGTAAACGTTTCCACAATTTTTATACGAGTTTTATTTAGTAAACAAGTTTTTTTTAGTAAAAAACGAAAAACAAAACACGATAGTTAATTTCGGGCGCGGCCGAAATTTCGATACCCTTTACTCTCCTCGGGCTTATATTTTTTTCCGGTGTACTTATGACTTATGTTTAATCCCCCCGTTCTTTCACTTCCGTTTTCACATAGTTTCGTTACCTCGATAAAACATATTTGCGTGAGGTTTGGTTAATGCAGAATAACTGCACAAACGAAAAAATATAACTTTTTGTTGAGAGGGGGGATGGCCCCATAATACGAATATATGTATGTATTTGTTTTTGCAATGTGTATTTATTGAAAGTACAAAAATATTCGTACTATGGGGCATCCCCCCCTCCCACCAAAAAAAGTTTTTTTTCCGTTTGTACAGTTATACTAACCAAACCTCACGCAAATATGTTTTATCGAGGTAACGAAATTATGTGAAAACGGAAGTGAAAGAATGGGGGGATTAAACATAAGTCATAAGTACACCGGAAAAAAAAAATATTAGCCCGAGAAGAGTGAAGGGTATTAGAATTTCGGCCTTTGTTTTGATCCGATCGATGTAATTTTTGGTGAAAAGTATAAAGGGACTCCCTCTAGGCACTTAACCAAATTTTATTTGTCTGGCGTAATTTAGAGAGAAGTTACTGGCATGCTTTTTTGAGAAATGTTGTCCTTGGCCGGAGCAAGCTCATTTCTGGTATAAGTTAAGTACATTTAATTGGCAACATCAGCACTAATTCTTATCACTCTACCATTACTTTATTAAAAGTTACAGTGCGAAATGTAAATTCCACATAATACTTTTGGGTCTAGGGTATAATTTTCCAAAAAATGGTCTAGAGTATTATACACTCCCAATCAATAGGATAGCTCCACTTGTAAAATGGCTGTATTTCGGTAAGTGATAACGGTATTTTCTTCTTCTTCTTCTTGTAGCGGTGCAGAAAGGTGTGTAACCTCTGTGCATCTATGTGAGTACGATTTATGGTTCGTCAATGTTTGTGTCCGTGAGGTCTAAGGACAAAAACATAGCTGCTGCGATAGGGTTTTCCCACAGTGATATAGGGGTAAGATCAGTGGGCGCAGCGGGGCATTGAAACAAATGGCCCACATCATGAGGAGTACCATTGCAGTTTGGACAGATGTTTTGGATGTCCGGGTTTATGCGAGAAAGGTACGAATTAAGGCGTGAACAAAAGCCCGACCGAAGTTGAGCTAGTGTTACTCTGGTGGCTCTCGGGAGCCTAATCTCCTCAGGCGAAATTGGTGGTGGGCGCTCTGAGAGGACTCTATTCGCACCTAAACTCGCGATAGACCGATTCACTTCTTCAGTGTGGATCGCTGCAATGGCGGCTCGGTATGTAACTTCATCGTAAGGGTCCCGTTTGTATCCCTGAACCTCTCTCTCAAGGTCTCGTAAACCACGCCTGACATGTCGTGGTGGAGGAATTCGGTCCATGAGATGATTATTGGGATGATCCTCACGGTAGCAACCAACAAGATACTGTTTAGAGAGTAGGAGATTGTGATCACGTATTGGCATCAATTTTGTCTCCTGATGTAAGTGATCCTGGGCATTCATCAGAAGGCAACCTGTCGCTATGCGTAGACCGGCATTTTGGCAGACCTGAACTTTGGACCAGTTTGTGTCACATAGACTATGTGTCCAAACTGGGGCTGCATAATCAGCGGCCGCTCGACCCACCGCTTTATAAGTAGCTAGCATGGTTTCTTTATCTTTGCCCCAGGTGCTACCAGCTAGAGCTTTTAGGATGTTGTTCCTACTGCGCATTTTTTCACATACTGAAGCTGCATGATTCGCAGACGTCATCATGTTCTCTAGGTGAAGCCCGAGAATTTTGGGGTTTTTAACAGTAGGAACAGAATTGTTGCCAATACGTATATCCATCTCCCATCTGATGTCCTCCCACCAAGTGGTTAGAAAAGTCGCAGAGGATTTGGACGCAGAGATGGTGAGGTTTCGGCTTTGGAAAAATGCCTGTAATCGTCCTAGATAGCGATTAATTCGGAGGCGCATTTCATCCTTATCATTCCCTGTGGCGAGTACAGTGCAATCGTCAGCATAGGAAATCACCTCGATTCCTTTAGGTGGTGTGGGAAGGCCGGACATGTAGATGTTGAACAGAGTGGGGGAGAGTACCCCTCCCTGTGGGACACCTAATTTGATATTCCTAAGCTTAGAACGTTTGCCTCGAAACTCGGTGAAGGAGTGCCGACCAGGTAGATAATTCAATCCAACGGATCTCTTGTGCAGGAAGATGCATATTCAACAGGTTTGCTAGGAGCATTGAATGATTGACCTTATCGAATGCACTTGATAGGTCTATTGCCACCAGAATTGTTCTGTGACAACGACTGCGTTGATTTAGCCCATCACGAATGCGTGTAGTGATCGCATCGAGGGCAGTGGTGGTACTATGCATCTTCCTGAAGCCATGCTGGTGAGGTTCTAGCTTCGCATGTGCAACAAGATTGGGGTGAATAAGGGCCTCCAGCGTCATTGCGACAGGAGAAAGTATCGTAATGGGGCGGTAGGATTCCCCGAGATTTGCGCTCTTCCCTGGCTTGAGACAGGGAACAATTCGACCTGTTTTCCAGATTTCAGGGATGGCAAGCGTGGACATCGGCAAGTTAAAAGCGGCCGTGAGATACTCAATGGCTGGAAGGTCGAGATGTTTCAACATGGTCATCGAAATGCCATCTGGTCCGAGGGCCTTGGAGTTTTTAGCATTCTCGATGACTTGTTTAACCTGGTCCGCTGTAAAAGATGGTATGGTGTCAACATTCCGGCTGCGAATCCGTCTTCTAATTTTGCGCTTGAGGCCGTCAGACTTGGGATGTTCAATAAATTGTTTATTGAACAGGCTAGCACACTGAAGAGGATCGCAGGTTTTAGTGTTGCCAAATTCAATGGCGTTGTTGCCCTTTTCTTTCCGAGGATTGGAAAGGGCGCGGACGGTAGACCATAATTTGCTGACACCTTCATTGAGGTTAAATTCATCGAGGTGCTGATTCCATTTCGCCCTCCTATAGTCTTTAACTTGTCGGTCAATTTCGGAGTTAAGCTCCTGAATTCTGGGATCATCAGGGTGAGCGCTTCTGATCTGATCACGTTCATCGGCTAATCTGGCGGCACTAGTGGGGAAGTTAGGCCGAACTTTCGGGATACGTCCTGCCGGAATAAAACGTGCCGCGGCTGTGGTAATGACGTTCCTAATATTTTTCTCGGCCTCATGAATGGTGATAGGTGATGTTAGCTCGATGAACTTCGCCGACGAGTAAGCTTTGAAACCATCCCAATCGGCTTTCTTGTGATTGACAAACGTTCGCTTCTCAGACTTAGTCATGTTCGCTGGTTTGTCAATCTTTATAATGATTGGGAGGTGATCTGATCTAAGGGTGGTACGTACTTCCTATCGGGAAGCAGCAATTAGGCTGGCACTGACAATAGTTATGTCAGGAGAACTACTGCAAGTGCCCACGACTCTAGTCGGCGAGTCTTCATTAAGTGAACAGAATTCTGAGGCGTCAAGTGATTCGGCGATAGTTATACCCCTGGCATTGTTGTTGAGGTCCGAATGCCAGAGCTCATGGTGCGCATTAAAGTCGCCAAGGATGACCCTGTGCTCTCCGGAAAGGAGAGGACCAATATCGAAACGATAGCCAGAAGGGCAACTAGATTGAGGTGGTACATATACAGGGTGTCCCGCGACTCTTGGTACATACGATAATGGGTAATAGTACATCTCATTTGGGTACAATTAATGTTCTACATGACCCCTCTATCTTTAACCGTTATAAAGTTATAGCATTTTTTGTTAATAGTGTCAGAAACCTCGACCTGCAGAGCAAAATCACTATTTGCCACACTCCCAAATATTTGATTCGAGATTTGACTTTACTTTCTGAAACTCCACAAAATTCTACATAAAATAACTGTTTCGCCAATTAAATAATTTAAAACCCTACCCAGATACAACCATTCAAACTTTTAAGAAATTCGAAAATTGATTTTTCATTGAAAATTTAAATTGTAAAATCGTAACGGTATTTTGAACTGACAAATGTGCAAAGTTGATAAAAGTTTCCTCATAGTGTTAGCTTTCGAACGACATATAAAAATTAGGGTCTTAGGATTTGAAAAATTGCATATCTTACGTGTTAAAGAGAAAAAAAAAACCGTGGTTCCAAGAGAAAACCAAAGTAAACGTTTCCACAATTTTTATACGAGTTTTATTTAGTAAACAAGTTTTTTTTAGTAAAAAACGAAAAACAAAACACGATAGTTAATTTCGGGCGCGGCCGAAATTTCGATACCCTTTACTCTCCTCGGGCTTATATTTTTTTCCGGTGTACTTATGACTTATGTTTAATCCCCCCGTTCTTTCACTTCCGTTTTCACATAGTTTCGTTACCTCGATAAAACATATTTGCGTGAGGTTTGGTTAATGCAGAATAACTGCACAAACGAAAAAATATAACTTTTTGTTGAGAGGGGGGATGGCCCCATAATACGAATATATGTATGTATTTGTTTTTGCAATGTGTATTTATTGAAAGTACAAAAATATTCGTACTATGGGGCATCCCCCCCTCCCACCAAAAAAAGGTTTTTTTCCGTTTGTACAGTTATACTAACCAAACCTCACGCAAATATGTTTTATCGAGGTAACGAAATTATGTGAAAACGGAAGTGAAAGAATGGGGGGATTAAACATAAGTCATAAGTACACCGGAAAAAAAAAATATTAGCCCGAGAAGAGTGAAGGGTATTAGAATTTCGGCCGCGCCCGAAATTAACCTCGGTATCGTGTTTTTTTCGTTTTTTTACTAAAAAAAACTTGTTTACTAAATAAAACTCGTAAAAAAATTGTGGAAACGTTTACTTTGATTTTCTCTTGGAACCACGTTTTTTTCTCTTTAACACGTAAGATTTATGCAATTTTTCAAATCCTAAGACCATAATTTTTATATGTCGTTCGAAAGCTAACATTATGAGGAAACTTTTATCAACTTTGCACAATTGTCAGTTCAAAGTACCGTTACGATTTTACAACTTAAATTTTCAATGAAAAATCGATTTTCGAATTTCTTAAAAGTTTGAATGGTTGTATCTGGGTAGGGTTTTAAATTATTTAATTGGCAAAACAGTTATTTTATGTAGAGTTTTGTGGAGTTTCAGAAAGTAAAGTAAAATCTCGGATCAAATATTTGGGAGTGTAGCAAATAGTGATTTTGCTCTGCAGGTCGAGGTTTCAGACACTATTAACAAAAAATGCTATAACTTTATAACGGTTAAAAATAGAGGGGTCATGTAGAACATTAATTGTACCCAAATGAGATGTACTATCACCCATTATCGTATGTACCAAGAGTCGTGGGACACCCTGTATATTAAAAATTTCGATATTAGTACTCCCTGATGGAACTGAGATGGCTTGAATTTCCGCCGTACCGTCAGCAACTACATCTAATACACAGTAATGTACGGACTTGTGTATTAGGAAGGCAAGTTCACCTCCAGGGTGAGAATCATCCGTGGCGGCCGGTCGATCTTTCCGCAGTATAACATATTCGCTATGGACGCTTAGAGACGAGTTTGCGTGAAGCAACGTCTCTTGGATGGCGGCGATGAGAATTCTGTTGGAACTCAAGAAGTGTGTGATCTCAGCGATTTTTCGGTGAATGCCATTACAGTTAAACTGTAATATAGATAGTGCAGTGAAAATTGCTGGAGGAGGAGGGCCAGGCGTAAGACTGGGTCTGGCATTCCTTATCATATTGTTTGGCGGTGTAGGGGGCAGTGGTGGAGAAGGTGGGCTGGGAGCAGCCCTGGGTTGCCCGGAATTCATACAACCTGGCGCAACATATGCTAAGGAGTGTTGACCTTGTCTTCGTAACCCTGAACACCTAAAGTGAACCCATTCCCTGCAGCAATTACACTGCACTGATCTGGCATTCGCACCGATACGTTGGTTGCAGACACTACAAATCCATACCTCTGGGCCTGGATTTGTTTCAACACCGGCGCGAATTAGTAAAATTGAGAGCAGCCGCGCCGAGATGTAATGCTCCCATAATATGACGAAAAAACACATATATCGTACCCACACATATACACAGACAAACACAACCTTCCTGCATCGAACCTTCAGGGCTCCTGCCGGGGCTCTTGCCAGGAAGGCATATTGGCAGCTTTTGGCCGTTTTGCAATACAAAACGGATGTGGTCCGCCCCGTAGAGGCAGTTGCCGTAAGACCACTATTTTGTCCTTTAAATCCAATGCAGGGCATGCTAAAGATTATCGAAGTGGACAATGAAATTAACTAGCAAGAGAAACGATTTATGGTCATCCCGACTGAAGCTGAGATTCGTTTCAATTTCGGACTTACCAAGTTGTCTAGGAGTGGGAACGGAATAAGGTAAAATACAGTCGTACTTGGGAGTTAGGCTTCATGCACACGACGCGAAAACGGCTCCCAAGCTCGACACATCGAAATGCATTGGCTCTTATGGGAAGCTCATGACGAGCGACAGCAAGCGAGAGCCGTGCACAGTCAAAACACGGCTCGCGAGACGTGTTTTCACATATCGTGCACCATAATTCGCAAATTCACGGCTCGCGAGCCGTGTTTTGACATGAGCTTCCCATAAGAGCCAATGCATTTCGATGTGTCGAGCTTGTGAGCCGTTTTCGCGTCGTGTGCAAGAAGCCTTAGTCTAATGCCTGTGTGTGTCTGTTTTTTTTTTGTAGCCATTTGCTGAAATCATGGAATTGACAGATGTTCAGGAAGGGATCATTGTGGATGAAACGTTACGTGATGTATTGTAACATCCCGCCTGCGATCTAAAATTTTGTTACTATTTTTCGTTGCCAGAACTGACAGACGAGTGACCCTGACGCGTGCCGGTGCCCGGGCTCAGCTACCGGGATTGTGGGCTGGGTCCACATCTCATGGGGTCTTGTGATCGGCAGTGTTACAAAGAAAAAGTGTTGCACGCGTGATCTGCAATGCCTGTAATCCTAAACTGGAGGCTGAAAAGAAAGAGAGCGACTTCGACGAACAACCAACATTCCTGAAACGAATAAGGACCGCTAGTGGAACGGCTTCATTGACGAACTGGGAAGGGCCATTCGGGAGGAGGAAGGAAAGCAAAAGACGAAGTTTTAACGGTAATTCATAATGTAATATTCTTTTAGCCTGAATAGTTTATACAACAACAAGTTCATTCTTTCTTAAATCCTCTAATCAATCTAAATATTAACGAGATTCAGTCCACACTCATGTCTTCTTTTCTTCTTCTCTATTTTATTTACAGTAATCTATTTCTACTCCTGAAACCCAAGGGTGCGCACCTGATAGGGGAGGGAACTGATATTTAACAATAACCGTGAGATCGAAAAGGAGACCGAATAGAGGCCTGCAACTTAGTGATTAAACTTATTCATAGTGATTATGCATTCTAGTGCCCATTTGTATTGTCTTTTATTTTTCTGTCAAATTCATCATTTATTAAGTGAATATAAAAAAAAAGGAAAAGTAAAAAAAAATGTTGAAGATATACATCAAAAAGGTTTAATTAAATTTTGGAAACCGTTCGTCGCAAAGTTAATAATTTCGAAAATTTTTAAAAATCCAAAAAAAATAGAGTATATTCAAGAAAAGTTCGAGACGAATTGTTTCGTAAATTTTTCGAATGTAACTTAATACTTTCTTGCCGATATAGAAGCAACAGGCCCAAACACTAGCGTAGTTGCGAGAGGACATTTAAAAATATTTAAACAAGAGGCAAAGAAAAACTGACGTCTATATACACATATGGCCAAAAAAATAAGTACACCCATACGAATATTTCTTATCACCCTGTAGCGAAGTAGTTATTTGAGTAAATGAAATCATATGGAAAGATTTAAATACTTAATTGGTGAGGAATCAAATAATATGTAAATTAGCGTATTTTAATAAATAACAGCTTTCATCTACCTTGAAAAAGTACGAACTGACTAAAATAGGCTGGACAAAATGATAAGTACATGTCAGTTAATTTGATCAAACTGGTTTTAATTAAAATATTATGTTCTGATTTTCAAGAATTTGATTTATTTTATTATTTAAAAGTAAATGATCCATTCTTTTGAAAAAAAAAGGTTTTAATTGGCCCTCTGGTGAAGAATTACTCTTAAGTTCCCATACATCCATACATCCATACATCCAGTTACTTCCAGGAAATTCCGTATTTGGTCCGTTTTGTGAAAACTTTGTTTCTAGTTCCTTGATCCAACTCTCCCTAAACATTCAGTATTCAATTTGTTACTAGAGCACCGTGAAAAGCCACTCGATTTGGTTGAAGCGGATCGTTGACCAGTTTGTGAGGTATGGTTAGGGCTAATATCCTGCTGAAAACCCCATTTAAAGTGTATGGGCTCATCAGTAAAATATTCTGGGACTATCAACTAACATTTCTTATATGGAAATTGCCTCATAGTAACGGTTATTAGGTACTGTTATAATTTTTCTCGTCTATTCTAGACGTTCCAGTGGGTTCGACAGATTTTCGCGTACACGATAATGAATAACACTCGCTTTACTGTAACACTATTTATTACAACCACACGGATATACACGGTTTACAATTTTACTAATTACTTCACTAGTTATTGACTCGACACGATTCACTGCTGAAAACTAGACTGACTGACTCTAGTCGACGCCCTTATATATCCAATTTCGCTGTTCAGGAAACTTCAGTGATGTTCTTTCTAGAACCCGCCAGTAAGTTGTCTCGCTAGTGAGACTAGCGCCATCTGGTGCCAAGGAGGGAATACAAGTTGGGTTGTTGTATAAGCTAATACATCACGTTGTTAGTGACATAGGCGCCCTCTTGTGTAAACTAAGGGTTGATGTATAGCCTAGACACATTACATTACCCCCTCCTTAAACCTGTTCGTCCCGAACAGAACTCGTTTCGATCTCCTCCGTATCGTTGCCTCGATAAAGTGCCAGTCGATCCACATGTACGATTTTCATTTTTGCTCTCGGTTTCCGATGCTCCCGAATACGATATACGACATCATTAAGTCGGGTGATCACTTCGTACGGTCCTTCCCAGTTCTGTTGAAGCTTCGGACATACTCCTTTTCTCCGACGAGGGTTGTATAACCAAACGAGATCTCCTTCGTTGAATCCGGCAGTGTTAGCTCTTAAGTCATATCGCGTTTTCATACGATCCGCATTCAATCGTAATCGTGTTCGCACCAACTTATGCACATTATCCAAACGTTGCTTTAAGTCGTACACATACTGAGGAACTGATGTCGACTGTTCCGCTGGCGTTATTCCGAATTTTACATCCGCAGGTAGCCGTATTGTCCTTCCAAACAGAACTTTTGATGGGGTTTCTCCTGTTGATGTGTGCTCGGCCGCACGGTATGCCATCAGGAATAGCTGTAGGTGTTGATCCCATGTTCGCGGATTGTTTGACACAACTTTGGCTAAGTGCTCGTTCAATGTCTTGTTGAAACGTTCGACCATTCCATCGGACTGAGGATGTAGAGGCGTAGTCCTAGTTTTCCGTATTCCCAATAGCCGGCACATCTCGCTGAACACTCCAGATTCGAAGTTTCGCCCTTGATCAGAATGTAGCTCACAAGGTACACCATATCGACAGACCCAATTTTCGACGAGCTGTTCTGCCACTGTTGTCGCTTCCTGATTGGGTATTGCGTATACTTCCGTCCACTTACTAAAATAATCAGCCACTACCAATGTGTACCGGTTTCCGCGATCGGTTTCTGGAAATGGTCCCGCAATATCCACAGCGACTCTTTCAAAGGGTGCACCAACAACATATGTCCTCATAGCTCCTTTCAGTTTCCTGGCTGGTCCTTTAACCGCTGCACAACTCGTACATCTGCGGCACCACTCTTCAACGTCACTTCGAGCATGCACCCAGTAGAATCGTTCACGCACTTTCGCCAAGGTTTTGTTGACGCCAAGATGTCCTCCTGATGTTCCTTCGTGCATTTCTCGCAGCACTTCGTCCACCTTGCTCCGTGGAAGTATCAGCTGCATTATACTCGACGTTCCGTCCGCTGATTCCCATTTCCGTTTCAGCATGCCATCCTCAATGTGAAGAGAATTCCACTGAGCCCAATAGCTTTTCGTCGTTGGCCCAAAGGTTGACACCTTATTCCAACTGGGCCTTTCTCCGGACTCCTTCCACACGAGTATCGAACCGATATCCTCGTCATTCAGCTGGGCTTTGCGTATTTCCTCCGGTTTCCAGCCTTCCGTAGGCAACAATGTCAGCCCTCGTATATTTTCGGCTTCCTTCTCTTCCATTCTAGCGCAGTGCTTGCATCCAAGGGGGCATGGACGGCGCGAAAGAGCATCAGCATTACTGTGCACTTTTCCACTTCTATGGACCGTATTGAACTCATATGTCTGCAACCGTTCGATCCATCTGGCAACTTGACCTTCCGGATTTCTGAAGTTCAGCAGCCACCTCAACGCAGCATGATCCGTTCGCAGTATAAATTTCTGGCCAAGAAGGTACTTGTGGAAGTGTTTCGTCGCCTCGATAACTGCTAGCAGCTCTCTTCTTGTCACGCAGTAGTTTCGCTCACTTTTCGACAACACGCGACTAAAGTAGGACACCACCTTCTCTTCGCCGTCAATGTGTTGTGATAGTACCGCGCCAATTCCGGTGTTGCTCGCGTCCGTGTCAAGAATAAATGTAACTCCAGCTCTCGGATACGCCAATACGGGTGCTTGACAAAGTTCTGCCTTTAATGCCTCAAATGCGTTTTGGCATTCTTGACTCCATATGAACGGACGATTCTTTTCAACCGAAGAGTGAAGGCACTTTGCAATTTTCGCGAAATCCTTGACAAATCGCCGATAATAGGTAGCCAAACCCAGAAAACTGCGCAGCTGGTGTTTATCTTTCGGGACTGGCCATTGTCTCACTGCTTCCGTTTTGTCTGGATCAGTTCGTATTCCTTCCGCAGAAACTATGTGTCCCAAATAGCCAACTTCGTTACTGAAGAACGTACACTTCTTTGGACTTAGCTTCAAGTTGGATGCACGTAGCCTTGCTAGCACTTCTTTCAGATTGCGCAGGTGTTCTTCGAAGCTCCTTCCGATCACAATTATATCGTCCAAATACACGAGGCATGTCTTCCAGCTTAATCCACGCAGCACATACTCCATCAAACGCTCGAATGTAGCCGGCGCGTTACACAATCCAAATGGCATCACCACAAATTGCCACAAGCCGGATCCAATAGAAAACGCCGTTTTCTCTCGATCGCTCTTTTCGATTTCCACTTGCCAATAACCACTTTTCAGATCCAATGTCGAAAACCATTTCGCTTCTGCCAACGTGTCCATGATGTCGTCGATCCGGGGTAGTGGATAACTGTCCTTTTTCGTCACGCTGTTGAGCTGCCTGTAGTCAACACAAAATCGTGTGCTGCCGTCCTTCTTTTTAACAAGGACTACAGGCGAAGTCCACGGACTATTTGACGGTTCGATGACACCTTGTTTTTCCATATCTTGGATCATTTTATGTGCTTCGTCGCGTTTGGCCAGCGGCAGTCGCCTGGGAGTCTGTCTGATGGGTTGAGCGCCTTGGGTATCAATACGATGCGTAACCTTATTAGTTCGGCCTTGATCTTCGTCGTTTATCGAGAACACGTCTTCGTAGTCGTTGATCAATTGCATAGCGAGCGATCGTTGTTCGGGTGACAAGATGTTGTTCTTTATAATTGTATCGGCACGAATTCCGCGTTTTCTGATTTCACGGGGCTTAGATTCGTCCGGAACATCTATCGCTGTTACTGACAAAACTGGTTGACAGTTCCCTAATATCGCCCCTTCTTTCACCTTTACATCGCGTTCCGACACATTCATAATTCTTATCGGCACATGCTGCTCCTCATCAATCCTCACCAAACTTCGCGCTACAATCAAGTTCTTGAGCGCTGGTAACTTCGTTGGCTCCACTACATAGAAATGATGGCCTCCAGGACTCCCATCCAGTCTCGCTCGCATTACGCATTCCGAACTCTTCGGTATATCCGTATCCTCCGCTACCAATACTCGGAGGGCCGGCGTTTCCATTTGTGGTACTTGTGCGACAATCTCGATGTTGCGCCATTTCAGTGTCCTTCGTCCCAAGTCCAACATGAATCCGTTTGTGTTCAGGAAGTCCATTCCCAGGATGCATTCGTCGGTGATATCGGCAACTAAAAACTTGTGGCTGAACGTAACATCTCCAAGTCGTATTCGTTTGGTAACCTCGCCATGCACACCCATTTCTCCTCCGGTCGCTGTTCGAAGCACGAATTTTCTGTCGTTCACAAGCTTCATTCCTTTCACGATGTCCGGTCTTAATATTGATTTTGTTGCGCCTGTATCGATGGTGATGATACACTGCTTGTCTCCTATCCAGCCGACTAGACAGAGATCGTTTTCGCCTCGGTGAACACGTGAAACGGTGATGGTAGTTCTGGGGGCACCATTTCCACAAGCCAACCTCTGCCCCTTGAGATTGGCTTTTACATGTTTCCCGCCTCCCTGGCAGCGGGGGCGGGTTGATTCGCGCTTTGCAAACTCGCTTGTCTTGCTTGTTGGGCACACCTTTTGCAGAATGTTTGTGTCTTCCTCGGCTGTTTACAATTCCTTCGCACATGACCCTGTTCGCCACAGTTCCAGCATCGAATTGAACTGTTGGTATCTTGCCTTGATGCATCCATACGCTGGCAGACACAATCCTCCACTACCTCTCGAACTCGCACACAGTTACGGGCGGCTTGCTTCGCAGCTTCAAATGTCAAGCTGTATGCAAGTGCATCCTTGATCGTCCGCTTGTCAGCTAGCCGTAACGCCTGTTGTAGTTCACGATCCAGGAGAGCTGTAGCGAACACATCGACTGCTGTTTCGTTCCGATGTTCTGGCTCCGAGGTCGGGTATGACAAAAGAGCCAGCCGTTCAATATCTTGTGCCAATTGCTGAAGAGTTTCTCCTGGCTTCTGTGTCCGGTTACGAAGCTGTGATCGATAAATTTGCTTCATGTGCTCATCACCGTATCGCCCATCCAACGCCTTCACAAGCTCCACATAAGATGTCTGCAGTGGAGCAGGAATCGATTGCAGGATTTCAGCAGCAGGTCCTCTCAGGGCTAGAACCAGAGCCGTGGCACGCTCACTGTCCGACCAACCATTTACCACCGCAGCAGCCTCAAACTGTGTCTTGTAGATGTTCCAAGACATTTGTCCATCAAAAGTCGGCGCTTTCAGACTTTTAATATTCGAGTCAGTTTTAAATATTTCACTTTTTCTCGATGTTTCGAGGTCGCTATTACACTTCTGGATATTTTCGACTACTGCTGCATTCTGCGGGTATTGGTTGACATTCGATGTTTTCAAACGTTCCAGATCGTTCTTTAACATCTGGACTTCTTCCGCCACCGACTTGATTTTATCAGAATTTTCTCGCGATTTCTCGTCGATTATATTCAGAACTTCTGCTTTCTGTTTTTCAAATTGTTCTTCGAGGCTGTTCTTTAAATGACTAATCGCTTCTTCCTGTTTTATCGTTGTGGCCTTCAGTTCCGATTTTATCGATTCCTCCATTTTGGCTGATCGTTCACTTAATGCGATGAGAGCCTCCTCAGACTTCACCGACCGCTCATTCATCTTGCTCATTGCTTCCTCCGACTTGGCTGATCGTTCATTTTGTTCCTTCAGTTCGGACTTTAGCTCCGCCTTCATTGATATTAGAAACTGCATCATAGGATCCATGACTTGTTCTGCACTTGGCTCGCAGATGTCTTGCTCCTCCAGAAACTCTACCGTATCGGGATCCTGTCCTTCCTCTCTCAGTGCATCCATCAGCCGTGCAAGCAACGCGCTTTTGTTTCCTGAAGTCGACAAATTCCGTTTCGCCAGCTCACGCTTCAATTCGGCCGTTGTTAGTTGCGAGATATTACGCGGCATTTTGTTTCTCGACTTTAAACTGTCCACAGTTCAATTTTACACGAATCGAACTTTCTCGAATGTTTTCGAATTCTACACGTTACGGCACTAATTCACTTTCGAGAAGTTTCTCTGTCCACAATAGTCCGACACGAAGTTCGTAAGTTCACTTTCCAGAACTTTCCGTCACGAACTTTCCCGAAAATTCTCGTCCAGTTCTCGAATGTTCACTAACACACGCAATTTCACGTTTAACGGATTTCTTCGCACTAGTCCGACACGATTGCGTTCACTTTCCAGAATTTTCCGTCGCGAACTTTCCCGAAAATACTCGTAGAACTCTCGAATATTCCCGAACGCACTCGACACACAGTTTTACGCAACGAATCTGTCCACGCTATTTCAACGCGACCGCGTAAGTTCACAATCCAGAACTTTCCAACGCGAACTTTCTCGAAAAATCCCGTCGAGCTCTCGAGTATTCAGAATTCACTAGACACTCGCAGTTTCACGTCGTATATTCCGCGCACGAGTCACACTACACCGTACTAGAAAATCCCACTTCTGACACCAATTGTTATAATTTTTCTCGTCTATTCTAGACGTTCCAGTGGGTTCGACAGATTTTCGCGTACACGATAATGAATAACACTCGCTTTACTGTAACACTATTTATTACAACCACACGGATATACACGGTTTACAATTTTACTAATTACTTCACTAGTTATTGACTCGACACTATTCACTGCTGAAAACTAGAATGACTGACTCTAGTCGACGCCCTTATATATCCAATTTCGCTGTTCAGGAAACTTCAGTGATGTTCTTTCTAGAACCCGCCAGTAAGTTGTCTCGCTAGTGAGACTAGCGCCATCTGGTGCCAAGGAGGGAATACAAGTTGGGTTGTTGTATAAGCTAATACATCACGTTGTTAGTGACATAGGCGCCCTCTTGTGTAAACTAAGGGTTGATGTATAGCCTAGACACATTACAGTACATTTGAACGAAACCAAACCATGAAAATTAAGCCATAGACTTAGTTTTTTCCGACTCCATGGAAAATACCCAGTTGATGTACCGTATATCATATTATTTTTTTCCTGAATGAAGAATATTACGATAAGAGTAGTTTCCAATCAAATTTATTACGATTTCATAAATAAAACAAAATATTCTGTTAGTTTTCATTGTTCGGCCTGGAACAAGAAGAACTATCCATACAAAATTTTCTTGTACTGTCAACACTTTTTGACATCGCCATGGAAAGTTCTAAACTTTTTACGAAAACTGCTTTACTTCTTGTATTCTCCGATTAACTTTTCAAATGGATTCTCTATTTTCAATATTTACCGCGAAAATCATCAGTCAAGCCAAGGGAATTTTTCTCGCCATAGTGATAATTAGATCGACAGTTATCCTTAAGGCCCTTACATGGACCTATTTGACGCATTTGAGACTGTTTTTATTTAGTTTAATGAATTACACAGTAAATACAATGTTTAGCTGAATTATTTCGTTAATGAGAGAATAATTTTTCCGCTATTTCAAATTTTCGGACTCTAAACCTCTTTTTTCGTACCTACCATGCGTTTTTCGCCCCTTAAGAATTTTTGTTTGTTTTTAATTTAACGCTTGTTGCATACACCAATGAATAAAAAAACAAATCCTTAAGGAAAATAGTAAGTTTTTGTCAAAAAATTCAAAAAACCGATGGTGTACTTATCATTTTGTCCAAGCTGAAAACCCACTTCAAAGCTAATATCGGGAGGGACTAAGATAATAGGGGGATGCCATTTAGTTTTTCGGTTCCGTTGGCATTGTTGTATCCTAATTGTTGTAATGGCTATCTATTTGGAGTAATTCAATTTTAAAAACGGTATGCAAATTTGGCATAAAATAGTACATGAGGGGTGTACTTATTTTTTTGGCCATATGTGTATATATGTATGCATATTTAACTTCGACTATGTATGGGCTTAGCAAAAACAGTATATCATTAAATAATAATAAAAAAATGTGATTAAATATTATACGAACTCTTACAGGCTCATTCTTGCTATTTATCGTTATGTTTCGAAAGCCCACCGAGCTGGTGTTGTGCAACATTTTCACCGGTTTAGATACACCCGAAATCGCAGCATTGCTTTCCAGTCTAGTTTTTCAGGCTAAAACTAATGTCACGCCCGTATTAACTGATCGACTAAAACGCACCCCTGTATTCACCAAATGTAAGCCCAAATTTCCCGGAACGGGGAGGATAAAGGTTGGAAGGCTCCGGCCGATTCCTATATCCTTTTCAGTTGTGGCATAACTGGGGACCCTTAGCTATGCAGGAGGAGCTTCATAGGGTGAGCGGCTCCGGCCGTTACTTTCCCGCATTATCCGAATAACCGCTGCGCCTGAGTGCTGTATTAACAACTTCAGCATCTCAGGTTACTAAATGTAATAGGGTAACAAAAAACAAATAGTCGATCACCGAAGCAGCACCTCCGAGGCCTCTCCATGATGGACCTCTTTCGTTTTACGAATACTATCATGGTTAAGCGATGGGCCGACAACCCATTCTTGGAAAACATTCTACGTCGGATTCTACGACGGATACAACCCAACGACGACATCACAACAACTGATTACTCTTTCGGAACCTGGAATGTACGCTCCCTGAATAGGCTAGGAGCCTTAAGGGCCCTCTTGGATCAGGTCGAAAAATATAAGCTGAGCATTGTTGCATTCCAGGAAACAAAATGGCTTAGTAGCGAGATTGATGACCGAAATTCGTACACAATTTTCACAAGTGGAAAACCTTCGGGCCACAGGGAGTTTGGATTGGCGTTCATTGTAAACAATCAACTTAAGCCGCATGTTATCGACTTCAAACCCATAAACGAGCGGCTGTGTGCGATTCGCATTAAAACCCGGTTCTTCAATCTCTGGCTCATAAACGCGCATTCCCCCACCGAAGTCAGTGAAGACGCGGTTAAAGACGAGGTCTATCACCGCCTAGAAAATCACTTCGATTCACTTCAATCATTTTCAGATTTTAACTCCAAAGTCGGAAACGAAAGTTGGCATAGGGGGATTACTGGAGGGTACAGCCTCCATGAAGACTGTAACGACAAGGGCCAACGACTAATAGACTTCGCGACCAGCAGAAATATGGTCATTAGCTAGAGCTATGACCTGTTTTCCGTATCGTCGTATTCACAGGCAGACCTGGAGATCTCCAGATCAACATACCGTCAACCAAATTGACCACGTCCTTGTCTGCAAGAGATGGGCATCGAGCATAATGGATGTCCTATCGTGGAGCAAATATTGACTCTGACCACTATATGGTCAAGGCGACTTATAGGTGCAGAATTTCTTCGGTGCATCATTCGAGGTTCAACCCGGCAAAAATTTTTGCGGTTGACAAATTGTTGGATGATGCCACGGTGGTCACTTATACGACTGCCCTTGAGGAGAAGCTGACGCCCTTGCTAAATAACATCAGCAACAAAGGCGCCCTTGAGATCTGGGATACACTCAACGACACCATCAAAGGGGTCGCAGAGGAGGTTGTGGGATACAAAGCCCGGCGAGCCCGAAATGATTGGTTTGATGATGAATGTCAAAATGCGGTAGATGCTAAAAACGAGGCATATCGCCAATGGACTGAACGCGCAACTAGAGCCAAAAAATTAATTAGGCGTAAGAAACGTAAGCATCAAATAAACCAAAGAATAGCTAGTAGGAACAGTAGACAAGCGTACAAGCTGATTAATTCAATTAAAAGTGGATATCAACCCAGGACCAGCCTCTGTAAGGATAAGGATGGCAATATCATTAGCGACACCGATAGCGTTGATAAACGCTGGGCCTCACATTTTGAAGAGCTCCTCAATGTTCAACCGAACAACCCCACACAAGAAGCTCCGGAGCTGATGGCTGAAACAGGCCCTCCCGTTCAACCCCCAACAGTAGAAAAAGTTGATCTCGCCATGCAAGAACTAAAACATAATAAAGCCCCGGGCGCTGACGAGATTTCAGCTGAACTGCTGAAGCATGTTAAGGCTATACACGCACTTATCGTTAAAGTATGGAACGACGAAATAATCCCGGAAGATTGGCGTAAAAGTAGCATTTGCCCAATCCACAAAAAAGGGGATAAGGCATCTCATTAGTTTGTACGACTTATAAGATTTTATCTAAGATTCTGGGAAATAGAATTAATCCGTACGCAAAAGAAATCATTGGCGAGTACCAAGGCAGCTTTAGACCTGTCAAAGGACGCCAACGAAACAGATGCGATAAAGCGACGGATACAACTAGCTAATAAGTGTTACTTTGCGGTCCTCCAAATTATGAATTCGAAGCTGGTGCACAGGAACACGAAGCTCCACGTGTAGAAAACCATCATCCGACCTGTGCTATGCTATGGCTGTGAGGAATGGACCCTAACCCAAAACTCTGAACACCTGTTGGACACATTCGAGCGAAAGGTTCTCCGAAGAATCTTCGGGGCCGTTCGTGAACGAGGTGAATGGCGCATCCGGTACAACCTTGAGTTGTATCAGCTGTATGATGAGCTACAGGTGTCAAAGATCGTGAAATTGCAGCGACTGCAATGGGCGGGACATGTACAAAGGATGAACGACGATCGCATGCCCAAAAAGGTGATGAACGCGCAACGAGTGGACGGAGCCAGATTGCGTGGACGACCGAGAGCCCGATGGGAGTATTCTGTATGTGAGGACACCCACCAGATGCTAGGCTTTCGGAACTGGAGGACAAGGTCGCGTGACCGCGACAATTGGAGGTTTTCAATCCAGGCGGCCAAGACCCGACGTCGGGCTATCGTGCCATAAAGAAGAAGAAGCCCAAATTTTGTCCTTTTTCTTTAAATCCAATTCAGGGCATGCTAAAGATTATCGAAGTGGACAATGAAATTAACTAGCAAGAGAAACGATATATGGTCATCTCGACTGAAGCTAAGATTCGTTTGAATTTCGGACTTACCAAGTTGTCTAGGAGTGGGAACGGAATAAGGTAAAATACAGAGTCGTACTTGGGAGTTAGTCTAATGCCTGTGTGTGTTTGTTTTTTTTTTGTAGCCATTTGCTGAAATCATGGAATTGACAGATGTTCAGGAAGGGATCATTGCGCCTTGTATTCAACAGTTGGATGAAACGTTACGTGATGTAAAAACGACTGCTATGCGTATCGGTAATCCAGCGGTGCAGAGCAAAATGGAAGAGGCCTCGAATACTATTAAACGTGACATTGTATTCACCGATAGCTTGTAAACAACTCTGTAAATAAGTTTTCTTTGTACTGTAATTTATAAGAAAAATATTTTTTCCTTTTCAATATAAATTTTTCACGAAGAAAATGAATTTGTCTTTATCAATTGTCAGTCGAAACCGGTTGAATGCCTCCCCTCAAAGGGAGCAATATTTTCAACACAAACATTTCAGGTTGTGCTATCTTTACTATACGGCACAAGTGGCGTTCCGATCGAAGCCTCCGATTATTTTCTTGCTCTTGACCCATTTCAGCGCTTCAACCTCAAACTTGGGCTGAAGAACCGTTAGCCAACCTCAGTAAAGTTTCACACTTCTATGTCTTCTGCGATCCAAAGCTTGTTTGAAAAAGTAGGCTGCGTTACTTTGGGTCTAGAACAGAATATGGAGTCCGAAACATCGGTCCTATTTTCGAACGCCTCCACGATTTTCTATTGTCTTGTGTGGGATTTGAACCAGTGCTTCTGGAATCCTCCTTCGAATATGCAACAAGGAGAAGGATTTCTTGAGTTCTCATGTGATTCGGGGATACTTGCTGCACAATGCCTGCAAATTCTACCAAGAAACTGAAAGTTTTTGTGAATGCGTGTTTTCTGGCCCGAACCTACATATTTTGAATGAACAACTCCGCCAGTGTACGGGACTTTGGCCAATCGACGAATTGATACGAAGGCGAAAATGGTAGTGGATAGGGACACATGTTTCGATAGAGCGATAACTCTCTAGTATGCAAACTTATCAATGGAGGATTATTAACTCTTTGACAGCTACTTTCCTGCTGCTCCACCTACCAATGCAACCTTTGACCAGGCTCCTGAGTCGGAAGAATTCCTCCTCTTGGGCCTGGGGAGACAGGGGCAAGCATTGTCGGGATGACAGGCTGGATGTTTAAACGCTTCTGGAAGGCCGTCCCAGAATATCCTCACGGATTGCTTCCGAAGACGGCTTATCCCGACGAGTTGGCAGTCCACCCGCCTGGTCATACTTCTGAAGAATCCCGACAAGGTAAAGTCCGATCTGCAGTCTTATCGTGGCATTAGTCTCCTTCCAGTGTATGGAAAAGTACTGGAAGGGATTCTTGTCAGCAGGATGGAGGATCGGGTTGAAGGTCAGGTGCTCGACAGTCAGTATGGCTTTCGCACTGGCAGATGTACTATGATGACGCGCAAACGGATAAAGTTCTCCTCTTATCCATTTCCATAAAACTTTCAAAATAAAAATCCAAATGAATAAATTTGAAATTGTATGTATAAAGAATTTTATAAATAAAAAATTAATTTTATAAATAAAAAAAGGCACATTACGCTTTCAGGTCACATTGTTCGCATCGTTTAAAAAAAAAAACGTATTTTATTTTAACCTAAACTTCGCCACGGACATTTTGTACTCAGTCTCCGAGACTTCGTAGACCTTCCTCCTTCGGCTTAACAACCGACACATTGTCCGGCAAAGGTTTCTTCGGTCCAATCTTGTAGTTGGGATCCCACGGCAACATGATTTTCACATTGATGGTGTCGGGTGGCTGTCTCCACGTAATTGTTGCACGGATCACCCGAGTGGATCTATTTGGTACGTGACCGCGCAATTGATCCGCCACTACAACTTTGCCACCCTTGGCGCCCGACTCCATGATGAAGCGCAACACACCGTAACAGACACGACGCACAGCCAAACCTCCAGTCAACTTGTACCTCAACGATTCGGCCTGGGCGATGGCACAAAGACCGCGAGTCGCAACCTTTCCGGCGTACAACTCATCCTTGCCGGGTTCGAAGTTGAAACGGTCAACTCGCGAATGCGACGTCCCTTCCCGCCCAGGACACTTTGTGTTTTGGTGGCCGAAGTGACACGGACTTCCACACCGGAGCAGCTATCTTCGGCCAATTCCGGGTCAGGAATCCATCCAATTCGGCCTTGAAGTTGCCGTCAACAAACTGAAATTGAAATGCGAAACGTTAGATAGAAGCCGAATAGTAAAAAATTTAATTAGGGCTTACCAACAAGTGTTCCGTTGACATGATGCAGCCAACATTTGCGACAGACTACGAGGCCGAAACAACATCTAAATAAATAAATTGACATGTAATATGTCAAGAAAACAGATGTTTTCCACACAGCTGTTTTCTTTTCATCCACAGTCTTCGAATGGCTATGTCCACACATGTGCGCTTTCGTCTTCACTATCGTCTTTAAGCTCCGTATCCACTTTCAATATTGAACGTGTCATTGATTGCGTCAAGTGAACAGAAGAGATCAATGCTTCATTCTATCCACATCTGCTCATTATTTATCGGGAAATAAGTGTCGCGGCTTTGGTCAGGACGGGTAAATGATAAATTCTTTCATTAATAGTATGAATAGATGATGAGTTGTTTATATTTAACATTAGCAATTGCGTTCAAGAATGAATGCGTTTCTTCCATAGCGCATGCATCTCAAGTTTCAATTGTCAAAATGATGAAGACGAACGAAAATTGAAACTGTATAGACAGGCACAATGGGAAATAAGTAAAGTGGAACGTAAATTTCTCCACTATCAGCCACGGGTGGCGCGCATGACGGGTGAGTTAAAAGCGTAATATACCGCTAAAAACTCCAAGGCCCTCGGACCAGATGGCATTTCGATGACCATGTTGAAACATCTCGACCTAACGTTCTAAGCTTAGGAAAATCAAATTAGGTGTTCCACAGGGAGGGGTACTCTCCCGCACTCTGTTCAACATCTACATGTCCGGCCTTCCCACACCACCTGAAGGAATCGAGGTGATTTCCTATGCTGACGATTGCACCGTACTCGCCACAGGGAATGATATCTCTGCGTCCAAATCCTCTGCGACTTTTCTAACCACTTGGTGGGAAGACATCAGATGGGAGATGGATATACGTATTGGCAACAATTCTGTTAAAAACCCCAAAATTCTCGGGCTTCACCTAGAGAACATGATGACGTCTGCGAATCATGCAGCTTCAGTATGTGCTGTAACAGAATTCAAAGGATATTAGGCATATCTCCACGATTGATAATTTATCTCTACCTTACCATGATGGTATCCATTTCCTTCTCCGCGGCAACATCATAAAATGTAAACAGAGGCTGCAAGCGAGAATCCAAATCTTTCAGTGTTGACATTCAGTTTCCCAGCTGTTTTAGTGTGGATCGCGCCATGATTGCCAACCCGAGACCCGAACCCATTGTGGATCTCATTAGGGAAATTCAACCGAAGACACAAACCTTGCACTACATATTCAAACCAAAACGACACTAGTCGCCGCTAGGGGCGCTAGTGTCGACCTCAAAAATTACCCTTGTGGACCTAAAAGCGTAATGTACCCTTCTTGATATTTAATGTTCGTTGGTCACTACCATGGAATAGACAGCTAAACGGAAAGGAAAATCCGCTGTCATCCCATACAAACTGCATGGTCCGGTTTGAAACACAACAAAAAAAAACATTCCACTTAAATGCGTTCCCTTTCTGTCAACGCTTGTCAGCTGTTACACGTTCTGCAAATTCTCAAGAACATATTTGTCGCGTCGCGCGTTTGTTTTTTGTGAGAACGTAATTATTATATCATTTCAGTGTTTTTTAAGTGAAATCCAGTTACTGAGTGTGAGTTTGTGAAGGGAATTTCGCGCCTACATTTCAATGTTCCCTTTATGTCAAATACATGGCCATTAGTGTCATTTCAAAAACTGGACCATTTGAGTTTGATTCGGGCCTATCCTTTATTTCTTTAATCAATGGTCACTACCCAGATAGCATTTTGGAACTGATCCTGCGGCATCAATAAGTCTTCAATAATTTCCCCTCCTCGCAAATGATTCCACATTGATGATTTAGTGATTCCCGTCATCAATAATGATTAGGAATGACCAATATCGATGCAGAATCAGTCCAAAACCGATCCAAGTAATCAATAATTTTTCATGACAAAACTGTACTGATGCCGTATTCATCTCAGATCAGATTTAAGTAGCAATCCTCGGTATCAGTAAATGTTCAATCAAACCTTCGATGTTTTATTGATACCCAGATAGCATTTCGGTACTGATACTTGAGTATCAATAAGTCTTCAATAATTTCCCCTCCTCGAGATTGATTTCATATTGATGATTCAGTGTTTCCGGTCATCATCATTAGAAATTGATACTTTATTAAAGATTTATTGATACCTACCATTAAGAATTTCTAAATCTTACAGTTGCGACGCTATTGTTTCACATGCATGTGCGTAGACATCTAAAAGTGAAGTGTGTGAATTTATGTGTACATTGTGCGTGCGTGCGTAATTGTGGAACACAATAATTTAATATTAAAAGTGGTGAGGACAATTTTAATTAATTAATTATGCATAGGAAGGAAGCGAAAATCAGGAAAAAATGGTAATTTAAAAGTTGAATATTTTCAAACAAAGAGTGTCGACATGTCGACATATTTTTGTGAATTTTATTTCGCCAAAAAACCCAAATGGGATTATCGCTTTCATCACATCACATTGCCTTTGGCAGAACTATGTTGACATACATTGTACATATTGTACACGTACATAAATTGCAGAGTATATTTAAGATTATATTTTTAAATTACAGAAAGAATGGATTATGCAGACGAAGGGAGCATCCAACTTGAAAACATTTTGACATGTATATGTCTTTGCGGAGGCTACCTGAGAAATACTGGGTGTCGTTCCGTGAAAAAGCGTCACGAAAAACTGTAACGAAAACGTTTAACGCTTAAAATCGCCCTTCCCGTAGTTCGATCTTCACCAAATTTGGTATACATTATCCTTTGATCGCCCTGACTCAGAATCGACAATCACTATTTCGATAAGTTGCGGGAATAGCGGTAAATTCACCATTGAAGCGAACGAAAATTCATCTTTCAATTGGTTCTCCTGGCTCTCCCCGTGGACCGATGTCGACGAAACTCGGAGGGAAGTTAAGTGGTGCGATCCTTAATATTTTGGTGCCAGCACTTTTTATGAGGAAGATGTCCTTGGGCACAAAATGTCCTTTTTTCTGTGGGAATGTATTATAGACATTATGTATAAGGATATGGATATCAAAATACAGAATCCGTTGTGACGAGTCTTGTAAATTCACGACAAATTGATTTTGAGTTTTGTTAAAGGATATTACAACCAAAAAGGACATTTTTCTAGCATAGCAAACAGAGTATGGGCATTATGGGTGTCGTTCGAAAGGTGATATTTGAGACACTGTATGTGATCGGTTTCAAAATATTTTTTTTTAAAAAAAAAAAAGAAAAAAAAATATCTCATGTCTCAGGGGAGGTTCGAACCATGGTCCAAACCGTCGTCAATTCCTTCCAAAAAGTCAACAACGACCACCAAACCGCCATGACCACACTGCGCCTTATCAGTACGAATAATTTTAGTGATCATCATCCTCTGGTCTATAGCCATCACACAGTGCAGTATAGTTACGTGGAGACGTGCAACGGATGGCTGATGCAAATGCCTGGTACAATTGTAAATGGCGAGCAGGTATGTATAAATTGAATTTTCGATTGCATATGCGTGCACTTTCGAATTTGTCACATGTAAAACGTGCGAGTAAAAAAGAGGCATCCAAAATGCATACGATTTATCGCGTAAATTTACGAAGAGTAGAAAATCAATAGTCGCTTCAGTATGATCACCAAAATCAAAAGAATGTTCAGGTAACTAAATAAAAAAGGAAAAAAATAGCGCCCATGTGGCGACTCGAACCCGTCACCCCATGCACCAAACACCTATCATCTAACCTACTCGGCCATGCCGACCTCGATGATGGCAAGTAAATCTAGCGATCATCACAGATTATCTCGCACAGGTCGGTGCATGCAGCCAGAACATAATTGCCATTGTCGTCGTCGCCGTCATCGCCGTCGTCGTCATCGTCATCATTAGTTGAAGAGCTTCTGGGCAACGGAAGAATGATATTGTGTGTTCGGACGGAGCGTTGTGGGACGTTGGTTGACAGTGGTTGTACAGCCACTGAACGTTGAATGTCGAAATGCAACAGTACGTAACAGTGGTTGTACAGTACGTACAATGGTTTTGGAGCCACTATACCTTAAATGTTGAAAAGAAGTGGTGCGATTCTTAATATTTTCGTTTCAGCACTTATTATGAAAAAGATATCCTTGGACACAAAAGGTTCTTTTTTCTGTGGGAATGCATTATAGACGATATGGATACAATGTGGATATCAAAATACAGTATTCGTTAAGACGAGTCCTTTGAAATCACGACAAGTTAATTTTGAGTTCACCTTAAAGGATATTACCACCAAAAAGGACGTTTTTCTATCATAAGGAAACTGAGTATGGTCATTATGAGTGTCGTTCGAAATGCTATGTTTGGAGCACTGTATGTGATCGGTTTCAAAGGCTTCTGGAGTGACAGGGTAACGGTGGAACCTCGTTTTAATGACTCTTACAGAGCGTTCACTGCCTATCAACATAACGTTAACAGAACATTAGAAAATAGATTTCTTTTATAATAAACACGCGTTTTGTATGTATATACCATACATACCACCCATTTAAAAAAAATGTTTTAGAGACTTAATAAAAAGAAAAAAAATCTGACTTTCGTGGGGACTCGAAACCATCACTCAATGCAATGAACACCTGTCATCTAACCTACTCGGCTATGCCGACCTCGATGACGGCAAGTAAATCTAGTGATCATCACAGATTATCTCGCACAGGTCGGTGTATGCAGGCAGAACATAATTGCCATTGTCGTCGTCGACATCGTCATTGTTAGTTGAACAGCTTCTGGGCAACGGAAGAATGATATTGTGTGGACGGAACATTGTGGGACGTTGTTTGACAGTGCTTGTACAGCCACTGAACGTTGAATTTTGAAATGAAACAGTACGTAACAGTGGTTGTACAGTACGTAGGTACGTTCGAACATGATCATGTGATGATTGCTAGATTTATCATGTCAAGCTGTAGTCGATGTAGCCTGGTTGAATATCCGCCAAGCTTGGTGCGTAGGGCAATGTGTTCGAGTCCCACAGCAGAATATATTTTTTTTTCTTTTATTTGTATCCAAAATATTTTTTTTAGCTTGGTGATAATTATTTGAACATAGTAAAACACGTGTGATTATTTCGAGGCAATCAGGATGTGTACGCTGGGTTGTTCCGTGAAAAAATATGTGACTTTGTAAAACATAGCGAAAACCTAACGAAGCTTTAAGTAGTTTGATCATTGCTTAATTTGGTATGTATTCATTTTCCTTTGACCACCCTTGCAAAAAATCGACAATCACTGATGAGTTGCGGGAATAGCGGTAAATTCGCCGTTGAAGCGAATGAAAAGTTATCTTTCAATTGGTTCTCTTGGCTCAGTCCCTGTGGACTGATTTGGATGAAACTCGGATGGATTGTGTTAATTAGCTTAATTATACAAATAAATATATTTTTTTGTTAACACGAATTTAAATATTCTTAACGATCCTTATTATTTTAGTGTCGGCCCTTGTTATGAGAAAGATATCCTTGGACAAAAAAGGTCCCTTTTTCTTTAGGAATGCATTATAGTCGATATGCATATCAAAATACAGTATTTGGTGAGTTGAGCCCTTTAAAATCACCACAAGCTCATTTTGGGTTTTCAAAGGATATTATTATGTACCACCAAAAAGAACACTTATCTAAGGAAACTAAGAATGGGCATTATGGTTGTCGTTTGAAAGTCGATATTTGGGGTACTGTATGTAATCGGTTTGAAAGGATTGTGGGGTTTCTGGCTTCTGGAGTGACAATATAAAGGCTGATGCAATGTGGATTATTTTGTAAGCAATAACGTAGACATATACATGATCTAAGATTTTTCCCATAAGGGAAAACTTCTCGGTGTTTTTGCTCAATATCATCCACTTTAATGTCCAGCGGCTCTACAATTTTAGGGGTATACGTGGCAAGAAGAAATTTTCTACTTTCGAACATATTTGTACTTGCCTTTTTGGTATGTAGGAATTGCCATGACAATGCCCCTATAATTTATTAATGGAAACATTTCAATATTATTCCAGAGTCCTTTAAAAGAAGCGACTTCGGTATACGTGAGTTCACGGATGAGTTGGAAAAAGCGTTGCGAGATGCGAAAGTAAAATACAATAAAAAAAAGGCCAATAATTTTTTGTGATGTGATAAAAAAAGAAAACATTAATAAATAAATGCGAAACTGAATAAAAGCAAAGAAAACTATGTATTTTTTTAAACAAAGTAAGGAGCAGTTTTTTATTCTTATTGCGATGAACCAAATCATTCACTAAAAACGAGAAAAAAAGCACAACAAAAAACAGTCAAGGAATATTTTTCTTGATTAGATATGTATTTTCTTGTTTCAAGAAAAGTCTTTACTTAAAATAATGGTTTTATTTTCTTGAATCATTATTTTAAGCTAAGACTTTTCTTGAAACAAGAAAATACATCTCAAATCAAGAAAAATATTCCTTGGCTGTTATTTGTTGTATTTTTTCTTGTTTTTAGTGACCGATTTGCTTCAGTGAGCATCATTACAGTATCGATACAAGTCTTCAATAATATATCTAAGAAATATCGATACACTCGATACAATATTGGATTGATATACTTTTGATATAATATTGATACAATGAATCAAATCACCATTTCCCCTTTCGACTACGTCGACCAATGAGAACACTCGAAATGCGGACATCGTCCATACAAAAACATCAATAATGGTATACTGAAGGTATCAGTACATTGATGTCAAAGTATCAATAAAATATTACTAATATATCAATATCGTGTTATCTGGGTAGCTTAACACATTAGGTTGAGAATCGCATATCAAAGTTCAGATCATAAATTTTGCCATTCAGGTTTCAAGTGAGTGTGAAAACTTCGTGAAATGATGATGTACGTCAACATACCCTTCGCTTTCCTAGCGAAAAGGGTGTATTAACTTTGTCATAAAGTTTTTAACTCATTGAAGGAAGCCTCTCCGACCATTTAAAAAGTATACATATATGATCAGCATGACTTGGGGAGTCGATTGGTTTTACTCGGCCAATTCAAAAGCTATGAAGCTGAAATTTTCGCTGCAGGCAGTTAGTATGTTTGAATAAGCAAAATCGGACAATGAGGTCATGGGCTGCCATACAAACCAAACTCCCCAAATTAGGTTCTTCTAAGCAAAACTTTTTTATTTGTGTATCACTTTCAACCAAATTTCACACAAATGTATTTCTATTGATGACACAAAACATATGCAAGAATGGATCATAGCGGACCATGGGGTCAAGGGGCTTCCATACAAACCCAACCCCCTATTTTGGCTCTTCTAAGCAATATTTTTTACACCAATTTCACAAAACCTTGAATTAATGTGTTGGGAGTCGTGCTCTAGCGTTAGATAGAACCAGTACTATAGTGTCATAGTGCGGAGAATTTATCCAAGTAAAGTCGTTTGCCAATTTTGTAAAGTCGTAAAGTGTTTTGTGAATTTTCATTCACCCTCGAATTCGTGTCAAAGGGGAATAATTTCTAACAAGCGAGCAAGACCCCTTTCGCCTTTGTGTGGCGATGAGGATCGCGATTTTTCACGAAAAGTAAGAAGCCACATATTACCCCGGGCTCCACTTCGAGATCCAACCGGTTTGCGCCTTTTAGCCAACTGTCAACAAACGACAACGATGCCATATCACCTCCAGCGGTACGGCGAAATATGCTACCGAATACAATAATTGACACACCAAGGGACAAAATTGAAGTGATGTTAAATGCACTCACTATTAAGGACTATACTTTAGGCCATTTTTTCGTACATTTTATAGGCTGGTTAGTCTTATTGCCTAGAGAAGACACAAACAATATTTAGAAAGCTTTTCCATTGTACTGAATGACATTTTTGTTTATTTTGCATAGTTATGTTATCTTTTGCTTATTTACGCTGTTGCATGAAACCATGCAATGATTTTTTTAATCTAAGATGATGGTGTAATCATCAAAGTATGGCAGAACTATGCAAAATAAACAAAAATTTCATTCAATAAAATGGAAAAGCTTTCTAAATATTGTGTGTGTCTTCTCTAGGCAATAAGACTAACCAACCTATAAGATGTACGAAAAAATGGCCCTTTAAAATTTACAAGTATAGGCACTAAAGTTTACCACCTAAAGGTCTGGATAGACATCGGGCGGAATGAAAATGAAATTTTTGTCCGCTGCGATTTTCTCCATGAAAATGCATGCTTACTGTCGTGGAACATGTCGGAAATGATGGGGAATTCCATAAGCTACAATCCAAATATGGTTTCACAATTTGTCTCTGCCATTTTATATATTATTTTTCGATTCCCCGGTCATTAGATAATTTCCACGATGAACTCGCAAACTTGCAAAATTCACCACGCCCGACGGAGAATATGCTACAGAGTCGACTCATTTTCACGTTGAAAATGCATTCGGACAAGGGGGAAATTATTTTTTTTAGTTATTTTTAAGATGATTTAGGACGTAAAACGCCTTTGTAGCAATTTTCGAAGCTAAAATTTTAAATTCACCACGGTTTTTATGCCGGTTCATTACCGTTTCATTTTCATTCCGCTCGAACTCTATCCGGGGCTTAACTAACGAAGAATACGTTAAATTCATCAATAGATTAAACGAAACCCACGTCAAATATTTCACGCATGATCCGATGTCAGGGAAAACATTCAAAATTGTCCTAACAGGGCTTGATTCCATCTCTATTGAAGAACTCTCCGACGAACTGAAGCAGCACAACATCCAATGTGAAACAATTAAAACGTTACCGATTAAAATGCAGCGTTACGATCAACAAGCATCTTATATTCTCACATTTAAGCGTGGAAGCATTAAACTTAAGGAGCTGCAAAGTAGAGTTAAATATCTTTTTCACACGGCAGTAACATTTAACTACTACCGAAAAAAACGCAATAACGGCCCATTGCGTTGTTATAATTGCCAAACGCTGGGACATTCAATTAATGGTTGTCACTTGGTAACCATTTGCAACTTGTGTGCAGGGCCTCACAAAACAACAGAATGCCCCCAAAAAGATGCGGACAATCCAAAGCGTAAATGTGCAAACTGTGCTGGTGAGCACGCAGCGTGTTACTCCAACTGCCCCGCCCGGTTGAAGTATACAGCGCTTCTCCAACGATTGAGAGATAAGCGGACACACGGAGGAAGCTTTAATCAAACACGCATTGATTTGCAAAATCAATCAATGACCGCTTATATACCGGAGCAAAGATAAAAAGTTTTAGACAAATTTAAATTATTTTTGGATGGCATATACGGGGTGCACTAACTAATCGAAACTAAATTTAGTCCCGCTCGCAACAGATGGCGAGGTGCTTACCAATCCATAATGCCTAGCCAAGCGACTGTCTCTGAAATTTATCCAGGAAGAGCGAAGTCGTCTTGTTACTGGAATGATATCGTTTTCGATCTTCGTTTCGCTACAAAGTTTATATGAAATTCCTGGTTAGAAAAAACGCATTCCAATCATAATATTGCCCAAATAATCGAAATGTCAGAGAAACCATTTCTAAACATCTGCACATTCCACAACCAATTCGAATAAAAAGAAGAAGAAGAAAGTTAATACGCGAACTAGACTAGGACGGTATATTCACCCTATGGAAAAGGTACTATCTCCAAAAATGCTTTAAGATAGTTTAAATTAAGAGCCGGTATATAAGCGCTCAATTTTTCCTACACTACCCACTTCGCAATCTACTCACACGCCCATAATGACAAATGCAAATCCGAATCGAAGCTTTGCAAGTGTCATGAAAATTTCACCTACTACATCAACGGATCTGTTCAACCCAACTGAATTATTATGCCTAACGAATGAAATGATAACCAATTTAAGAGAATGCAAAACGAAACAAGAGCAGTTTAAAGTGATTGCGGATTTGACAGTTAAGTATCTCTACAATGTCAAATAATTTTGGTACTCTTAGGGCCATTTTTTCGTACATCTTATAGGCCGGGTTTCTGATAGCTCTTATTCAGTACCTGTCGGCTGATTAGTCTTATCGCGTAGAGAAGACACACACCATATTTAGCAAGCTTTTCCATTGTGTTAAATGGAATTTTTGTTTATTTTGCACAGCTACGTCATATTTTGCTTGTTTAAGCCATCATCTTAGATTGAGAAAATCATTGCGCACTTTCATCCAACAGCGTAAATAAGCAAAAGATAACATAACTATGCAAAATTAACAAAAAATCAATTCAATATAATGGAGAAGCTTTTTGAATATTGTGTGTGTCTTCTCTCGGCGATAAGACTAACCATTCTATAAGATCTACGAGAGAATGGGCCATAGGCTGGTTAGTCTTATTGCCTAGAGAAGACACACACAATATTTAGAAAGCTTTTCCATTTTATGGAATGAAATTTTTGTTTATTTTGCATAGTTCTGCCATATTTTGATGGTTACACCATCATCTTAGATTTAAAAAATCATTGCACGGTTTCATGCAACAGCGTAAATAAGCAAAAGATAACATAACTTTGCAAAATAAACAAAAATGTCATTCAGTACAATGGAAAAGCTTTCTAAATATTGTGTGTGTCTTCTCTAGGCAATAAGACTAACCAGCCTATAAAATGTACGAAAAAATGGCCCTTAATATTGCTATTTGGAATGCCCAAAGTTTGGGACCATTAGCTAAGCGCTTTCTAGCTATCATATCTACCGGGTTGATCGAGTTTCAAACAGAGGCGGTGGTGTAGCCATAGCAATTAAAAACGAGACCGAGGCTAATTTCGGGCGCGGCCGAAATTTGGATACCCTTCGCTCCCCTCGGGCTAAAAGTTTTTTGGGGCGTATCTATGACTTGTGTTTAGTCCTCCCCGCTTCCATACTTTTCCTTGAATTTTCACATAAGTGCCGTTGCGAAGATTTAATGGGGGAAGCGGGGATGTGAGTTTCTTAGAAGAACCAAGGGGGGGGGGGGTCGTACGGCAGCCCTATAAACGCATGGCCTTTCCATCAATTTTTACGTATGTTTGTGGCATCAATTAAAACACATTTCTATGAGATTTGGTTGGAATTGGTGGATACATAAAAAAGTTTTTCTTCGAAGAACCTAATTTTGGGGTTGGGTTTATATGCCAGCCCCACGACCCCATAGTCCGATTTCATTTATTTCCACGTTTGTTATGTGGCATCAATAGAAATATAATTTTCTGAGGTTTGATTGAAATTGGTGTGCAAATAAAAACGTTTTTTCTTTGAAAAATTTGATTTGGGGGCTAGGTTTGTATGTTAGCCCCACGACCCCCTTGTCAGATTTCAGCGATTCAAACATACAAACTGCCTGCAACAAAAAGAAGCATTTGTGCAAAGTTTCAGCTCCATAGCTTTTAAACTGGCCGAGCAAAACGCGTCGCAACAGACAGACAGACGGACAGACGGACATCGTCCAATCGACTCAGCTCGTCACGCTGATCATATATATACATATTTTATATGGTCGGAGATGCTTCCTTCAATGCGTTACAAACTTCATGACAAAGTTAATATACCCTTTCACTCTATGAGCGAAGGGTATAAAAACGTATCACATCGACTAAATCCTAGATTAAATACGCAAATTTTTGAAACGATTAGTATCGACATCTTTTTGTGTAATAATAGTTTTACAGTAGTTGCAACATATTTTCCTGGCGGCAACGCTAATTTGAATAAAGATCATCTTTATAATGCTGACATAAGTTTATTCAATAGACTAAACGGTAATGTCATTATTGGAGGCGATTTCAATTCACGTCATACTGACTGGGATTGTGCAAAGACAAGTCATTGGGACAAACTTTTACATCAAAAGCTTACGACTAACTCTTTAGACATTCTTTTTCCACCCACATATTATCCAAAATCAGGTAGAGGTCAACCATCCACTTTGGATATTATTCTCTCGATCTGCACACAATTTATTTCGCCGCCGATTGCACTCACTGATCTAGGGTCCGATCATTTGCCTGTGTGTTGTAAGATAAATGATGAGCCCGTTCATATAGACTCAGAGAGAAAATTTATATTCCGGAAGGCGAATTGGACTCGATTTAGTCACATTACTGGACTATTAACAAATCTCAGTAGCGACAACCTCAACTTTAGATCCATGGAAGATATCGATCAACATTTGTCGAAATTGTCAACGATATTCTCTGGGAGGCAGCTAGAGGTGGCTGTGTGAAGTTAGCCAGTCATTTTTTTTAATTACGCCCTTTTGCTCGGTGAACCGTTTGTTCGACTGCGGCTACGTTTGTTCTTGATTGTTCGCCAATTAATATCGTTTGTTCTTCTCTAATTATTTAATTATAACAACTTTAAAATTGTGAGTGTGAACTTAGCCAGTCATTTTTAAATATGGGTCGGAAAGGTATAGGTTTGGTATCAATCGAAAGCCAGACGTTGTTCATTTTGTAGGGCGTTTGTTCATCCTGGAAACGGAAGGATACAGGAATTATTAAGGAAAAAGAGATTAGTTGTGACGTCATCTTCACTCAACCAACGCCATCTACTCAGCTTAGCTGTACGATGATGGTGTGGATCTTGCATAAATTGTTCGCGGGACACGGGTTGCCCGTACAGCTGAGCTGAGTAGATGGCGTTGGTTGAGTGAAGATGACGTCACAACTAATCTGTTTTTCCTTAATAATTCCTGTATCCTTCCGTTTCCAGGATGAACAAACGCCCTACAAAATGAACAAATGTCTGGCTTTCGATTGATACCAAACCTATACCTTTCCGACCCATATTTAAAAATGACTGGCTAAGTTCACACTCACAATTTTAAAGTTGCTATAATTAAATAATTAGAGAAGAACAAACGATATTAATTGGCGAACAATCAAGAACAAACGTAGCCGCTGTAGAACAAACGGTTCACCGAGCAAAAGGACCTAATTTCAAAAAAATGACTGGCTAACTTCACACAGCCGCTAGAGGTTCGATCCCACTGGAACATGTAAATTCAATGCCTGTCCATATTAAGTTAACTCCTTATATAAAACATCTAATAACACAACGCAATATTTTTCGTAGGCAGTGGCAGCGTTCGAGACAAGTTATATATAAACAAATGATTGATATTCTTAAAAATCAAATAGATACCTCAATAGTCGAATTAAGAAATCTGCAATGGAATGAGAAGCTGAAGTCTATAAATAACGATAGGAAAGCATTTTGGAAAATCTCAAAGGCCTTAAAGAAGAAACGATGCCAAATCCCCCCAATTAGGGAGTCAAATATATCGTTGCTCACAAATTCGGAAAAGTGCGAAGCTTTTGCAAAACACTTTTACAACCAACACCTTTATAACCGATAATTTATCTGATAATGAAACACGAAATTCAGTACAGGAGACAATAAATCAATTAAATAATACAAGTGAATTTCACTCCCCCTTTTTTTCGCTGTCATCTTTGAGAAATGTAATCAAACTCTGCAGAACTAACAAAGCTCCGAGTGTCGATTCCATTCCAATGTGTTTCCTCAAAAATATGCATAAAAAGACATCAATTTATTTGTGCCAAATATTTAATGCTTGTCTTAAGCACACTTACTTTCCGAAAGCGTGGAAAAATGCAATGGTCATATGTATTCCCAAGCCAGAGAAACCTAAACATTAAGTCGGCAGTTATCGACCCATAAGTCTTCTGAGCAATATAGGGAAAGTATACGAACGATTGTTAAAAGAAAAAATCACAAAAATATTAAACGATAAAAATATTTTATTGCAAGAGCAATTTGGATTCAGGAGTAAACATTGAACTACGCACCAAATTGCACGCATCAAAACAATTGTTCAGTCGAAATTTGAGCTCAAACATTCAACTGGAATGCTTACGCTCGATATAGAGAAGGCGTTTGACTGTGTGTGGCATGATGGGCTCATTCATAAAATGTGTAACTATGGTTTTCCCTGGGATTAGGTAGACTATGGATACGCCCTTACGGAAAAATTTTGTCTAGGTTTTTATAACACAATCACAAAAAACACACATACTATCAACTACACCATAGGCGCCGTAAGTTTTTCATACGATGGGGGCATACATTTGGCGCAAAAATTTGAATTGCCAAATAGATTTTTATGAACTGCATGCAAACAATTTCGGTACTAAGCAAAAAAGATAAGGATAAGACTAAATACATAAATCGAAATTCTTGTTTTCCGCAAATTACGTTTAAGTTTTCTTATGATTTTCATATCGGTGTAATGACAATATGAGTAACGAATCAATAAGGCTTCAGGTGTGTTTTATTGGGTCGAGTACAACTTTTGTCAAATTTGTATGGAAGTTGTTCACCATTAGACTAATTTCCTACAGGGGAATAATACTTATCAATACTTCGAAAATAAATTATATTTCGTTAATCGCCTCCCTCTTCCTTTTATAACCGGGCTTGGGACCGGCTTTGGCGGAATTAAGGCGATGTTTTTGCCTTTTTTTATCCATATTCCAACTTTATTATTATTGACTGAACAACGGAAAATTAAACGCCGCTGAAATGGGCTATCCTTCTTAGATGAAGATGTCGCAGATGTCGATGGAAATGACTGTAATAATAAAAATATACTAAATTAAATTGAAGGGAACTTTTTCTGCCGTACTCGTTGCATTCTATAAATGTAATATACGACTCTATGGCTTCGTTGAAACGAAGCTCGAGACATAAAAATGCTTTAGCTTATATCGGAAGCAAACGCGAGGGAGAGCCGTGACGCTGTTTTCACATCTCGTGCTCCATGAGCCGTAAGTTCACGGCTCGTGATCCGTGTGTTGACAACGGGCACAGGTCTCGCCTGTCATGTGCTTCCCATATAAGCTAATGCATTTTTATTTCTTGAGTTTGCAACCCGTACGGCTCGTCGTTTGAGCGAAGCATTATCGTTTGTTAAAAAAGATGAAAATATAAAATATATACCATTGCATGTGACGACCCTAAACCTGCTTGAACTGGATTTGGCTCGCCGACAGATTCATTAAACATCTGAAAACAATAAAAAAATCATTATGCATACATATACCAATTTATATTTTAATAATTCAACTGCTGTCGTATAAATTTATTTATTTACTTACCGTAATACCAGACGGATTCAGTTCCGGAAATGCATTTTCTTTCAGCACAATCTTTTTCTCAAGTCGAAAAATGTCTGCATTACGAAAATGTTTCGTGCAAACCACAGCTCTTTTGGGAATCTGCACATCTCTTAAGTGTAGTTTCTCTATCCATACAGCGCGTTTTGCCTCATCAATTGGAAATCTGCAAGAAACGGTTTACACAATGAAAGAATTAACATATTATGTTATCAAAGCAGATTAATTATCAAATTGACCCGAAACTTTGCACGAAAATTGCGAAAAAAAACTTTGCAAAACTTAAACAATCTGATGAGCCCCCGAAACAGAAAGAAATTGATACGTCTATGAACACATCGACGAGACGAATTTCCATCGGAACCTTTCGTGCCTGCTTCGTACAAAACATGCACGAACAAGGTACGAACGCGTACGAAGGGAGACTCGTCTAATGAATTGGCTGTCAACCACTCAATCGCGCACTTGTTTTCAAGAAAACATGTATAAAAAATTCGACAAACTATAATTTTGACACACAAATTCACATATTACTACTAAAATGTCGGCACATACGCGATTACCTGTGAAAAGATACACTCGTAGTGTTTCTCTGTTGGTCGCCCGTCAACAATGCACTTCATTTTCTGAAATAAACTTTTTTAGGTTTTTTTTTTAATTAAAACGAGTTTGCACCCTTACAACCTACACTGTTTAAGTAAATTTTTTGCAATTCACTTGGAAAAACTCGATTTCTCACTTGTGCAAACTATTTTGTCCACTCACATTCACTGCGTTGACTTGGCGCGAATTGGATGACAACCACACTGTTGACAGTCTGTTCATCGGCCGACCATCTTGTGGGTTGCCCGAGGGGTGTACGAGAGGTGGCGTTGAGGAAGAGGAGAAAAAATTTCTAGACACACACGTACGCTCATCTACACGATGATTTCCAATCCAGTTAAATATCATAGGGTTTTCCTATTTCTCTCTCTATTACCGTAACTCCTAGTGGAGCATGGTGCGTTGATGACTACCGTATGTAGTCATCAACGTTACAAAGACAATTTAATTCGGAGTGTGATACGGTTGTCAGCCATACCACTTCCTAGTCGCATTGTTAGTTTATTATTCTACGATATTCTTATCATCTTCTTCTGAATAATAAACTTGCGACGAGTCGTGCCGAGTTTGGAAACTCGTTTCTCTATGAGTGTCTATTTCACAGGGTGGCGACCGAGCGATCACGGTCACAGAGCACGACAATGGTTTTCCTATTTACTTAACAAAAATTATTCAAGACTTCGTTTCAAACCGTACGTTTCAAGTTACTATCAATGGAACAAAATCCACACCATTTTCACTTCCAGCTGGAGTTCCACAAGGATCATCACTCAGTCCATTACTTTATAATTTATATACCAGCGATCTTCCAATTCCATCAAATTGTGAAATATGCCTTTTTGCAGATGATACGGCATTACTCTGTAGTGGCTTTTTTCCAGGTGAAATTAGTGAAAACCTTACAAATGGATTTAATACCTTAAACAAATTTGACACTAAATGGAAGATCAATATAAATTCAAATAAGACAGAGGCTTTATTCTTTTCGAGGAAACGAAAAGATAATCTGTTGCCCAGTGAACCATTACAGCTTGAAAACAGTACAATAAACTGGAATACGTTGCATATTAAGTACTTAGGCATACTTCTTGATAAGAAATTAACGTTTAAACCTCATATGGACGCTATACTAAAAAAAGCAGATGCTCATATCAAAACTCTTTATCCACTTATCAATCGCAAATCGCCTTTATCAATTACTAATAAACAAAACGATCTTTCAACCAGTAATGCTTTATGCTTCCGCGGCTTGGGGAACTTGCGCTTTTTCTCACATAAAGGATATTCAAATAAAACAAAACAAAATTTTAAAACTAATGCTTAATTTACCATTCTATTTTTCAACCGCAAGATTGCACTCAATCTGCAAAATTCCATATATCCACTCTAAAATAACGCATAATGTTATAAATTTTAATTTATCTTGCGCTTTGGCAACTAACCCTTTACTGATAGATCTAACCCAGTCAACCTAACCATGTCTCAGTTATAAAATTAGCATTACAAACAAAGAGCATAGTTAGTTTTAAGTTAGTCTTAGGTTTTAGTTTTAACATTCGAATGAGAGTTTTTTTTTTACCATTTTCCTCTTACGATTCTTTAATTGTTATTCTCATTTGTACACATGTTTGTTTAACACTACATTTATCTTCTATTTGTTAGCTGTAAGAGAATGAACTCCATCACTTACCTAAATAAGTTTACTGTATGTATATTATACATTATATTTTGGTTAATAAAAATATTGAATTGAATTGATTGAATTAATGTGTCTTTACCAAAGCAACTAAAAAGGTCAAAACAAATGGAATCGTACTATGGGGCCATGCTCCCGCAGAAACCAATAAAATTTTCTGCGTAAATATTTTTATTTGCCCACCTATTCCAACCAAACCCCACACGAATATACTGTTTTGTCGACGCAACAGGACTTCTGTCAAGACAAAAGGAAAAGAATGAGGGGGGGTCAAATACAAGTCGTAGGTACGCCCGAAAAAACTTTTAGCCCGAGGGGAGCGAAAGGTATCCAAATTTCGGCCGCGTCCGAAATTTTCCTCGGTCTCGTTTTTGGATCAAAATCAAACGCGTAAAGCCCCTTTGGGGCATGGTGCGTTCACTCAGCCGTTTATAGGCTACTTCGAGTCAACGTTACGTTACATTGCATATAGAGGATGGATGGATGGATGGATATGGCGCTGAGATAGGTTGGGCTGGTTGCGCCCAATACTGCAGCCTGCTGGCTTATTGTATATCCCATCTAAGCGAGAACGTTTCGGGTTAAGAGCTCTGTCCTTCGTATGAGGCTTAGAAGAAAGCTAACCAGGTTTACTTTGGGTGCACCCATTGTTGTATTTTGAGCCCAAAAGAAATTTTGTCTCCAGCTCATAAGAGCGGGGCATTCGAGAATAACGTGCGAGGCTGATTCCTCGTCTTCGTTGCAGAGGCGGCATAGTGGGTCTTGTGAGTAGATCCCAATTGTATGCAGATGTTTTCGTAGGGTACAATGACCGGTTATAACCAACAACCCGTGTCCCGCGAACAATTTATGCAAGATCCACACTATCATCGTACAGCTGAGCTGAGTAGATGGCGTTGGTTGAGTGAAGATGACGTCACAACTAATCTCTTTTTCCTTAATAATTCCTGTATCCTTCCGTTTCCAGGATGAACAAACGCCCTACAAAATGAACAAACGTCTGGCTTTCGATTGATACCAAACCTATACCTTTCCGACCCATATTTAAAAATGACTGGCTAAGTTCACACTCACAATTTTAAAGTTGTTATAATTAAATAATTAGAGAAGAACAAACGATATTAATTGGCGAACAATCAAGAACAAACGCAGCCGCAGTCGAACAAACGGTTCACCGAGCAAAAGGGCGTAATTAAAAAAAATGACTAGCTAACTTCACACAGCCTAAATATGGTCTTATTGGTATATCCCTTTCGAGTACTCTCCCCCGCTGCAAGGTTTATGGCTATAAGTTCTGCCTGGAACACAGTTGTTTATTGACCTAGGGGTTTGGAGATACTATAGTTGTTGGTTTTAGTATAAACTCCTGCCCCTGTTCCTTCGTCTGTCTTCGACCCATCCGTGTACCACACGATGTGATTTGATAGATGGTTGTCGTTCCATTTACTCCAGTCTTCCCTAACCGTTGAGGTTTGGATATTGGAGTCGAAGGTGTACATGGCCGGGGTATAGTCGCTGCCCATATCTAGGATTGGGTTTGCAATAGTTTCTGTAATCGTACAGTGTCCTGTCCTTTGTGGTGTCCACATGTTCGATGATTGGAGTCTGTACGCTGCAAGTCTTGCCTCTTGTCTTTTGTGATTGTGAGGTCCAGTGGTGGCAGGTCTAGTAGTTTCTCTAGAGTTAAAGTTGGTGCACTGCGCATGGCGCCGGTTATGCTTGCGCAGGCCAGTCTCTGTACTGATCCCAACTTCGCTGCTGCTGTTTTTTGCTTGATTTTGGTCAACCAGACTATCGAGCCATAGGTCAGACGGGGTTTGACCACAGCTTCGTAGATCCAGTGTATCATTCGTGGTTTTAACCCCCAAGTTTTCCCTATTGCTCTTTTTGTCGCATACAGGGTCTGTTTGCCTTTGGCAATTGTGCTTTGCAGCTGCTTGTTCCACGTGAGTTTGTTATCCAGGGTGATTCCCAGATATTTTACCTCCGTGGTAAACTGCAGTTGTTGGTTGAATAATGTTGGAGCGCTGAGCTCTTCCAAGTTGTATTTGCGACTGAAGGCTATTAGTGTTGTTTTGGCGGGATTGACCGATAGGCCTACCCTCCTACACCAATCCTCCACTTGGGTCAGAGCTTGTTGCATGAGTTCAGAAAGAACTCCTGGAAATTTTCCCCTTATCAGGATACTGATGTCGTAGTCTGGCTGGTCGAGCGGTTAGTGCGCGCACCTTCGGTGCACAGGCTCATGAGTTCGAATCTCACCGTGTTTCATTGTGTTTTTCGAACTCACGAGCTTGTGACAGACTATGATCTCACTCAGATGTTAAACGAGTACCCATTTATGGGGATAAATAACACTGCTGAGCGTGATGCTGATCTCATTACCTCATCAAAAAGCAGATAAGATCTTGGAAATAGGATGTCACTAACACATCCTGCGGCCTTAGTCCAATGTTGGATTGTCGCGCCTGTTATTTATTTTTTAGGATACTGATGTCATCGGCGTATCCTAGGGTATAGAAGCCAGTGTTGTTTAGCTGGACCAGTAGGCTGTCCACTACAAAGTTCCACAGAAGGGGTGAGAGTATACCCCCCTGTGGGCATCCTTTGAGGACAGCTGTATACATGGTTTCGCCGAATAATTTTGCATGTACTTGTCGTCCTTGAAGCATCGATTTTATCCACCGACATAGGGTGTTTTGAACTCCATGACTAGAGGCGCCGTGTACAAGAGATTCAAAGGAAGTATTGTCGAAGGCCCCCTCTATATCTAGGAAGGCCGCGAGCCCTATTTCTTTGATTTCTAGTGTGGTCTCAATCTTCCCAACTAAATGGTGTAGTACTGATTCACATGATTTCCCCGTCTGATAGGCATGTTGGTTTTGGTGTAACGGGAAAAGCGTCAGACACCTGTCCCTGATATGTTTATCGACGAGCTTTTCCAATGACTTAAGAAGGAAGGAGGTTAGACTTATTGGTCTATACGATTTCGCTAGGGTTTGGTCACGCCCTGGCTTTGCCAGAAATGCTACGTTTACCTGCTTCCAAGTGATTGGAATGTATCCTAAGGCTATGCTGGCTCTAAATAGTCTTAGTACAAGCGGAGCCGGAGTCGTAAGACCCTGCTGAAGCAGGGCTGGGTAGACGCCGTCTGGTCCTGGTGATTTGTAGGGTTCGAAAGAGTTGATCGCCCATTCCACCCTATTATATGTTACTATGTTAGCCCTGAGAAAAAGGGAGTTGTCATCCAACTGGTCTGTGCGTTCCGAAGTTATGGTTATCCAGGAAAGTGAGACCCTAGAAGGACTTCCAGTGTCTCCTTACCTGTTTTTGTTTGGTTTCCATCGGAGTTTTTAAGTGTCCCGATGGGGTTTGTTGGATCCTTGGCTAGAATCTTCTGGAGTCTCGCTCCTTCATGCGAGTTTTCTATTTCTTCGCAGAACTTCCTCCAGGATTCCCTCTTGGCTTTCCTGATTTCTTTGCTATACTGGGTTAGGGTGCTGCGGTATGTATCCCATTCCCCAGTTCTTTTCGCTACGTTGAAGAGCTTACGTGTCTTCTTACGCAGGGTATTCAGGTTTGAGTTCCACCATTTGCATTTCGCATTGGTATGTCGTCTCGTTAACCTACAACTCTCATCGAAGGAGGTCTTTATTGCGGCTTGCAGTTTATCCGCGTCTAATGTGTAGTACTAAAGTGTCTGGAAATTTCATTCAGATGGACGGCCAGGCGCTCTCTGTAGAGGTCCCAGTTTGTTTTTCTCGGATTACGATACAATTCAGTTGGCTTATCTACTTTGTCGATTTCCATACTTATGTATCTGTGATCCGATAGCGAAGGTTCGGTTAAAACACGCCAATGGCGGACGTTAGGAGATACGTTGAAGGTGGCTAAAGTTATATCAATGACCTCTCTTCGACGTGTTGTTACAAAAGTGGGCTCAGTACCCTTATTCAGAATTTCAAAGTTTTCTTTGATTATAAAATCATAAAGATACTCACCCCTTTTGTTTGTGTCAGAGCTTCCCCACTCTGTATGGTGAGCGTTTGCGTCCGCTCCGATGATGAGCTGCGGTGTGTGTGGTCCGCTGCTTATTAGCAGTTCCTCCAGCTCTTGAGGTGGTGGAGACGTCTGTGAATCGTATGGGAAGTAGGCAGCAGCGAGGATGAGCTCCCAATTACTACTCCCATTTATCTTCACCGCTACTAGGTCCCTGGAAATGTGGGCCCCGCTGGCAGGACTTGGGATTTTCCGTGGGACCGCTTTTGTCGCGGCCTTATGGGTTCACCCCTTTCCCTCGCTTTTTCAATGGCGATCTTCCGTCGCTGGGCTCCAGAAAGTGTCGGTTTTCTGTTTTTGAGGGTTAGTTGGCCCATCTTAGTAGTTGTATTTGCCACATCGGACCTCTCTGGTCTTGTGCAGGTTGCACTTCCCTGAGAGGATGTGTTCAAGGGTTGGGACATACCTTCCTTGCCTTCCACCGATTGGCTTATGGATGAACCATTTCCTTCAGCTTGGGCGGGTTGGTTTTGTTCTACCCTCTTTGTGTGTTCGGTTGATTGTGTTGTTGTTTTTGTTTTTTCGGTGTTCATTTTTGGTCCCACGAGTATGGCGGTAAAAAGAGGTACACGTGCTCAGTGACCCCTTAAGCACGCAAGGCTGGTTATTCTGAGGTTTCGCCCTGTTCCTCAGAAGCTCCGTTTGTGACACAATTTGTCCCTGGTGCCATTCACACATCGGCACGGATCGCGTTACACCTTAGGTTTAGGATTGGGAAGATGTTAGTTGGCTGTGTGTCGAAGTTCAGTTCTGTCATTTGTAAGTATACTGTCCTAGTGTTGTCCTGTGTTCCGTCAGTATGGAGCGCTAAGCCCCGCACCGCGTCAAGGTCCCTTCCACGCGGGGGTGCATATAGAGGAGTGTATATAATGTTGAAAACACTCTATATTTCCTGGACCACGACGAGATTCGAACTCCGGACCTCTAGATTATTAGCATCGTAGAGTGCGACTCAACCAAGTGAGCCACAGAGTGTAATCAATCATTCAATCTTCTTCTAATTTATCTCCCATACAAAGTGACCCATCAGGAGTTTGTTCTACGTACTACTCATTTTTTAAACTGTAGAACAAAGTTGTCTTGTGTCACTTTGTATGAGAGGTACCCTTAGTTTTTATCCGAATGAGCTGATTTTGGGTGGGTGGGGTGACTATGACCTCCAATCGCAACACACCAAAATTTAGCACTCTGCTCTAATTTTGGGGGTGTTATGGACATGCCGTTTTGACAAATTTAAATTGGGGGATAATGGGGGTCTTTGACCGGAGCGACTTAATGTTTACCTTAAAATAATCTTGAAATAATTGTGAATACTTATACAAAATTTTGCAGCTGAACTAGTATTCTTTCAAAAGTTATGGAGCTTTTAAAAAAAGGTCTAAAATAAATGGAAATATTTTAATTTCCTTTCTATTCTAACGCAGAAATATTTAATTAAACTCTATAATGTGTTATAATCATTGCAAAGATAATTTTATGTAGTTTTTTCGTCCTCATACCATTTTTCTGTATATCTTACTGTTTTTGAAATAATCGCAAAAAAACGAAAAAATTACCCCTTTTCCCCCTTTTTTAAAGGTTGCGGACCCCCAATCGGTAGTCACTTTTAATGCCATAACCTGGGGACCATCCCCAACCATAATCCAAAAAAATTTCCGATGTAGGATTTTTGCGACCAAATATGCCATTTTTCTTAAACTATTGGGTGAATTCACATTGTATAAGATGAAACCGGACCGGTAAACTTGCAAGACAAGAACCATCGTTCTTACAATCTGAAATGCACAATGCTTGTCTGCTGGCCACTACAAAAGCTCTCGCCGTCCGTTTATTAGCACAAACAAACGGACGGCGAGAGCTACCCGTCTGGTTTCGTCTTACAATGTGAATTCACCCATTAGGGCATATGTATTCTGAAAACAACATCCTCCAAAAGGGAAGTGATAAAAATAGGCACCAATCTTTGGCAGGCACGTTTTCTACAAGGATACTTTGTTTTATTCATTCGGTTTTAATGAGATATTTAAAATTCGCCTAAATGTATGCAATTTCAATAAATTCGAGTAATTTTTCCAATGGCTGAATTCAAATTGAAAGACGAAACCGGATGGGTAAACTTGCAAGACAAGAACCATCGTTCTTACAATCTGAAATGCATAATGCTTGTCTGCTGGCCACTACAAAAGCTCTCGCCGTCCGTTTGTTTGTGCTAATAAACGGACGGCGAGAGCTTTTGTAGTTGCCAGCAGACAAGCATTATGCATTTCAGATTGTAAGAACGATGGTTCTTGTCTTGCAAGTTTACCCGCACGGTTTTGTCTTACAATTTGAATTCACCCAATGACTAGGTACTTAAAATGATTTTTTTTCTTTCCGCGTTGCATGCAAGTCTGCACTAAAGAAATAGTTTTTTGTTTGTAAATTTATTTAATTGATTTTTTCCCAAATTCTAAATTTGCAAAAATTATAAATGCAAGCATAACTTTTTATGCTTTTAGTGAAAAAAAAAGCATTTAAACTTTTGCGTTTCTAAAGTGGAAACAGGGCTTTAATATAAAAAAACAATAAATAAATTTGAATGTCTATGCGACAATTTGAAATTTAACCTGGATGCTACCCTCGATAATTTTTTTGGCGAGTCTGTGTCGGCAAATCTGCATCCTAAGTTGAAAAAACAGCCTATGACTATCAGATTGTCTTATATCCCGTTGAACATGTTGATTTTTCAAATTGTTTCTCAATTCTGAACTGCTTAATATAAAATGTACGGGTGTAAATTTTGCCTTTGCACATGAAGTACAGCCACCCACTTAATCCCTTGACTGAAGCTTATCCGGATGTGTGTCGACTACCCAACAAGAGGTACTCGCTTTATCATCGCTATCGCTCGGACAAGTGACTAAACATACTTGCGGGGAAATCGTGAGCTCCTGCTCCTGTCCTGCATATTTGAAAACAAGAGCTGGGAATCATAACAACACAATATACGAATGAAAACCCAAAAATGCAAAACCGAACGGTTTTCGATGCATACATACATATACAAACTGTGTATGTATGTAATATGAAGGGGTCGTCCAGGAAGAACGGAGGCTTATGGTTGCTGGCCGGTAGCTGTGAAACTGAGTCTGCGCGTTTCCCGGGCGCCGCGCAGTTCCACTTTGCACCAACAATCAATTTCAAAGACGACGATTTTCTCAGAGTGTACATATAATGTCCGCATATTCTGCTTTTTCGAATTCAAATAAAAAATATGTATCCGAACAGAATATTATAAATTTCGGGACACCTACTTCTATGTATTATCAAGTGCGTATTATGACAATTATTACGTCGGCAAATTAAGTGTAATATGAATTAAGTATTTGTGTAATACGAAGTTCTGATTGCGATCCCATTCACTTTCCCTGGCCATACTCAATATAGTCCCTGGAACGTGAAATCTGTGTGTGGTGAATGTGCTCAGTAAAATGTTGCAGAAAATTATAGAAATTGAATTGTAAATGGTTTTAAGGTGCGTAGTTTTTGAAACAAATTTTTCTGATATTGACTTCTGGATGGGTCTCCGCTTTTAATTGCCCTGAAAATGTCTGCGTCGTCAACGTTCTTCGGATTTGTGTTGAAAACCGTGTCACTATGAAATCGTGAATCGGAATAGATTTTGTATTTAAAAAATCGGAAGTGCATGTGATATTCTATGCGCCTAAAAAATTGGCGACCGGAGCTTACGAGTAAATTTAAAGTGCAAGAAATAATCAGAAAAGTGAAGAATTTACCAAAAGTTATAGTTTTTTTTTCAGTGACGCAAGCAAGGAGTCAGACGGTGGAGTTTTGGAAATCATTATATTCTGGTTTTTAATTAACCTTTTTTGGACTCATCTTCACGTCGTAAGTTTTTATAGTTTATTCTTATTTGCGGTCGTTCCATGCTTGCAATTTATTTCTCTTATAATCTATGTTTCCGGGCCACATATAAGTCTCTTCTAGCATCACCCATATTGTCACGCTCTGCTCTCAGCTCATATTCACATCCAATTCAATCTCTCTTGCCTCTCTTTTCGTTACCAGTCCCTTACCATCAACCAGCGCTATCTTTTATTACCCCGAAATCCCTAGGACTATGGGAGCACGCACAGAGCAGTTATGTTCTTCCAAGTGTGCTACTCTCTGAAAGGCCACACTTCCTCCCACCCTAGGCTGTACTATTGATTCACTTTCCACAAGTTTTCAGTTTCTTTAACACTCCTTAAGCTACCAAATAGTTAGTGTTTGAGCTTTATGTAATACACAAATATATACATTACTGCTAGTCTGCTGGCTGACTAGGATAAACTTTTTTAATTTTTCCCGCTAGCATATGGTTTAAATAGAAGCCTCGTTACGATTTTGTCGATGCCGCGCTGTTAGCCTTTACGCATAATTTTTGCCCCATTTCGAAGGTTTCGTGTAAATGTTCGTTGTGCTTCGTGTTATATTGGTGCATAATTACATATTCCAACAGCCTTAGCTCGTCTCTGTCAACCTACACTCTGTTTAAATTTTTTACTTGTTCTTGTTATAATTTTTTATGGGCGAAATTTCAGATTAATTAAGTTTACAATAAGAAAAAGTAGTAAGCAGAATAATAAAAGCGAGATTAAGCATATATGTAGATGAATTGTGTAGTTTGAATTGTGTGCATTCTTCAAATTTGTTAAATAGTCTAAGAAAATTGGGCCAAAATATGGCCATCCTACATCGGATTTTTTATTTGATTATGGTTGGGGAATGGTCCCCAGATAATGGCATAAAAAGTCCCAACCGATTGGGGTTCCGCGACCTTAAAAAAAGGGGGAAAGGGGGGCATTTTTTCGTTTTTTTGGAATTATTTAAATAACGGTAAGGAGATACAGAAAAAGGGTCTGAGAACGAAAAAAAAACTACATAAAATTACATTTTCAATGATATATTAGAGTTTAAATGAATATTTCGGCGTTAGACTAGAAAAGAAATTTGGATATTTTCATTTTAGACCTTTTTTAAAGGCTCCATAACTTTTGAAAGAATGCTAGTTCAGCCGTAAAATTTTGTATAAGTATTCACAATAAGTTCAAGATTATTTTAAGGTAAACATTGAGTCGCTCCGGTCAAGGACCCCCATTATCCCCCCATTTAAATTTGTCAAAACGGCATGTCCATAACTCCCCCCAAAATTGAAGCAGAGTGCTAAATTTTGGTTTGTTGCGATTGGAGGTCGGGAATACTTGAACAAAATTTTATAGCTGAACTAGTATTCTTTCAAAAGTTATGGAGCTTTTAAAAAAGGTATAAAATGAAAATATTCTATTTGCAAGTTTTGTGTTGCCTCCTGTTTTTAACCCGATGAATAAAACCAAAAGTTTTTTGTTTAGCCTATATATTTCGAGCCCGATTGGCTCATCTTCAGGGCTTTCTACAAACAAAAACATAATTGGTTTATAAAAATTTTGTTATATAAAAATTATAATTATTTTCCGTGTTTTGATAGATTTAGTTTCTTATATGTCAGATTGATTAACTACCGTAGAATGAATACAATAAGGAGTGTCATATGTCAAAATGTATTAAACACCAAAAGTTCGTCATGCTATACGATAAACAGAACAGAACAGAACAAGAAAATTAAGTTAAACTAGGGAGCTTCGCCCCCTGCTCGCTTCGCTCGCCAACCCCCGGGGCCGATGCTAATTTCGGGCGCGGCCGAAATTTGGATACCCTTCGCTTGGGCTAAAAGTTTTTTCGGGCGTACCTATGACTTGTATTTAATCCCCCTCCTCATTCTTTTTCTTCCGTTTTGACAAAAGTTTTGGGCTTGGTTGAAATAAGTGGGCAAATAAAAATATTTACTCGGAAATTTTATTGGGGTTGCGGGAGCATGACCCCACAGTACGATTCCATTCGTTTTTAACTTTTTTGTTGCTTTGGTAAACACACATTAATTCAAGGTTTTGTGAAATTGGTGCAACAAATGTTTCTTAGAAGAACCAAAATGGGGGTTGGGTTTGTATGGCCACCCCATGACCCCATGGTCAGATTTGATCAATTCTTAGATATGTTTTGTGTCATCAAGAGAATCACGTTTGTGTGTAATTTTGTGGAAATTGGTGCTCAAATAAAAAAGTTTTTCTTAGAAGAACCTTATTTGGGGGGTTGGATTTGTATGGCAGCCCCATGCTCCGATTTTATCCATTCTTACATATGTTTTGTGTCAACAATAGAAATACATTTGTGTGAAATTTGGTTGAAATTGGTGAACAAATAAAAAAGTTTTTCTTAGAAGAACCTAATTTGGAAGGTTAAGTTTGTATGGCAGCCCCATGACCCCATGGTCCGATTTGATCCACTCTTGCATATATTTTGTGTTATCTATAGAAACACATTTGTTTGAAATTGGTACACAAATAAAAGTTTTTCTTAGAAGAACTCAAATTGGGGAGCTAGGTTTGTATGGCAGCCCCATGACCCAGTGATCCAATTTGGGTGAATCAAACATACAAATAGCCTGCAACAATAAGAAGCACGTGTGCAAAATTTCAGCTCCGTAGCTGTTATAGTGGCGGAGAAAAACGCGCTGAAACAGACGGACAGACAGACAGACGGACATCGCCCAATCGATTCATCTCGTCATGCTGATCATATATGTATACTTTTTATATGGTCGGAGATGCTTCCTTCAATGCGTTACAAACTTCATGACAAAGTTATTATACCCTTTCACTCTATGAGCGAAGGGTATAAAAAGAGAAGAGGGTTATAGGAATAAATATAAGTAAATAAATTAAACAACGAAAAATTAAGTATAGCAATAATAAATAAATTCATGAAAAATATGAGTCAACGATATACAGTAAAAATTCATAAAAATATCACAGATAATTATCACGTTCCCAGTTAGAACAGAATCGACAATTCATCGATAAAGAATCGAAGGCCTTCCCAGCTAGACAATTGTCTCCGATTTCCAATGGAATCGATAAGTCCTCGATTATTATATCGATAGCTGCCATCGAAATGTCTCCAATAACCTACTGAATCGATCCAATTTCGATTATTTACATTCAATTGTCTCCGATACACAACAGAATCGAAATGTCTTCGATCCCAAATCGAATCAGTTGTCTTCGATATCATTGGCATGAAAGAGTAATCGATCCGAAAATGATGACTTTTTATCCATTTGTCATAGATACAATCTAATTGAATTTCCTTTGGGGGGGGGGGGGCGGTTAAAAGACTTCTTCCATGTGTCCTCCGCGCGGGCGCGGTAGTGGGTCAAACCTCTAACGGCTAAGTCAAATCATCTGATGCGACATTTGGAAGAAGCACCGCTGCGCCTGAATGCTGTATTTACATCTGCAGCGTCTCAGGTTAGTTAACGTGATATGTGACAGAAAACGTTTAACTCAACCACTAAAGCAGGATCTTCGAGGCATGCCCATGATGGCCTTTATTCAAAGATTAAACCCTATCATGGCTTAGCGATGTGCCGACAACTCATCCTAAGAAAAAACTTAAAGTCAAGAAACCTGAAACCAAAGCCTCGGATTGGACGGATACAAAACAACGACGACCCCGCAAACGAACAACTGATTACTCTTTCGGATCCTGGAATGTACGCTCCTTGAATAGACCGGGGGACTTAAGGGCCCTCCTGGATCAGGTAGAACAATACAAGCTGAGCATTGTTGCAATCCAGGAAACTAAATGGCTCAAAAGCGAGATTAACGACCTCAAATCGCACACAATTGCTTACGATTGGTAAAGTGGGGGGCAACAAGGAGTTTGGAGTAGCTTTCATCGTGAGTAAGCAGCTCCAGGACCACGTTATCGGCTTCAAACCCATAAACGAGCGGCTATGTGCGATCCGCATCAAGACCCGTTTCGCTAGTCTCTGGCTCATTTATGCGCACGCCCCTACAGAAGTAAAAGAAGACACGATTAAGGACGAATTCTATAACCACCTAGAAACACTCTTCGACTCACTTCCATCAAACGACGTCAAGCTGCTGCTAGCAGACTTAAACGCCAAAGTCGGAAACGAAAGCTGGCATAGGGAAACTACTGGAGGTCACAGCCTTCACGACAACAACAACGGCCAGCGACTTATCGACTTCGCGAGCGGCAGAAACCTGAGGGTATATTCTGTAAGGGGATAATCGCCATCGCCAATGACGATAATCGAAAGTGATGGCCTCGTCGGGCGACAATTTATTAACGGGTTTTTACGTGTGTATGAAAGAGATAGCTGCTACTACCCAGAGGTCGAAAAGCGACAGAGCTGTTTTTGGGATCATCTAAGGCGATAATCGCCCATAACTGTCGCCAATAGCGATCACTTTCTAGCAACAGCATTGTTACTGGCGCTTTCATACGAAATTCAAAAAATAACGGAAATGGCTTGATAGTTCATATAATTTCGACATTATTAAATCGCACGACCTTGAAGGCCAATTGAGGCCCATTGCTTAAAATCAAATTATCACCAAATTTAGATTTTAATGATGGTTGATTTTTAGATGGTTTCTTCGACGTGTTGGTGTTATTGCATAATTTAGAGAGTAAGTGGTACGAAATCTATTCACAATTCGACGGATGGCTTGCTCAGATGAACGATTACGTATACCATAAAAAGTCGTCTACAAGTTGCGCGAATCGACGACTCATTTTCCAAGTAAATTTTAATAATTTGGAAGCGTTCTTCAGGCGTGAACCTAAACATTATAATTTGTCAGAGTATACTGAAATAAATAACATAAAAAAATTGATTAAAATGTAATATTTTGTGTTTTTTCAATTTGAAGTTCTATCATTCTTAAAAAACGCCCTTTATTTATTCCTATAACCATAGATCTCATTTTTAACTTAATTCTCTTGTTCTGTTCGGTTGATCGTAATGCATGACCAACTTTTGGTGTTTAATATATTTTGACATATGACACTCCTTATCGTATTCATTCTACGGTAGTTTATCAATCTGACATATCAAAAACTAAATCTGTCAAAACACGGAAAATAATTTTCATGTTGTTTTTGTTTGTAGAAAGCCCTGAAGATGAGCCAATCCGGCTCGCAATATATAGGCTAAACAAAAAACTTTTGGTTTTTTTCATCGGGTTAAAAGCAGGAGGCAACACAAAAGTTGCATATAAAAAAATTCAAACCCGGCAAAACAGCATGAAATCATGAAAATATTCTAATTTCTTTTCTAGTCTATCACCGAAATATTCATTTAAACTCTAATGTGTTATTTATCATTGGAAAGGTAATTTTATGTAGTTTTTTTCATCATCATGTATCTCGTACCGTTTTTTAAATAATCGCAAAAAACCGAAAAAATGTCCCCTTTCCCCCCTTTTTTTCAGTTCCGGACCTCAATCGGTTGGGACTTTTAATGCCATAATCTAGGGACCATCCCCAACCATAATCCAAAAAAATTTCCGATGTAGGATTTTTGCCGACCAAATATGCCATTTTTCTTGGACTAAAAATTGTGTGCAATGCTTTGGTATTATTGTATTAAATTCATTTTACCCGCAAAAGAGAATTGTTTTAAAGGTAATTCAGTAGCCAGTTGATCGGCTCGATTTTACCCTATGTAATAAAAATAAATTATTGATATTTAGATAATATGATGTGAATCAATTACCCAAACGTTTCTCGTCTTGCCGGGATCGGATTGGAATTTGACAAAGTGTTGTATTGCCTCCTTTTTTTTGATCCACGAAAGTAGTGAAAACTCAGTGTTCGTTCATAGATTTATGTATTTATTTCGGGCGACTGCCCATCATCAGGGTGTTAACATCTATACAGAACATGACTAAATTAATAAAAGGAAAAGAGTATGTACCTAATATATAATTAATAAATAAGACCAAAATAAAAAATACGGTGTACACAGTGAAGAAACTTTCAAATGACGATAAAACTAATAAAAACAAAAATGGCTAGTGTCAGTATGGATGTCAAATAATATCACAGATGATTTCAAATATAAAGGTGTGTACATACATATCACAGATGTTTAAAGCTCTGTCGTAATTAAATTAATGTAGGTTTTAGTGTATCGGTTTTATCACTTTTCTCATTACAAGCAACATCCTCGTGTTTGATAATTTAATTCGTTCCTTTATAAGGATTTTGGTGGCATCGAAATAAAATGTATGCTGTTCTTTCAATTACTTTATCTCTGAAACCTGCAAAATGTTAACACGATGCGAATCTTTCGGCAGTTTACAAATTAAGGTTAGAGTGTTTTGATTGTATAATCACTTAGAACATTTATGCTAATGTAGGGCCCCGATATTCCAGATTAATTGGGACCGAACCCAATCCGGATTATCAAACTATCCAAACATATACAAATCATACATATACAGTGACACGCAAAACTGTTCACGAAATTAAAGATTTTTGCTTTTTTTGTCGCTGTGAAATTAGGAGAAAGAAACCAATGAAACTTTTAACATAAATAAATATTTTATTTTATTCCGAGCAAACAAATCAAAGAAACATGAAAATTAAATTATAATATTTAATTAAAAAAAAATGGATTTGTTTCTTTACTTTTGTGAACACTTTTGCGGGTCGCAGGCAATTTCGATTTTAATGCATCGTATAACCGCCTGTGGCCTTAATAATGGCCTCAATATGCTTGGACATGCTTTGTATAAGGTTGTCCAACAGTTGAGCTTCAATTTTCTCCCATTTGCACTGAGCTTTTTCCCAAAGCTCGTCCACAGTTTTCGAAATATCCTTATTTGCGAGCAGCCGTTTTTTGTTTAACAGACCACAAATTTTCAATAGGATTAAGGTCGGGTAACTGAGCGTGCCATTTTATTGTCCTAATATTATCATTTTTCAGCCAATATTTTGTTAAAATTTCTGGGAGAGGTTCAAAAGAAGTCGCCCCAAATAGCTATCCCCTTAATCCGAGCGGTATTTTCGTCAGATAATTGTTACTGGTGCCGTTGAAAATGGTGCGGAAGGGAATCTAGAGCTACGGAGCACACGGGAGATCCGTATTTCAGATGACACAGACCGTAGGTGTCTTAAAACCGGAGGGTTAAAAGCGAAAGCAAAGGCTTAGAAGCCATTCTTACGAGAGGACCATAAGAAAACCCGCTTGATCTTTGCTAAGCAGCACCGAAATTGGGCTATTGCTCATTGGAAGTCTGCAATATGGTCTTTGTGCGTGCAATTGATTATATAGACATCCTGGAGGTCTTTATGATTCCGAGTATCGATGTTTTTGGTTGCGAAACTGAAGACGCAATCTTTACGAATGATAATGACCCCAAACATACGGCCAAAAAACAAAAGAATGGCTGGAAAATAATAATATTAGGGCAATAAAATGGCACGCTCAGTCATTCGACCTAAATCCTATGGAAAATTTGCGGTCTGTTTAAGAAAAAACGGCTGCTCGCAAATAAGGATATTCTGAAACCTGTGGACGAGCTGTGGGAAAAAGATCAATGCGAATGGGAGAAAATTGGTGCTCAACTGTTGGATAACCTTATCCAAAGTATGCCCAAGCATATTCACGCCATGATTAAAGCCACATGCGGTTATACGATGTATTAGAATTGAAAATGCGAACGACCCGCAAAAGTGTTCACAAAAGTAAATAAACAAATACATTTTTTTTATTAAATATTATAATTTAATTTTCATGTTTCTTTGATTTGTTTGCTTAGAATAAAATAAAATATTTATTGAAGTTAAAAGTTTCATTGATTTCTTTCTCCTAATTTCACAGTGGCAAAAAAAGCAAAAATCTTTAATTTCGTGAACAGTTTTGCGTGTCACTGTATGTCCAAAGCTCACTCAAAATCGAGTCCACTTTGTTTTGGCCCAAACTCCCAATCTGCACCCAATGTCACAAATACGACCAAATAGACACACGTATACAGGCTATTAAGCTATTTGCTCTTTTGCTACACAGTTCAAATTGAAGAGAGTTTAGATACTCTGCCAGAGCAGGTTTTCGTGCATTTGGCGACTTCATGAGTGTATCTTCTTCCACTGACCCATGCCATGGGTCGGGGTGGCTTACGCAAAAGTATCTGCGCCTGCGAAAACTGCGTATTGAAAAAAGATGAAAGATGATTTGATCACAATGCATTTCTTGAGGTTGCGGAACAGGTAGCCATGCGTTCATTGACCTCATTAGTGCATTTCGTAAGTTGCATGCCGCGCTGTTAATGCAATGTGGTGGTAGCATGCGGTAGAGTGAGTGGATTTAGTGCAGGAGAAGGCAACACAACTTCCATACACATTTGAAAAGAGTTATCTAGGGACGCGGGAGCGTCCCGCACGCCAAAGAAAAACGAAGAAATTTGAACAAATCAAAAGTGAGAAGCGACTAAGACTATAAGATACAATTTTGTATTTCCTCCATGGGCGATTCACGATGGGTTTGAAATAAAAGCTGTATTTGTTTGCTTTAAAACCAATATATTTCGGTCAATTGACCATCTTCAGGGTTTTCTATATATAAACAATAAATACATGACTTTAATATATAATAATTAAATGAATAAAAGGATGATTTTACCTTTTTTCGTTTTTGAAAAAACTAAATAGAACAATGACACATTGAAGACAAAGACTGACAATGTATGTTAGTAGTAGATGTATGTCAAACAGACAAGTTAAATTATGGACGTTATGACATATTATTCATATAGAAAATGGATGTATGTATGTACTAGTTTATTACAATGTAAAATCATTATTTAATCCAAATTTTATTAAATTGTAGTACGTGTTCGAATAGTCTTTTTTATCACTTTTTTCGTTACAAGAAGTATCCTCATATTTAATAATTTGGTTTACTTCTTTTATTTGCAATTTGGTTTTATTGCGCTCATTAGCCAGAATTTTTGCTTCCTTAAAATTAAATTCGTGGTTTTCTTTAATCGCGTGTTTTGCTAAGGCCGATAAGTTGTTAGTAAGCGCCTTTTTGGTGTCGTTTTGATGTTGGCTCACGCGACTGCCTAGCTTTTGAATCGTTTCTCCTATATATGTTGCGTCGCAGTTGGAGCAGTCTATTTTATAAACTACTCCTGATTTTTCCTCAGTAGGGATTTTCGACTTTAAGGGTGTATACAAAGTCGCGTTTTTTGCATGCGGACGCATGGCTATATTAAGCTGCGGTACAAAATATTTACAGGACCGTGCAATCGATTCACTTAGCTTTGGTATGTAAACCATTGAAGAAAACGTTTTTTCGGCATTTGCTGGTAGTGACGTAGAGCTTTTTTCGGTGGATAGGAAAGCATAACTATTCAAGTTAACATTTCGGGTTTGTCGTACTTCGCCAATCATTTTCTCTATCATTGCGGGCGGGTAGTTGTTTTTTAATAAAATTTGTTTGATCCGTGTAAGATTTTGATTCCAGAATTTACGATGGCTGATTCGGAATACTTTTCGGATAAATGACTTTGCCACATTGGTTTTCATTTTATTCGGATGGTTTGAATAATAATTCAACAATCTGTTTGAGGCAATCGGCTTATGGTACCGATTCGTAATGATCCGGCAATTATTTGTGCGATGTAGAGTCAAATCCAGATATTCGAGTTTGCCGTTTTGTTCACATTCATATGTGAATCTAATGTTCGAGTCATATTCGTGTAACGTGTCGAGAACTTGTTGAATCTTGCCAGCAGGGACAGCTGTAATGTGATCATCGACATATGACTTCCAGAATAATGGGACAAAATCCAATTTAATAAGTGTTTCTTTTACAAGGTCATCTAACACACGTTCGACCAAAATCGGTGCAAGACTCGATCCCATAAATAACCCTGATTTCATTGAGTACAACTTTTCATTATAGCTGAAGTAGTTGCAATCTATGAGACAGAATCTTAGCAAATTTAGAAAAACTTTCTTAGGTATTTTTGTGTGTTTGCTAACATACCGATCAAAATCTCTTTCGATGAGGCGCAAAGCTAAGTCTGTCGAGATGTTAGTAAAACAGTTTGTAACATCGAATGATACAAGCTTATGATCTGACGGTATAGTTCGTTTGATGACTTGTTTTACAAATTCCGCGGAGTTCTTTAGGGCAAAATTTGACTGAAACGCTTTCCTCAAGATGTTTGCGAGGAACTTTGATGTCTTGTACGCTGCAGAGTTTATGGTGGAAACAATAGGTCGTAGTGGTCGGTCTGGTTTATGAATTTTCATTTGACCGAATATACGCGGTGGAATTGCTGTATATGTTTTAAGACTTTTTGCTTGTTTCTCATCAATGTACTTATGGCATTTATTATTTAAAGTGGATATCAGTCGGTTATTTTTTCTTTGCAAGTAAGTTGTCGGGTCTGAATTTAATGCAACAAAATTATTCGGATCATTTAACAACACATCCATCTTTCTTTCATATTCACATTTGTTGGCAATGATGGTTATATTGCCTTTGTCGCTGTTTGAAATATAAATTTCTGGATGCTCTTTGAGAAATTTTGATGTTGTTTTAGTATGTTAGCAAACACACAAAAATACCTAAGAAAGTTTTTCTAAATTTGCTAAGATTCTGTCTCATAGATTGCAACTACTTCAGCTATAATGAAAAGTTGTACTCAATGAAATCAGGGTTATTTATGGGATCGAGTCTTGCACCGATTTTGGTCGAACGTGTGTTAGATGACCTTGTAAAAGAAACACTTATTAAATTGGATTTTGTCCCATTATTCTGGAAGTCATATGTCGATGATCACATTACAGCTGTCCCTGCTGGCAAGATTCAACAAGTTCTCGACACGTTACACGAATATGACTCGAACATTAGATTCACATATGAATGTGAACAAAACGGCAAACTCGAATATCTGGATTTGACTCTACATCGCACAAATAATTGCCGGATCATTACGAATTGGTACCATAAGCCGATTGCCTCAAACAGATTGTTGAATTATTATTCAAACCATCCGAATAAAATGAAAACCAATGTGGCAAAGTCATTTATCCGAAAAGTATTCCGAATCAGCCATCGTAAATTCTGGAATCAAAATCTTACACGGATCAAACAAATTTTATTAAAAAACAACTACCCGCCCGCAATGATAGAGAAAATGATTGGCGAAGTACGACAAACCCGAAATGTTAACTTGAATAGTTATGCTTTCCTATCCACCGAAAAAAGCTCTACGTCACTACCAGCAAATGCCGAAAAAACGTTTTCTTCAATGGTTTACATACCAAAGCTAAGTGAATCGATTGCACGGTCCTGTAAATATTTTGTACCGCAGCTTAATATAGCCATGCGTCCGCATGCAAAAAACGCGACTTTGTATACACCCTTAAAGTCGAAAATCCCTACTGAGGAAAAATCAGGAGTAGTTTATAAAATAGACTGCTCCAACTGCGACGCAACATATATAGGAGAAACGATTCAAAAGCTAGGCAGTCGCGTGAGCCAACATCAAAACGACACCAAAAAGGCGCTTACTAACAACTTATCGGCCTTAGCAAAACACGCGATTAAAGAAAACCACGAATTTAATTTTAAGGAAGCAAAAATTCTGGCTAATGAGCGCAATAAAACCAAATTGCAAATAAAAGAAGTAAACCAAATTATTAAATATGAGGATACTTCTTGTAACGAAAAAAGTGATAAAAAAGACTATTCGAACACGTACTACAATTTAATAAAATTTGGATTAAATAATGATTTTACATTGTAATAAACTAGTACATACATACATCCATTTTCTATATGAATAATATGTCATAACGTCCATAATTTAACTTGTCTGTTTGACATACATCTACTACTAACATACATTGTCAGTCTTTGTCTTCAATGTGTCATTGTTCTATTTAGTTTTTTCAAAAACGAAAAAAGGTAAAATCATCCTTTTATTCATTTAATTATTATATATTAAAGTCATGTATTTATTGTTTATATATAGAAAACCCTGAAGATGGTCAATTGACCGAAATATATTGGTTTTAAAGCAAACAAATACAGCTTTTATTTCAAACCCATCGTGAATCGCCCATGGAGGAAATACAAAATTGTATCTTATTCTATACAACGATTCTGGCAAAACAACACTTTTAATCAAACTAAGACTATGTTTACACGACGGAACAAGTACGGGTTTTCGGACCTCTGTAGCTCGGACCCTGGTTGGTCCTGAGTGTTCAAATTCGGTAAAGGTTGTCGTTCGCGCCGTCTTACGAAGGGTAGAAAATTTCAAGAAGATACGATGAAAAACACTGGAGATATAAGAGTTTGAAAATCGCATTTTTTCGAAAATCTTGTTCTCGTTGTTCTTGTTGTTCTTGTCGTTCATTGACAGGGCTACAGCCTTGCAGAGGGCATCTCGGGACTTGGTCTCTTTTCCCATTGATAGAGTCTGTCGTGAAGGTGTGCATAGGCTGTCGTTTGCTACGATCCGTGGTGTAGAAAAAAAGATACAGCGGAAAATGTGAAAAAATGCATATAGTTTCTCGCTTAAATCTTTTTATATGTTTTAAAGGAAGCATTTTGCAAAAGAATCGTATAGTTTTGTGCTTTGGCAGGACTGTTTCAAACAATCCCTTGTATATGCTCTCCAAAGTTTTCAGTTGTAGAGCGTCTGCAAGAGCGGCGGCAAGGGGTCAAAGTTCCTGTTTTGGTTCGTTTCTTATACGAGTGCGTGCATATTACTATAATATTGGATGAACAAATGACATCCCGATGATCCTAAAGCTTTCAACAAACGGTAGCGGTTCACACAACACACACACACACCACACGAATTGAGAAGTTCTCCGTGGTGTACCGCGGCGGAAACTATTTCATACATTCTGACACGTACCGCTACCATTCTGCGCTGGTTTGGTGGAAGCTTAAATATGGCGCTGGGACACCAAATCGGTTTTGTCTATACGGTGTATTCTGTTGTGTTCAAACCAGAGTTACGTGATGATGGCATGTGGAAAATCGATTTTTCAAGGAATTCTGATGAGTTAATTTTAACAAAATTTGGCATGTAGATTTATTCTTGTAATTCCACCCGGTTTGATCCTGTTGTGGTAGGCAAAAAGGTACTGTTAGTTATATAGTGAATTTCTTAGCTATCCCTGATTCCTGGTCATGAAACCAATATATTATTGTAAAAGCAATGCTAGTCAGGACTCAACAGGTTTTCGGGACCTTCGATGAGGGATAAAAGGATATTTTCACATGTACATGTCTTTCTCTATGGTATGATATACATTTTATGTCGTAACTAACGAGCGTAACGTAATGCAACGTAGCAACGACGATGAAGATCAAAAAGCCAAAAGCAGTAGATAGGGGTATTTTAAAAGGGAGAATGATGGAACCTGGATATAAGGACAGTCTTGGGTCTGTAGTAACGGGACTTGTATCTTAACCGTTTGGCGTTAATAGGCGCAATGTGGAACTTAGGAAATATGGATTTAATTTGAATCACATATTGAGTACACAGTGAGGCTTAATGGTTACATTAAAAATTAAGATTTAAGATTAGGATGAGTGTGATAGAGATGAAGTAAAGATTTAGACTCAATTTATGGCTAAGGTTAAAGTCAAAATCAAGTTTAGGGTAAAAGATAGGGTTAAATTTATTGTTACGTCGCAGTTAACGTTATTATTAGGGTTAAATGTAAGGATAGGGTTAAGGTTGAGTCTGAGTTTGAGGTTTAGGTATAGGCCAGGGTTATGGTCAATTAGGGTTATCATTAAGTTTAATGTGATGTGTAAAGATACCAAGGTTAGCGAGGTTACTGGGGCTACCAAGGCCATCGGGGTTACCAAGGTTACTAAGGGTCTGCAAGATCACCAAAGTTGTCAAGTGTACTATGGTTACTAAGATTACCAAGGCGAGTAAGGTTACCAAGGGGACCAGGGAGACAAAGGTTAGCAAGGGGTTTATCATTCTTATAATTATTGTTCTCAAACAAATTCGTGACAATAGGGCAATGAATATCGTCTTAATAATTTATTTACGAATTTTGTAAATCGAAAACTGCAAAAAGATATGATATCTCACAAAAACAACTGTCATAGATGTTTGTTGTTGTGTTGCCTCTCTGGATCTATGAAAAATATCGATCCCGGCAATTTACAAAAAACATAGGCTATTTTAACATTTAGCTTATTTTACAAAAACAACTGTGTTGTAAAAGGTGTTCGCCAAAGAAAAAGTCATCAGCCGCAAAAAGGATTGATATAAATACAATCCCGTCAAAATACTCCATTCTTGTCTCAATGATGGTGGTGGAGCAAAATTTTTTCAACGCTATTTGGCGGGGAGCTTGAATAAGGTTAATAACAGAATAAAATCAATGTTAAGAAATTGATGAAAGATCTTTTATCGTATAGAAAAAAACGAGTTCCATGCGAAGGAAAGCAAAATAAGATTCTAAAACGCATTTTTATTTTCTATAAGACTGGAAGCTTCAAAATTAAATCTGATCAAGAAAAGAACATAGCAGCAAATAGTACCCTCGTTCAGCTCCCCGCCAATAAGCGTTGAAAAAATTTTGCTCCACCACCACCATTGAGACAAGAATGGAGTATTTTGACGGGATTGTATTTATATCAATCCTTTTTGCGGCTGATGACTTTTTCTTTGGCGAACACCTTTTACAACACAGTTGTTTTTGTGAGATATTTCTATACAGAACATCAACTGAAAATTTGTATGCAGGTTGTTCTGTCTAGTTCTGTACTCGATTCAATTAGAGGGATATGAGAACGAGAATGAGTTGAGTATTGATCAAATAAAAATACGATATTTGATCGGCAAAAAACGTATATCGCTGGATTTTTGCAGGATGGTTGGTGATGCTGATGGCGTCCTGATTATGGAAAAAAACTCCCCAACGATTTGGAAAAAGGGGATAGGGGAGTATTTTTTTTACTTTTTAGCCAACATTTCAAAACCGACAAAATATACAGAAAAATGGTCTGAGAGCGAAAATTACCCTTGCAATTGTATATAATACATTAGGATTTTAGTGAAAAATTTGTCGCTAGACTAAAAAATAAATTAGAATATTTTCATTTTAGACTCTTTTAAAAACCTCCATAGCTCTGAAAACGCAAGTCCGCCTCCCTCCTTTTCAAGGCTGCAAACCTCTAATCTGTTGGGACTCCCCATAATCAGGAGGCCATCCCCAAAAATCCATCAATGTAAGATTTTTGTCGTTCGACGTCCATATTTTTTTTTTCTTCGGCTATAATAAGATCATATTGATTAAATTGTTTGAAACAAATCAGAATGCCCACTTTAGTATGAAAGTTTGTTAACGAAATTTGTATCAAAAGTCTGAAAACGCAAGAGTCTCTATTGGAGAGTAAGGAATATATGAGTTTCAATTTTGGATTGATTTAATTGATTGATATAATTTGAATAAATTTTACCAAATTGCAGATCTTTAGGGGCAGTTTCAATTGAATTGAAATAGAGCTAAAATTAACCCTAGTTTTCTGCACTTAAAGGTCCATCTAGATTAGTCGCCAAATGGCGACACGTACAGCCAAATGGCTGTTGTAATTCCATCCAAACTAGTCGCCATTTGGCTATGCGTCCAATTTTGATATTCAATATGGCAACTCAACCAACCGCTTTGACAACCGCTTGTCAATTTCAAAGTGACAATTTTGCAATTTTTGTTCTATCTTTTGTGTGAAATTGAATAATTATTGAATGGCCATGTAATAATTCAAACGCGCAGAGTCCGATTTTGATAATTAAATTTTAAAAAATCACCAAAATGAAATTTTGGTTATGTCATTTCCTGTCTGCATTTGGCTGCTACAGTTGGCTGCTAAGGAGCAGCTAAATGGCTGCACGCGATGCCAGTTTTTGGACGCGCAGCCATTTGGGTGCTAAGTTAAGGTTAAGCTAAGAGGGTATGTTCAGTACAACTTTTTTGCTGGAAATCACATGAGGAAGCAGAATCCGGTTCGTTTATGCGGCAGTTTCCGGGCACCCTGTATATTTTCTTAACTTACAACTAATAAAAAAAAGCTATCGGAAAATTGGTTTTGATACCGAAATTTATACTTTTAGGCCCGTATTTATAGACATATGTCCCTTAACTCAAGGCGACCTTTAGTCAAGTATGCCGAAATTCAAAAATTAGATGTCATTTCCAGTAGTTTCCCAGATAGCATTTTGGAACTGATCCAGCGGCATCAATAAGTATTCAATAATTTCCCCTCTATGCAATTGATTATGCAATGGGAATTTATTGATACCTGCCATCAATAGTCATTATTTTGAAAAATATTAATGTATAATTGGTATAAAAGCGATCCGCGTAATCATTAATCTGTCTTACCCCTTTGTTCGAACAATTTCGAATGAAATTCGACTATGAAGAAAAGATTCAATACGGAATCGATTCAGGACCAATCCATTGAACATGTTTTATAAATGTCAATTATTGTGTAATTGTTCGGGACGTCCGCAGTTGTCGCGTAAATTTTATTTTTGAGGAGCACCAATATTAGCAAGTTTTAGCCATTATGGTAAGTGAAAACTTCTTATAGCAAATTTCTATTCCTTAATATTTATTTTCATTTTCAAATTTCAGAATCAATTGGAGATTAAAATAAAATGAAAGTGGACGTATTACGCACCCAGAAACGACAACCGATGCAGGAAACGATGCAATAGATTAAATTAAATGTACTTGTTATTAGTTATTATGTACCGTGAAATTTAATAAAAACAAAGTATGTATGTATAAGAAAAATTTGCTTTACGAATTTTATTATGGAAACATAACAACCATCTGCATAGTGGGGATTCAATTACTCAATATTACATCAATGATATATCGATATAGATTCGCTTTTTTTCATTCCGTTGGTTCGATATTATTTCGATACAATATTGATGGCAATCTTCAATAAATTTTCCCCTTTTCGAAAACGTCAACCAATCAAAATGCTTTAAAAGCGGACATCGTCCATATAAAAGAATCAATAATGGTATACTGAGAGGATCAATACATTGAATATAAGCTTCAGTACAGAATCAACAAAACATCAGTATTGTGCTATCTGGGTTTTCATGGAAATAATTTATATTTAGAAGTCAATGCATCCTTGATTTAAGGCGAAACTCAAGGAGACCTTAAGCTTTTAACACAATTGTAATATAATAATAACTCAAGGTAGGTAACTAGCTACATTGACTTCAAGTGAGGTTGACTATTGCAAAATTTCAAAGTGTCCTTGAAATCGCCTTAAGTCAAGGATGCATTGTCTCGAGAAAATAAATTATTTCAATGAAAACTACTGGAAATGGCATTTATTTTAAGTTAAGGTATGTTTATAAATACGGGCTTTCGTTTTGGCTAATTCTTGCTATGCTTGTTGCGGCCGGCATATCAAGAAACAATACTATGTATACTATAAATTGAAAAATCTAGAGCTGTCTAGACGGGATCGCATAAATGCAAATTTAGAGAAGGTATTGAATAAATTGGTCGCAACATGCAGGAACAGCTTCTTCCCAAAAAAAATATGTGTAAAATTTGAACTTCCTTTATTCTGTCACAAGTTATGGAGTGAGTAAAATGCCCGAAGGGACTAACAAAGAAGTTGTTTTTTCAGAAACATCATGGTCTTTGACCCTAAAACTCACGTACATTTATATTAATTATCGTCTCCAATAGAGACTTTTCATTTTGACATCGGCTCAGATAATCTGAACCTCAAAATATAGATGCACGTGCCACAGACGAATTTTAAATTTCGTAGGCGCATGCACAGCAACGTGTTCTCGTGTCGTTTCCTTCTCTCTTCCCAACTTGGTCCACTTATCTTGCGCGCGCCGCGCCGCGGTGCCATACATCGCACACCACACAAGACGCGGGCGGGACGTGGCAGTGAATGAATTTCGTAATCATTTCAGTGTTCATAACATAACATATTGTCCGCAACGGCAACTTGCTCTCTTCCTCGGACCCACTCGGTCCACTTGTCATGCGTCACGGAGTACGGAGATATCCATTAGACACCACGGAAGTCGCAAGCAATGGCAAGCGATGAGTGATTCTTAAAAGATACTATGAAAAGAGTCTCTTGACTCTCTTGAACTGGAAAAAGTTCTCTCAAATTCACACGCACACAGGCTCATGCGATTCACTTGAAAGTTCTAGGAAATTTCAGATACATTTTCATAGGAACAACATTTTGTACCAATTTGGACATATATGTATTATTTGTATATGATCCAAATTTTCAAAATGCACAAATTGCCATTATTGTGGAAATTATGCTGGTCGTTTCTTTCTTGCCTTAACCCGAGAGAGATAATCATATTTTTTACCCCTGAAAAGATAATCATACGTCGATTCGACGTGTTGCTAGTTAACATCCTTATAACTTCATTGTTAAGAGTAACATGTTGTTAAAAGGTAGATATATAATCATTTGTATTTAATATTAATCTGTTAAACTCATGGTTTTGCAAAATTATCACTTGTTTGTGTATATAATATTAATTTTAAAAAAGTGGTCCTAGGAGAAAGTGGGCTGGCTTTTCAATAGATTAAAATAAAGGATATCTTTATCGGAACAGGCTTTTAGTGGTTATATCCAAGTAAATACACATCTACATTATGAAGATTTATAAAAATGTCAATTCGGGGCAATTAAAATATTTTTCAGTACAAATTTGTTCTACAGTTTTTACTGACATTAAAGATAATCATACGTCGATTCGACGTATATTTGACTTATGTTATGACCCCCACTATCTTAGGCTGTGTGGCACCCAAGCCAATAATTTTGGCACGTAATTACGCCGACAGACATGAATTGAGTTAAATCTTGGAACCAACAAATTATGAAGCTTCACTTATGAGATATAATAAAAAGAAAAATTTCTGTACGTCGATTCGACGTAGATTATCTCTCTAGGGTTAAGGTACGTTGTGCTCGACACGACTGCATCGGCTCTAGCGACAGCGACTCGCTCATTTCATATAAAAAGTCGTTTTTAGAATGAGAGAAAAATGAGTTTTTATATGAAACGTTGTCGCGGACCACGGCTATCCTATCGAGCATATTTTTCCAAAAAAAAAATCCAATGAGCGGCCGCAAAGAAGCGTGAAGGGAGCCAACGGCCCAACGGCCGTTGCTCGAGTCAACGACTCAAAACCAACTGACTCTCCAAACACAAAAAAAAATCACCGATGCAAGCAACGGCAATTTACCAGCTGGTGTGGTGGCATTGACCTGCATGCACATGATAAGGCCGCCCCCACATAGCGACAGATCGGTGCTATCGATAAGGAAAAGAATCGTCAACGATAACACCGAGCACAACATACAACCAACTATGCATATAAGTCACTGTGGCGGCTATATTATTTAATTGCATTTTGAATATTTCACATTTGAAATTATTATTGAAATTAATGTACGTTTACACTTTAAGTTTATTGTACCAAGTTTAAGTTGCAGTGCAATGTGCATTTCCGCCAAGTGTAAAATTGGTACGACTACATAATTAAAGTATGTACCTACTCTAATTCACTTCCGATCGTGTCGTTGAACTAGCCGGCCGCATCGTCCACTCACCAGTATTCAATTTATAATAATTTAAAGCTAATTAAAGTTAAGTTAATTGTTAATAAATTATAAAACTAAACATAATTAAAATCAAGTGTTCTTATTATTAAACATACGACGAAAACATATAATACAGAACAAATGGTAACCCCGACCGACCGAAATCTCAAGCATAGTGCATAGTGTGTCATGTGCAATAGTGCATAGTGATAGCCACTATCATTTAAAACCTGTCTCTACCGATTGTTACTTAGTGCATTAGAAATTCTAAGATAAATGCATAGTGAGTTCGAGTGGCAGTGCAGAAAATAACAATTAAATAGTGCACACTTAGAAATACGGTATAAATCAAATTATTGATTGATTCCCATATAATGCTTAATTGGCTTAAAATCGGCTATACAAAGTTCAACGCAAACCTAACTAAAGGAACAGTGCCACGGGCGGCGATTATACTTGTGAAATAATATGTATAATTAATTAAATTCAACTATAATAAGTTTATAAAATAACGCTAATCATAATTGTTGGTGCTACATCGGATTTTGATCGACGGATTACACATTTAAAAAATGATAATCCAGGATTTTTGTTGGCGAGTGAAATAAGCCTAACTACTAATGTATTACTATCATCGTAAAATTAAACAATCACAACTAATTAAAATATCGACAAAACTAAACAAATAAATACTGCGGAACGAAAATAAACGTACTATTGGCGGCCCTATGATTTTTGGCGGAAAGATTACGTACAAAATGCTGGATTTTGAAGGGTTTTCATCGGACACGTGACTGCTGGAAAGGACATACATGTGCAACGATTCCGTTATTCCTGTGAAATTCATGCTTGTGGATCCAATAATTCAAGTTATGTGGATAAGTTCATAAACGATATTTTATTCTTTTATATTAAAATTCGCGATTTCTGATATGTCCATTTCTTATCAATTTTCAGATTAATATTTTTGGAATTTTTGTATGTGCAGCGATTAAGGCAGCGAAGCGTGGAGCATATCGGATGTCTTTCGGACGTGTTTTAACAAATTAAAATTCAATCATCATAATCAACATATCGTAACCAATATTCATACCTATCACAAGTAAGACGTACAAATCTTATATTCTTTTGAACATTTTTGAAAACTTTTTCGCATTATTGTCTAATTATTGCTTGTTACTCGTAAAATATCCTATTGCCTAAGTTTCATATGAAAATTATCAAGATGACAGACACTGAAAAACCTAAAATTGACAGTGAAAATTGCGATCAGGATGGTTCAATTGGTACAGACAAATATAACGCATATGCGTCCTCATTAAAAATCCCTCCATTTTGGGGCAATCGACCTGATTTGTGGTTTGTCCAGGTGGAAGCCCAATTCAGGGCAAAAGGCATATCCACATCCAACACCAAGTATGACTATCTGGTTGGTGCTTTGCCGTCAGATAGTATGGAAGTGGTCGCTGACATTCTCTTGAATCCTCCTTCAAATGCCGATAAATATGATAACCTTAAACGTGTTCTTCTCGAACGAAGTAAGGACTCGGAAGAAAAAAGACTTGACACATTATTACATCAAATTCAATTAGGCGATTTCAAGCCTTCTGAGTTATATAGGCGAATGGAAACCTTATCGGGAGGGAATAGTCTTATTAATATATCTTTACTTAAAAAGTTATGGATTAAAAAACTCCCTTCTTCAGTACAGGCGTGTTTAATTGCCATTGAAGATACCCACACTCAGGAGCAAATGTTTGCAATAGCAGATAAAATATACGACTCTACGCGAACAGTCGTTTCTTCTGTCGACTATCAAAATAAACCAAAAAGCTCTTCCAGTGCACTTGAGGAAGTTGTGAACGATTTGACCAACCGAATAAAATGGCTGGAAACTCGCAATCCTCGTAGCACAAAACGAAATCACTTCAATTCCAATTGTCCAAATTCTAAAAACAGATCATATAAAAATAAGAACAATAATGGTAAGAACAATAATCACATTTTTTGTTGGTACCATTACAAATTCGGGGACAAAGCCACGAAATGCGTTAGTCCTTGTAAATTTAGTAAAAGAAATGAACCAAAAAACGAATAGAAGAAACTTCGACCGCGGCATCGGAGATTCGCGACATTTCACGCCGCTTATTTGTATATGACAAGATTACAGGTACACAATTCCTCATTGATACAGGAGCCGATGTCTCTATCGTATCAAATCGAGGATTTCCCAACTTAATGCCAAAACACAATTTTAAGCTAGTATCCGCTAATGGATCTACAATCAATTCTTATGGAATTAAATGTCTATCATTAGATCTAGGATTTGGAAAAACTTACAAGCATAATTTTATTATAGCTGCAGTTGACCATCACATTATTGGCGCTGATTTTCTGTACGCGAACAACTTGCTTATTGATTTGAGAGATCGTAAGCTCATACATAAATCAACACTTTTATCAGTGAACTGCATTGTTCGCGATGTCAAAGTTTGTTCTATCAAATTATCGCCAATTCAAGGCGAATATGGTTCCATTCTTAACGAATTCCCCTTACTTAAATCTCCACCAGATTTTAATATGGAAATAAAACATAACGTGGTACTATATATTAATACCAACGGCCCATTACCTTCTGCAAAACCCAGAAGGCTTAACCCAGAAAAATTCAAGGCAGCAAAAGCTGAGTTCGACGAGATGGTAAGATTGGGCATACACTGTAAAAACAAGGTTGAATTTTACATCGAAAACTCGTTGAATTTTACACCTTTTTTCTCGCAAGATTACAGTAAACGTTTATTTTTCAACAAAATTTCTAGTATACCCACAATATAGTGTAATATTACACAGATTTTTCAATATTACTCTATCTCAGTGTAATTTTACACCACATTTGGTGTGAAGATGTGTCATTACTTTATTCTTGTGTAACTTCACATTTTCAGTGTATATTTACCAATTTGGGTGTAAAAAATACACCTACATTTGTGTAAAACTGACTTTTGTGCATTATTGCATTTTCCTGTATCTCACAAAAGACTTGTTCTGTGTGCAGTTAGTCTGTTCTGTCCGAAGTGCGTTCGTGTGAGCATCATATTATTGTTGTGTTGTAGCGCTTTTTTACTCTTGAACCGAAGGGGGTGTGGCAGCTCTTGGCCGTTGCAATAACGGGTAGCTCCAGGACGATTTACACCGAAGAACGGGCTGCCGTAAATATTATTATAGACCCGGATGTAAATTTACATATTTGCCGGTGTAAATTTACATTTTTTTTGTGCAAATGTGCTTATTTCTGATTTAAATTTACTTAAGTCTAAGAGTAAGTTTACTTATTTATGTGTGCAAATTTACACCAATTTTGTAGTAAATATTTACACCGTAAAGCCTAAAATTACTCTCGTTCATATAGTGGTGTAAATTTACTACTATAATAGAAGGAAAACAAGTTTCCTCCTATTATTGGAGTAAAATTTTTTAGAGTGTATGTCGACCATCGTCTTCGCAAGTCGCTTCACCGCTTCATATGGTGCCTAAAAAAGAATCTAACCAATGGCGTCCTTGTGGAGACTATCGGTTACTAAACACTGTAACAGTCTTCGATAAATATCCATTGCCCAATATTCAAGATTGCACCATGCATTTACACGGCTGTCAACTGTTCTCTAAAATAGATCTCGTAAGGGCATACAACCAAATACCAGTAGCTGCAGAAGATGTTTATAAAACAGCGGTTACAACCCCGTTTGGTCTATACGAATTCACTCGAATGCCCTTCGGTGTGAAAAATGGAGCTCAAACATTTCAGCCCTTCATACATCAAATTCTGAACGATCTGGATTTCATATTCGTGTACGTAGATGATATTCTAATTTTTAGTAAAAGCCCAGAGGAACACAAAAAGCATTTACGATTACTTTTTTCAAGGCTTCAAAAATACAGCATCAAAGTGAATCCAGAAAAATGTATTTTCGGTCAAGCAGAAATAAACTTTCTAGGCCACATTATTTCTGGAGAAGGTATCGCACCTTGCAAAGATCGCGTTCAGGCCATTAAAGATTTTTCAGCTCCTTCAACAATCAAACAATTACAAAGATTTTTGGGTATGGTAAATTTTTATCATCGTTTCTTACCCAATCTCGCTAGGCTAGCTGTGCCTTTGTATGATTTACTAAAAAAGGTTAAACCTAAAGGGAAAACAAAAATTAATTTTCAATGGTCGAAAGAGCATGAACATGTCTTTGAGCAAATTAAAACGCTTCTTCAAACGCGAACTCTTCTAGTTCATCCGGATATGAACGCTAAAATTGGTCTTTGGGTAGATGCTTCAGGAGACGCTGTAGGCGCAGTTCTTCAGCAGTATAGCTCCGGCAAATGGGAGCCGCTTTCCTTTTCCTCCAAGAGACTTCAACCCGCTGAGAAAAAATATTCAACATATGACCGAGAACTTTTAGCCATATATTTATCTATCAAGAGATATAGATATTTTGTCGAAGGACGTGATTTCACTGTGTATTCAGACCATAAGCCATTGACTAGGGCACTATCCTCAAAAGCCGAAAAATCTCCAAGACAAATAAGACAGCTAGACTACATTTCACAATTTACCAACGATATTAGACACATTAAGGGTAGTCAAAACATTGTATCAGATACTTTGTCCAGATCCAATATTGACTCAGTAGGTCAAATTGATCAGTTGAACTTTGATGTCCTTTGTGAAGAGCAGGCTAAAGACTCAGACCTCGATAACATTATTAAAAAGTCTGAAACTTCTAAATTATCTTTCAAGCTTAAAAAAGTATACGTACCTTTAGAAGACAAAGAAGTATGGTGTGAAACTACCACAGATAAAAGTCGACCATACATCCCCAAATCTCTACGTCGAACGATTTTTAATTCAGTTCACAACCTTTCACATTCAGGAATCCGATCAACAAGAAAGCTTATTACGTCACGATACTTCTGCCCAAAGATGAATTCCGAAGTTAACATGTGGGCTAAGACATGTATCTCGTGTCAAAAGGCAAAAGTGCATCGACATATATCTTCGCCTTTGGGTAAGTTTGATGTACCATCAGGCAGATTTGCGCACATTCACATGGACTTAGTTGGTCCACTTACGCCTTCTAGAGGATTCATTTATCTCTTAACAATACGAGATAGATTTTCGCGTTGGCCTGAAGCCATCCCATTAAAAAATATATATACAGAGACAATCGTTAAAGCTTTAACACATGAGTGGATTGCTCGTTATGGTGTCCCAGAAACCATAACAACCGATCAGGGAACTCAATTTGAATCTCTATTATTCAAAGACCTCACAAAAATCTTAGGTTGTAATCGTATTCGCACAACTACTTATCACCCCCAAGCAAATGGATTTGTTGAGCGATTTCATAGGCAATTGAAATGTGCTATCAAAGCAACTGATGATCCCAGGAATTGGTATGACAATTTACCCTGGATTCTTCTTGGTATAAGATCATCACTAATGGAAGATATTGGAGCAGCTCCTGCCCAATTATTGTATGGACAGTCGTTAAGATTACCAGGTGAAATAATTGTTTCCAACTCCCATCCTGATCAGCAAATCACTTCATCATTAGCTAAAGATATTCAAAGTAACCTATCAAAAATGAGATACAGTAGTTCAAAAATGCGAAATCAAAAGAATATATTTGTACCTAAGGACATTAATACATGTTCGCATGTTTTTATTCGCGAAGAAATACATAAAGGAAATTTCCAACAACCATATAGTGGACCATTTAAAGTTTTATCCAGGAATGATAAAAATTTTCGAATTCTTGTAAATAATAAAGAAAAGATAATTTCAATTGATAGGCTTAAACCAGCGTATATATTGAACACCGAAATGTTCCATGCAGATCGCTTTACAAGATCGCTTAATAAAAGTAGAGTAATGTTTAAAATTTAATCATTGTATAAAATAATAGATTGTACTAGAAAATGAATTTAACATGAATATATGCACACTATCCGAGAAAGATTAAAAAAAAATAATAATTATGTAATTTTACATTGCGTATTTCCATTTATCTAAGTTAAAAAATTCAATTATTATTTTTTCTTCAAAATGAGGGGGAATGATGTGGCGGCTATATTATTTAATTGCATTTTGAATATTTCACATTTGAAATTATTATTGAAATTAATGTACGTTTACACTTTAAGTTTATTGTACCAAGTTTAAGTTGCAGTGCAATGTGCATTTCCGCCAAGTGTAAAATTTGTACGACTACATAATTAAAGTATGTAGGTACCTACTCTAATTCACTTCCGATCTTGTCGTTGAACTAGCCGGCCGCATCGTCCACTCACCAGTATTCAATTTATAATAATTTAAAGCTAATTAAAGTTAAGTTAATTGTTAATAAACTATAAAACTAAACATAATTAAAATCAAGTGTTCTTATTATTAAACATACGACGAAAACATATAATACAGAACAGTCACATGCATTAGAATTGATCTCTATGCTATGTACATTTCCGCTAGAGATCAATTGTAATGCATCTAATAAGCAACCTGTTTGTTGTACGTTGTTGATATTGCGGTTCGAACGATCGTCGCCAAAAATGTAATCTTGTGTAAACAAAACAAATTGGGCGCCGATCTCAATACGTGGTTCAAGACAATCGTGGGGACGACCCGACCCGAGATGAGTCTTATTCAGCCGGGCATAAATAAAACCAAAAACAAGTCTGGTTCATGAGGTGACTCCGGAGGATTCATCTACGGACTTAGAAAGATAAAGGCCAAAATAGCAGTGCTGTATTCGGTTGGGAAACCTTGGAGAGGGTGTGAATAACGGGGAGTTCCCACATTACCTCTCATCAAAATTGGGACAACCGATTACAGCAGAGGTTTTAGCGAATGTCCATCTAAAGTCACCTCGCGAGCGATACCTGTTCAGGTTAAACTGTTACCTTGGCCCTTGAGAGATATTAAATCTCCTTGACTAACACGCAATGACGAATCAGTTTGTGAGCTAAGATAAATATGAATTTTGTCAAGTGATCGCGTATATGACAGTTAACCGTCAACACAACCTGCAGATCCGCATCACATGAGAGGCTTTAGCTAGCAATTGAGTCATCGTAACATGTCGGGACCATAGCTACAACATCCTAACTGTAGAGTCTACGCTAGACTCATAAACTTGTAAGCTCTCGAGCGGCTCAATATTAGAGTCTTAAGAAAACGGGTTGACAAAAAAAAAATATCTACTACAAATATCTATTACAAATTTTCGACAGAGTTGCTCAATAGTGTTGAGCAGTGTTTAACAGTTGATGTACCCACCTCTAATACAGTTAAAACTTCTCTGGATAATTATGGCTCCATTACACTACGTCATATCATCATATCCTTAAGCCGGTTCGATTTCATTTAGTACGTGTATAAAAATGTAAAACGTATGAATCGAGTAGGTTTAATCACTTACTGTACAAAATACTAAATTAACGATACAAAGAAGAGGGGGGACTTTGGGGCATAAAATATAACTTACGACTGATTCCCATACCTAGCAAAGATACATACAAAATTTCATAAAAATCGGTAAAGCCGTTTCGAAAAGATCATATCCTTAAGCCGGTTCAATTTCATTTAGTACACGTATAAAAATTTAAAGCGTATGAATCGAGTAGGTTTAATCACTTACTGTACAAAATAGTAAAATAACGATAAAAAGAAGAGGAGTGCACTTCGGGGCATGAAATATAGTTTACGACCGATTACCATGCCTAGAAAGGATGTATACAAAATTTCATAAAAATCGGTCCAGCCGTTTCGAAAAAATCATATCCTTAAGCCGGTTCGATTTGATTTAGTACACGTATAAAAATTTAAAGCGTATGAATCGAGTAGGTTTAATCCCTTACTGCACAAAATAGTAAAATAACGATAAAAAGAAGAGGAGTGCACTTCGGGGCACGAAATATAGTTTACGACCGATTACCATACCTAGAAAGGAAATATAAAAAATTTCATAAAAATCGGTCTAGCTGTTTCGAAAAGATCATATCCTTAAGCCGGTTCGATTTCATTTAGTACACGTATAAAAATTTAAAGCGAATGAATCGAGTAGGTTTAATCACTTACTGTACAAAATAGTAAAATAACAATAAAAAGAAGAGGAGGGCACTTCGGGGCATGAAATATAGTTTACGACCGATTACCATACCTAGCAAGGATATTTACAAAATTTCATAAAAATCGGTCCAGCCGTTTCGAAAAAATCATATCCTTAAGCCGGTTCGATTTCATTTAGTACACGTATACAAAAAAACAAAAATAATTCAATGATAGTATAAAAAAAATTATAAAAGAAAAGGTAAAATTAAGAAATATTTAGTACACGTATACAAAAAAACAAAAATAATTCAATGATAGTATAAAAAAAATTATAAAAGAAAAGGTAAAATTAAGAAATATTTACAAAATTATGAAAAATTTACGTTATTGTAAGATATAAGTCGTTGCAAAATGGCTCTACGAAACGAATTGAAAGTGAGAGTAAGAGGACCAAACTGGAGTTCATCATGTACTCTCATCATCCTAAGTAAAGGTGAGTTGAAATAGATTTCCAATCTAGCAAATGGTGGATCAAAAATGTTAAGATTACGCGAAGAGCGATTCCGAGTTCTGAAACGAATACTTTCCGCTAATATGGAGTCAATTAGTCCATGGCAAAGTTTAAATAGAAAACATTCATCCAAAAGTAGCCTTCGCGCTTTCAGTGAACGCAAATTCAGGAAAAGCAGACGATCGGGGTAGTTAGCATAAGGCAAGCGAAATTTGTAAAAAAGTGTACGGGTAAAACTTCTTTGTACAGCCTCGATGTCGTTTGTGTGTGTTATTTGGTTATAAGGAGACCAGACTACACTTGCGTACTCAAGAACGCTCCGAACCAGAGAGCAAAATAGACGGACAGCAGATTGAATGCAGTGGAATTGGGAAGAACTGCGGAGCACAAAACCGGCAAGTTTGGATGCCCGATTCACGATGTTCTCGTAGTGGCCACTAAAATTCAATTTGCTGTGGAATGTCACCCCTAAATCGTTAAACGAATCCACCCTCTTGATAGGCACATTATTAATAGTGTAGAGGAATGACAAGGGAGAAAGTTTAAGCGAAAATATCATAAAAAAGCATTTAGCCATATTTAACCGGAGGCCATTTACGTGGCACCAGATCGAAAGTAAATCAAGTGCTGATTGTAATTGTAGACAGTCAGCAATAGAAGTAACGGGAAGGTAACACTTAAGATCATCAGCGAAAAGCAGGCTCCTGCATTTTAGGATTGGAGTAAGTCATTTATAAAAAAAGTGAAGAGCAGAGGGCCTAAAATAGATCCTTGAGGGATGCCGGATGTAGGAGAGAAGGGAGCGGATAAGCAATTGTGAAAACTTACTTGTCCGGTGCGGTCTGTAAGGTAGGAATCAATCCATTTAACTAAAGAAATTGGAATGTCTAAAGCGATGAGTTTAGTCAGAAGTCTGTGAAAACAAATCGTATCAAATGCCTTCGAGAAATCTGTATAAACTACGTGAACATCTTGGTGACGATCAAACATTTCAGCAACAAATTGTGTGATCTCGAGTAAGTTCGTCGTGGTCGAGCGGTGTTTTTGGAAACCGTGCTGACAAGAGGATATTAAATGGCCAAAATTGATAAGTAGGAATTCATTGACGATTTTTTCTAAGATTTTAGCGCAAGATGGAAGCAATGAAATGGGTCTATAATTTGTTGCTGATGAAAGGTCGACAGTGCCTTTAGGGATAGGCAAAATTAGAGCCTTTTTCCAGACCGATGGAAAGGTACCCGCCTGTAGGCTTTTATTAAATAAGATAGAGAGTGGCAACGATAAGCTTTGGCAGGTCTTTTTTAGGAAAATATTCGGTAGACCGTCCGCTCCCGCTCCGCCTTCAGGTTTTAGTTCATAGAGGAGTAAGTTAAAACAGTCAGGAGTAATGGGAGGAAATGAAAAGTGTGAAGGATCGTTGGGAAATAAGAAGGGTTCGGAAGGAGAAGGTGAATATACAGAGGAAAAGTAGGTAGCAAACAGCTCGCAGATTGGTTGAGGGTCTGTTGCTGTTGTATTAAGGTAGGAGATCTTGGAGGGCAGGGACACGGATGAGCGAAGATTCCAAACATATGACCAAAACCGCTTGCTTTCATTGCGATTGATGGACTCTTCAACACTGATCAAGTACGCAGTTCTAGCCTCAGCGATAAGCTTTTTGGCGTCTGTTCGAAATTTCCGAAACAGGATAAGGTCACAAGGTTTTCGATAACGTTTGAAACGTATACGACAACGGTTCTTTTTACGGAGAACATTGAAGATCTCGGACGTAAACCAGACTGGGCCTTTGCGGGACCTAGGAACGCTAAACGGAACATATGTAGCGATGATGTCGGATAAAATATTATAAAAAGTGATCACAGCTGCGTCACATTCCAGATGATCTAGTAAATAAGACCAGTTAATAGAAGAAAGCTTAGAGTTAAGAGTGCTATAGTCCGCTCTATAGAAGTTGAACCTACCATGCTTGCGAGGTTGGATACGAGGGTTCGAGGTTGTGATGGATAGTTCAAGAAGTAACGGAGGATGATGGCAGTCAATTCGCACATAAGGAGGAGGTTCGGACAGAAGAAGCGAGGATTTTTCAATATTAGTAAAAATTAGATCTAAAAGACGATTGGAAGCGTTGCGAATTGTGTTGATCTGTGCTACGGAGCAAAGATGCATAAAAGAAGTTAAACCTAAGAGATGTGATGCAGAGACGGAAGAGACCGGGAAATCAGAGTCGGGACACCATTGAATGTGAGGGAGATTGAGGTCACCACAAATGACAATGGATGAACATTTATGACTATTCAATATGCGACCAACAGTTGAATACCACGATTGATAGGAAGATAAGCTGCAGTTAGTAGGCATGTAAACACAAGTTACAATAAGTGTGGTTGACGAGGAAAGACAAATGCTCACAATAACACAGTCAAACGTGTCATGAGATGAGGTGAACAACAAAGAACTTTTGTGTTTATCGCTAACCGCTATTAATGCCCCCCACCGTCTGCTTTGCCAGTGAGAAGACGATTACGATCACAGCGATAAATATTGTAATATTGAAGAACTTCAGAATCACCTATGGAAGAATCAAGCCACGTCTCGGAAATGCATATAACATCATGACCAGAGGTAATTGACGAAAGATAGAATTCCTCCAATTTGGTTCTAAGACCTCTAGTATTTTGATAGTAGATAGAAATATTCAATTTTCGCGTCTTGGATGGCGCCGCCGAGGTGCCGTACGCTTTATAAAATCCTTAACGAACAACTCTGGTGGCCAGAATGAAGAATCTAATGGAATGTCGACGTCCTGTGACACAGAAATTTTGAAAGACGAGATTTGTCGATCCGGTAAGTTCTCCTTGGTTAACTTTCTACAGTTGAACACTGCAGGTCAAAAGCCAAGTCGATTGATTACATATGAGGAAAGCTCGTCCTCTGTCGTGTCGTATGCCAGCCTCGATACGAAAATTTGCCGTGGCCGAGCGCACACGCGCAAAGTAGGAGCAATAGCACCCGTAGACATTTGAGCTGCCATATCGTCCCTACGATGAATAGCACTATTACTCACGGTTGATTGCTGTGGCAAATGCGATTCAAACGATATTAGTTGATGTTGAGAGGGATGCGATGTGTAGGAGAGCTGTTGGCCTGTCGACGAGGGAAGCGGAGATAATACGACAGGAGTTTGTAAAGCATTTGACGTAGACGCTGTTAGTTGATATTCATGCGATTGATGTTGATCCTGGCGAAAATTCGGTGAATAAACAGGTGATGGTATCGAAGCAAGTAAAGGCGATTGCAAACCAGTCGATACTGATTTCTGAAGTGGAAGCGATCGCGAGCATTGTGCATTGCAGCGGCATAAAAAGCGTGTATACAAATATAACGATACTGCAACTATTAATACGCCAGGCAAGACAGACTATTTCAAGGCTAGCCACACCTTCAAAAATGTACTTGAAATTCATGCTCCGCAAAATTGTTGTTGGGCCAAAAATCCCGTACTTCCCTTTCGTTCCACTCTTGAACAATTTCCATATAAATGCTCAGCACATCAAATTGTCACGTGTACAAAAATGTGATTATGCAATTGTTTAGCATGTTTAATAAATTTTATTTTCACTCTCTATTTAGCACAAATGGTTTTGAAAATTTCTTCTTCTTTTTTTCAGATTCCGGAAGAAAAATCCAATTTAACTGCACACACAGGCACTTTCAACGGGCGGTCATTTACCGCAGTCTCTTCACGTAAGTTCTTATTTATTCGATTAGCGATCGTATTTAGTGTTTTTATCGTAATAAAACAAAACTCCGACCAAAACCACTATCACAACTTCCGACAGTCGAGCAAAACCACATAATTTAAAAAAAAAAAAATCCAATGAGCGGCCGCAAAGAAGCGTGAAGGGAGCCAACGGCCAAACGGCCGTTGCTCGAGTCAACGACTCAAACAAAACCAACTGACTACTCTCCAAACACAAAAAAAAATCACCGATGCAAGCAACGGCAATTTACCAGCTTGTGTGGTGGCATTGACCTGCATGCACAGGCCGCCCCCACATACCGACGGATCGGTGCTATCGATAAGGAAAAGATAACACCGAGCACAACATACAACCAACTATGCATATAAGTCGCATGCATTAGAATAGAATTGATCTCTATGCTTTTAGTACAGTAATCGGGTATATTTTACTTAAAAAAAATACGTAATGGCTGAAATTTGGTGAAGATGTTAAGCAACGTGCCCTAAGTCTAAATCTGAGTTTTCGTATTTGTGGGAGTGGGGGAAGTTATAGTTATTTGCCTACTTATAGGAGAATTTTGCGTTTTTCCTTAATATCATTCTTACTGGTATTCCTACAGTAAAGTGATGTATCAAAGTTTTGTTTCTTATCAAATTGTCTATTCAACGGTACCTAAGCCAATATCGTAGGCCAAATAGTTCCGTTATAATGACCGGTTAAAGCGCAAAATAGCACTAATAATGAGAATATTTGGCTTAAGCTACAGTCAGACCGTGCTAGTACTAGCTACTAGTGCATGCATACAAGAAATCTCCACGGTGACGACGACGTCAACAACGAAACAGTGTCATATAAATGGGTGACTACGCGTTGTTACGACGTTCGTTACCGAGAGTGTGTGCAACTAGACGCGTGAATAGTCACCCTATCTACATAGGAATTAGTTGTATGCGCGAAATTACCACGGTGACGACGCGACGTCGTAAACAATCAAAAAAGTGTTATGCAATTTTACTAGTAAGTAGTAAAATGTATTTAATAGTGGAATAGGACATGTTCAATTATTCTACTGGGAAGTGAATATACACTACAATTATTTCTCGGTGGATTTCGAATTAACGGCTCAACGGATCCACACGAAATTCAGTGGGAATGTGTATAATGGTAGGGTATTTGCTACGAATACCTTTGAAGTAGGAAAATGTTAACAGGGTGTCCCAAAGGAGGTGCAAAAGTAGATCAATTTATTTGTCATCGGAAAAGGGTGTATCGGCACGTATATCGACATGAAATTCAGTGTAAAATATGTAGAATGGTAGGCTATTTGCTACAAACACCTTTGAGATTACGAAATATCAACAGGGTGTCCTAAAAAAGGTGCAAAAGCTGATTATAATCGGGAATAAATTTTGTTTGAATGTGTAGAATGGTAGGGTATTTGCTACGAATGCCTTCGAGATTACGAAATGGTAACAGGGTGTTCGAGACGAGGTGCGAAAGTCGATTATTCTATTTGTCATCGGAAAAGGGTGTATCGGCTCGTATATCGACATGAAATTCAGTGTAAATTTGCTGAATGGTAGGTTATTTGCTACAAACACCTTTGAGATTACGAAATATCAACAGGGTGTCCTAACAAAGGTGCAAAAGCTGATTATAATCGGCAATAAATTTAGTGTGAATATGTAAAATGATAGGGTATTTCCTACGGATACCTTTGAAGTAAGGAAATGTTATCAGGGTGTCCCAAAGGAGGTACAAAAGTAGATAATTTTATTTGTCATCGGAAAAAGGTGTACCGGCTCGTATATCGACATGGAATTCAGTGTAAATATGTAGAATGGTAGGATATTTGCTACATATACCTTTGAGATTGGGAATTGGAACAGGGTGTCCTAAACGAGGTGCAAAAGTAATTTAGTAATATAGGATTCGATCTAGCCGGTAGGTTTCGATTGGATTAAATTACATATATCAAATCTGGGATTTTTCTATAATTTTTCCCCACTTGTCTCATTTTACCATTTCAAATAGTAAAGATAGAACAAGTCTTTCTCACATCCTCTGTGGTTGTTTTAAACAAGAAACGAGTAATTAATATGCAATGTATTTTATCTCTTTTTAAATGTCTTCTTCTTCTTTATATGCCAGTCACAATTATAAATAAATATGATAAACATGTTTTTTTTACCAAAAACAGTTTTTAGACACCTGGCCCTCTACTGATTCCAAAACACTAAAATGATCTACTTTTACACCTCGTTTGGGACACCCTGTTAACATTTCTGATTCTCAAAGGTATTCGTAGAAAATACCCTACCACTCGATACATTCATACTAAATTTATTGCTGATTATTATCTACTTTTGCACCTCGTTTAGGACACCCTGTTGATATTTCGTAATCTCAAAGGTGTTGTAGCAAATAGCCTACACTGAATTTCATGTCGATATACGAGCCGATACACCCATTTCCGATGACAAATAGAATAATCGACTTTCGCACCTCGTCTCGGACACCCTGTTACCATTTCGTAATCTCGAAGGCATTCGTAGCAAATATCCTACCATTTTACACATTCACACTGAATTTCGTGTCGATCGGTTGAGCAGTTAATTCGAAATCCACCGAAAAATAATTTTAGCGTATATTCACTCGCTGGCTGGGTGCTAGTCGAATTGAACATGTCCTATTCCACTAGTATCTAGGAAATGTATCTGTTGACTAGCTACTAGTCAAATTGCACAACAGTTTATTGATTGTTTACGACGTCGTCACCGTAGTAATTTCACGTTTGCAACTAACTCCTGTATATAGGGTGACTAGTTGCGCGTCTAGTTGCATCACACTTTCGGTGACGACGTCGTAACAACGCATAGTCACCCATTTACATGACACTGTTTTCGTTGTTTATTACGTGTCGTCGCCTATGGTGATTTCTCGAATGCAACTTTACTAGTACTAGTAGCTCGCCAAATGTGACTGTAGCTTTAAGTAAAACACGTAATGGCTGAATTTTGTTGGAGATGTTAAGCAACATGCCCTAAGTCTAAATCTGAGTTTTCCTATTTTTGGGAGTGGGGGAAGTTATAGTTATTTGCCTACTTATGGGCGAATTTTGCGTTTTTCCTTAATATCATTCTTATGAATATTCCTACAGTAAAGTGATGTATAAAAGTTTTGTTTCTAATCAAATTGTCTATTCAATGGTACCTTAGCCAATATCGTAGGCCAAACAATTCCGTTATAATGGCCGGTTAAAGGGCAAAATAGCACTAATAATGAGAATATTTGGCTTAAGTAAAACACGTAGGTCCTAAAAAGGACAAAAAAGGACACTATTTATTCCTTAACCGGAGGTCGGCATGCGGGGCATCATATGAAAGGGGACGTCGAGTACATTACGTATCCGGTGTTTGTTTCCTATTTCAAGAAACCTCGACGAAATAAACCGGGCTTAAATGAAAAATTATCGTGTTCCCGTGTTTCTTTCCAAAGCCATAACTACGGAAATAATTCAATTTGCCACTGCCTTTTTCATTTTTTAGAATTCATAATATCTCAACATTCTATCATTATATTTGCTTAAGAAAAATTCAAACAAGAAGTGACGCAAACTTGGATTTTAACTTACCCCACCTGTCTTTATAACATATCAATTCATATCAATTTGAGACATCCGCAATTTTTGCAAGGTAAAATCTCCCCGTTGATTGGAGTATATCTCCACCGAACAATATCTATACTGGATAATATTAGTTAATTACGTTCTGTAGAATTTGAAAAAAAAAATAGTTTTAGTTGTTAATCTAATTGAAAATTTAAAAAATCTTTTTCCTCGGGTTTTTTCTTAATAATAAAAGAAATGCTAAAAGGCATCCATACAGAAACCCCCAGTTTAGGGACTGGAAGTAATTCTTTCGAGTTCTGTGCCGCTAGAACTTTGTTGTACTTTACATGTTTTAAGGACAACCGTTAGTTTGAAAGCCATCGACACATAACGTGGAAATATAAGCTTACATCCCATATAAAAGTTTCATTTTTTGACCAAGAATTTTCTACGTTGGTTCGTTGAAAAATACCATTAGTTGCGTTTTCTTGATCATCTCGAGTAGTTTTGAGTAACGAACTTCATAGAGAAAAAAAATACATCTACCTAGTTAATTTTCACACGTGCCACTACCCTACGCGGGATAGAGTTTAGGTGAATGAAATGTACATGGCTAATCTGCAGGGGAAAAAATATGGCAATTTCGCTTTTTAAGTTTGAGTACCTTTAAAAAAATGACAATTCAAAACAAAACAGCGAATATTTCTTATTGAGGTACTTAGATTTTTCAGATAAATCATTGTCTTATGTGACGAAACCGGTCAAATCTAAAAAATAAGCCAACGACAGTGGACAAAAATGTAGAACAGTTGTAAGTTGTTTGAGTTGAGCAGTTACCCGCGATTTTTTTTTTACTTTTAAATCACGCGTTAATCGCGATGGTAAAAAACGCGCTTATTGTCATAAGTGTTTTTCGACTTTGTGGAGCATTTCCATATTTACTGGAATTCCCATACAAAACGACAATCTGTAAAATTGATCCAAGCTATGACATGGATCATCTGCCAATAGTCCAGTACAATTGGTTCAAAATAGCCCCAAACCTAAACATCCAAAAATAAAAGAAATTTTTGATGCCAAATTGTTGAATACACTGCCTTGTATACGCAGTAAAAAGTTACACAAATTTGCGCCATGGGTTAAGGGGGGAGGGGGTGGCAAAGGGGTGAAAATTCAGTTTCTTGCAAATATAAATAAGCGAGAAACTCTATGTATTTTTTCACATTTTCCGCTGTATCTTTTTTTCTACTCCACGGATCGGAGCAAACGATAGCCTATGCACACCTTCACGACAGACTCTATCAATGGGAAAAGAGACCACATCCCGAGATGCTCTCTGCAAGGCTGTAGCCCTGTCAATGAACGACAAGAACAACAAGAACAACGCGAACAACGAGAACAAGATTTTCGAAAAAATGCGATTTTCAAACTATTATATCTCCAGTGTTTTTCATCGTATCTTCTTGAAATTTTCTACACTTCGTAAGACAACGACAACCTTTACCGAATTTGAACACTCAGGCCCAACCAGAGTCCGAGCTACAGAGGTCCGAAAACCCGTACTTGTTCCGTCGTGTAAACATAGTCTTAGTCGCTTCTCACTTTTGATTTGTTCAAATTTCTTCGTTTTTCTTTGGCGGGCGGGACGATATAAAAATGAATGCGTATTTGTGTCTGTTGCCAGTAAACATCTAAACCACTGCACTGATTTGGATTATTCTTTTTTTGTTTTATCCGTCTTACGTTGGAGAAGGTTTATGGACCATCATTTTTTTGAAAATCTCAAAGGAAGTGGTGGTAAATATCGAAATTCCATTTTGTATGAGAGTCACCTGTTGCAATCAAGTTTTCATTGCCAACATTTAAATTTAATGGGAATATTATTTAGTTGTCATTGCCCAGCCAGCATTTAACACATTTGTAATCATTATTTCATGCAACACGCGTAAGCACATATTGCTTATTCATTCATCACGTTTTAATACAAGCAGTATATGACGATGTCCCCCTATTTCATGTATATACGCATTTCCGTCTTATTACGGATAATCATTATAAAATCGTTATTCGTAAACATTATGTAATAGTTAAGTATCATATATATTCAATGCATCAATAAATAATTTAAAAAAAACACGTGCGACGGTGAGCCTCGAACTCATAATCCTATGCACCGAAGGTGCGCGCCCTAACCACTACTCCAGCCAGACTATACGAATGATCATCTTTTATTCGCGATTCTATTCACCCCAGCAACAAAAATCACACTTGAGGAGAAAACCATTATATTTCCCATATGCATGATCCGTCGATATTCCTTCAGCTGACCATCATGTATCTAATTTTCAATGCGTCCTATCGATACATAATGCCGATTCGTGATTCATGAAGTAAAGCTTATTTGTGGCTATTTTCACGGTACATTACGCCGATGCTGGCTGGGTGGATCAAATACAGTGTTAATTGTAGTCAAGGTGACTACAAACTCCTTCGAAACGGCTGGACCGATTTTTATGAAATTTTGTATATATCCTGGCTAGGTATGGGAATCAGTCGTAAACTATATTTCATGCCCTCCTCTTCTTTTAATCGTTAATTTAGTATTTTGTACAGTAAGTGATTAAAACTCGATTCATACGCTTTAAATTTTTATACGTGTACTAAATGAAATCGAACCGGCTTAAGGATATGATCTTCTAATATATACAATTCTCCTTAAAAAGTTTGTTTCAAACTCCTTTGAACGGCTGAACCGATTTTTATGAAATTTTTTATACATACATATCCTTGCTTGGTATGGGAATCGGTCGTAAACTATATTTCATGCCCAAAGGCCCCCTCTTCTTTGTATCGTTAATTTAGTATTTTGTTCAGTAAGTGATTAAGCCTACTCGATTCATTCGCTTTAAATTTTTATACGTGTACTAAATGAAATCGAACCGGCTCTTCCCGATGGTGAAAACCGCAGTTGCCAAAATTCAAAAAATGGGTCCGAAAATCGATCTTGAAGTTCACCATCAAATCATCAAAATCCAATGTGAAATTGAAATTTTGTGTATTTCTGAATATCTTTTCAACCGCTAAAGCAAATTTACCCAAATTGTCAACACGTCCCATTCACTAAGTTGGGAGTAAAAACCAATAACGCAAATCATATAAGTCTGCATGTGTTGAGGTAGGGAGCGGCATGAAAACATAAAATGTAGTATCGATTACAACATTTTTAGGAAATTTAAGCTTTATAAGTTTCTCAATTTTATGAGATGTAGGCATTATTGTATATAATGTAAGTAATGATATTTTACTGTTATAATTTATTATCAAATTATATAAAGTAGACTTTATACAGAATTTTAAATAGTGGAATTCTTTTTTAATGTTCAATAGAAAAAATAATCAAATGTAATTTTTTTGTTTTATAATATTTTGGGTGTTAGATATCAAGCTAGGTCAACAATTAATTTTGATTTTAAAAAGGACCAAAAAGGACACAGAAATGTCGTTAATGCGGAACGGGCATGTGCGATATCATATCAAAGGAGACGTTGAGTGCATTCTAATCCGTTAATAAATTTCATTCTTGCGCGTATAAAAGATTAATGTCAGAGTCTCTCATAATGACCATGTTTGTATTTGAGGCGGTGCTCGGCAAAACTCGCTTCTTCCATTTTTATACGAAATTGAGTTATGAATTGCATTCGAAAGTATTTTTCCTACTCTACACGGTAGTTAGCTCAGTTTTCATCAAAACAAATCAACATTTTGTTCAGAAAGGTCCTAAAAAGGACAAAAAAGGACACTATTTATTCCTTAACCGGAGGTCGGCATGCGGGGCATCATATGAAAGGGGACGTCGAGTACATTACGTATCCGGTGTTTGTTTCCTATTTCAAGAAACCTCGACGAAATAAACCGGGCTTAAATGAAAAATTATCGTGTTCCCGTGTTTCTTTCCAAAGCCATAACTACGGAAATAATTCAATTTGCCACTGCCTTTTTCATTTTTTAGAATTCATAATATCTCAACATTCTATCATTATATTTGCTTAAGAAAAATTCAAACAAGAAGTGACGCAAACTTGGATTTTAACTTACCCCACCTGTCTTTATAACATATCAATTCATTTATTCCTTAACCGGAGGTCGGCATGCGGGGCATCATATGAAAGGGGACGTCGAGTACATTACGTATCCGGTGTTTGTTTCCTATTTCAAGAAACCTCGACGAAATAAACCGGGCTTAAATGAAAAATTATCGTGTTCCCGTGTTTCTTTCCAAAGCCATAACTACGGAAATAATTCAATTTGCCACTGCCTTTTTCATTTTTTAGAATTCATAATATCTCAACATTCTATCATTATATTTGCTTAAGAAAAATTCAAACAAGAAGTGACGCAAACTTGGATTTTAACTTACCCCACCTGTCTTTATAACATATCAATTCATATCAATTTGAGACATCCGCAATTTTTGCAAGGTAAAATCTCCCCGTTGATTGGAGTATATCTCCACCGAACAATATCTATACTGGATAATATTAGTTAATTACGTTCTGTAGAATTTGAAAAAAAAAATAGTTTTAGTTGTTAATCTAATTGAAAATTTAAAAAATCTTTTTCCTCGGGTTTTTTCTTAATAATAAAAGAAATGCTAAAAGGCATCCATACAGAAACCCCCAGTTTAGGGACTGGAAGTAATTCTTTCGAGTTCTGTGCCGCTAGAACTTTGTTGTACTTTACATGTTTTAAGGACAACCGTTAGTTTGAAAGCCATCGACACATAACGTGGAAGTATAAGCTTACATCCCATATAAAAGTTTCATTTTTTGACCAAGAATTTTCTACGTTGGTTCGTTGAAAAATACCATTAGTTGCGTTTTCTTGATCATCTCGAGTAGTTTTGAGTAACGAACTTCATAGAGAAAAAAAATACATCTACCTAGTTAATTTTCACACGTGCCACTACCCTACGCGGGATAGAGTTTAGGTGAATGAAATGTACATGGCTAATCTGTAGGGGAAAAAATATGGCAATTTCGCTTTTTAAGTTTGAGTACCTTTAAAAAAATGACAATTCAAAACAAAACAGCGAATATTTCTTATTGAGGTACTTAGATTTTTCAGATAAATCATTGTCTTATGTGACGAAACCGGTCAAATCTAAAAAATAAGCCAACGACAGTGAGACAAAAATGTAGAACAGTTGTAAGTTGTTTGAGTTGAGCAGTTACCCGCGATTTTTTTTTTACTTTTAAATCACGCGTTAATCGCGATGGTAAAAAACGCGCTTATTGTCATAAGTGTTTTTCGACTTTGTGGAGCATTTCCATATTTACTGGAATTCCCATACAAAACGACAATCTGTAAAATTGATCCAAGCTATGACATGGATCATCTGCCAATAGTCCAGTACAATTGGTTCAAAATAGCCCCAAACATAAACATCCAAAAATAAAAGAAATTTTTGATGCCAAATTGTTGAATACACTGCCTTGTATACGCAGTAAAAAGTTACACAAATTTGCGCCATGGGTTAAGGGGGGAGGGGGTGGCAAAGGGGTGAAAATTCAGTTTCTTGCAAATATCTGGAAAACTATGAGTCTGACCTTAAAATGAGCTGAGGACAAAACAAACTACATAAAATTACCTTTGTAATGATATGTAACACTCTAGACATTTTCTTAGAAAATTATACCCTAGACCCAAAAGTATTATAGTGAATTTACATTTTTTGCGTTTTACATTTCGCACTGTAACTCTTGATAGAATGGACATACTGTCATAAGATCTTGTCCATATATTGGTAACAAAATTTATTTGACTCGTACCAAAAATTGGAGTGCTCCGACCATTGACGCCCCCCTCACTCCTCCTAACATTTTTCAAAAAGGCATGCCTGTAGCTTCTTTTTAAACTGAGCCAGACAGATCAAATTTGGTGGGGTGCCTAGTCTAAGCTCCATTATGCTCCCCACCAAAAATTATTACCATCCGATCAGAACTAAGGGTACCCCCCATACAAAGTGAACAAAAATTCTAACAAATTTCACATTTTTTCACTTCTAAATTCTATCTAAAATGAAAAAAATAAAATTTATCTCTTAGAAAGTCATTATGATAGTTAATTGTAGTCTTCTGAATGTATGTTTAAAACTTTGCATCAAAGTGTACACTACAAGTATAAACAAATTGTGTTTGAAAGTCATTGGTACTAGTTCAAAGGCTAGTTCCGAATAATATCGACTAACGTGTACTAGCAACCTTCAAACCCCATTTTTCGTACTTGTAAGGCACGCTCTGCTACAAACTTTTGAATATACATTAAGAAGACTACAATTAACTGTTCTAATGACGTTCTAAGAAATAAATTTTATTTTTTCGTTTTAGATAGAATTTAGAAGTGAAAAAATGTGAATTTTTTTAGAATTTTGGTTGACTTTGTATGGGGAGTACCCTTAGTTTTGAACGGATGGTAACAATTTTTGGTAAAAAGCATAATGGGGCTTAGACTAGGCACCTCACCAAATTTTGTCTGCCTGGCTCAATTTGAAAAGAAGCTAGAGGCATGCCTTTTTGAAAAATGTTAGGAGGAGTGAGGGGGGCGTCAATGGTCGGAGCACTCCAATTTTTGGTACGAGTCAAAAAAATGTTGCTATCAATATATGGACAAGATCTTATGACAGTAGGTCCATTCTATCAAGAGTTTCAGTACGAAACGTACAACTCAATAAATGTAAATTCACTATAATACTTTTGGGTCTAGGGCAGTGGTCGGCAAACTTATTTGTCCAAAGAGCCAAATTTAGCCGTATATACCATTTTGGTGGATCCAAAGAGCCAATCATTTTTGTTTTTAAGAGGATTCCTTAAGTTGATTTATTGAAATTTCTTTATTTACGACTATCGATAGAAAATTGTTAAAAATAATTACATGCATAATTATTTGAATCTGTCTGTCTGTCTATTCCGAGTTACTATACATCCTATTTGCATGTGTACGTTTGAACTTGAAACTCCTATTTTGTGTGTCTCATTTAATTTAAATTCAAAAAGTTTGAGTTTCAAAGTAAGTGAAGGATCGGAAATAAAAGTGTGTAAGATACTTTTTTTAAAGCTACTTTGCCATTTTTGAATGTCCCTGCGAAAGGGCACATTTCTCCCACCCAGTAGATACCTACCGCTTTGAAATTTGTATTTTTATCAATTTGTTATATTACTTTCCTGTTGATGTCACAAAAGATTGATAATAATATGAATAAGGAAATTATGTATCTTGCGGAATCTTTGCAAAAGAAGCACAGCTTAGTTGCAAATAAATTACTTGTAGTCCCAACTACACGAAATATTGCACCCATATCGCAAATTTTGTGTACAAGATACGTATCTTACAAGCAGGAATGTGAGCTCGTAACTGTAAAGATCCGTTATTTTTGCTCGTATTTTTCTTGTCAAAGGAAAAGTTCATACCAGGGCTGACTATTTGAAACTTTGGACGTGTGCATTGTTATCCGTGTGTAGCATTTGCACTTTCCCATTCACTGCAAGTTTTGCAAATGTTTGTTGTTGTAATTCAAGGGATCTTTCATATTTAATGTTGGCTGTTTGTCGAGCAAAGGACAAATTTCTGTTCTTCACCTGAAAGTTATTCCTTGGTGCAGGTGAGACTACAATTTATGTACAAGGCTTTAAAATGAACCTAAAATATGTACCTTTTTCAGCAACTAGACAAGTTCAGTCGTTATTTGAGAGAAACGAAAAACCCCACGCAGAGTTAGAAACTATAGCTATCGTAGGTATTCCTATCTCATGTTATTATGAGACACATAATCCTAACCGCCGTGATTTTTGTAAGTCTAAAATATTCCCATAATATTTTAGGTGTTTTTCTTAAAGATGGCCTCAAATCGAAAGCAAAGAAAAGTCGAAGATGAAAACCGTGAGTTCAGGGCTGAGTGGACGGAATCGTTTGCCTTTATACCAAATTCTGTCGGATTTCCGGTATGCCTTATATGCCAAGAGAAATTAGCAAATAACAAGAAGTCGAATTTGGAAAGACACTTTTCTACGAAGCATTCAACTTTCGCTAGTAAATATCCGCCTGGTGATTCAAGAAAAAAAGCTGTCGAGGAACTATCCAGAAAGAACCAGCAATCGACTTCAATATTCAGACAATGGGTCCAATCGTCAAATAATACCAATATTGCTAGTTTCGTTGTAAGCCATGAAATTATCAAAAGAGGAAAGCCCTTTACAGATGGAGATTTCATTAAAACGTGCTTTCTAAGCGCATCAGAAGAGTTATTTAAAAATTTTAACAACAAATCGGAAATTCTCAAAAAAATAAAGGACATGCCCCTTTCTGCTAAAACGGTTAGTGATAGGGCTTCGAAAATGGCTGTAGATATAACTAATCAACAAGTGAACGATATTAAACGTGCTTCATTTATATCAATTGCTGTGGACGAGTCAACTGATGTAACTGACACAGCACAAGTGTCGCTCTTTGTTCGATTCGTTGCACCTGCGGGTCCTAAAGAGGAGCTCTTAGGGCTCATGCCATTGAAAGGGCAAACACGCGGAGAAGACATCGTAGAAGCCGTTGTATCTTGCCTAGAGAAACACGGAATTCCACTCGATAAAATCATTTCTATTTCAACAGATGGGGCAAAAAGCATGGCCGGACCGCGAAAAGGCTTTGTTGCTCTTTTGAAAGAGAAAATTAACCACAATGTATTTACATATCATTGCATTATCCATCAGGAAGCCCTTTGTGCGCAGACATTTCCCGACGAAATAAAAAATGTCATGGATGTTGTGATCAAAATTGTAAATACTATTTTGGCTAAGGCTCTTAATCACAGAAATTTCAAAGAGTTCCTATCGGAAGTTGGGAGTGAATATTCAGATTTGTTAATGCATAACAAAGTCCGCTGGCTCTCTCTAGGAAACGTATTAAAACGTTTCGCAAACCTTTTCCCACAAGTCAAAGAATTTCTTCAGCAAAAAGCAATTGTTTTTGAAGAGTTGTCGGACGATCTGTGGACCCAGAAATTTTACTTTATGGTGGATCTGACATCTAATCTCAACATCCTTAACCGAAGTCTACAGTGAAAAGGCAATACCCTTTCTTCAATGTTGGAAGAAGTAATTTCATTTGAATGTAAACTTTCTCTTTTCGCGCAAGACTTGGAAAGAGAAACCCTTATTCAGTTTCCACACCTGTTAAATTATCGGCAAAAAACTCAGGCGATAATCGACAAAAAATTCTTCAAAATCACAGTTTTGAAAATGAAAGATGCATTTTCGGAGAGATTTGCTGAATTTAGAAGTAACAAAGAAACGTTAGCCTTCGTGAAGAAGCCACTCACATCAAACATCGCCGATTTGAAGTTCAGTCCATTTATTGAGATCGATCTTGCCGCATTTGAAATACAACTGTTAGACTTGAAAAATAAGGAACTGTGGAGTTCTAAATTTGAGCGTCTTTCTGTTGAATTGGAAGATCTTAGCAAAACCAAATGTGAGTTAAGTGCTGCTCATAAGTGGTCTCTACTTGATAGTCTGCAGACAGAAGAAATGATTATTTTCAGCACATGGAAAAGTATCCCAAATTCGTATGATCAGGTAAAAAAATACGCATTTGCCATTTTGTGTTTCTTTGGGTCCACTTATTCGTGCGAGCAGTCATTTTCAAGCATGAACCTTATAAAAAATAACTTAAGAAATCGTCTCACGGATGAAAACCTAGAATCATGCTTAAAACTAAAAACAACGACATACAATCCTAATGTTTCGGAACTTTCGCAGAAGATGCAAGCTCATTCTTCCCATTAACTTAATGTAAAAAAAAAATTTTGTTTCAATAAATACGTATGAATATAACAAATGTTTTTTTATACTAATCGAGAAATGAGTTTTCTGGACTCAACCCGCAAACTTTGCTCTTCATAAAAAATAATAAATACAAAATATGGTGCCACTCGTTGAAGAGCCGCACTGAATTAGCTAAAGAGCCGCATGCGGCTCGCGAGCCGCACTTTGCCGAACGCTGGTCTAGGGTATAATTTTCTGAGAAAATGTCTAGAGTGTTACTTATCATTACAAAGGTAATTTTATGTAGTTTGTTTTGTCCTCAGCTCATTTTAAGGTCAGACTCATATTTTTCCAGATATTTGCAAGAAACTGAATTTTCACCCCTTTGCCACCCCCTCCCCCCTTAGCCCATGGCGCAAATTTGTGTAACTTTTTACTGCGTATATAAAGCAGTGTATTCAACAATTTGGCATCAAAAATTTCTTTTATTTTTGGATGTTTGGGTTTTGAGCTATTTGTACTAGACTACAATGCCATCTCCCAGATGCCTCCGCAAACAATTTCCCTAGAATTTCCCGTATGTAATTTTGTTTTTCAGTTTATCTGGTTTCTAATTATTAAAGTCAATCATTTTAAAATTTCCTGTGATATTTTCCTTTAAATTAAATCTTGCACGGCGCATAATATCAAATGCAAGTTCCAATTCAGAATATCGCTTTGGGGACTGATGACACAATAGTAAGCTATTACTGAGGGGGACAATTTTGATCCGTTTGCGTTTTACTTGGACAATGATCCTGTCTGTCCAAGAAAGAAACGACTATAATTAAATATCTAGGTATTCAATTCACAAAACCAAAAACACTTTCATCATTGTCTTAAGATTGCCTCGAGTCACAATCAGACAGAATTGTGATTGTATACTTTTATTTAATAAAATATAATTCATGAATATTTTTCTGAGTGCAAAATACCCTTCCGATAAAGTTCTTTTCACAGTGGGGAAAGGAAGATCCTGACTGACCAGTCGGCTGTAAAATCAGATATAGCCGACAATATTTGCTGTACCGGTAGTAGACTATTGACGTAAATATCATGGAAATCGCAATGTAAAACAAAGGGTACATGATGCGAATAAAATATTTTTGATTCGAACTAGAATATCGCAATATTCTGGTGTACCCAAATGCAAAAAAAAAAAAATATTCAAAACCATTTCAATGACTTCTTCTAATCTATCCCTATCGTTTGAAACCCATCTTGCCTATCCACAACCAATTTTCCAAAAATGTCCTTTTCAGGAGAGAAGATCCTTTCCGAAGATTTCAAAAATGTACAAATAGTATTTCGGGGCGCTTGTCTCACCAAGTGTTGTATTTTCATATCCATATTGCTCATATTGGACTTCTTTAGCAAAAAAGGACCTTTTGTCCTTTATTCCCTGGAATTAGTATGCACTTTTAGATATTAAGTGTCCTGCTGATAAATGACTACTTATTAAAATCAGCACACAAAGATAATCAAAGCAAACAATTGAAAGGAATTGCATCATTATCTTTACATGATTGATTGATGATTAGCTGTTATTCCAGTTACTGGTCAGCAATGCAATCTCTGAATCATTTTTGTGGCCACCAATGGATCATGTATATTAACAATCATACAATATAGCAAAGAAAGTGCTGAAAATATACTCGAACTTGTCGAAAAATTAATTTGCATTTGGATTTACTGTTATATTGCCCGCTAATTACATTTTCGGTAACAGTATCCGAATCAGGATCATCGAAAGTATATAGATACCAAGTTTCATAAAAATCAGATCACGACAAATCATTTAAACACTATGCACCGACTTGATTTCTTTATCGGCCGTTTACTCGATTGTTTGTTTTTACCAGATAGCCCCCTTTTAACTTTCCCGGTCACATATGATGATATGACGTAGTGTAATGGAGCCATAATTATCCAGAGAAGTTTTAACTGTATTAGAGGTGGTTACATCAACTGCTAAATACATAAACAACACTGCTTAACACTATTGAGCAACTCTGTGGAAAATTTGTAGTAGGGTAGGCTATGGCTTCAGTGCTGCAAATCCTCCTTCGGGTTCACGCCCCCCACCCCCCACAATCTAATCTAATCTAATCACTAAACTTTTTTCCCTAATCTTGAGTGGATAAATTAACAATTTTAATAGTATTTTCAGCTACGAATATACTTCTTTAGTACACTCTAAAAAGTGAATTTAAATTTCCGCTGAAAATGCGGTAATTTCACACTTTTCCCGCTTATAATCACGTACAGAGTGCATTTTTCAACAATTTCTGTGTAAAATAAGAAAATTACACCAAAATCGGTGTGAAATGCATTTTTTCGCTGCACTTGTGTATAATTCAGATTTTCTGGTGCATACGGTACTGAGAAGAAGAAAGACCATATTGCAACCTCCCATGTAGATGAAAAACTGATTACCAAACCCGATACTTGTTTATATTTTATATATCCTTAAATAGTTTTATTGATAACTATGATTTTTTCAAAAATCTTTAAATGCATGTGGCAGCTGAACGGTCAAGCTGAGGGGGTATGTTCCGTACAACTTTTTTGCTGGAAATCAACTGAGGAATCATAATCCGGTGCGTTTATGCGGCAGTTTCCGGACACCCTGTGTAGCGAGCTATTCTTTGAGACGGACTTCTGAGCGTTGAGTTGCGATAATTCAAGCCAGAAATTTTGTCGTTGGACCTGGCGGCATACAGTATTGATCGCGGACTGAATTTCTTGCATTTCAACATTAGATAACTTATTCGTTGTTGACAGCTTACGGCATTTTCCCAGCCAGCATTTAGCACATTTGTAATCATTATTTCATGCAACACGCGTCAGCACATATTGCTTATTCATTCATCACGTTTTCATACAAGCAGTATATGACGATGTCCCCCTATTTCATGTATATACGCATTTGCACCTTATTACGGATAATAATTATAAAATCGTTATTCGTAAACATTATGTAATAGTTACGTTGCATACATTTTAAATGCAACAATCGTAAAGACTACATAATCGTTAGTCATAAAGATTACGCAATACTTATGCAACATATATTTTTAATGCATTGCTCGTAAAGAATGTTAATGGCTTATACGAAATGGATAAATAATGCATGATTCGTGGAGATTAAAAATGAATTATGCTACATGTATTTATAATGGTTTATATGGTTACTGAAGATTATGGAATGAATGTTATATTTTTTGAGAGATAGTTTTTAATACGATATTCTTTAATGGAATTGAAAATATATGAACACTTGAATCAAATTAAATGTGTTTAAGTTGGCCTTGGTTGCCTTGGAATCGCATTACATATTAAAGCTTGATGTCTCATCTTTATTTTGTACCAATTTTATCAAAGCTTACTGATGATTTATGGAGAGAATCGGCCGGAGACAAAAAACCGACCGAAAATAGGATTATAGATACTTGTATGAAAACAGTGTAACTCTAAGTTTTTTTTTTATTTCAACAAAGCTTCTTGAAGGGTATTTTAGTATTCATTCGCATAGTTTTTGCTACTCTACCTAACCTACTTAGGATTTTTAGCAGTTGCAAGTTGATTAAAAGAGGCTTTGATACCATTTGAGATGGTGTTTAGGGACTTCCGTACCGTAACGCGAATAACTCTTGAAATTAATTAATAATTACCATTTGCTTAAATTTTTTACATATTAAATTTATTTTATTGGCATCCAAAGTCGACGTTGAGCTATCGTACCATACATTGATGATAAAATTAATTTTATGGAAATTTATTGTAAAAAATAAAATCAGACAAATATCCGCCTCGGTACAGACGTGCGCACGTTAGCACGTTTTCATTTGTTAGTGATTTTTATAATAAGGGCAAGGGGTATCCCCCCAATTCTTAAACCTTTATTTACCACAGGCAGTATTAAAAAAAAACATTACCTTCCACGACTTAAACCCCAATATCTACAAAACCAGGCTATGTAGAAAAGCACAATACGACGATTATGACAGCCAACAAATTTATCTAAAAATAATAAGAAGGAAAATATGAGGTCGAATTTATTTAATCGTGATAAAACTACGAAAATTTGGTTTAGAAGCTTTGTTAAAACCAAACTTTTTAACTGATTTTACTGTTGTTAACTTTTTTTGCTAGGTATATGTGTCTCTCATTGGCTCAAATAATTTTATTTTTCCTCTATAATTTGACAAAACAAAGGCCCATTCTCTCGTAGATCTTATAGAATGGTTAGTCTTATCGCCGAGAGAAGACACACTCAATATTCAAAAAGCTTCTCCATTATATTGAATTGATTTTTTGTTAATTGTGCATAGTTATGTTATCTTTTGCTTATTTACGCTGTTGGATGAAAGTGCGCAATGATTTTCTCAATCTAAGATGATGGCTTAAACAAGCAAAATATGGCGTAGCTATGCAAAATAAACAAAAATTCCATTCAATACAATGGAAAAGCTTTCTAAATATGGTGTGTGCCTTCTCTACGCGATAAGACTAATCAGCCGACAGGTACTGAATGGCTGATTTCAGATTGTAAGACGAAACCGGACGGGTAAACTTGCAAGACAAGAGAGCTTTTGTAGTGGCCAGCAGACAAGCATTGTTCATTTCAAATTGTAAGAACGAGTCTTACGAAAGAAAAAAATCGTGACACGATTGTTTTTCTTTCGTAGGAATCGTACGATCGATAAGACGATTGCATCTACCAATAGTTCAGGCGTTCTGCAAAGACAATTAGCGCGTGTTTTACTTGCATTTTAATCTTGTCGACTCGTCACTTCATTGTACACTAACTTTGGAGCGTGCATGGCAACATTTATACATACTTGCTGTGTGATTATTGTTCGCCGGTCCGTGTTTTGATCGGATAGTGTGAAATGGTCATACGATGGTTCTTATCGTCCAAGTTTACCCGTCCGGTCGTTTTCTTACAATTTGAATTCAGCCATAAAGAGCTATCAGAAACCCGGCCAAAGAAACGTAAAATTGTCACCATGATAAGTAATTCTCAATGTGCAAAGTTCAGCTGCTATATTGGATGTGTACTAGTATACTTGGCGGCAGCGTGTAAGGACGCGATGACATCTTTCCGTTCGGCAGCGAAGCACCTAAATTAAAGCGTGCCTGGAAGATGATGAACAGAATAGATGTGTATGGGACTAGAATATGTGCACGATCGAGAGTTCCCTAGGAGCATTTAGTAGGTGAGCAAGCGCAGGGTACGTAACAAAAGTTAACGATAGGTACAACGTCGGCTATCGCCAATAAATAAATTATGGACCAAAGTTAAAATAAAAAAAATGAAAAGTAAAGTATATATTTGAAAATTTATTTTATTTTGTGCCATTGTAAATTATGTATTTTTACGGGCTGAGTTTCTCTCGGTTCCGGTAGTTTAACGAATGGGTTCGTCCATGTGAGAGTTTGATTATTTTTTTCATTTCACTCTCGAACTGCATCATCCCATACTCCGGACCCTTGCATGTTATGTTAAAAGAACGAAATAATTTAATAAAGTTTGAATGAAATTTTAGTAATCCGCAAACTTGTTTCGAAAACACGACTATATTGTTTTAGCGGCTTTTGCGCCATTAATTAATAATGAATCGGATTAATTAAACTAACAAAAATCTCGCATTCGTTTGAGTCTCCAAGTATATTCTCCAACGTTTGAAGTTCATCCTCTGTTTCAATTGGTTACTTGGATTTTGTTGCGGTCTTACTCGGCATTGGTTTTCGCGATATTTTTTCAATAATCACAAATGTCTTGGCAGTTTGCGTTGATATTTCTACGCAAAGTTTTTTTTATATCTGCCAATTCGCGTTCCATTTTATCCACTGTTAATATGAGAGTAAAAGTATTTGGTCAATAAAAGTTATACTACTTTTTTTTTTCTAATTGAAAAACAGTGTCTTCCATAGCGTTTTTGGTGTATGTTGTCAACGTTGTTAACGTTGGGTTTGACAACTCTGGACTATCCTCCGCAGAATCCAATAAGTTAACTACTATCTGGGTGTTTTCAGCTACACTCTATGAAATTTTTACTCTTATAATAGAAGGAAACTTTGTTTCCTTCTATTATAATAGTGAAATTACTCTGCAATCTAAATTTGCAAATCAAGTGTAATTTTACATAAAAAATGTTTAAAAAAATACTCCAATATATTAGCAAATTTACACCGCGCTATGTGTAAAAACACTCCGTAATAATAGGAATATAATGCGGTTTCACTCTTTTTTCGTTGTAAAGATTTAAGTGGCGAACCTTTACAAACAATATAGTTATCAATAAAACTATTTAAGGATAAGGATATATAAAATATAAACAAGTATCGGTCGAGTTTTGCTGATCAGTTTTTCGTCTACATGGGAGGTTGCAATATGGTCTTTTTTGTGCGATCTGTACACTTGTTATTCTTCTCGGTACCGTAACTCAGCCGTTTATAGGCAATTTCGAGTCAACGCTACATTGCATATCATTTCGGAGTGTAATGTTGCAAGCACTAAATATTTCCTATCCGCACATGTTCGGAAATTTTGGACCACGCCTAGATTCGATCTCGGGACCTCTAGATTACTAGCATCGTATAGTGCGACTCAACCAAGTGAGCCACAGAGCGTATACACATGAGTTCTAAATGCAGAGAATTTACACTGTGCTAAGTACAGCCGATTGAAGTTTGACAATTGGAGAGCACGCTACAAAAAATGAGTAAAACTTCAACTGCACGTTGTAAAAATACACCACAAATCCGAATTATACACATAAACGTTGTAAAAATGCACCAGAAAATCTGAATTATACACAAGTGTAGCGTAAAAATACATTTCACACCGATTTTGGTGTAATTTTCTTATTTTACACAGAAATTGTTGAAAAATGCACTCTGTATGTGATTATAAGCGGGAAAAAGTGTAAAGTTACCGCATTTTCAGCGGAAATTTAAATTCACTTTTTAGAGTGTATGTAAACACCTAAAATAAAGGAATATTATACATATGTGTATTATATTACAGATTTTTTGCGTTAATATCAATGCCCAAACAAAACAACAGGCATATATATATATATTCGTATTATTTATCGGGAAATTGTGATTGTGCAGATTTGAAGTAAAATTCTTACTATCCGGTGTTCCCATAATCGAGTTAACACCAAACTCTGCAATTGATTAAAAAAATTAATTAAAAAATATTAAAAATATGGAATCTTCTTTTAATTTACCATCAGGAGAATCGGGAATCCTTGTAAATCGCGTTCCCTTTTGAAAAATTGATTGGGACGGCCCTGGCATGTCTTCTTCGGGCTCTGTTTGTTGAAATTTCCGCTTTGGCACAAACGTTTGAAACGGCTCCATTTTTAAACTGTTGAATTGTTCATAGGTATCAGTTTGAATTTGCTTTTAAATGGAAGCTTCATTAATTTTTGGAATATCATAGTGCAGTCAAATTGCTCTTCTACAGAGCTTAGCTTTGTAGCTTCATATATTCCAAGGTAACACATAGGTTTCTCAAAAAACGGCTAGATAATTTCAAACCTAAAGCCAACCAGTATATCGCGTTCATTTTTTTTTTTCAAAATGCTTTACTACGAATGGTATAATGCAATTCGATGTTTTCACTGAACAACAATTGTCTTTAATGTTCGATTCCAACACGAATTTTTCCAAATACATTTTCTTATATATTTTTTGATTCGACGAAATTTTTTAAGCCAAATTTTTTGGGTGTATCTTTTTTCTCCATATGACCTCTTTCGTGAATTCGGTTGTTTAGTTGCTGGAGAACTTTGTTACCGTTTTCGCACATCTTTTAGGATTTGCTGCATCTCATTTTCAAATTTGTAGGCGGAAAAGTCGTACAGTGGGCCGAATTGTCGGACACAATCCGAAATATGAAGCAAATTGTGAATATTGTAGCTGACTTTATTCGCTCCATATAATTTAGGAAATAAGGCAACAAAATGTTCGGCACATTCGACATTTTCACTATAATGGTCGCTTGCTAGTAACCTAGCCGCACAATGGATCAAGAGAAGATGGTAATAGTACTGATCATTCAGTATATCTTTCAGAGCTTGTAAAGCAAAAATTGTCGGAATTCGCTGCTCTTCCAACGTGAAAGTTCTAGATTTCCTTGCAAACTCTTTCGGTATAAAACTTTTAAGGGCCAATAATTTGGCATTCATTTCCTCTTTTGCATGGGTGCTCAGATGTATAAGAGGGCATTTATTTGATAGTAATAAGATTAGCATTTTTTTCATTACTCCCAGATCTAAAATGCATGGTCTCTACAGGAAACTGTGATACCATCCCAATATTCAATTTTTCTAAACTCATTTTTTTTTGTACGGAATTGATGGTGCGGATCATGTCGGTTTTTAAACGAAAGATCAGTTCTCGTCTCGCCTGTTTGAACGGAATACGTTATGCAATTGTTTTTTTCTCCGCATTTTGCATACATTTCGGGCATCCCTTAAAAGCCTGATGGTCGACAACGCCACACACGAAAGCACGAGCTGGGCCATCACAGCAGTACATTCGAATTTTTGGAAACACTTTGCAGTTTGGTAAATCAATTCCATGTTCTGCAACATCTGCATACTCTTCTACAAACTCTTCAAGTAATTCATCTGCGTTTTTAGGTCTTACAGATCCGCAGTATGCTCCTATAATAAAGGGTTTCGTACTACTGTTGACGATGCTGCCCATATTGGCCACAAGCATAAATCGGACGATTTGGCTAAAGGCAAACCATCGATACCAATATCCAATTCTATGCCGTTTGAAGCATCCAATATGCCGGCTAACCGCAATATTTGGGCACGTAGTTCAATATGCATGTATTCACCTGTCTGCACTTTTTTTGGTTGTATGACCTCTTTTGGTGTTCTCAAAAGTGTACGGCTATCTTTTGGAAGCCCTAAACCAAATGCATTCAAGGTATTCAGTAGAACATTAAGAACTGAATGCGTAACGAAATTCCGATTTGCCCAATTCGACAACTCATGCCGAAACGATTTCTCTCCTGGGCTTATATGCACTGTCTCGTTAGTATGTCTATTGGTGTCTGGCAGAATATCTGACGATGGTAAATCCTGTGAAGGCATGGCGGAATGTGTAATGGATCTCCGATTTCCCCAATTCGACAACTCATGTTGAAGCGAGCTCTCTCCTGAACTTATATGCACTTTCTCGCTAGTATCCCTATTGCTATCTGGAAGGATATCCGACGATGGAAACTCATGTGATAGCATGTTGGAATCGCCAGGATTTAAAGGACCTCCTGTAGCTTTTTCTGCTTGCACTAGTCGTCGAAAGTGTCTTTTGCTCACTCCACATATTTGAGAATTCATTTTATACTGTACTGAAATAAACTGAAAAAAATTCCTTTGCAATGAAATAGAAAATCATAATCCCCTTTTTTTAGATATTCAAAAACAACTACGCCATAGTTGTTTTCACTTGTGCAAACTATGACATGTAAATGAAGCATTTAATTAGTTGAAAGAACCATATTTCTTAGTACAAATCGACCATGTTCATGATAAATTAGTAAATAGTAGTATTAATTTGGTTGCATAGTTAATATTACAATAAGTTTTCTCTGAGTGTGGCACTCCTGGTTGAATAAAATGAAAGAAAGATATGATCGTATCGTAAGACTATGCGCCAATTTCATATGAACAATTAAAACAAATATTAAATAAATATAACGCGGTTCTAATAAATATCAATAAAATAATAAATAACTAAATCACGATACCAATGATTTCCATTCGGTCCCTGAAAAAACGTTAGATCAGAAGCATATTACAAGTAACTGACCCTTAAATCCGTAATTTATATCTTCGTTTTCAAATAGTATCCAGTTGAATTTCAATTTATCTAAAATCGATTTTTATCTGATATGCATTCAAATTGACAATGGAAATCATGCTGGGCTTTGAACCTCCATACTCACGCCTATCCATGACACTCCAAGCACAAGACTGAGCTACCTTTTACATTATTGGGTGAATTGAACAATGTCATCCATACACACAAGCGGTCAACTTTTTCATCCCGCCTTTAATTGCTCCATCGCTTTGCTTCCGCTGATCGCCTCGTTGCTCCATATCTCTGTATCCGCTGACCGCCTATTCGAAACCGCCGTTGAACGCCGAACCGTTGCTATCCTGGAAAAAAGAGCACACAAAGTATCATCGTCATTAATTAGAATAAAATTATACTTATCTGAACAATCCCGTCGTCGCTACCACGCCAAGCACAATAACCGCTACGTTCATCCTTGTAATATTTGTTGCTGTACGGCATAGTTTGTTCGACCTATGGAATAGTCGCGTAATCTGAAATGGAATTTGTTATATTTATGAAATTGAAATTAATTTATAATAATTGTTACTTACCAAAACAAAACAAACCAGGAATTGTCAAATTGACAAATTGTAAATTTAATTATATTACAATGTTGCAATCTTGCAATCGATATTGCAGTTTTTCGTAAATAATAGTTAATAATAAATGTAATGAATTATGGTAAATGTAACGAATGAAATGTAACGTATTAGAACAGAATTTTGCTATACTTTAAGAAATTGTAAAGTCACTTCTGGTTGAAAAGGCCACGTCAACGGACGTACAAGGGCTATCGCTGGACCCACTGAAACACTTAAAATTATTGTATTTGAAGTTCATCATCAAATTATTATTGAAATTACAACGTCTTTGGCTATACTTGGAATTGGAACTGGAGATTCATATTTAATCTACTCGTCGTTGTAATTGGAAAAATCAAGGGCTATTGTACACAAACGAATATGTCGGTTGTATGTCTGTATCATGAGTGAAGTATTTTCATAAATACATACATATAAATCAAAAGTTATTGTTGTTATTTCGAGAAACATATTCAAGATTCAAGCCTAAACAATATTTTTCTGAATGCAGACTAATGCTTGATACATAATATATTTATTTTTACATTTTCCATGTAAAGCTTCTGGAAAAGCTTTATTATAGCTTTAGCTTCATTAAGTGAATTTGTCACTTGTATTTCTGGTGGGCTGTGTGAAGATAGCCAGTCATGTTTTTGAAATTAGGTCCTTTTGCTCGGTGAACCGTTTGTTCTACAGCGGCTACGTTTGTTCTTGATTGTTAACCAATTAATATCGTTTGTGCTTCTCTAATTATTTAATTATAGCAACTTTAAAATTGCGAGTGTGAAGTTAGCCAGTCATTTTTAAATATGGATCGGAAAGGTATAGGTTTGGTATCAATCGAAAGCCAGACGTTTGTTCATTTTGTAGGGCGTTTGTTCATCCTGGAAACGGAAGGATACAGGAATTATTAAGGAAAAAGAGATTAGTTGTGACGTCATCTTCACTCAACCAACGCCATCTACTCAGCTCAGCTGTACGGGCAACCCGTGTCCCGCGAACAATTTATGCAAGATCCACACCATCATCGTACAGCTGAGCTGAGTAGATGGCGTTGGTTGAGTGAAGATGACGTCACAACTAATCTCTTTTTCCTTAATAATTCCTGTATTCTTCCGTTTCCAGGATGAACAAACGCCCTACAAAATGAACAAACGTCTGGCTTTCGATTGATACTAAGCCTATACCTTTCCGACCCATATTTAAAAATGACTGGCTAACTTCACACTCACAATTTTAAAGTTGCTATAATTAAATAATTAGAGAAGCACAAACGATATTAATTGGTTAACAATCAAGAACAAACGTAGCCGCTGTAGAACAAACGGTTCACCGAGCAAAAGGACCTAATTTTAAAAACATGACTGGCTAACTTCACATAGCCTTTCTGGTGTAGTGGCTAGCATGGCTGGGAAGAATGGGGTCAGGAGTTCGATGTTGGATGGCTGCAAGTTTTTTTTTTAATTTTTTTTTTAGATTTTCTTATCGTTTCCATAAGAAAAGTTTGTTTGATTTAAGGTTACTTTTCCTTAAAGCTATGTTATTACATTTCGTTTTTGGATCAATGGTTGCATTCAGCGAACGAAATTCACTGGAAAAATACTGCAATGCTACAAGAATTACTCTCCACCTACCTCTTTCTCCGCTGAAAAGCCATCATGCGAAATGAGAATCTGATTGGAAAAGCACTTTTCTGCTACATTTTTCGTTCGCTGAATGCACTCAATGTCACTCAATTCTCAAATAATGAGAAATGTTCCTTGGCTGTTTTTTTTTGTTTCCTTGATTTCAGCCATATTTTCTTTACTTTAGCAGGCAATTTCGTTCAGTGCAGAATGAAAAGTGTGACAAATATAATTATGTGTTTCGGAATCGATATTAGATGTTTAAAAATAAAGAGAACTATTAAATTTCCCATGTGTAGAGAAAATTAACCAAAAAATGAAAAAAAAATGAAAAAAATAAAACAAAAAATGCGTCGAGTCGCGAGTGAAATTCGAACCCACCCATGCTTCGATTCAGAAATATGGGAAAATTCCCCATACTGAACCAAATCGCCCACTAAAGTAAATAAATCTTCCTCTTTATTAGAGAATTAGTTCCATTGATATAAGTAAAATGCAATAACATCGCTTTAAGAGAAAGTAACGTTAAATCAAGCAAACATTTCTCATCAAAAAGTTGAGATAATCTAAATAAAAATTTAGAAAAATTAGCAGATACACTGCTAACTAAACTACTACAATGCTCCAATATAAGCTAACAAGTTAAAAAAAGCTTTGCATGGAAAATGCAACAAAAAATCTATTATGAACCATTCGTTCGCTTAAATTCAGAATCATAGTATGTATGTGCTTGAATCTTGTTATTTTTTATCAAAACTAAGTCATGTAAACAGGATCATTTCAATTAGTATAGTGATTTTAGCTGAAAAAATGATGAAACCCAAACATCCAAAAAAAGAGCTGACTTTTGATGCCAAATTGTTCTATGGCTTGACCGCATTACGCAGTAAAAAGTTAGACTTTTTTGTGCGTCACATTTGGGGGGGGAGGGGGTGGCAAAGGGGAGAAATTATCATATTTCGCCAATATCTTGTTAACTGTAATATTTACAGCAAAATGTTCTGAGGACGATTTAAACTACACAAAATTTCCTTTCTAATGATATATTATATCATATACCTTCTCTTGGCAGATTATTTACTAGACCTTAAAACATTTGGTGTAATTTAGATTTTTTGATAGTTGCATTTGGCGCTCTAGCTCCAGAAGTAATTTAATTGGAGCCATGGTAATTGGGATAACTATTCCTAACAATATATAGCTGTCCCACACGGAGACTCAGGCTGCCCCGACAAAGCATTCCCCTATACCCCCTATTAACATTTAAGAAAAAGACATGCCTGTAACTTTTCGCCGAATCACAGCAGGCGGGAAAAATTTTGGTAAACGTTAAAGCTAAGTCCCATTAGACCCTCCACCAAATATTACTTCGATCTGATTAAAACAAAGGGTACCTTCCATACAAAATGAACGGAAAATTGCCTACGAGCAAAACTTTAATTTTGGTTGACTTGTTCCCTTATTTCTTAGGGCCGTATGTACAATCAGGGTTTAACTCACCGTTTAGTTAACTGTGGTTTAATTTTAAACTCCGTTTAACTAATTGGGTAAAAATACACTACGCGATAATTGAAATTCCCGGCTAACCAGCAATTTAATTTAAAAAAAAAATAATAGTTTTCATTAGCAACAGCATATTTCCGGATCGTAGCTATTAACATTTTTGATTTTAAAATGAAATGAGCCAGATGAAAATTCATGGTTTAACTACTGCTTGTCAGTTTAACTAAACTCCGTTTAAGGAAATTGACAAACAGTTAAACTGTCGTTTAAACTGCAGTTCATTGTGAAAAATTAAACGGTCGTCGTTGGCCGTTTAACTAATGATTTTTAGCCCAAGAAAAATATACCAAAAAAAGGCAATCGGGCGGCAAAGATAATAAATTTCAAATTTTTTGATGGGGATGGACCTCTGACCAGAAGGCGGCCTGCAACATGAGGGAAAAATGTAGAAAGGTGGTATTTTGTCAGTTTTGGATTGTTTCGAAATCGGCAAAGATACCGCAAAGTAGTCTGAAATTTTTTTTTTGCATGGATGTATAATATAGGCTTCACACCTTTTCTTTTAAAAGTTAGATGCTCAGGGTGTCCAACTTATTTTTACGAGGGTTACACTATTGGCTTGCAATGGCGGGCAAAACATGCTTCATGCTGGAGAAGACATTAATTATTTCATGTTTTTTATTATTTTTAACGCTAAGGAGAAACATTTTTAACGATGCAAACATTCACTGTTACTTGACGACGACCGTTTAATTTTTCACATTGAACATGGATGGTCCGATCTAGGTAGATACATTGGAGTCAATTTTCGAAGTTCCTCTCCTTCGCAAATATCTTTAATTTTATTAATTTTAAATTATTGGTATTTGTAAAAATCGACAAATTCAAAACTTGAAAGGATGCCGTAGGAACATTTTTAGAAAACTTTCCAATATAACAATTAGCGGCGACAGTGGGTGAGCATATATATAATTTGATATATTTTTTATACCTAACCGCATTACGGGAGCTTAGAACTCTATAATTGGCTGATGGGGCGGTTAACCCAGGTTGAGTTAGTTTTTTGAATAGAGAGATAGAAAGCAAGAACCCGACAGTTTCTTTAGGTTTATCTGCACAGTTGGTAGCAGCATATCAAAAATCGGCAGAAGAACGGGAATCCAACTTCGATTTATGATCTTTACGAACGTTTAACTTCAGTGATACAAAAAATTTCATTAAAGTTTGTACAAATTGCTACATTAAGGCGCGTATGCTGGACAAGCCTGTGCTTGAAAGGGCGCCAATACTTGCCACCAAAACCAGCTCACTCAAACTAAGGTACCTTTCGAAAAAAATGACGCTCACGACATTATGTTCGACAGTACGAGTAGATTATTAAAACGCACTGAAAGAACCCATGAAGGGTCATTTTGTAGAGGGGGCATCCTTATCCATTTTGGTCGAGCCGTGAAATCAAACTCTTTGTCCTAGTTCAAAGAAAAGAAAATATAGCAGAAAACTGTGCACAATCCGCCAATTTTCAATATTATTGGGACTGTGAACAATACTCCCTGCATGAACAGGAGCGAGTTAATAATTGCTCTCGAAACAGGTCATAATTTAAAAACAATATTAACCTAAAAACAACTATTTCATACTGCTATTTTTAAGTTCAACCTTCTAATTAAAATCCCAAGCAGAAAATATTAGTATTTTGCTCTGCCTATTAACATGTATTCTTACGTATACAAGTTTCCATGGAAATATCGGTTGTTTACGATTGAGCGAGCTGATTGTTCAACCAATCAGCAATTATCTCGCTCACCGAAATCGTTAAACTGCGTTTAACTTGTGCGTGCTGACTGCTGATTGGTTAAACAATTTTAAACTGCTGTTAACTTCCATGGTAACCTTTATTGTTTATGATTGAGCGAGTTCTATTTTGCAAATTTCAACGCTTACTGCTATTTAGCTTATGAAATAATAAAAGAGAAGGTAGCGCGGACATTTTTCAATTCGTTCTGTGCACATGAACTTGTGACCAAAGAATTTCACAAGTGTTAATTTCCATTAATATTTTTAATTTACGTGACGCAGATTCAAAATTTTCATAAGTGATTTTGATGCTGAAGACGTCTCAAATGTCCCCACCTATACACCGCGTAATCATGTTTACGTGATTCGTGGTGTATCTGACAACCAATTTACGTTACAGTCGAGCTTGTCATAGACGAACACCGCATTGGGCGATGGAATTTCTTCCGCATACTAAAATTTTCCGCTAATGAGAATATTTGACAAAGGTATAAATTATGGAAATATTATGTCTCCGACCCTGCTCCTGCGCGATGTATATTTACAGTTTCGACGGGTTTGCTGATTTATTTTTCTAAGAATTTTTTTTGCTCTTGCAAAAGGCAGATCTTCATTTTTATACCCTTTGCTTTCTAATTGAAATGGTAAATTAACTTCGTCATGAAGTTTATAACGCATTGAAGGAAGCATATCACACTATCTAAAATGTAAAAAAAATAAAATATGATCAGTAGACGAGAGAAGCCGATTGGGGGATGTCCGTATGCGACGCTTTTTAATCGTCCAAATTTAAAGCTATGCGGCAATCAAGTTATATAAGAACAGACGGAGCTGGAACTGAAACCGCATCCAAAAAACAAAGTTACAAAAATGATGTACAGGAACGGACCAATTTGGAACACAAGTTATAGTGAAGCCCGAAAGAAAGTGAAGGGTATCCAAATTTCGGCCCGCGCGAAATTTGCTTTGTGCTTTTTTCTTTTTTTTTTAGTTATGCTATGATTATCACACTTTATTCACTTGAAATTAAAATGCTTTTTTTGAAATACAATTCTTCAACATAAAATTTTAAAAGTAAACTTTTTGCCAGCTCGTTTAGTGAGAAAAATGTTGCATTTGTTTCTGGCCATGGGAGTGTCAGGCCTTTAAACTTTATTTTCTTTGCATGATATGTAACAAAACGTTGGTGAAAATTAAAGTTAAGAGAAATGTTCCGGTTGTAGAAGTGTCCGATTAGGCAAGTTCCACTGTATTCGTACACATGTTTCCATAGAAACATTGGTTGTTTACAATTGAGAGAAATTTAGTTAAACGACTGTTTTTTTTTTTAATAATAAGGGTTTCACACTGTTGACAATATTGATTAACATCTAAATTTACCTAACAGTTGTGCGATATTGTAATGCAACTTTAATAGTTCAAGTGTATTCTACAATACATTTTGAATTTAGTGATATACGATTCAAACCCATCTACTACGGTTGTGACTGATTTAGTTCAGACCAAATATGATTTTAATATAGTGCGAACCAGCTATAAGGATAATTCGTAGTTTAAACGGCAGTTTAGCTTTTTATACACATTTTTTAACCATCGACGGTTTAACTGACAACCATTAGTTAAACCATGATTGTACATCCGGCCCTTAATAAACTAGTGGCATTGAATTTGAATAATTTGTATGGGAGATACCCTTTGTTTTAATCCGATCGAAGTAATATTTGGTGGAGGGTCTAATGGGACTTAGCCTTAACGTTTACCAAAATTTTTCCCGCCTGCTGTGATTCGGCGAAAAGTTACAGGCATGTCTTTTTCTTAAATGTTAATAGGGGGTATAGGGGAATGCTTTGTCGGGGCAGCCTGAGTCTCCGTGTGGGACAGCTATATATTGTTAGGAATAGTTATCCCAATTACCATGGCTCCAATTAAATTACTTCAGGAGCTAGAGCGCCAAATGCAACTATCAAAAAATCTAAATTACACCAAATGTTTTAAGGTCTAGTATATAATCTGCCAAGAGAAGGTATATGATATAATATATCACTCGAAAGGAAATTTTGTGTAGTTTAAATCGTCCTCAGAACATTTTGCTGTAAATATAACAGTTAACAAGATATTGGCGAAAAATCATAATTTCACCCCTTTGCCACCCCCTCTCCCCCAAATGTGACGCGCAAAAAAGTCTACCTTTTTACTGCGTAATGCGGTCAGGCCATAGAACAATTTGGCATCAAAAGTCAGCTCTTTTTTTGGATGTTTGGGTCTAGAGTAGAGATGTAACGGATCTTGTTTAGCGGATGAGGATGCGGATGCGGATGCAAAATCGTATAACATTGAGGATGCGGTTGCGGATGCGGATATTAATGAAGAAATTTTTGAGGATGCGGATGAGGGTGCGGATGAGGATATGATCGAATATGTAGACAAAAATATTTAGGTTTCACACTTTTCATGAAGATGAAAAAAAGTTGAAATTCCTCTGATTAGTGTGGTTAAAAATTAAAAAGTTGCATACTTCCTTACTTCCCTTCACCTTAACCCTTCGTTAGGCGCGCACTCATTTGTCACGTGGTTAGGCGCGCGGGCTACAATTGTAGCCCAAATTTAAAATTATATAAAAAATATTGTTCAATTTTCTTTTTTTTTTCTTTTTCGGTCTGTGGTCTCTTGATTACTCTGTACAGATTACAAAATATAAAATCTTTAATTTTTTATTAAAATATATATCATAAAAGAGGGCAAAATGCAGATTAGTCCCATTTTTAGTCTTTATTTACATTAACTTACTTAGGTGAACAAAATAGTTACTTTTCAAAATGAAAACCCCAAAAAAGTTTATATTCTCAGAAATCAACAAAAAATCTTCGAAATGGAACACTGAGCGAGAGAATGCAGTTAAAAATGCCCAGTTTGTGGAATTCCAAACTTAGCCCATTTTTGGGTACCCAATATTCACAATTTTTTAAACTGGGAGTGCAGTTTCTTGCTAGAAAGCTAAATATATAGTGAGTCAAACTGATTGAATTTTACTCACAATATTCATATTAACTGTTCTCGCAATATTTACGCTAGAATTGATAAAAATTTCACCCAGAAACTAAGTAATGTTAGTAACAGGTAACATATCCACGCTGTGAGAAATGACTTTGACTTCAACTCCAGGTTTTTCGTTAAAATAGTAATCTAATTTTTGTACATTTATCTTGAAACCCTTTTCTTTTGTCAAACATTTTACTGTTCCTATTTTCTACAATGTTTTATAATAATATTTTTATTTTAATGGATATCTACGAGTACCAAAAAAGTAACATGATTGGGCGCACGGGCTACACTTGTAGCCCAGTGGACTTTGATCGCAAAAAAATATTAGTTTCTAGGCTCAATAAATATCAAAAATATTCTTAGTCTATTAAGAAGCAACATTTTAACAGCTACTGAGCAGTTCGAATGAATTCGGTTTATATCCTGAAAATGATCGCCATTTAAAAAAGTGTGGGCTACAATCGTAGCCCGCGCGCCCACTGAAGGGTTAAAGAAAATGCACTTCACCCGCCTCAGTTCAATTCATTTAAAACAAAACCACTCAAACACTAGTCACAAAAATGCGAACCGGGGAGTGCGTTCCTTAATTCACTCATAGTCGTAGCTGTAGTCATCGCTGACTACTCAGATCATATAAATGGAACGCAGCAGGAGCTGCTGTGCTGATCGACAAACTGAAGCTCAGTTGTGTATACGATACAGAATACAATTTGTCTCAATGCATTTCTTTATAGTTACAAAGTAGCACGTGGGTCGCATATATCCGCTAATTGTCTGCATACAAAAATGAGGATTGCGGATGAGGATGCGGATGTAAATATTTATAAGATGAGGATGAGAATGCGGATGCGGAGTTTAATTTTTATGCGGATAATCCGCGATTGCGGATGCGGATCCGGACATCCGTTACATCTCTAGTCTAGAGCTAAAGTCACTATACTAAATCATAAATTTTCAAATTTTGCGTAGATTTCGGAATTTGGAAAACAAGAAAGCTATTTCTTCATTTTAGATAGCCTAATTTTTTTTGTGATATTACGGTTATCCGTTTATTTTATGGGCAGTATTTAAAACATAGATTTGAATTCACGGTAATACTAATACGAAAGTTGAATACATTTTACATATGTATATATGTATATATATGTAAATTAACAAAAAGAAAATAGTTTTTGCCAGGTATCAAAATGAAGACCAATATGGGACACTATGCGCTGCGCCCAATACCATACTACGCTGTGAATCACTAGTGATTTCAACGTTATCTATAAATCACCTGGCTTACGATTTACGAATGTAGAAGGATTGTAAGTAAATGTTTTATCTTAAGTTTTTTTTTTAGTCATTAGATTATGTACAAGAGTAATGTGTATAAAAAAATCTGTTGAGTTTTGAACAAACCGAGACCATTATCGTTTGTGAACTAGGTAAATATTATGATTTCAGACGCACAAAAAAGAAACACAACAACACTGAGCAAAAGTACATTAAAAACGAGACCGAGGCTAATTTCGGGCGCGGCCGAAATTTGAATACCCTTCACTCTCCTGGGGCTAAAAGGTTTTTGGGGCAAACCTATGACTTGTCTTTAATCCTTCCCCATTCTTTTCCTTCTGTTTTCGCATAATATTTGATATTGACAAATTCTGTGGCGTCGATAAAACAATATTTGTGTGAGATTTGGTTGGAATAAGTGGTAAAATAAAAAAAATTATCTCAGAAAACGTTATTGGGGGGATGCGGGAGCATGGCCCCATAGTACAATTCCATTTGTTTTACTTTTTTTTTTTTTTGATAAAGACGCATTGAGGTTTTTTGAAATTGGTGTGGAAAAAATGTTTCTTAGAAGATCCAAAATGGGGAGGTTGGGTTTGTATGGTAGCCCCATGACTCCATTGTCCGATTTCAATCATTTTTACATATGTCTTATGACATTAATAGAAGTGCACTTTTATGAGTTTTGCTTGAAAGTGGTGCACAAATAAAAAAGTTGTTCGTAGAAGAACTCAATTTAGGGGGTTGGCTTTGTATAATAGCCCCATGGCCCCATCGACCGATTCCATTCATTTTTACACATGTTTTGTGGCATCAATTGAAATGCACTTTTATGAGGTTTGATTGAAATTGGTGCACAAATAAAAAAGTTTTTCTTACAAAAACTCAATTTGGGGCTGGGTTTGTATGACAGCCCCATGACCCCACAGTTTGATTCCATTTATTCTTACATATATTTTGTGGCATCAATAGAAACACATTTGTGTGAAATTTGGATGAAATTGGTGCACAAATGAAAAAGTTTTTCTTGGAAGAACCTAATTTGGGGGGTTAGGTTTGTATGGCAGCCCCATGACTCCATGGCCCGATTTGATCCATTCTTACATATGTTTTGTGCTATCAATAGAAACAAATTTGTGTGAAATTTCGTTGAAATTAGTAAACACATGAAAAAGTTTTTCTTAGACCAAACCAAATTGGGGGGGTTAGGTTTGTATGGCAGCCCCATGACCCCACGGTCAGATTTTAGCGATTCAAACATACAAACTGCCTGCAATAAAAAGAAACATGTGTGCAGCTCGATAGCTTTTAAACTGACCGAGTAAAACGCGTAGCAACAGACGGACAGACGGACAGACAGACAGACGGACATCGCCCAATCGACTCAGCTCGTCATGCTGATCATATATATACAGATTTTATATGGTCGGAGATGCTTCCTTCAATGCGTTACAAACTTCATGACAAAGTTAATATACCCTTTACTCTACGAGTGAAGGGTATAATAAATAATTACTTCACTGCAATCGCGACGTACACACTTTTTAAACACTTTCGTTTTAAAAAAAAAGTTTGTTTTTCACTCGCGGTCATCCGATTGTTGCGAACTTAGGTACGCAGTCTCAACGAACGGAAGAAATCACGAAAGCTAAGCCCATCCAATATCCAAATAGTGGGTTTCAAATTAAAAGAGAAAAAAATAGCTATACATTGTAGTGAATAGCTGATGCGTGGGCATTCCTTCAGCTGGCCATCATGTGTTGCACTTCAACAGTGTGGTCTATCGATACAGAACGTCGATTTGTGATTTGTGAAGTAAAGATTATTTTGGTCTATGTTTACGATATATGATGCCAATGCTGGCTGGGTTTGTATGCATCGCTGAACGGTTCGGACCATTCGGTTGAAACTAGTGAACCTTTGGAAGTTGAAAATTTTATTTTCTCTAACAAAACGGACAAATTTGGAACGTAGTTCCTCAGCGCTCGAATATTGAGATACAATACATATTTGCATTTGATGGCCACAATGCTTCATCTTCCTTCAGAAACAGTGGACCTTTGGGTTGGGTTATGACCAGTCGGAACCCATTTCCAAGTCGATCCTTCGGTAGTGGCAACGATCTCGGCAACTCTATGCGCGGCAAAGGGTTTGTAGTGCCTGTGTTCGGAGATTAGTCGCTCCATAGAAATCTTTTCGTGACTGTAAACGAATGTTCCTCCGAAATCGTGGATGACATTCGCGCTCCAACTACTTCTGCTTGTAGTTTCAATTGCGGAATGGCAAGAGACCTCATGGGTGCATAGCGGATTTTTGCACAAATAAACGACGTGCCAACGTTTTGATTATTATCGTACATACGAGTAACTCTCCAGTATGCAACGGCGGTAAAGGCGTCTTCACTGGCATTTACGAAGACATGTAGCTTGGATGACCACAGGGTGGTCGGATCCAAAATATGAGCGTGGAACATTAACGGAAGTCGCTCGCTGCATGTCATTGAGCCAGCCTTTCCACAAAACGTTTATGTCGTCTGGCAGTTGGTAATCCCATGACAAATTTCTTCTCCACGCGCATCATCAGTTTGGTTTTTATTGATATGGACAGAATATATATATATACATTACTATTACTAAGAAACTCTCTTCTGGTGGGTCTTCTATTTCCGGTTACGATTTCTTAGCTGACTTTATTGAATTGGAGTTGAAAGTTGAAGAAGTCATCATGCGGCTGCCAAGACATTCTAAGGACTTTTTGCATTGCTGGAAAATTATAATCAATGAAAGGCTGACATTCGGCTTGAAATTGATTACTGGTTCCATTAGGTTTACTAAAAATCTCCGGCGAGTTAGAGATGAAGCGGCGTAATTCAAAACCAGCGATTTTGTGAATGCCTCGAACCTGCGTTGATACTTAAAGAGCTTCTTCTACCGAAAAACAAAACTGGCTAAACTGTCGACGAAGTCGTCAACATAGTGATGCTAACGAATAGATTTAACGTCCCGAGGATATACATTGCTGTATTCATCGGCATTGTGAGTCTTGACAAATTGTGCAGCGCAGGGTGAGCATCCCGCACCAAATGTCATAGCTTGCATTTCATAGACATAAGAAACGTTAAGTTGATCGGCCTTCCGGGCGTATTAATACTTGGTGAAACATATCCTTGGTGTTACCGCAGACGGAAATACATCCAACACGGAAGCTGAACCCTGAACTCTTCAAAAGGTACAAATTTAGCGAACATCCATTATAAGTGGCGGCGGCGTAAAATGCCATTCAGATTTTCCCAGCCTTATTGGAATTTCCTACACCAAAATGCGGCAGATACCATACACTGAACCAAATCGCCTCCTAAAGTAAAGAAAATATGGCTCAAATCAAGAAAAAAAAGACAATGAAAAACAGCCAAGAAATATTTCTCTTCATTTGAGAATTAGTCACACTGATCCAAGTGAAATGCCATTAGCAGCGCTTTAAGGAAAAGTAACTTTGAATCAAGCAAACTTTTCTTATGAAAAAGACAAGAGAATCTAAACAAAAATAAAAAAAGAAACTTGCATCCAACCAACATCGAACACATAACCCCATTCTTCCCAGTCGAACGCGCTACCCACTGAACCATAGACACTTCTGACTAATCTACTACAACGCTCCAACATAAGCTAAAGCTAAAATAAAGCTTTTCCACGAGCTTTGCATGGAAAATGTCAAAAAAAAATGATTATCAAGCATTTGTTTGCTTGAATTGAGAATAATGGTTTAGGCTTGAATCTACTTCCTATTTCTCAAAAGAAGGTCTTGATAATAGGATCGATTCAAGAAGAAATTGTCACATTTTCAGAAATTTTGTCTAAATTCGGGAATTTTGCAAATGAGAAAAGAGTTTCTTAATTTTAGATAGCCCAATTTTTTCAGTGTACTCTTTCCTTGTTATCCAGTATTTCTTCTCGTCTAAGTTTCCAGGTGTAGGCTTTATCTACATATCCTTGCACGAGCTCTTTATACACTGAACCAAATCGCCTGCTAAAGTTAAGAAAATAGGGCTCAAATCAAGAAAAAAAGACAACAAAAAACAGCCAAGAAATATTTCTCTTCATTTGAGAATTATTCACACTGATCCAAGTGAAATACCAATAGCAGCGCTTTAAGGAAAAATAACCTTGAATCAAGCAAACTTTTCTCATGAAAAAGACAAGAGAATCTGAACAAAAATGAAAAAAAAACTTGCATCCAACCAACATCGAACCCATAACCCCAGTCTTCCCAGTCAAACGCGCTACCCACTGCGCCAGAGACACTTCTGACTAATCTACTACAACGCTCCAATATAAGCTAAAGCTAAAATAAAGCTATTCCACGAGCTTTTCATGGAAAATGTCAAAAAAATCTATTCTCAAGCATTTGTTTGCTTGAATTGAGAATAATGGTTTAGGCTTGAATCTACTTCCTATTTCTCAAAAGAAGGTCTTGAAAATAGGATCGATTCGCGAAGAAATTTTCACATTTTGAGAAATTTTGTCTAAATTCAGGAATTTTGCAAATGAGAAGAGAGTTTCTTAATTTTAGATAGCCGAATTTTTTCAGTGTACGCAACGGCATAGTTTTCGTCACGTCCCATTTGCCTTTCTTCTTCTTCTTCTTACTTGCCTCGTTCTTTATACCGCTACATGGTTTCGCGTTGCTCGAACTGCGGTGTAGGCACATCGCCCGTTTTGGCGGTAATATCTCAGCATATTTCTACAGGCAGCTCTATCTTGGATCGTGTCATCGCCGAGGCCAATGCGTTGTTGTTGCATTTTCATTTGGCATATCCAGGTGTTCTCCGGTCTGCCTCTGGCCTTGGGTCCATCAAGTGGAACTTTCATTGATATCGCTCTCTTTGTGGGGTTCTCAGGCGGACGTCTTTGAACATGACAATACCAATCCATTCGTCGGTCTTCGAGCTTTTCGGTGATTGGTTGGTCTATGTACAAGCTGCCTCGGATGTCTTGATGTGGTCCCTTTTGGTTGCACCAACTGACATGCGTAACATTTTCATTTCAGACGCTGTCATTTCTTTCGCGTAACCTTCATACATGGTCCAGCACTCTGATCCATACATGAGGGCGGGACGTACAACCGTTTTGTACAACTTGCCCTTTAGCTTCAGTGGCATTTTCTTATAGCAGAAAACTCCAGAGTTTTCTCGCCACCTCATCCACCCAACCTTTGTGCGATGTTTGATGTCATCATCGCATGTAGCTCCGCTGTTCACCATCGAGCCAAGGTACTTGAACTCACTGAAAAAATTCAGCGATCTAAAATTAAGAAACTCTTTTCTCATTTGCAAAATTCCCGAATTTCGACAAAATTTCTCAAAATGTGAAAATTTCTTCTTGAATCGATCCTATTTTCAAGACCTTTTGAGAAATAGGAAGTAGATTCAAGCATAAACCATTATTCTCAATTCAAGCAAACAAATGCTTGGTAATAGATTTTTTTTTACATTTTCCATGTAAAGCTCGTGGAAAAGCTTTATTTTAGCTTTAGCTTTATATTGGAGCGTTGTAGTAGATTAGTCAGAAGTGTCTCCGGTTCAGTGGGTAGCGCAATTGACTGGGATGAATGGGGTGATGGGTTCAATGTTGGTTGGATGCAAGTTTTTTTTTAAGTTTGTTCAGATTCTCTTGTCTTTTTCATAAGAAAAGTTTGCTTGATTTAAGGTTACTTTTCCTTAAAGCGCTGCTATTGGCATTTCACTTGGATCAGTGTGACTAATTCTCAAATGAAGACAAATATTTCTTGGCTGTTTTTTGTTGTCTTTTTTTTCTTAATTTGAGCCACATTTTCTAAACTTTAGCAGGCAATTTGGTTCAGTGTTGGTACAATACTTAAGCTGCCCTCCTTTGACGTACATATCTGGTATCGGTGCATCTGGATCTGAGAATGGGCAGCATAAGAACTCAGCCTTTGTTATACTTAACCTCAGTTCATGCTCCTCCAGAATGTCGCACCATTTTGTAAGTGCAGCTTGCAAGGCAACGATGTTTGGGCTACTGAGGACTATATCATCGGCAAAAAGAAGATATATTTCTAGACCGTCGGATATACGTGTTATTAAGTAGCACATGATGATGTTGAAGAGCAACGGACTCAATACACTGCCCTGGTGTAATCCGACATTCACCGGAAATTCTTCTGATTCACCGGCTGTACATCTAACCTTAGTCGTAGCTCCATCATACATGTCTCGTATCATCCTGACGTATGCCTCCGGGACATTAAGTGCTCTCAAGGCCAACCATATCAGATCACGAGGTACTCTATCGAATGCCTTTTCCAAATCGATGAACACAAAGTGCAAGTCCTTTCGTGCTGCTCCATTCTTTTCCATCGCAATACGAATGCACTGAATCGTATCCCATTTTCCTTTCAATGCCCTTTAATCTGTCGGACGCCATGGCATAATGATCAGGCATTTTTACATTTTCGCCTCTCCATAACAGACCAACCTCATATCGGCCATCAATCTTTCGAACTATATCTCACGGGAATGAGCATCTTCCTTCGACTCCAAGGCAAGCGCAGGCTTAGCTCAAAAGTTTTCAACCCTAAAGTACTCTTCTACCATAATATCCAATTCACGTTGATCTCCCTGGCGTGTTAGTGGGCAAACATGATTGCCGTCAGGCGTGTTTGATCTTGGCGATCCGAATTTCACCTATCCTAATCGCGTTCTAGCTGCGGCCCATAGCCTCCATCTTTAATTGGTATTGTCTCTAAAGGCAAGCCTATGAAAGCCGCAATGTTCCAATCCAATAAGGATGAGTGACGTTACATTCTCAAATGGTCTTAACGGAATATTATGGTGGTGGTGGCGTTCAGAGAATCTCTTCGTTTCGGACTCGTCTAGGCTTTGTTCCGGTAGGTTCTAATTCGATATAGCATAAATAAATTAGTGACAGGGTACTTTTCTGTCCGTTCGCTTCCATTTCGTACACACACGCAAATTATATTGACGTTTTGTGTGTACAGTGTCTGTGAGACACGATGGCTTTAAATGCGATACGGTTTTTGATAGATTTTTATAGTTAAAAGCATTTTATTTTTGTCGTGGCGATATAAATTCATCTCTCAACTTATATACCGTTTATATTTTTTTCATTAAAATAAAAAAAGTGCATAAATAACGTATAAATAAATTCAAAAGCAACCATTCCTCAATGTATTTTTCTGCATTGGAGTCATCCAAAGATATCCGAGATTTTTACGCCCACATGTTCCGGCAGCACTAATATTTGCTATCAACATTATTTTTTCTAGTAACAAATACATACACTCCCAGTCACTTGAATAGGGACAGCCGAGAGTTGTTTATCTCAAAATATCCTTTTCCTTGCAGCAGAGATCATAACTCAGTAGGTATTTGTTTACAAAGGTTATTCTGTTCCTCATAGTTTGCGAGAAAAAAATGAAACATTGGGTGAGGTTATAAAACACAACGTTGCGCAACGTTTCAAATCAACCGGCCGTTACGGATCAGAAACTTCTCCCTACAAACAGATCCTCTAAGCGCCCCCTTGCGAGGCATAGCTTGATTGATTGGCAGAAATTTACAATCTGCCGTCGAACCGTGCATTTCCGCCCTCATTTATTTATTAAACTATTTATAATCAAATTAAAATGTATCTGCATCTCGTTTGGAAATTTTAATTTTCGAGCAAAACGTATCAGCTGTGATGTGTCAATTGTCACATTTGTCACTTTCCGAGAGATGGCGATGGGAACACCAAGTCTGTGGCGACTTGATACACCACACTGACCACTTAGCGGCGCTGCAGACGATTTGAGGAAGATTATAATCAGCTGTTTTTAACATCGATTTGTCTCGCTCTCACACGACGATTGATGAACGTTTTTCTTCCTGAAAAAGTTTCGTGTCGCAACAGGCAAGCAGCCAACATCTCGTCAGTTTTTATAAAATTTGAATTTGTAGTTTTTTGTTATTTTTGTTGACAATAAATTTGTTACTTTTGTGGAAGTGCTAATCTTTGTCAACGCAGGCAGTTCGGTACGCTAACGCCGAAGTAGCCTCATTGGTGACCCCGACGTGATTTTTGCACCGTGCAAAATTTCAACACAAACCCTAAAGCCGCGTGCTCGCGAACTTTTTCTCTAACGTTAATAACGAGCAGATCGTCGATAAAAGTAAATTTTTCGAGGAGCACTGATACCTGCAACGAAAGACACCGGTTTGTACGCATCAACAGGTACCATTATTATGTTCAATGGCTACAGGTGGTGAAAAGCATGGCATGCCTCTGCAGAGAACGCCACCGCCAACCAGGCACCAGGGCAACCCCCTGCTCGAGTCTATTATTGAGCCAGATGCGGGATTGTTAAACTCTCCGCGAATTTTTAGACCGGCCGAACCGAAATGTGATCCGGTAACAGATACGGATGTAGCCTCGGTGAAACTAGTCAAACTGCCACCATTTTGGAGAACTGATCCAGCTTTGTGGTTCATTCAAGCGGACGCGCAGTTTTTTACTAATAAAATCAATTCTGATAACGCCAAATATTACACGGTTATCGCAGCCCTGGACTTCGACGTTCTGCAACAGGTGTCGGACGTCATTCGTTCGCCACCAGCCACGGATAAATACCAGTCCCTTAAACGACACCTGATTACCCGCTTCACTGACTCCAAGGAGCGACAGCTAAATCGACTCCTCTCGGGTTCCGACTTGGATGGCAAAAAACCATCACAACTTCTGCGCGAAATGCAAAATTTTGCGCCACCTGACCTGACCGAAGACATCCTTAGGACGCTTTGGATGAAGCGGTTGCCAGTAAACGTCAGGTGCGTTCTTGCCGCCAGTGAGGAGACTGAGCTCGCTAAAGTCGCAGAGATCGCGGATCGAATTATTGAAAATAGTGCACCTGCATACGTGTTAGCTACAGAAACCTCCTCAACACAAATGTCACAGATGGAACAGCGTATGGAGACAGTGGAACGGCAACTAAAGGACATAGCTTTGCAGGTAAATAAGATCGCCAATAATGTCAATCCTTCTCGTCCAAAATCGAAAGGTCAGGCAAGAATCATTCGAACGCCTGACAAAAACGTATGTTATTACCATGCTAAATTTGGTATACAGGCCAAACGCTGTTTGGAACCCTGCGCTTTTGTGCCAGAAGAAACTACGGGAAACTAAAACGGTTGCCCTCCATTACCGGAGTGGGGGACAACAACGACACACATCCGGAATTCCGCCTTCATATCTTGGACCAAATTTCCCATCTAAATTTCCTTATCGACTCCGGATCTTCCGTTTCAATACTCCCGAAACGCTACGCCCAGCAACAACAGCAGCAAATGCTTACGTTATACGCGGCCAATAGTACTCAGATAGCCACATTCGGTAAACAGTGGCTTAAAATCGACCTGGGTTTTCATCGTACATTCTCATGGCATTTCATAGTGGCTGACGTTTCGACTCCCATCATTGGAGCCGACTTTCTTTCAAATTTTGGACTTATAATTGATCTGAGGGGCCGCAGACTGCTCGATTCCCATGCAACCTCATCTAGCCTTGGACAAATAACTTTGGTAGATGTTTTTGGAGTCTCTTCAATCAACCCAAGCCATTCAAATTTTTCAACAATCAACCCAAACCATCCTAATTTTTCAACAATCAACATTAATTGCAACCGCAACTCGATTCATCGCATCTACGAACATGGTTCATCGATTATGCGAACATCGGCGACAGCAAAACACACTAGCCTCACTGCAACACGTAAAACGGCGCATACAACGGCAACCGCCAGAAACACGACAGCAGACGCAACTACACTACCACCAGCACCAAATCCTGACCAGTACAACAGCAACCGTTTTGATTCACGAGCTACAAGAAAAGACGTTTCAGTGCTAATTCTGCACTCAGCGTCGTTGGCCACTAGATCGACATCAGCCAACCCAGCTAAACCTGAAACGGAAACACTAAACTCAGCCACACTCGACATAGTACCAGCCAATCCAGTAGCACACTTCATTGAGACTACTGGACCCCCAGTTTTCCAACGTCCTCGTCGACTTACTGGCGAAAAATTAGCAGCAGCACGAGCTCAGTTTGACACCATGCTCAAAAACGGTATTTGCCGAAAATCTCGAAGTCCTTGGGCAAGTCCTATCCACATGGTCGCAAAAAAATCTGGTGACTGGAGAGTCTGCGGGGACTACAGAAATCTTAATGCTCAGACTGTCCCAGATCGTTACCCAATTTCACATATTCATGACGTTGCCGAGCGTCTTTGTGGAAAAACGATATTTTCTAAGTTGGACTTAGAACGGGCTTACCATCAAATCCCCATGGCCGAACACGATATTAAGAAGACAGCTGTTACAACACCATTCGGGCTCTTCGAGTTTTTGGTTATGCCATTTGGGTTACGGAATGCCACACAGACGTTTCAGCGGCACATGGACAACGTTTTGCATGGATTAGATTTTGTCTTTTGCTACATTGATGATATCCTCATCATGTCGGACAGTGCTGAACAACACCGGCTACACCTCAACATTGTTGTCGATCGATTGCAAAAGCACGGCCTTCACATCAACCCTGATAAGTGTTTATACGGGCAGTCGGAAATAGAATATCTGGGCTACACAATCAACAAACAAGGTTGTCAACCACCACAAGATCGAGTCACTGCGCTGCTCAACTACAAGCAACCTGAAACCATTGTTGAGCTCCGTCGATTTCTAGGTGCATTAAACTATTACCGACGTTGTCTGAAACACGCAGCCCATCATCAGGCTTCATTAAACAATTTCCTCCGCAATAGCAAAAAGAATGACAACCGAAAAGTTCTGTGGACACCGCAAACGGAAGAAGACTTCGAAATATGCAAACGCGACCTCGCAGCTGCAGCCTTGCTTTTCCACCCAGACCACAAGGCACAAATCCAACTGGTGACTGACGCGTCAGATAGTGCAATTGGTGCGACACTTGAGCAACAGGACGGTGAGCATTGGCATCCACTCGGCTTTTTCTCTCGGAAGTTGAGTTTAACTGAGATGAAATATAGCGCATATGATCGTGAGCTACTCGCCATCTTTGCCGCGATCAAATTTTTCCGGCACATACTCGAGGGTCGACATTTCGTTGTCAAAACCGATCATAAACCGCTGGTCTACGCATTTGCTCAGAATCCCGAAAAAGCTAGTCCCAGACAACTACGACAATTGGATTTTATTTCACAATACACCACGGAAATTGTACACGTAGCAGGATCAGAGAATCTGGTAGCTGATGCGTTTTCGAGAATCAATGAAATCAACATGCCATTCACCATAGATCCGAAGGAACTATCTACCGCGCAACAAAATGACAACGAGCTTTCAGAGCTCCTGGCCAACAATAAGATCGGACTCCTACTTAAAAAATTGACAATCGACACTGCGATAGTCTACTGCGATGTTTCAACCGGAAACATCCGACCGTATGTTCCGCAGGAACTACGACAACAAGCATTTGCCTCGGTACACGGGCTCGCTCACCTGAGCGGAAAAGCCACACTTCAACAACTGCGCCTTAAATATGTCTGGCCTAGTATTCGTAAGGACACAATACAATTGCATCGCGTGTCAACGGGCGAAGATCCAGCGACACAACAGGAATTCTCCAATCGCAATCAACGTCCCCAACGAACGTTTTGATCATGTTCATATCGATATTGTTATCCTGCCATCGGTAGACGGTTATCGTTATTGTCTGACAATGGTAGACAGATTCTCACGATGGCCAGAAGCGGTGCCCATGAGAGATATGTCGGCGGAGACCGTTGCTAGTGCCTTCTTCACCACTTGGGTCTCACGTTTCGGAAGTCCCAAGACTCTGACCACCGATCAAGGCTCTCAGTTTGAATGTGCCCTGTTTCGTGCTCTCACCAATATGCTCGGAACCAAGCGTATTAGGACGACGCCCTACCATCCTGCGTCCAATGGTGCCATAGAACGGTGGCATCGAACTTTCAAATCGGCTCTTATGTGTAGTCAATCAACACCCTGGACGGAGCTACTTCCAACTGTTCTGCTGGGACTACGGACATCTGTGAAGGACGATATAAAAGCATCACCAGCCGAAATGTTATACGGGGAACAGCTACGAGTTCCAGGTGAATTTTTTACAAATGAGGACATGCCAGCTGATTCGACACATTTCATCGAGAAATTCCGAGAGCATATGCGGTTGCTAAGACCAACGCCAACAGCACATCACATAAAGAGGAGTTTGTTTGTCTACAAAGACCTCTTCACCTGTAGGCATGTCTTCCTACGAGTCGACGCGGTACGCCAACCCCTCGAGCCACCCTATACAGGACCACATGAAGTGGTCAAACGGATCAACGACCACGTCTTTGTCTTAAAGGTCAAGGGGCAAGAGACAACCGTTTCAACTGACCGCCTCAAGCCTGCCTACATAGCGAAGGACGATAACACACCACAAATCGACACACCACTCCGCACATATGAACGAATTAAACCTCGAACGACAACATCATCATCCGTTTCAATTCCTCTAACGACAACTTCAGATGTCAACGTCAGCTGTTTGCGACAAGTTAAATCCGACGTCAAATCTGGGAAGGGGGTGACTGTGGCGACTTGATACACCACACTGACCACTTAGCGGCGCTGCAGACGATTTGAGGAAGATTATAATCAGCTGTTTTTAACATCGATTTGTCTCGCTCTCACACGACGATTGATGAACGTTTTTCTTCCTGAAAAAGTTTCGTGTCGCAACAGGCAAGCAGCCAACATCTCGTCAGTTTTTATGAAATTTGAATTTGTAGTTTTTTGTTATTTTTGTTGACAATAAATTTGTTACTTTTGTGGACGTGCTAATCTTTGTCAACGCAGGCAGTTCGGTACGCTAACGCCGAAGTAGCCTCAAGTCTGATCCGGATCTATGCGTTTACAGAACACAATAGGAAACGTTTCGGAAAACGCGAAACGTTACGCGAACGTTGTGTTTTATAACCTCACCCAATAACAACAGTTATGTTTCATCAACACTGACGCACTAATGAATTCTATGCTCAAAATTGGGTCACTTGAATAGGGACAGTTGTGATTCGGTCGTTATTTCGAAAGTCCTGGCGTCACATCCTAACTGTTTTTGTTTTAATCCACTCAGATTGTGTTATGACTTTAATTTTTGTAAGTTTCGGTAATCATGGGTAGAGCAAAAGCGTACGGGAGGCGCCCAAACCGCCAAAAAGAAAAGGGCAATTATGCGAGCCACCTCTAATTTTGCACTATCAGCGGCTATAATTGGAGCTAAATTCGGCGTTACAGCTAGTTTATCAACAGTGCAACGTGTAATAAGGAATTCCTCATACTTAAAACGAAAGAAAAATCAGAGACAGCTCCCCAAACCATGACGCTACCTTCTCTGCTATGATGCCTCGATAGAAACCGTTCGTTTTTACGTAGATCGTGGAAATAAAAATGGATCCCATTTCGGCCATCCAGGTTGACTTTCTTTTCATCCAGAAAAACTACCCTGTCCCACCCCTGTCGCCATGACATATTTTGGCGAGCAAAATCCAGAGGATGGCGCCAGGACTTTCGAAATAACGACCGAATCGATACTGTCCCTATTCAAGTGACTCAATTTTGAGCATAGAATTTATTAGTGCATCAGCATAATGTTAATGAAACATAACTGTTGTTATTAAATGTTTAATTTTTTTTTCTCGCAAGCTATGAGCAACAGTATAGCCTTTGTAAACAAATACTGAGTTATGGTCTCTGCTGCAAGCAAAAGGATATTTTGAGATAAACAACTCTCGAAAGGCTGTCCCTATTCAAGTGACTGGGAGTGTAATACAAACTATATTTCCTTGTACATACTTTCAGCAAGAAAAATGGTACACACACGCAAATTATATTGACGTTTTGTGTGTACAGTGTCTGTGAGACACGATGACTTTAAATGCAAGCTGTCCACTGTTCAAATGCATCCTTGAAACTAAATAATAACCACACAAAAATAAGGATCGATAATATCTACGAAGGTACTGTGAACCGTTTTGCCACCGGAATTGAAATAAAAACGGCGCGTGTCTGTCAGACACTGTACCCACTAGAGTTAACCACTGACAGGTTCATTCTGCGTTGTATATCAAGATGGCGTACACCTTGTTTGAAAATCACATTAGGAATAATTTCCCGGTGCGTTTGTGCGGAAATTTCCGGACACCCTGTATACATACTTTATTTATTATATTAAGTACACACATATATTTTGTATGTGTATTATGAATGTGTATTACATTTTTATTTATTATCTTTTCACTTGCAGGTTCATCTGCTGCCTACAAACGAGTACATATATTGTGAAATTATGCTAAGAAATCTATTTCCAATGGCTTGTAAGCGGAGTGAAAAATCATTTATAGTTTTCGGAAAATGTCTAAACCAACTTAAATATTAAAGGAAAGGAAGGAAGCTTTCGGTAACAATTTCAAGTCGCGAGATTTTATTCCAATGATAAAGTTAACTCCCACGGATGCGTAATGAAGTAACAATTGCGATTAGTTGCAAAAAATGGCTTCGATCAATATCAACATTTTTATTGCTTGGTTTCTCATTGCAACAATTGCAAACTACGGTAAGTGTAAAGTTTTTTCTGCATTTATAAACATTTAAATCACTTTTTACACCCTAGCTTAGGGTATTCATGTACTCTTTGGTAAACGACCAATAACCATTAGCATACTACTATTAGCACTGTTCCAACTGAACCGACAGACTTAAACAACCCCATGCCAGCAAACACCATATGTGTGATCTATCATTCATGCACATCACGTCAGTCGATATGCCGTTATTGTCATTTATAACGTTTTTTAGGAGGTTTTCACACTTGTACTTAATCTGACCAGATTACGTAATCTGGGGTGTGGTGAATTTAAAAATATATGGAATTTGACAGCTGAAATTAAGCCATTTGAACAGATTACGTAATCTGGCCGTAAGTGTAAAAACCTCCTTACAAACAATATACATATATATTTATTTATAACATATGTATATACACAGAAAATATTCTAATGTTTGTATAATGTAGGGTTAAAAAAATAATTCAATTGATAGTATAAAGGTAAATGTATGTATGGAAATAATTATAAAAGAAAAGGTAAAATTAAGAAATATTTACCAAATTAAGAAAAATTTACGTTATCGTAAGATATAAGTCGTTGCAAAATGGCTCTACAAATCGAATTAAAATTGAGAGTAAGAAGACCAAACTGGAGTTCATCATGTACTCTCATCATCCTAAGTAAAGGCGAGAAGAAGTAGATTTCCAATCTAGCGTAAGGTGACCAGACTTCCGAAAGCCCAATGCTGTACATATACTTGCGGAATTCAGTTTTCAAGCAAATCCTCAGCCATACTAATTCTCTAATGCGCGACAGACGTAGATCTCAGTGCAGCGAAGGGCGGCGAGCTACAGGATCTAAGTAATCATACGGAGAATTCACATTGCACATTCATTGGCTCACCACTCGTTTTGGTCGCACCTCGCCTTATCATTTTTCGCACCAGCATTGCGTCGCAAAAATGTTGTCGAATTCTGAAAAGCACGACAGACATAGCGCAGTGTGGGCGAAACAAAGGGCGAGGCACCGAATTTAAGTAAACCAAATAACAAGAAGTCTAAATCGTACCAATTGCCTTCCATCGGCTCACCGTTCGCTGGACTCTAGGGGCGAGGTACAGGATATGAGTATTACGTAAGGGTGAGTCAAAGATCTAACTCTTGCGAATTGCCTTATCCTATTTCCAGGCAGCTCTATGTATCAAAATGCTGGCGAATTCTGAAAAGCGCGACAGACAGCGAGATCTGAGCGGTACGAATGGCCTATTGCCTCATCGCTCGTTGCGATCGCAACTCGTCTTATCCACTTCCTACTAGCGCTGGTCGCAAGGAGTTTGGCGAATTATGAAAAGCACAACAGATAGAGTGATTTCTGAGCTAAGCGAAGGGCAAGCCACAGGATCTGAGTAAATGCATGGATGAGTCAAAGATCAACATCTTACGAGTTGCCTTCTATTGGCTCACCGCGCGCTGCAGTTGCTCTTCGCCTTATTATATTTCGCAACAGCTCTGAGTCGCAATGTTAGCCAATTCTCCAATGCGCGACAGACAGTGCAAGATCTGAGCGGAGCAAAGGGCGACCCACAGAATTAAAATAAACCTAAGGACGAGCCAGAGGACTAAATCTTATCTAAATCTGGCTGCAATATTTTTGGAGCAAAGTATGCATTTTTCAATAGTTACATTATTGATGCCATGCTTGTCCCCTGGGCTCTTAACCCCGTTTTATATGGATTCTAAGGAAATTTGGGGAATAACTTTACTGAAAACCCATGCCGAATTCTTTGTCATAGAGAAAATAAATTAAAATCTCATCTTTTGACGGATGTAACTTCTGAAAGCCTTGAAATGTTCACCATATATGGGCATAGTGCCCTATAAGCTAGAAATATTTCAAATTCCGCTCAAGAATTTCCAAGTTGTAGACAATTTTCGATTAGAAAACACAGAAGTGCGATTTGGGCTTCGGAACGCGAATATGTAGTGTAGACCGTGAAATTTGGAGAAAATGTGAGCGTCAAGTAGCTCCACAAGTATGCAACATATTCAGAGATCGGGAAGGGTTTTCGAGTTATCGAAAATTAAAGATTGAATGCAGTGGAATTGGGAAGAACTGCGGAGCACAAAACTGGCAATTTTTGATGCCTGATTCACGATGTTCTCGTAGTAGTCACTAAAATTCAATCACCCCTAAATCGTCAAACGAATCCACCCTTTTGATAGGCACATTATTAATAGTGTAACTGAAAAACAAAGGAGAAGGTTTAAGCATATACAAATAAGACATATATGTCCAAATTGGTACAAAATGTTGTTCCTATGAAAATGTATCTGAAATTTCCTAGAGCTTTCAAGCGAATCGCATGAGCCTGTGTGCGTGTCAATTTGAGAGAACGTTTTCCAGTTCAAGAGAGTCAAGAGACTCTTTTTATAGTATCTTTTAAGAATCACTCATCGCTTGCCATTGTCTGCGACTTCCGTGGTGTGTGATGGAGATGGATATCTCCGTACTCCGTGACGCATGACAAGTGGACCGAGTGGGTCCGAGGAAGAGAGCAAGTTGCCGTTGCGGACAATATGTTATGTTATGAACACAGAAATGATTATGAAATTCATTCACTGCCACGTCCCGCCCGCTTCTTGTGTGGTGTGCGATGTATGGCACCGCGGCGCGGCGCGAAGGAAACGACACGAGAACACGTTGTGCATGCGCCTACGAAATTTATAATTCGTCTGTGGCGTGTGTATCTATATTTTGAGGTTCAGATTTAATCTGAGCCGATATTTAAATATGATATTTGAGAGTCAATTCCAAGCAACCCAAGCGATGCGACAAGTCTAAGAAAAATGGCATATTTGGTCGGCAAAAATCCTAGATGGAAATTTTTTTGAATTATGGTTGGAGATGGTCCCAAGATTATGGCAATAAAAGTCCCAACCGATTAGTGATCCGCAACCTTAAAAAAAGGGGGAAAGGGGGACTCTTTTCGTTTTTTTGCGATTATTTCAAAAAAGGTAAGAGATACAGAAAAATTGTCTGCCTTCTCCTCTTTTTATACACTGCGTGAGGAGAAGTCTATTCTTAAATTTACCTTATTTTAGTGAAATATGCATTAATTATTACATTTAACTCTGTTCAATAAACTATTAAAATAAAAAGTAAATTATCAGAAATTACAAAAATATTAGCACATACATATCAATATTTTTTATATAATCAGAAAAGGGAGATATTTAGCAGGCTATGAAGGCTTTGGTGTCAAAAAGAAAAGTCTCTAATGGAGACGATAATAATTAATATAAATGTAGGTATGAGTTTTAGGGTCATAGACATGGAGTTTCTGAAAAAATACCTTCTTTGTTATTCAGTTCGGGCATTTTACTCACTCCATAACTTCTGACAGAATAAAGGAAGTTCAAATTTTGCACATATGATTTTTGTAAGAAGCTCTTCCTGCATGCTGCGACCAATTTATTCAATACTTTCTCTAAATTTGCATTTATGCATTCCCGTCTAGACAGCTGTAGATTTTTTAATTTATAGTATACATAGTATTGTTTCTTGACCGGCCGTGGCAACAATCATAGCAAAAATTAGCCAAAACTAACGCCCGTATTTTTAAACATACCTTACCTTCAAATATAAATGCCATTTCCAGTAGTTTTTCATTGAAATAATTTAATTTCTCGAGTCAATGCATCCTTGACTTAAGGCGATTTCAAGGAAACTTTGAAATTTTGCAATAGTCCACCTCACTTGAAGTCAATGTAGCTAGTTACCTACCTTGAGTTATTATTATATTACAATTGTGTTAACAGCTTAAGGTCTCCTTGAGTTTCGCCTTAAATGACTTAATTGACTTGTAATATAGACTACTGGAAATTACATCTATTTTTTTGAATTTCAGTATACTTGACTAAAGGTCGCCTTGAGTTAAGCTATGTTTATAAATACGGGCCTAAAAGTATAAATTTCGGTATCAAAACCAATTTTCCGATAGTTTTTTTTTCATTAGTTGTAAGTTAGGAAAATATACAGGGTGTCTGCCGCATAAACGCACCGGATTGTGATTCCTCATTGATTTTTAGTAAAAAAAAGCTTAACCCTTTAGCTGCCACAGGCATTTGAAAATTAAAAAAAAAAAAATTTTCTTTGACGACTAAAACGTCATTATCTCAAAAGCTATACTAGCTAGAATAGCAAAACAAAATGATTATTAAAGCCAACAAATTTATCCAAAAAATAAAATTAACCGCACTAAAATCGGATAAGAGGTTTGGTTCTTACAGAACTTCAAAGTCAAATTTTTGTGATTTGACCCAAAAACAAAATATTTTTCCATCTCAATTTTCTGTAACTTCTGCCAAGGTGAGGTGCTCGTACGATTCTTCACAAAATTGGCGAATAGTCCCCAAAGATCATTTCTTTCTTACATCATTTTATTCTATCTTCCGTATTTCTTACAGTTTTAATGCCTTAAAAACAGAAAACTGTGGTTAATTTTAGCTCTATTTCAATTCAATTCAACTAAAACTGCCCCTAAAGATCTGCAATTTGGTAAAATTTATTCAAATTATATCAAAATCGATCCAAAATTGAAACTTATATATTCGTTGCTCTCTAATAGAGACTTTTGCGTTTTGAGACTTCTGATACAAATTTCGTTAACCAACTTTCATACAAAAGTGGGCATTCTCATTTGTTTCAAACAATTAAATCAATATGATTTTATTATAGCCGGAGAAAAAAAATATGGTCATCGAACGACAAAAATCTTACATCGATGGATTTTTGCAGGATTTTTAGGGATGGCCTTCTGATTATGGGAAAAAAGTCCCAATAGATTAGAGGTTTGCAGCCTTGAAAAGGGAGGAGGGGTACTTGCGTTTTCAGAGCTATGGAGGTTTTTAAAAGAGTCTAAAATGAAAATATTCTAATTTATTTTTTAGTCTAGCACCAAATTTTTCACTAAAATCCTAATGTATTATATACAATATACAATTACAAGAGTAATTTTATGTATTTTTTTTTTTCGTTCTCAGACCATTTTTCTGTATATTTGGTCGGTTTTGAAATGTTTGCTAAAAAGTAAAAAAATACTCCCTTATCCCCTTTTTTCAAGGTTGCCCTCCAATCGTTGGGGACTTTTTTTCCATAATCAGGACGCCATCAGCATCACCAACCATCCTGCAAAAATACAGCGATATAGGATTTTTGCTGATCAAATATCGTATTTTTTTATCAATACTCTACAACTCACTCTCGTACTCATATCCCTCCAATTGAATCGAGTACAGAACAGGACAAAAACAACTTGCATACAAATTTTCAGTTGATGTTCTGTATTGAAATATATCTTTTTTGAAATATCTATGGAAGTTGTGTTGCCTTGTCCTGCACTAAATCCACTCACTCTACCGCATGCTACCACTACATTGCATTAACAGCGCGGCATGCACCTTACGAAATGCACTAATGAGGTCAATGAACGCATGGCAACCTGTTCCGCAACCTCAAGAAATGCATTGTCATCAAATCATCTTTCATGTTTTTTCAATACGCAGTTTTCGCAGGCGCAGATACTTTTGCGTAAGCCACCCCGACCCATGGCATGGGACAGTGGAAGAAGATACACTCATGAAGTCGACAAATGCACGAAAACATGCTCTGGCAGAGTATCTAAACTCTCTTCAACTTGAACTGTGTAGCAAAAGAGCAAATAGCTTTAATAGCCTGTATACGTGTATCTGTATGGTCGTATTTGTGACATTGGGTGCAAGATCAGACGACATGGCCAAAAAAATGTGTACCCGATTTTGAGTGAGCTTTGGACATATATGTATTATTTGTATATGGTTTAAGCGAAAATATCATAAAAAAGCATTTAGCCAAATTTAACCGGATGCCATTTACGTGGCACCAGGTCGAAAGTAAATTAAGTGCTGATTGTAATTGTTGACAGTCAGCAATGGAATCAACAGGAAGGTAACCAGTGGCGGTTCGTGCGTATCAGAAGTAGGGAAGCAGGGAAGTAAAGTAAAGTGAAATAGACATGTTGGGCTGATTTTAATTATAAATCAGTTGCAGATATCTGTCAGTTAGATTTAAAGTAAAATTGCTACACTGAAAGAAAACTACTACCAAAGTTGCTAATCAAAAAAAAAAAAAATAGACGGATTGAATTGAAGCACTTATTTCCAAAAGTCTATTCTTGCATTTTTGAAAATTTCAATGCAGTTTCGGTTTTTTGCAAATGATTGAAGTCTGACTTTGCTTTATCCCTAAAAATTTTACAAAATAAACTTCTTACTGTTTGTGAAATATATTGAAAAGGAAAACGATTTCAAAATTTTTTTCTTGACTTTACAATCAAATTTGAATCTTGGACGTTGCTATTTTTTTAGAAACGCAAGAAGCGAGTTTTGCAACTCAGTGCTAGAATTATTGATAAAAATAAATTTGAAAATGTCAACACTTTCAAATTTGTTTATACAGGGTGGCTGATGAATATTGCTACATTAAGAAACTCAAATAACTTTTTATTAAATCCATGTAATTAATTTTTTCTTTATTCATTTCAAAAATTAAACATTTTTATTAAGTTATTTTAATTGGTTTTGAATATTATTGAATTTAAATGGCCTCCACGCTCAGTGATGCATGTGTCGTACATCTTATCAAAAAGTTGTTCATTACTCTGCCTGTAGGGTAGCAGCGGGAATTTTCTCAATTATCGTTCGAATTGATAGTTTTAAATCGTTCAAATTTGTTGGTTTTGTCTTGTAAACTTATTGTTTGGAATAACCCCATAAGAAAAAATCAGATGCAGTAAGATCAGGAGACCTTGCGGGCCAACGGAATGTGGCAAGAATCTCCACATTCCGTTGGCCCTCAGCTCTTTTGCTGCAATTCTGTCATTACTGACCTGGCTATGTGTGCAGTTGAAAGGAATTTTCTTTCGCCATAGTTCTGGATAGAAGAACTCTCTCAACATCTTTAACCCTAGTCCTACCAACAGGGGTACAGGTGTACCTTTTTCACTTTAAATTTAAATATTTCCGACTTGCCAAAACCAAATATGTTGAAACACTCGGACATCTTAAAGTAAAGGGTTTTTGGTTATTTTAACTACTTTTTAGATTTTTGGTTCGATATACTTAAGAGAAAAAAGAAAAAAATTGTGATATGACATATTTACCGGCACGGGTACACCTGTACCCACTTAACTTTTTCAATGAATTGAGTGAAATACAATACAGGATTTCCGCAGGTACTCGCTTGTATCTCTGGACGTCTCTCTCCAGATCTCTGACTCAACTCCTGAAATTTCGTAGACGGGGAGTCTTGTCCATGAGACGATGGCTCTCGTGAGCAACCGACCAGATATTGTAAAGGCAGAAGGAGATTGTGATCACGCACTGCTAACATGCTGGTTTCTTGATGAAGATGATCCTGGGACGACATAACGTGACAGCGATACGTCGACCAGCGTTCTGACATGCCCGGATTTTATTCCAGTTTGTGTCACAAATGGTTTGAAACCACACCGGCCCTGCATAGCTGGGAATTACTCTACCTATCGCTTTGAAGGTGACCAATATAGTTTCCTTGTCCTTGCCCCAGGAGCTTGTCCTTGCCCTTAGGACGTTGTTTCTACTGTGCATTTTGTGGACTACATCTTCGACGTGGTCCTCCTGGCGACCATTCCAGATGGCAGCCCCGCAGCCACACACGTTTCCAACAAGAAACGGCCAAGATTTGCCAAAAAAAAACCTCCATGGCAAGATCCATGAAGGTTCGATGCAGCAGATTTGTGTATAATTAACGATCATTCCGCTTGTTTGTGCTGCTGGTCTTTGGGGAGTGGCGAACCATTGCATTCCATCAGATGCAGTAAATACTGAAGACACAGGAGGAATATCCTCGTCTTCTTCGCAATCCCTTTCAGAAATATCGCTTGTTTCTATTTCGAAACATTCTTGCTCAGCATCAGACGCAATATACTTATCTATCTAGCATCCATTCGTCATCATAAGTTGGAAAGAAAGGTTCTTTGTCATAGTCGCTATCGTCTGACAACATATGTAATTGATTTTGGGTCAATCTGAACAAAAGTAAATCAATAAAAACGTACAAATGGCGGCAATAAGCAAAATGACGACATGTGTACTTTTGTGGATTTCCCCTTTCCTCCGTTCCATGGTAATGAATTACTGCTGGAGTTCAGCGGCGATCTACATTGAAATATATTAAATAAAATTATTAAAAAACTAAACTGATTTATACAATCGATTAGATGGTCCTCGGGTTCGCTGGTATCATTGGTTCTAATGCAGATGTTGATACACTCACATTCAGCGTTTTTTTTTGCACTTCCATTTTTTTTCCACTACTAGACTCATATTTTCACATCGAAATTATTACATATCACCAGACACTTTGCGTAAAAAGTCAAGAGTGTTGCAAAAACATGCGTGCATACATTCAATATATCGAATCTAGCGGTAAATCGAAGTTGGGTACAGGTGTACCCATGTCGGTAGAAATAAGAATAAACTTTTGTCGGTAGGACTAGGGTTAAGTAACGGGCTCCAGTGACCGTAACAGTAACATCGTCTTCTTCAAGAAAATATGGGCCGACAATGCACTTTGATGAAACTGCACACCACACTGTGATCCCGATGATAAAAGCTTCTTTCGACTGTTCCACGTTCGGCAAAGCTATTCATGGGCCTCATTATTGTCCATCTGCTAGGAATCGTGCCACGGAATGTGCGCCTATTTTCCCTTTGGACGAGTATTACGGACTTCATCGCGTGAAAGCGGCGCACTGTCCAAATTCTTTTTTAGATATCCCAATCCTCAATAATCTTAAATTTTATACATCGATTTATAACAAAAGAAAGAAATGAAGCAGATTACTCAAACAGAAAAAAATTTATTATGATTTATTTTGGTAGCAGCTTTCATCAGCCACCCTGTATATTAATTCAATGCGTCTATCCTTCATCATCATCAATGTGGCACGATAGCCCGACGTCGGGCCTTGGCCGCCTGAATCGTTGACCTCCAATTGTCGCGGTTACGTGACCTCGTCCTCCAGTTTCGGAAGCCCAGCAGCTGTTGGGCGTCTTCGCCTACGGAGTTCTCCCAGCGAGCTCTCGGTCGTCCACGCAACCTCGCTCCGTCAATTCGTTGTGCGTTCATCACTTTCTTTGGCATGCGATTATCGTCCATCCGTTGTACATGCCCCGCCCATTGCAAACGTTGAAGCTTCACGATTTTCGATACTTCCAGCTCATCGTACAATTGATACAATTCATGGTTGTACCGGTTACGCCATTGGTCTCGCTCGCGAACGGCCCCGAAAATTCGCCGAAGGACCTTTCGTTCGAATCGGTCTAGCAAAATTTCGGAGGCTTGGGTGAGGGTCCATGTTTCGCAGCCATAACATAGCACGGGTCGGATGATCGTTTTGTACACGCGGAGCTTCGTGTTCCTGTGCGCAAGTTTCGAATTAATTATAGGGAGGACCGAGAAATATGTCTTATTGGCTAGTTGTATCCGTCGCTTAATTTCGTCGGTTTCGTTGGCGTCCTTTGATAAGTTACAACCCAGATAGTTGAAGTTGTCTACATACTCGATATTAAGGTCCCCCACTATGATGCTTGAATTTGCTGGCGTCCTTGTTTTCGATTGCATCATGGCCTTTGTTTTGCTTTCGTTGATATGTAGTCCAACTTCCTTTGCGGCGTTATTGAGGTTATGCAGAAGGCTTTCTGCATCACCCAACCTTCGAGACATGATGTTGATATCGTCGGCGTACGCTACTAATTGAGTCGACTTGATGAGTAGCGTTCCGCTGCTGTCCATATTCATGGCTCGAATTACATACTCCAAAGCAAGGTTGAAGAGCGTCGGCGCCAGCCCGTCGCCCTGCTTGAGTCCAGTACGAGTTTCAAATAGGTCAGTGAGTCGATTCTGCACTCTGACCTGCGAGACGGTATTAGTCATCGTCATCCTTGTGAGTCGCACTAACTTTGCCGGTATACCAAAATTCAGCATAATGTTGTACAGTACACTTCGATCGATACTGTCGTATGCCTGCTTGAAGTCGACAAAGATTTGGTATACGTCGATGTTATATTCCCAGCACTTTTGGAGTAGTAGCTTCACTGTGAAAAGCTGATCGGTCGTTGAGCGACCAGGTCTGAAGCCGCCTTGATACTCGCCAATGATTCGTTCTGCGTACGGATTAATTCTCTTTTCAAGAATTTTAGATAATATCTTATAGGCCGTACAAACTAATGATATGCCCCTGTAATTCTCACACTTCAGCTTGTCACCCTTTTTGTGGATTGGGCAGATTATGCTTTTGCGCCAATCTTCGGGGATTTCCTCGTCGTTCCATATTTTCAGCAGTAGCACATGTATTGCGTTGGTCAGGCACGTTCCACCATGCTTCAGCAGTTCTGCTGGGATCTCGTCAGCGCCGGGCGCTTTATTATTTTGAAGCGACTGTATGGCAAGACTCACCTCCTCTACTGTTGGGGGTAGAACGGGAGGGCCTGGTTCGGCTAACTGCTCAAGAGCTGGCTCCGCGGGGGATGTTGATGGTGCATTGAGGAGCTCTTCAAAATGCGAGGCCCATCGTTTGTTGACGCTTTCGATGTCGCTGATGATGTTACCATCCTTGTCCTTACATAGGCTTGTCCTGGGTTGATATCCGTTCTTAACATTATTAATAAGTTTGTACGCCTGTCTAATGTTCTTACTGGCTAATCTTTGGTTTATTTGCTGTAACTGCTCGTCAAAATGTTTGCGTTTCTTACGTCTAATTAACTTATTAGATACTCGCCGAAGTTCGTTATATCTTTCTTTCTTGGCTCGGGATGCGCGTTGTGTGTATTGGCGATAGGCTTCATTTTTCGCCTCAATCGAGGCCCTGCATTCTTCGTCGAACCAGTCTGCTCGTCTGCGCCGGCCTTTATAGCCCACGACCTCTTCTGCGACCCCCTTGATGCTGTCTTTGAGCTCCTCCCAGAACTCATGGATGCCTAAATTGTTGATGTCATCAAGCATGGGCGACAGTTTTTCCTCTAGTGCTGTTGTATACGCAGCCGCCGTGGCATCATCAATCAAATTGTCAACCTCGAAGATCTTGGCAGGGTTGATTCTCGTTAGGTGCACCGAAGAGATTCTGCACCTGTAGGTCGTCTTCACCAAATAGTGATCGGTGTCACAGTTGGCTCCTCGATAGGATCGAACATCTAGGACATTAGAAGCCCATCTCTTGCTGGTCAGTACGTGGTCGATCTGGTTCACGGTGTATTCATCTGGAGACTTCCAGGTCTGCTTATGGATTCGTCGATGAGGGAAGCATGTAGAGCTTATTACCAGGTTTCTGCCGCTCGCGAAGTCGATAAGTCGCTGACCGTTGTTGTTGTTTTCTTCGTGGAGGCTATGACCTCCAGTAGTTCCCCTATGCCAGCTTTCATTTCCGACTTTGGCGTTAAAGTCTCCTAGCAGCAGCTTGACGTCGTTTGATGGAAGTGAGTCGAAGAGTGTTTCTAGGTCGTTGTAGAACTCGTCCTTAATCGCGTCTTCTTTTACTTCTGTAGGGGCATGCGCATTAATGAGCCAGAGATTAGCGAAACGGGTCTTAATGCGGATCGCACATAGCCGCTCGTTGATGGGTTTGAAGCCGATAACGTGGTCCTTCAGCTGCTTATTCACGATGAAAGCTACTCCAAACTCCTTGTTGCCCTCCTCTTTACCACTCGTAAAAATAGTGTGCGAATTGAGGTCGTTAATCTCGCTTTTGAGCCATTTAGTTTCCTGGATTGCAACTATGCTCAGCTTGTATTGTTCTACCTGATCCAGGAGGGCCCTTAAGGCTCCCGGTCTATTCAGGGAGCGTACATTCCAGGATCCGAAAGAGTAATCAGTTGTTCGTTTGCGGGGTCGTCGTTGTTTTGTATCCGTCCAATCCGAGGCTTTTGTTTCAGGTTTCTTGACTTGAAGTTTTTCTTAGGATGAGTTGTCGGCACATCGCTAAACCATGATAGGGTTTAATCGTTGAGTAAAGGCCATCATGGGCATGCCTCGAAGATGCTGCTTTAGTGGTTGACTTAAATGTTTTCTGTCACCTATCACGTTAAGTAACCTGAGACGCTGCAGATGTTAATGCAGCACTCAGGCGCAGCGGTTACTCGGATAATGCGGGAAAGTAACGCCCCGTAGAGAGACATAGGAATTGGCCGAAGTCCTTTTCCTATGAAACTCCTCCTGCATAGCTAAGGGTCCGCAGTTATGCCACAACTGAAGAAGATATAGGAATTAGCCGAAGCCTTTCAACCTTTATCTTCCCCCTTACGTCTATCCTTCGATTTAGCAAAATTGTCAATTATTTGGTTGTAGTTTTCATCTATGGACAGCAGGTTTTTCAAGAGGGTTTTTTTTAATGGATATAAGAACCAAGCCAACTAAACGTTCTTCTGTAATTGAATTTCTGAGGTATGTTTTCACTCTTTTTAGGGTGGAAAAACTTCTCTCAGCAGACGCACTAGTTGCTGGAATTGTTAACACCAAAATTATTAATTTGTAAACGTTCGGAAAACAGTGTTCTAATTTATTAGTAACGAAATAACCTTTCAACTCCTTGAAAGATAAATCTTTTAAGTCATTGTCCGCAAAAAGTACAGAAAATTCTGTGTGCATTGCACTAAAATCAAATTTATCGGAATATACTTCTTTCAGATTACTAAATTTTTGGGTATACGAGATATATTTTGATGTATTCAACAGCTCCAGAAAAATGAGTTTCTCAAGAGAATCAAACCTAACTTTTGACTGCTGAAGTAAGTTGTCTATTACTTCATTGTATAGTTGCTTGAAGCGACCTTCTACATTTACATTCCCATCTATCGAAAGCCTTGCTTTTTTTCTTGCAAGCGGCATCTCACAAGTACTTTCTGTTTTTTTAAAATACACTTCAAATTGGGATCTCATTTCGCATAAATATTTTTCAAAATCATGGACTTTCTTAATACAATAAGAAATGTCATTTTGTTTTGATTGAAAAATATTAAAAACCTAATCGGTAAAAGGAAAAATTGTTGGGAACACGTTTAACAGAAAATTGAATTGAAAATCTTTAAGTGACGCTAAGAGACCTCTTGCTGCATTGCATGTTTCGCTGTCCCATGAGCCACTGTTTACAATACTTTCAAATAATTCTTTCAAATCACTTTTATTGTCGCGTACTGTTACCGCCAGACGACCATTATTGTTCCAACGGGTGCCGACGATCTCATCAAAGGCGGAACTTCGTCTAGCCGAATGACTAAAGAAAGTGGAAAATGCTTGTAGAGTTAAGAAAAATATTCTACACTCCTTGATTCGATCGCACGTTTTGGATAATATCAAGTTAAGCCTGTGGGCGAAACAATGAATAAATAATGCACTTTTGTATTGATCCTTAACACGCTTTTGTAATCCACTAATTTCTCCAGACATGACTGCTGCCCCATCATAGCTTTGCGATATTATTTTGCTTTCGCATCCATATTTATCAATAATTTTACAGACATGGTTAAATAAAAAAGCAGCAATTCTGTCTGAAGAAATGTCACGGAACCGCTCATGGACAATACCGTCTTCACTAACGTATCTGAGTATTGTCGAAAGCTGAGATTTTACTGAGACGTCAGTAGATTCATCCAAAATGATTGAAACAAATGAAGCCTTATTTATTTCATTTTTGATAGCATTCGTCATTACCTCTGAAATCGATGTTATGAAATCATTTTGGATATCTTTAGACAGCCCTGAGAATGTTTTAGCATTTTCAAGGTGAGTTTTCAATACAGGATTATATTTTGCCAAAAGCATTACTGTCTCGATGTAGTTTCCCCTATTATCAGAATGGACACTTTCACCATGACCGCGGAAGGCCAGTTCCTGACAGCCAAGGTGAGCCATCACATCAATCAGCATCTTCATAATGTCCCTGTTTTTCCGAACGGTTTCATTATGTGCCTGAATGTGCAGAGTTTTCTGTTTATCAATCGAAAACTCAATTCTAGGCAGTTTGCCAAATTTATTAAAAACTAGCATACAACGCAAATGATCGTGCGAAGTTTTATGCCGCTTTATTGCCTTGTGTAGGTTACTCAGGTCGTTAAAACCAGAGCTACCCCAAACATTTTTCTCCGTTGAAAACAGTAGACATGGAAAACAAAAAAGTTTTTGGAAAAAGCACAACCAGTTAACCATTCGTTTTCCTGATACAGGCGATCAGAAAAATGCCTCACAAATTTTTTGCTGGTTGACAGCTGGCTCAAATCTAAAGATGGTAGTGGCCGACCGTTGTCAAGTATGTCCTTCTTAGCTTCGAAAGTTCGTGAAGCAAAGGATTGTTGCTTTAATTTTTCGATGATACAATCGCACATGTTGTCCAATGCCACTATTTAGAAAATTATGTATATATAAAAATTGACACAGTACTTCCCTAGTCAATGAATCCAAAATAATAAGACTGCGTGACAAATTTAAAAAAAAATAACCGTCATCTCCATTTTTTTTTTATTTAATTCTTGTCTAATCCTTACTAAAACCTCATACTTACTTTTTCCCTTGACCCCCCCAGTTTCAGAGATATGGAAATGTATTGATATTACCAGAAAATAGTACAAAATAAAGTTCCAGTAACAAATCGATTATTATTTATTATTTTTTTTTGGTAAAACGCACATAAAGCAATATAATAAACATATGAAAATACTTAAAATTATAAACTTAATTGTTAAAGACATTTACTTTAAGGGAAAAATCAAAAAAATCAACTATTTCTCTTATGTTTAGAATTGTCTTCTAGCTTTAAGCGCCAACAATAATCTCCTAACATCGCTGCATCCCAATGACCTTGAAAACCTTCCTCAAGCCTTTTAATGTCCTGATGAAACCGCTCACCTTGTTAATCACTTCCGGCTCCAAGGTTCTTAGGAAAGAAAGAGAAATGGGAGTGAAGAAAATGCATTTTCAAAGACATTCTGCACCCCATCTCTTTATATGCGTCTAAACATATTTGTTACTAAAAGTTCTGCGTTGCCGGCTTTGTGATTTCCTAAGAATCCTTTTATAACAGCTTTAAATGAAGTCCATGTAGCATATACCAAATCATTCAATTCCTGAGGGTCGTTACTTTCATCACTGTGAGGAGGGCGAACAGTGCTGTTTACACTGTGATGCACAGGTTTCGTGACAGAACTCACTATAGGGTACTCCACTTTATACTTATGCTTTTTCGTAGCACCCCGCAAATCGAACAGACAAAAATAGCAATCGTCGTGATGATTGCTAGGCTCGCTCCAAAGTGCTGGAACCGCGAAAGGCATTTCTCGTTTTCCAGTTTTTTGAGAGTGCAGTGACATACAACACGATATGCAAAAAAATCGGGTATCCAAGGCTTATCCTGACACACAACGCGGCCAAAACATTTGAAATAAGCATCCCCTAATTTTTGTGTTACTTTTCTCTCTAGCGATTTAAAAATATATTTGCCACACACGTAGCAAAATTTATTTGGTGAATTTTGCACAGGTTGCGAATACTTCTTTCAGAATCCATATTGTAAACCAATTAAAGTAAAACTATTACAACACGTGCTATTCATAACATAACAATATCTTTTTTAAGTTTTTTTTTTATTTTTGTACCTGACAGTTTTCGCGCTTTAAGGGGTATTATAAGGATAATAAAAAAAGAATATGACAAATAAAAACAAACGGGATAATATAAGAATAATAAAACGAGTTTATCAGGTAAAAATATAATAAATATAAAAGTTACGTAAAGATATGTAGCCGCGAAAAGATAAAAAAGATGGTTTCTTACGGTTTTAAGTCACAATAAAAGCGGAAAAAATAAAATAACCGAGCAAATTATATTTATTTTGGGCGAGTTTTATTGCCAAGAGTCCTTTTAAGGATACTGATAAGAAATTTACTTATTTTATTGCAAATTGCAGTAATTGAGTAGCAGATACTATATGAGGACCATTAAAAAAGATTTTGGCGTGTTACTCGAAAACCTGAGGATGAGGAAAAAAAATAATTGCACTTTTGTCATATGGGAACCAATAGCTAACCAAAATAGCATTCAGTTTTTTTTGACGGTTTTTTGGTGTCACGCAGTGTAATTAAAGGAAACGCACTTCACCGATCTTTCACACTCGATTACACGATGTAAATGTAAATTACTACGTACGTACGTATTTTAAAAAACTCGAAAGATTTAAACACAACGTTTGCTTCTTCGAAAAAGTCGAACAACAGGTGCATTTTTTACCAAAGTAAATTAACATGATTCTCTTCGTTTGCTTGATTTCTCCCCGAAAATCTCATAGTATTGCAATGATGGAGCAAGAAAATTTATCACTGCATGTGCAAAAATCAAAGAGAGCATTTTCACCACCTTTACAGATCCATAGAGAACATTGTGCTTTTATGCTTGAAATAGATTAGAAGCGTCAGCAGAAGCATCGGCATCGCGAAACGTCAAACGCAATGCATTTTACATTGCTGACAAAAATGTTGAGCAGAAGACTTGGCATTCAGCATATTTGTCAGCTATGAAATTCTGCCGATGCTGCTGCTGACGCGTGTAATCTATTTCAACTATGATTGAAACGCTACAACTTCCCCAGCGTCTTTAGTTCATGTGCGAGCACACTAAGCGGCGAACAAGCAACTGGAATTTTTATATATATACGAATTTTCCAGCTTCTTCGCTTTCTACAAGAGTGCGCGAGGAGTGTATAGAAAAGTCGAATGGCCATGTGAGATTCAAGTTAAAATGTATAAAATTGAATTGTCGCCGCGTACGCAGAGAATCTTAGAGCGTCCGATGAAGCAAATTCTTAGCCTTGATATGATATGTACTGAAATGAAGGGGGAAAAAATTACACCTGTTGAAGAGATAGTACATAAATAGTACAAATAGTACAAATAGTTGCGTATCCAAAGATTATATGCATGTATATAAAGATGTCCTTCGAGGTATAGGTTAAAAAGAAAGTGTTGTTTCGTTCTTTTTTTCATAATTCAATAAAAAAATATGTTTGAAATTTTTTGTTTAATTTGTTGGAAAAGCAGTCATTACATCAAGGGAAGCAGTGCAGTTCCACGGACGAACCGCCACTGAAGGTAACACTTAAGATCATCAGCGAAAAGCAGACTCCGGCATTTTAGGATTGGGGGTAAGTCATTTATAAAAAAAAGTCAAGAGCAGAGAGAAAGATGTCGAAAGCCAAGTCGATTGATTACATATGAGGAAAGAGCTCGTCCTCTGTCGTGTCGTATGCCAGCCTCGATACGAAAATTTGCCGTGGCCGAGCGCATACACGCAAAGTAGGAGCAATAGCACCCGTAGACAGTTGCGCTGTCATATCGTCCCTACGATGATTAGCACTATTACTCACGGTTGATTGCTGTGGCAAATGCGATTCGAACGATATTAGTTGGTGTTAAGAAGGATGCGATGTGTAGGAGAGCTGTTGGCCTGTCGACGAGGGAAGCGCAGATGATACGACTGGAGTTTGGAAAGCATTTGACGTAGACGCTGCCAGTTGATATTCATGCGATTGATGTTGATCCTGGCAAAAATTCGGTGAATAAATAGGCGAAGGTATCGAAGCAATTAAAGGCAATTGCAAACCAGTCGATACTGATTTCTGATGTGGAAGCGATTGCGAGCAGTGAGGAAGTTGTATGTATCATTCATACACGCCTTAGCTTCTTATTAAGCATCAACGTTACGCATAATGATTGTGTAAAAATGCGGTATTATGTATTTCAAACCGGAAGTTAGTTTTAAAATTATCGAATTTCTTTTTATTCTTATCTCATCGAACATTGAATCATTCGGCTGTCATATAAGCCCTATATCAAAAAATACACTCATCCTAAGAAAGTTCTTCCTTCAGGAGCCCATCTTAACCAAATCTCCGAAAATTGTCCCTTTATTGAGCTCAGAACATATGAACGAACGAAATCGAAGGGAACAATACGAAATCCCCAATCACAAAATCCCCAAACGCAGAAAAATCCCCATAATCATTGTTGGAACCGATTGCATATTTAATCGCCTGCAGATTATCTGTGTTGTTGTTCTGAGTTACTTGAATGAGTTTGCCGTTAATTTAATTTAATTTCTTATTTCATAGTAGGACTATTACAATTACAATAGTCTAAAGAAAATCGGATTGTAATTTCTCATGGGATTTCCAGCAAAAAAGTTGTACGGAACATACTCCCAATTCTTAATCCTTTAGCTGCCATAGGCATTTGAAGATTTTTCAAAAAAATATTTTGTTGTCCGACTAAAACTTCAATATCTCAAAAGCTGGACTAGCTAGAATAGCAAAATAAGATGACTATTACAGCCAACAAATTGACCTAAAAAATAACCGCACTAAAATCGGATACGAGGTTTAGTTTTTATAGAACTCCAAAGTTAATTTTTTTGTGATTTGACCCAAAAACAATATATTTTTCGATTTCAATTTTCTCCAACTTCTTCCAAGGTGAGGTGCTCCTATGATTCTTTAAAAAATTGGCGCATAGTCTAACGATCATTCCTTTTTTACATAATTTTATTCTAGCTTCGTTATTTCTAACAGTTCTAATGCCTTAAGTGCAGAAAACTAGGGTTAATTTGGGATCGATTTTGATGATTTGAATAAATTTTACCATATTGCAGATCATTAGGGGCAGTTTGAATTGACTCGCATTGAAATCGACCTAAAATTAACCCTAGTTTTCTGCAGTTAGCGAACCGTCGCTCGCCGTTTTGGGATGTGTCAGTCTGCTGTCTCGAGAGTCAGCAGGAGATTTCAAGAGACTTGTAGCTTTAATTCGAGACCAAGAACAGGCCGCCCTCGATCCACTTCAGAGAGAGAGAGAGAGACGACCGTTTGATTGTAACAAGTACGTTACGAAAGCGGTTCCTCACGAGTGTTGCTGCGCAGCAGAACCTGAGGCGTGTTCGCGAAATAGCCGTCAGTGCCCGGACAGTAAGGAGACGATTATAGGGGAAGCGAATATCACTTCAACACGGCCTGCCACGGGCCCCAAATTGACTGCACCACACCGACAAGCGCGCCTTTTATTTGCTCGCTGAATTGGAGCGTTACGGAATGAGGCTCAGCATTGTTCACTGACGAGTCGAGAATGTGTGTGCATGGCAGTTACAGAAGAGTATTCCTCAATATACCATCAACAACTTGATCAGATCAATGAAGAATCGACTGGAAGCTGTCATTAGAGCAAGAGGATGCAATAAAAATACTGAAATAATAAATACTGAAGTTATTTTCCAACAGTTTTTGTTTTATTTTTCGAAAAACCTAACCACCTAACCATTTTCATAATTTCCCATTTTCCCTACGATTTCGTTCAAAGAGCAATAATTTTAAAAGTACTCACCAAATATTGGTTAAAATGGTACCATAATAAAGCTGATGTCTCAAGCTTTTGAATGACATAAGATTTTTATGGATAACTACCGTATTCTTAAAAAAAAAAACACGTACAAATACACGGGATTATATGTTGAGTCGATACTTTTGTCCGTAAGCATAGTTGCCCCTCTGTAGCATTTGATAACTACATACTTGCAAACTTTACTTATAACCCAGCAAACAGTTGTATACTTTCTAGTGCTCGTAGGAAACCTTTTAAAAAACTGAAGCCGTGGATAACTAACTCATTAGCTTTAAAAATAAAGAAAAGCAGTAAGTTGAGGTTAAAATGTTCTAAGCATCCTTCTAATATGATATACCAGGAACAGCTTGAGAATTTGTGTCATGAACTTAAGACAGAAATCCCCAGGTGTAAAGAAATTTATTTCTTTAATGAGTTTAATAAATATAGGGGCAATCCAAAGGGTGAGTGGGGCACAATAAATAAAATTATACTCAATAAAAAATCAAATAAAGGCATTGTAAAAAAAAACTCTGAACTAACGATTCAAATATTTTAGAGCCGACATAACTTGCTGATATTTTTATAGACTTTTTTGTAATATTTCTCATTATATATCCGGTAGCTCATATAATAACTTCTGTTCTAAGCAACTGAAAGAGGATATTATTGAAACAGATAGCTTCGTCGTCCACCGTATTACATCTTTCGAACCATATCGTTTAATTATGTGCCTAAAAAATATTCATAGAGAATTGCCTATCTAATTGGGTCCTCAAAAATATAGCTTTAAATATTGTTGATGTATTAGCAGATATATTCTTCTTTCTTATATATAAAAATGGAACGTGAATTCTTTGGAACGCAAAAACTCGGAAACCGCTGGACCGATTTATATCATTATTTTTTCGTTAAATCCGTTTTACGCTGGAGAATGTTTAAATAAAAATATCAAAGGATGTGGCGGTAAATCGAAACTCCTTTTTGTATGAGCGTCACCTGTTGCAATCATGTTTCCATCGATCACATTTGAAAAGCCGATTTTAGATGGTTTTTTCAAGATAGCGGCTGGAGCACAGGGTGGAAAGTGACGAAAACTTGGATTTTAACTTACCCCACCTGTCTTTATAACATATCAAAAATTTGAGAAGTCCCCAATTTTTGCAAGGTAAAATCTCCCCGTTGATTGGAGTATAGTGAATTAGGTTTCATTGTGTGGCATTGGGAATGCTGTACATTTCCAAATGGTGTACGACAGATCAAAATGCTGTACTGTACAGCAAAATGCTGTACGTCTGGTCAGCTTACCTTAGCTTAACCCTTTAGCTGCCACAGGCATTTGAAGATTTTTGAAAAAAAAAAAAATCATTTTCTTGTAACTAAATTTGTTGGCTGTAATGATCATCTTATTTTGTTATTCTGGCTAGTTTAGCTTTTGAGATATTGAAGTTTTAGTCGTACAAGAAAATTCTTTTTTCAAAAACCTTCAAATGCCTGTGGCAGCTAAAGGGTTAAGCTAAGGGGGTAAGTTCCGTACGTTTATGCGGCAGTTTCCGGACACCCTGTATACGCTACAGCAAATTTAAGGTACATTTTCCTCGACACGACTGCAGCGGCCCTAGCAACAGCGATTTGCTCATTCCATATAAAAACTAATTTTTCTCTCATTCTAAAAACAAGTTTTTATATGGAATGAGCGAGTCGCTGTCGCTAGAGCCGCTGGGTTCGTGCCGAGGAAAATGTACCTTTAGTAAGCTTATCAATTATTATTGTTCTTTTCAATGTGAAAAACGTCAAGATGAATAATTTTGTTTTTATTTTACTTTGTGTTTTAGTTAAATTGAACTTCGATTTAATTGGATTTCTGTCGTATTTTATTTCTTGGCATTTCGTGCAATTATTAATAGCTAACTGAATATGTTCATGAATTTTCGGAAAATATAATGGTAAATTAAATGGAAAGTTGCCTATGGAGTTCCTCCTCGCTTTTGATGGTCGGTCTTTTATCGCATTTAATAAAACGGATGTTTTCGTCATGCAAAAATAGTTTTATGATAATCTGTTGAACGATATTATAGTGTCTATCATCAACTTCAGAGTATACACCTATCCTACCTTTTTATTAACCTATCCTACCTATTTTTAACTTTGTCATGAAGTTTCCAACGCATTGAAGGAAGCATCTCCGACTATATAAAAAGTATACATATATGATCAGCATGACTTGGGAAGTCGATTGGGCGATGTCCGACTGTCTGTATGCCCGTCTGTTGCAACGCAAACTAGTCCCTCAGTTTGAAGCTATCGGGCTGAAATTTTGTATGCAAGTTTATTTTTAGTGTACGTTGTGTATATGTCGGAATGAATGGAATCGGACCATGGCGTAATGGGGCTGCCATAGAAACCAACCAGTGACAATTAGGTTCTTCTAGGACAAACTTTTTTCTTTATTGACCAATCTTAACTAAACTTCCTCCAAATGTGTTCCTAGTAGAGTCTCCAAACATATCTAGGGACGGATAGAATCGGAACATGATGTCATAGGGCTGCCATACAACCTCTGAATAATAAGTTCTTCTAAGAAAACCTTCTTTCTTTTTAATCCGACCTTAACCAAACTTCATCGAAGTGTGTTTATAGTTAAACCTCAAAACATACTAACTGTCATACTAACCAACTCCCAAGTGTTAGGTCCTTGTAAGAAAAACTTTTTCCTTTTTAAATCTCATCCAAATTCATCCAAGTGTGTTCCTGGCTTAGCTTCAACGCATCCAGGAACATATGGAGTCGGAACACGTCATAGTGCGGCGCGGTGGTTCAAACTATTAACCTAAAAGAAGCTTAAGTTTTATTCAAATATGAAGAGTATTCAAATTTCGGCCGCGCTCGGAATTAGCCTAATAATTTCTCAATTTTATCAACGTTTTATAATGGGTTGAGATATAAAATGCTATGCCCATGAATACCCTCAATTTTGTATGTTGAAATTATTTGAAATTTATGTATATGATTTGAAACTTCCTCGTCTACTGAATGTTTTGTTTCAGTCAATTCCATATTTGATTCTTCTTCATTATTTTCTTTTATCTGAGGTGTATTTTCTAACCAACTAAGAAAATCTGCTACTACGTTTTGTTTCCCTTTAACTAACTGTTGACCCTGTATCAACTAATGCGACATAATTTTGTTGCCTCACAGAAACTTTTGTCCCGGAACTTGATTTTTTGGCATCACTTTACTTTACTATGCGTAAGTGACTAATCAATCAATCGAGTGTATTATTCAAACTATTATAAAGAATAATTGACTTCAGTGGCGTATTTACAGGGGGGGCACAGGGGGCACGTGCCCCCCCCCCCCCCCTGTGAGCACATCAAACTTTTTTCACACCATACTAAAAATTGCAGTACCAAATGTTCCCTTTTTATTTTGAGCGTTTCTATTACTAAACTTTGTAAATCTTTTTCGAAACATTATCATCACATCATCTTCTCAATTCGCCAGATCTCCTCGTTGATGAACCCATTCCGTTTTTCGAACGGGTTGGGTTTATTTTCATAGTCGCGTGGTTTCAAGAACAAGAACTCTTAGAGAATAAGTACAAGCTATGATTATGTCGAGGCAACGAGGTGGTCATGAAACGTCGCCCAATCTCGACATGAATCTGTTCGGAAACAAGGACTGCTATTGAAAGTCTCGTCATGTGTGAAGTGACCCTATCTTATGTTGATATAAGTTGAGGAGATGTTGTTGCGGTATCGATGTCTTGGAAGCCGCTGAATTGATAAATATTTGAAACAATCGGCCTGATTTTTCGATCGGGCTTGTGTATTTGAATTTGGCCGTAAATTCATGTTGGGCTGCTGTAAAGGTCTTTAAACCAGATGCTTCTCATTCTGTTAAAATGCTAAAAATTGAAGTGTTTTGGTGGGAAAGCATTTTTAGCATACATTTTCGAATTCCTACGGTTCGGTGTCTCTGGTGCTCTGCCTGGGGTACTTTCTTCAATGCTTCAATTTTCACGAAGTAAACATCATCGTAGCCATTCCTTTTCATTTCTATTTTGCAATTGATTTGTTAAAGCATGTTGCTTCAGCTTACCATCTAAGACTCGTTTCAAAAGGTATTGCAGATACTATAGATTTGAAGCTAGTGTACTACATATGGAAATAACAAACAATCATACCTTCCTGCTTACTATTGTTGCTTCATTTTAATTAATCGATTGATCACTTCCCGGCTCTATGCCACGGATATATATCCTACACGGCTGCAAATGTTGGTGTAATTTTTATAAAAAAATATATTCATACATTTCCATATAAAAACTTTATCAAAAGTATAATTGAACTATATTAAAAGTATAAGTATTCTTGATAAAAAATTTACTCTTCAATAGTATAAAATTGATAAGCAAATTTATACAAACCGCTCGAAAAAATAAAAATTGAAATACGAGTGCAGTCGGCTTCGAATCCACAATTCTGTGATTTGTAGGCAAGCGCGCTGTTCACTGAACCAGACATACTACAAATCAATAGATTTCTAGGTTTCTTGCGTTGATAGTGTAGATTTGATAACATTAGGATTGATTCTACCCTTTTCTGTTATAACAACATTCAATGCAATTTATTCTATCCCGAACGGTGTAAAATGTATAATAATAAAAGGGTATTTGGATAGTTTTATTCTGTAGCGGTTATAATTAATATAATTTTTGAATAAACTAAAATTATAAGTTGAAAAGGGTCAAATTTGATTCAAGTTTTGGAATACTATTTTATTTATAAAATTTACTCCCGGTTTCCACCAGTAGTATTCTGGATTGTACTTGCAAAATATTATTTATTTTATCTACGATTTGACGGAATCTGTTACTAGATTTTTGACAAAACATAAAAAGGCCTCTTTTTCAGTAAATCCTAATTTTGCATTCAAATTCGCTTAAACTTGCCATGGAATTCAAGACCACAATGTCAGCCAAAATTTGTTGTATCAGCTTTGCATCTGTGTTTCTTTCTAAAGTAGGCAGAACCACTTTTTGGCGGAATTTGGCCAAAATTTGGCAGAATTTCGGACGATGTATGAAATTTCTCTTCCAAAGAAAAGTCTTCCGTCTGGAATCCGTTTTGTCATATGGAAACAGTCTCTTTGGTCATTGCATTAATTCCATAGCCAATTAAGTACATATTCGTAAAATTCCTTTTCGGCTTCAGGCTCCTTCGAACTACACTACGCAAACTTTTTTAAGGCACTCCGTATTTTGATAGAAAACAAAATTATTCACGTAAAAACGCAATATAAAAAAAATTTTTTTTTAAGGTGAATAATTTTTGTGTCGTTTTCAAACTCCGTATTTTGGTTCAGGAAAAGCCAAAAGCAGCTAATGAGTGTGATTCTAATCAGGCACGTAGCCAGGGGAGGGGTCCATGGGGTCCGGACCCCTCCCGAAATGTTTTCAATTATAACGGAATTTTTAGTGATTACAGTATAAAATATCAAAGCATTCAGGTGGTAACCTATTTTTCTCTAAATTCTGTGGGACTGGACATCATAAAAAATATCCGACATGTAAAATTGGTTTAAGTGAGGTTTTCTTTTCAAAACGATATAAATTCGAATATCAATACACACTTCTCTGAACACAACCCTTCAAAATAAATTGCGCGGAATCTGTGCAAAAAATGTCTGTTGTCGAAAATTATTATTCACTCTGATTTTATTTATTGGACGTATGGACGTGTTTTCATGCGAGCTTGGAACTTTAAACTTTCCGCTGTGCAGGTTCTGAGCATTGCTACAAAAATAGAGAATGCGATAAAATGGTCTTTAAACAGAGCCTTTTTTTTCAAGGAAACAATTTCTTTGAAAATTTTGACTAATATCAATCGTGAAGGTACGTACCTGTGTTTTTTTTTATAAAAACAAAAATTACTATGTGCGATTATCGGCCCTTTGGGTCGAATGAAAGATAAGCTCCCAAATATTTTGCGCATGGCGATTTTTGGACTAAACGGAAATTTAGCTCTCGCTCGCTTAAGCTAATCGCGGAGAAATAAAGGTGCATGAAGCCCGTAGATAAAGAATGAAGTGAGAGTTTGCATCTGTTACTTTTATTGAAAAACGGAATATATACGCCTTACTTCTTCATAGCTTTTGAAACTTTTAATGGAACTTTCTCAATTCGTTCAATGCTGTAGAAGATGTGTACAAACTTCCGAGCGCCAGAATTTATACTTAATATTCAGAGGTTTTAGCACTCATCTACCTGAGATTTTCGGTAGCCTAGCCGCTCATGAATACTTTGCCAATACTACTTACGTTTATGCCCAACTCCCCAGTCATGTAGCGTACACTACTTAGTCGGTCTTCCACAATGAGTTTTTCAACGGTGGCGGCGCTTACGTTTTTATCGGTGACACTAGGTGTTACATTTTTGCATGTGGCAACTTTCCCTCAACTTTTCGGCCTTTTCTAAACATTCGTACAGATGGGTTTTAGAGAGGCACTCTTTCTGGAACTTCTCTAGTACTTTTTGATATGTTTCCGCGGATTTTATACTTGCTTTGACTAAAAAACAAATCATGATGCGTTCTGCAAGAGGCACTGGTACATCCTTTTCACTCATGATGGTTATAATTACACTAACAAGTCAGGTTACGCGGTTCCAGCTATTCTCAACGTTTCATAACATACCAGTCTAATATTTAGTGTATCCACTTTTTCAACAATAAATTTGTCGCGCGTCTGAAAATTCCGTTGGACCCCTCCCGAAACAAAATCCTGGCTACGTCCCTGATTCTAATAAATTCTAATAAACCTGAAATGCAAAGGACTCTCAGGCCCGTATTTATAAACATACCTTAACTCAAGGGGGCTTTCAGTCAAGGATGCCGAAATTAAAATAAATGTCATTTTCCATACTTTTTCATAGAAATCACTTATATTAACTAGTCAATGCATCCTTGATTTAAGGAGAAACTCAAGGAGACCTTTAAATTTTCTATAGGCAACCTCACTTGAAGTCAAGGTAGCTACCCACCTACCTTGAAATATTATATTTCAAGTCAATTGAAAACTTAAGGTCTCCTTGAGTTTCGCCTCAAATCAAGGATCAATGATCCCTCAGTCTTGCCAATGTTTTTCCTACGTAGCTGCTCTGGGGTATCCCCACACCAAAACTTTATGTAACATATTAGCCCCGTACTCTGTGCCCCCCCTTTGAGAATTTTCTAAATACGCCACTGATTGACCTTGTAATTGGTTCGTTATGCCTATAGTTTACTCTATGATAAGGCTGAACAAGAAGGTTGTTCCGCCGTGAATTGTGTGGAATATTTCTGACTTGAAAGTTATTTAATATATATTCACAAACAAAATGAGAGCAAAACAGGTCTCTTATAAACATAGCCTTTAAAAATGTTCTTCTATAATCTAAGGCTTGTATTTGTAAACCCAATAAGGAACAGCGAGTTTTATAATCTGGCTTGAAACGCCAGCCAATTTGATAAATGGTAAACCGTGTAAAATTGTGTTGAATTCTTTCTATGCGCTCGATATGCACCTTATAGAACGGATTTCACACAATAGAACAATACTCCAGATGCGAACGAACGAAAGCTGTATACAATATTTTTAAAGTAAAAGGATCATTAAATTCACGCGAGTTACGAGATCTACACCTACCGGCAAGCTCTCGTTAACAACTGGCTTAGCCTAGTGGAAGAGATGACGGCTAGCATCCCGAAGGTCCAGAGTTCGATTCCTGCGACAGGCGAATCTTTTTTTCCATCATTATAAATTAGTGAACTATTATTGTAATGTGTATCTCTATTAGTAAGCAACAACCAAAAATGCTTTATAGTTAAAATATGTACCTGATTTATATTACCGTTTGAAAAATGTAATGCATTTGAGAAATAAAAAGGCCAGTTCGAAACAGGCATCAAGACGAAACACATCGTTTCTCTAAAACTATAACTGGCGCAGCCGATAAACGGACCTGGAGGAGGACTATTTTTTTCGAAGGATCATCGAAAGCAGTTAAGCAAAAGGATTGTACACTACGAGAAGGATTTTTCCATAATAGCTTGGCGGATTTCGAGGGAATATCGAAAATTTACAATCCCGAACTCGTGAGTACTAAAAGGTTAAAAATTTGAATTTTCCTATCATTTTCCTTTTGTCCCTCCACTAATATCCTTTTATGCCTACAAAACGTGGTAAACCTTATTGTACGCAAAATAGATATTTCGCGGTCAGTGATTTTGATATTTCGTCCAATTTGAACAGTGAAAATTCTAAATTAGCATCTATATCAATTGATATAGATACTATTACCGCTAGTGTAATATCGGAAAATTGTCGTGCTAATAGTGAAATATTACCGGAATACTTAATCGCGACCACATTTAATACTCTAGAAAGGGCAATGTCGACCGATAACGATGGCAAATTTCCAAATAATTTTGGTGCTAATATGGGCATTCCTGGCCCGTCTCAGGTTAACCACGTGCCTTCTGCAACGGTTACTTCAATGGATATTTTTAATTCGTTGAGAGTGCCGGATGCTATTAAGGATATTCCACAATTCAATGGAAATCCTCGCGTTTTGTTTGATTTCTTCGAAAACGTTGAAGAAATTTTAACACTAATTAAAGTAACATACGGAACATCATACGGAAAAATGTTGCTACGTCCGATACGAAACAAATTCGTTTGAAGAGATGTGTCTAAACAGATTTCTGGCAGGCTTGACTGAGCCTCTAGGGTCGACAGTAAGAGCCATGAAACCAGACAGTTTATCCCTTGCATTAAATTTCTGCATAAAAGAGCAAAATATAGTTTATTTGTCTAAAAATATTCTAAAGCCCCAATTAAACAATAGATTCATGAACTCACCACGGTATACTTTACCGCTGCCGCAGCAAACAAGGCAGTAAATCCAAAAAATAGGAAATCCAACCTACTTTCCACCGCAATGGCCATCAACTTCTCCGAATTTAAACAATTTTAGGCAGATTCCGCTTAATAGCTCAAACCCCAGTCAAGTGAAACAGAAACCCTTTACTCAGTCACAGCAACCTACTCAAATAGCTAGGCCGGAACCATTGGATATTGGTTCTAACCAAAAGAGAACCCAAAACACCCAACAAAAGCCGGTTGCTACAAATTTCGCTAAAAATTTCCTTTCTACTCACAATAGCTCGCTTCATAATTTCGATGAAGATAATTTTCAAACGCAATCATTCTCAGTTGAAGCACCCGCAAATAACTATTATCAATTCTCCGACGAATACGGCGAATGGAATAGTGATGGTGACATTAATATTAACGCCTCAGATAATAATATCGTCGATGATGTAAATTTTACACTAAATGCCTCAATGGCCCAATTGGGTACATAGACGCAAATAAACATGGAAATATACTTCCATACATAAGCATTTCGTCTCCGTTCGGGCGCTCTTTGAAATTTCTTATAGACACCGGTGCGTCATCATCCTTTATCAATCCGGAATTCGTCAACCCGAATGATATAACAACCATCCAACCGAGAACGATAACAACAATTCTTCACAAATACGAGATCAACAAAGAAGTTGTGCTTGATAACTTTATAGAATTTAATATTTCGGGTAAAACTCGCTTTTTGGTTTTCAAGTTCCACAATTACTTTGATGGGCTACTAGGCTTAGATGCCTTATCGTCTCTCGAAGCAAAAATTGACCTACGTAATAGCACTTTATTAACCAAAAATGCAACCATTCCTTTGGAGTATAAACCAAACTTTGCTTCAGCGAAGTACTTCATTCCAGCTAGAACAAAAATGATTGTCAAACTTCCAGTTGACGAGTTGACGTCCAAAACGGAGATATATACTCTAATAATATAGTGCTAGATAACAATTTATTTATTTCCGAAGGAATTTATCGAGCAAAAAATTGGTTCAGCCTAATGGAAGTTATTAACGATTCTGAAAACGAACTATCTATCTTTTTGGAACAGCCAATAAAGGTAATCAAATTTGAACATTTTCTTGAAATTAATAATTTTGCTATTTCTTGCGATGACATGAATATACGAACTGAGTCGCTAGACGGTAGTAGTGGGTTAAGTCCAAATATTCAAATTTCAAATTTAAATCAGGAAGAAAGGCTCTTATGAGAATCGTTAATGAATTTGATGATATTTTGTACAAGGAGGGACAATCGCTCTCATTCACGAGTAAAATAAAGCATAGAATCAAAACCACCGATGATGCCCCCATATATACAAAATCGTATAGGTACCCTTTCATACATAAAGAAGAAGTTAAAAGACAAGTCGATGATATGTTGAAACAGGGCATTATTCGTCACAGTTTCTCTCCTTGGAGTTCTCCGGTATGGATCGTACCTAAAAAGAAGGATGCTAGTGGCAAACAAAAGTGGCGAATGGTAATCGACTTTAGAAAGTTGAATGAAAAAACAATTAATGACCGATACCCTCTTCCCAATATCACTGATATTCTTGAAAAGTTAGGAAAATGTGCATATTTCAGCAAGATCGACTTTGCTAGTGGATTCCATCAAATTGAAATGGATACACGTGATATAAGTAAAACTGCTTTCACCGTTGAGGGCGGACATTTCGAGTTTGTTCGTATGCCTTTCGGGCTGAAAAACGCCCCTTCTACTTTCCAGCGTGTGATGGAAAATATGCTCAAAGATCTTCAAGGCAAAATATGCCTAGTATATTTAGATGACATTATTGTCTTCTCAACATCACTCCAAGAGCATTGCGAAAATCTTCGGAAAGTCTTTCAAAGCTTGCGAGAAGCTAATTTTAAAGTCCAGTGCGGTAAATGCGAGTTCCTAAAAAAAGAAATATCCTTCTTAGGTCACATAGTCACTACGGACGGCGTTAAACCAGATCCAACCAAAATAAAAGCCATAAAGGAATTCCCAATTCCTAAAAACCAGAAGGAGATAAAATCTTTTTTAGGCCTGGTTGGATATTACAGGAAATTTATTCCAAATTTAGCTAGCATTACCAAGCCATTGACTGAATGCCTTAATTTTTTCAGCTTACATGAAAAGATAGCGGGTCGAGCTTTTTGCTAGCTGCCGGTTTTGTTCCTGGCTTTATTTTAGTGCATGTCTTGTGATTACGCGAGACGGGGGTATTGGTGCATTTGGAAAGAATTGTCTGGGAGACCGACCCGGGTATGGGTGTGTAAGTATAAAATTATTGTGTTAATGTTTTGTTTAGTGTTCTTTGAGTCATTCTTTGATTCTACTTTAGTACACATGTGTGTTTATGAGAGACGAAAGAATATTTTTGTCTCCTAAAAGGAAAAAAATGTTTAAGTTAAGATTTTGTAGTTCCTAAGTATAAAAGTTGCACTGTCGAAGCTTTTCGCAAAAAACTGATTAAAATGGAAATAAAGTTATTGAATTACCTTATTGTTTCATTAAACACTTCAGTTTTATTATTTGTTATCCTCTATTTATCCTTTGTTATGGAAAGGAAAAAAAACAATTTAAAAAGGATTGCAAATCATCGGTCTGTGAGACCGACGCGGGTATACGTGTAACAAAATTTGACGCGGGTATAGGAAGGTTAAAAGATCCAAACTCTAAACTGATTCGTTGGCGACTACAACTGGAAGAGTACGATTATGAGTTGTGCTATAAGAAAGGGAAACAAAACTCTAACGCAGATGCGTTAAGTCGAATGAAGCTCCAACAAACTCAGCATAATGACGACATAAATGTAAATGAAGCCCACTCCCCGAATGAAGCCGATATAGGAACCACCATCCACTCTGCAACAGAAAATTTAGGAAACGGAATTTCAATTTCCGAAAAGCCGCTTAATGAATTCAATAGTCAAATAATATTAGAGAAATCTAGCAAAAAGCCATCAATCACAACATCAATACTTTTTCGTAGCAAAGTTCGACGAATTATCAGAAAGGTTGAATTTTCGGAAAGTGACATTGTAGACATTTTTCAAAAATATCTTGTTCCGAAAAAAGTGGCTGCCATATTCACTGATGATTTAACATTCGTAACAGTTCAAAACACATTCTCTAAATACTTTTCACAGTCAAAAGTATTCAAACTTCTTCGTTGTACCGTGAAAGTATCGGATGTGACACTGAATGATGAGCAAGACAGGATAATTCAAGACTACCATACCAAATCGAATCACAGAGGAGTTAATGAGACCCTTCTTCATCTGAAAAGAGAGTTTTATTTTCCCTATATGAAGTCAAAAATAAATCAAATCATTAACAACTGCGAAACTTGCAAGACCCACAAGTATGATAGAAACCCGCAAAAGGTCAAATTCCTAGAATCTGAGATTCCCGATAAGCTTTTGGATATAGTGCACACAGATATCTACACCATTAATGGCAAACAGATTTTGACAATCGTAGATAAGTTTTCCAAGTTTGCGGGAGCCTATACACTTAACGCAAGAAATAGTTTGGAAATTATAAAACGTATCAAACATTTTATAAGTTTACACGGAATCCCCAAAAAATTGGTTTCCGATCAGGGTTCTGAGTACACTTCTCTAATATTTCGTGATTTCTGTGACCACTATAACATTGAACATCACATTACATCTCTCCACCAGTCATCCAGTAACGGTATTGTAGAAAGATCTCATTCTACTTTTACTGAAATATATCGAATAATACACAAGAACAAAAAGGAGAAAGATCACGATGAAATACTCTCGGAGACCCTAATTACTTATAACAACGCCATTCATTCGACAACTAAACTTACACCCTTCGAAATTTTTTATGGCAGATCATACAAATTTAATAACAAGCAATATAGCGGCGTTCATGATTACTTAGCTAAATTAACAAAATTTCAGTCTGACTTGTATCCGATAGTAAAAGCTCAACTGCAAAGGAAAACAAAGAACTTAATAAGCAAATTAAACGAAGGTAGGCAAGAGGGCGAAGATAGGAACGAGGGAAGCATTGTATTTAATAGGGCGTACAGAAGAAATAAACTTGCTCCTCAATTCAGCAAACATACTTTAAAGAAAAATAATAAGGTTACGGTGATAACTAACAACGATAAAAAATTACATAAAACAAAAATAAGAAGAAAGTCTAAAATAAAATGAATATTCATTTATAAAGGCAACTTCCGCAATATTTCAGTATTTGCGCAAACCACATTCATAATTATAGAATATCCCAAATAAAGCGGTACTCGAATCTATCTCATTTGATCTAAATTTGTATTGAAATAAAAATATTTTCACCTAACAAACTGCCGTAATATGCAAAATCAATATATGTATTACGTTACCTAATTCAGAGCCACTCATTTTGTTTGGTATAATTTCATTCTGAACTTTTACCCCATATAACCCTATTTCCAATTAAAAACCGAACTCTCTCTTTCCAAGATCCTAAAAATTCAGTTTTAATCATAATATGTACAATATCGAGAATTTGAAGCCGTGCTCAAGATCAGTGTACATCGCCAATGGAAGATGAGTGTTAAGGGACTCAACGATAATGCCATTTATCATCAGATTGAAGCCAGCCAAAAAACATCATACCCAGAAACTACGAAAAGATCTCTAAAGTTAAACCCCATTTCAACTGTTTTGCTTGACATCGACAAACGCTACACTGTTACAACCATCGTCTCACAGCTACTCCGTCGAGTCAATTCTAAAGGGGGAGGAGTTACGAGATCTACACCTACCGGCAAGCTCTCGTTAACAACTGGCTTAGCCTAGTGGAAGAGATGACGGCTAGCATCCCGAAGGTCCAGAGTTCGATTGCTGCGACAGGCGAATCTTTTTTTCCATCATTATAAATTAGTGAACTATTATTGTAATGTGTATCTCTATTAGTTAGCAACAACCAAAAATGCTTTATAGTTAAAATATGTACCTGATTTCTATTACCGTTTGAAAAATGTAATGCATTTGAGAAATAAAAAGGCCAGTTCGAAACAGGCATCAAGACGAAACACATCGTTTCTCTAAAACTATAACTCGCGCGTTACGTTTAAAAAATCCTAACAAACTATTCGCTTTTGAAATAATGTAATCAATGTGTTGTCGAAATGAAAGCTCATGGTCGAAAATTACACCAAGATCTGATATTTCGGCAATCCTTTCAAGAACACTACCTATTAGGGAGTATTCAAAAAAGATCGGAGTTTTCAATTTATATATGCTAAGTATTTTACATTTATGTACTAACATTTAAATTTAAATTAGTATCGCGGCACCAACCTTGCAGCTTTTCTAAATCGGATTGCAACTTAAGGCAGTCATCTATGTTGCGTCTTTTCATATCATCGGCATATTGCCATACACGTACGAATTTAAAATTTTGGATGATATCGTTTACGAAAACTAAGAAGAAAACTGGTCCTAAATGGCTTCCTTCCGGAACCTCTGAAGAACACTTTATAACAGAGCGGGATGTACAGCCTTTTAACTTCAGCAATTGAGTTCTATTCGTTAGAAAGAATCTCCCCCAGCTTAGAAAAATTGACTGTACATATTCTTAAATTTTCTAGTTTCTTAAGTAAGATATTATGATTTATTCTATCGAAAGCCTTCGAGAAATCGGTATATACCACATCAACCTGCATTCCCTACTCAATACTATCAGCAACAAATTTAGTAAATGATACCAAATATGTTGTAGTTGATTTTCCTTTGAGGAATACATGCCATGACAACATGTATTCCTCAAACGGCTGATTAAAACATCTATTTTATTCTTAAGAAGAATTTCAAACAACTTCGGTATTGTAGATAATTTAGCTATGGGTCTATAGTTATCAATAAGATGTTTCGGACCCTTTTCGTGAACAGGCGTTATGTATGACGCTTGGCTTGGGGCGCAAGCCCGAAATATTTTCATCATAGAAGTTGAAATTGTAGGTCACGAAAATATTGTTAGGCAAATTTTGAAGTAGTCGGTGCACAGGGTCACGACCCATGTGACGGATATGATATCTATGATGGGTACAAATAACATTACTGAGCGTGCTGTTGATCTCAACACCTTAACAAAAAAGCAGTTTAAATCTTGGAAATTGGACGTCACTTACACATCTGTGACCTTGGTCCAAAGATGGGCTGTCACGCCTGTTATTTTTTTTTAATTTTAAAGCCAAATTTGAAGAAAGGACAGTCGAGATTGACTTTCTTCACCATTTAACGAAAAATGACCCTGCACGTGTTTAGACATTCACTGGTGATTCTGATTACATTCAAATGGCCTCCAATCTCTGCACGTTTTAGACTGTAGTTCGTCTATATTTCGTGCTATTTTTGTCTCTCGGACTGTATATTCCACTTGCGAGATATCAATTTCATTGCAGGTATGATTTAGCTAGAAAATGAATCTTAATTAAATAACTTGAAAGACAAAGAAATGTGAGATTCGTTCTTTACAAGGTCCCTAACTGGTCAAAGCTATACCATTTCTCACTTAAATCCCTTTCAAATGGAATGTGGATAAATTCGACTACCTTCCCGGAGCGACTTCATGTGACAGTTAAAATTGTGTTCTGCATCTCAGAAGCCATGCAAGAAACGTATGAAAATATCTCGATCATTCATTCCGCGGTAGTATATGGAGCGGCAAAGAAGGCCTCTGGTAAGTTTTCCAGGCTACAGTCTCAGCAGCAGAAATTTTTACGAAGTGCCTGGATTCAAACTCGCATTTTTACGCCTTCAAGCATTGTAAAGTGCAGTGATTTTTTTACTAAATTGGTAAGGATTTTTTTTACTATAATCATCGGCCAGGGGGAGCGAACGAACATCTGATTTATGGTTTCCGTTTCCATTGGCTCTGCCCTATTTTGCCTCTCAACATTTTCCATATTCCTAAAACTTCCACTATTCTGATTTCTGACTTCATTCTTCTTCTCTGTACCGTAACTTCTTGTGGGATGCGTTTACTACTTCGCTACTTCGAGTCAACGTTACATTGCATATAGAGGAATGCATAAAATGTTGCAAGCACTATATATTTACTGGACCATGCCGAAATTCGATCTCCGGAACTCTAGATTACTAGCATCGTAGAGTGTGACTCAACCAAGTGAGCCCCAGAGCGTGGCATGACTTGATTACTAGGTCTAAAATGTCCACTTTGTTTCCTATTTTGATTATTATTAATATCCTTTGTCCAGTTTCCACTATTTTATGATTATGATAATTATTATGCCTAAAATGCCTACTATGGTCTTGTTTGGTTTATGAACGTTTTGTCTATGTCGGTTTTCTACGCCAGTAAAATTTTACAAAAGAAGCGTAGCCTCGGAATAAATGGAATACTAGCGTTCTTTCGCCTATCTGTTTTAGATACTACTGGCTATAGAAATCCAGATTTGCAACCCTGGGGACCCTGTGCAAATTTTTTGGCTAGCAAAAACGAGCCATTTTTTGCTCTTTTTTTACATTTTTATCAATAGTTTTTAAAATAATTGTCTTGGATAAAAACTGCGTTTGGCATTTTGAAAGTAGACAGAATTGTCAATCCAATGATATCCTAACCAACTTTATAGGTCAAATATTGACGGAATTACAGGTTTTAAAAAATAGGGTATTTTTCAACAAAAAATTTCGAATTTCAAGTAAATGTCGTTTCGGCAAACAACATAAGCTTAGAATTCGCCTTTTTTTGTGGAAAATACCCTATTTTTGAAAACCTGTATCTCCGTCAATATTTGACCTACAAAAGTGGTTAGGATATAAGATAACAGATAAGCGCAAGAACAGTAGTATTCCATTTATTCCGAGGTTAATGTCGATTTTGACTGGCCTATTTCGTTCTGTCTGAAATTTTGCGTAGCATTGGAATACGATTCAAAATTTAAGGTTGACCGACAAATCTATTGATGACTGTTCTCATATCGGATATATTATATTTATTTTGTAATTCAGCTGCTATATAGCTCCTATGCACATAATTCTTGGTACGCCATGCATTCAGGCCATATGTCGTAAGTGAAAGACTTTTTCAAATTTTATTCTGCCTCTTACTTTAATAGAAACAGAGCGAAAAAGAAGAATCATGATTATTGACAGTTTTGATTGAAATTATAGTGGAAACTCGATATAATGAACTCCTCCTCATTAAAGGAAAGGTGGTCATTTCTATAGAAAATCGCAAATATTCAGTTTTATAAAAGGGTGCTCGGGTAGGTGCGTGGTAAGTTTCCTATTCCTTATCGAAATTTGTATCGATGCCTATTTGTGACATATCCTAGAAGTTGATGGAAAGTGGAGTAGGTCTTACTACCCCTACATTTCTTACACCTCTCAATTTAGCCATATCTTTTCATAGAATGTCAAATGTGTGTCAAATGGTAGCTGTTGGATGTCCTTATAAAATATTAAAAGTGCGCCAGATCCGGCTCATTATACCCCTTCCTTCCCTACAAAAAAAAACATGGAATTAATTATTTTGGGCTTTGCGTCCCGTCTAGCTCCGGACATGGGTATAGGGTATGCCCTCATCATGCTATTAGCGATTAGAACTTGGTCTCGTTATAAAATAAATCTTTTATATAATAGTTCGTTATAAACATGTTACACTGTTTAACGTATATCTCGAAACTTGGCTCATGGGATTACTTTCTTGAAAAGTATATGGACTGGATTGACTTTGCTAGGATAAGAATATGGAAATGAACTGCTGCCTGATTTATAACCCAAATTTGTGCAGTTCCCAGGACATGCGCATTTGAATTACATCCATGTAATTTTTTGTTTATCGAATATGGTTCTTAACATAGTCTTCCATATGAAATGGATGACCCTAGAAGCACATTTACAAAGCGCAGCTGCTTGAGTCCTGGTGAAAGTCCAAGTATCTTACTAAGATGTTAAGTACGGAAGCTCGTTTTTTAGTGGCATGTCCTAAGGACAAAACAAAAGGTGTGAACAATTTTTTCAGTATACTTGCCAGCTAAAAAGACTGGGATTATAAGAAGCAGCTACAGAAACGCTAAGCCTCTATAGCACACCGTATAGGAAACAAAATGACAAAAACGATACTTCTTAATCAACTATGACAGCTCCGCTTACTTGGATCCTGAACAGGACTAATTAACCTAGCTTTCATAAAAAATGGCAGTAAATGTCCTGGAAAAATGGATCGGCGAAATAACTTGTTTGAAAATTTAGATTATTTGGACCTATTCTGGGCCCAATAAAACGCGCTATTATGTTGAAAGAGCTGATAATTAAAATTGTATGAACATATCGTAGCTTACCCAACACTAAATGAGAATAATTTCATCAACTAAAGAACGATCGGAATGTATGTGTTTGAAGATGGAGGAACTCTTTTGTTCCTCCTGAGAATGAAAGACTAGATTGTAGGTCGATGATGATAAGACTCATAATGTCTATATTTTATTTCCATCTGTTATACATAATAAAAGCTTATTCAACAAAATTGGTTATTCGCGATTAAGTACGCGTGCTGGTGTCAACGATCTTATCACCGCTCAGGTAACACACACATGTGTCTACCGTCAGCATATTACTCGCCATGGTGATAATATCGTTGGCACATGTATTATTAGGAATGCAAAAAATATAGGTGGAAGGTGTTATATGGTGTTATATGTATATGGATTTCGAACAGTATGTATGTATAGATATATCTAAATATGCCCCAATGCATGGTGTACCATATATGGTACGTTGCAAAATTGGTGCAAACAACACCTTTGGTGACTTTTTTTGGTCAAAATCTCAAAAGAATCGCAAGAACAAATTCTAATTTACTCACAAGTATTTTTCCTTTTCCAAATGACTTTAAATTTCGCCAATTTGTTTAGCTCTAAAGAATAGCTTTTCAAATTCCACAAAAAACAACATTCATCCACTTTGACGACGCATAGGCAATTCAAGGAAAGCTTCGTGAAGCCAAAATTGAATTTATGTGAAAGCTTGTTTTGTCTACTTTGGGGAAAAGGTAAAAAAAAATCAAAAAATTTAATAATCGCTAGATTTTTACAGGAATCTAGCCATGAACCATATAAGGTACGCTATGCATTTAAGGGTTAAAAGTGTTGCGCAGGTATAAATTCAAGAGTTGGGGCTATGCTGCGAACGGATAATAAACGCAAGCTAAACACGACGTGTTCTCTATTCGATACGTTTATTAGAACAGAAGGAAGTAGTCAAAAAAGTAATAGTACAAAAATGCTAAATCATAGTTCAGTGTACGTTAACAATTATGTAGTAGATTCAATAATAGAATATTTCAATTCAAATTTAACATTTTGCGATTAAAAATATGTTGCTTCGCAGTTACAGGTTTCGTAAGGAAATCTGCTAACATGTCGGATGACTTAGTATAGTTGAATTTTACATCACCTTTCAGAATATGTTCGCGCAAGAAATGGTGTCGCGCGTCTATATGCTTCGTTCGAGGGTGATGCGTAGTCGTACCCGCTAAATGCATAGCTCCTTTGTTGTCACAGCTTATAGAGCAACCAAGATCCTCGTTGAAGATTTCCCGATGCAGATGCTTAAGCCACAGCGCTTCTTGTGTACATGCAGACATCGCCATGTACTCCGCTTCGGTCGTAGATAACGCGATTGTAGGTTGTTTCTTCGAATTCCAAGAGATTGCTCCGCCCATCAGAAGAAACACATACCCGGTGATTGAACGTCTATCTGTTGGATCACTTGCATGATCAGAATCGCAAAAACCATGCAAATCGATGTTCCCATCACGTTTATATGATAGCTTCATATCGGTTGTCCCCTTTAGATACCTTAAAATTCGCTTAACGGCCATCCAATGTGTCTTGCCAGGGTTATCGTTGAAGCGGCTAACACTGTTGACTGCGTACTGGATGTCAGGGCGTGACACTTGTGCTGCGAACAAAATACTCCCAACTGCTTCACGGTCGCCATCTCGCCATCGCCATCTCGTTTCTTTCAGTATCATTCTGTGGACATAAATCAGAAGTTAGTTTTAAACTTACATCCATTGGCGTAGAGATCGGGTTACTATCGTCCATCCCGAACTTCTTCAAGACATCGCGAATATATTGACTTTGGTCAATTGATATTGTACCAGACTTTCGTTCACGTGTGATTTGCATTCCAAGGATATGTTTGGCAGGTCCTAAATCCTTCATTTTGAATTGTGATTTCAGGTAATCTTTCAGCTTGTTCTTTAAAGGTGCATCATTCGAAAAAATTATAAGGTCGTCAACGTATACAGCCAAAATAAGCATTCGTCTATCTCGTACAAAGTAGTATATGCAAGCGTCAGACTTTGAGCATAATAAACCGAAATTCTTTAATGCGGAGTCCAATTTCTGGTTCCATACTCTGCTTGCCTGCTTCAGCCCATAAAGCGATTTATTAAGACGGCAAACTCGTCCGGACCCGTCATCGAAACATTCGGGTTGCTTCATGTATATCTCTTCAGAAAGATCGCCGTGTAGAAACGCCGTCACTGCATCCATTTGGTCGATGGTCATGTCGTACCTTGCAGCTGTGGCAAGCAGATAACGAATGGATCCATACCTCACAACAGGAGAGAATGTTTGCTCGTAATCGATACCCGGTTTTTGCGAACATCCTTTTATTACCAGCCTAGCCTTAAATCGCACAGTATCCTGGCCTCCATTGCATTTGGTTTTAAATATCCATCGATTGTTGATTGCCTTTCGATCCTCTGGCAAGTCTACAAGCTTCCATGTTTTGTTTTCTAACAAAGAATTGTATTCTTCACTCATGGCGTTCTTCCAGTTGATTCCATTTGCGCTGCCTAATACATCCTTAACTGTTTCAGGATCATCGACGCTCATCATGGCCCAAAACGTTCCAGGATCCATAAATCTCGGTGACTGTCGCTTAGCAATGGCCTCTTCGCATATTTGTCGCTGCATGTACGTCGATGGTCGAAAAGTTTCATCGTGCGGACTATTTTCGTCTTCTTCCTCGGATTCGCTGAAATAATTTGCAAGCGTATCGTCTTCGGCTGTTGTCTCGTCAATCTTTACTTCTGGTTCCATTGATCTGTCGGCCGTCGGCTGTTCTGACTGGGACAATTCCGTCGTCTGTTCTGAATGGGAGACCTTATCCTCCACTTCAATTTGAATATCATCTAAAAAAATATAAAATTGACTTTTGTCGACATTATAATCGGTTAGTTCATCATATCGTCCATCTTCCAAAAAATCGACATCACGACTCAAGATGATTTTGTTGTCTTTCGGATTAAACAGACGGTAGGCCTTCGTTGTTGCATCGTATCCAACCATAATGCACGCTGTTGCTTTCGGATCCAGCTTCCTTCTTGTAGCTTTTGGTACATGCACCATCGCCTTGCAGCCGAATATCTTCAAATGACGAACATCAGGCCTTTTACCCGACCATATCTCCTCTGGAGTTTTCTTGGAGTCCTTGATTGGTAAGCGGTTAACCAAGTACGTAGCGGTGTTAACTGCCTCTGCCCAAAATTTCGCCGGTAGATTACTGTCAAGGGCATAGGACCTTCTCTACAAGAGTGCGGTTCATCCTCTCGGCTTTACCATTTTGTTCTGGCGTATATGCCGCAGTAGTCTGATGAACTATACAATTTTCGCGTAAATAATCACTGAACTTTTTGTTCTTATACTCGCCACCGTTGTCCGATCTAAGAATCTTAATCTTCTTGCCCGTCTGCTTTTCTGCTACAGCTTTGAACTCAGAAAACTTCTCAAAAACGTCAGATTTGCGCTTTATCATATACGTGAAGATTTTGCCACTGAAGTCGTCAATGAAAGTCACATAATATAAAGCGCCACCATGTGAAGCTTCTTGCATCGGCCCGCAGACATCTGTGTGGACTAATTCCAAAAGATCAGTTGTCTTACTTTGACTGTCAGGAAATGGCTTACGAGTTTGTTTTCCTTGCAAACATACTTCGCAATTACGGATTAATTTCATTGGAAAATCGGCGCCACTTACTACGTCGCCTCCACTCAATCGCGAAAGTTTCTTCTGACCAACATGTCCGTATCGCCGGTGCCAGGTATGAGTATCGTCCGACGCTTTCATTGCGAATGATGCTGTGTTTGTGCGAGTTTTTAACTTGTACATGTTATTGCACAGGGCTTCGGCAATAATGTCACCTTGTTTGTTGACTATTTGGCAGCCGTTGCTGTTAAATTTCACGGACTTTCCTGTTTTCACTAATTGAGACACAGACAGGAGGTTTGTACACAGACCCGGAATATACAACGCGTCTTTTATAATGGCTTCTGTGGGACCCAGCGAATTTCCGCGCTTAACATCGCCGACACTTTTGACAGCTAATTGATAATTATTGGCCACAGTTACGGTTTTTGTCGTTGGTTGGCGTGTATTTGTCATCCAATCGTCGCGATTACTCATGTGCACACTTGCACCAGAGTCTATGAACCATTCAGCTGAAGTTGTATGTGCCACTGTCAAACAAAACAGGCTTGATGCATTCTTCGACGTTCGTTTCGGGCAGTTTTTCGCAATATGCCCGCGCTTGTCGCACTGAAAGCACTTCACTTTCTTACCTTTGAATGAAGACTTACTCCATCCATTGTTGTTGATTGTGGGCTTCTTTGTAAAAAGTGCGTTACTTTGATCAGCAGGCTGTTGTGCTAAACTGTTGCCGACATCTTGCAGAAGTTTCGTCTTCACAAAATCTGATGATATTTTCAGACCGCTGCTTTCTATTGCCATAATCATAGGCGCAGGAGCAACGTTCCGGTCCATTCGTCGTCGACAGACATCCCCGTACCTCGTAATTTGTGGACACAGACCAAGATGGTGTTGACGAATTGTTCCATCGATGAACAGCTCTCCAATTTGGTGTTGATGATGGTACGTAACAGACCAACCCGTCGCATTAGTCCGCTGTCATCGAACGCCTTTTTGAGATTTTGCCACATTTCCTTGGCCGATTTTGCCGATTGGATGTGGCTATAGTTGATTGGGTCAACCATCAACGTTAGCTTGGCCTTCGCTCGCATTTCACCTTCTGCAGCCTTTACCGCATCTTTCTCCGTGTTCGTGCCATCGATGTAGCTCCACAGGTCCTGCAATTCGAGAATTGCCCGTGCTGAAATTTTCCACCTATCGTAGTTTTCGCGGCCTCTCAAGCGCTCGATACACCCGATTTGCGAAAGAATATTCTGTGCCGACATCGCGAACTTACTTTTCGACACGACTCTACCCGCGTGCTACACGTTTGCAACTTTGCAAAATAATTAACTTCGACGATTTCGAAAAAATATTATCGCACTGATAATTAACACGACTTGTGGGGGCCCATAACCTGTTGCGCAGGTATAAATTCAAGAGTTGGGGCTATGCTGCGAAAGGATAATAAACACAAGCTAAACACGACGTGTTCTCTATTCGATACGTTTATTAGAACAGAAGGAAGTAGTCAAAAAAGTAATAGTACAAAAATGCAAAATCATAGTTCAGTGTACGTTAACAATTATGTAGTAGATTCAATAATAGAATATTTCAATTCAACAAAAAGCTCTATAACTCTTGAAAAAATGCTAGATCAGCCGTGAAATTTTGTGTAAGTATTCACAATAAGTTCATGATCATTTTGGAAAAACATTGAGTCGCTCTGATCAAGGACCCCCATAATCCCCCTATTTGAATTAGGCAAAACGGCATGTCTATAGCTCGCCCCAAAATTGGAGCACTGACTTAAATTTGTCGGACTGTTCTAAGATAAGTAATTGTGAATACTGGGCAGGCAATCGGCTCCTCAATCTGCTAGATCGAGGATTGAAAAGGAAATCAAATACATCCCGGTATTCGAAGGATGCCCTGGAACGCTACCGTCGTTTATGGACACGGTAGACCAAATCTTGGAAGGTTATATGGAACCCAGGCAACGAAAGTTTTCAGTATCATCTACAACGACAAGATAATGGGACCAGCTAAAAATGTTCAATCGGCAGATAGGCCAGATACCCGGAACGATTGTAAAACCAAGCTGAACTGCATTATCGACAACAAAAAGACAAATATTGAGAGAAATTCAATTTTTAAAGGAGTTATTTATTTAGTTTTTAAAATAAAAGAATTAGGTACACAATGCAAATTCTACTATTTTCGCTTTTCTGGAAAAACGGGCTAATTCCTGGGAAAATAAAGGCTGATTCCGTGTTCAGTGACCGATTTTACATAAGGGGGGTCAGTTACGGTAATGGGTTCAGACCCCATGCATTTAAGGGTTAAAAAAGGTCTTAAATGAAAATATTCTAATTAATTTTTTAGTCTAGCGCCGAATTTTCCAATAAAATTCTAATGTGTTATATATCATTGTAAAGGAAATTTTATGTAGTTTTTTCGTCCTTAGATAATTTTTCTGTTTTTTTTTTGCGGTTTTTAAAATAATCGCAAAAACAGAAAAATACCCCCCTTTTTTCAAGGTTGCAGACCTCCAATCGGTGTGGACTTTTTTCCCAATTCTGGGGGCCACCCGCAACCATATTTTGGATTAACTTTCATCGGCTATAAAATTACATTTAATGTTAGTTTTATTGAAATGACTATTTACAGTGTTTGATTGATTATGATGACTTGTTCATTAATTGCCATTTACATTATTTTATTGATTACCATTTACATTATTTTATTGATTATTTCATTTTCTTTATTTTGTTTAGTATTTTGTAGGTATATTTTGCAAACTGGCGGAGATTGCATAATAATCCGGTGGAGTTGGTGCGAGTTCATGGGTTGATGACCCATATGTTACTTGGGGCTGCCATACAAATCCAACCCGTCAAATCAGGTTCTAGCAAGGAAAACATTTTTTTTATTGTGCACCAACCAACCAAACCTCATACAAATGTGTTTCTATTGATGCCGCAAAACATGTAAAAATGAATGGAATCAGACTATGGGGTCATGGGGCCGCCATACAAACGTCATGTTTGCAGCAAAATTTATAGCTTTTGCTGCCAACATGACGTCCTCCATTTATTGGAATTGCATTGGACGGCATTATCGTCGCTGCGTCCATTCTATTTCCAGCATTAAAGGTGTGGAATTTTTTCGGTGCGTCACTCGAGATTAAACCCGGAAAAAAACTTAGCGGTTGACAAATTGACGAATGATATGCGACGACGGTGGTTGCTTACACAGCCGCCCTTGAGGAAAAGCTTTCGCCCGTGTTAAATAACATCAGTAGCAAAGGCACCCTTTGGCTATGGAATGAAATTAAAGACTCCATCAATGGGGTCACATCCAGATTTCCTTTCTTAGAGATTATTTTAATGACGCCCTTCTCCCATTCTTTAGGAAAAGTCTCGGTTGACCAACACTTTTGAATCAGGGGAAGTAGAATATCCGCTGCAGCCTTGATATCCGCTTGCAAAAGTTCTATAGGGATACCAGCTTCCATTGGTTTAAGTGCCTTGGTTATTTTCAGCTTGGATGGTACACCTGTATTAATTCTGTCCATTCGGGGAAATCTTACTGTTTTCCTATGACTAGCAGAGACCCGTCTTTATATTTCACAGGATGCTCATGCGATCATATCGACAAATTATAACCTCGAAAATCTCGACAATCTCGACTGATTGAAAAAAAATTATTTGCCTTTTTTTAGTTAGTTAAATTTAAAAATTGTTTCAGGCCTTATTTTTATTTTAGTGAATTTCAGTCAATGAAAAACTACAATAAAATCATTTACAAGTAAAATTAAATTTTTCATATAACAACAAAGGCTGAGATATTACCGCCAAAACGGGCCTACACCGCAGGTCGAGAAACGCGAAACCATGGAGCGGCATAAAGAAAGAGGCAGGAAGAAGAACAAAGGCTGACAAAAAACTTGGCATTATTTACATTAATGCAAACAAAATTCCAAAATAATGGCGCACTTAAAAAAAATGCAAATGCATTTTTCCATAAAAAAATCGAAAACAAAGTAAAGCTGCTGTTGCTTATTAGAATTGTTATTCGCCCCTAAAAGGAATTAAAATACCATACGAAAATCAGATGTGATTCTCATCTCCGGCGCGGCACATTTTGTATGCCATTTTGATGGTATAAATGTGATGTAATTTCGAGTGAATTTTCGCACCAAGTACATATTGGGCAGCGAGAAAAATTTTCTAAAACATGTTGAGAGATAGCAAAATAAGTTCAACCGAAAAAACAACACTAAGCTTGCTTCAACTACCGTTATATACATATTTGTCAGTGCGGTTAAAAAAAAACAACCGGGCCACAACCGTTTTTCATCGGGTGCTAACAAACGGTTTTAAAAAAAAAGCGTCGAAGGACTGTGCTTGTCACTTTTCATAATCGAGATTTTCTCGAATCGATGTTTTCACTAATCGAGATTGGGATGCAGTCGATTTATTGTCAGGAATTGGTAGTCGAGATTTTGATAATCGAGACTCAACTAGCCAATGTATATAATATGTTGGATTTTGCGTATCGCAATAGATCGTTGCGGCTTTAGTAAAACACTATGCAGTTTCTCTGTAAACACAGGTATATTATCAAAAATTCACAATATCTTAAATTCAGTATAGCCTAAAGTACATACCTGTAAACACAGGAAACGACAATTAATGTTAATTACTCCGGACTATTTTACAATTTTACACTTCTTTGGGATTTGATTCTTTGGCAGATTACAGAACTTCAAGTAGATTGACAGTTGGCGCGAAAACAGAAAATTCATTTCTAGTAGTAATAGTTATCTTCTAGTACTTCATGTACAAGGCATTGCCCGAAATAATAAATTTAAAATAAATAAAATATAACTTTATCTAAAATGTAGTAACACTGCATTTTATATCTCCCCCACTAGAGTAAGACAATTTATTTACTATTATATTACTATTTATTTATTTTGTGTTATGTATTCTGCATTAAATTTGAAGCTGGGACTATTTTTGTTATGTGGAAGAGATTTGACTCCGACTTCTTATGGCCTATATCTATTTTGTATATGGTATTTGAAATTTTGTCTAAAATCCTATATGGTCCAATCCTTAATTCGTCTAACTTCTTCCTATTTAATTTATTACCGTTTTCAATATAAACTAAATCCCCTACTTTCAATTCCCAATTTATTCTGTTTTTATCGAAACGTTTTTTGTTATTGTTGTTATTTAATGTATTATCTAAAGCAAGTTTTCTGTCTTTTTGTAAATCTTCATTTGTCTTTTTTTGTTTTAATTCGTCTGGCAAGATATCAGCAACGTTCCCTCCTAATAAATATTTCGGTGAAAAACCTGTCACTGTATGTTCCGTTTCGTTATATTTTCGAGTGCATTCCTGTGCTATAGTTGTCCAGGCTAACTTATTTTCGGTTTCATTTATTTTACACCTGATCTTATTGACGAGTGTCTGGTTAAGTCTCTCATTTAGACCATTCGAGGATGGTGTATCCACAGCAGTAAAGATAATTGGTATATTTTCCACATCTAAGAATGCTTTAAACTCTCTAGAGTTTATACCCGGATACTGATCTGATAAAATTAAACCAATTTTCCTATCTTTCTTTACATTTCCTATTAGCTTTATAAAATCTCCCGAATTTTGCGTTTTTGAAGTTAAAATGAAGGCATACCTCGTAAAGTGGTCCACAAGAAGGTGTAGGTATTTTTTTGTAGAACGTGAACCACCAAAACCCCCAATTGTATCGATGGATACTATCTCGAACGGGTAAGTTGCTGGACCTAAGTGGGACATTAACCCAAATTTATGTCTTCCTCTGGACTTGTTTTTTATACAAATTTCACAATTCTCGCACAAAAATTGTATATTACGTGTTAAATGTTTGGCCGTATAAAATGGTGTAATTTTATATTGCATTTGCGTTATTCCTATGTGACAATAGAGATAATGTATATTTTGAATAAGTTTTTTACTAAATTCTTCCGAGAGTATTATCTTTTCCTTTTTCCCTACCTTTTTATAGTATATTTTATCCTTTAATATTAATTTTTCTTTATTTATTTGAATATTTTCATTTTTTGTTTGGTTTTTGAATATCTTCTAATTTGACTAAATTAACAGTTTTTAAACATTCAGTTTCAAATTCCTGAGGGTCTAATACGGGATTTCTGCTTAAGCAATCGGCTTCGACATTATATTTTCCTGGGGAATATATTATATTAAAATTAAATTGTGATAAATAATATGTTAAATCTCCTAACTCTTCGTCTGTTCTCGCTTTTATGTTCATTTTTTCGAGTGGCTTGTGATCGGAATCAGTGGCGGCTCCTCAGATGAGGCAACTGAGGCGGCGCCTCACCTTCATTTTCTTCGAGTTATACATCTTAATTTATCACAAAACACAATTCATCAAATATGATAAAAAACCTTAAAGATATCTTTAAACTCACTTACAAGTTACTTTACACAATCACCAAATCCCTAAAATAATTTTTGTACACAAATTCATACAAGTGAGGCGAAAATTTTTCCGCCGCACAATCTCGAACAACAACTCAACGCGTGTCAATACATTCACCCGATTCTCTATGGGAGAATGTACGGGAAAAAAGATGCCAGTGAGGCGAAACAGAAATCGCCTCAGCGTGTGTATCTGAATCGAAACAGTGCGACGGTTTGTTCTCGCTTTGTTGTATGCTTTGCGCATTGAAATGTAGCTCTGCAAAATGAAGTTGAGCTAAGAACTTACTGAGCAAAGTTTCGATTTTCTATTGTATTTTGGTTGAAATAGAAAAAGGAAAATATTAGATGATGTCGCTTTCTGCATATGATTTTAAGAATGCAAAATCGATAGTTGTGTGGTTTTTGTCAATGTTCATTACAGTCGACTCGCGATAAATACAAATTCGTTAAATTTAATTGCTCGATAATTTGAAGTTGTCATCCAGAATTCTCGTTAAATTGAAAAAAAATGTAAAAAATTCCATATATGTATTTATGTACTCTCGATAATTTAAAAGCGGCAATGATTTTTCATTGTTTTATAATTTGGAATAAGTTGAATCCAGTGCTCGGTAAATTGAATTCAAGATGTATTCAGCGTTCTATAAATTGAAGTAAATTTTGTTTGCCGCTCTATAAATTGAAATTTAGTAATTTTACAAGTCTGAATTCAGAAGGAGAGCACTGGAATTTTTACCAGTGAAAGTACCATTTTTTCCCGGAACTCAAATTTATTGAATGATTTGAATTTAGTTTCCCATGAGCTAGTTAAAGATTGAGATGAAATTAGCGTATATGGTTCCGCGTGTCAATAAGTGCTTGTCGATCCAGGGAAAAAAGAAGCAGGAGCTTCAAAGAAGCAGATGGCGCTCTTAAACTTATTATAAAATAAAAAAATTAAATTGTTGGCCGCCATGGAGATCTCGTTGGACATTGCATCTGATCAACTCTTAAGCAAAAGAAAATTACCGATTATATAAAATCGTCAAATTAAATGTTTTTTCTGTCCTAAAGGTCTCAAATCAATATTATAAACGTACTTTAAAGTCGAAACTGTATTAATATAAGCATTATAGTAATATTTTGTTTTCAATATACACGTAAAAACTTGAAGAACAATTTCAAATTATCGAGAGTCGACTCTATTTCATTTTAATATTTGGCGCCTAAACTTTTCAAATTATTTTTGAATGATTATTAATTTATGCCGAAACGCCAAATATTTAAAATGGGATATTATGATGCGTTGAATAAAGATATAATTGTAAAAGTATCCTCTATCAATGGATGGGGTTCCAAAAAGGAACAGTTGCGTATGTTTCGCAAATATGTTTGCCATTCTGATCCCCTAACTACCATTTTGCAGATCAGGAATAATCTCCGGTGCTTTTTCTTTGTCTGCCTTTGTGAAATACGTTAAGGAAAAGAACTGGAGATGGTTTCTGATCCGCAAAATGGCAGTTAGGGTATCAGAATGGCAAACATGTTTGCGAAACATACTCAACTGTTCCGTTTTGGAACCCCATCCAATGTAATAAGAATAACCCCTTCCAATATGTTTTTGTTTTTTCGCCTCACCTATTTCCATAGGCACGAGCCGCCACTGATCGGAATAGACAGTAAATGTTTTTCCAATGAGCCAGTGTTGCCAATACTTCACTGCCTCTTTTATCGCTAAACATTCTAAATAAATAGCCTTTTTTCTCTTCTGCGATTCATTCAACTTTCTCGAAAAATATGCGCATGGGTTTTCTTCCCCGTTATGTTGTGGTTGTTTTAAAATAGCTCCTATGCCGTGTATACTTGCATCAGTGTATATATGAATCGGTAAGTTTGGGTCGAAAATAGCTAAAATTGGTTTTGAACAAAGTAATTCTTTTATGGTTTCAAATGCAATTCCACATTTCTCTGACCAAATAAATGTTTGTCCTTTTCTCAGGAGATTGTGTAACGGATCTAAAATGATGGATATATTAGGAACATATTTTCCATAAAAATTAATTTTCCCTAGAAACTGCCTGACATTCTTTTGTGTTTTTGGGACGGGAAAATTTCGTATACCAATTAGATTGTCCTTCAATGGACTAATTGAGTTATTTTTAATAATATGACCCAGGTATTTCACAGAATCTTGTGCAAAATTACACTTCGAAAATTTCAACCGAAACCCCTCTTTCAAAATGGCTTCCATTAGCTTTGATAAATGAGTGATATGTTCTTCGAAAGTCTTTGAATATATCAGGATATCGTCTATATAGTTCACGACAAAATCAGACAATGTATATTTTCTGATAATGCTACTCAGGATTCTTTGGAAAATTGCTGGTGAGGTTTTTAAACCGAATGGTAAACATGTCCATTGAAAGTGTCCTTTCTGAGTAACGAATGCCGTCTTTCGTCTGTCTTCTATTCTCAAAGGAATTGACCAAAATGCAGAATTTATGTCCAATGTGGAATAGTATTTACAATTTCTGGTTTTTATCATTAGGTCTTCAATTAGGGGAAAAGTTTGTGACTGTGGAACTACTATTTTATTTAAGTCGCGAAAGTCTATGCATAATCTCGACCTCTTTCCTTCTTCTCTCTTATAGGCTAGCGTAACCGGAGCAGCGAAAGGACTATATGATTCTTCGATTAAATTTTTTTCTAATAATTTTGCTACCTGCTGTTCAATCTCTTTTTTGTCTTCGATAGTGCATCTATACGGTCTTTTACTACAATATTTATCAATCAGTAAATCAATATGGGCTTCATACTCTCTAACAGTCCCTACATCATATCTATCTTTTGCAAAAATTGATTTATATTTGTGTATCAATGCATTAATTTCAGACTGCTGTCGAGAATCTAAGTGATTCATTGAAATATTAAAATTGCCAGCCTCTACGTGCTCATTAAAGTTTATTTCGTGACCACAGTGTGTTTTATTTTTCGAATTTCTTTGACCTTTATATAAAAAATCGGACAAAATTTCCCCCTTTGCGGTTTCATTTGTTATTTTTTGGGTTATTTCTAAATTTTCATTTTGAGTAAGCTTAAACTTTTCTATACAATCTAAACCAAGCAAGAAATCGTAATCAAAGTTTTCCTCTTCCACAACAAAAACATTGACCTCCCTTTCAATACTAAAAATTTTCGCATTTAGGTTTACTATCCCTATACTTTTCTTCACACCATTAATCGTTTTTAATCTTAGATTTTCTTTATAATTGCGAATAGGTTTATTTTTCAAACAAAGTAATTTTGAATTTATTAATGAAACATTAGAACCTGAATCATAAATTGCGAATACATCTAATATTTTATTCAATGTTACTTTAATTTTGATTAATGGCGGTATTACTAGTTTTTTGAATCCAATTCGTTTAATTCTGTTTCCAATTCAGAGTTATTAACATGTTTTATTTGGTCTTTGTTTTGCCTATCAGAACTTTTGTTCTTAAACCAACATAAGGATTCTGGATGATAACGAACTCCTTTATTTTCTTTTTCACAAATTCGGCATGGCTTATCTTTTACATTTTTCTCTTTTATATTACTTTGAGAATACGTAACTCTTTTCTTTTTTATTGAATGTTCTAAATTTTTTAAATGATTAAATAAATCTTTTGTTTCCCTAAGGCTAGTCCTATCAATTTTATCTAATATGAAATTCGGTAGACCTATTGCAATAAGATCGATCAATGTTGGTTTATCTATCAATTTGTTAATTTCTAATATTAGTCTCTCTTTCTTCAGAGCATATTCTAACAGTGAACCTTGCAAATAACTATATGAAAGGGCGTATTTGATTGACGTCCATCCTTTTTCTGCATAAGTTTCGCAAAAGTCAATTTTCCATGTTAACCATGAAGAATTAATTGAATGTTTTATCAACATAGAACTGTACCAGTCCAGACACGATTCATCAAGATACGTTCTAAATACCTCTATTTTGCTGACGTCATCTTCCACTCCTAGACGATGACATTCGCTTTCAAACGTATCCATCCATTGTAACACATTTGGCATCTTTCGTGTAAATTTTTCGATGACGAAATTGCGTGCAACTCTTTTCAAACTATCATCTCCCGTATCGCTGTGCCTTTTTTTAGTAAAACTTTCCAGGATATGTGTTAAAGTTTCTTCAGAAGCGCCAACGGTGGGTGTCCTCTGCTGTGTTTTCGGTGACAGTTCTTCCAGAAAGTACTCGTTGAATTGAACATTGTCATCCTCATCCAAATAAACTTTTCTTAATTCGTCCGTCATGGAAATCCACACTTGCCTCCTATCATGTCTCCTTTGTAGGGAGTTTTTAACTTTCTGGTATATTTGTGTCTTCAAAAGTTCCTCGTGTTGTCTTGCTGCTTGATATTGTTCTGGTATGATGAACGTTTGTCCATCGCACGTACTAATCGAGGTAACGCAAACTCGATTTGTTTTTGGGTCCTCGCCCGCTTTCACCACAAATTCAAACCTTAGCTTTTCCATTTGCGGGTGCTGCGTTTCACAACTACAATTGTCGTTTTATAATATGTTGGATTTTGCGTATCGCAATAGATCGTTGCGGCTTTAGTAAAACACTATGCAGTTTCTCTGTAAACACAGGTATATTATCAAAAATTCACAATATCTTAAATTCAGTATAGCCTAAAGTACATACCTGTAAACACAGGAAACGACAATTAATGTTAATTACTCCGCACTATTTTACCATTTTACACTTCTTTGTGATTTGATTCTTTGACAGATTACAGAACTTCAAGTAGATTGACAATTTTGGCGCGAAAACAGAAAATTCATTTCTAGTAGTAATAGTTATCTTCTAGTACTTCATGTACAAGGCATTGCCCGAAATAATAAATTTAAAATAAATAAAATATAACTTTATCTAAAATGTAGTAACACTGCATTTTATATGTATAGTACCCAACCCCATTTAATCGTGGCAACATCCGTTCGTTTTGTGTGCGACAAATCGCAATTGGTTCGCAAGCGAATTTTCGCGTTCTTGATCACTGCCTGTATCAGCACTATGCTGTGCCCTGACAAAGACAATTTCTCCATGTTTTGGAAACGGCTGTATGGTCAATCTGATATTCTTTTCGGCCATCTGGAAATTGGCAAGGTATGTGTTTGAACAGGTTGCCACCAATGACATGCTGACGAGAGTTACATAACTCCTCTTCAGTTTTTTAGTCCCTGATACCAATACCGTGATTGCCCATTAGATGTTCCAATCCGGGTGGGGATACAAGATGTATGGGCGTGCGGCATTAATCAGCCAGAGATTAGCGAAACGGGTTTTGATACGGATCGCACATAGTCGCTCGTTTATGGGTTTGAAGCCGATAACGTTACCTTGAACTGCTACTCCAAACTCCTTGTTGCCCTCCTCTTTTCCACTCGTAAAAATACTGTGCGATTTGAGGTCGCTAATCTCGCTTTTGAGCCATTTAGTTTCCTGGATTGCAACTATGCTCAGCTTTTATTTTTTTATCTGATCCAAGAGGGCCCTTAGGGGAAAATGAAAGCTGTAAATTAAGTTACATAAATGATTGACGTACATATTATTTAATTCCTCTCCAATCGAGTAACAAAATATGAATAAACAATAATTGTAAATAATTCCTTGGATACAGGGTATTAAGAAAAATTTGTATGGTTTTTTTTGCCATATCTAACATCAGGCATGATATGAGAAAAATGTATTCAAGGTATATTTTTTTAAATAAAAAATATTTTGGTAGACTTTTACAACCCCATGTCCCGATTTTTATGATTCAAACATACAAACAGACACAGAAAGAAGCAAGTGTACAAAATTTTAGTTCGATAGCTTTAAAACTGACTCCGTAAACGTATAACCTAATAACAAACAAAATAACCAAAACGTTGTTGTTCGACGGTGGATGTAGTATGCTCAAAAAATGATTTGAGTTATCCACCGTCCAGTTTGTCCATAGTGGGACAGCCCAAGTCTCCATACTCCAGCGAGTTACGGCACACAGAGTGCATTTCGAGTCGCTTTCTGTAAAAGATAGAAAATTTAAAATATAGGAAGACCTAAAAACTCGGTCTTTTTTTTCTTGTCAGGACAGTCGGCGGCGGTACTTGTGGTATTGTGGAGACCAGTCGAATCTGTAAATATAAAATTAGCACAGTGTGAGTACACATACACAAATTATGGATGACCAGGACCAATTATAAACTAATAACTAAGTGTAGTGAATATTTAAGATAGGAGGAGCTCCATCTCTATCTTCCAAGTATGTATATGCCAACAAGAGGGGGAGATCCATCCCTCGAGTGGAGTATCTATATACTTCGTTTCACAGCTAGCTGTATATCCCAACAAAGGGAGGAGATCCATCCCACAAGTGGAGACCGATGTACAAGCTAGATCTGGGAGGAGATCCATCACCAGATTCCACGATAATCACAACACTTAAACAATTTTAATGGTCAAATACATCAAAACAAAAGGACTCATCCCTGGTCATCCACATAAAATACTTCACACACACATATTGCATCATGCAAACACACCAAATACTCAGTAAGTTTATAAAACTTACCTCCAAATCAGAAAAACCCAAGCCCACTCACAAAACTAGAGAACACGTCAACTGCACTAGATCACTGTAAAGCACCAACTGAAAGATCAGTTCCGCTAGATCTGTATCTGATCATGCGTCTCTTATCATTTGGTCAAGTATTGTAAACAAATACAATAGAAAGTAATCGAACACTATACATACATCGTATGTGTTAAGAAAAACTCTTTGTTACAATTCTCCTGGTATTACATGATGCGCTGCATACGTAAAGGCTTTTGATGAGAATTGCAGTGCGCCATGTAATACAAGTTCGAAACCGACTCGAAATGCACTCTGTGTGCCGCAACTCGCTGGAGTATGGGTACAAACTAATACCTTTCCTAAAAGGTTACTCTTAAAATTACACATATAACTAATATCGCAACAGACGTAAACATGGCTCAATCGATTCTCCGCGTCATACTGATCAATTATTATACAGGGTGTCCCGCAATAGGTCAATACTGTAAGGTTTGATAGCACAACTTGTTTCAGCAAGAAAATTACTAATACAATCGGAATTTTTTTTTACCGTTACCTTGTTTTCGCTCTTTCTATGGAAGTCATCGAAAATGGTGACTTGTCATGCAAAATCATAATTTGCAGCCCTCCTGAGGACTTAATTGAAGATTTGATTTCAGTTTCAGAAACAACATAACATTTCACCAAAAACTGAAGTTTTTCCTGTTGTCAAAATTATTGCCACTTTCAAGATACAGTTACTCAAACTTAACAGAAATGTCAAACAAAATAGATTTTACATCGAAAATTCAAACAGTAATAAGCTGACCAGACTTCCGAAGACCCAATGCTGTACACATGCTTGCGGAATGCAGCTTTCACGCCGATTTGGAGAAACACGAGGCTACCACCAAGATACATGCCATAAAATTATCTAATTCTTCTTCCCTTCATAAATGATATATTTTTTTTTTTGCCTCAGAATAGTACGGGAGCCAGGTACCCAACTACCTTCCTCATAAGGTAACCGGCTGAAAATGTGTACAGGTGGTAGTTCATCACCGCTTCTGTGCAAAACTGCTGGTCAGCCCAAAATTTAGCGGTTCCTTCTTAGGGAAATTACGCAATATGTGTGCTAATTTTGAGGTTCCATCTTCCTCATAAGGTAACCGGCTGAATTTAAGTGCATGTGTTAGATCTCGACTTCCAGATGCCGAAAGTGCCGGTCAGCCCAATTTTTAGCGGTTCCTTCACCTATGCTGACCGCCTCAAAGCTGCAAAAAAATGACCCCTACCTTCCTCATAAGGTAACCGGCTGAATTTATGTTCAAACGATAGATCTCGCTTAACCATATCGAAACATAGTGGGCTGACCGCTCTGAACCGGTTCCTTGACCGGTTTTAACCGGTTTAAAGTATTGAAAATACCCTCGTAAAAAATGGATTTTTGATCATACCTGATTAGGTAACCAGGCTGGATTTGTATTCAAATGGTAGATCTCAATTCGCCCCTGTCGAAAGTACTGGTCAGCCCAGACCAAACCGGTTCCTTGATGCATTTTTACCGATTCAAAATAAGCAAAAATACACCAAGTACACAATATAAACTACTTAATTTTGGGGGGATATGAAGCATTCACCCGATTAAATTTATGTTCGTATGATAGACCTCAATTCGCCTGTGTCGAAAGTACTGGTCAGCCCAGACCAAACCCAATTAAATTTATGTTCGTATGACAGATCCTGATGCGCCAGTCTCGAAAGTGCCGGTCAGCCCAGACTAAACCAGTTCCTTAATGCCTCGATTACACAGTGCGAGCTATCGTGCGAGTTGGCCTAGACAGCTACTGCAGAGTAGCTACTTGCACCATGTGACCGCATCATACGTGATGCGGTCACATGGTGCATCATACGTGATGCGGTCACATGGTGCAAGTAGCTACTCTGCAGTAGCTGTCTAGGCCAACTCGCACGATAGCTCGCACTGTGTAATCAAGGCATAACGCATTTTTACCGATTCGAAGTAGGCCAATTTATGCATATACATATATTTAATGTTTAAATCAAATTAAATTATTAAATAAACAAATAATTCAGTTCTATTGATTATATTACATATTTACCTTAAAGTGACTAATCACTGTCGGAGTCGGAGCTATAGATATTACTAGCAATATCGTCATTGTCGTCAATATCGTCGTGTGGCGTTGGTTCTACGATGTCTTCAATTTTCAAAGGGGTTTGTTCGCCGTCAAACCAATGGAGCTCCAGCCTTACCGAATCATTCGCAGTTGTGGTTTTCCATCCGTACCTTTTTTTTTTTTTTTTTTTTTTTTTTTTTCCTGGGTAGAGATGGGGAATCTTCTTAGATACTGCATGCCGCATAGCAGAAAACCTGCGGCATGCAATTATGTCGGATTTTTACCGACTAAACCTACACCTCTTTTTCACCGCTTGACCCCGCGGGACAACCTTTCAGCATTACTTCACAGGGCCAATTCCGGCTAATCAGCCATCACCGGGTACCAGACTTCCGTCTGCGTTCCTCTCTCTGTAGCTCCATGTGAATGGCACTAACAGCCCTGCATACTGAGTCCCAGTTATCCGCCGATAGTAGCATTAGAGCCACTAGATTCTGGGGGCTTATGTTGTCTCCCAGTTCTGCTTCTAGTTGGCTGCGGATATGTCCAAATCTGGAGCAATCAAACACAACGTGTTTGGCATCTTCCGCAACTCCCTTGCAACTCGGGCATTCTGGCGAATCGTCCAGCTTAAACCGATGCAAATACTGTCGGTACCCTCCGTGACCTGTTAAGAATTGGGTCATGTAAAAATTTACATCTCCGTGTTTTCGATTAACCCATATGGCTATGTCCGGAATAAGGGTATGTGTCCATCGGCCAGTAGATGCCTCATCCCATCGAACCTGCCATATTCTCATAGATTCCACCCTTTCATTGTTTCTTCGCACTGGGTGCATCTCCTGTGATTCGCCTTGGCGATCGCTATACAGTCTGCTGATCTCGTCTACAAGGATCGGCAAAGGCATCATTCCAGCCACCACGTAGGCCGCTTCATGCGATGTGGTACGGTACGCACAACACACTCTCAAAGCACACCTACGATATATCGCGTTTAGAGGTTTTGCATTGCATGCGAAACGTAATGCACTGGCCCAAACTGGCGAGGCATATATAATGATAGATGTTATCACTCTTGACAGTAGCAGCCTCCTACTTGTTCTCGGACCACCTATGTTTGGCATCATTCGTGCTAGTGCTGCGGTGGCTGTCGCCGCCTTGTCACCTACATACCTTATGTGCTCTCCAAAGCTTAGCCTCGAGTCAATCATGATTCCCAAATACCTTACGGCTTGCTTAGAGGCTATGTCATACTCTCCGACTCGGATCTTGAGGGAACACTTTTTTCTCCGCTTGCTAATTAAAACTGCTTCCGTTTTCTGATCAGCGAGCTCTAATCCAACGGTTTGAAGCCACAGCTTTATAGTTGTAATCGCCTCGCCCGTGTATATCTCGACCAACTCCGGGTCTTTTGCGACCGAAACGACAGCTATGTCGTCAGCAAAGCCTACTACTGTCACACCTTTTGGCATAGCAAGCTCAAAAATAGCATTATACATGATGTTCCACAGAAGTGGGCCAAGAACGGATCCCTGTGGCACCCCTGCTGTGACCACGTATTCCTTGCGTCCCGCACTAGTGTCATAGCTTAAGACGCGTTGCGAGAGGTAGCTCCTAATTATAGTAGCTAAATAGTCGGGAACAAACATTCTTTGTAGAGCTGCATGGATACAAACCCAGCTCGCAGAATTGAATGCATTTTTAATGTCTAAAGTTACAACAGCGCAACAAGTGCTGTTACGTAATGACTCCCTTGCAATAGCAGTTACCACGGTAATTGCGTCCACCGTAGATCGTGCTCGTCTGAAACCGTATTGGCGGTCCGATAAACGCCCCTGCGCTTCCACTACATCCGATAATCGGTTATATATGATTCGCTCGAGCACTTTTCCCGTTGTGTCTAGCAAACAAATAGGGCGGTAGGAGTTAGGCTCACCAGCAGGCTTATTGGGCTTTGGAATAAGCACCAATTTTTGTCTTTTCCATGGTTGTGGGAAAGTCCGTTCTTCTAGGCATTTTCCAAAGACGTCGATAAACTTTGCTGGCGTCGTCCGAATGGCCGCCTTCAACGCCCTATTAGGGACACCATCAGGACCTGGTGCTTTACCATCCTCAAGCCTTGATGCTGCTCTCAAAAGTTCTAACTCTGTAATCGGTGGAATTATATTGATATTCGATGTAAGTCCTTGTGTCGCTGGTTCCAAATCATGTTGCGGAAACAAAGTGGAGACAATATCTTCGAGCAGAACCGGACATTTGAGTTGGGGAGCTCTCTGTCCAATCTTCTTCATGACCACTCTATACGCCGTCCCCCAAGGATTTGCGTCGGCGTCCTCACAAAGCTGTCTGAAGCAATTTTGTTTGCTAGTTTTAATAGCCTTTTTGAGTGATCTACGGACTGCTTTATAAGCCTCGAGTAGAACATTATACGTCGTTGATCTGATGGAGCGTTGACAAAGGCGTCGAGCTTTTAAGCATTCACGTCTCTTATTGGCAATCTCCTCGTTCCACCAGTAGTTCTCTCGGCGATTAGTGATCGAACTTTTTCTTGGCATGGAGGCATCGCATGCTGTTGATAGTTGGTCGATCAATTGCAATGCCTTCTCTTCGGCTGAGCCGTTAGTTGTACCTAAACTGGATAGGGTTTCTATAAACGAATCTTCATCGAAGCGTCTGGTAGACCATCCCTCAGTTGGAGCTGTCGTTGTACTCATGTGTGATCTATCCGCTATCGAGAATAGAATTGCCTGGTGGTCGCTGTGCGTATAGTGCTCACTAACTTGCCACTCCGTGGTTGTGACTAAAGAACTGCTTACGAATGTAAGGTCGATAATGGACCCCGTATTTCCCCTCCTAAAGGTGTTAACGTTCCCCGAGTTCATTAGAACGATATCGAGCCGGGAGAAAGCGTCTAAAAGTGTCCGTCCCCGCTTATTTGTTTCGCGGCTGCCCCATTCCCGAGCCCACGCGTTAAAGTCTCCCGCAATTATCACGGGTGTGTGAGTACTTGCGTCGTGCACAAGTGCGTCCAAAAAACCCTCGAACTCTGTGTCACTCCACCGTGGCGGAGCATAGCAGCTATACACGTAAACGCCGTTGATCCTAGCTGTGATCACCCCATTTAACTCTCCCGATACGCCCTGCTGGAACGCATAACGTCCACAAGTCCAAATTGCTACCTCGTTGCCCTTGTCTGCGATCCAGACCGAGCTACGTAGATTTTTATATTGGTCGCAGATAATTGCAACGTCTACCTCCTTTTCTTTTACCGTCTGTGACAACAGGTCTTGAGCTGCCTGGCAGTGATTCAAGTTAAGCTGCAAGAACTTCATTTAGGGATCATTTTGATGGCCTCCTGATATACTGGGCATTTGACGCATCCAGTTTGATGCTTGTAGTTGGCCCTAGCTGCCTCTTTGCAGAAAATGCATTTGGGCTCCTTATCGCAAGATGCCGCTTTGTGGCCATCCTCACCACACTTGAAGCACATGTTCGACCGATCTTGCTGGCTATTACAGTCCCTCGCAACGTGGCCAAATGCCAGACACTTAAAGCATCTCTTCGGAGAGATTTGCCATTTTACCCTACAGATCGTCCATCCCACCTTCAATTTGCCTACTTCTACAACTTTGTTGGCCACATCTGTAGGCAAGCTTATAGTTGCTTTTTGCGTGCCACCGTATGCCTTCCTCAACGACTTCACGGCGTCGAGAGGAATCTCCACTTCCAATTTCTCTACGAACGCCGCCCGTACGTCATCCCTTGTTGTGACCTCATCGAGATCAAGAACCTCTATCCTCGTCTCCTGCCGCAAGGCTCTGACGCTAGATGGGTTCAATCCCAACAGATCCGTTACAATTGCCTTGTATCCATCCACTGAATCGCCGCCGCGGGTTTTCAGTTGGAACAAGAGTTCCCCGTTTCTTGTTCGACGGATTCGTGAAACGCTATCTCCCATTTCTTTCAGTCGTGGTTCCGACTTCACCCTCTTTAGGATATCGGCGTATGTCATTGCTTCCGACTGGGAAATGATCATCGCGTCAGGTCTTGTCCTTATCTTCTTGAATTTTACTTTGTTTTTCTTTTCCCGTTTCGTTTCTACCCTGGTCCATGGTATCGGGTTTTCTTGAAGAGGGGGCTTTTCTGATTGAACCAACTCCTCCTGTTGTTCCACTATCTTCTTTTTTGGAGACTGCGCTTTCTTCCTTTTTGATGTTTGAAGAGATGCAGTCTCCTCCATGTCCCGCCCGCGCTTCAACCGTTCTGGAACTGGCCTCTTAGGAGCTCGAGGTGAAGTCTGGACTTCTTTATCGGTTTGGAGCTTTTTGGCCTTTTTGCCATATATTTGGTCCTTGGCTCCTCTATACATGACGCGTAGGTTCCTGAGTTTCTCCTTTACAGCGCCGTGGATATTGGGTTTCGACTCTACGAACTCCATGGTTTCGATGATCAGCTCGCCCAGTTTTGCGAACATGTCTATTGGCTTCTCTTTCGTTGTGTCGCTTTTCGTAACAACGACTAGAGGCTGTTGTTGTGGAGACCTCGAGAGTTTAGAACTTTTCCTGAACGGATTTGCTCCTGTCGGCGTACCCACCACCTCATCTACACCTACATCCGATTCTAAGGCCGCGTCTTTCGGATGGGTATTCACGTTTATGGTATCTACACCTGTAGCTTTGTATGCTACGGCAGCCAGTTGCGCCACTGCTGTAACACTGCGGTCGAGGGATATCGACGACGGGGAGCCCGCTTGCTCACTCCCACAGCCGCCGGCACTGGGTTTCCGAGGCCCTGCACCGTAAGTTTTGGTCTCATCCGTACCTTGTAGGAGGTAAAACTGTACATGTTGCCTTGGTGGCATTTCGCCACATTGTTGAAACATATTGTAATCAATATTTTTTTGCTTCAATGATTTCCAGCAAGGAGGAATCAAAGTTGAATCAAAACCCCTTATTTTTTTAGAAATTGATCTGAATTTTTTTGCTAGCATACATTTTCTCAAAAATTTCTACGTGAGCTTTATCTACGCTATCGCAATTTCTAACAGAGTACATTAACGCGGTAAACTCTTGAATGCCACTCATTTTGTCTTGATCATCCACGTCAGACTCGATCGAAAGTGAAAGAAATGTATTTTGAAATATAACATTATTTTCTAATATCTTACAGGGTCCGATTTTTCCCTTTCTATAGAATGCCGCAGTGTAGTGGCTACCTGTAAAGGCATGTAGTGCAGGCAAATCCTTACATAAATTTGCCCCAAGTACCTTTAATAGTTCGGTACAATTGATGCTTTCCATTTCATGTTTGCTAGCCCCAGCCATCCATATCTCTAAATAGGGGAAATTATGTTTATTATTATCACATAATGTAATAATTAAAATATCTGTGTAATTCGCTTTGATGAGAACTTTTGCGGTAGGGTTTTCTTCTGCAATTTTGGATGCATCGTAAATTATCCTTGTGTCTGCTTCTTCATGATAACATACATATCCACGTTTTTCTTTTCTCAACACCTTATTATTGAAAACTCTATAAGAAAAGCATTTTTCCTCTACGGTGAGAAACACAATTTTATCTTTAAAGATAGGGACGACAGAGTCACTAGACCAGTGTGCAATGATGTTTTCAATCTAAGATGATGGTACGAGTATAACCAAGCAAAATATGGAATAACTATGCAAAATAAACAAAAATTCAATTCAGTTTAAAAGAAAAGCTTGTATGTCTTCTAAATACGATAAGACTAACCATTCGATAAGAGTTTTGAGAAATCGGGCCTAAGTTTTTCCAAAATTACGCAGTTTGTATTGTGTACTTGGTGTATTTTCGCATATTTCGAATCGGTAAAAATGCATCAAGGAACCAGTTTGGTCCGGGCTGACCGGTACTTTCGAGACTGGCGCATTAGGATCTGTCATACGAACATAAATTTAATTGGGTGAATACTTAATATCCCCCAAAATTAAGTAGATTATATTGTGTACTTGGTGTAAATTGGCCTACTTCGAATCGGTAAAAATGCGTTAAGGAACTGGTTTAGTCTGGGCTGACCGGCACTTTCGAGAATGGCGCATCAGGATCTGTCATACGAACATAAATTTAATTGGGTGATTACTTCATATCCCCCCAAAATTAAATAGATTATATTGTGCACTTGGTGTATTTTTACTTATTTTGAATCGGTAAAAATGTGTCAAGGAACCGGTTTGGTCTGGGCTGACCAGTACTCTCGACACAGGCGAATTGAGGTCTATCACACGAACATAAATTTAATCGGGTGAATGCTTCATATCCCCCCAAAATTAAGTATTTTATATTGTGTACTTGGTGAATTTTTGCTTATTTTGAATCGGTAAAAATGCATCAAGGAACCGGTTTGGTCTGGGCTGACCAGTACTTTCGACAGGGGCGAATTGAGATCTACCATTTGAATACATATCCAGCCTGGTTACCTAATCAGGTATGATCAAAAATCCATTTTTTACGAGGGTATTTTCAATACTTTAAACCGGTTAAAACCGGTCAAGAAACCGGTTCAGAGCGGTCAGTCCACTATGTTTCGATACGGTTAAGCGAGATGTATCGTTTGAACATAATTTCAGCCGGTTACCTTATGAGGAAGGTAGGGGTCATTTTTTTGCAGCTTTGAGGGGGTCAGCATAGGTGAAGGAACCGCTAAAAATTGGGCTGACCGGCACTTTCGGCATCTGGAAGTCGAGATCTAGCACATGCACTTAAATTCAGCCGGTTACCTTATGAGGAAGATTGAACCTCAAAATTAGCACACATATTGCGTAATTTCCCTAAGAAGGAACCGCTAAATTTTGGGCTGACCAGCAGTTTTGCACAGAAGCGGTGATGAACTACCACCTGTACACATTTTCAGCCGGTTACCTTATGAGGAAGGTAGTTGGGTACCTGGCTCCTAGACTAGAAGCTTTTGCCCCGGGACAGGGCTTCTCGGCATCACTTTACTTACTATGCGTACGTAAGTGACTAATCAATCAATCGAGTGTAAACTCTAGCAGATCGATAAAATAAAATCTAAAACAAAAAATAAATTAATAAGGAAATTTATCAAAATAATTTCTTTTAAAAATTAATTTGTTAATGCAATTAAAATTAACAAAGTCCTTCAAACTGTTATAAAGAATTATTGACCTTGTAATTGGTTCGTTAACACCATAATTTACTCTATGATAAGGCTGAACAAGAAGGTTGTTCCGCCGTAAGTTGTGAGGAATAGTTCTGACTTCAAAGTTATTTAATATATCTTCACAAACAATATGAGAGCAAAACAGATCTCTAATGAACATAGCGTTTAAAAACGTTCTTCTATAATCTAAAGCTTGTAAACCCAATAAGGAACAGCGAGTTTTATATTCTGGCTTGAAACGCCAGCCAATTTGATAAATAGCAAACCGTGTAAAATTGTGTTGAATTCTTTCTATACGCTCGATATGAACCTTATAGAACGGATTCCACACAATAGAACAATATTCCAAATGCGAGCGAACGAAAGCTGTAAACAATATTTTTAAGGTAAAAGGATCATTAAATTCACAAGCGTTACGTTTAACAAATCCTTACATACTATTCGCTTTTGAAATAATGTATTTATTATTATTTAAAAGCTTTATTGATAAATTTAGGTTTTCGAACAATAAGAAGGAGGTATTAAGGTTAGAGCTTAGACTAGGTCTGTACAACTATAACGGGGATTTTAGCTAAATTTTAACATAGTTGAATTCTAGAATTTTTATGGCGAATTGTTCATAGGAAAAATTAGCATAAAACCTATTGATAGAGTTTTAGAAAAACTAAGACTAACTTAAAAATAATTATTCTAAACTACAAACTAGAGTACTGATCATCCCGACTAGATAGTAAGGGGGTTTATTGAGGCCGAGCACCGAGAGTTAAATTTAGATTCTAGCTTATTAGAGATATCGGCAATATATTTCATATTTGCTAGAGAATGTAGAGTGGATGTGGCAAAATAGAAGGGCTTATTGAAAATTATTTTTAAGCATTTAATTTGTAATATTTGCAAACTACGTTTGTGTGTGATCGCGCAGCTATTCCAGATGGGGCAGCCATACAGTATAATGGGCTGCATTGCCATTTTGTATATCAGAAGTTTGTTATAGATCGATAGTTTAGATTTCCTATTGATAAAAGCATAGTTAGCTCGAATGCTGTTGTACACTTTCGAGCTTGTGACTTCAACATGTGATTTAAAGGTAAGTTTAGAATCTAAATGCAGACCTAAATATTTGATATCTGTAGACCAAGAAATTGATGATCCTAGGACGTTAAAATGAGGATGAGGAAAAAACCGTCTAGCCCTTCTTTTAGAAAAGAAAATTGCTTGGGTTTTGTCGTTATTAATTTTGATTTTCCACTTGCGGCAGAAGCTTTCTATCCTACTTAGTTGACATTGAAGATTGTTTACGATAATGTCTGGATCAGTATTGGAGGCGAAAATTGCTGTATCATCGGCGTACATAGCGATATTACAGTCGTTTAATTGAGGTAGGTCAGACATATAAATATTGTATAAAGTCGGGCTGAGCACTGAGCCTTGCGGGACGCCTGCCGGGATATTGTAAGAGGAAGACTGGCAATGTAGTTTCACGTGGAAGCTTCTGTTTGCTAGGAAAGATTGGATTAATTTACATAAGTAGGTTGGAAATGAGAATCTGACCAGTTTATGAACCAGTCCTTCGTGCCAAACGGTATCAAAGGCTTTCTCGATATCTAAGGCAACCAGGCCTGCGGACTCTTTGTCCGAAAAGCCTGTTTTTATGTGATTGACAACTCTTTTTAATTGGTGAACTGTTGAAAGACCCGGTCTGAAGCCATATTGGAAGTTTGGTATTATAGAGTTTGCGTGAAGAGTTAGTTGCAGGCGTGAAAGAAGTATTTTTTCAAAGATTTTACTTAAGCTTGGAAGCAGGCTAATGGGTCTGTAGTTATTTGCAAAACTGGGATTTTTGCCTGATTTCAAAATAGGAATTACTGAAGCCTTTTTCCAAATCAAAGGAAAGTAGCTGAGTTTAAGGCAAGAATTGAAGACAAATACCAGCATAACTATTGCCTTCCTAGATAAATTTTTTAATAGAATATTTGGGATTCCGTCGATGCCTGTTGAGGATTTAGGTTTTAATTTCTTTAGTATAGCTCGTAATTCAGAAGGCGAGCAAAGGCTAGCTACAGGGAGATCAGAGGGACTTTCAGCGAGCGACAATATGGTGTTATTTACCATTGATGTGGTGATGGGGTCGTTGATATGATCGGTAAGTGTATGATGCGAATAGAATTGACCCGCGAGTAGGTCCGCTTTTTCTTTGTTTGAAAAGGCCAGGCTACCATCAGAGATCTTAAGAGGTGGTACCATGCGATTTTTGTTGCTTAGCCGGTTCCTCAATTTCCACATATTGCGGGCTCCTTTATTCAGAGTTGATAGCGTCGAGTTCCAACGGTCGTTCCGAAGTTTAATTAGATTTGAGTGTATTTGCGTATTAAGTAATTGTGTGAAAGCTCTTAGTTCGGGCAAGCGTGTTCTTTGCCACTGACGACGAATTTTGTTCCTATGACGAATAAGAGCTTTAGTTGGATCATCTATTTGAGGTGGAAATTGTAAGTGAGTGGTCTTAGGGGTAGCTGAGTCCCTAGCAAGCAGAATTAAGTTGGTGAAGTTTAAAAGAAGATTAACTATATGGTCAGTGCTGATGACCCTCGACAAATCGTTGTTAGAAAGATTGATTTCTCGATTAAGCACTTCGCGATATTTTTTTCATGATGTTTTTTGGTAATTGAATGAAAGATTGTGAGATATTTCTATGCTTTTACCAATAGAGAATGAGACTGGAAGGTGATTAGAGGATAGTTCATTTAGAACTAGAGGCTGAGATATTGAGAGTTGACCGTTGCTGATGACAAGATCAAGCGTTGAGGGATAACCTCGAGGAGGGAAGCAAGTGGGACCATCGGGAGGATGGATAAATACGGTGTGCGTTGAAAGTAGATCAAATAAAATTTGCCCTGCTTTATTGGATCTAGCACAATTCCAATGACGGTGCCGTGCGTTAAAATCGCCACAGATTATAAAAGGGTAGCTTAAGTTGAAAAGAAGTTTAAGATCGTCTTTGAAATTATTTAGCTTTTGCGATGACAATTTGGTTCCGCTAAAATAAATGACTATTATGGTTAAATTAATTTCATCTATTTTGACCGCAACATTCTCAATAATCTTAGTTGGAAATATTTTAAGTGGAGTATACTTTATCCCCTTTCGTATAAATACCGAGACGCCTCCTCCGATTGTGCCTTTCCTATCATTTCGTATAATATTATAGCTAGAATTCGAAAGATTGTCACTGTCCCTAAGCCAGGACTCCGCAATACAGAATATGTCAATATTATTCTCAATTAAGAAATTATAAGATTCCAAATATTTATTACGAAGGCTCTGAGCGTTCCACAATGCGCAATTAATATCGTTCTTAATTGTACACAAGCTTAGTCGCTACTTCAATCAAAATATTGGCAGTTGGCGAGTCTATTGATAATAGAGCTAAATATAGCTCATTAGGCGAGAATAAATTCGGAGAATTGCTCGGATGGGCTGAAGTATTCTTGACGGGACCATTACGCGTAACTGAACTGTATGAGTGTGCCGGGTTACTGGTGTTGAAACTGACATTCCCATGTGTACCACCAGGTAAAGTTGGGTAGTTTGACAGATTTGGAACCGGGGGCTTATGTACTGATTTTACATGGCTCTGCAATCGAGTCGGACGTTGAGCAATGCGGGCTCGATGATTAATAAAATCGTGACGTTTGGGGCAAGTGCCATCGTTTGCAGCGTGATTCCCGTTGCAGTTCGCACATACCATATCGGATAATTCCTTTTTATCACATGTGGACTTGTTATGTGCTTGGCCACAGAATAGACACTTTGCAGGTAGGAAGCAGAAAGAGGTACCATGGCCAAATGCTTGACAGTTTCTGCATTGAGTTGGATGGTGTAAACGTTTCTGTTTGTAGTTCCAATAAACTTTGATGTGGTTCACAAATTCGATTTTTTTCAAATCAGCTAATTTGATGGAACCCCGTGGAAAGTACACAACATACGACACTACGTCATCAGAACGTCGACGATTCTTTATTTTTTTAACGTCAAGCGGTGATAGGTTATGAGCATCAAGCAGAATTTCTTTTAGATCCATGCAATCCATATCGTATAAACCATCGAGGATAAACTTATGCGGTCGTTGGTCGGCCCGTCCGTAGGTAAAGAATTGGATATGTAGTCTTTCAAGATGAGAGCGTAATTTATCGAAGGACTCAATATCGTTGAGGAACACTTTCTTATTATCACCAGTTAGCCGAATGTTGAAATTCGAGATTTTAAGATTCTCCATTATAGCAATTATAGTGTTACGGTCTGTAGTTGGAAAGACGATGGGCGGTATTTTTACCTTTTTTTCCAATGGGGCTGCTGCGACGTCGTCGTTGACAGGATCGTCTTGCTGGTTTGCCAATGGAAGGAAACGATTGTTGCGTGAAGTGAACGTCATTAGTGAGTCTGGATGATGCCTAGGAAGCTTGATCCGGTCCCGTAGCAGGAGTTCATTGGGAGAGTGCTCCCGTGGCCGCTTATCGCCGATTTTGACCTCGATTGTTTCCAATGAAAACTTCTGTTTATTATAAACAAGTGACAGAACGATAGAATGAATGTCAAAGTAACTGTACAGCGAAGATAAAAAAGATACGTGAACGCCGGCTGTTCCTCACTCTCTCAGAGTTACGAAGAGACTGTTGAAATAATGTAATCAATGTGTTGTCGAAATGAAAGATCATGGTCGCAAATTACACCAAGATCTGATATTTCGGCAACCCTTTCAAGAACACTACCTGTTAAGGAGTACTCAAAGAAGATCGGAATTTACAATTTATATATGCTAAGAACTTTACATTTACTAACATTTAAATTTAAATTATTAATAAGGCACCAAATTTGCAGTTTTTCTAAATCGGATTGCAAGTTAAGACAATCACCTATATTGCGTATTCTCATTGCGATTTTCATATCATCGGCATACTGCCATACACGCACGAATTTAAAATTTTGGATGATATCGTTTACGGAAACTAAAAAGAAAAGTGGTCCTAAATGGCTTCCTTGCGGAACTCCTGACGAACACTTTATGATAGAGCGCGATGTACAGCCATTCAACTTTACCAACTGCGTCCTATCCGTTAGATAGGATTTCACCCAGCTACGAAAAACCGACTGTATACCTAAATTTTCTAGTTTCTTAAGTAAGATATTATGATCTACTCTATCAAAAGCCTTCGAGAAATCGGTATAAACCACATCAACCTGCATTCCCTGCTCAATACAATCTGCAACAAATTTAGTGAATGATACCAAATTTGTTGTAGTTGATTTTCCTTTAAGGAATCCATGTTGACATGGTGATATTAAACGGCTAATTAAAACATCTATTTTATTTTTAATAAGCATTTCACACAACTTCGCTATTGCTGATAGTTTGGCTATGGGTCTAAAGTTATCAGTAAGATGTTTCGGACCCTTTTCGTGAACAGGGGTTTTGTACGAAACTTTCCATTCATCAAGAAAAACACCTGAAGACAAGGACAAATTAAAAATAAAGGCTAAAGGACGACATAACGATTGCATGCAATTCTTCAAAAATATATTAGGAATGCCATCAGGTCGGGCCTGAATACTAACATCAAGATCACGGAAAGCATTCAATAGGTCATCCTCAGAAATCTCAAGAGTACTCGTAAGGTCCTCCTGAGCTATCCGAGGGACCAATGCATTGTGGCTTGGCTTGGTGTTAGTATTCATTTCTGGTGAAACGGAGTCTGGCACTTCGTAAACAGAATTGAGAAGGAATAGTAGCCGATATTCTCGGAAATATGTGGTAAACCTTGAAATGGCAAGGTTCTGTTGATACTAAAGAGAGAGCTCTAAAGTTCTCACAGTGGCGTAGATAAGCCCCGTGAGAACTTTAGAGCTGATCCCGTGACCACGTTTTTTACACTAAAATAATATAACTTTAGTTCTGTGCTATTAATTGATTCCATTTTGTAACAATATTTACCAAAATGCCATCTTCAGGGGAATTTTGGAACTCACCCTTGTTACCGTATATTGCATAATTCTTAGTGTCTTGGCTTGAATTTTGACAATTCCTAGCGTATACTGGCGTATATGAGATTTGGATTTCTTCAAGCACTGTTTTATAAATAGTGCGACTGCCACAAGGAGAGATCAGGTAGAATTTACTAAGACAATTTTGCATTATAACGCACATCAGTATTGTGGGATATCTAGTGATAAAATAAGGTTCTTATTGAGCAGCATTATGGCACATGCTGAAGTAACTTGGTTGAACCATCCTGCATCATGCTATCCGATATGTAGTTAAGAAAGGTTTTTCTCGTCTTTACGTCTTGCATCCTCGCTCTGCAGAACATTATTGTATGCTGCAGCTGCAGACAAATCGCACTCACTGAGGCCTATTTTACTACATTTATCTCCAGTGCGGGAACGATTCCTAACATTTGCGCTCGGTGTTGCAGACAAACCTTCAATTTTATGTTCACCCCATAAGTTTCCAGGATTAAAATTTCAAGTAGGTCTGTTCCTAACACCGGTACATTGGTTTAAAACCGGTGTTCAATCAGTACCGGTACCAATATTTCGAGGTATAGATATCCCGATTTTTTGTCCGGTTTTTTCAACCATGGGCCGGTCCCGATTTTACCGGCTTATGGTTCAAAAAAGCAGGGTCATGCTAAAAAAACCGGCTAATGTAAAAAAAGCGGCTCATGGTTGAAAAAACCGGGCAGTGCTAAAAAACCGGTACTTGAATAGAACCCGCTCATGGTTGAAAAAAAAGGCCGGTACTGCAAAAATCCGGGTCATGGTTGAAAAACCCGCGGGGGCCGGTGCACCGGGTATGTTCCCGGGTAGGTACTGAAGAAAACCGGTATCCGATAATGAAATCTGAGCAGAACCAGGCCTACTTTCAAGGTGTATTGTATTCTGCGTACTTAAAATCTTCAGGCGATTCACGGTTCTTTCTCGCTGTGTCAAACTTATTCCTCCAGAATCTCAGCTAAACAAGCAGAATAGTAAAAATTTAAAAACCTTGAAGCAACGGCCGCCTTTTAGATCTTAGGGGTTCTAAAGTTCATTTATTGCACTTCCGCTGTGCTGAAAAAAATTCAGACCACTGACTCCCTCCGTCTTCTGAAAAGTTATCTACGCAACTGGTGCTCATACAAACGTATGATTTAACACAAAAGGTATAGCAAGGAAGAATACTCGAAATAAGATTATACACATAAAATTTAAAATAGATTTCAGAAATTTAAGATTTCTATAATCTATCGATGGCTTCAACTTTTGAATCTTGGAAGCTAGCCTTGAAATATTAAAAAAATATGTACAGTGCGATGCTCTACAGTCTGCCAAATTTAAAAAAAAAAAAAACATTAGAAAACACAAAAGTGTGGTTTGGGAAGCTGTTACTTCCAAACGCGGATAGGTAGGACCTTGAAACTTGGAGTCAAGTAGCTCTACAAGGGTGCCAATTATCACCAAATATGAACAGTAGGATGCTCTGCAAGTTTTATAAATTTTAAAATTTTTTGCTCACGAATTTCAGAGTTATGGATAATTTTCAATTAGAAACCTTAAAATTGCAATTTGGGCAGCCGTAACTTTCGAACGCGATTAGGTAGGACCGTGCATTTGGAGGAAATGTGATCCTCAAGTAGATCTACAAGTGTGCCAAATTTCAGAAACATAAAAATTCGGTTATCTCGCTAAATATCATATAGGGTACAGGGGTCAAACTTTACATCTTAAAAGCAGTCAAGATTGATCGCAGGCTTCACCGAGGAGCTTATCTTGAAGTGATCAGGTTTCATTGTGTGGCTTGGGGAATGCTGTACGGCAGGTCCAAGTGCTGTACTGTACAGCAAAATGCTGTACGTATGGTCAGCTTACTAGATAGTTGGCAATCCACGTAACCTCTTGTGCAGGAACATGCATATTAAGGAGGTCGGCCAACAGCGCAGAGTGGATAACCGTGTCGAAGGCTTTCGATAGGTCCATCGCCACTAGGACAGTTCTGTCACAGGGCTGTTTTGGTTGAGGCCATTATGGATGTGATGGGTGATCAGATCCAGAGCTGTTGTAGTACTATGTATCTTTCTGAAGCCATGCTGGTGAGAAGCTAGCTCAGCATGTGATACAAGGGTGGGGTGGATGAGTGCTTCGAGCGTCTTTGCAACGGGTGATAAAATTGTGATTGGACGGTAGGATTCGGCGAGTTTTGCGGTTTTACCGGGTTTTAGAAAGGGGGTGATTCGACCCTTTTTCCAAAATTCAGGGATGACAAGCGTGGATATCGGCAACCTGAAAGCCATCGTGAGGTATTCGATGGCCGGAAGATCTATATGTTTTAGCAAGCCATTGAAATGCCATCTGGTCCAATGGCCTTCGATTTTTTAGCATGATGTCAACCGTTCTGTTGCGTATCCTCCTTTTGATTTTGCAGTTGAGTGACTTGGTCTAGATGTTTTAGCATGCCATTGAAATGCCATCTGGTCCAATGGCCTTCGACTTTTTAGCGTTCTTGATTGATAGCTGCTGAAACTTGGTCCGATGTATAGGTGGGCATGATGTCAACCGTTCGGTTGCGTATCCTTCTGTTGTGGATGAAAATAGTCGATGCCCGCAAGCCGGCAGTAATGCATGCTATGCATCTTCCACATGGGTGCTCGTTTAGGTATAGATTAGATTAGTGCTACCTATATGAATGATATATAACACCACACACCCCCTGAAATGAGTGAATTATTAGCACTAAAAGAGCAAATAATTCACTTACCTAGGGTACCGGTTGCGAACGATCATGTTACAATACATTTTTTGTTGTTTTTTTTTTTATCATAGAGTACATTGCCATGTTTACATTTTTTTTGTTTTTTTTTTTTTGTTTGATACGTTATTATGTTTACATTTTTTTTTTAATTTTATATTTCTGTTTGTATTTTTTTTTGTTTTTCCTTTTTTTTAAATTAAATGTTAATTATTATTATTTACTTATACTATTCTCGCAAACCTAATTTCGTGTGAATTATTAGTAGCTTTGTTGTCAATATCTTCGGGTGTTCTATTCCCTTCATTATTCTTGGTTTGCGCACGTGTTAGGACTAAACATTTTGTTTCAAATGGATGTTTACTATCTACGGCACAGATATTATCCAATTTTGAAGTAGCAGTTTCCTCGCATTCTGGCACCATACGGCTTAAAGCATCCGCATTTGTATTAGACCTACCGGGCTTATACTCAATGTCAAAGTCATATTCGGCCAGTTTATGGTATTTGCACTTTACTATTTTTATTTTTTTTATTTTTTACTGTATTCGGAATTTTTTTATTCACTGCTTTTTAAATTTTTGTTGTTTCACTGTGTTTTTTGATCCTCTTCTGTTTCACTGTACTATTACATATTTCACTGTTTTATAACTTTTCACTGTTTTTTTTTTAATACTCTTGTTCACTTTAAATGGGTCACCCTGTATTTCACTGTTTTTAATAATTTTCCACTGTTCTATAACTTTTCAATTTTTTTATTTTTTTTATTTTTTTAATACTCTACTATTTCACTGTTTTTAATAATAATCGCTGTCTTTTCACTCTTATTTGTTTCACTGCTTTTTTTTTCTTAATTTTTGCATTCTCTTCACTTATATAAACTTCACTGTATCATAGATTTCTACTGTAGGTACTTTGACTTTTACTTATTTTATTTTACTATTTCACAATTTTTCCTTTCTCCTCATTTTAACTCTAAAGTACTCAGTCGTGTCTTTCTTCCACTATCTTTATCCTTTTATTTTTTTATTTGGTTCACCAGACTTCCTTTTTAAGGCTATTCTAGTCTTCTTATAGACTTCCTTTAAGGCTTTTCAAGTCAGCGGCTACCGGCTGCGCCAAAATGTTGTGGATGAAAATAGTCGTGAAGAGAAACACGTCTGTTTGCTTTGAGTTTCTTTATTTCACACTTTCTTTCTTAATTCTAACTTACCTCTAAAGCTTGCTTGCTATCATTGCACTTTCGTCATTTCCTTTAATTAGGTCATTATACGAAAGTACAATGATCGCGACAGCTAATTGATCATGGCATCATTTTACAATACGCAAATGCAATATTGTGAAATATATTGCACTTGCGTTCTGTAAGGTTGATGCCCGCAAGCCGGCAGTAATGCATGCTATGCATCTTCCACATAGGTGCTCGTTTAGGTATAGATTAGATTAGTGCTACCTATATGAATGATATATAACACTTCTTTTGATTTTGCAGTTGAGTGACTTGGTCTAGATGTTTTAGCATGCCATTGAAATGCCATCTGGTCCAATGGCCTTCGATTTTTTAGCGTTCTTGATTGATCGCTGGTGAAACTTGGTCCGCTGTATAGGTGGGCATGATGTCAACCGTTCGGTTGCGTATCCTTCTTTTGATTTTGCAGTTGAGTGACTTGGTCAATAAATTATTATTTATTGAACAAGCTCGCTCAAATTTTTGGATCTGCGGTGGTTTTCTTGCCGAATCTGATGTCTTTGGTTGGATGGGACAGAGCGCGGACTGTAGCCCAACGTTTGCTGACGACACCTTTCGAGAGGTTGCAGCTTTCAAGATGCTTATTCCATTTTTCTTTCTTGTAGGTGTTGACTTGTCGATTTATTTCGGAGTTTAGTTCCTGAACTCTGGGGTCTGCCGGATTTGCGCGTCTTAGATGGGATTCACACTATGGACAGGATTTACTAAAACCAGTAAATTAATCGAGTCAAACCCCGCCTACTAGATCAAATCGTATGTCATTAAGTTCAAAATGCATCGTAGAATGTATACTTGCATTATTCAAAATGCAGTACAACAGTACAACTGTTAACTAAATCTAGGATTTACTAAATCTTGTCGATAGTCTGAATCGCCCCTTACTTTGTCCCGCTCGTCAGCTAAACTTGCGGCAGTAGCTGGGAAATATGGCCGAACTTTGGGGATGCGTCCTGCCGGAATGAAGCAAGTTGCCTCTTTAAAAATGACGTTCCTTATATTCTTTTCGGCTTCCCTAATGTTTATTGAAATAGGTAGCGCGGTGAACTTTGTGATTGATAAACGTACGCCGTTCTGACGTCGTCAGTTCAGCTGGTTTATCAATATTAATAAGTATGGGGAGGTGATCGGATTGGAGGGAGATAGTTGTCTCCCAGCGGGTCTCACTTATCAAACTGGCGCTTACAATAGTTATGTCAGGAGAACTATGGCAGGCGCCAGCGACGCGTGTAGACGAAATTCCATTGAGTGCGCAGAAGTCTAATTTAGTCGCGATATCTATACCTCTGGCATCATTACCGAGGAGAGAGTGTCAGAATTCATGATAGGCGTTAAAGTCGCCAAGTAGGATCCTATGCTGTCCTGTGAGGAGTGGACCAATATCGAACTTATAGCCAGAGCCACAGCTGGATGTTGGTGTAACATAGATGTTTATAAGTTTGATATTGGTATTGCCGGATTTAACGGCAATAGCTTGCATATTAGTATATTAGGAATACAAGCCCTCCTCCTGGATTAGGACCTTGTCTGCCGACTTGATCGCGCCTCAAAAGTATGTAATCGCCGCGAATATTGTTGTATTGTTGCCTACGGGTGGCGGTGGTGGAGAATTGGCTCGAGTGGAAGGCCTGGAATGGCCGTAGATGGTGGTAAACCATTAGCTTGTTAGCTGGGGGCCGATCCGCATTTAGACACCCTGGAGCAACAAATGAGAAAATGTTATACTGACTCATTTTTTTAAGCCAGAGCAATAAAAACGACACCATTCTCTGCAGCAGGTACATCTCAAAGACCTGGCATTGCGAAGATGCGTCGGTTGCATACATAACAGATGTAAATTTGGGACCTGGCTGGATTAGTTGCGATGCCGGCGCGGATTAAGAGAAATGAGAGCAACCGCGCTGAGACAAAATGCTGCCAATTTGACGAAAAAAACACATAGAACACTTCCACACACATACACAGAAATACACAACCCTGCAGCGGGCCTGCCATCGGAAATGGTCGCCAGTAGGACCACTATAGGTAATTAATTTTACTTGTTATGGCCGATCTGACCAACTTGAAATTGTTAGAACATTGATAGCAGTGACATTTGACATAGGGTAAGGGGATAATTCGAAATTACCATTTCCGGAAAGACTGCAAAAGCTTTCGTTACGTTTTGGATCTCAAATTAAAGTTTATTAAATGATAAAACCTATTCCACAGATTTAATTGCGGGGTGAAAATTGATTAATTTAAATTTATTATTTTCGAAGCGTTTTTTTTTTTTAATTTTCTAATGAATACGAAATATTTATCATAGTGTTGGCTAAAAGAAAAAAAATGAGTTTCAATAAAGTCAGCAAGTGGTTTTTGGGCGGATTTATTCTAAATCTCAAAATATTTTCTTCTGAAAACGCAAAAAATCAAATTTATTTAGTAACCACTTAAAAACTTTATACCTCCATTTTGTAGCATTTAGACCCTAGTATAACGCATTCCCCATACGTCGGGTTACCAGTAACCCTTTATATGCCGACGGGTGCATATTATATGTAGAGCTAGCTGTAGCTGATACAAAAACACTTGTTCAATCTTCGGCAAATAATTATAGGACAAGTGCATCTTAATGAAATGCTTGAAACAGAAAGAAAGCAGCATAATACGTTTTAAACGGACTACGTTATGTTGGAATAACGTACCTTCGTTGGCTGTTATGTTGCTTTCAATGTGTTTCTATCAAGCAATACTCTAGACTAGACCTTTGACCTTGTACATACTGAACTGTTGTAAACGCGGTTATAATAAAAGCTATTTTTTATAACATTCGTTCTTTTTCCTTTGCAGTGGATGGTTCACAAAGGGAATCAACAAAATCTAAAGATACCAATGTACCCGCAAGTAATACCGGCGCGAATCGTAATAGTATTGAAATAGAAGAAAATAGAACAGGACCGTACTATGATAAAACAGCTTCAAAAAATATAACAGCACTCGTGGGAAAAACTGCCTATTTGAATTGTCGAGTAAAAAATTTAGGAAATAAAACTGTAAGTGAACATTTGGTTCTAACAATCTCGAGAAAAAAAAAATACGTAAAATTAATTTACTTCATGAAATAAATAAAAATCCATAGTAATATTAATGTTCTCTCATTCAGATGTTATTACAAGTATCATGGGTGAGACATCGTGATATTCATTTACTTACTGTAGGACGGTATACGTATACATCGGACCAAAGGTTTCGAGCCATTCATCATCCCCAAACTGAAGACTGGATACTTCAAATAAAGTACCCTCAACACAGAGATTCGGGCATATATGAATGTCAAGTTTCTACAACGCCCCATATGAGTCATTTTGTTCACTTAAATGTAATAGGTAAGTCCTCGGTAGATTTAAACTGTACAGGGTGGTACATTAAAAGTGAACTAGTGTAAATCATGCATAACTTATTTATTTTTTAATATTTTTTTTCTGAAATTTGGTAAGAATAAACTAGACACATGGGAGATATGTTTACACTTTAAAGGTAAATACGCGTTGAGGAACGGTCGATTTAGGTACGTTTTATGAAAGAGTTTATTTTTTAACTATTTCATTCACAAAAAGTACGTATGCGGACAGGTAGAATGGAATTTTGCTAACGATTCATTAACTCAATGTTTAAAAGGTAATTGCTGCCAAAATTACCATTATTATTAGACAATTTATTTAGAAATTAAGTCGTAAAAATGCGTCAGGTAATGAAACCATAATAACAAAAAATGAATGAATGGTAATGAATGCTTGTCTCGTTGCTCAAATTTATCAAGGTTTTATAAAATTACATTGATAAAATTAAATGGAAAGGATCCATATTTGTCAGTATTGAAAAAAAAAGCAACATGGAAAGATATACGGTTGAGCAACGAGTTCAAATAATACAAATTTATACGCGGAATAATAACTCGATTGTCGAGGCGCAGCGCTAGTATCGACGAACGCTCCATGTAAGAGTTGCTCCCTCGAGATTAACGATTCACAGAGTTGTTCGCCGTTTTCGAGGACAAGGAACCGTTAATAGCCCTCGACGAGCCCGGAGACGAAGTGCGAGGACGGACGAAATCATTGAGCGGGTGGAAGCCAGCGTCGAATCAGATGCAACAACATCAACCCGAAGGAGGGCGTTTCAGTTGTGAGATGCTGAACAATGTTATTCGTCTTTTTGTCCACAACCGACCAGATATGTGGTTGCAGCAAGATGCCATACTGCTGCAGCCACAATGGAGATTTTAACGAACGTTTTCGGCGAAAGAGTCATTTCCAGATGATCTGCAATTAACTAACCGGCTAGATCTCCAGACTTAGCTCCACTAGATTTTTTAAGTGGGGATACCTTAAGGAGAGACAATTATAAACCAAGGACAATTCAGTAATTGAAGCAAAATATTGTAGCGGATATCCGAGGTTTGTAGCCAGAAATATTGCGAAATGTAATGGAACATACCATAGAACGATCCCGTCTTTGGGAGCCGCCCGGGGCGGTCATCTAAAGGATATACTTTTTCGAACATAGTGTAAGAATTTGAGACAAAGAGATTTTTACTTCCGCAATCCAGCCGTATACTTTATTATAATCCTTTTTCTACGTACGTTTCGGTCTTAGACCATTGTCAAGAATCTATAGAATACATTAATGGCTAAAAACTCATTACGAAGATATAAAATTACCTAACAATAACTTCCAAATAAATTATTTACTGCTTTCAACTGAATTATTACTTCGTTGAGTACTGCACACTCTTCAACTGTTATTAATAAGAAATATCTACCTGTCACTATTTTGGCGGGATGATAATAATTGGTACATGAAGTTAAACATTATGCATTTAGGCGGATTATTTACATTTTTTTGAAAATATTAGGTTTGAAAAATTGGCATGTATTTATTCACTTTTATTTCGATTTCTGATCTAGAGTTAAGGACGCATTATAATTTTTATTTATGTAGCTTCTTTTATAAGTAATTTTGTATGATTATTATCTCGGTCAACTATTTTAGTATTATGTACTAAAGTCCATTACATGTTTGCTAATTTTTGATGCCGCGATATTGTTATAATTGGCTGTCCTATTTTTATTTGAGTGTTCTGATATTCTTGTTTTTAAGTGTCTAGTAGTTGATCTATAGTAGTGTTTTTCTATATTGTTGTTTTTACAGGTAAGACATGGAATTTTATATATCACATTACTTTTTTTGTAGTTTACTGAGCTTGTCCTTTAGATTAGTATAAATTTTATTCTTTATTTTGTCATTAGGCTTATAGGCTCTACCAAGTTGTATTACATTACCATTAGTATCATTGATTTGGCGTGGAAGTATATTATTTATAGTTTCTGATAACTTCAGTATATAAGTATTTTTTTTTAAACCGTTTGTCTATTGTTATGTTGGTTTGAATTTGTTGAGTTGTTATTATCATTCAATATTTTGTATCTATTTTTGTTAATTACTTTAGTTATCATTTTTATGGGGTGTCCATGCTTAGAAAGTATAATGTTTAATTTGGGGTGTTTCCAATATCTAGTATCACTCAGTTTTAAGCATCTATAAATGTAGTTATTAGCTATATTATTTTTACATAATTTGGGTGTTGAGATTTGTAGCTTATAATATTATGAGATGCATAATCTTTAATGTTCCATTCAGTTATTATTTTATTTTCTATTTTATACAAAGTCATGTCTAGAAATGGTAGTCTATTATTTTGCTCCTCTTCAACCGTGAATTTGATATTATCATGAATTTTGTTTAATTTTTTCCAAAGTTTGTACTTTTTTATTCTTATTAATTATTGCTATTATGTCATCCACATAAATTTTTAGACATATTATATCATCATTAGTTGACTCACGAACCCATTTTTTAAGTGCATCTTGTATGAAAATATCCGCTGCTATTACACTAAGCGATCCATCCATAGGCAGACCCATACGTGCATCAAGTTAGCGGAACAACTTTTAAAAATCGACTCGGCGACTTTACAGTAATTTGCCGCTAATTTGTTGTGAATTAGTTGTGAAAAAATTAATTTTGTCGCTCTTCATTTTCACTGAGAAAATGGGTGTTCCGCTAACTTGACGTCAAGTTAGCGGAACAACTTTCACGCATCAAGTCGGAACTTATACCGTTCCCTTCCGCTATCTTGTTGTGAATTAGTTGTGAAAGAAAAAAATTTGTCGCTCTTCACTATCAGCGGGAAATTGCAGTTTCCTGTTTCTGACGTCACTATGGAACGGTCCCACTTTACCCGCTCGAATCAAGTCGCGGAGTATGTCATAATTTGCTGCAAGGATAATACGAATGAGATGTTAAAATAACGATTTTGTCGCTCCTCGCCATTAACGGTAATGCACTTTTCCATATCATGGTGACGTCACTATCTCAAACAACCTACTTTTCCTAATCGCACCGTGTCGGGGAATATGTCAAAATTTGTCTCTTGACTAATTACAATTAGTTGTGAAAAGAATGATTTTGTGGCTCTCTTTTATACGCGGGAAAACGCGGTTTTCCAAATTATGACGTCACTATGGGAGAAAACCCACTTTTCCTGATCGGATCGACTTGGGGAGTATGGCATAATTTGCCGCTTGGCTGATACCAATTAGTTGTGAAAAGAATGATTTTGTCGCTCTTCGCTATCGGCGAGAAAACGCGATTTTCCATTTTATGACGTCACTATGGGAGAAAACCCACTTTTCCTGATCACAACTAATTCGTATTAGCCAAGCGGCAAATTACGCCAAAATAGTGAACGGTAGATGTCTCTTATTAATAACAGTTGAAGAGGGTGCTCACTCACCGAAGTAATAATTCAGTTGAAAGCCGTAAATAATTTATTTGGAAGTTATTGTTAGGTAATTTTATATCTTTGTTATGAGTTTTTAGCCATTAATGTATTCTATAGATTCTTGACAATGGTCTAAGACCGAAACGTACGTAGAAAAAGGATTATAATAAAGTATACGGCTGGATTGCGGAAGTAAAAATCTGTTTGTCTCAAATCGTCAATAGTCTAAGAAAATTGGACCAAAATATGGCCATCGAACGGCAAAAATCCTACATCAGATTTTTTTTGGATTATGGTTGGGAATGGTCCCTAGATTATGGCATTAAAAGTCCCAACCGATCGGAGGTCCCAAACCTTAAAAAAGGGGGAGGGGGCATTTTTCCGGTTTTTTGCGATTATTTCAAAAACGACAAGAGATACAGAAAAATGGTCTGAGAACGAAAAAAACTACATAAAATTACCTTTGCAACGATATATAACACATTAAAGTTTAATTGAATATGTCGGCATTAGACTAGAATATAAATTAGAATATTTTCATTTTAGACCTTTTTTTAAAAGCTGCATAACTTTTGAAAGAGTGCTAGTTCAGCCGTAAACCTCTGTATAAGTATTCACAATAGCTTCAAGATCATTTTAAGGTAAACATTGAGTCGCTCCGGTCAAGGACCTCCATTATCCCCCCATTTGAATTTGTCATAATGGCATGTCCATAACTCCCCCAAAATTGGAGCAGAGTGCTAAATTTTGGTTTGTTGCGATTGGAGGTCATAGTCACTCCACCCTCCAAAAATCAGCTCATTCGGATAAAAACGAAGGATATCTCCCATACAAAGTGACCCACCAGGAGTTTGTTCTACGCACTGCTCATTTCACAAACTGTAGAACAAAGTTGGCTAGGGTCACTTTGTATGGGAGCTACCCTCAGTTTTTATCCGAATTAGCTGATTTTTGGTGAGTGGGTTGACTATGACCTGCAATCGCAACAAACCAAAATTTAGCATTCTGCTCTAATTTTGGGGGGAGTTATGGACATGCCATTTTGACAAATTGAAATGGGGGGGATAGTGGTGGTAGATTGATATTTCTAATTAAGTGTAAAAAATGTGATAGTAGCTCTAGATTCTTGGAGGATAAGTGCAAGAGGTTGATTAATAGCTTAGATATTGGTGACAAATACTATAATAACCTGGAAAATATTACGTTATCCACTAAGGGGAAACTAATTAGAATACAGATAAAAGACTCATTAGATAGGATTAAAGACACTCAAAAGTTGATAGAATTTCATAAAAACCAGTTGAAATCAATAGTGACTAATTACGAATATACTATAATTATGAGAGAGCATGTAAATAATATGAAACTAGAAAACCAAATAATAAAAACAAGACATAAGAATAAACTAGAAAACCTCAAGAATAAAAATAACTACATATTATATAAAATTTGATGCAGGTATATGTAGTTAAACAGAAAGTGATCAACCTAACGAAATAAATATACCACAATATGTATATAATACATTAAGTTTAGGACCGAATTTTAATGTGATAGAACAAATTAGTGAAAGGACTGTAATTCAGAGGATAACGGATGTGGAATATAGCATAAGCAAACTTGGATATAAGAAAGCTAATGACATAAGAAATAAAACCTCGAATGTAATTAGCAATTATAAAAGGAATGATTACTTTAAAAATAAAAGTACCCACTAAAGGAGTTAATAAATTCAGCTAAACAATTTCTAAAAAAAATAACAAAGAAATAATAATAAACTAGGGGGCTTCGCCCCCTGCTCGCTACGCTCGCCAACCCCCAGAGGCCGAGGCTAATTTCGGGTGCGGCCGAAATTTGGATACTTTTCGCTCTTCTTGGGCTAAAAGTTTTTTCGGGCGTACCTATGACTTGTATTTAATCCCCCTCCTCATTCTTTTTCTTCCGTCTTGACAAAAGTTTTGGGCTTGGTTGAAATAAGTGGGCAAACAAAAATATTTACTCGGAAAATTTTATTGAGGTTGCGGGAGCATGACTCCACAGTACGATTCCATTCGTTTTTAACTTTTTTGTTGCTTTGGAAAAGACACATTAATTCAAGGTTTTGTGAAATTGGTGCAAACAATTTTTTTTAGAAGAACCAAAATGGGGGTTGGGTTTGTATGGCCACCCCATGACCCCATGGTCAGATTTGATCAATTCTTAAATATGTTTTGTGTCATCAAGAGAAACACGTTTGTGTGTAGTTTTGTTGAAATTGGTGCACAAATAAAAAAGTTTTTCTTAGAAGAACCTAATTTGGGGGTTTAGGTTTGTATGGCAGCCCCATGACCCCATCCGATTTGATCCATTCTTAGATATGTAATGTGTCATCACATTTGTGTGAAATTTGGTTGAAATTAGTCCACAAATAAAAAAGTTTTTCTTAGAACATAGCTTGAGGAGTTAGGTTTGTATGGCAGCCCCATGACCCCTTTATCCAATTTGATCAATTCTTAGATATGTTTTGTGTCATCAAGAGAAAAACGTTTGTGTGAAATTTGGTTGAAATGGATTCACAAACAAAAAAGTTTTTCTCAGAAAAACCTAATTTGGGGGGTTGGGTTTGTATGGCAGCCCCATGACTCCATTGTACGAATCGATCGATTCTCACATATGTTATGTGTCATCAATAGAAATACATTTGTCTGGAATTTGGTTGAAATCGGTGCACAAATAAACAAGTTTTTCTTAGAAGAACCTAATTTGGGGGGTAAGGTTTGTATGGCAGCCCCATGACCCCATGGTCCGATTTTACCGATTCAAACATACAAACTGCCTGCAGCAAAAAGAAGCAGTTCTGCAAAATTTCAGCTTCATAGCTGTTAAACTGGCCGAGTAAAACGCGTAGCAACAGACGGACAGACAGACAGACGGACATCGCCCAATCGACTCCCCATGTTACGCTGATCATATATGTATACTTATTATATGGTCGGAGATTCTTCCTTCAATGCCTTACAAACTTCATGACAAAGTTAATATACCCTTCGTTGACTCTACGAGCGAAGGGTATAAAAATTCGGATAAGGATTATAAAATAGTAATAATCACGAATTCCCAATATAAAGAAAGAAAGTAAGAAAATAATAAATATAAGAGATTAAATAAAGATCCTACTAATGTTTTCTTCTTCTTCTTTATATGACACGATAGCCCGACGTCGGGCCTTGACCGCCTGAAAACCTCCAATTGTCGCGTTCACGCGACCTTGTCCTCCAATTCCGAAAGCCTAGCATCTGGTGGGCGTCTTCACATACAGAATGCTCCCATCGGGCTCTCGGTCGTCCACGCAGTCTGGCTCCGTCCACTCGTTGCGCGTTCATCACCTTTTCGGGCATGCGATCGTCGTTCATCCTTTGTATATGTCCCGCCCATTGCAATCGCTGCAATTTCACGATCTTCGACACCTGTAGCTCATCATACAGCTGATACAACTCAAGGTTGTACCGGATGCGCCATTCACCTCGTTCACGAACGGCCCCGAAGATTCTTCGGAGAACCTTTCGCTCGAATGTGTCCAACAGGTGTTCAGAGTTTTGGGTTAGGGTCCATGCCTCGCAGCCATAGCATAGCACAGGTCGGATGATGGTTTTATACACGTGGAGCTTCGTGTTCCTGTGCACCAGCTTCGAATTCATAATTTGGAGGAACGCAAAGTAACACTTATTAGCTAGTTGAATCCGTCGCTTTATCTCATCTGTTTCGTTGGCGTCTTTTGACAAATTGCAACCCAGATAAGTGAAGTTGGCTACATATTCTATATTGAGGTCCCCCACTGTGATGCTTGAATTTACTGGCGTTCTAGTTTTTGATTGCATCATGACCTTGGTTTTAGATTCGTTGATATGTAGCCCAACCTCCTTGGCGGCGCTATCGAGATCATGCAGAAGGCCCTCCGCATCACCCAATCTTCGAGACATTATGCCGACGTCGTCGGCGTAGGCCACCAGTTGAGTCGATCTAATGAGCAGCGTTCCGCTGCTGTCCAAATTCATGGCTTGAATCACATACTCCAGAGCCAGGTTGAAGAGCGTCGGCGCCAGCCCGTCGCCCTGCTTGAGTCCAGTACGAGTTTCAAACAGGTCAGTGAGTCTGTTCTGAACTCTGACCTGCGAGACGGTATTAGTCATCGTCATCCTTATGAGTCGCACTAGCTTAGCCGGTATTCCAAAATGCAGCAAAATGTTGTACAGTACACTGAAAATAATATTGTACATAAATTCAATGAACACCGTTCATATAGCTATTTTCATTCTGAGTATGAATAAATTCATCGTTACAGTGAATTTTTCATTATTGTCAATCAATGAATTTATGAACAGCTCATATATGCAATGATTTCAAGTTCATAAAAATAACGTACGATGTTCGTAATAACAATGGATGTTTTTATAAAAATAATGTAGATGTTCATAGCTACAATGTACAGGCTCATCATAATAATGTACTAGTTCATAATAATAATATACGTATTCATACATAACGTTATTAGTAACTACAATGTACATGTTCATAATAACAATGTACATGTTCATAGCAGCAATGAACATGATCATAACGGCAGCGAATATGTACATTATCACTTGAATGTTAACGGTTTTAGATTTTTTCAGGAGACTAGACCGGTACTATTTAGAAATTGTCTTCAATTAGATTTCGCCTTTTATGCGAGGAGTTTTGTGAGTAAAGTGAATTTGGATCGATCGTGAAAGTGAGAATAATTTGTTTAAAAAATATCTGTTTAAAAGATAAGGATATGCATTCCACCATGAAATATTTTGTTTGTAAAAAAAGTTTTGCTTCAATGGACCTTTTAATTATTCATTTAAAACGGGGCCATAATTTGTCCACAAACAGTGTATTTAGTGTATGGAAAAGTACCTAAATATATTGATCAAGTAAATATATGGATCAATGAATTGAAACAGAAGCAGGAGTCCATTTAATTAAATGTGAATTATGTAAAAAAAACGATTGTACGTTAGTTTGTCTGCGTTCACGTCAAATCTAATATTTTCAGAATTTATGCATATTTAAGTTGATATTTATCATTTCACATAAAATAAAGGAATATTCCCCGAATAATTTTCTGTAAAATTTAAAGTTTAAATAAATGAAACTGTATGTATTATGTAAATCCTGTAGTTTTTCTTAATTACAATTGAAAATCTTTCATATATCTTATGAATTCCTTCATAAGGCTTACGTAATAACTATGAAAGAAGTTCATACACACAATAAAAAAGTACATAGTCAGAATGCAAAATATAAAGAGATTTTATGAAATGTGCTCATTGATTTTAAGTAATGTGATCATTAATGTTATGAAATGTGTTCATTGATTTTATGTACTACGTTAACCGATTTTATCGATTTTATGAACTATGTTCACTAATTCTATGTACTGGATTCATTGTTCACACGAACTATATTCATTCTCCCAATTAATTTTTCATTGTTAATTTCGTGTCAATGTTTTTATGAACGGCCATTCATTGTAACAATAAACGTGATCATTGGCTGAAAAAATATGAATTTTTCATATATGCTATGAACTTTTTCATTGTATTTACGTACCTTTTTCGTTCAGTGTACGCTTCGATCGATACTGTCGTATGCCTGCTTGAAGTCAACAAATATTTGGTATACGTCGATGTTGTATTCCCAGCACTTCTGAAGTAAAAGCTTCACTGTAAAAAGCTGATCTGTCGTCGAACGACCAGGTCTAAAGCCGCCCTGGTAGTCGCCAATGATTCCCTCTGCGTACGGATTAATTCTATTTTCCAGAATCTTAGATAAAATCTTATAAGTCGTACATCAAACTAATGAAATGCCTCCGTAGTTCTCACATTTCAACTTATCCCCTTTTTTGTGGATTGGGCAAATGATACTTTTACGCCAATCTTCGGGGATTATTTCGTCGTTCCATACTTTAACGATAAGTGTGTGTATAGCCTTAACAAGGCTCTCCCCACCATGCTTCAATGTCGTCAGCGCCCGGGGCTTTATTATGTTTTAGTGCTGCATGGCGAGATCAACTTCTTCTACTGTTGGGGGTTGAACGGGAGGGCCTGTTTCAGCCATCAGTTCCGGAGCTTCTTGTGTGGGGTTGTTCGGTTGAACATTGAGGAGCTCTTAGAAAAGTGAGGCCCAGCGTTTATCAACGCTATCGGTGTCGCTAATGATATTGCCATCCTTATCCTTACAGAGGCTGGTTCTGGGTTGGTATCCACTTTTAATTGAATTAATCAGCTTGTACGCTTGTCTACTGTTCCTACTAGCTAGTCTTTGGTTTATTTGCATCAACTGCTCGTCAAGATGCTTACGTTTCTTACGCCTAATTAACCTATTCGAAAATCGTCAAAGCTCGTCATATTTTGTTTTTTACTACTAATGTTTTACACAGTAAAAATAATGACATGGTTAGATTGTTATATAAAAAACAATGAATAGATATAAACACGAAGAATGAAATATTAACCCTTTCCCGGACAGAACGTCTATATAGACTATAAACTACACATCTCAACACCCAAATTATGTAAAAAATAATATAGCTAATAACTACATTTATAGACGCTTAAAACTGAGTGATACTAGATATTGGAAACACATAGCCCAAATTAAACTGATACTTTGTAAGCATGGATACCCCATAAAAATGATAACTAAAATAATTAAAAAAAATAGATACAAAATATTGAATGATAATAACAACTCAACAAAATCAAACGAACATAACAATAGACAAACTGTTTTTCAAAAAATTACTTATATACCGAAGTTACCAGAAACTATAAATAAGATACTTCCACGCCAAATCAATGATACTAATGGTAATGTAATGCAACTTGGTAGAGCCTATAAACCTAATGACAAAATAAAGGATAAAATTTATACTAATCTAAAGGATAAGCTCAGTAAACAACAAAAAAGTAATGTGATATATAAAATTTCATGTCTAACCTGTAAAAACAACAATATAGAAAAACACTACTATGGATCAACTACTAGACACTTAAAAACAAGAATATCAGAACACTCAAATAAAAGTAGGACAGCCAATTATAACAATGTATTAACACAGCATCAAAAAATTAGCAAACATGTAATGGACTTTAGTACATAATACTAAAATAGTTGACAGAGATAATAATCATACAAAATTACTTATAAAAGAAGCTGTCTACATAAATAAAAATTATAATGCGTCCTCAACTCTAGATCAGAAATGGAAATAAAAGTGAATAAATACATGCCAATTTTTCAAACCTAATATTTTCAAAAAAATGTAAATAATCCGCCTAAATGCATAATGTCTAACTTCATGTGCCAATTATTATTATCATCCCGCCAAAATAGTGACAGGTAGATATCTCTTATTAATAACAGTTGAAGAGTGTGCAGTACTCAACGAAGTATTAATTCAGTTGAAAGCAGTAAATAATTTATTTGGAAGTTATTGTTAGGTAATTTTATATCTTTGTAATGAGTTTTTAGCCATTAATGTATTCTATAGATTCTTGACAATGGGCTAAGACCGAAACGTACGTAGAATAAGGATTATAATAAAGTATACGGCTGGATTGCGGAAGTAAAAATCTCTTTGTCTCAAATCATCAAAACCAGCGAACAATGAATATTGCAATAGTGTAAACATGTCTCCAAAGGGTCTATTTTTTATGTGAAAATTTCAAAAAAATCGGTTCAGAAATAAAAAAGTTTTCATGGTTTACACTAGTTCACTTTTAATGGGCAACCCTGTATATCTATTGTCACCCAATAGACGTTTGAATAAAAAAAAAATACGTTTATGCTTGGCTACACAAATGCAAATTGTTGCTCCTTGTGCTTGTTTACTCAAATAATAAGGATACTTAGGGCCATTCTCTCAAAACTCTTATAGAATGGTTAGTCTTATCGCATAGAGAAGACACACACAATTTTCAGAAAGCTTTTCCATTATATTGAATTTAATTTTTATTAATTTTGCATAGTTATGTTATCTTTTGCTTATTATGCTGTTGAATGAAAGTGCGCAATGATTTTTTCAATCTAAGATCATGGCGTAAGCAAGAAAAATATGGCGTAGCTATGCAAAATAAACAAAAATTCCATTCAATACAATGAAAAAGCTTTCTGAATGTTGTGTATGTCTTCTCTATGCTATCAGACTAACCAGCCAACAGACACTGAATAAGAGCTACCAGAAACCCGGCCCTAAACTTTTTTCATCTATACGACGGAATGAGTTTGTTTTTAAGGGATTTTGGGAGATTTAGATGAACCGGAATTAGTAGGGGCGAGATCGAAGGGTATCCTGCCTGTTAAACGTACACCCAGAAAAGATGTCTTTAATGAAAGACAGATTACATAGGCTGTATGGAATTCTGGTTATGATTTGGAGCCGATGAAATAGCCTTTTTGGGACACTGCTAGAAAAATCATTGAAAATCTCAATATCTCCAAAGATAGACTAGGTAAAATTGAAAAAAAAAAGATGCTTTACAGCCAACAAAATCGGATAACAGGTTTTGTTTTTACAGAGCTTCAAAGTTAATTTTTTGTGGTTTGACCAAAAACAAATTATTTTTCCATCTGAATTTTCTCCAACTTCTTTAATTTTATTCTAGCTCCATTATTTCTAACAGTTTTAATGCCTTAATAGCGTAAAACTAGGGTTAATTTTGGCTCGATTTTGACATAATTTGAATAAATTTTACAAAATGGTTGAATTTTTAGGGCATTTTGAATTGAATTCGAGCAAAAATTAACCCTAATTTTCTACACTTGACGTATCAAAACTGTTAGAGAATTGTCTAGAGCTAGAATAAAATTATGTAAGGAAGATATGATTGCAATACTATGCGCCATTTTTTAAAAGAATCGTACAAGCACCTCACCGTTTAATGTGAAAGGAAGGATGAACATATTGGTTGCGTCGTTGTACCGTATTCCGTATTTGAGTGAAATGGGGGCTCACATGTGTCTCATAGGCATGAATTGGGAGTAACACGTAAACGTGTTAACAATTCAATTCAAAATACCGTGTTTTAGGTTTTTCCTGGATATGAGGACTTGGGATGCGATACGCACTATTCCGGTTCTAGTTTTGGAAATAAATCTCCTAGAATAAGTTTTAAGATCTAAGCCGGCAACAAAATCTTGTTTATTATATTATATATTGTCCACATCCCTTTTCAGAACCAACGACTGAAATAATAGGAGCTCCAGATTTATATATTGAAGCCGGTTCCACTATAAATTTAACATGTGTTATTCTAAATTCCCCGGAGCCCCCAGCCTACATTTTTTGGAATCATAATAGTGCGGTGAGTAGATCAAGTGATTCAATGTTAACCACGCATAATTTTTGTATTTAGTAGTAATAATATTAGTGAAATTTCTATTATTATGAAAAGATAACATTAGTTTCTGTTGCATAGTTGAATGTTATTTACTTGCGACTACAAAAATATTAGTAAATAGCAACACTATTTGAGTCGCTCATCTCAAGAACCACCAAAGAGTATTTTTTTCAGGGAACTTTTGTACTATCAACTAATAGTATTAGTCAAATTTTCAAATTATTAGTCCTAATAATATTAGAATTAATAATTTCTGATGCACAATGCACTAATAGTATAAGTAAAAATTTACAAGTATGTACATACTTTGTATTGAAAATATTAGTCGACCTGGACAAGGCTTTTGAGCGGCAAGTTTTTCAGTTTGGCGGGACAAATGTTCAACAGAAACTAAATAATACGAGAAAATTCACTAATATTATTAGTACTTGTAGTTTTAGGTTGAGCAGCAGAAATGACAAGTTATTACTAAAACAAAATAAAACACATATAAAAACATTTGAATTGATATTGTTGATTGAGCTGTTTTTTTTAGAAGAGAGTTGGGTGTTAGCATTTTGTTATTCGATAAAAGAGATGAATGAATAAGGGAAAAATGGCATTTCCTCATATTTAATGACATCTTGTTAACGCTGTCTTTTCGAAATAATAAATTACGCAATTAATCAATTCATTGAAAATACCAGCTGTACAAATGCCCCTGTAACTTAAGGGAAAAGGTTTGCATATTGTAATATATGATAAATCTTTCTAAGGCAGATATTTCAATTGAGCATAGCTCAGACGACATCACCAACGTATTTTACACAAAATTCACATGTTGCCGTCCAGCAATTAATTAAGCAATACTTAAAATCAACAGCAAATAGCTTGGCTTTCTGGCTAATTAGCCAGATAAAAAGCATTATTTAAAAACGAACGAAGCGTCCGAATCAATTTTGTTTTATTCTTTTTTGTTCTGTCAAACTCCATATAAAAAATGATAACAATGGGCGTAGCCAGGATTTCGGTCAGATAGGGGGGCAAGCCCGACATTTTTTCAACATCATGATTTTTTTAGAAGTTGAAATTGTCGGTCGCGAAAATATTGTTAGGCATTTTTTTTTTTATAGAAAAACGGTTTTGATAAGATTTCCTCCAAATTTAACAAAATATTAACAGTAGCTAACTTTCATTGCTGGTATGTTGATTCAGCCATCTTCTCGAGTGGGCCCCCTGATATATATATGTGATTTGGGGATTACCCGAAGCAGACCATTACTATTTGGGTCCATTTTCGTCCCCTTACAGTCCTCAGTGATTTCCAGAAGTCGACTGATAATTATCGACTTCTTCCTTCATCACTGTGTCCCGTGTGATGAGTAGCATATCTTTGAAGCTAAGTTCCCTCATGGATTCCACACCGATTGTGGATTTGCCTAGTATCCTTAGCCTCCTACTACCTAGTGCTGGGCATTCACATACAATGTGTGCTGCCGTCTCAGCCTCTTCCAGACATAGTCTGCATACATCATCTTCCACGATTTTCATCTTAGATAGATGAGCTTTAAAATTACCATGTCCTGTTACTAAGGCAGTTATCCAACTTAAGCTGCTCCGTGTGTAACTGAGTACTTGTTTGGCTTTCCTCCCTAGTGGACTGGTAATTGCGTTACGAGCCTGTCTACAAGTGGATAGGCTTCGCCATCGTTGCCGATGGATGTAATCAATCCAGCCATGTATCCTGGCTTCAATCATGCCGTTTCCCAAAGCAATTTTGGGTTCCGGTCCTTGGAACTTTTCTGCTGATCCCTCTTTTGCTAAGGTATCGGCAAGTTCATTCCCCAATGTACCTACGTGTCCTTTAACCCATATTAGCGTAACTTCGTTGATTGAAGCACACTTATTGAGCTTCTGGACACACTCCAGTACCAATTTTGAATTGATGTTGGATTGCTGCATGCGCTTGATCACCGATTGGTTGTCGAGTGCTATCAGAATTTTCTTCCCTAGTATCCCGGCTTCCAGAATATGATCCAGCGCGTGCAGCAGTCCAAGCATCTCCGCCTGATATACCGATACATACTCTCCTAGGCGAAGTGAGCATGCAAGGTTTAGCTCCTCGGAGTATATTCCAGCCCCCGCTCTTCCGTCCATGAGAGACCCATCAGTAAAAATAGCAACATCACGTGTATACTCCTCGTGTATCCTGCCATCCTCTATGATAGTGATGTGATGTCTTTCGACTACCCTACATCTTCTCATACCATCCAAAGGCATATGAGTCTCCCTGACATTATCACGAACAATATCAAGGATCCTCTTATGACCTCCGTTGCTACCAAAGTGATGCCAAGTGCCATCTCTTACCATTCTTATTGCTGTGAGCGCCGCACTTTGTTTTATAAACAGATCCAGTGGCGGTAATCCCAGTATAACCTCCATAGCATGTGTTGGCGTAGTTCTCATTGCACCACATATGCTTATACATGCTATGCGTTGAATCCCATCCAGCCGTTGCCTAGTAGTTTTCTGGCTACCCTTGGGCCACCAGACCACTGCTGCATAGGATAGAACGGGCCTAACCATCATTGTATAGATCCAATAATGCCGCTTTTGGTGATATACCCCACCTACGTGCACACACTCTCTTACACTGATGCAAAATCCTCGCTGCTTTTTGTGTCTTTTCGTTAACATGAGAGTTCCAAGTAAGTTTGGGATCTAAGGTTACCCCTAGGTACTTCACCTCCTTGGACTCTTTTATCTCCGAACCAAAAAGCAGCATGGGAGTGGTTTCTACATCTTTCCTTTTCAGAGTAAAGACTATAGTGCTTGACTTGCTTGCGTTTATAGTTAGCTCTTGTTCATTACACCATTCTTCAGTTGCTTTGAGAGCTTGCCTCATGCAACCTTGAATAGTGTCCATGAATTTGCCACTGACCATAATTGCTAAGTCATCAGCGTATCCTACTGTATGTACGCCCATCGAGTCCAGTTTCCAGAGAAGAGAGTCTACGGTGATGTTCCACAGTAGAGGCGAAAGTACCCCTCCTTGTGGGCAGCCCCTGACTACCCTTCCTCTTATTCTGGCACATCCATTACTGAGATTCACTGCCCTCCCACTAAGCATCGAATCGATCCATGTTATTATCAAGGACTCGATCTCCCGCTCAGCTAGGGCATTTCTTAGTTTGCTGTATGAGATCTTATCAAAAGCACCCTCTATATCCATAAATGTTGACATAGCGATACCGCTGTTGTTAATCTCTCTTTCTGCTACCCGCACTACTTCATGCAGAGCGGACTCAGTAGATCTACCTGCTCTGTAAGCATGTTGACATCTACTCAAAGGTCTATACATCAGCGAGGTATTCTCTAGATGGTCCACCAATACTCGCTCCATTGTCTTCAATAGAAAAGAGGTTAGGCTAACCGGCCTGAATGACTTCGCTTCCGTATAATCCTTTTTTCCCGGTTTTGGTAGAAAGACAACTTTGGTCTCTCTCCAAGACATTGTGATATATCCTGTCGATAAACAGGCAACGAATATGTTCCGGATCTTCTCCAGCAAAGCTGCTATGCCCCATTGTAGCAGTGCCGGAAATATTCCGTCCATTCCAGCCGTCTTATATGGCTCAAAAGTATTTATAGCACTCCTGACACCATTTGAAGTTATTATCCTCTCAGCTTCTTGTCGTCCGGTCGCCCCTACCAATTTACAGGTTTGAGTCCACGGATTATTTGACTTGAAGCTTGCTGGAAAATGGACTTCCATAAGCGACTGCAATGTCTCCTCCATTGTTTCCGTCATAGTTCCATCCGCCTTTCGGATTAGGCCCATTTTGGAAACGCTGTCTTTCGAAATCATCTTCTGTAATCTGCATACATCGGATGTATTCCTCATATTCGAGCAAAATTCCCTCCACGAATTCCTTTTACGTGTACGTAGAGTCTTCTTCAGCTCTCTCTTTTTATCCTTATATAGATCCCAAGAGCGAGGGGTCCTCACTCTCATGTACCTATTAAACGCTTTCCTTGTCTCTTTCTTCATAGATTCCAATTCAGTGCACCACCAGGGTGTTGGATCCTTTTCATCTATGATTGTAGCGGGACAAGCCAGTTTGAAAGAGTGAGATATCGCAGAATTCATTTGTTCCACCGATCGCTCTATCTCAATCGTGTTATTAGGTATTTCCCCTGAAATTTCCTCGATCTGTTCCAATAAACACATTTCATACTTAGTACGGTCCGTATTCCTTGGCACTCTAATACGTTTGTTTTCGCTACTCGGTTTCGTGCCATACAGAATTCCAAACTGAATAGCCCTGTGATCAGACATGGTTAGTCTGTCCACCACTCTCCCCGCAGGGGGGTTTGTGTCCGTGTGACACTCAGCTTGGAAGGCTGTTTGTAGTCGGACAGAGATCTTTGGTGAGTTGTGACACCACGGACCTAACAGTGCAAGGGGGCCCCTGGTACAGTTGATACGCCATGGCGAGGATCTGTACAAAGACCATTCGGGCGCTAACGGTCCCGTACTCCTGAGTTATGCACGGGTGGCTCTTGGCGTGCCTACCTCTCCCCATAGTTTGCGGGAGGGAAGCACTAAATGCCTAGCACGATTTTGATGTCCTCTGGTGGGGGGGTGCATCATATGGAAGTCGTGTGAGCTTCGGAGGTGACGGCTCCGCATGACCCGAGTCGAGAAGGGGCTAGCTAGGGAGAACGGCCTTGGTGGAAAATGCCTACGCGCCTATATCTAGCTAGTTTGTGGATTGATGACCACACTGCCTGAGTCGCATTGCTGACTAGTAAACTGAAGGGGCCACCTGGATGTGAAAAGCAGCGCTACGTTGTCTGCACAGACGCGTAGTCACAGGTCCAACGAGCCTGGGGTGTGCATGCCCGAATTCGCCGTAAGGCTTAACCAATAGGGGGCCGAAGGAGGATCACACCTGCTATGGAGAAGTCCATAGCGAATAGTGTACCTCGGGGATGGGTGAGCCCAGGGGACCATGGTCCCTTCCCATCTTGGCGTTGGTCTCGAGGGGGCTGTCGGTTGTTAAGCAAGACATCGAGCTGGTGATGCAGCCCCGGGGTTGGGTTCCTGAAGGTGAATGCATTCACCGGATGGAGAAATCCCCATCTGACTACAGATCCGGGTCAGTAAACAAGCTGGAGATCCAAACCGCTTTCGCAAGGACCGGGGTATAAAGCCATAGGCTAGGTGACCCTTAGACAGTAACCTCGTAGATGGTATGCTTGTCCACCACTCTCCAGTTCTGAATTCTGTGCAGCATATTGTTATGTCTATTTACAATTTTTGCGATGCATATATTTCCAACTCGCATCATGTTCCGAATTCCCAAGTTTTGCGATATGCATTTTTTTCCAATTCGCATCAGTTCCGAAACCCGAGTTTGAGAACCGCTGTAACGTACTTTGACCGCCTGGTAACATGGAATTGACCGAAGAAAATGGAAGAGACCCGTTAATTGAGAGGAGACATGAGAAGGACGTAGGAATTTTCGGTTTTTCGTGGACAGACAGTTTTCGGTGTTCGTGGAGTGTGTACCACGCGAGCAAGGAAAAGACGAAAAAAACGGAGGATTGAGGAAATAGAAGCCGGATGGAGAACCCGACACGCGACGGAGCGTGTGCGTGACAAGAGGACTGTTTCTGCCTTTTTTTGGATTTTTTTGGATTTGGAGGAACGAATTGCTTCCACCTCGGAAGATGTTTTTGGAAAATCCGAAATTGGAAGATAAGTACCTACATTTTATTCAAGTCGTATATGGTTCATTTGAGTCGCATATGAATCGTGTAGTGATTTTTCTCGGAATTGTTTTTTTTTATGACCCAGTCGTTAGTTTTCCTCGCGCGAATATATGAATTTGTGAAATTTGAAATGGGGCCGTTTTTCCAAAGGAGCGTTAGTGAATTTACTTAGAATTATTTACTTCGGTAGACTTATTCGTTATTTTGTTTTTCTCTCTCGCGCGAATATATGGATTTGTAAAATTCCAAAGGAGCGGTAGTGAATTTACTTAGAATTATTTTTGGAAGACTAATTAGTAACTTTTTTTCTCTAGCGAATATATGGATTTGTAAAACTTAATCTTTTTTTTTCGGTTATAATATGCATAATCGGCGAGAATGCCATACCAATTGAAATAATCCTCGCGTCTTTTGAATTTGAAATATATATATTTTTGTTGGTTATGGTTTCTGATGACTAAAGTGATGAGCAGTTAAAAGGGGATCATCTTCCTCCGACTCAACTCCTTCTCTCTTTTAATGCAGGCGTAAAATAAATTAAAAAGAAAGTTAGGGGGATTCCAAAATGTTGCGCCCGGAGTCCCAAGGTTGGGGGGGTGAAGAAGAGGCGCAGGGCTTAAGCCATCTTGGCCCGTTATATGAGCCGATCAAAACCTGTGGCTCGCGCATATTTGAAATGCAAAGGATTTATCTGGATGGAAGTGTCAGTATACCTTTTTTTTTCTTTCTGCATTTTGCATGTTCGGCTTTAGGGGCGGTATAGCCCATGTTTAGCTTCTTTGAGAAGGTTCTAGTTTTGTTTTCGTAGCCGGTTTCGGGAGATCGACGCATGTGCGTTCCTTTTATCCCTGTTTGATATTGAATTTTATTTTTTTTATTAGTAATCGGGCAGATGTGTGACTTAAAGAAATGTATTTGGTGATGGAAGCCGGAAGCCTACTCCTGACTCACCCCGTAACTACCACTACCTGAGCTGGTTTGCAACCACACATCATAGGAGGTTTCGGTAAGAGATTTATTTTGATTAAGAAGGCGACCTGGCCTGCACGGCCCTAGTCACTCGCTTCATCTTCTTCCATATACTCACCATTACAAATGGCGCCCAACGTAGGGCCCGACAAACTGCGTTAGTTTCGTTCTGGAGACGTAAAGGGACTCACCTCTATCTTTAGTCCTAGTAGTAGTTGGCCCTACTATACCAGTTCTTGAAGTTGTCTAAGTCCTTGAGACTTAAAATTATTAAATCCCTAGCTTAACGCTACATGTTGCCCTTGCAGACCAAAGATCTGGTGTTGTTCCTACCCTTATCCTCATCCATTTAAAGTAGATATCCTATCCCTTAAACAGGTTCTAATCGGGATTTTGTGTTTGTTATTGGAGTTGTTTTATACACTCCGTGAGGTATGCCCTTGTCACTTCTTGAGAATTGGGATTAATTGAAGTATAATTTGATTATCATCCGGCCTTGAAGTTTGAGGTAACATCCTTACCTACTTGTAGCTGGTTAGAAGCCTTTTAGATTGATTGGTGGTGCTCGCCTCAATGTTCTTGGATGTAAGGTAGCGCGATCAGCTCGCTTCTCAACGTGGGAACGTGGTAGTCCGGATTTTGATCGGTAAGACATCGCACAACGGCGTTTGGTTAACTCCAAGGAAGTTGGAAGCAGGTCGAGAACGATTTCAAAGAATGGAGAGCCAGCTGAACCACCGCGAGTTGTGATGTGGGATCAACCCTTTATGAAGGAGTGAAGATCTGAATCCAAAAGCATTAGCACACCCCAGTTGTATGTTTTATTTTTTTTTTGCATTCAGTTAGTTTGGTTCGTCATTTCACTTGTTTTAAAAGTTTCACTTGACGGAGCTTAAGGATTTCGTGAATGTGGCAATATTGCCAATTATGGGACCGGTTCTCGAGAATTTAGCGGCTAAAGTGAGTGAGAGCAGCGATCCTTATAACTTCTTTTAGCTTGAATCATTACTTTTGACACGCTTCCGGAAAGATAATTCCTTTGCCTTTATTCATGCCCAATGATTATAGTTGACGAAAAACGTCAAGTGCTTTGGAGAGAGAGAGGGAGAATGAGGATGGCGGAAGAGTTTAAATTGGTTGAATTATTTGAAATTTATTATTTACTATACTCTGTTAATATAGCACTTAGGTACTAAAATAAAAAAATAAAAAAAATAAAAAATCTATAAAATTTTATTATTTGGTTATTACAGTTGGTATATACATTTACCCCGTGAGTTAGTAAGCACCTCAGTTGTAAGCGATCTTTATACCCATATTTCATATGCGTTTGCATAGAAGCAAACGCCACCCCGACCGTTTTACTCACATTATAACGGCGGACGGAATTATACCGATTTAGTTAACTTAAATATCTTATATTTCTTTTCGTATACATATATATCGAGATCAAAGAGGTATTCTCTAACATTTAAGCAGAAAATCTTATATTTGATTGGTACCTTTTCGTATAGCCACTTAACACGTCCTATTTAGTCCTATAAGTTCATCTATATATTATACACTTTGGAATATTACCTATTTTCAACATCAATTAGCGTTTATTTCTTATACATATCATCAATTACTCATGACACTTTACCTTATGTCGATTTAGTATCTTTGGATTCTGATATTTAAGTTTTGTTTTTTTTATATATACCTCTCAACTGGTACATTGAATTATATAGTAACCGTTGAGCATAGCATGTAAGAAGTATTCCCGTATACGGAAGACGTGATACCCTATGACGTACCACTGCCTATCGTTAGAGGATTTTTTTTTGCAGTGGGTGCACAGCGTATCAACTATTGTTGAATTTGAAAAATTAGCCACATTTTGAATTTAAAATTGATTTATGAATATACCCGTCAGAATGACGACAAGACACTCTCCACCACCTAAGAAATCGGGAGCAGTTCCCAAGGGTCCTATGACTAGGTCGAAGGCGCAGCAGCCGCTAGACCCAGAGTCAGAAGTTTTCAGACCGAATTTATCGGCTGAATTGAACCACTCGCAGGGCGAGTTAGAAGGACGAACATCCTTACAAGGGAACTGGGGATCAAGCCTGGATTTAGTACAACCAGAGGGAAGAACCTTCCTTGTTACTTCACCGGTCGATCAGGAGCCACGAACAGAAACACAATCGCATGTTCCTTCACGTACCAGCTATTCTGTTCCAACTTCAAACTTGAACCTCGCTTATACACAACCCGTGCATCCTATGCCAACAGGGCCGATATTGCATTCCCCTTTTCCACCCACTGGGTATAATTTGCGGCCGCCGCAGCACTTGGTGACAAGACCAATACATACCACGATGCTACCTACTCCCATTCAAAACCCCGTGTTGAGTTACACATCACACATGCAACAGCACACAGGCGGGCAAGTCTATTCGCAAAACCACTATTTGCCCGGTCCGACGCAGAGTGCCTTCTTGTCCTCACAATTAAGGAGAGATGATCGGCCAAACACGTTCCAACAGCCGGTGATGACATGTAATGTAGAGCAAGGACCACCGTTGGGTTCAAATAGACCATCTGAAAACCGCGAAGCACCCCCTCTACCCGCAAACACTGATGCTCTTATGCAGGCCTTGACATCGTATATTGATCGTATTCTTGGCGATCGCGGAATAGTCGCTCCTCGCGAAAGTGCTTCGGCGTCAGAGTCTCACAGTAACGAACCTGCTAGCACTTCACTTCTAACCCGCAATGAGGATAGGAGACCTCAATCGTGGGAAAGAGAGGGTTCACATAATACTGGTAGAATATTACGTACTATTTCCGCCTGGAATTTGAGGTTTAATGGAGATGACGCTGTGGATGAATTCATACGTCAAGTAGAGTTGTTCGCCGATCGGTCTTTAGACGGAAATTACAAAGATATAGTCCTGGGTGCACATCTTTTATTTTCGGGAAGCGCATTAGCGTGGTTTAAGCGATATCAAGATGAGGTTCAAAATCGATTTACCTGGTCTACATTACGAGCTGCTCTGAGAGATCAATATGGGGAAACCTTTTGCGATGAAGACTTGATTGAGGAGATAAGACGTCGTAAGCAAAGAAATGGGCAAAGTATTGATAACTTCTTGGAAGAAATACAGCGTCTCAACGATAGAATGAAAGTCAAACTTTCGGATTCTGCGTTGACTAGAATAGTACTGAGAAATTTGCGAGAGGACATTGGTCGTCCCCTCCTGGTGGCAAACCTGACATCGCTTAAAGAGATGCGCATGCACGTTCGACGATTCGAAAAGTACGATGAACGTGTAGCAGCTAGAAAATCCAAGCGTGGAATGGTATCAGAGGTAGCTGAACCAGCCACGAATTATTACTCTGATGATTCAGCAGAGGTAGATAGGGACATTGAGGTGTCGGAGCTTAACCCCTTAAGTTCAATCTGTTGGAACTGCCGGAAAAAGGGCCATCGTTACGTTGATTGCTTATCAGAGCCGAAATTATTTTGTTATGGTTGTGGTGCTTCCAACACTTACAAGCCCAAGTGCCCAAAATGTAGCGGTTCAAAAAACCAAACACCGAGGAAACCTCACACCTCCGCTTCCTCGGCAACCACGCAAACGGATTAGTCACAGTAGGTCCTCTAGTAGCTACAAAGTGTAGTTACGATCCAATGGATCCCTAATCTGATCTAATTTTAACACCTGATTCTGATCCTGTTCCGAAGCGGAATGCCTCAACTCAAACCGATAAATGGATGACACAGCAAGTATCCACGTCTGATTTAAGCCCCACTCTCTCGAAGAATCTGAGTGCCTCTGATTTAGACCCAACAACTTCTAGTGACCAATCAGCTGGTACATCAGCATTTAGCGCTGTTCCTCGTCTACTGATTAGACCCCAACAATCTCTTCTTCCAATGGCAGATACAGGGATTCAGCCATTAACAGCGTCCTCTGATTTGTCATCTCGACATTACAAGCCTTATCACCTTCGACTACGTGAGTACGAACTAGCTCGACAAAGAATTTTTCGAAATAACAAGGTATGCGATCGAAAGAGCAAGTCAAAGAGGTCCACTCTTCGCTGGCGGCGTCATCGTAAAGAGCAAAACGTTAGACGAAGGCAGTACTGTTCTGCTTGTTTAACTGATCAGCCCCCAGACGATCTACGACCCTATGCTAAAGTCACCATTTTCGAAGAGGATGTAGTAGGACTCATCGATACAGGATGTTCTTTATCATGTATCTCTGCGGACTATGCGCGGAAATTCGTGAACGAAAATAAGTACCCCTGGAAGCGATTCCGTATGTCTTTATCAACGGCAGATGGTACACCACACTCTACGATGGGACAAACCACGACACCTGTTAAGTTCCGGGGGCAGACTAGAACTATGACATTCCTTATTATTCCGACCTTAAGTCAAAACCTATACTTGGGCGTTGACTTTGTGAAGGCCTTTCAATTAGCACCTGACTTGTTCATAACCAGCAGTTCAGAACAATTAGCTACGTCCATAAGCGAGGTAGCAGTCACGGAAAATAAACACTCCTTGTCTCCGGATCAACAAAATGTGTTAGAAACTATAATTTCTGGCTTCCCATCGTATGCTAAAGAAGGTTTAGGGCGTACCAACCTTATTAAACATCACATAGATGTAGGAGAGAACCGGCCAATCAAACAACGTCACTTCGCGGTCTCACCGGCAGTGGAAAAACTTCTTTTTGCTGAATTGGATAGAATGCTGCAACTGGGAGTCATTGAAGAATCAACGAGTAGTTGGGCTTCCCCGGTTACCGTCGTAGTAAAGCCCGGAAAGATAAGGATGTGCCTTGACGCTAGGAAACTGAACAATGTAACCATCAAAGACGCATATCCGTTACCCCTCATCGACGGGATTCTCAGCCGGCTGCCAAAAGCCCAATTCATCAGTAGCTTGGATTTGAAAGATGCCTTCTGGCAAATCCCGCTAGATGAGGAGTCACGCGAAAAGACAGCCTTTACAGTCCCGGGTCGCCCACTTTATCAGTTCAAAACCATGCCCTTCGGGTTATGCAACGCTCCCCAGACAATGCAGCGTCTTATGGGGAGATTCGCCACCAAGTATTTGTATATTTGGACGACCTGTTGATAGTTTCGGAGACGTTCGAAGAACACTGTGATTTGCTTCGTCGAGTTGCTACTCGCATACGTGAGGCAGGACTTACATTGAATGTTGAAAAATCACACTTCTTAATGAAGGAAGTAAAGTACTTAGGGCATATTATTGGTCATGGAACCCTTCAAACGGATCCAGAAAAGGTGACGGCAATCGTAAGGGTTCCTCTTCCTAAGTCAGTACGCCAACTGCGGCGTTTCCTAGGAGTATGTGGGTGGTACCGTAGGTTTGTGCCAAACTTTTCCACCGTATCCGCTCCTTTAACGGACATGCTGCGCAAGGGTCGCGCTTTTAACTGGACAGAGGAGGCTCGAAATGCTTTTAATGATCTAAAACAAAGCCTTTCAACGGCTCCCGTTCTTCATAGTCCTGATTTTTCACGCCCTTTTTACATTCAATGTGATGCTAGCCAAGATGGAATAGGTGCAGTACTCGTTCAACTCACCGACGCGGGCGAAGAAGCTCCAATAGCATTTATGTCGCAGAAGTTGACATCAGCTCAGCGCAATTACACCGTCACCGAGCAAGAGTGTCTTGCGGCCGTGACAGCCATATACAAGTTCAGGCCTTACGTCGAAGGGTTAGAGTTCGAGGTCGTGACCGACCACGCGTCACTCAAATGGCTTATGAGCCTAAGAGACCTCCATGGTCGTTTGGCCCGCTGGGCATTAAAATTGCAAGCTTTTAAATTTACTATCCGACATCGTAAAGGTGCTGATCACATTGTTCCGGATGCTCTATCTAGAGTGCATGAAGGGGATGTTTGCGAGCTAGCGTCACAAAACGACAATTCGCTTGAGATTGATCTTAGTTCCCCTCATTTCAAATCAGATAGTTATACGAAGTTAATTACGAGCATATTAGATAATCAAGCGCAATTCCCCGACTTGCGAGTAATTGATGGATTTGTATATAGGCGTTGTGAATACGCAAGCGGAAACATGATTCAAGAGGAGATGTCTTGGAAGTTGTGGGTACCTACCGAGTTGACAGAGGAAGTTATAAGGAGGGCCCATGACCACCCGCTCAGTTCTCACGGAGGGTTTGGCAAGACATTGCGTAGACTTCGAAAAGTATTTTATTGGCCCAAAATGAATAGGCAAGTTAGAGAGTTCGTTTCCCAGTGCATAACATGTAAGGCGACAAAAGCTCCTAATCAGCATTTCCAACCACTATCTGAGTCCCCTCCTGTCCCCGATCGTATGTTTCAGAGGCTATATATAGACCTCATCGGCCCTTACCCGCGTTCTAAAACCGGAAATATTGGAGCAATAGTTGCACTGGATAGCCTTTCTAAGTTTCCCTTCATCGAACCGATTAAGAAGTTTACGACGAGCATAATCTGTGATTTCGTAGAACGAAGAATATTTCATGTTTTTGGCGTGCCGGAAACCGTAGTAACCGACAATGGGGTACAGTTTAAATCGGTCAACTTTAATGCTTTGCTGGAACGTTATGGCGTTAAACATTTCTATACCGCAATTTATTCTCCTCAGGCTAATGCCTCCGAACGCGTGAATAGATCTCTTGTCGCGGCCATACGAGCCTACGTTAATCCGGATCAGAGGGACTGGGATCGCAACATCTCCATGATCAACTGCGCCCTGCGGTCCGCGCTATTGGTTACTCGCCTTATTATTCGTTATTTGGTCAATCTATGTTACTACATGGAAGCTCTTATCAGGTTTTGCGTCGTGTCCAACTGCTCGGTGATCCCGAAGCATCCTTAGCTACGGATCAAAAACTAGACTTAATCCGTGTCCAGATTCAAAAAAACCTACAAGCTGCCCATCATGCCAACTCGCGATCATATAACTTGCGACCGCGAAATCCCAGTTTAAAAGAGGGTGACGTTGTCATGTACCGTAATTTTGCGCAAAGTAAAGCGAAAGATCATTTTAATGCGAAATTGGCACCAAAATTTCTACAGGGAATAATAAAAACCCGTGTCGGTAATTGTTGTTTTGTCATAAATAACATGAATAACAAGGAGGTTGGTAAATACCACATTAAAGATTTGCGCACCTAGCCCAAATTGTCCAAAGTATCAAAAAAAAAAAAAAAAAAAATTCGAGCAATATTATATTCAACGAAATTTGCATTTGCTTTGAAATTGCACTTTCCGTTGTGTTGTGTTATGTCTATTTACAATTTTTGCGATGCATATTTTTCCAACTCGCATCATGTTCCGAATTCCCAAGTTTTGCGATATGCATCAGTTCCGAAACCCGAGTTTGAGCACCGCTGTAACGTACTTTGACCGCCTGGTAACATGGAATTGACAGAAGAAAATGGAAGAGACCCGTTAATTGAGAGGAGACATGAGAAGGACGTAGGAATTTTCGGTTTTTCGTGGACAGACAGTTTTCGGTGTTCGTGGAGTGTGTACCACGCGAGCAAGGAAAAGACGAAAAAAACGGAGGATTGAGGAAATAGAAGCCGGATGGAGAACCCGACACGCGACGGAGCGTGTGCGTGACAAGAGGACTGTTTCTGCCTTTTTTTGGATTTTTTTGGATTTGGAGGAACGAATTGCTTCCACCTCGGAAGATGTTTTTGGAAAATCCGAAATTGGAAGATAAGTACCTACATTTTATTCAAGTCGTATATGGTTCATTTGAGTCGCATATGAATCGTGTAGTGAATTTTCTCGGAATTGTTTTTTTTTATGACCCAGTCGTTAGTTTTCCTCGCGTGAATATATGAATTTGTGAAATTTGAAATGGGGCCGTTTTTCCAAAGGAGCGTTAGTGAATTTACTTAGAATTATTTACTTCGGTAGACTTATTCGTTATTTTGTTTTTCTCTCTCGCGCGAATATATGGATTTGTAAAATTCCAAAGGAGCGGTAGTGAATTTACTTAGAATTATTTTTGGAAGACTAATTAGTAACTTTTTTTCTCTAGCGAATATATGGATTTGTAAAACTTAATCTTTTTTTTTCGGTTATAATATGCATAATCGGCGAGAATGCCATACCAATTGAAATAATCTTCGCGTCTTTTGAATTTGAAATATATATATTTTTGTTGGTTATGGTTTCTGATGACTAAAGTGATGAGCAGTTAAAAGGGGATCATCTTCCTCCGACTCAACTCCTTCTCTCTTTTAATGCAGGCGTAAAATAAATTAAAAAGAAAGTTAGGGGGATTCCAAAATGTTGCGCCCGGAGTCCCAAGGTTGGGGGGGTGAAGAAGAGGCGCAGGGCTTAAGCCATCTTGGCCCGTTATATGAGCCGATCAAAACCTGTGGCTCGCGCATATTTGAAATGCAAAGGATTTATCTGGATGGAAGTGTCAGTATACCTTTTTTTTTCTTTCTGCATTTTGCATGTTCAGCTTTAGGGGCGGTATAGCCCATGTTTAGCTTCTTTGAGAAGGTTCTAGTTTTGTTTTCGTAGCCGGTTTCGGGAGATCGACGCATGTGCGTTCCTTTTATCCCTGTTTGATATTGAATTTTATTTTTTTTTTTATTAGTAATCGGGCAGATGTGTGACTTAAAGAAATGTATTTGGTGATGGAAGCCGGAAGCCTACTCCTGACTCACCCCGTAACTACCACTACCTGAGCTGGTTTGCAAGCACACATCATAGGAGGTTTCGGTAAGAGATTTATTTTGATTAAGAAGGCGACCTGGCCTGCACGGCCCTAGTCACTCGCTAAATCTAGCAATATATAATGAACCTGAAATCTCTGCGTACGGCTAAAGGTAGTAGGTCTTAGCCGATTTGTAGCAATTCCTCTTCCAATATGTTGCTGGAATTACAGTTAGAAGGACAAAAAAAAATTAAAGTGACTGTCGCCTGTTGCCTATAACTTTACAGAATATCCGCTCTTGGGACTGTGGGAGAAAACACCTCAATCGTTAACAAATTGACATTTCTCTAGCAGTGCATTTTAAAAAACAAAATACAATTTTGATAGCAATTTGATCAATTTACAATACCGAGCCCAAATCCCCCAAATGGAATAATTCTCGTTGAAATGTAAAAATTACACAACAAATTGCATTCGTATTCATCGATAAGTTTTGTATGTTCCTTTTTTTTTGTATTTGCAGGGCGTTTGTTTTTCTTGTTTTACAATAAATTTTCCCTAGGGATTCAATCGATCTTTTAGGCGGAAAATACAACAAAAAAATGAAAATTTTTTAAGTAAATATTTATTTGCAATTGTACTTGTTTTAGAAGGTACTCCCGTCTTAATCTGAGTTCAGCACTTAAAATGTTTTTCGTTGCCTCTTAATACTTAAAAAAAAAAATAGTCAATATTGGACAAACAACATGAAGTGGATAGAACTAGGTAGAAAAAAAAAGAAAGATTGTCGTTTTTTTTTGCATATACTCACCATTACAATATTGACAGAGCTCAGGGTAATGTCTATCACCTCAGCCCTTCGCGCATCAACGAAGGTGGGAGCCACCCCTATAATAGCTATTAACAAGTTGTATCTTTCAACAAATTCCAGCAGCTGCTGTCCTCTGATGTTGTCATCTGTGCTGCCCCACACAGTATTATGTGCGTTGGCATCACAGCCTAATATCAGACCTATACCTCTTTCTTTACAGTATTTTACCAGGTTCTCTACTTCCATTGAAGGAGGTGGTTCTGGTGAGTCGTAAGGGAGGTACGCCGACGCGATTATAAATGATCCTGCCCCACTTCCAATCATTACTGCTGTAAGATCGGGCGAGCTTAGATGCGTCATTTGTACCGCATGTACACCATGCCGCACCAGGATACAAGTTCTTACCTTTCCACCCATCTGTACATAGTATAGATTGGCGGATTGTTGCGACAAACCCCTAATTTTGTTTTCCTTGGTAATCCAGGGTTCCTGTATCAATGCAATGTCGAGTTTTTCTTCCTCAAAGCATCTCATCATCATCGCTGATGCTGATATACAGTGATGAATATTCAACTGACACACATTCAGTGTTTGTTTGTGCGGGCCCACCTCCATCCCTGATAGATTCACCCTTACAGGTTCCTCTACCCCCGCATTTTGAACGATATTGCGCTCACTGTGCATTCCTCTGGAATTTAACGACAGCTTGTTCAAGACCGCAGCTGAGTTTCCCCCCTGCTTTCCTGATAGCCTCCGCGTCCTCCTTTGGACACCACACAGTAAGCGTCGTACCGCGCTCTTCCGCAGATCCAAAAGGCTGTGTGTAAGTGACCCTCCATTTGGAAGTGTCTTTTACACAGGCATTCTGTTTCTGCAGCCGCCTGAGAATAACATCCTTGCTCTCGGTACAGCCGTGAGCAAGGATAATCAGTCTCGCCTCATTGCGCATGACTCGCAGACTATCCACACGCAGTCTGGCACCTTCCCATAAGTTGGTCAGGTTTTCCTGCATGCCGATGAGCCAGCTCTTGGTCGATTGATTCCTACACGTCAGTGAAATAAATCCATCAACCAATTGAGTCTTGCCTATGAAGCCTATGTCTCCGGCATCATCACTAAGGTCGTCCAGAGCGCACAAAAGAGATGCTTTGAAAGCATTCAGGTGTGTGACATCTAGAGGACCCCCACGAGACGCGTCGGTAACACCCAGGATGAGATCACCTCCGGCAACCTGTGCGAAGGATTTCTTACCCTGGTTAGGCTTCTGCTTCCTGACTGCCTGGATAACCTCCTTTACAAGAGGTCCTCCCGAGACAACAGGCACCCCACATCGAGCTCCCTCCTCCAATGGTTGGACCGGCTCAGATGTTCCTGGGTTGACACCCTTAAGCCTCTTCACTGGCCTTTCCATTTCCGGAGTTGTCTCCTCATGTGTCGACCCACCAGGTTGATTCATCATCTTCCCGGCGGCCTGCCTTTCCTTCCTCCGCCTCCTCTTCAGTCTCTGCTTTTCTCGCTTTTCAGCTTCTAGCGTCGACTTAGAGTCAGCATTCGGACTTTTCGCAGGCGACACTGCTAGAACTAACCTCTCCACACCTCGCGGCGTTTCATTGTCCGTTCGAACAGCGTCATCCTCAACCGAAGTACCTTTAGGAGCTAACCTCTCCACGCCTTTCGGCGCTTCGTTGTCCGTTCCTTCAGCACCTTCGCACATCAAGGCTCTGCATTCAGAGATTAACCTCTCCGACCCTTGCGAGTCGTTGATGTCCATCCCCTCCAACATCGCCAAGTCAAATTCTTGAAAGTCTTGTAGATTTGCCATTCTTGATATTTTTCAAACTTCAGGTTTGGGTTTCCCGTTCTCGGACCACAGCCGAGGCAACAGCCAGCGTTACGCCTCCCGCTACTCCCCTCCCCCATAGGAGTGCCGAAACAATCCATCCGTCCTTCCCTCTCTTCGGGTCGCGAAGAAGATGACTTCGCTTCCACCCAAAAGTTCCGTAGGCTTTCATGTAACTCCACCCCTGCGATCCTTGATGCCAGGCATGCAAGGCTTCCCCCCTAGTCTAACGGATCGCTACTCCGTAGACCGCGGTTCACTGGTTGCAAGAAAAGGAGCAAAGTGAAGTGTTGGATCCAGAACCCCGCAGGTGTACTCTCTCCTCAGTCACCAGCTCCAACCTCACACCCAGTCGCCGTGTCACCTATGCGGAGAGTTTCATAGGCGCCCACTGCCGAGGTACTCGTCCCGGGATGGGAACAGATTTTTGCACAATCCGTACGGATCGTGCGACAGCACCCGCCCCATGGCTCAGCCTGCGTCCAAAAATCATTAGCAGTTTCCAGCGGTCACCAAGCGTGGAGGTGCCATGTTGACTTGTGAGAGGGTATCATGTAGTCTACTGGTATTTCGTAGACTATATGATACCCTCACACCACGACCACCGCCCCCTGATATAACTCATAGCCTTTTGCCGATTTTTGTAAATCACTCTTTATTGACAAAAATGCTAACCATGCTTTTTAGTATTCGAAATTAAGTTTAACTATTGTTATTAAAATTGGAATATTGTCTAATTCTTTAGGGACAGTTCTGTAATTAAACAAAATTATTTTACGTTAGAGTATAACGGCTGGGACTGGGACAACGCATCCGGGACAACTGGCAACGGGGAAGAAACATATTCCCCACCTCAAGATAGCTCAAACCAAAGAAAAATTATTGGTTTAATGGTGAAAAATCAAAACCACGAGCGCAAATCGATGAATATTCTTCTGTGTGCGACAATATTCGCTATCATCGCTCAACTAACTATGGTTTTATGGAGCTGGTATGGTCAGTTTTCGATTTAAATGGATTTTTCTTTTCTTATGTCAAATCCTTTAATTTCCTGGAACAAATTAAGGTTTCGATATATTTTTAAGTATTTTGGGATAACTAGGGGGCTTCGAATATGCTACACAGTCGACTCATTTTCACGTTGAAAATGCCTTCGGACAAGAGGGAAATTATTTTTTTTAGTTATTTTTAAGATGATTTAGGACGTAAAACGCCTTTGTAACAATTTTCGAAGCAAAAATTTTAAATTCACCACGGTTTTTATGCCGGTTCATTACCGTTTCATTTTCATTCCGCTCGAACTCTATCCGGGGCTTTAGATTAGGTACTAACATCGTCAGTTCACGTGAAATCCATGCAAATACTGAGAAGATTTTGATTATCGTGAAACCGAATTCACCACCAATTCACCACTTCACACGAAAGTCTCCACACCGGTTTTTGACATTTCGCAAGTCTCCACGGCAAATTTTTCACGGGAGACATAAATGCAAGTTTTTCGCTCGGGGAACACAGTACATACCTTTAGCATATATTTCTGTCTTTGACATAAAATAATGATTATCATAGAAGTCTTCATTTTAAAAAGTATTAATCGTGTAAGTACGAGTAATTAGTATTTTCGATTGAATATATTAGTATTGTAAAATTATGGAATCGTGTATAGTTTGCATTGTGGGTAGTCGTTGAGGCTATTTGGTGTTCCACGGGAAATGAGTGCGTAAAGGTATGTACTGAGTTCACCGAGCGAAAAACTTGCATATATCTCTCCCGTGAAAACGGTGACGTGGAGACTTGCTTTTTATTCACTCAATGTAAGATAAATGTTCACTCGCGTTCTGATTGAATGTCGATGACATCTTTTCATTGTGAGATAAAGTGCAACTGTATTATTTTCGCTGGCTAAATCTCAAAATCCGGTGTGGAGACTTCCATGTGAAGTGAGTACCACCAAGCGAATTCGATTTCACGATCATCAAAATTTTGACAGTATTTGCATGGATTTCACGTGAACTGACGATGTTAGTACCTACTTTAAGTTTTAAAACTACTTTTCAGGTCAAGGAAATTTCCATTTACAGCACTAATTTATTACTATATGTCTCTTGGTGAGATGTGAACTAAGCGCTTTTACGTGTCGCAATAGAATTTATAACAATTTTTTATAAGTAATTGAACTGTTTGTTTAATTCCGAAGTTTTCTTCGATCAATCAAACAAATCAATGCCATATACAGAGTGTCCGGGAACTATCGTATATATGCTCCGGAAAATGATTGCTCTCGTGATTTCCATCAAAAAAGTTGTATGGAACATACCCCCAATTCTGAACCCTATATACGCCACAGGCGTTTGAAGATTTGCGAAAAAAAAATATTTTATTGCGCAACTTAAGCCCCAATACCTCCGAAACTATACTAGGTAGAGTAGCGAAATAAGATGGCTTTCATAGCCAACAAATTAAACTAACAAATAAAACTAACCGCACTAGAATCGGATAATAGCTTTGCTTTCTACAGAGCTTTAAAGTAAAATTATTATTTTTTGACCCAAAAACATTTTTTTCTATCTCAGCAAAAGCTGTAAAGATCTTTTGTTGCCACCCATTTGAATTGCATTTTGTCGCTGCTTTCATTCTAGCATGACTTTCGAAAACGGAAGAAATTATTTATTTTGTACGCCAGCGCCAGCTCGTACAGCATTGCTCTGACTTTGTAAGGCCGCACACACACGCTCAATCCAAAACCATTTTCTGACTCGGGTTTTCCATGTTTCTGCGACTTAAAATTGTGGAAAAGAGACTTTTCGCTGATAGTCAATAGCTCATATGCACTAAAACGAAAAAACCATACACAATTCAAAAGCGTAGCTTAACTAATATTCGGTAAATGGTTCTCATTGGCCATCATCATATGTTATTTGACAGAGTGTGAATTCTGTAAGGGGATTATTGCCATCGCCAATGGCGATAATCGAAAGTGATCGTTTCGCCATTTGGAATCATGTAAGGTGATAGGCGATAATGTAACCCACTGTAGTAATGATATGTTATGTGTGTATGAAAGAGACAGCTTGCGACTGGTGGTCGACAGGCGACATTCGCAATTTCTTAGGGATTATCTAAGGCGATAATCGCCCATGACTGTCGCCAATAGCGATGAGTTTCTGGCGACAGCATCGTTACTGTCGCTTTCAAAGGAAATTCCGACAAAATATCAGAAATGGACTTATAAATAGTCAAATATTTTCAATTTAAATATTGGTATTGTGTATGAATCATCAAAATGGTGACATTGAACTAATAGTGAAAATTCGGGATGGTGGAAGAACTTAATATTTTGGTACATGTATAGGTAATATGTATATACTTTTAGTTTGTCCAAGTTTGGAAATATTGTGGTTTAAGTCGTGGGAGAAAAAGATTTTTTGAAATTTTCAAATGCCTGAGACAGTTCGGTAGTTTCGGGCCACTTTGTATTAAATAAAATATATTTTTTTTAACAACAACAAACATAAAAAAATTCATAAACTAAATATCAAACATATACATACATAAGAGTGTGACATGAGGATTCTAGGCAGCAGTCAGTGAAAAGTAAATTGTGTTTTTTTTAGGGTTCCATTACACAGTCATATTTCTATTATCATGTGCATATCATGTCATATCCTTAAGCCTACTCAATTCATTCGGTTCAAACGAAATCAATTAAGCATCACCAACAGTTGCTACGGTTCCTACTTAGCATCTACACTAGCAACCAAATGGAGACAGAAAATGGCATAACCAAAATTTCATTTTGGTGATTTTTTTCAATTTAATTATCAAAATCGGACTCTGCGCTTTTGAATTATTACACGGTTATTCAAGAATTATTCAATTTTACACAAAAAAAGCGACTGAAATGAAAATGTTACGCATATCAGTTGATGTAACGAAAAGGGACCACATCAAGAGTAGCTACATCCGAGGCAGCTTGTCCATAGACCAACCAATCACCGAAAAGCTCGAAGACCGACGAATGGATTGGTATTGCCATGTTCAAAGGCGTCCGCCTGAGAACCCCGTAAAGAGAGCGATATCAATGGAAGTTCCACTTGATGGACCCAAGGCCAGAGGCAGACCGAAGAACACCTGGATGTGTCAAATGAAAAAGCAACAACAACGCATTGGTCTCGGCGATGACACGATCCAAGATAGAGCTGCCTGTAGAAATATGCTGAGAAATTATCGCCAAAACGGGCGATGTGCCTACACCGCAGGTCGAGCAACGCGGAACCATGGAGCGGTATAATGAACGAGGCAAGGAAGAAGACACAAAAAAATGAACAAAAGTAGCAAAATTGTCACTTTGAATTTGACAAGCGGTTGGTTGAGCTGTCATGTTGAATATCAAAACTGGACGCACACCCTAATGGCAATCAGTTTGGATGCAATGACAACTGCCAGTTGGTTGTACGTGCAATCATTTGGCGATCAGTCTAGATGGACTTATAGAAATATGACTGTATAATGGAGCTCTTATACAGAAAAAATAGAATGAAAGCAAAATTATTGCTGCATTAAAAGAAAAAAATTAATTGTTATATCACAAAATAGTCTTAGGCTTGAAATAGAATACTGGCAGCAACAGCAGCAGCGCGAAATGTCAAGCACGATGCATTTGATATTGCTGACAAAAATGCTGAGCATTTTGCTGTTCACCATATTCAGCCATGCAATGCTACTGCTGTTGCTGCCGGTGCTCCATATCAAGCCTTATACTTCAAACCAGCAGCATAACAGAGAGGATTAAAGCAGCACAGTAAACTTTAAATAATTGACGATTTGTTGAACACTGGGTAATAGGATATGCCAAAATGACGTCACACATTTATAATATATTGTGCTGCATTATCTTCGCTGTCATTGTGCTTCGAGCATGAAAGCATAAAATGCTAATCGAGAGCTCAAATGCGGTTTGAGTGCGACGCTTTTAAAATGTTTAGTTGCATTTTTTTTAATTCATTACTTTCTTTTAAGAGACTAATTTGCTCCATTAATAGTTGATTTTTTTTCTTTTAACACTAGCAATAATTTCTCTTGAAATTCCTCAATCGATTTTGTTTGCCGCAACAATAGTGCATCTGTTGACTGTTTTTGTGTTGAACGCCGCCGGCCGGGGATTACCCTCCGTGTTAATTGTAATATTGCTGCCTGCCAGGGACGTAGCCAGGATTTTTTTTTTCATTCTTTATCTACGGGCTTCATGTACCTTTGTATCTCCGTGATTAGCTTCGGCGAGAGCCGAGAGCTAAGTTTCCGTTTAGTCCAACAATCGCCATGCGCAAAATATTTGGGAGCTTATCCTTCACTTGACCCAAAGGGCCGATAATCGCACGTAATTATTTTTGTTTTTATAAAAAAAAACACAAGTCATCACGTACCTTCACAATTGATATTAGTCAAAATGTTCAAAGAAATTGTTTCCTTGAAAAAAAAGCTCTGTTTAAAGACTATTTTATCGCATTCTCTATTTTTGTAGCAATGCTCAGAACCTGCACAGCGGAAAGTTTAAAGTTTCAAGCTCGCATGAAAACACGTCCATACGTCCAATAAATAAAATCAGAGTGAATAATAATTTTCGACAACAGACATTTTTGCATAGATTCCGCGCAATTTATTTTGAAGCGTTGTGTTCAGAGAAGTGTGTATTGATATTCGGATTTATCTAGTTTTGAAAAGAAAACCTCCCTTAAACCAATTTTCCATATGGGATATTTTTTATGATGTTCAGTCCCACTGAATTTAGAGAAAAATATGTTACCATCTAAATATTTTGATATTTTATACTGTAATCTCTAAAAATTCGGTTATAATTGAAAACATTTCGGGAGGGGTCCGGACCCCATGGACCCCTCCCCTGGCTACGTGCCTGCTGCCTGCAGATGGTCCCGGCTCAAATATTTCCTCCTCTAGTGTTTCAAGCATTATAGGTTCCTCCAGGGAACTACCACTCCTCTCTCGATTACCGTAACTCCTAGTGGAGCATGGTGCGTTGATGACTACCGTGTGTAGTCATCAACGTTACAAAGACAATTGAATTCGGAGTGTGATAAGGTTGTCAGCCATACCACTTCCTAGTCGCATTGTTAGTTTATTATTCTACGATAAGAATATTTCTTATCATCTTCTTCTGAATAATAAACTTGCGACGAGTCGTGCCGAGTTTGGAAACTCGTTTCTCTATGAGTGTTTATTTCACAGATGGGCGACCGAACGATCACGGCCACAGAGCACGACCTCCAGGGAACTACCACTACCAACCGGCAAACCATGTCATGCTGACATAGTATTCCCATACCATATTCTGCTGACCGCCGTTGCGCCGCCGTTGTTCGGGACTAAAATAGAGTACTTATGTCAAAGCAAAATCCTGACAGCATTTGTGACCGTACATGGTAACATCTTCGAGTGGTTGAAAATAAAGTCTTTGTGTGACACTGAAGGGGAATTTTGTCTAGGTTTTAATAACACAATCACAAAAACACATACTATAATTTAATTAATAAATCGAAATTCTTGCTTGTATATATAGAACATCTCCTGTGAAATTTGTATGGAAGTTGTTCACCATTACATAAATTTCCTACAAGGGAAATATACTTATGCATATAGTATATTATTATTTATATCAATCGCCTCCCTCTTCCTTTTATAACCGGGCTTGGGACCGGCTTCGGCGGAATTAAGACGATGTGCCTTTTCAAAACACAACAAATACTATAAATTGTAGCAATACGGCTTAACACAGAACGTTAACGAACGAGGTGCGAATGCTTACGAACGAAACCCGCCTAGTCGCCATAAGCTGTCAGCCAAAACACTCGCGCACTTGTTTTACAGAAAACATGAATTAAAACCGCGATAAACTATATTTTTGAAACCGAAATTAGTAGTGATATTTGACTAATAAACTATAGGTACACACGCGATTACCAATGAAAAGATACACTTATTGTATTTACGTTCACCGCTGGAGCACCCGACAACAATACATCTCACATTCTGGAAAAGAAAACTTATTTAGCACCTTTTTTTAATTAAAACCATTTCGCCGGAGTACGGTTCACACTGATTTATTGAATTTCTAACAAAAAACTATGTGAAACACGATAATTCACACTCGCAAACAATTTCGTGCACCCACATTCACTTCCCGCAAATTGTTTGACAACTACACGGTCGACAGACGACAGCCCAGCCATCGGCTGACCATCTTGTGGATTGCTTGAAAGGTGGTGCTGAAGATGAGGGCAAACATTCCTAGTCACACACGTATGTACGCTATTCTACGCGAAGATTTCCAATTTAATAAAACACAAAATAAACAAAAGACCGGCGAAATGACATTAGCGAAAAGAGTGTCAGCTGACAAATGACGTTTATCGTATCGCCATTACAGTGGGTTACACAATGTCCGATTTGTTTTCTGTCGCCAGACAAAGTGATATCTTTACATGATTCCAAAGGGTGATACCTATCACTTTCATTGCACTGTCGCTTTGCTTATTTGAAAGAAATTCACATTTTAAAGAAAGGTTTTGGTTTTAATTATTGGTTCCACAGTGTCCTATTGCTGTATTGCAACAGTATTGATGTTTCAACAAGAGTTCGTATTAAACTTTTCGTGAATTTTTCATGAAAGTGACTGTCGCCTTGAAAGTGACAGCCATATAAAATACATTGGGCGACTGTCGCCTTAGATGATCCCAAAATGACGAAAATGACTGTCGCCAGTCAACTGTCGCCTTACAGAATGTCGGCTCAGTTCTCTAATTACATGAAAAACATGGACAAGTAAAATGCCGCCGGGTCATGTTTTTCATAAAAATACCGTGTGTTTCATTGTCGTCGCATGTGAAATCCGAATTGCTCGGGTAGTGTTGAATATTAGTGAAAGAATTGTGCCGAAAAGTCTGTTGTTATGTCCCTCGGTGAGTGAAGAATGTGAGTGTTTAGTGGAAGTGCTCAGTTTTATGGCAGTGATACCCGTATATCAATTGATTTGAAGTTCCGGGCATGCAATTTTATTGGCTTTGTGAAAGAACTCAGCCTTAAAATGGACATGCCTCCAATACTTCTTAATAATTTCATTGGAGACACTGCAATGGTTTATTTTGGTTTGTCGTCAAGCGATCGGTTTTGTACCAAGCCAAGGAGCAATTACACGTAACGATACGCTGGCCAGTCTCTGCCGTTCAACGTTTGCAAATATTACCATTTTAATTAGTTATCGAGCTTATTGTGCGGCTGCTGAAACGTCACCATAATTTTGCCAACTTAAGAGATTCTTACAGTTTAAAAAGTCGTCGACACTGCATCAGAGATAAACAGCAACTTTTTGCCTAGGCTTGGTACAAATCCGATCGCCCGACGACAAACCAAAATAAACGATAGCAGTGTCCCCAATGAAATTAATAGGAAGTATTGCAGGCATGTCTATTTTGAGGCTGAATTCTTTTACAAAGCCAATAAAATTACATGCACGGAACTTCAAATCAATTGAAATACGGGTGGTCCCTGCCTTAAAACTGCGCACTTCCACTAAACACTCACATTCTTCACTGACCAAGGGACATAACACCAGACTTTTCAACACAATTCTTTCACTAAAATGCCACACTACCCGGGCAATTCCGATTCCACACGCGACGACCATATTCACTGTATTTTTATGAAAAACAGCACCCGACGGCATTTTACTTGTCCATATTTATCATGTTATCAGAGAACTGTCAAATGTCAGATGATGATGGCCAATGAGAACCATTTATCGAAGATTCGTTAAGCTACGCTTTCTGAATGGTATATGGTTGTCTCGTTTTAGTGCATATGTGCTATTGAATATCGGCGAAAAGTCTCTTTTCCGCAATTTTGCTGTACATGGACGAGACAGATTCAACACATAGAAACAAAGCCTCCGAACAACTTCATTTCTTAATTTGTATGAAGTTGTTGATCTTTATGTTTCTAAGGGCTCCATTACATAGTCATATTTATATTATAATATGTATGTCATATGCCTAAGCCTACTCGATTCATTCAGTATAAATTTTTAGACGTGCAGGAAGCGAAATCAAGTAGGCTTAGGGATATGATAATATCTATTATAATATATATTACCAATATATGACTGTGTAATAGCGGCCTAATATTTGCTCGCGCTGCGCGCTCGCAGCACTCACTGACTACTTTCCGTTCTTGCATGCTATACTTATTGACATTCGGGAACACGAATAAAATGACATTTTCCCGAATTAATCCGACTTTAACATTTTTATATATAGAAGGAAATTAAGTTCAGTGCTGTTTTGAAATTTTCTAGGGTAGCGGAATTAAAGAATTGATGGTATCATTTTCCTATTACGAGTAGCAATATATTTACCTAAAATATAAGGAAGCATTTTGAGTGCATCTAGTGCAGACTTTCAAGTAAAATCACGGAGTACACGATCTAAAGGACCTATACAGAGTCTCCGGAAACTGCCGCATAAACGCACCGGAATATGATTCCTCGTGTGATTTCCAGCAAAAAAGTTGTACATACATAGTTGAACATACCCCTAATTCTTAACCTTTTAGAAATTTTTTTGATTTGCCCAAAAACAATATAATCTTTACATCTCAATTTTCTCCAACTTCTGCCAAGGTGAGGTGCTTCTGCGATTCTTTTAAAAATTGGCGCATAGTCTTACGGTCATATCTTTCTTAGATCATTTTATTCTAGCTCCCTTATTTCTAACACTTTCAATGTCATAAATGTCGATTTTGACATAATTTTAATACATTTTAAGAAATTGCAGAATATTATGGGCAGTTTGAATTGAATTAAGTTGCATTCGAGCTAAAATTAACCCCAGTTTGCTACCCTTAAGGCATTAAAACTGTTAGAAATAATAGAGCTTCAATAAAATGATGTAAGAAAGATATGATCATGATGTATGACTCTGCGCCAATTTTGAAAAAAAAAAACCGTACAACCACCTCATCTTGGCAGAAGTTGGAGAAAATTGAGATGACGAAATATATTGTTTTTGGGTCAAATCACAAAAATTTAACTCTGAAGCTCTGTAAAAACCAAATCTCTTATCCGATTTTAGTGCGGTTAGTTTGATTTTTTTTAGGTAAATCTGTTGGCTATAATAATCATTTTATTTCGCTATTCTATGTAGCTAGTGTAGCTTTAGAAATATTGAGGTTCAAGTCGTACAAAAAAAAATATTTTTTTCAAAAATCTTGAAATGCCTGTGGTAGCTAAAGGGATAAGAATTGGAGGTATGTTCCGTACAACTTTTTTGATGGAAATCACATGAGGAATCATATTCTGGTGCGTTTATGCGGCAGTTTCCGGACACCTTGTATAGGGTTAACTTTTTGTTGTATGTACTTTTATGTTGTCACCAGAACGTAAGTAACATGCACTGGATTTGAACAAAACCTCATCAATTGACAAATTGAACAATAATTCCTTGTAATAAAAGTAAATTATTTTTCTTTCACATGTATGGCGTTAACAATCATTCAAATTTATTGCCTTTCTCTACATGCAGTGGCGGATTTACCAGTAGGTGGAGTAGACTACAGCCTAGGGCGGCATATTTTCCGGAGGCGGCAAACATGTAGAAAATATTATTTCAAGTTATACCTATTTCAGAGCTTCAAAACTATAGGAAAAATATTATTTAGCGGTATAGTGATTTAGATCCTATTCTAAATAGATAATAGCAGCTCTTAAATCTTACAGAGAAGGTTGATGCTTTAAGAATTGTTCAGTTTTTTTGTCAGTTCGAAACAACGCGGACAAAAATTGAAGTTGAAAATCGAGAAAGGAAAACGTTTAAAAATTACATAAATGAATCTGATCAGCTAGAAATCCATATAGAAGTAAAGGGTGATTTTTTGGGAACTTTCTTTTTGGCAACACTGTTTTTGGCAGCTCACGCGGGTTTCATGTTTTGTGTTACTGTCAAACATGTTCAGTGCGGTCTATAATTTGACAATTAATCGACTTACAAACTAACAACGCTTGCAGATTATTTAATTTTTATTATCAAAAGTCATGCTCGGTTAAGAAAGTACATCGTGCACTTCTTCCATTTTATGGTCAGTTCGGGCAACCTTTCTGAAGCGCTACCGTGCGTTGATTATGAACTTTTTTTTTGCCCAAAATGTAAGAGCTGGACTTGACTGACATTTGGTTTCAACAAGACGGTGCCACATGCCACACAGCACGCGAAACCCTGGCCCAATTGAGAGTCGAGTTCGGTGAACAGTTTATTTCACGTTAGGTATACTGCTAACGCACTGGAAGCCAATATTGATGAATTTATTCGTGAGATACCGGCCGATATGTTGGACCCGGATTTCCGAATTTTATGTGTTTTTCTATTTAAATCAAATCCGAAAGCTCTTAAAAAATCACCCTTTATTTCTTGGGGTACTTAGGCCGCACATACACGGATTCCCGGAATGCAACGAAACTCCATAAAAAAAAATTACATCTGCGGAAGTTGTCATTAATTCTTTTGTATGGAAGGGATTCTGCATTCGCTGGTTTCAGAATTTAAATTTATTCAAAATTGATGAAAAAATTGAAAATATTTTTTTTTTTATAAATTTAACAAAATGATTTTTTGGGTTCATACGGTCACCCACACACGAAGCGTCCGAATCTATTTATTGGATTCTTCGCTCTGTCATATTCAACGAGCGAATAAACTTAACTTCTCAAATCAGCGAATGCAAAATCCCTTTCATACAAAAAATTGATTATCGCATCCTAAAATTCAAACCGTCGAGTATAAAGGAGGTTTTATAGGACAAAAATAGCAGAATTTCAGGTGATTTTCTGAATGAAGGGAACATAATTTTTGGTCCTTTTGTTCCTTCAACAAATTTATTTCGAGCCTGCAAATGCCAAAATTAATAATTTGCCGTTAGAAACTCTAAATATACTAAGCAACCTTTGCCAAATTTGTATCAGATCAAAGTACCGATTAAATTAATTTATTGGCAAAATTTTCAAGGAAAACCAATGCTGAAATTCACCTACATATACTTTTAATACCTGTGTCTTCGAAGCGCATTTAATATTTGAAACCCAAGAGAGAACGGGTTATGCGAAATTTAATGAAGTGAAAAGTTTGGTTCAAGTGTATAGGGAGGTCGACAGGTTTATTTTATCGCGATAAATTTGACAATTTTTCAAATTTTTACGAATAACGGTAAAAGTTATATGCATTTCGCTCTGTCAAAGATTGAAGAACGCTTAGGACTCAGGACGCAGATAGCTTGAAACTAATGCGTGCATATTAATAGGCAACATGTCATGGAAATGTAAAATCATATTTTTCAGATTGATATTCATGCACCTTTTACGTCTGAGAATAGCAATTAGCGGGCATTTTTCTAATAGAAGCAATATGATCATTCCATCATCTGATCTGATCTGTAATTTGTTTCCTTGAAGCCACTGTCGATAAATTCTTGTCATTGTTTATCATATGCTCTGCATCACATTTTCCACAGAAACATCAAGAGAGGACTTCATGATTAACACACTTTGAATCGTCAAATTCCGTGTTGACGAAATGAAGACCATCGAGTTAACGAAAATAAACGCAGTTTATGTTGCTGTATAAAATCATATTGGTTTTTATTGAATCCAATTGTTTCATTTATGGAACTGACTCCTCTTTTTTGTCGTACCTGCTAAAAATAATGGTGCTGAGGTTAGTTCATAAGGACATTTTTCTAAATGAATACTACAATCTGTCTTCTGTAGAGTATCAAAACTGAAGTATGAGTAGCAGAGTAGCAGAGCTGATAAACTAGTATCAAAATGATACTAAAGTATCAACTTCGAGAGCACTGATTAAGTTCGCTAGACGTACAGGGTTAGCTAGAGAGAAGAGAAACATCCCACGTCTACCAAAAAATGTGACGCTAGACATTTTATTTCTATTTTTATAGTCATATTTTTTTTTGCGGTTCAATAAATCATTCGTGTCGTTTAAGCTTTTGGACCCCTAATTCGCGCCTCTTCAAAAGCGAATTATTGGAATTACTACTGAACTAGAGAAGATAATATGTGACCAAATTAGGATAGTCTGGTTTTTAGTTTGTAGGTAATGATCTTATCAACCAATTTTTACTTGTAGGACATTTTTGGAAAAAGCTAAGTGTTCTTATTCTAATTAATTCTGAAATCATTAAGACTTTACTAGACTCATGTACCTTACGTGTGGAATAAAACCTATGTTTGTTTAGAATATATTTTAATATGCGATTTTGCGCAACTTGTACATTGGTTTTGTGGGTCTTCGCACACAGACTCCAGGCAGGGATAGCGTACGTAATATTCGGTTGAATTGCCATTTTGTTGACTAAAATTTTATTCTCTTGTGATAACTTGGAACGTTTATTTAATAACGGATATAGGGCGAACGCTGCATTAGATACTTTAGACTCTATCAACTCTGTATGCTTTTGGAAGGTTAGTTTCTTGTCTAAGTCAAGCCCAAGGTAGATAATATCATCATCCCAAGAAATTAGCTGACCTAAGAAATTTAACTTCCGAGATGACAAGTTACGTCTGCTCCACTTTTTACTGAAGTAAACTGCCTTAGTTTTGGCTTGATTGATTTTCATCTTCCATCTATGGTAATACTGGTAGAGTAATGCAAGTTGATTTTCAAGTTACCCTGTGATCATATCCGGGTCTTCGGAGCAGCTATAGATGCAAAAGTCATCCTCGAATAGAGCCATATCACAATTATTGCATTTAGGAATGTCAGCGGTGAAGATATCAAAGAGGATCGGACTTAAAGTTGATCCTTGAGGTACGCCATAGCTCGGTGGAAAGTTAGTAGAAAGTTTGTCCTCGATTTTAACTGCAAAAGCTCTTGGAAAGGAAGCTGTTTATAATATTGATTAATAAGGCTGGGAAGCCAAATGACATCATTTTGTGGACAAGCCCGTCATGCCATACCGTGTCAAAAGCTTTCTCTATATCCAGAGTAACAAGCCCAACAGAGTTTTTAGCTGCAAATTTTTTCTTAATAGTTTTGCAAACTCGCAGCACTTGGTGTGTTGTAGAATGACCTTCCCTAAATCCAAATTGAAAGTCGGGGATAATTTTTAAAGAATCTGTAACCTTGCACAGTCTTGAGAAAATTATTTTTTCAAAAAGTTTTCCTATGGCTGGCAATAAACTAATGGGTCTGTAGCTTGTTGTTAGCTTTGGATCTTTTCACATCTTAACAATTGGGCGAATTATTGCGTGTTTCCAGCAGTCGGGGAAGTAACAATTTTTAAGACAGCCATTAAAAATAAAGTTGAGCAGGACTACAGATTTTTTAGGTAGATTTTTTAGCAACAAATTGTTTCTATATATCGTACCCTGGTGCTTTTTTATTTTTTAAGGTCCTCAAGCATTTCGTAATTTCAAAAGTGGTACACATGAAAGTATCTAAAGGTTCGATTGGTAAACTAGATAAATTGCTAGTTGATTATGGTGCTTCCTAAGTGCGCACTTACATTAAGCGAGGAAAAGAAATGCCTTGCTATTAATTGGGCTTTGTCCCGACTATCGAAAATCATTATGTTATTATTATCTATTAGCGGTGGCATCCGGTGATTACTATTGGTGAGTTTCTTAACTTTCCATAACCGCTTGTCGTTTTTTTTGTAGGTTCGACAGATATTTGTTCCATTTATCATTTTTTGATTTTAGAATGCTTTTCCTGATTTTGCAGGTTAAATGGTTCAGGATTTTTTTTTCATATGTGTAGATTGACATCGTTGCCATTGTCTTCTACAGACATTTCGCAGCGTAATTAGGTGTTGGGTAGTAGGATCAAGCTTTCTCTGGTCTGGTATGTCACGGTTATTTCGGAGGACGATGAGTTAAGAGCAAAATATACTAGGTGGTTAAATTTGTTATAAATATGATCAACTTGAGCAATGTCAGTGAGTGCTGAAAGGTCGAGCGAACTTATATCCGTGTTCTATTTCAATTCCAAAGAAGGTGGGACTTGATGGCGTATGGACATACAAATTATTGTTGTTAATAAAATTGAATAATATTTTCCCCGCCGAATTAGCTTTTACACAATTCCAGTGTCTGTGTCTTGCGTTGAAATCCCCACAAATCATATACCTGTTGCAAGAGCGTGAAATTTTGCAGCGAGTTTTTTTACTACAGCGCGGTAAGAATGTTTTTTACCATAATCATCGACCAGGGGCGGGGCAAGTTATCATCATGGGCGTAGCCAGAGGGAGCAGGGAGGGATACTTCTCACGCCCCCTCCTCCCCTGGCTACGCCCATGATGATAACTTGCCCAGCTATTATTTTTTTTGGATTCCGGGAATCCATGGAATAAACCCTACTTCAATATTTATATATCTGAAACCAAATATAAACTATTAGCAAATAAAAAAGTTATTCACGGTTTACATTGCGTCACTTTAAATAGCTGTATGTTTACAGGTGTGTGCCATGCATAACTTTTTATTTATTAATATTTTCCAAAAATGTTGAAATTAATCCAAGTTAAAAACGGAATTTTTACTCGGTATTTCAAAAAATAAAAGTATGCAGGTAAATCGATTCATTAAAATATCGGATGACAGTCCAAAATTGGACCAAGGCCGCTGATATGTTAGTCTAGTGGTATCCAATTTCTAAGATCTTAACTGCATTTTTTTTGTAGAGGCTTTGAGATCACCAGAACGCTCATTTCCATAAATGGGTACTCGTTTAACATCTGAGTGAGATCATAGTCCGTCACATGTAGTGAGTTCGAAAAACACCATAAAATGAATTGGTTCCCGGTGAGTCTCGAACACACGACCCTGTGCACCGAAGATGTGCGCACTAACTACAGCACTAGCACCATAAAAGAGAAAGGAATGAAGGTTGTGCACATAATCTTGTTCTTATGGACTTTAAATTTAAAAAGAAAAAGTTTTTGGTAAATAACGTCGGCAAAATGGGGTGTGTTTTGTTACTTAGCATCACTGAGATGATGATGATCAAAGATATGCGATTGAGAACGAGATCAAATAGTGTGCGGCTATTCTATAACGTCATACTAATTTTGTATTTGAATAAAACACAGACTAATACCAACGCCATCTATATATATCAAGGCCGCAACTCAGCTGAACAATGACGGCATGGATCCTGCTTAAATTATTAACGGATGCAAAAAAAAAACAAAAAACAGAAACAAATATAAGCACGTCATGAACAGCAAGAAAAAGGCATCGAGACCAACGCCGTCTAGATATTAAGGCCGCAATGTAGACTCTTAAACGTCAAATTAAGAGCTGAAATTGCATTGCATTGTTATTGTTTTAATTACGTCATATGCTTGTTGTTGTTGTTTGTTCGTGTAAATAAAAAATTTAAGAGCTAAACTATGACGTCATCGTACAGCTGAGTTGCGGCTATGATATATCTAGATGGCGTTGATCGAGACTAAACATTGCAAATGACACACATTTGACAGATCATGGTATTAGCAGACGGGCGAGTGTACTTTTTTCCCGATTTTCGTTTAGAAAATATGTTTGAACGGCAAACAATTAATTAAAAAGATAGTGGCAGGTTATGTGGGTTATTGACAGTGTGCACAAATGTAGTGCATGGAAAATGAGTGATAAAGTGAAAAATTTTCCCATTTAGGGATACCAATCAGTTTATTTGTGATCGCGAATAGATAGTACGGATATTGTAGGAAAAAACGAGTAAGTACGTAAAACGTTTCGACGGCGGTGCTGCCATCGTACAGCCGCACAGATATAAATAAAAAGTAACAAGCCACTGGCTAAATGCCATATGGTCACCATGACGTCATTACTTGGGATGATGACGTCTAAAATTCTACATTGCGGCCTTAATATCTAGACGGCGGTGCTAATACTCGAACGAAATAATAGAAGAGTTTTAGCATGTCGTAGAAGATTGTACGACATATTTTGACATTCCATGTAAAAATTCACTTGCTTACCATATACGAAACAGTGGCCGTGTTTTTTTAACAACTAACCTGCACTATACGGGGCAATATGCATACGAATGCTAACCCGGAGCATTATTCAGGTTAGCAGTTAAAAACCCGAATAGCATGCTATTTACTTTGAATGGGTTTTTCAAAATTCGCCTTATAGTCCTGACACACCAGACGTTAAACTCGTTTCATAAACCGCTAAAAGCTCTGAGCTTTATAAACTCGAATAGCATGACACACTATTCAAATGCTGGTTACGAATGTGGGTTATGAATGTCAAAGTAAACTGTTTGAGCTTTCGATATATGTCAAATAAAAATATTGCAATAATTTAAATGTCAGTTTCTGGTCATCGTCCGTATTTAGTATTTTTTTTTTTAAAGAATTGGTCAATTGCTACACATTACAGGTAAAGGCTGTGATACGAATTAACTATAAAAGATCCAGAAAGCCGACAAACAATGGCGAGATGTATGTACATAAATGAACAATATTTTGAAATAAATTGCAAAATCTACGTGAGAATTTAAAATTTAACCTGGATGCTAAACTCCATGGTTTTTTTTTTGCGCGTCTAGGTTAGCAAACCTGTCCCCGATGTTGAAAAACACGGCCAGTATATCATAATTTTGCATGCCCTAAGTAGGCATGGCTGTAGGTATAATAACGAGAAATAATTTGGCGAATTTCGACTGTTTACAGAACATCAACTATACAGAAATAAACCCATGCCTACTTGGGACATGCAAATTTATGATAAACTGTTTCGTATACGGTATGCAAGCAAATTTTTACATGGAATATCAAACTATCTTCTACTATCTTCTACACATGCTAAAACTTTCTATTGGCTGTCCAAATGTCGTACACATTTATTATACATATGTATATGTATTTAATAAAGCGATAAGTTCACGTAAAAATAATGTATCTGGAATTAGAAAAAATTGGTAGTAACTAATTTCCTGAAATTAGTTTCACTGGGAAAGTTATGTTTTTTAGATTTGGAACCAAATTGCAATTTCACCAAAATATTTTTGAGAGATATGTACAAGATATAGGTTTTAAGTTACTCATGCTACCGATACAGCACAAACGAGCCGCGTTTCATTCTATGCTTCATTGTCTAAGTCTTTGGCAAAATTTTAGAAAAGGACATTCATGCATAAACAAGTATATAGATACTGAGTATACTCAGTAAATTGTTGAATAAATAATAATCAGATTACAAAAATAAAAATAACAACAAAAACAATCAAAAGAATGCTGTTTGGGTAAAACTATACACTATGCCCCACTTTTTTTAAATGAATGTAAATCGGAATCGGAAACTATAATTGTTATAGTTGAAATAGATTGGATGCGTCAGCAGAAAAATTTCAAACAGCAGCACCACCAGAAGCATTTTTTCTGCTTCTGCTGTCAATGTGGGTCATCAAAGGCAAATGCGTGTGTTCTAAATTGAAATTATTCTGCTGATGCCGATGCTGATGCCGATGCCTATGCTGACGCGACAAATGTATTTCAAGGTTGAGATTGACATTTTGATTAATCATTGAAAGCACTACCACTTGATATTATAACCCTGTACACTAATTGTCATTCAGTTTGACTCTTTGACCAATTAAGACCTCTTCATAGAATACCGCCTCTTTGAATCGAAAAGGTTATGGGCCCAGCCCGGTATTTTAAGAGGTAGTCCGAAATTATAGTTGTACCGGTACGGACGCGCGGATATAGTGCTAAAATAGTTACACGCAAATCTAAGCAGTTCGGGATTGAATTCGCACAAATGGATATGAAAGCCATGATGGAGCAGTCGATTGTAGCTCATCGTTTGGATGGCCTAAATTTTCGCATGGGTAAGTTTCACATCAACGCGATTCTTCGAAGTCAGGAACTATTAGATTTGGTGGACGGTACGGATCCTAAACCCGCTGCTGGTGAGGCTGAAAAGCTGAAACGATGGATTCAGCGCGACGGCAAGGCAATGGCCATTTTGTTTGCTTCCATCAATGAATTGAATGATTGAATTCGCACAAATGGATATGAAAGCCATGATGGAGCAGTCGATTGTAGCTCATCGTTTGGATGACCTAAATTTTCGCATGGGGAAGTTTCACATCAACGCGATTCTTCGAAGTCATTAACTATTAGATTTGGTGGACGGTACGGATCCTAAACCCGCTGATGGTGAGGCTGAAAAGCTCAAACGATGGATTCAGCGCGACGGCAAGGCAATGGCCATTTTGTCTGCTTCCATCAATGCAGAGCAAAGTCTTCACGCTTTGGAATGCAAGTCGGCGAAAGGCATTATGGACGTTTTGGAGAGTAATCACCAGAAGAAAAGTGATGTGCGTATCATGTCATTGTATGAGGACTATTTTAGTCTAAAAATGAATGATGACGAATCAGTCACCGCATATGTGTCGAAAGTTCGCACGATTGCATCAGAGTTGGAAGATCAGGCAATAGCAAATTTTAATTTAGGAGACTTAGTATATGTAAAAATAGAAAACAGAAGAAAACATCAAAGGCCATACCATGGACCTTATAAAATTGTACAGGGATTAGGAGTTAATTCAGTAATAGATGTAAATGGAAAGTTCAAAACATTTCACAATAACATATTAAAGAAAAATAATTAACAACTACCTATAATAAATAAGAATCTTTAAATTTACATGGATATCTTTCATAAAATTCATAATAGTGTAATAGCATTGCAACCATATGCACTACCTCAACCCATAATATCATAAGTGAATACCATTGTGCAGTACTCAAGTATCGTTTCATTTATTCATATAAAATGCATGTCATGTCAGCTGAAACCATTCGCGACATTGGACACTTGCATTTTACTATGATATAAAGATACACATGTAGTTGAGTATGTGCACATTGAGTTAATTTACTTATGATATTCGAGTTTGACCCAATTATCGACCTATGAGTAATAAATCAATGGCATTATTACTCGTTATAGAATTAAGCTAGTGTAAGCAAAATTGTATGATAGAAATTAGTATTTAAGGAACTATATGGTAGAATAAAGAACACTGAAAAGTCAACCATCAAGGCGTACATTATGGTAAGAGGTGCATCGCTAGACGAGCACTAAGCCATCTATTTCATTATTTTGTGCATCGCTAGACGAGCACTAAAACTATATTTCTATAACATTTAACCATCATTTCAAACCTACGCTCTGTACAAGAGCACGTAGATTGAGATGGGTCGAGTGGCCCTAAGGGGGCGTTGACCACGCTAATCTTTTACTTTCTTGGATTTAGATATCATCATCGAAAGGACAACTCCCTTGGTCATCATTTTTGACGACCAATACTACATATTATCCATTATCCAGGCTTTGAGCAATTCAAAGCCTGGATTAATGGTGCATGGGAAGTGAGAGTTTTGGAAGATGTTTGATATGTTCCGAAATCCAAAGTGAATCTATTTTCTATCAGCCGATTGTCAAAGAAGGGTTTCGAGGCTCACTTTACGAACAGTGGATGTAACGTCTTTGATAAATCGGGCGATGTAGTAGCAATCGGTTACATGGATTTGAACGATCTAGTGCGGATGGCATTCAAGCCGTCCATGACGGAACGTGTTTGCTATGCTTCAAGTGCCAAGAAAGCAGCGTGTTCATTGGAGAAGTGGCACAAGCGACTAGGGCACGTTAATGTAGCGACAATCAAGAATATGTGCTCGGGTGGTTCTGTGAATGGCATGACATTAATTGATTTTAATGATTTCTTTTGCGAAGAATGCCAATTGGGCAAAATGCATCGAGTCTCGCATCAATTGAGTGGAACGCGTGCATTCATATTGACCTGTGTGGACCCATGGAACAACGCGGTATACGTGTTGAGAAATACTTTATGCTTTTAAAAGATGAAGCGACAAATATGCGATTTATTTTCTTTCTCAAACAAAAATCGGAGGCGTACAAATATTTGGAAGATTTTCTGTTGCAATGTGAAAATGCTTGAGATGTTCGTGTCAAATCTATTCGGTGCGACAATGGAACCGAATTCGTTAACAGTGATGTTGCAAAGATCTTAGCGAAACGTGGCATAGTGATGGATCGAATTTCGCCGTACACGCCTGAACAAAACGGATTCATCGAAAGAGATAACAGAACCGTTCAAGAATCTGAACGTACTATGCTAATTGCAAGCGGCTTGGCAAAGTTTCTCTGGCCAGAAGCAGTCCGAACAGCGGTATACATCCTTAATCGAAGAACGAACTCAAGCGATACAAAGCATACACCTTTCGAGCGATGGTTTGCTCAGAAACCGCATATTTCGAGAAATATTGGACGCAAGAAGTGGGACCCCAAGGCGAAAAAGGTCTACTTAGTTGGGTTTGAATCGACTCAAAACAATTTCCGACTTTATAATCGAGTTTTGAAGAAAATTGTCATCAGTTGTGATGTGGTATTCTACGAGATGCAGAACGAGTACATCCAATTCCCCATTGATTCCACTGAGATCGAGGCAGATCAGAACAAATGCGATGACATTTAGAGCGACGGTTCCGTAAAAAACGAGCAGTCTAGCAAATCACCCGAATGTATTTCCAGCGGCGATCAAGAGATAAATGGATACACTCCAATGAAGTTGCGACCCAATCCTAAACGAATAGTTCCATAGGATGCATCTACTGGATATTTCGCCATGTTTAATGAACCTGAAACAATGAATTCCGAACATAAAGCTGAATGGACCGACGCTATTCAAGCCGAGCTGAAGTCATTGTCAAAAAATTACACATGGGAAATCATCCAGAAGCCAGACGATTCTACAAACATTGTGGGAAACAAGTGGATTTTCAAAATAAAATCTCCTCCAAATGAATCACCGAAGTTCAAAGCGCGATTAGTGGCAAAGGGATATTCTCAATGCAGCGGAGTTGACTACAATCACTGAAATGTGTCTTGGCACTGGCGGCTATCTACGATATGGACTTGGTAAAATTCGACGTGAAGACGGCCTTCTTAAATTGTATATTAAAGGAGACAGTCTATATGGAAGTTCCAAAAGGCATCGAGATGGCGAAGTTTGCTGACTGAAGCGCAGTTTGTATGGATTAAAGCAATCATCACATGTCTTAGTCTAAGAAAATTGGACCAAAATATGGCCATCGAACGGCAAAAATCCTACATCGGAATTTTTTTCATAGAATACCGCCTGTTAGGCCTGTTCGATTATTGAAAATAATCGATTATAATCGATTATTAGAAATAATCGATTATACGATTAATCGATGATACGATTAATCGAAAAAAAATTATCGATTAATCGATAATACGATTAATCGAAACTACAAATAATCGGAAATACGATTAATCGAAAAAACGATTAATAGAAAATACGATTAATCGAAAATACGATTAATCGAAACTACAAACAATCGAAAATACGATTAATCGAAAATACGATTAATCGAAACTACAAATAATCGAAAATACAAAAAATCGAAAATACGATTAATCGGAAAACACGCTATTCGCTGCTTAGCGGAAGATTTCGTTTTATTTTTCCCTAGTCACCCCCGTTCTCCCGCTGCAGCTCCACAAAGTGGTTTCACTGCTTGCTGAGTGCCGTCTGGCAGTAAACGGAAATGACAATTTTCATGTCGCCGAACGAAATTGACGGTTGACGATTCCGAAGTAATTTCTCCCTAGTCGCCGAACGAACTTGGCGGCAAAAAAATGGTCTCGCCTCTCTATTGACGATCCCGAAGTCATTTTTCGCTAGTTACCCCCGTTCTCCCGCTGCATCTCCCAAAGTGGTTGTTTCGCTGTTTGCGGGAAATGTCTGGCAGTAGACGGAAATGACAATTTTCGTGTCATCGAACAAAATTTGTGGCAATCGAAAGGTCTCGACTCCCTATTGACGACTCTTCACGCTTTGGAATGCAAGTCGGCGAAAGGCATTTTGGACGTTTTGGAGAGTATTCACCAGAAGAAAAGTGATGTGCGTATCATGTCATTGTATGAGGACTATTTTAGTCTAAAAATGAATGATGACGAATCAGTCACCGCATATGTGTCGAAAGTTCGCACGATTGCATCAGAGTTGGAAGATCAGGCAATAGCAAATTTTAATTTAGGAGACTTAGTATATGTAAAAATAGAAAACAGAAGAAAACATCAAAGGCCATACCATGGACCTTATAAAATTGTACAGGGATTAGGAGTTAATTCAGTAATAGATGTAAATGGAAAGTTCAAAACATTTCACAATAACATATTAAAGAAAAATAATTAACAACTACCTATAATAAATAAGAATCTTTAAATTTACATGGATATCTTTCATAAAATTCATAATAGTGTAATAGCATTGCAACCATATGCACTACCTCAACCCATAATATCATAAGTGAATACCATTGTGCAGTACTCAAGTATCGTTTCATTTATTCATATAAAATGCATGTCATGTCAGCTGAAACCATTCGCGACATTGGACACTTGCATTTTACTATGATATAAAGATACACATGTAGTTGAGTATGTGCACATTGAGTTCATTTACTTATGATATTCGAGTTTGACCCAATTATCGACCTATGAGTAATAAATCAATGGCATTATTACTCGTTATAGAATTAAGCTAGTGTAAGCAAAATTGTATGATAGAAATTAGTATTTAAGGAACTATATGGTAGAATAAAGAACACTGAAAAGTCAACCATCAAGGCGTACATTATGGTAAGAGGTGCATCGCTAGACGAGCACTAAGCCATCTATTTCATTATTTTGTGCATCGCTAGACGAGCACTAAAACTATATTTCTATAACATTTAACCATCATTTCAAACCTACGCTCTGTACAAGAGCACGTAGATTGAGATGGGTCGAGTGGCCCTAAGGGGGCGTTGACCACGCTAATCTTTTACTTTCTTGGATTTAGATATCATCATCGAAAGGACAACTCCCTTGGTCATCATTTTTGACGACCAATACTACATATTATCCATTATCCAGGCTTTGAGCAATTCAAAGCCTGGATTAATGGTGCATGGGAAGTGAGAGTTTTGGAAGATGTTTGATATGTTCCGAAATCCAAAGTGAATCTATTTTCTATCAGCCGATTGTCAAAGAAGGGTTTCGAGGCTCACTTTACGAACAGTGGATGTAACGTCTTTGATAAATCGGGCGATGTAGTAGCAATCGGTTACATGGATTTGAACGATCTAGTGCGGATGGCATTCAAGCCGTCCATGACGGAACGTGTTTGCTATGCTTCAAGTGCCAAGAAAGCAGCGTGTTCATTGGAGAAGTGGCACAAGCGACTAGGGCACGTTAATGTAGCGACAATCAAGAATATGTGCTCGGGTGGTTCTGTGAATGGCATGACATTAATTGATTTTAATGATTTCTTTTGCGAAGAATGCCAATTGGGCAAAATGCATCGAGTCTCGCATCAATTGAGTGGAACGCGTGCATTCATATTGACCTGTGTGGACCCATGGAACAACGCGGTATACGTGTTGAGAAATACTTTATGCTTTTAAAAGATGAAGCGACAAATATGCGATTTATTTTCTTTCTCAAACAAAAATCGGAGGCGTACAAATATTTGGAAGATTTTCTGTTGCAATGTGAAAATGCTTGAGATGTTCGTGTCAAATCTATTCGGTGCGACAATGGAACCGAATTCGTTAACAGTGATGTTGCAAAGATCTTAGCGAAACGTGGCATAGTGATGGATCGAATTTCGCCGTACACGCCTGAACAAAACGGATTCATCGAAAGAGATAACAGAACCGTTCAAGAATCTGAACGTACTATGCTAATTGCAAGCGGCTTGGCAAAGTTTCTCTGGCCAGAAGCAGTCCGAACAGCGGTATACATCCTTAATCGAAGAACGAACTCAAGCGATACAAAGCATACACCTTTCGAGCGATGGTTTGCTCAGAAACCGCATATTTCGAGAAATATTGGACGCAAGAAGTGGGACCCCAAGGCGAAAAAGGTCTACTTAGTTGGGTTTGAATCGACTCAAAACAATTTCCGACTTTATAATCGAGTTTTGAAGAAAATTGTCATCAGTTGTGATGTGGTATTCTACGAGATGCAGAACGAGTACATCCAATTCCCCATTGATTCCACTGAGATCGAGGCAGATCAGAACAAATGCGATGACATTTAGAGCGACGGTTCCGTAAAAAACGAGCAGTCTAGCAAATCACCCGAATGTATTTCCAGCGGCGATCAAGAGATAAATGGATACACTCCAATGAAGTTGCGACCCAATCCTAAACGAATAGTTCCATAGGATGCATCTACTGGATATTTCGCCATGTTTAATGAACCTGAAACAATGAATTCCGAACATAAAGCTGAATGGACCGACGCTATTCAAGCCGAGCTGAAGTCATTGTCAAAAAATTACACATGGGAAATCATCCAGAAGCCAGACGATTCTACAAACATTGTGGGAAACAAGTGGATTTTCAAAATAAAATCTCCTCCAAATGAATCACCGAAGTTCAAAGCGCGATTAGTGGCAAAGGGATATTCTCAATGCAGCGGAGTTGACTACAATCACTGAAATGTGTCTTGGCACTGGCGGCTATCTACGATATGGACTTGGTAAAATTCGACGTGAAGACGGCCTTCTTAAATTGTATATTAAAGGAGACAGTCTATATGGAAGTTCCAAAAGGCATCGAGATGGCGAAGTTTGCTGACTGAAGCGCAGTTTGTATGGATTAAAGCAATCATCACATGTCTTAGTCTAAGAAAATTGGACCAAAATATGGCCATCGAACGGCAAAAATCCTACATCGGAATTTTTTTCATAGAATACCGCCTGTTAGGCCTGTTCGATTATTGAAAATAATCGATTATAATCGATTATTAGAAATAATCGATTATACGATTAATCGATGATACGATTAATCGAAAAAAAATTATCGATTAATCGATAATACGATTAATCGAAACTACAAATAATCGGAAATACGATTAATCGAAAAAACGATTAATAGAAAATACGATTAATCGAAAATACGATTAATCGAAACTACAAACAATCGAAAATACGATTAATCGAAATTACGATTAATCGAAACTACAAATAATCGAAAATACAAAAAATCGAAAATACGATTAATCGGAAAACACGCTATTCGCTGCTTAGCGGAAGATTTCGTTTTATTTTTCCCTAGTCACCCCCGTTCTCCCGCTGCAGCTCCACAAAGTGGTTTCACTGCTTGCTGAGTGACGTCTGGCAGTAAACGGAAATGACAATTTTCATGTCGCCGAACGAAATTGACGGTTGACGATTCCGAAGTAATTTCTCCCTAGTCGCCGAACGAACTTGGCGGCAAAAAAATGGTCTCGCCTCTCTATTGACGATCCCGAAGTCATTTTTCGCTAGTTACCCCCGTTCTCCCGCTGCATCTCCCAAAGTGGTTGTTTCGCTGTTTGCGGGAAATGTCTGGCAGTAGACGGAAATGACAATTTTCGTGTCATCGAACAAAATTTGTGGCAATCGAAAGGTCTCGACTCCCTATTGACGACTCTTCACGCTTTGGAATGCAAGTCGGCGAAAGGCATTTTGGACGTTTTGGAGAGTATTCACCAGAAGAAAAGTGATGTGCGTATCATGTCATTGTATGAGGACTATTTTAGTCTAAAAATGAATGATGACGAATCAGTCACCGCATATGTGTCGAAAGTTCGCACGATTGCATCAGAGTTGGAAGATCAGGCAATAGCAAATTTTAATTTAGGAGACTTAGTATATGTAAAAATAGAAAACAGAAGAAAACATCAAAGGCCATACCATGGACCTTATAAAATTGTACAGGGATTAGGAGTTAATTCAGTAATAGATGTAAATGGAAAGTTCAAAACATTTCACAATAACATATTAAAGAAAAACGAGACCGAAGCTAATTTCGGGCGCGGCCGAAATTTGGATACCCTTCGCTCCCCTCGGTCTAAAAGTTTTTTTCGGGCGCACCTATGACTAGTGTTCAGTCCTCCCCGCTTCCATGCTTTTGAATTTTCTCATAAGTGCCGTGGCGAAGATTTATTGGGCGAAGCGGGACGTGGGTTTCTTATAAGAACCAAAAAGAGGGGGAAGGGGGTTGTAGGGCAGCCCTATGGCCTTCCCATCAATTTTTACGTAGTTTGTGGCATCAATTAAAACACATTTGGTTCAGATTGGTGGACAAATCAAAAAGGTTTTCTTCGAAGAACCTAATTTGGGGGTTGGGTTTATATGCCAGCCCCACGACCCCATAGTCCGATTTCACGTTTGTTGTGGTGGCATGAATAGAAATATAATTTTCTGAGGTTTGATTGGAATTGGTGTGCAAATAAAAACGTTTTTCTTAGAAAAATTTTATTTGGGGGGCTAGGCTTGTATGGTAGCCCCATGACCACATGGTCCGACACCATTTATTTATACATATGTTTTGTGTCATCACATTTGTGTGAAGTTTGGTTGAAATTGGTGTATAAATAAAAAAAATTTCTTAGAAGAACTTAATTTGGGGAGCTAGGTTTCTATGACAGCCCCATGACCCCATGGTCCGATTTGGTCCATTTTGACATATGTTTTGTGGTATTACTAGAAACACATTTGTGCGAAATTCGATTGAAATCGATAAGAAAATAAAAAAGTTTTTCTTAGAAGAACATAATTTGGAGACTGGGTGTGTATGGCAGCCCCACGACCCCATTGTCCGATTTGGTCTATTTTTACATATATTGTGTGTTACCAATTAAAATACATTTGTGTGAAATTTGATTGAAATTGGTGCATAAATAAAAAAGTTTTTCTAAGAAGAACCTAAATTTGGGGGGTAGGTTTGTATGACAGCCCCACGACCCCCTTGGCGGATTTTAGCGATTCAAACATACAAACTGCCTGCAACAAAAAGAAGCATATGTGCAAAATTTCAGCTCCATAGCTTTTAAACTGGCCGAGCAAAACGCGTCGCAACAGACAGACAGACGGACAGACGGACATCGTCCAATCGACTCAGCTCGTCACGCTGATCATATATATACATATTTTATATGGTCGGAGATGCTTCCTTCAATGCGTTACAAACTTCATGACAAAGTTAATATACCCTTTACGCTTAATAAGCGAAGGGTATAATAATTAACAACTACCTATAATAAATAAGAATCTTTAAATTTACATGGATATCTTTCATAAAATTCATAATAGTGTAATAGCATTGCAACCATATGCACTACCTCAACCCATAATATCATAAGTGAATACCATTGTGCAGTACTCAAGTATCGTTTCATTTATTCATATAAAATGCATGTCATGTCAGCTGAAACCATTCGCGACATTGGACACTTGCATTTTACTATGATATAAAGATACACATGTAGTTGAGTATGTGCACATTGAGTTAATTTACTTATGATATTCGAGTTTGACCCAATTATCGACCTATGAGTAATAAATCAATGGCATTATTACTCGTTATAGAATTAAGCTAGTGTAAGCAAAATTGTATGATAGAAATTAGTATTTAAGGAACTATATGGTAGAATAAAGAACACTGAAAAGTCAACCATCAAGGCGTACATTATGGTAAGAGGTGCATCGCTAGACGAGCACTAAGCCATCTATTTCATTATTTTGTGCATCGCTAGACGAGCACTAAAACTATATTTCTATAACATTTAACCATCATTTCAAACCTACGCTCTGTACAAGAGCACGTAGATTGAGATGGGTCGAGTGGCCCTAAGGGGGCGTTGACCACGCTAATCTTTTACTTTCTTGGATTTAGATATCATCATCGAAAGGACAACTCCCTTGGTCATCATTTTTGACGACCAATACTACATATTATCCATTATCCAGGCTTTGAGCAATTCAAAGCCTGGATTAATGGTGCATGGGAAGTGAGAGTTTTGGAAGATGTTTGATATGTTCCGAAATCCAAAGTGAATCTATTTTCTATCAGCCGATTGTCAAAGAAGGGTTTCGAGGCTCACTTTACGAACAGTGGATGTAACGTCTTTGATAAATCGGGCGATGTAGTAGCAATCGGTTACATGGATTTGAACGATCTAGTGCGGATGGCATTCAAGCCGTCCATGACGGAACGTGTTTGCTATGCTTCAAGTGCCAAGAAAGCAGCGTGTTCATTGGAGAAGTGGCACAAGCGACTAGGGCACGTTAATGTAGCGACAATCAAGAATATGTGCTCGGGTGGTTCTGTGAATGGCATGACATTAATTGATTTTAATGATTTCTTTTGCGAAGAATGCCAATTGGGCAAAATGCATCGAGTCTCGCATCAATTGAGTGGAACGCGTGCATTCATATTGACCTGTGTGGACCCATGGAACAACGCGGTATACGTGTTGAGAAATACTTTATGCTTTTAAAAGATGAAGCGACAAATATGCGATTTATTTTCTTTCTCAAACAAAAATCGGAGGCGTACAAATATTTGGAAGATTTTCTGTTGCAATGTGAAAATGCTTGAGATGTTCGTGTCAAATCTATTCGGTGCGACAATGGAACCGAATTCGTTAATAGTGATGTTGCAAAGATCTTAGCGAAACGTGGCATAGTGATGGATCGAATTTCGCCGTACACGCCTGAACAAAACGGATTCATCGAAAGAGATAACAGAACCGTTCAAGAATCTGAACGTACTATGCTAATTGCAAGCGGCTTGGCAAAGTTTCTCTGGCCAGAAGCAGTCCGAACAGCGGTATACATCCTTAATCGAAGAACGAACTCAAGCGATACAAAGCATACACCTTTCGAGCGATGGTTTGCTCAGAAACCGCATATTTCGAGAAATATTGGACGCAAGAAGTGGGACCCCAAGGCGAAAAAGGTCTACTTAGTTGGGTTTGAATCGACTCAAAACAATTTCCGACTTTATAATCGAGTTTTGAAGAAAATTGTCATCAGTTGTGATGTGGTATTCTACGAGATGCAGAACGAGTACATCCAATTCCCCATTGATTCCACTGAGATCGAGGCAGATCAGAACAAATGCGATGACATTTAGAGCGACGGTTCCGTAAAAAACGAGCAGTCTAGCAAATCACCCGAATGTATTTCCAGCGGCGATCAAGAGATAAATGGATACACTCCAATGAAGTTGCGACCCAATCCTAAACGAATAGTTCCATAGGATGCATCTACTGGATATTTCGCCATGTTTAATGAACCTGAAACAATGAATTCCGAACATAAAGCTGAATGGACCGACGCTATTCAAGCCGAGCTGAAGTCATTGTCAAAAAATTACACATGGGAAATCATCCAGAAGCCAGACGATTCTACAAACATTGTGGGAAACAAGTGGATTTTCAAAATAAAATCTCCTCCAAATGAATCACCGAAGTTCAAAGCGCGATTAGTGGCAAAGGGATATTCTCAATGCAGCGGAGTTGACTACAATCACTGAAATGTGTCTTGGCACTGGCGGCTATCTACGATATGGACTTGGTAAAATTCGACGTGAAGACGGCCTTCTTAAATTGTATATTAAAGGAGACAGTCTATATGGAAGTTCCAAAAGGCATCGAGATGGCGAAGTTTGCTGACTGAAGCGCAGTTTGTATGGATTAAAGCAATCATCACATGTCTTAGTCTAAGAAAATTGGACCAAAAAATGGCCATCGAACGGCAAAAATCCTACATTGGAATTTTTTTCATAGAATACCGCCTGTTAGGCCTGTTCGATTATTGAAAATAATCGATTATAATCGATTATTAGAAATAATCGATTATACGATTAATCGATGATACGATTAATCGAAAAAAAATTATCGATTAATCGATAATACGATTAATCGAAACTACAAATAATCGGAAATACGATTAATCGAAAAAACGATTAATAGAAAATACGATTAATCGAAAATACGATTAATCGAAACTACAAACAATCGAAAATACGATTAATCGAAAATACGATTAATCGAAACTACAAATAATCGAAAATACAAAAAATCGAAAATACGATTAATCGGAAAACACGCTATTCGCTGCTTAGCGGAAGATTTCGTTTTATTTTTCCCTAGTCACCCCCGTTCTCCCGCTGCAGCTCCACAAAGTGCTTTCACTGCTTGCTGAGTGACGTCTGGCAGTAAACGGAAATGACAATTTTCATGTCGCCGAACGAAATTGACGGTTGACGATTCCGAAGTAATTTCTCCCTAGTCGCCGAACGAACTTGGCGACAAAAAAATGGTCTCGCCTCTCTATTGACGATCCCGAAGTCATTTTTCGCTAGTTACCCCCGTTCTCCCGCTGCATCTCCCAAAGTGGTTGTTTCGCTGTTTGCGGGAAATGTCTGGCAGTAGACGGAAATGACAATTTTCGTGTCATCGAACAAAATTTGTGGCAATCGAAAGGTCTCGACTCCCTATTGACGACTCCCCAGTCATTTTTCGCTAGTCAACCCCGTTCTCCCGCTGCAGCTCCATAAAGTGGTTGTTTCGCTGCTTGGAGGGTGACGTCTGGCAGTAGACGGAAATGACAATTTTCGTGTCATCGAACAAAATTTGTGGCAATCGAAAGGTCTCGACTCCCTATTGACGACTCCCCAGTCATTTTTCGCTAGTCAACCCCGTTCTCCCGCTGCAGCTCCATAAAGTGGTTGTTTCGCTGCTTGGAGGGTGACGTCTGGCAGTAGACGGAAATGATAATTTTCATGTCGCCGAACGAAATTGGTGGCAAATGAAAGGTCCCGACTCCCTATTGACGATTCCGAAGTAATTTCTCCCTAGTCACTCCCCCTTCTCCCGCTGCAGCTCCACAAAGTGGTTTCACTGCTTGCTGAGTGACGTCTGGCAGTAAACGGAAATGACAATTTTCATGTCGCCGAACGAAATTGACGGTTGACGATTCCGAAGTAATTTCTCCCTAGTCGCCCTCGTTCTCCCGCTGCTGATCCACGAAGTGGTTGTTTCGCTGCTTTCGGGAAATGTCCGGCAGTAGACGAAAATGAAAATCTGCGTCTCAACGAACGAAATTGGTGGCAAATGACAGGTCTCGCTCTCGACTCCCTATTGACGATTCCGAAGTCGTTTCTCCCTATTCACCCCCGCTCTCACGCTGCAGCTCCACAAAGTGGCTGTTTCGTTGCTTGGCGGGAAACGTCTGGCATAGACGCAAATGACAATTTTCATGTCGCTGAACGAACTTGGCGGCAAAAAAATGGTCTCGCCTCTCTATTGACGATCCCGAAGTCATTTTTCGCTTTTTACCCCCGTTCTCCCGCTGCATCTCCCAAAGTGGTTGTTTCGCTGTTTGCGGGAAATGTCTGGCAGTAGACGGAAATGACAATTTTCGTGTCTTCGAACAAAATTTGTGGCAATCGAAAGGTCTCGACTCCCTATTGACGACTCCGCAGTCATTTCTCCCTAGTCACTCCCGTTCTCCCGCTGCAGCTACACAAAGTGGTTGTTTCGCTGCTTTCGGGAAATGTCTGGCAGTAGACGGAAATGACAATTTTCATGTCACCGAAGGAAATTGGTGGCAAATGAAAGGTCTCGACTCCCTATTCGCGATTCCGAAGTAATTTCTCCCTAGTCACCCCCGTTCTCCCGCTGCACCTCCACAAAGTGGTTGTTTCGCTGCTTGGCGGGTGACGTCTGGCAGTAGACGGAAATGACAATTTTCATGTCGCCGTAGGAAATTGGTGGCAAATGAAAGGTCCCGACTCCCTATCACGATTCCGCAGTGATTTCTCCCTAGTCACTCCCGTTTTCCCGCTGCAGCTCCACAAAGTGGCTGTTTCGCTGCTTGCGGGAAAGTAGTCTGGTAGTAGACGGAAATGATAATTTTCATGTCGCCGAACGAAATTGGTGGCAAATGAAAGGTCCCGACTCCCTATTGACGATTCCGAAGTAATTTCTCCCTAGTCGCACTCGTTCTCCCGCTGCTGATCCACGAAGTGGTTGTTTCGCTGCTTTCGGGAAATGTCCGGCAGTAGACGAAAATGAAAATCTACGTCTCAACGAACGAAATTGGTGGCAAATGACAGGTCTCGCTCTCGACTCCCTATTGACGATTCCGAAGTCATTTCTCCCTAGTCACTCCCGTTCTCCCGCTGTACCTCCACAAAGTGGTTGTTTCGCTGCTTGGCGGGTGACGTCTGGCAGTAGACGGAAATGACAATTTTCATGTCGCCGTAGGAAATTGGTGGCAAATGAAAGGTCTCGACTCCCTATCACGATTCCGCAGTGATTTCTCCCTAGTCACTCCCGTTTTCCCGCTGCAGCTCCACAAAGTGGCTGTTTCGCTTCTTGCGGGAAAGTAGTCTGGTAGTAGACGGAAATGATAATTTTCATGTCGCCGAACGAAATTGGTGGCAAATAAAAGGTCCCGACTTCAACATTCAACTTCAACATGCAACTTGTATACTTAGGAACTACAAAATCTTAACTGAAACATTTTTTTCCTTTTAGAAAACAAAAATATTCTTTTGTCTCGCATAAACACACGATGTGTACTAAAGTAGAATCAAAGAATGACTCAAAGAACACTAAACAAAAAATTAAAACCATAATTTTATACTTACACAAAAAGTCACACCTATACCCGCGTCGGTATCACAGATAATTCTTTCCAAATGCCCCAATACGCCCGTCTTGCGTAATCACAAGACATGCACTAAAATAAAGTCAGGAACAAATCCGGCAGCTAGCAAAAAACTCGACCCGCTACCTTTTCATGTAAGCTAAAAAAAATTAAAAAAGTGTTTTGTCGGTCTGACAGACCAACATGCGGGTATAGGAAGGTTAACGATTCCGCAGTGATTTCTCCCTAGTCACTCCCGTCCTCCCGCTGCAGCTCCACAAAGTGGCTGTTTCGCTGCTTGCGGGAAATGTCTGGCAGTAGACGGAAATGAGAATTTTCATGTCGCCGAACGGAATTGGTGGCAAATGAAAGGTCCCGACTCCCTATTGACGATTCCGACGTAATTTCTCCCTAGTCACCCCCGTTCTCCCGCTGCAGCTCCACAAATTGGTTGTTTCGCTGCTTGGCGGGTGACGTCTGGCAGTAGACGGAAATGACAATTTTCATGTCGCCGAAATTGGTGGCAAATGCAAGGTCACGACTCCCTATTAACGATTCCGCAGTCATTTCTCCCTAGTCACTCCCGTTCTCCCGCTCCACAAAGTGGTTGTTTCGCTGCTTTCGGGAAATGTCTGGCAGTAGACGGAAATTATAATTTTCATGTCGCCCCTATTGATTTTCGTGTCACCGAACGAAATTGGTGGGAACCGAAAGGTCTCGGCTCCCTATTGACGATTCCGAAGGTTTGTTTCCCAAGTGATTTCATATTTTTTGTAGGGGAAGGAGAGGTAGATGGGTCGGACCTGGCACATTTTTATTATCTTATCAAGGCATCCAACGGCTACCATTTTATACTAATTTGAAGTTTTTCGCGGCATTCTTTGAAAAGATATGGTGGAATATTGCTTTATAGGGGATGTAGGGGTAGTCAGACCTGCCCCACTTTCCACCAACTTCAAGCATATGTCACAAATAGGCATTGATGAAAATTTTAGGTCGCAAGCGATATTCTGTCGAAAAATATGACCGAATTAACTGTAGTCTGGATGGTCTAGCGGTTAGTGCGCGCACCTTCGGTGCACAGGGTCATGAGTTCGAATCTCACCGTGTCCCATGGTGTTTTTCGAACTCACGAGCTTGTGACGGACTATGATCTCACTCAGATGTTAAACGAGTACCCATTTATGGGGATAAATAACACTGCTGAGCGTGATGCTGATCTCATTACCTCAACAAAAAGCAGATAAGATCTTGGAAATAGGATGTCACTAACACATCCTGCGGCCTTAGTCCAATGTTGGATTGTCGCCTCTGTTATTTATTTTTTATTAAACTATCGCGGAGGGGTTGGATACGATATCCCCAGTCACAAAATCCCCAAACCAAAATCCCCAAATCAAAATCCCCATAATCAAATCCCCGAAATCAAAATCCCCGAAATCAAAATACCCAAAACCAAAATCCCCAAACGAAATTCCTCATTTGAGGAGTGATCTTAGAACGCGCGCGCGTTCTTAGATCAAACCTCAAATGGGGAATGGGGACTTTCTTTAGGCTATTGTAGATGGTAAATGATAGATGTTAGATGGCAGATGATAAATGGTAGATGGTAAATGATAGGTGGTTAATGGTAGACGGATGGTAGCTTGTAAATGGTTGATGACAGATGGTAAATGGTAGATTGTAAATTGCAAATGGTGGGTGGTAAATAGCAAATAGTAGATGGTAAATGGTAGATAATAAATGGTAGGTGCTTTTAGTCCTACTATGCAATAAAAAAATCGCCGTCGTGGACTGATATATATGCTAATCAACGGCAAACTCTTTGAAGTAACACAGAACAACAGCAGATAATGTGCAGGCGATTAAATATGCAATCGGCTCCAACAAAAAAATCCAATAAATCATATTTCGGGTGTTTGGGGATTTTACGATTGGGGATTTTGTATATGGGTATTATGATTATGGGGATTTTGTATATGGGTATTATGATTATGAGGATTTTGAATATGGGGATTTTGATTTTGGGGATTTTTCTACGTTTGGGGATTTTGTGATTGGGGATTTCGTATGGTTCCCATCGCGGAGGGGTAATTTGTATGGGAGGTAGGGGAACCCTTGGTCCGATTTGGCCCATTTTCAATACCATCCAAGCTTTTATCAAAACAATCATCTGACCAAAATTTCAAAACGCTAGCTTCATTATTTCGAGAGTTATCGTGCGAACTGACAGACACACGGACGGACAGACAGACAGACGGACATGGCTTATTCGAATCAGGGACCGACCCTGATCATTTATATATATATACTTTGCCATACCTCCGGTGGTTCCTTTGAGGTGTTACATAAATCGTCGTAACAAAAACAATATACCCTATACCATCTTATAGGTATAGGGTATAAACACACCTTAACATCTAATGGTAGAAAAAGAACGGATGCAGTAACAACAGAAACGGCCCAATATATTTTAAATGGGTGGCAGCAAAATCATCAAAATCGCTTTTGCCTCCTACTTGACGTCACCCATTTAAAGTGCACCCGTCCTCCCGTTTTTGCGAGCTGCAGAGGGAGAACGCGCCTCACTTGGGAAACAAACCTTCGGAATCGTCAATGGGGAGCCGAGATCTTTCGGTTCCCACCAATTTCGTTGGGTGATACGAAAATCAATAGGGAGTCGAGACCTTTCATTTGCCACCAATTTCGTTTGGCCTTTGGCGACATGAAAATTAGCATTTCCGTCTACTGCCAGACATTTCCCGCAAGCAGCGAAACAACCACTTTGTGGAGCAGCAGCGGGAGAGCGGGGTTGGCTATGAAAAAATTACTGCGGAGTTGTCAATACGGAGTCGAGAACTTTCATTTGCCACCAATCTCGTTCGGTGAGACGAAGATTTTCATTTTCGTCTATTGCCAAAAATTTCCCGAAAGCAGCGAAACAACCAATTTGTGGAGCTGCAGCGGGAGAATGGGAGTGACTAGGGAGAAATTACTTCGGAATCGTCAATAGGGAGTCGGGACCTTTCATTTGACACCAATTTCGTTCGGCGACATGAAAATTATCATTTTCGTCTACTGCCAGACATTTCCCGCAAGCAGCGAAACAGCCACTTTGTGGATCTGCAGCGGGAGAACGAGAGTGACTAGGGAGAAATCACTGCGGAATCTTTAATAGGTAGTCGAGACCTTTCATTTGCCACCAATTTCGTTCGGCGACATGAAAATTGTCGTTTCGATCTGCCAGACGTCACCCGCCAAGCAGCGAAACAACCACTTTGTAGAGCTGCAGCGGGAGAACTGGAGTGTCTAGGGTGAAATGACTGCGGAATCGTTAATAGGGAGTCGAGACCTTTCATTTGGCATCAATTTCCTACGGCGACATGAAATTTGTCATTTCCGTCTACTGCCAGACGTCACCCTCCAAGCAGCGAAACAACCACTTTATGGAGCTGCAGCGGGAGAACGGGGGTGACTAGCGAAAATTGACTTCGGGATCGTCAATAGAGAGTCGAGACCATTAATTTGCTACCAATTTCCTTCGGCGACATGAAAATTGTCATTTCGGTCTACTGCAAGACGTCACCCGCCAAGCAGCGAAACAACCACTTTATGGAGCTGCAGTGGGAGAACGGAGAAGACTACGGAGAAATTAGTTTGGAATCGCCAATAGGGAGTCGAGACCTTTCATTCGCCACCAATTTCGTTCGGCGACATGAAAATCGTCATTTCCGTCTACTGCCAGACATTTCCCGAAAGCAGCGAAACAACCGCTTTGTGGAGCTGCAGCGGGAGAACGGGAGTGACTAGGGAGAAATGACTGCGGAATCGTTAATAGAGAATCGAGACCTTTCATTTGCCACCAATTTCGTTCGGCGACATGAAAATTGTCATTTCCGTCTACTGCCAGACATTTCAAGCAGCGAAACAACCAATTTCTTGAGCTGCAGCGGGAGAACGGGAGTGACTAGGGAGAAATGACATGAAAATTGTCATTTCCGTCTACTGCCAGACGTCACCCTCCAAGCAACGAAACAACCACTTTATGGAGCTGCAGCGGGAGAAATTTGCCACCAATTTCCTTCGGAACACACACGGATATATACACGGTTTACAATTTCACTAATTACTTTAATAATTACTGACACGACATAATCAACGGGTAAAACTATACTGACTCACTGACTCTAGTCGACGCCCTTATATACTCATTTTCACTGTTTGGAAACTTCGGTGATGTACTTTCTAGCAACGGCCAGTAAGTTGTCTCGCTAGTGATACTAGCGCCATCTGTTGCCACCTACGGGAATACAATTTGGGTTGGCGTAGCGCCATCTGGTCCCAAGTAGGGAATACAATTTAGGTTGACGTATCCTAGACACCCAACAGTATCATATAAGCTTAACGGTTATTTAGTTTTTATTTCAACAATTCGATTGTTTTCTCGAAATTCTAAGCTCTTCCCAGTGGACGAAAACTGATATGGTACTCGTCGCAATATCTTCAGACGCAAAAACGCAAAATTTGATATAACCTGGATATTACTGCACATATCAACTACCAAATCTCTCAGTGATGAAAAACTAGTTTTTGGAGGAGTAATTTGGCACTGCTGCGTCTAGACTGTACTTTACGTTTGAAATAGGGATGTCAAAAATCGGTCCATAACTCGGTTTTCGGTTCTTTTGCAAAGCCGGTTAGACCGTCCGGTTTTCCGGTTAACCGAGTCTTTTCATTGATTTGCTTAGAATTTTACTTAAAAAAAAAAAAATGCTTACACACTCGTATGGCTGGTGTTCGTATCGTATGCAAAATCAAATCAAAATGCATGTACATGATGTAGTAAGACAGATGCCCGATGTGATTTCATTATTTTATTAGTTTTTGGAAAAAAAATTCCATACATTTGTAACAGGGGCCAGGGGCGGAATATCAGAATCACGACGCACAACCAAGATACACGTGAAACGTAATGTAAGCATAAACAATATCTGCCTTGGAAAAGATTAGGAGAGGTATTTAACGAAGCGTTCAACGAGTAATTGCAATAATGAGAATGTTCGAAAATATGTTTAAGGGCTGAAATTTGAAAACCAAATTTTTCATAAGGAACAATTAAGAGAATTGCAGACTGAAAAATCAACAAAATATCAAAAATTGTACGAATTTTGAGAGTATTTTTTCGGTTTTTATCGGATGGACAAACAACCGTCCGGGTTAAAACCGGAATGAGGAAAAACGGAAAAAAAATCGTTAGCCGATTAGACTGTACTCGGTAAAACTATACTGACTCACTGACTCTAGTCGACGCCCTTATATACTCATTTTCACTGTTTGGAAACTTCGGTGATGTACTTTCTAGCAACGGCCAGTAAGTTGTCTCGCTAGTGATACTAGCGCCATCTGTTGCCACCTACGGGAATACAATTTGGGTTGGCGTAGCGCCATCTGGTCCCAAGTAGGGAATACAATTTAGGTTGACGTATCCTAGACACCCAACAGTATCATATAAGCTTAACGGTTATTTAGTTTTTATTTCAACAATTCGATTGTTTTCTCGAAATTCTAAGCTCTTCCCAGTGGACGAAAACTGATATGGTACTCGTCGCAATATCTTCAGACGCAAAAACGCAAAATTTGATATAACCTGGATATTACTGCACATATCAACTACCAAATCTCTCAGTGATGAAAAACTAGTTTTTGGAGGAGTAATTTGGCACTGCTGCGTCTAGACTGTACTTTACGTTTGAAATAGGGATGTCAAAAATCGGTCCATAACTCGGTTTTCGGTTCTTTTGCAAAGCCGGTTAGACCGTCCGGTTTTCCGGTTAACCGAGTCTTTTCATTGATTTGCTTAGAATTTTACTTAAAAAAAAAAAAAATGCTTACACACTCGTATGGCTGGTGTTCGTATCGTATGCAAAATCAAATCAAAATGCATGTACATGATGTAGTAAGACAGATGCCCGATGTGATTTCATTATTTTATTAGTTTTTGGAAAAAAAATTCCATACATTTGTAACAGGGGCCAGGGGCGGAATATCAGAATCACGACGCACAACCAAGATACACGTGAAACGTAATGTAAGCATAAACAATATCTGCCTTGGAAAAGATTAGGAGAGGTATTTAACGAAGCGTTCAACGAGTAATTGCAATAATGAGAATGTTCGAAAATATGTTTAAGGGCTGAAATTTGAAAACCAAATTTTTCATAAGGAACAATTAAGAGAATTGCAGACTGAAAAATCAACAAAATATCAAAAATTGTACGAATTTTGAGAGTATTTTTTCGGTTTTTATCGGATGGACAAACAACCGTCCGGGTTAAAACCGGAATGAGGAAAAACGGAAAAAAAATCGTTAGCCGTTCTGAAAGCACCGGTTTTCGGAATAATCGTCCGGTTTTTGACATCCCTAGTTTGAAAAATACGCATGGGGTGTTTTGTCTTGTTTTACCCTCATAGAAAAACAGTCGAACGAAAACGCCTATCATTTAGCTTAGCTTAGCTCCCAAAGTAGCAAGGCAATTGAAAACAACATTTGAAAGTATTCATTTAGCACAGAAAACATACAAAATGTATTGGATTAGCAAAAATCGTGCATTTTTGTTGCTTTTTGGGGACACTCCCTTAGAACAGAGAAAATCTAATAAATTGTGATTATAGTTTTTGAACATACGAGGTAATAACACGTTATTAAGTTTACATATAATTACCCTCTCCTTGTATTAATTTATAATGTTTTATTGAATGAAATATGTCTGAAAAAAAAACGCTATTGCGAAAACAATTGAAATCAACCCTTACTATATTTTATGATTTCTATAAATTTCAATATGAATTGACATTTTCAATATAAAAATAATATCATTTCAGATTATTAATTATGATTCACCCCGTGGTGGTGTTTCAGTTGTAACCAACAAAGGAGAGACAACAACGTCGTTCTTGCTAATTAAAAATGCAAGAGCATCAGATTCTGGTCAATATCAATGCAATCCTTCTAACGCTAGAAGCAAAAGTGTATCCGTACACGTTCTCAATGGTAAATATAAATTAAAAGTGTTCAATATATTAATGGATGAAAAATTAGATTTTCGACCGGCAAATATTATGTGTCTGAATTTTTGCAGGATAGTTGTGGGCAGCTGTCTGATTCTAAAACAGGCTAATTCGGGTACGTCCGAAATTTGGTTACCCTTCCTTCTCCTCAGGCTAATAGTTTCTAGTTTCTCGGGCGTCCCTATAGCTTGTGTTGAACTCCCCGACATCCTTTGCTTTCTGTTTTCACATAAGCTCTGTGACGTCCATAAAACGATATTTATGTGAGGTTTGGTTGGAATAAGTGAAAAAAATAGATTTATTGCAGTGAACCTAATTTTGGGAGAGAGTTGTATCGTAGCCCCATGGTTTCAAACTCAAAGTAGGATTCCATTTGTTTTTAGATATTTTTTTGTGATTTCGATATTGGTGCAAAAAAACAAACAAATTAGTGGATTGGATTTGAACGGCAACCTCTTGTCTCCATGGTCCGGAGGACTTTTGTGTCATCAACAGAAAAACAGTCTTATGAGATTTGGTTGGAATTAGTGCGCAAATAAAAAAGTTTTTCTTGGGGGAACCTAATTTGGAGGGTTTGGTTTGTATGGCAGCCCCATGACCCAACGATTCGAATATATCACTCAGAGAAAACCCATAATTTAAAATCAAATACGAATCACTTTGAATTAAAAATACCACGAAAAAAAGAGTTTTTTACAAAATAAATACAAAATAGCTTTGATTCAAGTCTGGCTGGTCGAGCGGTTAGTGCGCGCACCTTCGGTGCACAGGCTCATGAGTTCGAATCTCACCGTGTTCCATTGTGTTTTTCGAACTCACGAGCTTGTGACAGACTATGATCTGACTCAGATGTTAAACGAGTACCCATTTATGGGGATAAATAACACTGCTGAGCGTGATGCTGATCTCATTACCTCATCAAAAAGCAGATAAGATCTTGGAAATAGGATGTCACTAACACATCCTGCGGCCTTAGTCCAATGTTGGATTGTCGCGCCTGTTATTTATTTTTATTTATTTGATTCAAATTGATTCATTATATTTTCACATTGATTTTACTTTTGACAAGAACCAATTGTTCGTTGACAAGAACTATTTGTTCGTTGTGCAAAATGTAACCAAATATTTTTGTTTCAAAATGTTTCATTTTTGATTTTATAATGACTGCAATACATATTACAGTCAAAGGAACACAGTTTAATTTCAAACAGTAGAAGTTAAATTGTGTCGCAATGAAAACAAAAGTTATGATATCACTTGTAGTATAGTGATTTTAGCTGAAAAAATGATGAAACCCAAATATCCACAAAAAGAGCTGACTTTTGATGCCAAATTGTTCTATGGCCTGCCTGACCGCATTACGCAGTAAAAAGGTAGACAAAATGTTCGGAGGACGATTTAAATTACACAAAATTTCCTTTCTAATGATATTTTATGTCATATACCTTCTTTTGGCAGATTATATACTAGACCTAAAAACATTCGGTGTAATTTCGATTTTTTGATAGTTACATTTGGCGCTCTAGCTCCTGAAGTAATTTAAGTCGAGCCATGGTAATTGAGCTAACTATTCCTAATAATATATAGCTGTCCCAAACGGAGACTCAGGCTGCCCCGACAAAGCATTCTCCTATATCCCCTATTAACATTAAAAAAAAGACATGCCTGTAACTTATCTCCGAATCACAGCAGGCGGGAAAAATTTTGGTAAACGTTAAGGCTAAGTCCCATTAGACCCTCCACCAAATATTATTTCGATCTGATTAAAACAAAGGGTACAATACAAAAATACAAAATGACCCGAAAATTGCCTACGAGCAAAACTTTAATTTTGGTTGACTTGTTCCCTTATTTCTTAATAAACTAGTGGCATTGAATTTGAATAATTTGTATGCGAGGTACCCTTTGTTTTTTTTTGTGTAGTTTAAATCGTCCTCAGAAGATTTTACTGTAAATATTACAGTTAACAAGATATTGGCGAAAAATCATAACTTCACCCCTTTGCCACCCCCTCCCCTCCAAATGTGACGCGCAAAAATAGCCTAACTTTTTACTGCGTAATGCGGTCACGCCATAGAACAATTTTGCATCAAGAGTCAGATCTTTTTTTGGATGTTTGGGTCTAGAGCTAACGTCACTATACTATTGAGTTGAATTCGCTTCATCACTAAGTCTGGTTGGTCTAGTAGGTAAGGCGTTCGTCTATAAATCATAGGGTCACGGGATCGAATCCCACTGTAGGTAGGTAATTTATTATGCATTTTAGATCGTAAAGAGAGGTCAATGCTAGTTATACAAAACTCATATTTATGAGTTATATGTTTTTTCCCTGTGAAAGTGGTTGCGTATATATAGATTTTTATTAGTAAACGTGATTAAAATTTTCCTTGAGTGAAAAATCAGGATCGTGGCGGAAAAGGATCTTTATTATCTTCTCGAATCTTTACAACTGAACATATTCTTTTCTTCTACCACTTCTTATATCCTATTTCATTTCTTTATGGTTTTCTTACATAACATTACATTTCTTACAACATATGGGTTTTTTCTTAAATTAGGATCCTTATTTGATGACCTATCTCAATTTACAAACGAGGGATTTTATGACCCTTCACAAATGTAGGAATATTGAATTTATGGTCAGGACATTATGTCTGTACATATAAATGTATAGCGTGTTATATGACTCCTCCCGACTAAATGTGGTTTCTCGTCCTCGGGAAACAATTTAAATGTTCATTATTTGTTTGGTTTGAATTTTGCTCAGTGGGATAATATTTTACAATTGATTCGGGTTCCTGTTGAATGTTTACCTTGACATTATTGTTTTGTTTACAGAATTTGAAGTAAATATAGAACATTAAAACGGAAATGATAATTACAATAAAAGTTGATACGCCTCCATACATATAAGTATTATAATGTGTTTGTAGTTATATTTCTCTAATTTTTATGTCTTAGTACTTGATTTTCTAAGTTTATTTGAGGTTTTTCAAAATGCTTTAAAATTATTGAATCCTGTAAGTTTAGTAAAAAGTGATGAAGGGTTGGTTTACTTTGAAATTCACTGTTTCCAATTTTTATTGTACAATTAACGAATCTAATTAGGTTACTTCCGGTTATCTATAATTCTCTATAAAAGTTGTTACAATTCTGAATTAATTTTGGTTCTGTTAAATTTTGAGTAATAACCATATTTTCATTTATTGGTTCTATGTACTGATACTCATATTGGCAAGTATTGTTATACCCTTCGCTTATTAAGCGTAAAGGGTATATTAACTTTGTCATGAAGTTTGTAACGCATTGAAGGAAGCATCTCCGACCATATAAAATATGTATATATATGATCAGCGTGACGAGCTGAGTCGATTGGACGATGTCCGTCTGTCCGTCTGTCTGTCTGTTGCGACGCGTTTTACTCGGCCAGTTTAAAAGCTATGGAGCTGAAATTTTGCACACATGCTTCTTTTTGCTGCAGGCAGTTTGTATGTTTGAATCGCTAAAATCCGACAAGGGGATATTGGGGCTGCCATACAAACCTTCCCCCCAAAATTAGGTTCTTCTTAGAAAAACTTTTTTATTTATGCACCAATTTCAATCTAATTTCACACAAATGTGTTTTAATTGGTGACACACGACATATGTAAAAATCGACCAAATCGAACAATGGGGTCGTGGGGCTGCCATACAAACCTAGTCCCCCTAATTAGGTTCTTCTAAGAAAAACTTTTTTATGTTCTCATGGATTTCAATAAAATTTCGCACAAATGTGTTCCTAATGATACCACAAAAGATATGTAAAAATAGACCAAATCGGACCATGGGGTCATGGGGCTGTCATACAAACCTAGCTCCCCAAATTAAGTTCTTCTAAGAATTTTTTTTTTTACACACAAATTTCAACCAAACTTCACACAAATGTGTTTCTATTGATGACACAAAACGTATGTATAAACAGATGGAGTCGGACGATGTGGTCATGGGGCTACCATTCAAACCCCTAACCCCCCAAATCAAATTTTTCTAAGAAAAACTTTTTTATTTGTACACCAATTTCAATCAAACCGCAGAAAATTATATTTCTATTGATGCCACATAAGAAACGTGAAAATAAATGAAATCGGACTATGGGGTCGTGGGGCTACCATACAAACTTAACCCCCAAAATTAGGTTCTTCAAAAAATACTTTTTTATTTGTATACACAAATTTCATCCAGACCTCATGGAAATGTATTTTGATTGATGTTACAAAACATGCAAAAATGAATTAAATCAGACCATGGGATCATGGGGCTGGAATATAAACCCAACCCCCAAATTAGGTTCTTCGAAGAAAAACTTTTTTATTTGTCCACCAATTTCAACCAAATCTCATAGAAATGTGTTTTAATTGATGCCACAAACAATCGTAAAAATTGATGGAAAGGCCATGCGTTCATAGGGCTGCCATACAACCCCCCCTCTTTGTGGTTCTTATAAGTAACCCATGTCCCCAACTTCTCGCAATAAATCTTCGAGACGGCACTTATGTGAAAATTCAAAAGCATGGAAGCTGGGTGGAGTGAACACAAGTCATAGGTACGCCCGAAAAAACTTTTAGCCCGAGGGGAGCGAAGGGTATCCAAATTTCGGCCGCGCCCGAAATTAGCCTCGGTCTCGTTTTTATTGTGGGTTACACCTATAATACAATCGTCTTTAGTTTCTTGCTGATTAGTTTCTTGATTGGTCTTTTCAAACAAAAATTGATTATGTATATTCGATATATTGGTGATTATTTACTTTGAGTTTGTATCCTTTTAAATCAGAAACAGGGTATATACAGGGTGTCCGGAAACTGCCGCATAAACGCACCGGATTACGATTCCTCAGTTGATTTCCAGCAAAAAAGTTGTACGGAACATACCCCCTCAGCGTAACCCTTTAGCTACCACAGACATTTAAAGATTTTTGAAAAAATCATTTTCTTGCACGACTTAAAGCCTAATATCTCCAAAACTAGACTAACCACTAACCACACTAAAATCGGATAAGAGGTTTGGTTTTTACAGAGCTTCAAAGTCAAATTTGCGTGATTTGACCCAAAAACAATCTTTTTTTCCATCGCAATTTTCTCCAACTTCTACCAAGGTAAGGTGCTTGTACGATTCTTAAATTGGCGCAAAGTCTTATCATATCTTTCTTACATCATTTTACTCTAGCTCCATTATTTCTAACCGTTTTAGTACCTTAAGTGCAGAAAACTAGGGTTAATTTTGGCTCGATTTTGACATACTTTGAATATATTTTACCAATTGCAGATCTTTAGGGGCAGTGTGAATTGAATTGTGTTGAATTCGAGCTAAAATTAACCCTAGTTTTCTACACTTAACGTATAAAAACTGTTAGAAAGTGATATACCGTTGGAAAGCCAACATGTTGTAGCAACTTTTATCAACTTTGCAGAGTTGTACGTATAAAGCACCGTTATGCAATTACTGTTTGAATTTTCGATGAAAAATCTATTTTAAAATTTCTGTTAAGTTCGAGTAACTGTATCTTGAAAGTACCGATAATGTTGGCAACAAGAAAAACTTCAGTTCTTGTGAAATTTTATGTAGTTTCAGAAACTGAAATCAAATCTTGGATTAAGTCATCAGGAGTGCTGCAAATTACGATTTTGCGTGACAAGTCACGATTTTCGATGACTTTGACAAAAAGAGCGATAACAAGGTAACGGTAAAAAAAATTCCGATTGTATTGGGAATTTCCTTGCTGAAACAAGTTGCGCTATCAACCCTTACAGTATTGACCACCCAATACGGGGCACCCTGTATATGTTTTATGTGGTTAATATTATCTTCATATTCACTCATGTTGAAAATATATACTTTTTGAGAATAGCTTGCAATTAAGTGTTCAGGTTCACCTCGCGTGATTACATATCCAGGTTCTTTATCCAAATCCGTGATATCTATTTGTTGAGCATTATTCAATTGGGCTATCGTCAGTATTATTAGCAGGCTCTTTTTTATTTGTGCACCGATTTCAACCAAATTCCACACAAATGTATTTCTATTGATGACACACAACATATGTGAAAATTAATCAAATCGGACCATGGGGTCATGGGGCTGCCATACAAACCCAACCCCCCAAATTAGGTTCTTCTGAGAAAAACTTGTTTATTTGTGCACTAATTTCAACAAAATTACACACAAACGTGTTTCTCTTGATGACACAAAACATATCTAAGAATTGAGCAAATCTGACCATGGGGTCATGGGGTGGCCATATAAACCCAACCCCCATTTTGGTTCTTCTAAGAAATTTTTTTTTGCACCAATTTCACAAAACCTTGAATTAATGTGTCTTTACCAAAGCAACAAAAAAGTTAAAAACGAATGGAATCGTACTGTGGAGTCATGCTCCCGCAACCCCAATATTTTGAGAGTAATTATTTTTATTTGTCCACTTATTTCAACCAAGCCCAAAACTTTTGTCAAGACGGAAGAAAAAGAATGAGGAGGGGATTAAATACAAGTCATAGGTACGCCCGAAAAAACTTTTAACCCAAGGAGAGCGAAGGGTATTCAAATTTCGGCCACGCCCGAAATTAGCCTCGGCCCCCCGAGCAGGGGGCGAAGCCCCCTAGTTTTAATTTCATATTATATTTTTTTGTGGGGCATGGGTGCGTTCACTCAACCGTTTATGGTCTATTTGAAGTATATAATGTTCATACACTTGGATCAGGCCGCACATGTATGGAAATTTGGATCACGCCGAGATTCGATCTCCGGACCCCTAGATTACTAGCATGTGCGACTCAACCGAGTGCGCCACAGAGGGCTTATACCTAATGATTGTTTATTATTCCATGAACAATTGGCCATATGGCAAGTACTTAAAACTGTTTTTGGTTTAAAGTTAACATTTTAGTCCAAAAGATTAAATTTTAAACTCATGGTTTGGATTTGAAACTCTGAGTATTTAAACTTTTAGTCTCAATTTTAAACTTTTAGTTTACACTTTAATATAAGTCTGGTTTTATTGAAAAATTTTAATCATTAAGGTCCAATTGGTTTACTTTCTAATACTTTTAGTCTTAAAAATTTATAATACTTTTGGATTTCTCAAGAAATAAACCGAATTTCACTAAAATTAAGAAAATAATTGAATTGTTTAGATTTGAAACAAAATTTGCTTAAAATATGGAGTAAACTTTTTCGGTTTACTCTAAAAGTTTTAAAAAGAAACTAAATTTCCGACCGTGTATCAAATATTCATCGGAACAAGTAAAACAGGACATCAGACGCGCAACAAAATCAGCGATAACGAATCCAAGTTCTGTTCGTGGAACGAATAACTACAAAAAGGCATTACGTTCTTTGAAAAAAAAAACGTCCGATATATGAAATCGGATAAAGATCGAGAAATTGTCATCTTAGACACAGTACAACGAAAAAGTAAGTGAGACAATTAATATTGGAAATTTCCAGTTATTGACCAAGAATCCATTACCACGAACTGCTAAGGCATTGAAAGAAGTAGAACAAGTTTTCAATTTGAAGACCAAATGGAGCCTAATGACATCTAATCCGACTGGCTTAAAGTTGTATTGCCTTCCCAAAATACATAAGGATACAACGAACCTTAAAATGACACCAATCGTTTCGAACTGCAGCGCTCCCACCGAAAAAAATTGCGAAATGGTTAGTGAAAGTCTTCAAAGAATATCCGAAGACGGAAGGTCCATATGTCGAAAATTCATACGAGCTACGCGATCGAATACAGGACCTTAACATCCATGAAAATGAAATATTGGTGTCTTTTGATGCAGAGTCCTTATTCCCCAGTATACCCATCCCGGAAGCACTTGAAGTCCTTAAAGATTGGCTGTGGAAACACGAACTTTTCTTCTTCTTCCTTGCCTCGTTCTTTATACCGCTCCATGGTTTCGCGTTGCTCTACCTGCGGTGTAGGCACAAGAATAACACGGAAACATGAACATGATGAGCGAAAGAAAAATGTATATTTCAACTTAACCAAATTATGTATGGATCAAAACATATGCCAATTTAATCAAACATTTTATAAAATATACAGAGGAACATTTATGAGAAATGCACTTTCTCCACTTTTAGCTAACATTTACATGTCCAATTTAAAACTGAGGCTCAAAGAAGATGGCACCATTCCCCAAATATGGTATCGCTATGTAGATGACATCCTAGCAGTCGTAAAAAGCAGTGACGCAAACAATATTCTCGAATATTCGAATACGCGATCACCTACAATAAAATTCACGATAGAAACCGAGTCGAACTCATCGCTCCCCTTTCTTGACATACGATTATTATTATTTATTATTATTATTATTATTTATTTACTTCACTCATAAAATTTCTTACAATTGCATACATTTCAAATTCTTATTGTATAGTTTCTATTGCATTTCGCATCATATCAAAAAATTCAAAAATTTGTATTAGATATGATAAAGTTTAGTTAGTTTAACTATATTTCTTCTATTTAAAATTCACTATAATAATTCAATCTAATTGATTCAATGATTAAAAAAAAGGAAAAAATAAGTTAAAAAAAGGATAACAAATAAAGATAAGAAAATAAAATAAAATAAGAGAAAAAAAAATTAAAAACATTTTTTTTTTATTAACTAAATATTTGGACATCGTTTGTTATAATAATATTTCTTCAGGCGTCTCGTGAAAATTGTCATATTGATGGCAGTGGTTATCTCTTCAGGAAGCCGATTATATAGTTGCAGTCCACTAATCGTTGTTGCATTCATCCTTCTTGTCGTTCTAGGAGTGTCAAATGTGTACTTATTTCTATTCCTCGTATTATAGTTATGCTTGTCACGATTTTTTAATAAAACGTAGTCAGTATTCAAGTCTTTAATCTTAATTTTATATATAATTTTTACTTTTTCCATTTCCATGATTTCGCATATGTTAAATTTGTTCGTCAATTTATATACACGGCTCGTCATCAGTATAGCACACCCCTTCGCATGAATAGTTTCGGCTAATTTCCAACCAAACTAAAAGAGCTAAAATTTCAAAATTATAACTGTTAATAGTCTATTCAATTTTGAGTTAATTAACACAAAAAGAGTTGTGTTTACATTTTTTATAATTGATTTATAATTGTTTTTCGGAAAAGAACACACAAAATAGCCATTTAAAATTTGTCATCAGGATAGCACATGCAATTTCATTTTTGTCTATCTTTCACAATTAAAGACGTAGGACCCCTAATTTTTTGTGGTTGTTTGAGTAAGATATTGATATTGATAATATGAATAATTAAAAATCATTATTTGCGGAAGAGGGATCAAAATTTAAGGCTTACAAGGAGTCAAGGTGGTCAAAAAGTGAAATTTCGAGAAAAAATTAATAAAAGTCGATAAGTTTAATCCGAATTCGTGTGTTATAAGTAGCGTTAAGATAAAAATAACAGAGGCGATAAAAATTGAGTATTTGTCAATCCCTATGAGAGAGTAATTTTGAGAGAAGCATCCAGTCCTCATGACTCGGTCGCAAGGATTAGGGTAAATTTTAACATTAAGGTGAGCTTATTGTTCAAATAGTGATACGAAAATGCTCCACATCAAAAGAAACTAAAACTAATGGAAAATGCGATTAAATTAAACTCGAGAGCACTTGACATGTAATAAAGAATGGCGCTATGTTGTCTTTTCGAATAAAAAGAAGTATCATCTCACAGTATCACTTGGCCCTCGAGACCATTACACAATCTGTCCGACAATGAATGCGATGCTAATGGTGTCCTTCCTAGCAAAGATCTTGGAAGTAGACATTATAACTGTGTTACTCTTCTAAAGTGAACTTCTTTTTATCCGAAAAGATAACATACCGCCATTCTTTGTTCCATGTCAAGTGTTCTCATGATTAATTTTAACGTATTTTCCTTCGGGGAAAGTTAAGTTGAAGTTAATTCTGTAGTTTTAGTTTCTTGAAATGTGGAGTTTTGTTATCCCTGTTTGAACAAAAGAAAGGCTCGCCTTAATGTCAAAATTTACCCTAATTCTTGTGACCGAGTAATGAGGGCTAGATGTTTCTCTGAAAATAACTCTCTCATAAGGATTTACATGTACTCAATTCTTATCGCCTCTAATATTTTTACCTTAACGCTACTTATTACACACGAATTCGGAGTCAACTTATCAACTTTTATTAATTTTTTCTCGAAATTTCACTTTTTGACCGCCTTGACTCCTTGTATGCCTTAAATTTTGGTGACTCCTTGTATGCCTTAAATTTTGGTTCCTCTTCCGCAGATAATGATTTTTAGTTATTCATATTATCAATATCAATATCTTACTCAAACAACCACAAAAAACTAGGGGTCCTACGTCTTTAATTGTGGAAGATAGACAAAAAAGAATTTGCATGTGCTATCCTGATGACAAATTTTAAATGGCTATTTTGTGTGTTCTTTTTCGAAAAACAATTATAAATCAATATTAAAAAATCTAAACACAATTCTTTTTGTGTTAATTAACTCAAAATTGAATAGACTATTAACAGTTATAATTTTGAAATTTTAGCTCTTTTAGTTCTTCTTATCGCCTCTAATATTTTTACCTTAACGCTACTTATTACACACGAATTCGGAGTCAACTTATCAACTTTTATTAATTTTTTTCTCGAAATTTCACTTTTTGACCGCCTTGACTTCTTGTATGCCTTAAATTTTGGTGACTCCTTGTATGCCTTAAATTTTGGTCCCTCTTCCGCAGATAATGATTTTTAATTATTCATATTATCAATATCAATATCTTACTCAAACAACCACAAAAAATTAGGGGTCCTACGTCTTTAATTGTGGAAGATAGACAAAAAAGAATGTGCATGTGCTATCCTGATGACAAATTTTAAATGGCTATTTTGTGTGTTCTTTTTCGAAAAACAATTATAAATCAATATTAAAAAATCTAAACACAATTCTTTTTGTGTTAATTAACTCAAAATTGAATAGACTATTAACAGTTATAATTTTGAAATTTTAGCTCTTTTAGTTTGGTTGGAAATCAGCCGAAACTATTCATGCGAAGGGGTGTGCTAATCTGATGACAAGCACTGTACTTCCGTTGTAGGCGTCATTCGATGGAATCCAAATAGTATCTTCAGACTTCGATTCATTAATTTGCCTATGTCATCTAGCATACCTTTGGTACATTGTCCCCAAGTTGTAATATTATACTTAATTCTTGAGATTATACATATATGCATTGTAAATGAGATTCGCAATGTGAGTATTTATGCGGCCATGTTGCTTGATTGCCAATAATAGACCATCTATCTCGGCAATGGAGGAGATGGCTTTCGAACTGGAAGACCGTAGAAAGCGAGCAAACAACATAATTGTTCACGGTATTCCTGAAAGTAATTCCGAAACAGATTTAACGAAAGTTCTTGACATCGTAAACAGAGTTGTTCACCCCAGGAATATAGTGTCAGCTGACCTCAAAGTCAATCGAATCGGACGTCCGAACATGGGAAACACCAACACCAAATCCCGACCGATCAAAGTTCTTATGAAGGATTCCTCATTGCCAATTGAAACTGTCAAATCAAAGAAAGTACCAGATATACGAAATTATCTGAAGCACGACAACATTAACATCACTTGCGATCTAACACCATGTCAACGACAGCACATAAAATCACTTCGATTACAACTAACTGAAATCAAGAAAACCGACTTCAATGCGACTATCAAGTACATAAACAACGTACCCCAAATTGTGCGCTCTCGTGCTTCAAAAAACTGAATTTGTCCATCTATTATCAAAACACTCGTGGGATTTGCTCTAAACTAAACGAATTTTATCTAGCCACAACACTGTCATCTCACGATATTATTGTCTTAACTGAAACCTGGTTAAAGCCCGACATACAATCTTCTGAGCTTGGTTTGCACAATTATAAAATCTTCAGACGTGATCGCGACGAACAAACATCTTGTAAACCAAAAGGTGGCGGCGTTTTAATCGCTGTCAAAAACTGTCTCCGAGCTACTGAATTCAAATGTCTACATAAGAACATCGAGCAGCTGATTGTCCGTATTGATACTAAACCCCAAAAAACGATTGTCTCAACTGTTTATCTACCGCCTGATGCTGTTCCTGAACTCTACAACAAACATGCTGTCGACATCACAAGCTGTGTTAGAAAATTCCCCTCAGCGAACTTTATTGTAACCGGCGACTATAACTTACCGGGGATTGACTGGAGCCTTGAGTCGATGGTATCTAATTGTACTAATGTTAAGAGTTCAATTATAATCGAATCATTTTCGTATTTAAATTTCAAGCAGCTAAACAGTATTCGGAATGTATGCAATAATGTGCTGGACCTAGTTTTTTCAAATAGCGATAACATTGTTATTAATTGTAATGATTTTCCTTTTTTGCCAATCGACAAGTTTCATCCAGCATTAAATATAAAATTCACTTTAGAGTCTATTAACAAGCAAACAAATCATTTCGATAATAAATCAATACCATTTTTGGATTTTAAACAAGCTGATTATGAAAGTATTAGCTCGAATTTGATATCTACGGACTGGTCCATTTTGTCACATCTATCGTTAAATGAAGCTGTTGATTACTTCTATGACTTCCTAAATAACTTAATAAGTAATTATGTTCCCAATGTAACTTTACGTAGTGATGAGTTTCCTACCTGGTTCTCGGCTGAACTGAAATGTTTAATTCGTTCTAAGAAAACTGCACATGCAATGTTCAAAGAATCTGGGAAAATTGATGATTATAAAGTTTTTTCGAATTATAGAGCGGAATGCAAAAATAAGTCGCGAATTGATTTCAAAATTCACGTAAGTAAAATTGAATCTCAAATACCTTATAACCTTAAATATTTTTGGAGATATGTGAATTCATTTCGAAATGAGCCCGGGTTGCCAAATTCAATGTATTGTGATAATAATGTGAGTTCTAATGTCGTTGATATTTCGAATATGTTTGCTGAACACTTCTCATCCGTTTACAGTTGTGACGTTAATATTTATGATCCTCCTTCGTCTGATTTTGCTTTAAATCTTTCAAATTTTTCTATTGATGCTGAATCTTTATTAAAAAAGCTATTGCACTTAGATGAGTCGAAAAGTCCTGGGCCGGATGGAATTCCCACATTCTTTTTGAAAAAATGTGCGCATTATTTAATAAACCCGTTGTTAATTATTTTCAATAAATCATTATCGCAAGGAGATTTTCCGGATAAATGGAAATTGAGCTTTGTCATCCCAATTTTTAAAAAAGGTGACAAAAGTGATATAAGGAACTATCGTCCTATTTGTATTCTTTCCAGTATTCCTAAAGTCTTTGAAAGTTTAGTAACAGATTTTCTCACTCCTCAAATTCGACCAATTATAATCAGCAATCAACATGGATTTTGTAGTGGTAAATCAACAGTAACTAATTTACTATCTTATCATAATTATATAAACAACTCTTTTGAGAAATTCTTACAAGTACATTCTATATATACTGATTTTTCGAAAGCATTTGATGTGGTTAACTTTGATCTGTTAATGAAAAAACTAGCCAATATTGGCTTCCATGGTATGCTGTTGAAATGGTTAAATAATTATATTAGAGGTAGGAATTTAGTTGTGAATATTAACGGTGTGCATTCTCAACCTTTTAGTTCTACTTCAGGAGTTCCACAAGGCTCTCACTTAGGACCGTTATTGTTTTTAATATTTATTAATGACATTAATCTAGTTTTCAAAGATGTTGAGTTCCTTCTCTTTGCTGATGATTGCAAAATATTCAAAGCAATTTCCACCCCGTCGGACTTAAAAATTATGCAATCTAATTTAAACAGCTTACACTTATATTGTGTTAATAATAGCTTAGTATTGAATGTTGATAAATGTCAATACATTATTTTCAATAGAACAAATTTGCGATACCAACATACGTATAACATAAATAACTGTCAACTTAAGCAGGTCGATTTTATTGTTGATCTAGGTATTACTTTTGACACAAGCCTTAATTTCTTAACCCATATCTGTGATATTAGTGATAAAGCGCGTCGATCTCTTGGTTTTATAATGAGGATTACAAGTCACTTTAACAACATTCATGCTATCAAAATATTATATTTCTCTTTAATAAGAAGCAAGCTCGAGTATGCTTCTGTACTATGGAGTCCATATTACAACTCACATTCTGTTATGGTTGAAAAGATACAGCAAAAGTTTTTAAGGTACGTTGCATATAAACTCTACATTAGTCGTGAGAATATTTGTTATTCCGATTTATTACGCATTATTAACTCAAATACCCTCGTTGAACGAAGATCAGTAAATGATGCAATTTTTTGGTTTAATCTGTTACACAGTTATCTTGACGCACCAGATCTCTTAAGCGAAATTACTTTTAGAATACCCTCTAGAATAACGAGAAATACTGATATTTTTCATCTACCAACATACAGAACAAATTATTTGCAGTTTTCACCACTCGAAAGACTTAAAATGATTGGAAACAGAATTTCTTTGCATGTCGATTTGTTTAATACAAGCCTTTTCCAATTGAAGAACGTTGCTACTAATTATTTGTAAGGATTCATTTTCAGCTGTGTTTATTTATTCAGAATTTGTCTAGAATTACATCATTTTATAATTTTATATTTTAATATTTTTTAACTATTTTATTTTTGTCAATGTTATATATATATTTTTTTTTTATTTGCATTACATACGTGAATCGTCTACCATTATGTATATTATTGTACTAAGGACTATTAGTCCGTTTAATTGAAGAAATAAATAAATAAATATGTTTTTTGCTTTATCGTCTGTATGTGTTTATCCCATTTCAAATTTTCGTCAATTATTAAGCCTAAGTACTTTGTTGACTGCGTCCGATTGATTCGAGTGTTTTCAATAGTTAAGTTTATATCATAGTCATTTTGTTGTGAAGTACTGAAGATCATATACACTGTCTTATCCAAGTTCATAACTAATCCTCTCTTTTTCGTCCATTCATAATATTCGTTAATGCCTCTATTCATAATTTGTTGTAACTCGTCTTTGGTTCTTGCATGGTATATCAAGCTTGTGTCGTCTGCATAGATTGTATATTTTCCGTGTAGATTACTTCGTCCTAAGTTTTGTATAAAAAGGATGTATAGTTTTGGGCCTAATATTGACCCTTGCGGTACACCTATATTAATAATTTTTTCTTCACTTATATGTTCATTGCATCTCGTCTGAATTTTTCTATTATCTAGATAGGTTTGAATCAATTTTCCAGCCACTCCTCTTATTCCCAGTTCGTCAAGTGATTTCAACAATATTGCGTGGTTAACCGTGTCAAATGCCTTCTTCAAGTCAATGAATATCGCAGCTACCGTCAGTCCTTGGTCCATGAGAGCAGTCATTTCCTCCATTATTTTAAAAATCGCTGAGTCAGTGCATCCTTTGTCAATAAAACCATGCTGGTGTTTGTCAAAGCCTATTGTAGTCGTTATGAATTCTGTTAATCTTTTGTCAATAATTTTCTCATAAATCTTGCTGATCGCGTTAAGAATTGAGCTTGGTCGGTAGTTATTCACGTCATGACGGTCTCCATGCTTAAAAAGTGGTATAACAATGGCCTTTTTTAAACAATCAGGAAAAATTCCGGTCGTTAGCATTTGATTGATATCTCTAGCAAGAATATCCTTTATTTCATTGGCAATGCATTGCAGGTCTTTAACAGTTATTGCATCATATCCAGCAGCGGCGTCCTTGTTAAGTGAGTTTATTATTGTCAATACCTCATTTAGGCCAGTCAATAAACCGAAAAATAAGGCGTTAGGTCGCAAAAAATTGCTCGGCTCTGGTTTTTTGGGATATTGTTAGGATAGATACCAGAAGTGTTCCACCAAGTTTGCAACTTCGAAAAACCTGTGCTAACCCCATGACCCTCAAAAAACCTCAAAATTTTCGGACTTTTTTAATATTTTTGTTTGTAATTTCTAAAAGGTGCTTCCTACAAGTAAGTTGTCCACTGCACTGTTAAAGCTAAGAAAATCTTCTTTAATTTGAGTCTAACCCCAGCTTTGTAGGCACAAAGGATCCCAAGATACAGCACTTTAAACACTCTTTTTTGAAAAAAAGTTCGAAATTGTAATTTCAGTCATGTTCCGAGCTGAATATCGGCTTAAATGCGCATTTTACAGAGAAAGTTATGTGACATGAAGTTATAAACCAGTTCCTTAGCTGTATATATGTCGGAACGAATGGAATCAGACCATGGGGTCATAGGGCTGCCCCTGAAAAATAGGTTCTTCTAAGAAAAACTTTTTTCTTTATGTACCAATATTAACCAAACTTCACCCAAGTATGTTGCTGGTTAAGCCTAAAAAAATATCTAGGAACGGATGAAATCGGAACACTACGTTATAGGGCTGTCATACAAACCAACCTCTGGAAATTAGGTTCTTCTAAGAAAAACTTTTTTTTATGGACCAATCTCAACCACCCTTCCCGAAAATGTGTTTTTTAGTAAAACTTCAAAACATATTTAGAAACGGATGAAATCGGAACACTAGGTCATAGGGCTGTCATACAAAGCAACCCCTGATAATCAGGTTCTTCTAAGAAAAACTTTTTTCTTTATGAACCAATCTTAACCAAACCTCACCCAAATGTGTTCCTAGTAAAGCCTCAAAACATATCTAGGAATGGATGGAATCGGAACATTACGTCATAGGGCTGTCATACAAACCTCCTAAAATACAATTTCGGACTTTTTTACAAAAAAAAGCACATTTTTTAAAGTGCTGTATCTTGGGATCCTTTGCACCTACAAAGCTGGAGTTACACTCAAATTAAAGAAGATTTTCTTAGCTTTAAAAGTGCAGTGGACGACTTACTTGTAGGAAGCATCTTTTAGAAATTACAAACAAAACTATGAAAAAAAGTCCGAAAATTTTGAGGTTTTTTGAGGGTCACGGGGTTAGCACAGGTTTTTCGAAGTTGCAAACTTAGTGGTACACTTCTGGTATCTATCCTAACAATATCCCAAAAAACCAGACTCGAGCAATTTTTTGCGACCTAAAATCGGTAATTGACTGGCCTAATTGGGATCTGTAGGCTTAAGAAATATTGTCTTAGAGTTGTAGTTGCTTGCTGATTCTGCTGTCGATCTAGTTAGTTTTTTGTTAGATTAAGTCCAATATTAGCGAAGTGGTCATTAAAATAGTTTTCTGTGTCTAGTATGTTCATTCCATTTTTTTTCAAGATAATTGTCGAATCTAGTTTGTCACACGCTTTTTCTGTAATTGATGACTTTAAATGTTTCCATAACTTTCGGGAGTCATTTCTAGCGTTTTCTATACCTGAGTTGAAGTGTCTTTCTTTTGCTTCTGTTACAAGCGTCATGACTTCTCGTTTTTTATTTAAAAATTGCATTTTTTTATGTGGGTCATTAGGGTCTTCTTTCATTTTTTTATTTGGGTAATTATATTTTTGGTAATCCAAGTATTATTTCGAGTTCTTATTGTTTTTAGTGTTGTATTATTTATTTTACTAGTTTGAATTATGTTTATAAGCTTATCAAGGTCAGTATTTGGTTGAAGGGCTAATTTTATGTCGTTTTTAAATTTTTCATAATTTACTACTTTAATCGTTATCTTAGTCATTTTAGGTTTTGGTTTAATTGTCATTTTAGCGTTTAAATGTATTATTTTATGGTCTGATATATCGGTATGCGGTATGAAGAGGAGGCGGAGGAAGGAAAGGCAGGCCGCCGGGAAGATGTCGAATCAACCTGGTGGGTCGACACATGAGGAGACAACTCCGGAAATGGAAAGACCAGTGAAGAGGTTTAAGGGTGTCAACCCAGGAACATCTGAGCCGGTCCAACCATTGGAGGAGGGAGCTCGATGTGGGGTGCCTGTTGTCTCGGGAGGACCTCTTGTAAAGGAGGTTATCCAGGCAGACAGGAAGCAGAAGCCTAACCAGGGTAAGAAATCCTTCGCACAGGTTGCCGGAGGTGATCTCATCCTGGGTGTTACCGACGCGTCTCGTGAGGGTCCTCTAGATGTCACACACCTGAATGCTTTCAAAGCATCTCTTTTGTGCGCTCTGGACGACCTTAGTGATGATGCCGGAGACATAGGCTTCATAGGCAAGACTCAATTGGTTGATGGATTTATTTCACTGACGTGTAGGAATCAATCGACCAAGAGCTGGCTCATCGGCATGCAGGAAAACCTGACCAACTTATGGGAAGGTGCCAGACTGCATGTGGATAGTCTGCGAGTCATGCGCAATGAGGCGAGACTGATTATTCTTGCTCACGGCTGTACCGAGAGCAAGGATGTTATTCTCAGGCGGCTGCAGAAACAGAATGCCTGTGTAAAAGACACTTCCAAATGGAGGGTCACTTACACACAGCCTTTTGGATCTGCGGAAGAGCGCGGTACGACGCTTACTGTGTGGTGTCCAAAGGAGGACGCGGAGGCTATCAGGAAAGCAGGGGGGAAACTCAGCTGCGGTCTTGAACAAGCTGTCGTTAAATTCCAGAGGAATGCACAGTGAGCGCAATATCGTTCAAAATGCGGGGGTAGAGGAACCTGTAAGGGTGAATCTATCAGGGATGGAGGTGGGCCCGCACAAACAAACACTGAATGTGTGTCAGTTGAATATTCATCACTGTATATCAGCATCAGCGATGATGATGAGATGCTTTGAGGAAGAAAAACTCGACATTGCATTGATACAGGAACCCTGGATTACCAAGGAAAACAAAATTAGGGGTTTGTCGCAACAATCCGCCAATCTATACTATGTACAGATGGGTGGAAAGGTAAGAACTTGTATCCTGGTGCGGCATGGTGTACATGCGGTACAAATGACGCATCTAAGCTCGCCCGATCTTACAGCAGTAATGATTGGAAGTGGGGCAGGATCATTTATAATCGCGTCGGCGTACCTCCCTTACGACTCACCAGAACCACCTCCTTCAATGGAAGTAGAGAACCTGGTAAAATACTGTAAAGAAAGAGGTATAGGTCTGATATTAGGCTGTGATGCCAACGCACATAATACTGTGTGGGGCAGCACAGATGACAACATCAGAGGACAGCAGCTGCTGGAATTTGTTGAAAGATACAACTTGTTAATAGCTAATATAGGGGTGGCTCCCACCTTCGTTGATGCGCGAAGGGCTGAGGTGATAGACATTACCCTGAGCTCTGTCAATATGCTGCACAGAATTCAGAACTGGAGAGTGGTGGACAGACTAACCATGTCTGATCACAGGGCTATTCAGTTTGGAATTCTGTATGGCACGAAACCGAGTAGCGAAAACAAACGTATTAGAGTGCCAAGGAATACGGACCGTACTAAGTATGAAATGTGTTTATTGGAACAGATCGAGGAAATTTCAGGGGAAATACCTAATAACACGATTGAGATAGAGCGATCGGTGGAACAAATGAATTCTGCGATAACTCACTCTTTCAAACTGGCTTGTCCCGCTACAATCATAGATGAAAAGGATCCAACACCCTGGTGGTGCACTGAATTGGAATCTATGAAGAAAGAGACAAGGAAAGCGTTTAATAGGTACATGAGAGAGAGGACCCCTCGCTCTTGGGATCTATATAAGGATAAAAAGAGAGAGCTGAAGAAGACTCTACGTACACGTAAAAGGAATTCGTGGAGGGAATTTTGCTCGAATATGAGGAATACATCCGATGTATGCAGATTACAGAAGATGATTTCGAAAGACAGCGTTTCCAAAATGGGCCTAATCCGAAAGGCGGATGGAACTATGACGGAAACAATGGAGGAGACATTGCAGTCGCTTATGGAAGTCCATTTTCCAGGAAGCTTCAAGTCAAATAATCCGTGGACTCAAACCTGTAAATTGGTAGGGGCGACCGGACGACAAGAAGCTGAGAGGATAATAACTTCAAATGGTGTCAGGAGTGCTATAAATACTTTTGAGCCATATAAGACGGCTGGAATGGACGGAATATTTCCGGCACTGCTACAATGGGGCATAGCAGCTTTGCTGGAGAAGATCCGGAACATATTCGTTGCCTGTTTATCGACAGGATATATCCCAATGTCTTGGAGAGAGACCAAAGTTGTCTTTCTACCAAAACCGGGAAAAAAGGATTATACGGAAGCGAAGTCATTCAGGCCGGTTAGCCTAACCTCTTTTCTATTGAAGACAATGGAGCGAGTATTGGTGGACCATCTAGAGAATACCTCGCTGATGTATAGACCTTTGAGTAGATGTCAACATGCTTACAGAGCAGGTAGATCTACTGAGTCCGCTCTGCATGAAGTAGTGCGGGTAGCAGAAAGAGAGATTAACAACAGCGGTATCTCTATGTCAACATTTATGGATATAGAGGGTGCTTTTGATAAGATCTCATACAGCAAACTAAGAAATGCCCTAGCTGAGCGGGAGATCGAGTCCTTGATAATAACATGGATCGATTCGATGCTTAGTGGGAGGGCAGTGAATCTCAGTAATGGATGTGCCAGAATAAGAGGAAGGGTAGTCAGGGGCTGCCCACAAGGAGGGGTACTTTCGCCTCTACTGTGGAACATCACCGTAGACTCTCTTCTCTGGAAACTGGACTCGATGGGCGTACATACAGTAGGATACGCTGATGACTTAGCAATTATGGTCAGTGGCAAATTCATGGACACTATTCAAGGTTGCATGAGGCAAGCTCTCAAAGCAACTGAAGAATGGTGTAATGAACAAGAGCTAACTATAAACGCAAGCAAGTCAAGCACTATAGTCTTTACTCTGAAAAGGAAAGATGTAGAAACCACTCCCATGCTGCTTTTTGGTTCGGAGATAAAAGAGTCCAAGGAGGTGAAGTACCTAGGGGTAACCTTAGATCCCAAACTTACTTGGAACTCTCATGTTAACGAAAAGACACAAAAAGCAGCGAGGATTTTGCATCAGTGTAAGAGAGTGTGTGCACGTAGGTGGGGTATATCACCAAAAGCGGCACATTGGATCTATACAATGATGGTTAGGCCCGTTCTATCCTATGCAGCAGTGGTCTGGTGGCCCAAGGGTAGCCAGAAAACTACTAGGCAACGGCTGGATGGGATTCAACGCATAGCATGTATAAGCATATGTGGTGCAATGAGAACTACGCCAACACATGCTATGGAGGTTATACTGGGATTACCGCCACTGGATCTGTTTATAAAACAAAGTGCGGCGCTCACAGCAATAAGAATGGTAAGAGATGGCACTTGGCATCACTTTGGTAGCAACGGAGGTCATAAGAGGATCCTTGATATTGTTCGTGATAATGTCAGGGAGACTCATATGCCTTTGGATGGTATGAGAAGATGTAGGGTAGTCGAAAGACATCACATCACTATCATAGAGGATGGCAGGATACACGAGGAGTATACACGTGATGTTGCTATTTTTACTGATGGGTCTCTCATGGACGGAAGAGCGGGGGCTGGAATATACTCCGAGGAGCTAAACCTTGCATGCTCACTTCGCCTAGGAGAGTATGTATCGGTATATCAGGCGGAGATGCTTGGACTGCTGCACGCGCTGGATCATATTCTGGAAGGCGGGATACTAGGGAAGAAAATTCTGATAGCACTCGACAACCAATCGGTGATCAAGCGCATGCAGCAATCCAACATCAATTCAAAATTGGTACTGGAGTGTGTCCAGAAGCTCAATAAGTGTGCTTCAATCAACGAAGTTACGCTAATATGGGTTAAAGGACACGTAGGTACATTGGGGAATGAACTTGCCGATACCTTAGCAAAAGAGGGATCAGCAGGAAAGTTCCAAGGACCGGAACCCAAAATTGCTTTGGGAAACGGCATGATTGAAGCCAGGATACATGGCTGGATTGATTCCATCCATCGGCAACGATGGCGAAGCCTATCCACTTGTAGACAGGCTCGTAACGCAATTACCAGTCCACTAGGGAGGAAAGCCAAACAAGTACTCAGTTACACACGGAGCAGCTTAAGTTGGATAACTGCCTTAGTAACAGGACATGGTAATTTTAAAGCTCATCTATCTAAGATGAAAATCGTGGAAGATGATGTATGCAGACTATGTCTGGAAGAGGCTGAGACGGCAGCACACATTGTATGTGAATGCCCAGCACTAGGTAGTAGGAGGCTAAGGATACTAGGCAAATCCACAATCGGTGTGGAATCCATGAGGGAACTTAGCTACAAAGATATGCTACTCATCACACGGGACTCAGTGATGAAGGAAGAAGTCGATAATTATCAGTCGACTTCTGGAAATCACTGAGGACTGTAAGGGGACGAAAATGGACCCAAATAGTAGTGGTCTGCTTCGGGTAATCCCCAAATCACATATATATATATCGGTATGCTCGGTTTTGAATTGAAACTTATAATTAGTGCAGTTACTTGTAATAACGTGGTCAATGCAGGTTTTTGTGGTTTCTGTATCTCGTGTCGATTCATCTTTGTTTAAAATAACGTATCCGTTGGATGCCACCATTTCAAGATATTTGTCAGTAATATAGTTTCTAGTGCTAAATAAATTAATGTTTGCATCTCCAATTAACACAATATCTCTATATTTGTCCATCTTTTCGTCCATGTATTCTATAAACTGTCTGCTACATTCATTAGGCGCTTTGTAAAAGATACCAATTGTCATTTTGGGGCGAGAGTTATCCAAACGGATAACCAAAAAGTTATACTTGATTTCAGTCTCTATGATTTTAAACTGCAGTCCAGTTTTGACAAATATGCATGTTCCACCTCCAGTGTTTTCTGCTCGACAGTTGTATGCAGCTTCATAGTTTCTCAAACTGGCAGCATTTGTCTCATATGCCGAAAGCCAGGTTTCTGTTAAGCAAATGACGTCGATTGAATTACTGTTCGTCATTATTTCCAGTTCGACAAGTTTGTATCTCATACTACGAATATTTAAATACATGATTTTTAGGTCGTTTGCAGTTTTACTATTGATTTTATTCATATTTCTTCGTAGTTAGTTCGGCTCTTAATTTTGTCTAATTTTTTCCGGTGAATAGGACATTCCATTGATCCTGCTCTATGATCGATTTTAACCCTTCGTTAGGCGCGCACCTATTTGTCACGTGGTTAGGCGCGCGGGCTACAATTGTAGCCCAAATAAAAAATAGTATTAAAAATATGGTTCAATTTTAATTTTTTTTTCCTGCTCGGTCTGCGGTCTAGTGATTGTTGTAAAGAATAAAAAATATAAAATCCTTAATTTTCCAATAAAATATATATAATAAAAGAGGGCAAAGAACCAATTAGTCTTATTTTTAGTGTTTTTTCATATTAACTTACTTAGGTGGACAAAATAGTTACTTTTTAAAATGAAAAGTACAAAAAAAGTTCATATTCGCAGAATTCAATAAAGAATCTTCGAAATAGAACATTGAGCGAGAGAATGCAGTTAAAAATGTCCAGTTTGTGGAATTTCAAACTTAGCCTATTTTTGGGTACCCAATATTCTCACCTTTTTACACTGGGAGTACAGTTTCTTGCTAGAAAGCTAAATATATTGTAAGTCAAACTGATTGAATTTCTACTTACAATATTCAGATTAACGCGGGCTACACTTGTAGCCCAGTGGACTTTGATCGCAAAAGAATATTAGTTTCTAGGCTAAAAAAATATTAAAAACATTCTTATTTGATTAAGAAGCAGCTTTTTAACAGCTACTGAGCAGTTCGAATGAATTCGGTTCATATTCTGAAAATGGTTGCCATTTAAAAAAGTGTGGGCTACAATTGTAGCCCGCGCGCCCACTGAAGGGTTAACATCAATACCATGAACTTTCATACGTATACAATTTATACATTTATAGTGTTCCGATTCTTTGCATATCATAGACGCGTGATCACCAGCGCATTTAGAGCATTCTTCTTCTTCTTCTTGCCTCGTTCTTTATACCGCTCCATGGCTTCGCGTTGCTCGACCCGCGGTGTAGGCACATCGCCCGTTTTGGCGATAATATCTCAGCATATTTCTACAGTCTGGCTGGACTAGCGGTTAGTGCACGCACCTTCGGTGCACAGGGCCATGAGTTCGAATCTCACCATCATTCATGGTGTTTTTCGAACTCACGAAGTTGTGACGGACTATGATCTCACTCAGATGTTAAACGAGTACCCATTTATGGGGGTAAATAACACTGCTGAGCGTGATGCTGATCTCATTACCTCTACAAAAAGCAGATAAGATCTTGGAAATAGGATGTCACTAACACATCCTGCGGCCTTAGTCCAATGTTGGATTGTCGCGCCTGTTATTTATATTTCTACAGGTAGCTCTATCTTGGATCGTGTCATCGCCGAGACCAATGCGTTGTTGTTGCTTTTTCATTTGACACATCCAGGTGTTCTTCGGTCTGCCTCTGGCCTTGATGTCATCATCGCATGTGCTAATAAACGGACAGCGAGAGCTTTCGTAGTGGCCAGCAGACAAGCATTATGCATTTCACATTGTAAGAACGATGGTTCTTGTCTTGCAAGTTTACCCGTCCGGTTTCGTCTTACAGTCTGAATTCACCCAAAACACGCGCTAATTGTCGTCGCAGAACGCCTGAACTATCGGTAGATGCAATCGTCTTATCGATCGTATGATTCTTACGAAAGAAAAACAATCGTATCACGATTTTTTTCTTTCGTAACACGCGTTCTTACAATGTGAAATGCACAATGATTATCTGCTGGTCACTACAAAAGCTCTCGCCGTCCGTTTGTTAGCCGTCCGGTTTCGTCTTGTAATGTGAAACCACCCAATCACTGGAGCCTCGATAATGTTAAGCTAAAAAAGCAGGTGAACCAGCAAGCGAAGCTAGATGCATACGAAAGTGTATACATGCATCTAAACAGGAGAGCACTTATGAATACCATCGATGCACCGATACGCCACTTTTCAATTGCATTAAATAATAATGTTTTTTATTTTAATTTATTATAGAATACAGTAATTTTCATACTCGTACATATGTACATTACATTAGAATTTCCAATTTGTGAATATTATGTTAACAGTAGAGTCCCGTTTTTTAAATTGTTTCCAGTTTTGAAAAGGTTACTTTTAGATTTTAGTAAATTTAGTTTAAATGTACTCGCTGAGAATGACGGTTTTTTGTCGAAATGCATCCGAAAACAAAAAGTTTATTGTAAATAATTAAATTTAAATAATTAAACATTTTTAAAAAGCAAAATCAATAAAGGTGGCTTTTATATTTAAAAACATTCTATGATTATTACAGCCAACAAAAAAAAAAAAAAACTAGGGTGAATTTTAGCTCGATTTCAATTCAATTTAAATCAAACTGCCCCTAAAAGTTCTGCAATTTGGAAAAATTTATTCAAATTATACCAAAATCAAACCTAAATTAACCCCAGTTTTCTCCAATTACGGCATTAAAACTGCTAGAAATAATGGAGGTAGTATAAAACGATGTAAGAAAGATATAAAGATAAGACTATGCGCTAATTTAAAAGAATCGTGCGAGCACCTCTCTATAGAAAAATATTTTGTTTTTGGGTCAAATCACAAAAATTTGACTTTGAAGCTTTGTAAAAATCAAACATCTTCTCTGATTTTACTGCGGATAGTTTTATTTTTTAAGTAAATTTGTTGGCTGTAATAATCATCTTATTTCACTATTTCAGTTAGTCTAGCTTTGGATAAATTGAGGTTTAGGTCTTTCAAGAAAATGATTTTTTCAAAAATCTTCAAAAGCCTGTGGCTGTTACAGGGTTAAGAATTGGTGGTATGTTCTTTACATTTTTTTTACTGGAAATCTCATGAGGAATCAGAATCCGATGCGATTATGCGGTAGTTTCCGGACACCCTGTATATCTGATCAGCGTGACGAGATGAGTCGATTGGGCGATGTCTGTCTTCTTCTAAGAAAAACTTTTTGATTTGTGCAACAATATCAACCAAATTTCACACAAATGTGTTTCTAGTGATGGCACAAAAACATACACTGGCCGGCATATGTATATTGACATCTGGTACTTTCGAGCCACGATACTGATTTTGTTTAACTAGATCGAATAACGGTAAATTTCTTATAAGGAAATCAAAGTACATATCAACAGCAATAAATATGCTCAATATTTTTCCTGTCCGTTTTCGCACTCTCTTGCTATAAAGAAGAGAACAGATTGGTGCGAAATTTTGGTGCGACATAAGTATTTTGACAATATTTAAATCTTTGATTGTACACCAATTTCTCTGGAAAAATATGGATAAAACATAATTTTGTTAATGATTTGTGTTTATATTTTGAATTCCAAGCAGAAAATGTGTCCAGTGGCTTGAAAAATTGAATAAAAATCAGAAATTCGAAGTTTGGTTTAAGCCTCCGTAGAGGCAGACTTTAACCCTGGTTTAAAGGTCGGAAACGCTGCAATTAAATTTAATTTCATAAGGTAGACTGTTCATTATTAATTACCAAAATTGAATAAGAGAAAAGAAATAGAAAACTATTCCATGCATCACAGAAATGGGATGTGTAATCGAATAATTACCGATCTTACAAATATTTATGGAAAGTGTCCTAATTTAACCAAAGGATATCATAAATATGAAGAATGTGCCATCGGAGGCAGAGATAATAGCGACCACATTCGGCCTAGAACTAAAAAATGCAAATTGCATGCATACGCAGATAAAGTGAAACCAAAGAAAGATTTAAAAACCATATAGCAAGCAAACCTCTGTTACTAAGGAAAAAGTCCAAGCTGCTGCAACTTTCGGGAAAAGTTTTTTCGGCTAATACTCATTATTTTATAACATTTTTATAAAAAAAAATCAATATTTCAAGAAAATGCCCAGTTTATGTGGAAAAACGGATACCTGGATATCAAAATGAATACCACAGTGGAGGCTCTCTCATGATGCAGGGATATATTGCTTACAATGGCCTAGGTTGCTTAAGTTCAAATCACTGTTTCCATGGCCAAAGCTTCTTTTGGTCGTCATTGAATCGCGGGAAGTTATATTTGGTTTATATTTCACTTCTTTCTTAGAGTTCTTCATCGTGGCCCATTCATCACTCGGGGTTCACATTCGCTTTCTTTCAGAGAGCGCCAAGATTTGTTTTTATTTTGTTTTAAAACATTTTTTTTGTTTAGTAATAAACAGTTTACCGTATAAAATAAAATTCAATAGTAGCGTATTCAATGTGTAAACCAGGACTAAGGCTGGCATCAATCGATGCTCAAACCAATCTTCGAAATTCTGATTTTTGTTTATGTTTCGAGCCACTGGTGATATTTTTTATTTTAAAATTAATATGGGGAACTCAAAAATTAATATAAATATGTTTTCTGCATCAATTCTTGCGAAAAAAATGGGTGTAATCAAAGAGTTAAATGTTGTCAAAATACTTATGCCACACCAGAATTACGCCTACATCTTTTCTGTTTTCTATAGCATGAGAGTCCGAAAGAGGACAGAAAAAATATTAAAGGTATTTATTGCTGTCGATATGTGCTTTAATTTTGATAAAAGAAATTTACCGTTATTGGCTTTAGTTAAACAAAACCAGTGTCGGGGCTCGATGGTATGAGATGTCAAAATACATATGCCGACCAGTGTATATAAGAATGGATCAAATCCGACCATGGGGTCATGCGGCTGCCATACAAACCCAATCCCCCAAACTAGGTTCTTTTAAGAAAAACTTTTTTATTTGTGCACCGCAATTTCAACCATATTTCGCACAAATGTGTTTCGGTTGATGACACAAACATATGAAAGAATGGATCAAATTAGAACACGGGGTCATGTGGCTGCCATACAAACCTCACCCGCCAAATTAGGTTCTTCTAAGAAATACTTTTTTATTTGTGCACCAATTTAAACCAATTCTCATACAACTGTCTTTCTATTCACACAATACATATGTAAAAATGGATGGAAACGCGCCTTGGGGCCATGGAGTTGCCGTTCAAACCCAACGCCCATTTTGATTCTTCTAAGAAACATTTTTTACAACAATTTCACAAAGCCTTGAATTAATGTGTCTTTATCAAAATAACAAAAAAGGTAAAAACAAATGGAATCGTATTATCGGGAATGCTCCCGTATTTCCCCAATAAAATTTTCTGTTATGGTGTTTTTATTTGCCCAGTTATTTCAACCAAACCCCACTCAAATATTGTTTCGCCGACGCAACGAAATTTATGTGAAAATGGTAGGAAAAGAATGGGGGATTAAATACAAGGTCGTTGGGACGCCCGAAAAAAAACTTTTAGCCCGAGGAGAGTGAAGGGTATCCAAATTTCGGCCGCGCCCGAAATTAGCCTCGGTCTCATTTTCTTTACTTTTTTCACAAATAATTTATGTTCAAACTAAACTTCTAAATGGATAATTATATACCGTTCGACATATTTATTTTAATTTAGTAAGCTTTTCACACTATTCGAGGCTTCTGTTTAAAGAAACTGATCGTCATCAGATTGAAATATGTATGTAGGTAAATAAAAAATTTCTAGTCTGATGTGGTGAAGTGTGTAATGTATTTAGTAGTCTTAATGGCAGGATCTCAATTGTGAAACCGGCTTGAAAAAAATAATGGGTGGAAAATGAGTCTTTACCTATAAGTTAAGTACATACATACATATATAATCTGATGCAGAGCGTCCACTTACATTGAGCACGAGCCGCCACTGTACATAATGTGGTAACTCAGTTCCGCGCGGAAAGATTATTATCGTGTCACAAAGTCCCAAGCCACTAATTTCTCGAGCAAATTCCCAATGACTTCACAATCGTGTGACTGTAAGTGTTTTAGTAAGAAATTTTTGATGTCTTTTGACGGCTACATTGCGGCCTTAATATCTTATTATTTAGTTATAATGAGTGTTTTGAACGAACAAGTCGAAACAGCTAGAAAATGTTCACTTTCCCCGCCACTGGAAATACAGTGCTAACTGGACGCTTGTGTTCGTTGAATGGATTTAAAAGTTGATGCGTTAGCAGACAGTTATGGTTTGACAAACACAAAAATGCGTTGTGTGCTTTTGTCAGAAGTATGTATATGATAAACTAATGACAAACTTCATGAAACCAAACACTCGCCATTGGCTGCATGCAACGAAAGAAATTTATTGGAAAATATTAAAAATACTCCAATAGGGTTTTTGATTTTTTTACAGGTTAAATTTAAAAACAAACTTTTTTGATGCCGATATGTCATAAATTTAATTTGATTGTACATCCACCAATATCGTTATAGTTAATTTTGCAATAGGAAGTTATTTGAATCTCAACCTTTATAATGTTAATGTTTATTAATTTAAACTTTTGTTATGTGAATATATAAGATTTGTTTGCCCCGTTATATATAATTTGATTGATTACGGGTTTTTAGATTTTCAGTGCCCGAAAAACGGGGTAACCAGTAAAATGCGGGGCATCTGGCCACCCTAAACCCACCACCGACTCCTTTCTGCGCTGAATAGCCATTATGCTGAATTAGAATCAAATTCTAGTAGCACTTTTTTACATTTTTAGCTCGCTGAATTCAATCATTGATGCCGGACGTATGTTTAACAATAAAATTGTTCATCAATTTCTTGGGTGAACTTTTAATTTTTTTAAAATTTGAAAATATTTTTGTACTCATTCATAAATGACTATCTTAACACATTTGGCTGTGACAATGTATTTAATTGTTTATCATTGAATTGTAGGGCAGTCAAAAGATAATAATTAAACAGGTGTTTCTCATTCTGTTTCCAGGGGAATTCCCAGCAGCAATGCAGCGCGCGGGCCAAGCTCATCATCGCATGTCGGCGCAACATTACCTTTTAGTTTATATGTCAATATTTTTATCTACGTTAGTATTCACTACACAACATTTTCTACGCGTAAAATCGATATGACGCTATACATATTAAACAGTATTTTAACATTACCTATTCATTTAATTTCATTAGTTATCTCTCATCTAAATAGTATTATAAATTGCTGCAGCAAATTTGATAACTGTCAGCCATGCAAAACCAGTAATTTCAGTAAAAATGGAAACGTATATAGCTTTAGACTTAATAAATTACAGATGAATAAAGGAACTCATTGCCTAGACGCCAGTGAGTTGAAGCACTGTCTTTATCGTAATTGCTGCAAAATCCACAGGCTTCACAAAATATGCTCTAGTACAACTACAGCAACACTCTTTACTTATAGTTCAAGTAGCAGATCTAGTTTATTGACTGCGGAATCTGTTGTAAAGTAAAACTAGATTTCATCTAGGATAAGATAACATAGTTGTAATTAAATATGTGTATATAAGAACAGTATTATACAAGAGATTGATAACTTATAACAAAGTGATTAAAATTGTTTTAGACAGTAAAAAGAACTTGCAAGACACAATGAATTGTTGCTAAAAGTGTAATTAGCAAGATAAATGCTTTATGTACTTCAGATTTAATGTAAATAATATATATTATATATATGTACATATGGAGCAAAACAAATTTAAAATTATTGATGTGACATTGAAAATAAATTTCTAAATCCATCAATTTTTTCCGAACTTGTTACATCTTTAGTATTACTAGGAACTGTGAAAACTATATTTTTGTGATACCTGATCAAAATGACTTTGTTTGTTTATTTTTATCGCTAGATAACCTTTATTTGAATGTTTTCCTTCAATGCCTTGGTTAAAACTTAGGCTTCCTTGTTTTACACAGGCATAATCTGAAAATAAAAGTAATTAAAAAAAAGACAATATGGATTTTAAATAATCTGATATAAGACGCGGCTAGTGTTTTTGTTGCTGTAGTAGTACCGACTTATATAGAGGTTGTTTTCTGTTAAATTGATGGACATTGGTCATTGTCATAGTTGAAATAGATTGGATGCGTCAGCATCGGCAGAGGCATCGGCACCAGCAGAAAAATTTCAATTTAGAACACACGCATTTGCCTTTGATGACCCACATTGACAGCAGCGGCAGAAGCATCGGCAGAAGCATTTTTCTGCTTCTGCCGCTGCTGTCATTGTGGGTCATCAAAGGCAAATGCGTGTGTTCTAAATTGAAATTTTTCTGCTGATGCCGATGCCTCTGCCGATGCTGATGCTGACGCCGGATATCTATTTCAACCATAACAACAATTTTCATCGAAAAAGGTCTGCCATAGAAACATTTTTCAAAAGACTTTTAATCACTTTTAAGCTTTTTATTGTTTGCAAACGTGTAGGTGTGTAGGTCAACATCTCACCCTTCATGCCCGAGTGTGCCCATTATTTCCGCTAAATCAAAAATTGCCCGCTAAAAACCAGTCTTTTGACGTTCATAATTTTGACGTGGGATTCATATGGTGAGAATACTTGTCGTATTGTATTGTTTGCGGAAGTGTATAGGTCAACATTATTCCCACTAAATCAGCAATTGGCCCGCTTTGAAGTCATTCCTCCGTATGAAAAATTTTATCAACATTTTGCCGTGGGATTCATATTGATTTATTTCGCGGTGTGCTTTTTTATTTATCACGAATGATACATCATCCATTTATTTCGCGTAAGTCATGATTATTTTTTACGAGCGATGCAATAAACATATATATAATTATTGTTACATCATGTTCATGAGTAACGATTTTGTAATCTACAGGGTGGCGCATTAAAAGTGAACTTGTGTAAACCATGAATAACTTTTTTATTTCTAAACCGATTTTTTTGGGACACTTGGGATATATTTTTACAGTTCGTTCGATAAATTATATCCTTTAGATGACCGCCCCGCAAAGACGGGCTCGTTCTACGGTATTTATTTATTTATTTATTTCGAAAATACTGAACAGATAAAATATCCAATTACAACAGTAAGTTATAGAGATTAACATAAGGCTACAAGAAAAAATTCAAGTTTCTGTTATTTTTTTCAAAACTAAAAACACTACGTTAGAAATTCAAATTAAGCAGCACAATCAAAGTTTTTGCAAAAGAATATTTTTAAAGATTGAAATAGAAGAGGGTAGAGGTCCAATCTCCATAGAGTCAGTCATACGTTCTCATCATTCTAATTAAAGGCGAATTCGCAAAGAGGGCAAGATCGGTAAATGGAGGATTGAAAATGGCATTTGATCGTGTGTGATATGATGGAACTCTGTAATTAATTCTATCTGCCAAACTAGAATGCAGATATCCACGGCAAATCCTGTATAAAAAACATTGTTCAAGAAAAGTTCTTCGCTTCTCTAGGGAAAGAATATTAAGGTAATTAAGTCTTTCTGGGTAAGGAAGATTAAACTTAAAAAATAATGATTTTGTAAATCTTCGTGGAACCTGCTCTAAGGTGTCAGTGGACCCACCAGCAGTCGGGGACCAAACAATTGAAGCGTATTCTAAAACGCTACGAACAAGGGAAACAAATAATCTTACAGCACTGTTTACAGAACGAAACTCACTAGTACAACGAAGAACAAAGCCTGAGAGCTTCTAGCCCCTTTTTATTATATTTTCATAGTGATCGTTGAAATGAAGCTTAGAATTAAAGGCAACTCCTAAGTCTGTGATCGAGTCAACATTTTTTAAAGCCAGATTGTTGACTGAATATGAATACGATGTTGGAGAAATCTTCAATGAGTAGACCATTACCGAACACTTTGATGCATTAAGAAAAATATCATTGGAGGTACACCAGGAAGATAATAAATCCAGATCGGCCTGCAACGAAAGGCAGTCTTCTAGGCGTGAAACAGTAGTGAACATTTTGCAGTCATCTGTGTACAAAAGACATCGGTTTCTAAGAACAGCCGGTAGGTCATTCACAAAAAATGAAAAAAGGAGAGGTCCCAGGATAGACCCTTGAGGTACTCCCGATGTTGCTGAAAATTCAGAAGAAGTAACGTTATTAAAAATCACTTTAGAGGTTCTGTTGACGAGGTATGATGACACCCAGGAAATAAGCCAAGGAGGAAAGCTAAGTCCACGAAGTTTGTTTAGTAGCAGAACATGGTTAACCGTATCGAAGGCCTTAGAAAAATCCGTATATATTGTATGGACCTCTAGATGCTTGTGAAAAGTGTTTGCGACGAAATCGACAAATTCAGTCAGATTTGTGGCCGTGGATTTTTTCTTACGGAAACCATGTTGACAAAAGCATATTAGTTGACCAAAATTGTCATCAATATAATTGTACACAATACGTTCTAACAGTTTTGAGCAAGATGATAACAGCGCAACCGGTCTATAGTTTGATGCAAGATTAAGGTCCCCAGTACTATAAAGGAAGTCTTCCATTGACTTGGGAAGATACACTCTCGAAGGCTTTTATTGAATATTATTGAAAGCGGACTAGAAATCCCAATCCTAACCTTCTTCAAAAAAGTGTTCGAAAGACGATCAGGTCCACAGGACGATTTATTGCCCAAGGACATAATTAATTGACTGACCGAATCAGGAGTAATTAGTGGTAGGGAAGGAAGTGTTATGAATTGGTTTGCTCGATTGGAAAAGTTTGCTAATGTACTAGAAGATCGGTGGAAAGTACTAGCAAAATACATTGAAAACAGTTCACAAATCTCCTCAGTGGAGCTGGCAGACCGATTATCTAAAGATATAGTGGGGAGTATCGAAGAAGATGATCGCATATTTTTAACATACGACCAGAAAAGTGTGCAATTATTGTTCTCGATACTATTTTCAACGCTGTAAATGTATGCAGTCCTGGAAGTTTCAATAGCTTTTTTTGTTTCAGACCGAAGTCTCCTAAAAAGGAGAAGATCGGATGAGCGTTTGAACCGTTTATAACGAATACGCACTCGGTTTTTTCTCTGTATCAATCTTTGGGTTGATCTTGTTATCCAAACAGGACCCTTGCGAGGTTTTTTAGTGTACATTGGAACACATTCCGTTCCGATAATACATTGAAAAGAATATCATAAAATACAGACAGTGCAGAGGCACAGCTAAAACTCCCCAGTACTAGCGACTAATCAACGTCAGACAACCTGGCAATAATTCCTTCATAGTCGGCTTTATGAAAATTGAACCTTGTAGTAGGATTAAATTTGGGAGCGCAAGGAAAATTAATTCTTATATCCTGTAAGAGTGCTAGATGGTAAGGGTCACATGAAACAATCACTTCAGAAGCCTTGGACGAGGTCAAGCATGATGGTGGAAGATTGCTAAAAACAAGATCAAGATTACGATCCATGAAATTCTTAGTAGTACTGAATTGGAGTAAACTACAAAACTCCATGAAAGAAGAAACTGACAAAAACATAGGAGAAGATGAAGACAAAGGTAGCCCTGGAAAATCAGGCCAACTTAAATTAGGCAAGTTAAAGTCCCCGCAAATGATTACACTGCAGTTAGGGTGGAACACATTAACAATGTCTGAAAGATGAGAAAATAGGTTTTCATAATCAGTCAGAACAGAAGTAGGAGGTACGTAAACACAGGCTAGTAGAAGCGAAGAATTCTTCGATTGAACTTTAACAGTTACACAATCAAAAGAAAAAGCGTTAGTGGTAGCTACAAGTTGGCAGTTAAAGATACAACGAACAGCAATTAGTGAACCGCCACCGCGAGATTTACCCATCAGATCAAAGTTACGGTCACAACGAAAAACATTGTAGTCCTCCAAAACCTCCGCGCTGTTTATAGAATCACATAACCACGTTTCGGTAAAGCATATAAAATCAAAATTGGAAGCTAAAGATAATATTCTTGTGTTATGGAGTTTAGACCTTAACCCTCGTACATTTTGATAGTACAGAGAAAGATTAATTATTTTAGGATCTTGTTTGGTTGTTGACGACGAAAATTTCGCTTAGTGAATTCCTTTATTAGGATACCCTCGGGCCAAAATGTTCGATTTGAAATCTCATCGATGTCTTCCGTAAATGTCAACTTAAATGATGACACAATTCTATTTGGAATGTTGTGATTCGTGAGTTTTCTGCAAGTCAACAACGCAGGTTCGAAGCCCAATTTATCAACAACATAATGTTTGATATCATGTTCCTTTCGCAATATTCCTAGCTGCAAACCTCGAATCTCCGCTATAATATTTTGCTTCAATTCCTAAATTGTCCTTGGCTTATCATTGTGGACTCTCTCCTTACGGTATCCCCACAGAAAAAAAATCTAGTGGAGTTAAGTCTGGAGATCTAGCCAGCCACTTAATGGAAAGTACTCTTTCGCCGAAAACCTCCGTTAAAATCTCCATTGTGGCCGCAGCGGTGTGGCAAGGCGCTCGATATTGCTGGAACCACATTTCTAGTGGGTTCTGGACAAAAGGCCGAATAACATTGTTGAGCATCTCACGATATCGTTGACCTTCTTCGGGTTGATGTTGTTGCATCTGATTCGACGCTGGCTTCTCGCTCAATGATTTCGTCCGTCCTCGCACTTCGTCTCCGGGCTCGTCGAGGGCTATTAACGGTTCCTTGTCCTCGAAAACGGCGAACAACTCTGCGAATCCTTGATCTCGATGGAGCAACTCTTACATGGAGCGTTCGTCGATACGTGCGCTGTGCCTCGACAATCGAATTATTGTAATGTGTCTATTCTATACGTCAACCCTTAGCTTACACCAGGGGCGCCTATGTCACTAACAACGTTGACGTATTAGCTTATACAACAACCCAAATTGTATTCCCGTGCTTGGCAACAGATGGCTAGAAAGACAACTTACTGGCCGTCTCTTGAAAGTGCATCAGTGAAGTTTCCAGAACAGAAAATGGGTATATAAGGGCGTCGACTAGAGTCAGTCAGTCAGTCTTGTTTTAAGGAGGTATTACACTATCAAATAAAGTTTGACCAATGACGCAAAAAGTTTGTCCCACTAGTGTAATAGCAAAATAAATGACCCAAAAAGGGGTTTGGGGACTTTCCTAGATCAGGTCGCAGCGAATGTTTCCACCTGTTCTCCTTAACGACACTAGCGCCACCTAGTGGTGAGCATCTTTGCTGTTGGATCGTATTGGGTTTAAATATATGGTGCATTTCTGCTAAGGAAAAAAGCTTCTAGTCGCGCTAAATATCTATTGATCTATCTACGCGCATGACATCCCTATCCGCTCCTGTGGCGAGTACAGTGCAGTTATCGGCATAGGAGATAACTTCAATGCCTTCCGGAGGTGTTGGGAGATCTGCCATGTAGATGTTAAACAAGGTGGGAGAGAGAACCCCACCCTGAGGAACACCCAATTTGATCTTTCTGAGTTTGGAACGGAAATGACAGAAAACATTTAACCCTTCAGTGGGCGCGCGGGCTACAATTGTAGCCCACACTTTTTTAAATGGTAACCATTTTCAGGATATGAACCGAATTCATTCGAACTGCTCAGTAGCTGTTAAAATGCTGCTTCTTAATCAAATAAGAATGGTTTTAATATTTTTTTGCCTAGAAACTAATATTCTTTTGCGATCAAAGTCCACTGGGCTACAAGTGTAGCCCGCGCGCCCATTCATGTTACTTTTTTGGTACTCATAGATATCCATTAAAATAAAAATATTATTATAAAACATTGTAGAAAAAAGCAACAGTAAAATGTTTAACATAAAAAAAAACGGTTTCAAGATAAATGAACAAAAAATAGATTACTATTTTCACGAAAAACCTGGAGACGAAGTCAAAATTTCTTACAGCGTGCATCTGATACATGTTGCTAACATAACTTAGTTTCTGGATAAAATTTTTATCAATTGTAGCGTAAATATTGTGAGAACAGTTAATCTGAATATTGTAAGTAGAAATTCAATCAGTTTGACTTACAATGTATTTAGGTTTCTAGCAAGAAACTGTACTCCCAGTGTAAAAAAGTGTGAATATTGAGTACCCAAAAATAGGCTAAGTTTGAAATTCCACAAACTGGGCATTTTTAACTGCATTCTCTCGCTCAATGTTCTATTTCGAAGATTTTTTATTGAATTCTGCGAATATAAACTTTTTTTGTACTTTTCATTTTAAAAAGTAACTATTTTGTCCACCTAAGTAAGTTAATATGAAAAAACACTAAAAATAAGACTAATTGGCACTTTGCCCTCTTTTATTACATATATTTTATTGGAAAATTAAGGATTTTATATTTTTCATTCTGTACAACAATCACCAGACCGCAGACCGAGCAGGAAAAAAAATTAAAATTGAACCATATTTTTTATACTATTTTTTATTTGGGCTACAATTGTAGCCCGCGCGCCTAACCACGTGACAAATAGGTGCGCGCCTAACGAAGGGTTAAGTCAACCACTAAAGCAGCATCTTCGAGGCATGCCCATGATGGCCTTTACTCAACGATTAAACCCTATCATGGTTTAGCGATGTGCCGACAACTCATCCTAAGAAAAACTTCAAGTCAAGAAACCTGAAACAAAAGCCTCGGATTGGACAGATACAAAACATCGACGACCCCGCAAACGAACAACTGATTACTCTTTCGGATCCTGGAATGTACGCTCCCTGAATAGACCGGGGGCCTTAAGGGCCCTCCTGGATCAGGTAGAACAATACAAGCTGAGCATAGTTGCAATCCAGGAAACTAAATGGCTCAAAAGCGAGATTAACGACCTCAATTCGCACACTATTTTTACGAGTGGTAAAGAGGAGGGCAACAAGGAGTTTGGAGTAGCTTTCATCGTGAATAAGCAGCTCAAGAACCACGTTATCGGCTTCAAACCCATCAACGAGCGGCTATGTGCGATCCGCATTAAGACCCGTTTCGCTAATCTCTGGCTCATTAATGCGCATGCCCCTACAGAAGTAAAAGAAGACGCGATTAAGGACGAGTTCTACAACGACCTAGAAACACTCTTCGACTCACTTCCATCAAACGACGTCAAGCTGCTGCTAGGAGACTTTAACGCCAAAGTCGGAAATGAAAGCTGGCATAGGGGAACTACTGGAGGTCATAGCCTCCACGACGAAAACAACAACAACGGTCAGCGACTTATCGACTTCGCGAGCGGCAGAAACTTGGTCATAAGCTCTACATGCTTCCCTCATCGACGAATCCATAAGCAGACCTGGAAGTCTCCAGATGAATACACCGTGAACCAGATCGACCATGTACTGATCAGCAAGAGATGGGCTTCTAATGTCCTAGATGTTCGATCCTATCGAGGAGCCAACTGCGACACCGATCACTATTTGGTGAAGACGACCTACAGGTGCAGAATCTCTTCGGTGCACCTAACGAGAATCAACCCTGCCAAGATTTTCGAGGTTGATAATTTGATTGATGATGCCACGGCGGCTGCGTATACTACAGCACTTGAAGAAAAACTGTCGCCCATGCTTGATAACATCAATAATCTAGGCATCCATGAGTTCTGGGAGGAGCTCAAAGACAGCATCAAGGGGGTCGCAGAAGAGGTCGTGGGCTATAAAGGCCGGCGCAGACGAGCAGACTGGTTCGACGACGAATGCAGGGCCTCGATTGAGGCGAAAAATGAAGCCTATCGCCAATACACACAACGCGCATCCCGAGCCAAGAAAGAAAGATACAACGAACTTCGGCGAGTATCTCATAGGTTAATTAGACGTAAGAAACGCAAACATTTTGACGAGCAGTTACAGCAAATAAACCAAAGATTAGCCAGTAAGAACATTAGACAGGCGTACAAACTTATAAATAATATCAAGAACGGATATCAACCCAGTACAAGCCTATGTAAGGACAAGGATGGTAACATCATCAGCGACATCGAAAGCGTCAACAAACGATGGGCCTCGCATTTCGAAGAGCTCCTCAATGCACCATCAACATCCCCCGCGGAGCCAGCTCTTGAGCAGTTAGCCGAACCAGGCCCTCCCGTTCTACCCCCAACAGTAGAGGAGGTGAGTCTTGCCATACAGTCGCTTCAAAATAATAAAGCGCCCGGCGCTGACGAGATCCCAGCAGAACTGCTGAAGCATGGTGGAACGTGCCTGACCAACGCTATACATGTGCTGCTGCTGAAAATATGGAACGACGAGGAAATCCCCGAAGATTGGCGCAAAAGCATAATCTGCCCAATCCACAAAAAGGGTGACAAGCTGAAGTGTGAGAATTACAGGGGCATATCATTAGTTTGTACGGCCTATAAGATTTTATCAAAAATTCTTGAAAAGAGAATTAATCCGTACGCAGAACAAATCATTGGCGAGTATCAAGGCGGCTTCAGACCTGGTCGTTCAACGACCGATCAGCTTTACACAGTGAAGCTACTACTCCAAAAGTGCTGGGAATACAACATCGACGTATACCAAATCTTTGTCGACTTCAAGCAGGCATACGACAGTATCGACCGAAGTGTACTGTACAACATTATGCTGAATTTTGGTATACCGGCAAAGTTAGTGCGACTCACAAGGATGACGATGACTAATACCGTCTCGCAGGTCAAAGTGCAGAACCGACTCACTGACCTATTTGAAACTCGAACTGGACTCAAGCAGGGCGACGGGCTGGCGCCGACGCTCTTCAACCTGGCTTTGGAGTATGTAATTCGAGCCATGAATATGGACAGCAGCGGAACGCTACTCATCAAGTCGACTCAATTAGTAGCGTACGCCGACGATATCAACATCATGTCTCGAAGGTTGGGTGATGCAGAAAGCCTCCTGCATAACCTCAATAACGCCGCAAAGGAAGTTGGACTACATATCAACGAAAGCAAAACAAAGGCCATGATGCAATCGAAAACAAGGACGCCAGCCAATTCAAGCATCACAGTGGGGGACCTTAATATCGAGTATGTAGACAACTTCAACTATTTGGGTTGTAACTTATCAAAGGACGCCAACGAAACCGACGAAATTAAGCGACGGATACAACTAGCCAATAAGACATATTTCTCGGTCCTCCCTATAATTAATTCGAAACTTTCGCACAGGAACACGAAGCTCCGCGTGTACAAAACGATCATCCGACCCGTGCTATGTTATGGCTGCGAAACATGGACCCTTACCCAAGCCTCCGAAATTTTGCTAGACCGATTCGAACGAAAGGTCCTTCGGCGAATTTTCGGGGCCGTTCGCGAGCGATACCAATGGCGTATCCGATACAACCATGAGTTGTATCAATTGTACGATGAGCTGGAAGTATCGAAAATCGTGAAGCTTCAACGTCTGCAATGGGCGGGGCATGTACAACGGATGGACGACAATCGCATGCCAAAGAAAGTTATGAACGCACAACGAATTGACGGAGCGAGGTTGCGTGGACGACCGAGAGCTCGCTGGGAGAACTCCGTAGGTGAAGACGCCCACCAGCTGCTGGGCTTCCGAAACTGGAGGACAAGGTCACGTAACCGCGACAATTGGAGGTCAACGATTCAGGCGGCCAAGGCCCGACGTCGGGCTATCGTGCCACATTGATGATGATGATGAGTTTGGAACGACTGCCACGAAACTCGGTGAAGGATTGCCTACCAGCTAGATATTTGGCTATCCATCTTATCTCTTGTGTCGGAACGTTCATGTTGAGGAGGTTTGCCATAAGCATGGAGTGATTGACCTTATCAAACGCATTTGATAGGTCAATCGCCACCATGATGGTTCTATGGCATGGTGTACTATGGTTTAGTCCGTCTCTTACACGTGTAGTGGTCGCGTCCAGAGCGGTAGTCGTACTATGCATGCGTCTGAATCCGTGCTGATGGGGTTCTAGCTTCGCATGTAAAACGAGAGTGGGGTGGATGAGGGCTTCCAGCGTCTTTGCTACAGGTGACAGAATCGTAATCGGTCTGTAGGAAGTTTCTAGTTTGGCACTTTTTCCTGGCTTAAGGCATGGGACTATGCGACCTTGTTTCCAGATGTCGGGGATGGCAAGCGTAGACATTGACAAGTTAAAGACTGCCGTGAGATACTCAATGGCAGGAAGGTCAAGATGTTTGAGCATGGCAATTGAAATGCCATCACGTCCAAGGGCCTTAGAGTTTTTTGCATTCTCAATGACTGTTTTAACCTGGTCCGGGGTGTAAATTGGTACAGAATCAACATTTCGGCTGCGAATCCGTCTTCTAATTTTGCGCTTGAGGCCATCGGACTTGGGATGTTCAATAAATTGCTTATTGAACTGGCTCGCACACTGAAGAGAATTGCTTGTTTCTTTTTTGCCGAAGGTTATGGCTATATTACCCTTGTAGTGCATTGAACGTAGGCTTTACCAGAATGAGCAACTGCCTCTACGGGTCGGACCACACCCGTTTTGTTGTTACAAAATGGCCAAAAGCTGCCAATATGCCTTCCTGGCAAGAGCCATGAAGGCTCGATGCAGGAAGGTTGTGTTTGTCTGTGTATATGTGTGGGTACGATATATGTGTTTTTTCGTCACATTGGGAGCATTACATCTCGGCGCGGTTGCTCTCAATCTTACTAATTCGCGCCGGTGTTGAAACAAATCCAGGCGCAAGGGTATGGATTTGTAGTGTCTGCAACCAACGAATCGGTTCGAATGCCAGATCAGTGCAGTGTAATTGCTGTTTGGAATGGGTTCACTTTAGGTGTACGGGTTTACGAAGACAAGGGCAACACTCCTTACTCATGTTGCGGCAGGTTGTATAAATTCCGGGCAACCCTGGGCTCCCAGCCCACCTTCTCCACCACTGCCCCCTACACCGCAATAGCAATAGGATAAGGAATGCCAGACCCAGTCTTACGCCTGGCCCTCCTCCTCCAGCAGTTTTCACTGCACTATCTATATTACAGTTTAACTGTAATGGCATCCACCGAAAAATCGCTGAGATCACACACTTCATGAGTTATAACAAAATTTTCATCGCCGCCATCCAAGAGACGCTGCTTCACGCAAACTCGTCTCTAAGCGTCCATAGCGAATATGTTATTGTATTAAATTAAATCCACTAGTCGCTTTGGTTTAACTCTTATTTTATTTCATTATTAGTTTTCATCTTGTTGATGGTTTTGAATCATATGAAAAAAAATTCAAAAATTATGAATTACAATGGATTTCGGCGGTACGACGCAACGAAAAAAGGGAGAGCTAGTGGTGGAATGCTTCTTGGCTTTAATAAACAATTAAATTATAATGGATGTGTAAGGTGCACATTTAAATCCTGTAACGGATTAGCTTATTTTGCGATTCGAATTAATAACAAAGAAATGGCGCAAGTACCATCTTATTTAAATTGTAACCGATGGACGACTGATTACAACAAATTGAATGACACTCTTGCAAATTTAAACAATGTGAATATGCTGGTAATGGGTGATTTGAACGCTCGAGTTGGCGAGGAGCAGCCTATTGCAAATGCCATGGACAATGCGATAAGGCAATCTAAAGACATTACTATTAACTCTTGCGGTCGGAAAATCTTAGAAATGGTTGACTCATATGGCCTGAAAATCCTGAATGGCTGCTCGACCAGCGACATGAAAGGTGAGTGCACCTATATTGGCTACAATAGTAATACCGTCACTGATTTGTGCCTGGCCGGAGGGGACTGGATGCCCCTCGTTTCAGATTTCAAGGTTGATGATAAGCAGTTCTCCGATCATCTCCCAATAATAACAACTCACAACTCAACGATGCGCATTCCATAGGGAACGGCATTAGTATCGAAATGTTACAATTTCACTTTATGCAAATGATGGAAAATTCGGATAATGAGAACGATAATATGATTAATTTTGCCAGGCCACAGTGGCGTAACCAGATACTAGATGCGAAAATAACTATTTGTGAGGTACATGCAGCCTTGAATAAGTGCAAAGACAATAAAGCTCCAGGTAGCGATCGAATCCCCGTGGAATTTTATAAGTACGGCACGGAAGCTTCCATAATCATGTTGTGTAATGAATTTAATCGAATATTCGACAGCGGCGAGGTTCCGGAACAGTTTCGAGATGCTATTATTTTCCCCATTTTAACCCTTCTGTCGGCACCTACTACAATATGCATATTATATACCCAATAGGTCTGGCTGGACCTACTGAAAATTTTTTTTTATTTTTTTAGAAAAGGTGAAATTTTTATCGGTAGAATCATTCTATCAATTCCTTACTGCCATTTTCAAACAATAAAAGTATTAAAATCATTTTTGTAGATACACTAGCAACGTTTTTAAGTGCACATATTTTGAGGTGGTATTATTATAAACATGTTTTTCCCTTATTTTCAAACCTTTTTGCTTCTCTATTTTCATGGCATATATCTAGTAGAAAGTTTGTTCGCATTTTTCAATATCAATATCTTTGGGCAAATATTTGGCGATTTGTTAGTAGATTTTACCTCGATATTAGTCTGCAGATTTAGGGAAGTAAGTGGAAAGAAATAGGGAATTTTCAAGCACGAAAATCATTTCATTCTAAATTTTTCGTAAATTTCTTGATCAAATCTATTTAGAAAGACGTTCGTAGGTGTCCCATACCTAGTCCTAACTATTACAAAAGAAAAACAACTGGTTTGAAATTCCTTGAATCAAATCTCAGTTCATTAGGTGATGTTATAAAACGTGATGAAATTAGGCATACTTATTCCCCGAGCTTCACGGCTTTTCAAAGAAAAATCTCAGAAATTTTTATCGTTTATAGTACAAATTGAATTTTAATGACATCCTTACATCATAAATAGGAGAATTTTAAGAGAATTTCATATTTGCACCTTTTACCTCAAGAGAAGAATGGGGGGAAAAACTGTAGGTCTGGCCAGACCTATTGGGTATCAAAAAGCACTATAAATTGAAAATCATCGAAAACATACTCAAAATTTCAACCGATTTTTTCAAATTTTTGCAAAATGATTTTAAACATATTATTCTAGGATATCATGAAATATGAAGTCGCTGCGATTTCATCTTCTATACTTTTATGACCAAAATATAGTGCCAAAGGTCTGGCCAGACCTTTGTGCCGACAGAAGGGTTAAAAAGGGAGATGTAAACGACCCGGCCTGCTATCGAGGTATATCTTTCCTAAATTCATCAGGAAAGATATCCACAACGCTATTACAAATATGGATTGGGCTCCAGTTATATCGAATAGTAATCTTATTGAAAGTTATACAATTTTTAATTCAATTTTAAATAAATCTATTCACAAGTACGTTCCTTTAAAAAAGAACAAAATAAAAGCAAAAAATCCTTGGGCTACCAAAGAATTGTTCAAACTTAAGAGAGCAAAAAATAAGGCCCATAAATTATACAAGAAGTCATCCTCTCTTGCCAATAAAGAAAATTTCTTTAGATTGAGAAGAGAGTATGAATTAATGAATAAAAATCTTTACAAACAGTATATTGCGAGAGCTGAAAATAATATAAAGAATGACAGTAAGACATTTTGGAATTTTATAAACAGCAAGCGTAAGAATACGGGAATCCCAAAAAATTTAGAATTCAATGGCAATTTTTACAAAGATGTTCAATCGGTTTGTGACGGATTTGCTAGATTTTTCAGTTCAGTTTACAAAGTGCCAGACTCCGTTTCATCAGAAATGAATGCTAACATCAATGGAAGTCAGAGTGCATTGGTCCCTCGGATAGCTCAGGAGGACCTTACGAGTGCTCTTGAGATTTCTGAGGATGACCTATTGAATGCTATGCGTGATCTTGATGTTAGTATTCAGGCCGGACCTGATGGCATTCCTAATATATTTTTGAAGAATTGCATGCAATCGTTATGTCGTCCTTTAGCCTTTATTTTTAATTTGTCCTTGACTTCAGGTGTTTTTCTTGATGAATGGAAAGTTTCATACATAACGCCTGTTCACAAAAAGGGTCCGAAGCATCTTATTGATAACTATAGACCCATAGCTAAAATATCTGCAATACCGAAGTTGTTTGAAATGCTTATTAAAAATAAAATAGATGTTTTAATTAGCCGTTTGATATCGCCATGTCAACATGGATTCCTAAAAGGAAAATCAACTTCAACAAATTTGGTATCATTTACTAAATTTGTTGCTGATGGTATTGAGCAGGGAATGCAGGTTGATGTGGTATATACCGATTTTTCGAAGGCTTTTGATAGAGTAGATCATAATATTTTACTTAAAAAACTAGAACATTTAGGAATACAGTCAATTTTTCTAAGCTGGGTGAGATCCTATTTAACGGATAGGACTCAGTTGGTGAAGTTAAATGGCTGTACATCTCGCTCTGTTATAAAGTGTTCATCAGGGGTTCCGCAAGGAAGCCATTTAGGACCACTTTTCTTTTTAGTTTTCATAAACGATATCATCCAAAATTTTAAATTCGTGCGTGTATGGCAGTATGCCGATGATATGAAAATCGCTATGAAAATACGCAACATTGATGATTGCCTTAAGTTGCAATCCGATTTAGAAAAGCTGCAATTTTGGTGCCGCGATAATAATTTAAATTTAAATGTTAGTAAATGTAAAGTACTTAGCATATATAAATTGAAAACTCCGGTCTTCTTTGAGTACTCCTTAACAGGTAGTGTTCTTGAAAGGGTTGCCGAAATATCAGATCTTGGTGTAATTTTCGACCATGAGCTTTCATTTCGACAACACATTGATTACATTATTTCAAAAGCGAATAGTATGTTAGGATTTGTTAAACGTAATGCGCGCGAATTTAATGATGCTTTTACTTTAAAAATATTGTATGCAGCTTTCGTTCGTTCGCACCTGGAGTATTGTTCTATTGTGTGGAATCCGTTCTATAAGGTGCATATCGAGCGTATAGAAAGAATTCAACACAATTTTACACGGTTTGCCATTTATCAAATTGGCTGGCGTTTCAAGCCAGATTATAAAACTCGCTGTTCCTTATTGGGTTTACAAGCCTTAGATTATAGAAGAACATTTTTAAACGCTATGTTTATAAGAGACCTGTTTTGCTCTCATATTGTTTGTGAAGATATATTAAATAACTTTCAAGTCAGAAATATTCCTCACAATTTGCGGCGGAACAACCTTCTTGTTCAGCCTTATCATAGAGTAAACTATGGGCTTAATGAACCAATTACAAGGTCAATTATTCTTTATAATAGTTTGAAGGACTTAGTTAATTTTAATTGTACTAATAAACTAATGTTTAAAAGAAGTTATTGTGATAAATTTCCTTATTAATATATTTTGTTTTCAGTTTTTTTTTACGATCTGCTAGAGTTTACACTCGATTGATTGATTAGTCACTTACGTACGGATAGTAAGTAAAGTGATGCCGAGAAGCCTAGTCCCGGGACAAAAGTTTCTGTGAGGCAAAAAAAAAAAAAAAAAAAAAAAAAAAAAAAATAAGATTCGCCAGATGGATAGCGGCCGAGAAAATACTAGTCGAAAGTCAAGCGGGATTTCGTCAAGGATATTCTACCTATGACAATCTCTTCATTCTGTGCAATTTCGCTCGTCAGTTTCACAGTGAAGGGCGACGATTGTATGCTTTTTTCGTTGATTTTAGAGCAGAATTTGATACAGTTGATCGCTTATCATTGTTCTATAAACTTTATAATAAGGGCATGTCTGCGAAATTTGGTTATGAATTTGAAAAGCTCTATGAAAATACACAGGCAGCAGTATGGAATGGAACCCACCGCTCGGAAGCATTCAGCACAAATATCGGAGTTCGACAAGGATGTAAGCTTAGCCCCGACGCATTCGCAGTTTATGTTAATGATATTTTAGACGACGTCCCTGGAGGAGCAAAAGCTTATGATGTGCTGCTGAAAGGACTATTGTACGCAGACGACATGGTGTTCTTCGCCGAAACGCCTTCGGATCTGCAGAAGGTAATTAATTATTTGGAAAATTATTGCGACCAGTGTAAGCTCACCATAAATTTGGATAAGTCGAAGATTTTGATATTCAAAAAGCGTTTTAGACTGGCTGAGGAGGAGAAGTGGCAATACAAAGGTATCGATATCGAAATCGTCAAAGACTATAAATATCTTGGATTTTTGGTCACCAGCAATGTGAATATCCAACCGCATCTAAAAAACAAACTGAAAAAAGCTAAGTGGGCCATCAATTCGATATGGAAAAACTGCTTCAACTCCGCGGAAATATGTCATACGGCGAAGTACAGAATATATCAAGCAGTGGCCAGATCTATACTTTTATATGGTGCCCAAGTCTGGGGCGGTAGTCAATATGAAGAAGTAGAAAAGCTGCAAAGGTTTTATTTGAAACGAACGTTCCAACTGCCGACAACAACTCCTAATTACATGCTGCAGCAAGAAACGGGTTTGACGCCACTTTTCCTAGAGACCCTCAAAACGTTTGTAAAATATCTGACAAAAGTATCCACCATGAGTAGTGACAGGCTGCCCAAAAAAATACTGATGTACGCTGTGCAGAAAAAGAAAGCGTTTTATACGGATCTGGTGTCATTGGCAAACGAAAATGAAACCGAGTTCAACTGGGATGGAACATCAGAGAACAGCTATAGTTTGCAGCTACTTCTGAAAAATGTAACAAGAAACGAAATAAAGAAAACAGCAGAACGAGCTAAGGAGTCACAACATCGAGAAATATACATTCAATTAAACCACGGCTTAGCGGAAAACTCATATTTCCAAAACGATTTCAGCGTTAACAAGATATCGCTTTTGTTCAGAGCACGGGGAGAACTACTTCCATTAAATTACCAGCCGCATAGACCGGACTTGCCAATACTCTGTAGTTTGTGTAACATGAGAACCAGAGAAGATACAAAACACTTTATTGCTGTATGTCCTGTACTGAAAGAAATTCGAAGAACCTGTTTTGGGCGAAACGTGCTTAATGATATGGAAATCATCGATGCATTAAATGGAGTAAATTGGGAAAACGTTTATAACTTCTGTCGAATCGCACTAAGATACCGTCGAAACATTCTCAATGGAAGCTTGTGATTCGTCATGTGGGTAGAGAGCACAGGGTAGGGTAGGGCGGGGCTAGTTGAGCATAGGGGCAAGTTGGGCAATCGAAATATCTCCAAAACTATTCATCGCACGCAAAATCATCATATAGCGGAAATAACGAGTCGCGGGAGTAGAACTTATCGCACAAACGTCAGTAGCGACTCGTCGATAAACTGAAGTACACGCGCGAGTTAACTCCCGGAGAACTTCCTTTATTAAAAAAAATAAAGAAAACTAAATTTTATCGATTTCACGTTAAATTTTTATTAGAACTTCTTCCTTCGAATGACAATAACAGAGTGCGTGTACATAAATTTCATCTTAACTTTACACTTTATGAAAAATGCAATTCTGCTTATGCAGCAGCAGACCGGATAGTATGAAATACAATATTCGAGAAATTAAAATGTGCAAATTTGGAATGTTAGCATTGTGAGAAATTAAATTGGCAATTTAGCGAAACGTGAGATTTGAGTGTTGGCGATAGGGCTGAGCGAAGATAGCGTAACGTGACAGGGCTGTGTGGAGGTATCGTAACTCCGCCCCCCTTAGTGTAGCGAGGACCACAAGGCTTTGGGTTCCGAAGCTGGACAGGATGTGTTGCATGCCGAGATGTTAATTGATGTTGGTTCGTTCGCTTGATGCTCCCGCGAGTATTGGTGTGCATGAATGTATTTCCAGATAACGATGATTATGACCAGGGTAAGTATTGCTGGACCGAAAACGAACAGTGGTTGTTTTTTGATTTCTGCTTGTATAAGCCTGATGGAGTTTAAGTTCTCTAGATGAAAATAATGTAATTTTTTAAGATTTATTGTGTTTATAATTCGTGTTGAGTTCAAGGGCGTTAGTATTGAGGGGATGATGGTAAGTTTGTCCCAGAATACTTGCGGTTCTTCTTCGTATCTGATTCCATTAATTTCGACTTTGCAGTTTTGAAAATGTATTAGCATGGGGCCTGAAATTCGTTTTTCCGGGATTCTGCAGTTCGATGACATGTTGACTTCTGTTGAACTTCTTACGAGGATGTAGTTTTGCTCGGGTTGGAAGATGCTTGGTTCTTCGATGGTGTCGGTGAGTTCACAGGATGCGGCACTATTTCGTATTAATCTGTTTACGCAGGTTTCGGTTGGGGTGTTCAAAAGTTTTTGTATTTTGCAAAAGGAAGTGTTTCCGATTTTCATACAGGGTTTCGTTTCGAATTGTAAATGTTTCTCGTTTAGGAGTACGTAATGTTTGGGGATGTTTATGTTGTAGGTTTGGTTTATTGGAAGATTTAGGAGGTGGTAGAGTGAAAAATTTTCTGTTAGGAATGTGGGTATTTGGATGATGAATATAAGGTTTGAAGAATTGTAGTATGCTTGTAAGGTAAGATGTTCGTAAATCTCTTCTAGGATGTAGGTGTTACGTTTTGTGCAATAAGAAGTTCGCGAATGATTTCTGTTTCGTTTCGGCTTAAAATTTGTTTGGATATGATATTCAATTTTGCGAGATTGATAGCTTCCGAAATATCTTCTATATGTTGGGTTAGGAGTTCGATATTGAAATTAGTTTGGTGTACATATTGCATATAAGTGAGGGTCTCTTTTTGGTTATGAATTTTGTTCTTGATTTCATTTGAATAGCGATTCAAATAGTTTTCCAGTGATTTTTGTTGTGAGTTTATGTGAGTCGTAATGTTGTTAAATCGCTCGAGCATTTGGGTGTTTATAAGTATTTGTCTAGTCAGTCCTGTTTTGATTTCTTGTTCGTTATGTTTGATTGCTGCCAATTCGGAGTTGATTCGAGTCGCGTCGTTATTGTCCATGTTACCTGTAATAGTTTTTATTATAGTTCCAAGTCCGTCGATGAGTCCTCGTCTCGTCCTATGTCGTGGTAGTAGTGCTTGGAGCTTCTGTTGGAGTTGTTTGTACTTGATGTTTGTTATTTCTTTTATAGAGCCGATAGTTGGGTTTTTATTTATTAGATCTACGGATTGCTTTATTACGAGACAGTTTTCTTGATATTGCGTGAGGTTGATTACGTGAACTAAGCTTGTTTGTGACTCAATTATCCTGGCTTGACCTAACTCCATCGCGAGAAGGCCCTGGTTCCTGGTGAGATCTAGTATTTCGATCTTCTGGCATTGTGCCAGTGTCGTGATTGATAACCTGAAATTTGCGTTTACGTTTTATTTTATTTTTATGGCATTTTCTGTTATTAGGTGTTGTTATTGTTATTCTATGGTTAGTGTTGACTTTTAGTTTCTTAGCTCTAGGTGTTAGTTTATTTCTTCTATTATTAAATTCATAGATTGTTTCATTCTCATTAAAGTTGGGTGGGGGTTCCCTGTTATCATTACGTTTATCTATTATACGCTTATTATGTTTTTCTATTACGTGTTTAATATTTTCATTTAGTTGGTTTCGATAATTGCGTAATTTATTTAGGTATTCGTGTTCGGAAACATGTTCGTTATTTTTATTAAAGGTTGGGGTGCGACCAGTAAGTAACTCGAAAGGAGTTAGTTTAGTGACAGAGTGAACGGATTGATTGTAGGTAGTTAATGCTTCATTCAGAATGTTTTTTGGGATTGCTTTTTTGTCTTTATCGTAGATTATTCTGTAGATTTCTGTTAGTGTTGAGTGGAATCTCTCAACTGGGGAGTTCCCCGTCGAGTTTTGTGGGCAGGTTATGTGCAGTTGGATATCATTTTCTTCGCAAAATTCTTTGAATAGACTTGAGGTGAACTCTGATCCTGAGTCGCATACGATTTTTTCTGGTTTTCCATGGTGAGAGAAGAACTGATTTAGTGAAGTAATAATGTTAAGGCTGTTACGTGCTTTTAGGATACTTGCAGAGGCGAATTTCGAAAATTTGTCTACGATTGTTTATTGTGAATGCTATATATGTCGATATGCAGGATTTCCAGTGGTTTAGAAGGGGTTTCAGTATACTCGTACTGGATTCTAGGTGGATGTCTGTCGTATTTTAGCATCTGACAGACTTGGCAATTGTTAATAATCTTTGTAATTTTTTCTTTCATTTTGGGAAAGTAATGAGTTCTCTGCAGGTGAAGGTAAGTTTCGTATATCCCTCTATGGTTGCTTTTTTTATGATAGTTGTTAATAAGTGCGTCTTGGTCGTCATCGTTAACGACGTCTATCAGAAGGTCTGTACATCGGATTAGTTTGAATGTTTTCGAACGTGAGAAGTGTTGGGAGTATACCTCTTGAATAATTTGGAAAGTTGCATCGTCGGTATAGACTGCACTTAGTCGATTAGGGGGCAAAAACTTTTTTATTACTTCTAGTATGCTCTCTTGTGTGAAGTCTGGCATTCGAATGATTCTGCGTTTTTTGTTTCTAAATATCATATCAATAGAGTTGGGTGGTCTTCTATCTGATTTTTCGAAAATGATTTGACTTGAGAATTCGTTTAATGGGCGTTCTGAGATGTGGATGAGATCTGAGTTGTCTTCTTGGGCAGAATGTACCGTAGAGGCGGACGAGCCTTGGCGTACTTCTGTCTCGTTATTATGGATTTCTACGCGGCTTAAGGCGTCAGCGTTAGTGTTTGCCTTACCTTTCTTGTATACAATTTTATAGTCAAACTCCTCTAGTTTCAGTCTCCATCTTATTAATTTGCAGTTTGGGTCTTTGAGTGAAAACAGCCAAGTTAGGGGCTTGTGATCGGTAATTATTTTGAAAGTTCTGCCAAATAAATATGGACGAAAATATTTTGTTGCCCACACGATCGCAAGTAGTTCTTTTTCGATTGTGCTATAGTTCTGCTCTGTTTTTGTTAGAGTTCTCGAGGCATATGAGACGGGTTTGTCAGAACCTATTTCACCTTGGCTTAAGATTGCTCCTATGGCTACATTGCTAGCATCTGTGGTGAGATTGAAGGTTTTTGTGAAATCAGGGTATTGTATGATTGGTTCATTTGAAAGGAGGTCTTTGCAATGTTCGAAGCATTCGATATATTGTTCATTTAAATTTACTTTATTTCCTTTTCTTAGACATTCGGTTAAAGGTTTGGTGACTTTAGCAAAGTCCTTTATGAAACGTCTGTAGTATCCTACGAGTCCCAGGAATGATTTGATTTGCTTAGGGGTGCGAGGAATGGGAAAATTTTTTATTGCATGAATTTTGTCCGGGTTTGGTTTTACACCGTGTGGTGTCACAATATGACCAAGAAATGCTGCTTCTTTATGAAGGAATTCGCACTTGTCAATTTGCAATTTTAGGTTGGCTTCTCTGAGTCTAGAAAAAATTTTCTGCAGATTTTCTATGTGTTCTTGCAAAGATGTCGAGTAAACGATTATGTCGTCCATGTAGACGAGGCATATCCTTCCAATATGGTCTCTCAAAACGTTATCAATGACCCTTTGGAACGTCGAGGGAGCATTTTTTAGCCCAAAAGGCATTCGAATAAATTCGTAATGCCCGTGTTCGACGGAGAAGGCTGTTTTTGGTATGTCCCTAGGATCGACTTCGCTCTGATGGAAGCCAGAGGCTAGATCGAGTGTAGTGAAGTATGAACTTTTACCTAATTTGTCCAAAATTTCGGTAATGTTAGGGATAGGATAGCGATCGTTTATGGTTTTTTCGTTGACCTTCCTATAGTCAACGACTAGCCGCCATTTGCGTTTCCCTGAAGCATCTAGCTTCTTCGGTACAATCCATATTGGACTGTTCCATGGAGAGTAGCTGGGTCGAATGATACCTTGATTTAGGAGCTTGTTAATTTGATCTTGAACTTCGAGTTTTTGAGCTTCTGGGTATGGGTATGATTTGGCATATTCCGGATTGTCGTCAGTCGTGACGATTCTATGTTTTATTTTATTGGAAAAGGTTAGGGTTTGTCCCTCTTTGAAAAATATATCGTCGAAATGTCTAATTAATTTGTTTAATTTTTTCTTTTCTTCATCATTAAGATGATCTGTTCTTATAAGTTTTATGACGTCGTCAAACTCCACTGGATGAATTCCATCGTATCCACTATGGGTTTGACTATGGCTTATTTCTACATAATTTATGAATGGTTCTGTTTTTAGAGGCTGTTCTACAAATAGCGTCTGATGTTGTGTGGAAGTGTTAATAACTTCGACATAACAATACCAGTCCTTCGCCTTGTAGATTCCTTCTGAAACAGTTAGATGTTCATTGATTTTTGTTTCAATTATGAGAACGTTGTCCTCCTTAATATCTACGGGTAGTTTCGCTATTATTTTTGATTGTGGTGGTACTTGGTATATTTTTGACATTATGTTTGGTTTGAATAATAAGGGAATTCTTGCGTTGTCTGTTTCTAAGATTTTTTCTTTTAGATTGATTTTTGCGTTTAATTTTTCCAGCTGTTGGGGATATCGCCCCGTTGCAACTGCCGCCTCAGCTAACGATTGCCAGTATGCCGTCTGCAAAATACAAAGGAAGCACAAAGAATCGCGTTTTACAATAAATGAAATTGCTCAACTTACCTGACGCTTTCGCTGTAATCGTCGGAATTATCGCAAGTAACGCAACCCCTGGCCATCTGTTGAAGTCGCACCACCGCATCTGTAATAGACAAGAGGAATTATTGTACAGCATAAAAATACGATAATATGAAATAACTTAATTTAATTATGTAAACAAATGACCATTTGTCATGCTACTGTCATTATTCGAAATTCGAAATCAGTTGTTTTTATAATTTTTACAGTTTTAGTTTTATTCAGTTAGTACATGAAGTTGGATACATTATAAAGTAACGTAACTTTTCCAGTTCGTGTAGACTAAGAAATACAGTTCGCTCCCAAATTTGTTAAGCATCGGTCGTGTGACCAACTCATTTACGTGTAATAAATCGTTGCTAATTTTTTACACTCCGTCTTTTGTTCTGTGTTGTGCAGAAATTACGATTGACAATTTCGGTACAGTGAGCAGTACGTTGTTGTGTTGTGCGGCTATCCGTATTGCGTGTATCGAACATTTTTTGGTCCATCGAGCCGGATCCGCGGTCGTTTCAATTCATCCCGAATCCGCGGTTCCTTAAACTACTTGTGCATAGAGCCTATAGTGCATACCCGTCGTTCAGGAATATTAGCTGTTGTGGCTTATAAGTGCAATTCCTTACGCTTTTTCGTGCGAATATTAAGTAGCTGTTGTGGCTCATAATTGCAATTCCTTACATTTTTTCTTACGTAAAAAACTTGACGTCCATTTTATAATCCGCGCCCATAGTGCATAATATTCGTTCACATATATTTGTTGCTGGGACTTATATTAAATTCGATCCGTTCATTTCTGTGAACAAAAAACTTGACGTCCATTTTGAAATCCGCGGCTATAGTGCATAATCACCGTTAACCTATATTAATCGCTGAGACTTATAATCCATACATTCGACCCGTTCATTTCTGCGAGTAAGAAACTTGCCGTCCATTTTGAAATTCGGTACGTATCTGTTTTGTACATTATACTTGCAATGGAGAAGCTGTACTATGAGCAGCAACAACGGCTAGGTCAGCTGAAACTCTTCCAATCTACCTTTTACAAGAAGGACCGAAAAACCGGAAGCTACCTACAGAGGTTGTCCAAAACATTGGAAGCTCTCGATGAGGGATTTGCTACCACCCATAAGCGTATTCTCGATGGATTAGAAGATCTTGGCAGCGTAGCAACTGTTTCGTATTTTGCTGATGCAGTGGCACTAACGTTTAGCGAGACAGTCTTGGAATTTTTGGCAGAAGTGGATGAGTGCTTGGCTGCTACCACCGTAACAACCACGACTAGTCGCCCGACCGAAGACTCCAGCTCAACTCCAAAGGAAACTGTTCGCTTGCCGCGTATTGAAATGCCTAGCTTTGGTGGCGATTATTTTAAGTGGACCTCTTTTAACCCATTAACGACGAGACCATAAAATCTTACCGATTGAGCTGAAATTTTCCACGTCGGCTAAAAATGACTAAAAACACATTTTGTAGAAAAATTTTTTTTCCCCGGATGCCGGGTTCGGGCTCCCGCCACTGTTACATATATGTAACATCAGGCACTCGAGGTACTCGAGGGTGTTACATATATGTAACATCAGGCATGATACGGGGAAAGTGTATTCAAAGTATATTTTTGATTTTTTTCAAAGAGAAAACATTTTAGTAAATTTTTTTTTAATAAAGCGAAAAATATATGAAAGCCGATATTTTACATGAAGTTTGGAATGTAGATAAGGCAACAATAACGTAGAAATAATACGAAATGTGTGCGAAAAATGAACAGCCTTACAAAAATATTACGTCAAATATTGTATTATTTTATTTTGTTATATATATGTTTTTGCATGTGGAGTTGTTGTTGTTTTATTGAGAAGTTTCTTGAGCACCCACAGAACTAATAGATTTTACAGTTTGTGAATAGGAAAAAAGTTTATAGAAGTACAGTAGTTACCAATACAGATTTTGAGGATTATGGAAGATTTCCCAGTAAATTATAAAACTATTGTTTAAATTTTTTTGTCAATTTGTCCATCCGCCCAATTTATCTAAAAAGGACTAAATATAGAGCATATAATTCCTCCTTGTCTAAAATTTGGCCTTCATTAGAAACCATTTCTTATTTCGTAGCTAAAAAAATATCCTTTTAAATATTATATTAGCAGAATTAAATAGAATAACTAATCCTTGGCCTCATGAAAATAAAGCCTTGACTCCTTGCTTCGGATACCCTTGAATACGGCTATCATGTTAATCCACATAGGACAACTATCGTATCCATATTCCGGATTTCTAGAGCAATTCTAATTCCGACTCTCAATATTTTTGATATGTTATGCCAAATATGGCCGCTCTATTTGGCAGTCAATAAGACACAAGGGTCTACAAAATCATGTGACATGACTTATTTTAAGGATAAACCTAAATAATAGCAATTTTTTCTTTTAAATTTTAACATTTATGAAGACTATTTATGCTATTTTCCTAGTTAAAAATGTCTTGTTAAAATCCGGAATTTTCGTTAATCCGGATTTTTTGGAAATCCGGACTTTAGTTTTTATAATTAATCCGGACTATCGCGTCAAAAGTGTAAAAAATCCATAAAATAAAAAAAAAACACTAAAAAAGTACATACTCATATACCTCGTATACGAGGAGTGCATTTTCCCCATATCAGGACGGATGTTACATACATATATGTAACAGTGTTATGAAAGTACTTATAAAACGTAAACTACGGACAATATTTATTTCATTTATTTTTTGTATTGTTTCAAGAAGACCATGTAATAGCATACCATTAATTTTTTCCCAATTTTTTTCATACAATTAAATATAAAAATAAAATTCCTCTACTACTTTTGCCATTGTGACGATTTTCGTCAACATCGAAAAATTCATCAGAAAGAAACCTCTATAACTTCCACAATAATCAATCAAATTCAGCTAAATTGATTTCCACGCATTGCTAATAGTGTCCAGTACAGGACAAAACACTTTTTAGTGCGGAATTGATATCCTATTCCTTTAGCAGCTGTTTGAAACGAAAGATGTCTTACTGTTACATATATGTAACATCAGGCATTAATGGGTTAAGGAGTTATTCACATCTATGGTGTACGAAAAGCCTTCATTGAGCAAGGTCGAAAAGTTGCACTACCTTAAATGCAGTTTACACGGTGAGCCGGCTGAGCTAGTAAAATCATTCGACATAACCGCGGACAATTTGGATTTGGCGTGGAACACGCTACTTGATATGACAATCCAAAGGTGCTCTTGAATCTTCATTTGAAGCAGGTAACCGCAGCCAGCGTTGTGCAAGTAGTCTACTCCGAGGTAATCTACATCGTTGTCGACGCGTAGAGTATGTATGCAGACAAATGACCATTTGTCTACGCGAGTGGTGTATAGGTAAAATGTATGTAAATAATTAAGAGTTTTGCAGCGAGATGGAGTAGCTCCATTTTTATTGGCTCTATGAATTAACGCCCCAGGAACTATCACCCCAAAACGAAAATGAACTATCGCCTAAATTTTGGGGCGATAGTTCATAATGAACTTTTGCCCCAAAATAAAATGAACTATCGCCCCAAAATGTATGAACTATCATCCTAGAACTACCGCCCCAATTTTGGGGCAATAGCTTATTAGAACTATCACCCCAAATTTGGAATGAACAATCGCCCCAAAATTAGGTCATCTAGGGGACATTTCAATATCTGCGGCGCCAAATTTTGATGATGCCACTTCGTTAATATTAGCCTGAAACGACCGAATCTGCAATCCTTTTTTGCGAAATTGTAACGGTTCACCAGATATTCAATGTCAAATTTTGACTTTTTTATGAAGCCATAAGTAATTTGATAAGAAAAGGGGGAAATTTCCGCTTACACATTGGGGAAAGTATTCGATGCTATCAAGTTGACGTTTTAATTTTAATCAGTCCCACTAGAATAGTAAGTTTTACCAATTAGGCAAAGATGTTAATAATCTGAAAAGTCGAAATATATTTGCGAGCAAGAATTGAAAAGGTTGCTATATAGTCTAAGAAAATTGGACCAAAATATGGCCATCGAACGGCAAAAATCCTACATCGGTTTGGTTTGTTGCGATTGGAGGTCATAGTCACCCCACCCACCAAAAATCAGCTCATACGGATAAAAACTAAGGGTACCTCCCATACAAAGTGACCCATGACAACCTTGTTCTACAGTTTATAAAATGAATAGTACGTAGAACAAACCCCTGATGGGCCACTTTGTATGGGAGATACCCTTAGTTTTTATCCGAATGAGCTGATTTTTGGTAAGTGGGGTGACTATGACCTCCAATCGCAAAAAACCAAAATTTGGCACTATGCTCCAATTTTGGGGGGAGTTATGGATATGCCGTATTGAAAAATTTAAATGGGGGGATAATGGAGGTCCTTCACCGGAGGGACTCAGTGTTTACGTTAAAATTATCTTAAACTTGTTGTGAATACTTATACAAAATTTTACGGCTGTACTAGCGTTCTTTCAAAAGTTATGGAGCTTTTAAAAAAGGGCTAAAATGAAAATATTCTAATTTATGTTCTATTCTAACGCCGAAATATTCAATTGAACTCTAATGTGTTATATATCATTGCAAAGATAATTTCATGTAGTTTTTTTCGTCCCCAGACCATTTTTCTGTATCTCTTACTGTTTTTGAAATAATCGCAAAAAACCGATAAAATGCCCCCCTTTCCCCCTTTTTTTAAGGTTGCGGACCCCCGATCGGTTGGGACTTTTAATGCCATAATCTGGGGACCATTCCCAACCATAATCCAAAAAAATTTCCGATGTAGGATTTTTGCCGACCAAATATGCCATTTTTCTTAAGACTATTTATAGACAGAGAGGCAAATGAAATTTAAAATTTAATTTTTGATGTGTAAAGCGGAAATATCCCCCTTTTCTTATCAAATTACTTAACTTATAAATCATTGAAACGAAGTGCAAATAGTAAATCAAATAATGAAAATGAATTATTGCCCCAATTTTGGGGCGATAGTTCATTTTTATAAAGGATGATTTTGGAGCGATAGTTCAATTGGAATTATTGCCCCAAACTGTATGAATTATCGCCTCAAAATTTTAGGAACTTTTGCCCTAAATTTGGGGCGATATTTCATAATGATTTGTCGTCCCAATTTCATATAAAATTTTTGGGGCGATAGTTCATTTTCGGTTTGGGGCGATAGTTCCTGGGGCGTTAATTCATAGAGCCATTTTTATTTATTTCCAACTCTTTAATTTCAAACTTGCCTCATGTTTAATCGATTTACTCAAACTACAATAAGACCCTGATAATCGAACCATCGAAAATCCGGAATTTGGATAATTCAAATTCGTCTTAAGCCACAATTTCTTTTTATAAATTTTGTTTGTGCGTTCGGCTCTATAAGCTTAAGGAAATGCATTTTTCGAATGCGAAATTATTATTTAACTATAAAAAGGCAATTTTTTAAGGATTGTATTATAAATACTATCCACTAGGATGACAATTAGTGCATTTCGAAAATTCGGACAATCCGAAAATCGGTCCCAATCAGGGGCGTGCGCAGAAAAATATTAAGGGAGGGGTTTTATGAAAGAGGTTGAAGTTTGAATTTGAATTAATAGTTAGTTTTAGCATATCGGTTAAAACATAACGATAGTTCGAATAGGCTTTGACATTTTCTATGAAAAATTCGCTTGCGTGCCGTACGCAAAATAGTATACCACAATCTTGCATGTTCCAAGTAGGCATAGCCGACAAGTAAAATATCATAAACCCATAATTCCAGCACTTTTTATTCAGAAGTGCCGCATAACTTAATTGACAGAGAGACTCCTCTCAGTATCAATCCCAGCTATTGGAAAAAAAACCTTTGAAAGCAATTTTTTGTGGTACTTGAAGAGTCTTTCGAAAAGCATCTTAGCGCAGCACCATCTCTGTGATACTGAGTTACTTGCTCAATTTTCTCATTTTCCGACTGTTAGAACTATTTTTGTGGGAAACGTCCTGCTTTTGTATTAAGCCGACTTGTATCTTATATAACATCGAGCAATTTCGGAGGGGGTTTGAACCCCAAAACCTCTACGTGGGTTCGGCACTGGTCCCATACAACCTGGTATAGGGTCTCTACTACATATGAAAATGATTGCAACACATACGGGAAGATACATGCTAAACATTAATTAATGTTGGTATTGCCAAATGAATGGATGAGTTCAGAATCATTAACATGATTGGCATTTACTGAAGAAAAATAAATTCAAAACTCTGAACTCAACCAATGCAAATTTTAGGGTGCATTTAAAACAAGATCACACCAGTGACAGTTCATTGTCTTCATTCTTTACATTGTATACATTGTATACGTTGTCTACGCCTTTGTCTACGCTGTAACGTAGACTTCCAAAGATTACGCGTAATTGCACAACACTGACCGCAGCAGATCCCGTTTCGGACTCCGCAGAATCCTTAAAGCTGCTTCTTGATAAAACGATGGAGTCTGTCCGTATTTTAGACAAGATGAACGTAAAAAACCTATGGCAGTCAATTATCGTTTATTTGGCTGTTCAACGATTGCCTCATGCGGCTCGAGTCTTGTGGGAGCAGAATCAAGCTGCCACCAAGGAGGCACTTGTATTGAAGGATTTGCAGGAGTTCTTGACAGCGCGATTCCGGATGCTTGAGGCCACCGGCAGCAAGGTAGCAACAAGAAAAATTCATGCTCACCACCTTGAAACTCGAGTAGAATGTGTAGCTTGCAAACATTCGCACAAATTGCACATGTGCCCGGTTTTCAAGAGCGCCACACAACCACAGCGCCTTACTACGGTGAAACGACACCATCTGTGCCTGAATTGTCTCAGCTCAGGACATATGGCCATGAACTGCCTAAGTAAGGCAAGGTGCTTCAAATGCAAGGGTGCACACCACACAATGCTGCATCGAGAGACAAACACACCAACCTCAAGCGCGGCGCCAACAGAAACGTTTCCATCTACGTCAGCTAAGCCATTTGTACCGAGTCAGGTAAACGCGTTGAGCAGCGTGATTGCAACTAATGTGTTGCTTGCAACCGCGCGGGTCACCCTACTCAGCGAGACTGGCAGGATGACTCTACGGGCGTTATTTGACCAAGGATCTCAAGCCTCCTTCTTGTCCGAGGAAGCAGTCCAAATGTTGGGCCTGAGGAAAAGGCCATATCAAGCTAGCGTGATAGGCATCGGAAAGACTTCCCGGACGCAAGCCAAGGGACTCGTGGAGACGACAATACTAACATTAAACAAGGAGGAGGTAAGATTCCAAGCCGTTGTATTGACAAAACTTACAAACACCCTTCCTGCTCGGTATATGGAGTGTCCAAATTATGCCGAGATAACTACTGTTCCATTAGCCGATCCGAATTTTAATGTTCCGGGAAGGATTGATTTGATAATTGGAGCCGACGTCTACGGGAGGCTGCTACTAAATAACTTCAAGTTGTTGTCCGGTGGGCTCCTACTTCAGGAGACCAAGCTTGGTTGGATTGTATCCGGGACCGCTCAGCAAGCAGAGGATACAATACACTCGTTTAAAGTGGAAGTTAGTGAGGAACAACCCATAAACGAATTGTTAGAACGATTTTGGAAAATCGAAGAAGTTGGAGCGGCACCACTTAAACCACACCCGGAGGATGTTCAATGCGAAGAATTTTATCGCACTACGACAAAAAGGGGTCAGTCTGGCAAGTTCGAGGTACGTTTACCCTTCAAATCGGATAAGCTGAAGCAACAATTAGGCGAGTCTAGGCGATCGGCGGAGGCGTGCCTGCTTAATATGGAACGTCGACTCCAACGAGACTCAAATCGGAAGAAACAATACAATGATTGTATGCGGGATTATATCGACCACGAATATTTAAGCCTAGTAAGAAACCCTAAGGACTCAACCAGTAGTTTTTACCTACCTCATCATGCGGTTCATAAAGAGAGCACAACAACGCAAACTAGAATTGTTTTTGATGCGTCCCGGAAATCATCGACAGGTTTATCATTAAACGATGTACTATGTACTGGACCACCTATTCAAAACGACATATGCTCTATTTTGTTGAAATGGAGGCTTCATCAGTATGCGTTCGTGGCTGACATTGCAAAGATGTATTTGCAAATTCAGATGCATGAGGAGGACCGTAGATATCAGCGCATAGTGTGGCGGTTTGACCCTTCCGATCCCATTCAGGACTACGAGTTCAACACGGTCACATTTGGAGTCACTAGTGCACCGTTCCTTGCCATTCGAACTTTGCAGCAGCTGGCAGAGGAAAATAAGGAGAAATGGCCGACTGCATCCGCCGTTATACAGGATGACCTTTATATTGACGATGTGCTATCGGGAGCTAACGACTTAGCGACGGCTAAGCTCAAAGTAAATGAACTGACGCAATCCTTAAAATCGGGCGGTTTTCACCTTCGTAAGTGGGTAGCTAATAACCAGCGTTGTGCAAGTAGTCTACTCCGAGGTAATCTACATCGTTGTCGACGCGTAGAGTATGTATGCAGACAATTGACCATTTGTCTACGCGAGCGGTGTATAGGCACAATGTAAATAATTAAGAGTTTTGCAGCGAGATGGGGTAGCTCGATTTTTATTTATTTCCAACTGTTTAATTTCAAACTTGCCTCATGTTTAATCGATTTACTCAAACTACAATAAGACCCTGATAATCCAACCATCGAAAATCCGGAATTTGGATAATTCAAATTCGTCTTAAGCCACAATTCCTTTTTATAAATTTTGTTTGTGCGTACGGCTCTATAAGCGGAAATGCATTTTTCGAATGCGAAATTATTATTTAACTATAAAAAGGCAGTTTTCTTCAGTGTTGTGCAAATACGCGTAATCTTTAGAAGTCTACGTTACAGCGTAGACAAAGCCGTAGACAACGTATATAATGTATACAATGCATACAATGTAAATAATGAAGACAATGAACTCTTACTTCTCATATCTTTTGAATTCACCTGAAAATGTTGGTTTAGTTGAAGATTTTGATGATATTTTGAATTCAGTAAATGCTAAATTCCAAGCATGTTAAAGATTCTCCACCAATTTAAAAGCTATTGAGCTTACATTTTTGCACCAATGCTTGTTTTTGCTGCAGGTAGTTTGTATATTTGAATCGCTAATTCGGACAATAGCGTCATGCCCAATTAACCATTCGTATGCTTTAAAGAATCACTTCACCCTTTAGCAATAATATAGAAACATAAAATCAGTTTATCGTATGACATCGCTTAAAGAAGTGATGATCGCATGAATACTCCTTGGAACATTTTCAAGAAAGCTTTTAACATCCTTATTGAATCAATTTCAAGATAGTGGTAGTGGTATAAAACTTCGATAACACTATCTATAAAGAGTAAAACACACCTCGCAATTCATTGGTCGATCGATTGCACACAATTTACCTCGCAATCTGAAATGTCAGTCACACTGCCCATATAACACAACACGACGACGCTACGTAGCGAAAATTATATATTTTGTGGCAATGGAAGATGGACATCCATTGCTACTTTCGATGGAGAATGACTGCCAGAACCACAGCATGAAGGATGACTACATTTTATGTAAAAAATTAGCAACTGAAAACACATGATTTTCATGACAGATTGTCCGGAAAATTGCATGGCAATATGTTCCACAAGTCCAATCCGAAAATTGAATCCGATGGTCGCATACACCTTCCAATTAATCTCGTAATCAAAAAATCTCTTCAACCGATCGGAGGGTCTGTGGGGCCCAATAGTCTCTCCCTAAATTATCACAAACACATGCAATATTCTCCCATAGCACAGTTTCTTCATTTTAATAACCGAACAAGAGAGTAAGGAAGTAATGCCACCGTATATATACACGAAATTCTGTGAAGCAATTCCACCACATATGCGGTGGTGAGAGAGATACACAGCCTCTACTGCACTCTACCCGCCCGGTCCATATGCTCGATATATCATTGCACCTACTTGTCAATCTGAAATTTCCCATCGAACCGGATTTTTGCACCAGCACATCAAATTAATGTCCAAAATAAGTTGTATATGCATTAGCGCCGATGAAACGGGGGACATAGTTTCTTTTGTTTTTTTTTTTGTTCGTGACAGTTCATAGTAAAAACAAAAAATTATACTGGATGTATGTATATCGAACAATATCGACTTGTACAACGTGATTTGCAGTGATTAGAATCAAGACTGTTGTTTGAAACCAAAATTTTTCCTTCAATGAATGTTGTTTTGTTGCAGTGCAATTCGCGAATTGAAAACCCGAAATTATGTAATACAGTTGAGCCTCGATTTGCGTCGATTCACATTGCGTTGTTTTCGTATTGTGCTGTGTTAGAAGTAACACCATTTTTCCGATTTGCGTTGTGAAAATTCGCGTTGCGTCGTTATTTTATTACAAAATTCTAAAATTTGCTATGGAAAACTCACAATTCGTTTTGCGTTGTATCGTGTTGCGTCGCGATTTCTAGGAACCAATTACCGACGAAAACCGAGGCCCTACTGTACATACATCCAGTTTAATGTTTTTTTATACCATTCGCTCGTAGAGTCAACCGAAGGGTATATTAATTTTGGCATGATGTTTGTAACACATTGAAGGAGACATCTGCGACAATATAAATATATGATCAGCATGACGAGCTGAGTCGATTGGGCGATGTCAGTCTGTCCGTCTGTTGCGAAGTGCTTTACTGGGCCGTCTTAAAAGCTATGAAGCTGAAATTTTGCACACATGCTTCTTTTTGCTGCAGCCAGTTTGTATGTTTGAATCGATAAAATCGGATGATGGGGTCGTGGAGCTTCCATACAAACCCAAAGCCCAAAACTAAGCCCTTCTAAAAAAAACTTTTTTATTTGTCCACCAATTTTGACCAAATTTGGCACAAATGTGTTCCTATAGATAGAACAAAAAATGAGGTCATGAGGCTGCCATACAAACCCAAACCACCAAATTAAGCTCTTCTAAGAATTGTTTTTTTATTTGTGCGCTAATTCAAACCAAAACTCACTGAAATGTGTTTTTTTGGAAGCTACAAAATATATGTCAAAGTCGATAGAATCGGACCATTGGATCATTATGCGCCAACCACCCATAACCCCTAAAATTAGGTTCCCCTAAAATTTAGCTAAATTCCAATCAAACCTTATATTAGTGTGTCTTTATCGAAACTACAAAAAATATGTACAAACAAATATATTCGCACTAAAGGGGGATATTGGCCGCACCCAAAATTAGCCTCGTTATAATTACTAACTGACTCGCGAGCTGTTACTGCTTTGAATAGCAGCAGCAGCGGCAGCATTTCATAGCTTACACATATGCTGGTAATGTTCGCAACTTTTCCACTGCATTGTTCTTGCTTTTAATGACGTCATATGATTGTTTTTGTTGTTTGTTCACACTTTAGTAGGCAGCTTTGAAGTAATTGATCAGCTATTTGGCGGCATACGGATAATATCATTGTGATCATAACCTCTGTTTATATCTATCTCTTTAGTGTTCAATGTGGGAACAAACATAGACAAGATCACAACGTTCAGATAGACGCGAAGATGCAAGACCTGCCGAGTGCATCTATCTGGATGGACCACGCTAGGAGCAGATATTCAGGTTTACTTCACATCATTTCTATTCCAAAAAATGTCGTAGATAACTTTACAGACATGCATACATTCATATTTTCTTATTTAATTTTTTTCAGCATCAGATATACATATTATCATTAGTGTCGATGGCCCGACGTGCGTCGGGCTTTGACCACCTAATGCAAATTAATCACACATTTTAAATTTCCCTCCAAGCCCCCCTCATAAAGCACTCAAATTTATACGGCGCCTATGCATAATTTCCCCTGCACTAACACTAACCAAACTCTTCAGCAAAATTGCTTCAATTCTCTCGCACAATATTACTTCCTTTTCTCTTTTTTCTGAGATTTTAATAGTGTAACATTCGTATTGTCATCCGATAAAATGTTCCCGTAGTTTTTATGGAGGGAAGGAAGGGATTTTTGAAAAATTGAAACTTATGAAGTGCTCTGGAAAACCAAGTTTCTTCAATGGAATTGTTTGAAGTCTTGCATGAAATCAACGTTTCTTCGCTTATTGTTAATTTCTGAACCAATTAATGTGATTTCTGCCCTGACTGACAGCATTTTATTGATGAATGTGGAATTTAATCAACGTCATAATTACAAAACAAAATAAAGTAACATTTGCCAAAAATTACATAAGCTCAACAACAACTAAATAAAATTGTAAAAAATTAAGGTCCTGAAGATGCTACACAATTGTATAGAAACGTGCGTCGTCCGGAAGAAATAATCAAAATATAAGCTACATATGAACAAGAAATTAATAGATGTTTTAATACTGATCAATATACTTTCCATACTTTGCTTCCTTCCGTGCGGTGCAAAGTTAGTATACGCTTTCACCTAGTGAGGGGTATGAAAAGGAAATCGAAATACAATTTCAGATTACAATTAAAAAGAAAACAAATGTTCCCTCATGTTTTCAATCATTTTCATATAGTTTGTGTAAACGGATTAAATTTGTGATGGTTAGTTTGCAAAACGCTTAATTGTCTACGTTGTATACACCGCTCGCGTAGACAAATGGCTAATTGTCTGCATACATACTCTACTCGTCGACAATGACGTAGATTACCTCGGTGTAGATTACTTGCACAACACTGGTTTTCTTAGGATTGTATTATAAATTATAAATACTATCCACTAGGATGACAATTAGTGCATTTCGAAAATTCGGACAATATACGAAAATCCGGATAGGGTTCGGTCCCAATCAGGGGCGTGCGCAGAAAAATATTTAGGGAAGGGTTTTATGAAAGAGGTTGAAGTTTGAATTTGAATTAGTTAGTTTTAGCATATCGGTTAAAATATAACGATAGTTCGAATAGGCTGTGGCATTTTGCGTACGACAGGTAAGCGAATTTTCAATAGAAAATGTCAAAGCCTATTCGGGCTATCGTTATATATAACGACATACTAAAACTCTCTAATATTTATACCCTACACACGTAAAATTGTGTTTTTTTTTCGTTAACTATTTTGGGTTAATAAATTGTTATTCTCCCACAATCATTTCATTTATTGTTCGGTTACTAAGCATCAGTAGCGTTTCAATATAGATTATATTAAAATGTGTCCAGAGTTTCATAGTACTTTATCATGACTTGAGCTTGCTAGGTAGGCTGTATCTGTCCTCCAATTATTCCAAAGTGCCGCAGAACTTAATTGACAAAAAAAACTGAGAGACTCCTCTCAGTATCAATCCCAGCTATTGGAAAAAAACATTTGAAAGCAATTTTTGTGGTACTTGAAGAGTCTTTCGAAAAGCATCTTAGCGCAGCACCATCTCTGTGATACTGAGTTACTTGCTCAATTTTCTCATTTTCCGACTGTTAGAACTATTTTTGTCGGAAACGTCCTGCTTTTGTATTAAACCGATTTGTATCTTATATTACATCGAGCAATTTCGGAGGGGGTTTGAAACCCCAAAACCCCTACGTGGGTTCGCCACTGGTCCCAATCAACCTGGAATAGCGTCTCTACTACATATGAAAATGATTGCAAAACATACGGGAAGATACATGCTAAACATTAATGTCAACTGTCAACTAAGTGACAACAAAAATTTCATAGCTCGCAACAAAATAGCTAAAACTAAAGTTTATATTTAATCTCAATCATTGATTTTCAACACGGCACTAGAACCCATTCTGGATATTCAATCTATCAGTCCAGACATTGAAATTTGCGAGGGATAAGGCGAAACTCGGAATCTGAATTCACAGCCAGCAATACAACAAAGGAGGCATCTGTCAGACGTGGATAACTGCTACCAACAACACCAAAGGGCCGACTGATACATTCACCAAATCGAATTATTCTCACAAACGTTCATCGAGTAAGTTTCGACAATATTATTATATTTACCTCGAACTATGATTTGCCCGGATTGCAAAAAATATGTGGCTGCGGCAGAAGCCATCGCTTGCATCAAATGCAAATTACAGTTCCACTTTTCCTGTGCGGCACCCCGTACATTGTCAAAGGAAAAGAGGAAGACGTGGATATGCAACTCCTGCACCTCCAGTAGCAACAACTCCATTACTGCATCCAACCAATCAGCTTCTAACGAAATAGCTGAACAAATTCGTGATCTGAAGGAAAGTCTATCCATGGAAATCGAGGGTCTTCGCAAATCAATAAAAAACGACCTACAAGATTATCGAAGCTCGTTAGACTATTGCTGTGGCAAAGTCGATGATTTTGCTATTAAACTCACTCACTACAGCACGAAAATAGACACTTTGACAAAAACGTGCGAAGAATTATCTCGCGAAAACACCGACTTAAAACGTCGTGTCAACGATTTAAGTATTAAAGTGAATAAAACTGAACAAGAAAAACTAGAAAAAGAATTGGAAATATCAGGTGTACCGGAGACGTCAAACGAAGACTTAAACGATATATTCACTAAAATGGCAAAAGCTTTAGATATCTGTGATGCTAATAAACCTGTTTCACTTGTGCGTAAACAAATAAACACTAAAGGAGAACATCCCAAACCACTAATAGCGAGATTCAACTCAGCAGCTGATTGCAATGCGTGGCTGTCGAAGGCGAAAATCAAGAGAGCCAATCTTACAGCTAATACTCTTGATAAGAATTTGCCTAGGAGTAAAATCTATGTGAATCTTCATCTTACTAAAGCGACTAAGTCACTATTATACAAGACCAAAGAGTTCGCTCGAGCCAATGGATTTCAATATGTGTGGATAAAATATGGATCGATCCTAATACGAAAATCTGAGACGAGTAAAGTATATAAAATTCTAACTGAATCGGACATTCATATAAATCGTCTTCAATAAGATAAATTTAAATTAACATTATTTTTATATATAACTATGTTTTCTACACCGATTGATTTTATTGATTCGAGAGATATAGAAACATATGAAATAGAAACAACTTGCAATTGTAAAGAGTTACTTAGCCAAAACTCAAATAAGTTCAGTGTAATGCACTTAAATATTAGAAGCATTCAGAAACACTTCGAAGATCTCTTGTTGTTAGTACATGAACTAAATACATATTTTGACGTAATTGTCTTATCAGAATCGCAGCACGATAGCTATATCGTTGAGTTCGATAAAGTCATTGATAGCTTTACTATACCTGGGTATAGTATACTTTTTACTAAACTAAATAAAAATAAAAATGATGGTGTGATTCTTTACATTAAAGAATCATTAGAGTACAAATGGAAGGAAATATCAAATGATTACTTAACAGGTATTAAGGTAGATTTTTCTCTTAAAGACAAATCAAATCTTTCTCTAGTTGGCTTATATCGGTCTCCATCCCTCGATACTGCTCCTTTTATTAATAACTTAGAAAGCCTATTTGAACTTTCAACCACCGCAACAGACATCTTAATTGGTGACATCAATATAAATGTATTAGACGATTCTGCTGCTACTATTGATTATCTGAACTGTCTTGCCCGACTTGGATTTATCTCACTCATTAATAAACCCACACGAATAAGTCAAACATCCTCCACATGCCTAGATCATATTTTTTTGAGACAATACAATTATTCATACTCGACACCCATAGTTTTAAAAAATTCAATTACGGATCATAATACCATTCTGTTATCAATTCCGATCAAAGCCAATTTATCAAAAAAGGATAACGACAAAGTTGTAAATAAATTTAATTACTCTTTATTAAAAGAAAAACTCCGTTTAACTAATTGGTACGACATACTCCAGCAGAATTACAGTGCTGAAATTGGCTGCAGGATTGTGTTGGATAAAATAAATGATTTAGTATCGGAGTGTCGACAGCAGTGGCGGCTCGTGCCTATGGAAATAGGTGAGGCGAAAAAACAAAAACATATTGGAAGGGGTTATTCTTATTACATTGGATGGGGTTCCAAAACGGAACAGTTGAGTATGTTTCGCAAACATGTTTGCCATTCTGATACCCTAACTGCCATTTTGCGGATCAGAAACCATCTCCAGTTCTTTTCCTTAACGTATTTCACAAAGGCAGACAAAGAAAAAGCACCGGAGATTATTCCTGATCTGCAAAATGGTAGTTAGGGGATCAGAATGGCAAACATATTTGCGAAACATACGCAACTGTTCCTTTTTGGAACCCCATCCATTGATAGAGGATACTTTTACAATTATATCTTTATTCAACGCATCATAATATCCCATTTTAAATATTTGGCGTTTCGGCATAAATTAATAATCATTCAAAAATAATTTGAAAAGTTTAGGCGCCAAATATTAAAATGAAATAGAGTCGACTCTCGATAATTTGAAATTGTTCTTCAAGTTTTTACGTGTATATTGAAAACAAAATATTACTATAATGCTTATATTAATACAGTTTCGACTTTAAAGTACGTTTATAATATTGATTTGAGACCTTTAGGACAGAAAAAACATTTAATTTGACGATTTTATATAATCGGTAATTTTCTTTTGCTTAAGAGTTGATCAGATGCAATGTCCAACGAGATCTCCATGGCGGCCAACAATTTAATTTTTTTATTTTATAATAAGTTTAAGAGCGCCATCTGCTTCTTTGAAGCTCCTGCTTCTTTTTTCCCTGGATCGACAAGCACTTATTGACACGCGGAACCATATACGCTAATTTCATCTCAATCTTTAACTAGCTCATGGGAAACTAAATTCAAATCATTCAATAAATTTGAGTTCCGGGAAAAAATGGTACTTTCACTGGTAAAAATTCCAGTGCTCTCCTTCTGAATTCAGACTTGTAAAATTACTAAATTTCAATTTATAGAGCGGCAAACAAAATTTACTTCAATTTATAGAACGCTGAATACATCTTGAATTCAATTTACCGAGCACTGGATTCAACTTATTCCAAATTATAAAACAATGAAAAATCATTGCCGCTTTTAAATTATCGAGAGTACATAAATACATATATGGAATTTTTTACATTTTTTTTCAATTTAACGAGAATTCTGGATGACAACTTCAAATTATCGAGCAATTAAATTTAACGAATTTGTATTTATCGCGAGTCGACTGTAATGAACATTGACAAAAACCACACAACTATCGATTTTGCATTCTTAAAATCATATGCAGAAAGCGACATCATCTAATATTTTCCTTTTTCTATTTCAACCAAAATACAATAGAAAATCGAAACTTTGCTCAGTAAGTTCTTAGCTCAACTTCATTTTGCAGAGCTACATTTCAATGCGCAAAGCATACAACAAAGCGAGAACAAACCGTCGCACTGTTTCGATTCAGATACACACGCTGAGGCGATTTCTGTTTCGCCTCACTGGCATCTTTTTTCCCGTACATTCTCCCATAGAGAATCGGGTGAATGTATTGACACGCGTTGAGTTGTTGTTCGAGATTGTGCGGCGGAAAAATTTTCGCCTCACTTGTATGAATTTGTGTACAAAAATTATTTTAGGGATTTGGTGATTGTGTAAAGTAACTTGTAAGTGAGTTTAAAGATATCTTTAAGGTTTTTTATCATATTTGATGAATTGTGTTTTGTGATAAATTAAGATGTATAACTCGAAGAAAATGAAGGTGAGGCGCCGCCTCAGTTGCCTCATCTGAGGAGCCGCCACTGGTCGACAGGTATTAAAAATTAGTTCGAAATTTTGCACTTTAAAACCTTGGATGACTGAAGGGTTGATCAGATCGATAAGGAAGAGGGATAAGTTAAAAAACAAGCTTAATAAGCAACCTTTCAACACAGCTTTAAGAAATACCTACACCAAATATCGCAACAGACTTAACGGGATTCTAAAAACCGCAAAAAGAACATATATTCAAAAGACCATAGAAAATAGTAAAAACTGTACAAAGAGCTTATGGAAAACAATTAATGATATGACAGGGAGACAACGCGCTGATAATATAGAATGGTCGAAAATAATCGATCCCCATTCAGAAGAAACTGCAAATACTGAGGAGTCAGCAGCTAATATTATAAATAATGCTTTTTGCAATATTTTTACTGAATATCCTCTTCCTCAAAATAATTTCGTACTAGAGGAACATGCTCAACCTTCATGTCAATCTTATTTCCACATTAGTAGAATAAGTAGCGAAGAAATAATAGCTATTATAGATAAAATGAGTAGTTCAGCATCCGGAATTGATAACATGAGCTCGAATCTTCTGAAAAAAATAAAACACGAAATTAAAATACCCTTGTCTATCGTACTGAATAAATGTATAAAGGAGGGAACTTTTCCAAATATTCTAAAAGAAGCAGTGGTCGTCCCAATATATAAAAAGGGAGAAAAATCCAATCCACTGAATTATAGGCCGATTTCACTGCTTCCTGTAATATCTAAAATATTTGAAAAGTGTATCAAAAGAAGGTTGGAACAGTTCCTTTCCGATAACAATATACTGTCTCAAAACCAGTTCGGTTTTAGAAACGGGTCAAGCACGGAGGATGCTATACTGAAAGTTACTGATTTCGTCAACACCGAATTAGAAATCGAAAATAAACCTATGGCGATTTTCATGGATATTGCAAAAGCTTTTGACACTATACCACATAACCTACTCAGGAAAAAACTATTTAAAATAGGGGTGTGTGGGATAGCGTACAAGCTCTTATCTAGTTATCTAGACAATCGTAGACAATGCGTAAAAATTGGTGATACATATAGTGAATGGATCAATAAACAGCATTTCGGCCTTCCACAAGGCACTGTACTGTCACCATTATTATATCTCATATTTGTGAACGACCTGTGCGAAATGACTTTTTATCATAGCAAGATCATCGCTTTTGCAGATGACACGGTGCTTATTACCTCTTCGAAGTCTTGGCGGCAAACTTTTCAATTTGCACCAGTGGCGTATTTAGAAAATTCTCAAAGGGGGGGCACAGAGTACGGGGCTAATATGTTACATAAAGTTTTGGTGTGGGGATACCCCAGAGCAGCTACGTAGGAAAAACATTGGCAAGACTGAGGGATCATTGATCCTTGATTTGAGGCGAAACTCAAGGAGACCTTAAGTTTTCAATTGACTTGAAATATAATATTTCAAGGTAGGTGGGTAGCTACCTTGACTTCAAGTGAGGTTGCCTATAGAAAATTTAAAGGTCTCCTTGAGTTTCTCCTTAAATCAAGGATGCATTGACTAGTTAATATAAGTGATTTCTATGAAAAAGTATGGAAAATGACATTTATTTTAATTTCGGCATCCTTGACTGAAAGCCCCCTTGAGTTAAGGTATGTTTATAAATACGGGCCTGAGAGTCCTTTGCATTTCAGGTTTATTAGAATTTATTAGAATCAGGGACGTAGCCAGGATTTTGTTTCGGGAGGGGTCCAACGGAATTTTCAGACGCGCGACAAATTTATTGTTGAAAAAGTGGATACACTAAATATTAGACTGGTATGTTATGAAACGTTGAGAATAGCTGGAACCGCGTAACCTGACTTGTTAGTGTAATTATAACCATCATGAGTGAAAAGGATGTACCAGTGCCTCTTGCAGAACGCATCATGATTTGTTTTTTAGTCAAAGCAAGTATAAAATCCGCGGAAACATATCAAAAAGTACTAGAGAAGTTCCAGAAAGAGTGCCTCTCTAAAACCCATCTGTACGAATGTTTAGAAAAGGCCGAAAAGTTGAGGGAAAGTTGCCACATGCAAAAATGTAACACCTAGTGTCACCGATAAAAACGTAAGCGCCGCCACCGTTGAAAAACTCATTGTGGAAGACCGACTAAGTAGTGTACGCTACATGACTGGGGAGTTGGGCATAAACGTAAGTAGTATTGGCAAAGTATTCATGAGCGGCTAGGCTACCGAAAATCTCAGGTAGATGAGTGCTAAAACCTCTGAATATTAAGTATAAATTCTGGCGCTCGGAAGTTTGTACACATCTTCTACAGCATTGAACGAATTGAGAAAGTTCCATTAAAAGTTTCAAAAGCTATGAAGAAGTAAGGCGTATATATTCCGTTTTTCAATAAAAGTAACAGATGCAAACTCTCACTTCATTCTTTATCTACGGGCTTCATGCACCTTTATTTCTCCGCGATTAGCTTAAGCGAGCGAGAGCTAAATTTCCGTTTAGTCCAAAAATCGCCATGCGCAAAATATTTGGGAGCTTATCTTTCATTCGACCCAAAGGGCCGATAATCGCACATAGTAATTTTTGTTTTTATAAAAAAAAACACAGGTACGTACCTTCACGATTGATATTAGTCAAAATTTTCAAAGAAATTGTTTCCTTGAAAAAAAAGGCTCTGTTTAAAGACCATTTTATCGCATTCTCTATTTTTGTAGCAATGCTCAGAACCTGCACAGCGGAAAGTTTAAAGTTCCAAGCTCGCATGAAAACACGTCCATACGTCCAATAAATAAAATCAGAGTGAATAATAATTTTCGACAACAGACATTTTTTGCACAGATTCCGCGCAATTTATTTTGAAGGGTTGTGTTCAGAGAAGTGTGTATTGATATTCGAATTTATATCGTTTTGAAAAGAAAACCTCACTTAAACCAATTTTACATGTCGGATATTTTTTATGATGTCCAGTCCCACAGAATTTAGAGAAAAATAGGTTACCACCTGAATGCTTTGATATTTTATACTGTAATCACTAAAAATTCCGTTATAATTGAAAACATTTCGGGAGGGGTCCGGACCCCATGGACCCCTCCCCTGGCTACGTGCCTGATTAGAATCACACTCATTAGCTGCTTTTGGCTTTTCCTGAACCAAAATACGGAGTTTGAAAACGACACAAAAATTATTCACCTTAAAAAAAAATTTTTTTTATATTGCGTTTTTACGTGAATAATTTTGTTTTCTATCAAAATACGGAGTGCCTTAAAAAAGTTTGCGTAGTGTAGTTCGAAGGAGCCTGAAGCCGAAAAGGAATTTTACGAATATGTACTTAATTGGCTATGGAATTAATGCAATGACCAAAGAGACTGTTTCCATATGACAAAACGGATTCCAGACGGAAGACTTTTCTTTGGAAGAGAAATTTCATACATCGTCCGAAATTCTGCCAAATTTTGGCCAAATTCCGCCAAAAAGTGGTTCTGCCTACTTTAGAAAGAAACACAGATGCAAAGCTGATACAACAAATTTTGGCTGACATTGTGGTCTTGAATTCCATGGCAAGTTTAAGCGAATTTGAATGCAAAATTAGGATTTACTGAAAAAGAGGCCTTTTTATGTTTTGTCAAAAATCTAGTAACAGATTCCGTCAAATCGTAGATAAAATAAATAATATTTTGCAAGTACAATCCAGAATACTACTGGTGGAAACCGGGAGTAAATTTTATAAATAAAATAGTATTCCAAAACTTGAATCAAATTTGACCCTTTTCAACTTATAATTTTAGTTTATTCAAAAATTATATTAATTATAACCGCTACAGAATAAAACTATCCAAATACCCTTTTATTATTATACATTTTACACCGTTCGGGATAGAATAAATTGCATTGAATGTTGTTATAACAGAAAAGGGTAGAATCAATCCTAATGTTATCAAATCTACACTATCAACGCAAGAAACCTAGAAATCTATTGATTTGTAGTATGTCTGGTTCAGTGAACAGCGCGCTTGCCTACAAATCACAGAATTGTGGATTCGAAGCCGACTGCACTCGTATTTCAATTTTTATTTTTTCGAGCGGTTTGTATAAATTTGCTTATCAATTTTATACTATTGAAGAGTAAATTTTTTATCAAGAATACTTATACTTTTAATATAGTTCAATTATACTTTTGATAAAGTTTTTATATGGAAATGTATGAATATATTTTTTTATAAAAATTACACCAACATTTGCAGCCGTGTAGGATATATATCCGTGGCATAGAGCCGGGAAGTGATCAATCGATTAATTAAAATGAAGCAACAATAGTAAGCAGGAAGGTATGATTGTTTGTTATTTCCATATGTAGTACACTAGCTTCAAATCTATAGTATCTGCAATACCTTTTGAAACGAGTCTTAGATGGTAAGCTGAAGCAACATGCTTTAACAAATCAATTGCAAAATAGAAATGAAAAGGAATGGCTACGATGATGTTTACTTCGTGAAAATTGAAGCATTGAAGAAAGTACCCCAGGCAGAGCACCAGAGACACCGAACCGTAGGAATTCGAAAATGTATGCTAAAAATGCTTTCCCACCAAAACACTTCAATTTTTAGCATTTTAACAGAATGAGAAGCATCTGGTTTAAAGACCTTTACAGCAGCCCAACATGAATTTACGGCCAAATTCAAATACACAAGCCCGATCGAAAAATCAGGCCGATTGTTTCAAATATTTATCAATTCAGCGGCTTCCAAGACATCGATACCGCAACAACATCTCCTCAACTTATATCAACATAAGATAGGGTCACTTCACACATGACGAGACTTTCAATAGCAGTCCTTGTTTCCGAACAGATTCATGTCGAGATTGGGCGACGTTTCATGACCACCTCGTTGCCTCGACATAATCATAGCTTGTACTTATTCTCTAAGAGTTCTTGTTCTTGAAACCACGCGACTATGAAAATAAACCCAACCCGTTCGAAAAACGGAATGGGTTCATCAACGAGGAGATCTGGCGAATTGAGAAGATGATGTGATGATAATGTTTCGAAAAAGATTTACAAAGTTTAGTAATAGAAACGCTCAAAATAAAAAGGGAACATTTGGTACTGCAATTTTTAGTATGGTGTGAAAAAAGTTTGATGTGCTCACAGGGGGGGGGGGGGCACGTGCCCCCTGTGCCCCCCCTGTAAATACGCCACTGATTTGCACAACAGGACTTCGAAAAGTTAAAAAGTTGGTTCGAAGCACATTGTCTACGATTGAATATGAATAAAACCAAGGCTTTAACATTTTCGTTGAACATTTCTGGGCAACCAAATTGTAATTCTTTAAAAATGCATATTAGTGGCTGCAGTATGCAGAGCTATCAACACGGATATGAAAACTTGTGCAGTTGCCCACATATTGATTGCATCGATAATGTTAAATACCTTGGTGTGAATATTGATAAATTTCTTAAATGGAATATTCATATCGACCAATTAGTAAAGAAAATTCGCAAAACTTTGTATATCTTTAAAATAATAAGATCTGCTCTTGTAGGAAAGCAGTTGAGGGAAGTGTATTTTGCTCTAGTTCAATCTGTTCTCCAATATGCAATAACTGCTTGGGGTGGAGCTTATGACAATCATCTCAGAGCCTTAGTAACTACCCAAAAATTAATCATAAAAACTGCATTTTACCTTCCGATGTTTTTCCCTTCCGAACATGTCTACGCGATAGCAAATGTACTCCATATCAAAAAATTATACGTAAAAAGCACGCTTTTTTATATGTGCAAGCACTCAAGCTTTAATTTTATTTCACAACATTCCAACACGCGTCACAGTAACTATAGACTAATAGTCCCTCGGGTAAGAAAAACTTCCTCTCAAAGATACCGTTCATACACAGGCCCATATTTTTTTAATACTCTTCCGAACCACATAAGATTAGAATTATTGAATGTACAACGTTTCAAAACACTAACTAAATTTTGGCTACTTAACCTACCTCTAAGTCTATTTTTTCAAATATTTCATCATCATTGCAATATTAACTCTTTGTAATATGTAATGTGTTGTATCATTTTTTGTATAATTTTATCCCTTACTCAAGCTAACTGTACTTCATGAATTATTTTGTTATTTTTGTGTAATTTTTTATCTTTATATTAATTTTAAAGTTATCACTTAGGAATATTTTTATTACTTAATATAAATTTTCTTCTCGCACAAGCTCAAAGCTTTAGTGAAGAAATGCAAAATTAAATCTCTGTAATATAAGATATTATGCTGTATATGAATTTGTTTGCAATAAAACTGAATTGAATTGAATTTAATTTTGGTATTGCCAAATGAATGGATGAGTTCAGAATCATTAACATGTTTGGCATTTACTGGAAAAAAAATAAATTCAAAACTCTGAACTCAACCAATGCAAATTTTAGGGTGCATTTAAAACAAGATCACACCAATGACAGTTCATTGTCTTCATTCTTTACATTGTATGCATTGTATACATTGTATACGTTGTCTACGCCTTTGTCTACGCTGTAACGTAGACTTCCAAAGATTACGCGTAATTGCACAACGCTGAATAACGCAAAGGTGTTACATGATATACAGGCGATCGACAAGGAGAGCGACAATGAGTTCGTGCTTGGGAACGAACAAGAACACAAATCGTTAGGAATTATATGGATGGTTAATTCCGATAGCCTATCATTCCGCTGCAGTTTGCTGAAGGAGGTTCAGCGGTGTACGAAGCGGGTTGTGCTATCTGACATAGCTAAGATTTATGACCCGTTGGCATGGATAGCACCCATCACTATTCGGGCCAAGTGTTGGATGCAGCAGATATGGAAGCGAGGTCTTGGCTGGGACGAAGAACTTCCTCACGATATGGTCGATAAGTGGAAGGTTCTGCGCGGTAGTTTTAACGCGCTGACACAAATCCGAATTCCAAGATGGGTAACGATAAGCGAAGACTACACCATGGAACTTCATGGATTCTCGGACGCGTCGCAGGAGGCATATGCAGCAGCAATCTATTTGGTATGCCGAGGCGTGACCACCACAAAAATAAGGTTAGTAGCCGCTAAAACTAAAGTAGCACCCATAACACCGGTTACGATACCGCGATTGGAATTATGCGGTGCGGTATTACTGTCCAAACTAATGAAGCAGGTCCGCCCTACATTGTGCACTGTCCCATCAGCAGCCGAGAGCGAGAAAACGTACTTATGGACAGACTCGGAGATAGTGTTGTCTTGGATTCATGGTCACCCCAGCAGATGGACAGTTTTTGTGTCCAACCGAGTATGCCAAATTATGGACAATGTACCAGCCGTTCCCTGGAGATACGTACCTACGGCCTCCAACCCCGCAGACATTGCGTCACGTGGGTCTACCGCAAACAAATTAATGGACAATAAGTTGTGGTGGAATGGCCCAACGTGGTTGAATCACTGCGCTGATCAATGGCCACGAACTCGTGAATCGACACCCACCACCCTGGAATTGAAGCGCCGAGAAAGAGACAAAATTGTATGTTGTCTATCATATATGACTGAACCATTCTGGGAATCGCTTATAACAAGATTCTCTAGATACAACCGTCTGATCAGAGTCATAGCTTATTGCCAACGTTTTCTTCGAATAGCCTCAAAGCAGAATCCGTACACAGGATACTTGACAGCGCAAGAGTTAAATAATGCAACAAGGCTAGTCATTCAGTATACCCAGGCAAAGGAATTCTCAAAAGAAATACAACTATTGAAGGACAATATACCAGTGCATAATAAGAGTAAATTGATAAAACTCAACCCATTTTTAGGTGGCGATGGCATCATGCGCCTTGGAGGGCGATTGACCTACGCTAATATGCCATTCGATGAAAAACTTCCGTCGTATAAGTGGCCCTTGGCAAGGATTAGCGCATTACACCCGGGAAAGGACAACCTAGTGCGCGTCGTGACACTTCACAGAAACGGCGTTGAATTGAAACGGAATATAACCAAAATTGCGCTAATTCCGTGTAACGAACCGCAAAAATTGCATCTTTGAATTTAACCCTTAAATGCATAGCGTACCATATATGGTACATGGCTAGATTCCTGGAAAAGTCTAGCTATTATTAAATTTTTGATTTTTTTTTTACTTTTTCCCAAAGTAGACAAAACGAGCTTTCATATAAATTCAATTTTGGCTTCTCGAAGCTTTCCTTGAATAGTCTGTCCGTCGTTAAAGTGGACGAACGTTATTTTTTGTGAAATTTTAAAAGCTATTCTTTAGAGCTAAAAAAATTGGCGAAATTTACGTTATTTGGAAAAGGAAAAATACTGGTGAGTAAATTGGAATGTGTTCTTTAGATTTTTTTGAGATTTTGACCAAAAAAAGTCACTAAAGGTATTGTTTGCACCAATTTTGCAACGTACCATATATGGTACACCATGCATTGGGGCATATTCAGAAATATCTATACATATATTCCGATCGTTCTTAGCTGATGAAATTATTCTCCTTTAGTCTTAGGTAGGGTAGGATATGTTCATAAAATTTTAATTATCTGCTCTTTCAACATTATGGTGCGTTTTATTGGGCCCAGAACAGGTCCAAATAACCTAAATTTATATACAAATTATGTCACCAATCCATTTTTTCAGGACATTTACTGTCATTTTTATGAAAGCTAGGTTAATCAGTTCTGTTCAGGATCCAAGGAAACGGGGCTGTCATAGTTGATTTAGAAGGATTGCTTTTCTCATTTTGCCTTCTACCTATTTAGCACACCAGTCAGGGTTTAGCGTTTATGTAGCTGTTTCTTATAATCCCAGTCTTTTTAGCTGGCAAGTATACTGCAAAAATTGGTCATAGCTTTTGTTTTGGCCTTAGGACACGCCACTAAAAAACCGAGATTCCGGACTTGACATCCTAGTGAGATACTTGAACTTTCACCAGGACTCAAGCAGCTGCGCCTTTATATATAATTTCTTATACAATTTGATTATGACAAGTATTGTCTTGTAAGTCCACGGTCAGGATCCTTAGAAAATGTGCTTCTAGGATCAACCATTTCATTTGTGGAGTACCATATTCGATAAACAAAAAAATACATGGATTTAATTCTTGTGGACATGTCCTGGAACCTGCACAAATTTGGGTTATAAAGCAGGCAGCAGTTCATTTCCATATTCATATCCTAGCAAAGTCAATCCAATCCATACACTTTTCAAGAAAGGAATCCCATGAGCTATGATAAGTCAAAAGAAGTCTCGAGATATACGTTTAACAGTGAAACATGTTTATAACGAACTATTATATAAAAGATTTATTTTTTTAACGAGACCGAGTTCTAATCGTGCTAATAGCATGATGAGTACTCTACTCTATACCCGTGTACAGGGCTAGACGGCACGCAAAGGCGTAAATAATCAAATCCGTGTTTTTTGTAGGGGAGGAAGGGGTATTTGAGTCGGATCTGGCGCAATTTTAATATTTTATAAGGACATCCAACAGCTACTACTTGACACACATTTGAAGTTTTTCGCGACATTCTATCAAACAACACGGCTACATTTAGGTTTGTAGGTGATGTTGGGGTAGTAAGACCTACTCCACTTTCCATCAGCTTCTAGGATATGTCACAAATAGGCATCGATACAAATTTCAATAAGGAATAAGAAACTAATAACGCACCTACCCAAGCTCCCTTTTAAAAGCCTGAATATTCGCGATTTTCTATAGAAATTACCACCTTTCCTTTAATGAAAAGGAGTTCATTATATCGAGTTTCCACTATAATTTCGATCAAAACTCTCAATAATCATTATCCTTTCTTTTTTGCACTGTCCCTATTAAAGTAAGAGGCAGATTAAAAAAAATTTGAAAAATTTCTTTCTTTTACAACATATGGCCTGAATGCATGGCGTACCATATTTGGTACACAATACAAATTCTACTATTTTCGCTTTTCTGGGAAAACGGGCTATTTCCTGGGAAAATAAAGGCTGATTCCGTGTTCAGTGACCGATTTTACATAAGGGGAGGTCAGTTACGATAACGGGCTCAGACCCCATGCATTTAAGGGTTAATTTGCAATCGGTTTTTTTTTATATTTTTTTTTATTATCGAAAAGACTTATATACCTGAATTGAACTCTTTATTTGAATTGTTATCAACGTGCATCGAGCGAGTAGGACGCGCTTTAACGTCCTCGGTTCCTGCGCCACAATGTAGTCGACATGGTGGAAATACCGTCGATAATTGCGTGGTAATTACATCATCAGCTACAAATACATAAAAGTCGATATGAACATTTCAACAAACATTATAATAATAATTATCGTCTTGTATACTAATAGTTCTAGTTGCAGATCCCATTGGACGTGAATGTCCTAAGTCTGACGCCTTAGCGGGGGGAGTATGTTGGGGATATCGCTCCGTTGCAACTGCCGCCTCAGCTAACGATTGCCAGTATGCCGTCTGCAAAATACAAAGGAAGCACAAAGAATCGCGTTTTACAATAAATGAAATTGCTCAACTTACCTGACGCTTTCGCTGTAATCGTCGGAATTATCGCAAGTAACGCAACCCCTGGCCATCTGTTGAAGTCGCACCACCGCATCTGTAATAGACAAGAGGAATTATTGTACAGCATAAAAATACGATAATATGAAATAACTTAATTTAATTATGTAAACAAATGACCATTTGTCATGCTACTGTCATTATTCGAAATTCGAAATCAGTTGTTTTTATAATTTTTACAGTTTTAGTTTTATTCAGTTAGTACATGAAGTTGGATACATTATAAAGTAACGTAACTTTTCCAGTTCGTGTAGACTAAGAAATACAGTTCGCTCCCAAATTTGTTAAGCATCGGTCGTGTGACCAACTCATTTACGTGTAATAAATCGTTGCTAATTTTTTACACTCCGTCTTTTGTTCTGTGTTGTGCAGAAATTACGATTGACAATTTCGGTACAGTGAGCAGTACGTTGTTGTGTTGTGCGGCTATCCGTATTGCGTGTATCGAACACCAGCTGATCTACTCCGATTAAGCCGTCGAAGTAATTGTGGAATCGAAAGACAAGGAAATCTAGTGTTCCTTTTTTCTTAAATTCGCGAAATATATCGAAAGTTACTTTTTTATCGACAGAATGTTGTGTGAAGACGGTTTTTATTTGAACGGGATTAATTTTTTCCAGATACTGAGGTTTTGTAAATTCCGGATTGATGAAGCTAGTAGAAGCTCCTGTATCTATTAGTAATTTCAAGGGTCTACCAAAGGGAGATGAAATGTGTATGTATGGGAGTTGGTTTAGATCGTGTGTGTTAATGTCTAAGAATCCAATTTGTTGGTTGAGGCAGGTAGCCGAAAATTTGAATCGTCGATTTCGTCATTGGGGGAAAATCTATCTAGACTGGGGACATAGTTTTCAAAATCGATACAATTTTGTGAGAATGTTTGTACGTTGTGCATTTCCCTCGAATTATTTCCATTATACGGTTGTTGATTTGACCTAATGTGTGTGTTACCACTAGAGACATCCATTGGTACTGGACCTGTTTTGCGTGAATGACCACTAAGGGTGTCCATGGGAATAGGAGCTTGTCTCTGCATCTCACGAGGGTTATGGTTTCTGTTGAAGTATTGGTTGTTAGAAAAATTTTGAGAAAAGTTATTGGGATTGTTGTTATTTTGGTTATTTTTGTTAAAGTTATTATGATTTTGGGCAAAATTTTGAGAGTTCTTATTAGGATTATTGTTATTGATTTGATTGTTATATAGGTTGTTTCGATTGTTATATTGTTGATTAGTTAGATTATTATTTTGGCGTTGTTGATTGTTTCTATAGCTTTGATAGTTGTGACTTTGCGCATTTTGCTGTATGTTATGAGGGTTAAATTTTGGGGCTACTGTGTGTTGAGCATAGTATGTATTCTGTTCTCTGATACAAAAATTAAGCGCTTCCGCTAGGGTGTTGGGTCTCATAGATCTAACGCATCTGCCTAATGGTTCTCGTAACCCTATGAGGAATGTGTCTAAGCACATCTGTGTATATAGTTCACGTTTAGCTTTTATTATGTTTTCGTCCTTGTCATGAATTTTGATGTGATTCGCAATAGTTGAGTAAATTTCGATAATTTTCGAATAATATTGTTGTACTGTCTCGTTAGTCTGTTTCAAGTTGTGTAAGTCTCTTATCAGTGAAGTCTCGTTTCTTTTGTCGGAATAGTGTAATATTAAATTCTCGTGAATAGACTCCCACGTGAGGGGTGTTGCGTAAATGTTAAGTACTTCATTCGCTTCACCCGTTATTTTATTTCTCACTGCTCTAAGGATAACCTGAGCGTATGAAGACCCATCTATTTGTTTAATGAGCTTGAGAATTTGTTCAACATTAGCGATAAACTCATACAAAAGTCGTGCATTTCCATCGAAATGAGGCAAATCTTTAATCGCGTCTGGTATACGTAATTGGGAAAATATCTGATTAACATCAATACCATTTGAAGCACTATTCGTTTGGAGACTTGGAGCACTATTTATTTGAAGACTGTTAGTAGCTTCTGAACTGGGGTTTTGAATTAAATTTAGATCGCTAAGTCCAGCCGAAACGAAATCAGAGTGTTCAGTCATTGCTGAGAATTTTCTTGGTTTTACTTTGTAATAGGGGCTAGCTAAACATACAATTTTTGGGATACAAAAGATTGGTTGGGGATATAAAGGAGGTACTCACAGGATTTGTAGGATTTTTTGCATTCCGTTGAAACTTTTCAGTTCTCGTTTAATGTCACTGTGTGTCCACTTTCCTTTATGAACTGTTTTTCACTTCACAGGGTTCGCGGAACAACCGATATTCTTTCGATTTCACAATACTAGATTTAAACGAACGGAACGACTGCCGACTGCGCCAGTTAACTCCCGGAGAACTTCCTTTATTAAAAAAAATAAAGAAAACTAAATTTTATCGATTTCACGTTAAATTTTTATTAGAACTTCTTCCTTCGAATGACAATAACAGAGTGCGTGTACATAAATTTCATCTTAACTTTACACTTTATGAAAAATGCAATTCTGCTTATGCAGCAGCAGACCGGATAGTATGAAATACAATATTCGAGAAATTAAAATGTGCAAATTTGGAATGTTAGCATTGTGAGAAATTAAATTGGCAATTTAGCGAAACGTGAGATTTGAGTGTTGGCGATAGGGCTGAGCGAAGATAGCGTAACGTGACAGGGCTGTGTGGAGGTATCGTAACTCGCGCATTGTTTATTTTGTGACCAAAAAGTGAAATAATCGTAAACCTCAATATTTCGTCTGTAATAGTCAAATATTATCCTTCTTTAATCAGATAAGTGTTAAAAGTTCATAAATTTATTGTACTTTTGATATGTATATAGTTTCTGGGTATAATACTAACCGTTTTTTTATAACCTCAATTTTGTTTAAAAATTTCGGGTTGGGGTTAGTTGAGCTATAGTTGCTCAACTAACGCCAACCCTACATTTTGAAGCTATAGTTGCTCAACTAACCCCAACCCTAAATTTTGAAACAAAATCGATTTAGGAGGTGCTCACACTTACGGCCAGATTACGTAATCTGTGCAAATTACTGTCAAATTCCATATATTTTTAAATTCACCACACCTCAGATTACGTAATGTGGTCAGATTAAGTACAAGTGTGAAAACCTCCTTAAGTTTTGTTGTTTTGTCATTTAAAGTCTATAAATAAAAAGTTGATTATGAAACGGAAAATTTATTTCATGCCTAGTTAACATTTAACACATGGTTCGGCTAAACTTTCTATGTGCTCAATTTGCCCCATACCCTAGCTCAACTTACCCCACCTATGGGGTAGGTTGAGCATATTTGACTTTCTTCATTTAAACAGATACAGCTCCATAATTTGACTTTCTAGAAATAATTTTGTGGGGCACATTTGCAAAGGGATATACTACCAATCGCATAAGAAGCCATTAAGACTTACCGTTAAGGAGCTATAAACGCTCAAGTGAAAAATTGCTCAACTAGCACGCTCAACTAGCACGCCTAGATGAACACGCAGAATCTGGAGTTGTGTGAACTTCATCACTCTGTGTTCTCGCAAGTCCACAAATCACGCAAGGTCAACAACGAAGTATAACTAATATGACACCATTGTCAAAGGATCTAATTGAATCAAACGACAGTCACCGATGTATGAATTTATTATTATTATGAAAAGAAAATAATTTCTATTGTATGGAAAAATTGTAAAATATGAAGTACTCATTTAATTGAAATATTTGAATTGAAATAAAAAAAATGATAATGTAACTAGAAATGAAACAGATGTGAAAAGATACAAATACCACAAAATGTCAAATGAATCAGGCAAACGGCTATGACATGCCATGCCTTATTGTTTTTAAATGTATATAAATGTATAGAATTATTTTTTAATTTAATAAAACAGCTATCTATCTATCTATCTTATTAGTTTTCACAATTAGAATCCAAACGTATGTCTATGTTCTCCGACCAACTACTAGCAACTGTGATACATTACTCGTGACGGCATTGCCAACCTTACACCCTTTCTCTTATTTCTTAAATTAGTTGCATGGTTTTTTTAGTAAATTTCTATCTCTTAATCTAGTTGACCATGGCTCAATAACATCAGCAGAGTGATGGCTAATGTCTTCATTACTATCATTTTTAACATTATAACTTTTGTTCAAAACATTCTCACTTTCTTCTTTATTGGGCTGATAAGGAATATTCTCCAAGTCACTGTAATATCTAAATACTTCACGAGTTTCTTTCAAAAATCTCCTATTACGCCTGTATCTGTTACCAAATATGTCTTCAATAATATACGACCGCGGTTCCTTACAAACATCTACAACTTTCGGCAACTCCCAAGAATTCCCTTTTAGCATTCTAACACTTTGCCCTTTTCTTAATTGGCTCATCTCTTTTGCACCTTTGTTATAGTAGAATTCATTTTGAGCTCTTTTGTAATCAATATTTTCTTTAATATTCTTATTTAACTTTGGTTCCAAAAACTACAATGCTAAATTAATATCAGTGTTATCTTCAAAACATTTCTTTAGTAAATTTTTACATATATTTACTCCTTTTTCAGCCAATCCATTACTTTGTGAATACAAAGGGCTACTGTATATGATTTCAAATTGCCATTCATTTGAGAATTTTTTAAACTCAATACTATTAAAAGGTACATTGTCACTCGTAAACTTATCTGGTATACCAAATCGACTGAAAATTGATTTTATGATAGTTATTACTTCTGTGGCTGTTTTAGTTTTCAATGAATTCAATTCCAACCAGTTACTATAAGAATCAATTAAAACTAAATAATCTTTAGACATGAACGTGAGTATATCAGCTGAAACTCTTTCCCATGCCCTTTTATGGGTCGGGTGTAATAAACAAATGTTCTTTGACATTCTTATTTTGGAATTTATTGCAGACAGCGCAATTTTTACATGTATTCTCTATATCAATGGCCATATTCTTCCAATACAAGCACTCTCTTGCTCTTTTTTTACATTTATTAATTCCCAAATGACCCTCGTGAATAAGCTTATCATCTTTTAATTCATGAGGACAATAATTTTATCATTTAAAAATAACAAATCATTATCAACTGATAGCAACTGTGATACATTACTCGTGACGGCATTGCCAACCTTACAGTTATACTGCGGAAAGATCGACCGGCCGCCACGGATGATTCTCACCCTGGAGGTGGACTTGCCACATTTGATGCCAATACAGGACCACAATCGACTACTTTCAAAACAGTATCTTGTTAGTTGCTATCGAGAGGATCATTCCAATCGTGATGTCATGAACCGAATTCCTCGGTCACGCGACATTAAACGTGGTCTACATGACCTTGAGAGAGAGGTCCAGGCTTATAAATGGGATCCTTTCGAATAATACCGGGCCGCCATTGCAATGATTCACATTGACGAAGTGAGTCAGTACGTAGTCTGACTGATGTAGTGGTTAGTGCACAGGGTCAGGAGTACGAATCTCATCGTGAGCCATGGGGTTTTTCGAACTCACCAGCTTGTGACGGACTATGATCTCACTCCGATGTTAAGCGAGCACCCATTTATGGAGATAAATAACACTGCTGGGCGTGTTGCTGATCTCAATGTCGGACTGTCGCGCCAGCTATTTATTATTTATTTAAGTGAGTTGGTCTATTGCGAGTTTAGGTACGAATAGAGTCCTCTCAGCGGTACTAGCACCTATTCCGCCTGAGGAGACTAGGCTTCCGAGAGCCAACAGAGTGACTCTCTCAAATTCAGTCAGGCTTCACGCCTTAATTCTTATCAATCTCGTGTGGGCCCGAGCATACAAAACATCTGCCCAAATTGCGCTGAAACGACTCATGATGAGTGTCATTTGGTTCAATGCCTGGCTGCGCCCACTGATCTTATCCCTTTACCCCTGTGAGAAAAACGCTATCGTAGAAGCCACCTTCCTGTCCCTGGAGATCATTGAACATCATTGCTAAAGCAGCGGCCCGTTTCATTCTTGCAGGAAGTATCCCAAAGGTTCGTCCAAACTTCCTACAAGTGCCGCAAGGTTAGCCGATGAAAGTGATGATATCAGGCGCCGATCATGATGACATGATGACCCCAGAATTCAGGAGCTTAACATGGAAATTAGACGACAAGTTAATTACTATCGGAAGGCGAAATGGAACGAGCTCCTCAATAAACTTAATGAAGGTGCCTGCAAGTTGTGCTGTTTGTGCCCTTTCCAACCCCACAAAAGATAAGGACAATACAGGCATACCCTTCGGCAATAATGAAACTAGCAATCCTCTTCACTGCGCGATCCTGATCAATAAGCAATTTATTGAACATCACAAGTCGGATGGGTTCAAGCGTAAAATTAGAAGGCGGATTCGCAATAGAAATGTTGACACTATACCATCGTATACTGCGGACCAGGTAAAAAAAGTAATTGAGAATGCTAAAAACTCAAAGGCCCTCGCACCCGATGGCCATGTTGAAACACCTCGATCTTCCAGCCATTGAGTATCTCACGGTTGCCTTTAACTTATCTACGCTTGCCATCCCTGAAATCTGGAAAACAGGTCGGATTGTCCCCTGTCTCAAGCCTGGGAAGAGCGCTGGTCTCGGCGTATCCTACCGCCCCATAACAATACTGTCTCCTGTCGCAAAGACGCTGGAGGCCCTTATTCACCCCACTCTTGTCAAGCATGCTAAGCTAGAACCTCACCAGCATGGCTTCAGGATAATCCATAGTACCACCACTGCCCTCGATGCGATCACAATACGCTTCCGTGACGGGCTAAACCAGCGATGTCCTTGCCACAGATCGATTCTTGTGGCAATTGACCTAACGAGTGCATTTAACAATGTCAATGACTCGATGCTTCTCGCGAACCTGATGAGTGTGCATATCCCTGCTCAAGAGATCCGTTGGATTGCCAACTATCTAGCTGGTCGGCATTCCTTCACTGAGTTTCGTGGCAAACGTTCTAAGCTGAGGAAAATCAAATTAGGAGTTCCACAGGGTGGGGTACTCTCCCCCACTCTGTTCAACATCTACATGTCCGGCCTTCCTACACCACCGGAAGGTATCGAGGTGATTTTCTACGCAGACGATTGCACCGTGCTCGCCACAGGGGAGGATAAGGACGAAATGCGCCTCCAAATTAATCGCTATCTTGGGCGATTACAGGCTTTCTTCCAAATAGTCTAGTACAGATAGCTCAAAACTCAAACATCAAAAAAAAAAAAAAAGAAATTCTTGATGCCAAATTATTGAATACACCGCCCAATATACGCAGTAAAAAGTTACACTAATTTGCGCCATGGGTTAAGAGGGGATGGCAAAGGGGTGAAAATTCAGTTTTTTGCAAATATCTGGAAAACGATGAGTTTGACCGTGAAATGTACTGAGGACGAAACAAACTACATAAAATTACCTTTGTAATGATATATAATACTCTAGAAATTTTTGCAGAAAATTATACCTTAGACCCAAAAGTATTATAGTGAATTTACATTTTTTGAGGAGTTTTACATTTCGCACTGTAACTTTTGATAGAATAGACCTACCGTCATAAGATCTTGTCCATATATTGCTAACGAAGTTTGTTTGATTTCTACCAAAAATTGAAATGCTCCGACCATTGACGCCCCCCTCACTCCTCCTAACATTTTTCAAAAAGGCATGACTGTAGCTTATTTTTAAATTGAGTCAGGCAGATTAAATTTGGTGGGGTGCCTAGTCTAAGCTCCATTATGCTCCCCACCAAATATTATTACCATCCGATCAAAACTAAGGGTACCCCCCATACAAAGTGAACGAAAATTCTACATAACAAATTTCACATTTTTTCACTTCTAAATTCTATGTAAAATAGAAAAAAAATTATCTCTTAGAACGTCATTATAACATTTAATTGTAGTCTTTTGAATGTATGTTCAAAAGGTTGTACGAAGGCGTACGCTACAAGGTGACCAGATTCCCGAAGACCCAATGCTGTACACATACTTGCGGAAGTCGGATTTCAGGCAAGGAGGCCGAGATTTCTTAAGCTGATATAGTGGCTTTCGAGGTAGTTTCATTGTGGAGTGGATTCCATGGAGAACCTCCAGAGGGGTGGAAGGGTGGCTTATTATGGTTGCAATATTTCTGGAGAAGAGTATGCCTTCCTCCATGGTTATAGTAGTCATGCCATGCCGGTCTTCAGGACTCGCAAATTGTAACGGATTCGAAGGACATATTGTGGGAAAAAACTTTATCTAAAAACTATTTCAAAGTGTGGCGTAGCTCAACGTTGGTCGCCAATTGTAAAGTAGCCTCAATATGGACGACAATTTGTAACGTCAACCCTCGATGATTATTACTCTATTCGTAGATTCTTCCAAAGTGAAAACAATGTAGTCAATAATTCTTATAATATTTTTATTCATAACCAACTATTCAAAAACAACAATTACAATGGTATATTGATATAATTATAATATGTATGACCAATGACAACAATCGTCAAACCCGCTGTCCGGATGGTAGCATCCGATGCAGCATGGACTATGGCTATTCGGCTCTCGTTCCTAGTGTTCCAGTGATGTTGGATGCACAGATGCCAAGAGTAGAATGCTGATTTCTCGGTGCTGTGGCTCGCCTTTTATACTCTCGTGCTAGGTGCCGATGAACGGTTATCGCTGCTTCAGGGTTGCCGTGTAAGCTTATGTTGAGTGTTGAGTTCAGGGTTGCCGCTGTCGATGTTAGTTGATTGTGTTACATACTCCCCTTCTGTTCTCGATGGCGTCTCGACGAAAAGAACAGGATTGGTGGTGCTACTGTTGTTGCTTTCGTGGTCTTCCTCTTCTACGAATCGGATATACAGGTTGGATGGCCTTGTTGTCAACATCTTCTGTAATGAACTTAGTTAAAGAGGAAATATGGTAAGTACCAAGATATTGGCTAGGGTTGTCGGGTGAGGAAACATCATAGGAAGTAGGGCTTCGTTGCGGTAATATTATGTAGGGACCATCTCGTCTTGGTGCTAACTTAGCGGTTTTTCCACGCGTTTTCTGACTTCTAACATGTGTGTTGATCCAAACTTTATCTCCGGGTGCAAAGGGTGTAACGTTTCGATGCCTTTTGTCATGATAATTTTTCTGCCTATCTTGTTGTTTCTCAAATATTTCTCTCGCCCTTGGCAATGTATCGCCAAGAAGTCGTAAGTGCGGTGTGATTTCCGGGATAAAATTTTCGGCTTGTATAACTTCTCTTAAGTCTTTCTGTGTGTCGTCTGGTGTTCGCAATTCTCTTCCAAAGTTGAGATACGCTGGCGTAAATCCTGTGTTTTCGCATCGAGTACTATTCATAGCGAAACGGATATGCGGAAGGTGCTCGCTCCATTCTGTATGTGTGTCTCCAACAAGAATTGCTAGTTGAGTCTTCAGATCTCGATTGCGCCTTTCAACGGGGTTTGCTTCAGGGTGGTAAACTACTGCGAGGGCTTCGCGCTCTGTTGTACTGTGGTTGCGTTCTGCTGACGAGTGTAGTCTGCTTGGGTATTCTACCGGGCGCTCCTCTGGTCCCTCCCCTTGGAGTAGAGCTGCTCCGATTGCATAGTCACTGACGTCAGCTCTTAAAATGAATCGCTTGCTTTCATCTTCTCGTAATTGGACGTCGAGGCTTCTTATTTCCATTAGTACGTCGCAAAGGTGTTCATCTTTCTTCTTCTTAGTCGTATTTATATTATTTAAATATTTTTGTACACATTCGTCTTCGTGTGATCGTTTAGGAGTGTGATCTAATGGGGAGATCACTACGGATGGCTGCATTGATATGATTTTCTCTTGCAATTCAGGCGTTTTGATATCGTCATATTGGATTACGTGCTCTGGTATTTTCAGGTTGACTTGCGAAAAATCATAAAATGGGACCATATTGCTATGCAGGGTAACTTTGCTTTCATTGTATGTGAAGTCGTACTTCTTTTTTGGGGATTCGGCGAAATTCCAACAGCGCTGTGGAATGCTGAGCTCGATGTTCGCGTTGTCAATAAAATCGCATCCAAGTAGTGTCCGATTGTCATTTGAATTGGGAAGTACCAGAAGTTGCGTCGGGATGATTTTGTGTTTTAATTTTATATTGACGTTGGTGACTAATGTATTTTGCTTGCGCTCGATGCCGTCCGCAAAAATAGTTGTCACTTCTTCCTGTCGGAACGTGATTCCCTTTCTCGCTAGTAGCGCATAAAGAGAAGCGCTAGCAATACTAGTGCGGGCTCCGGTGTCGACAAACGCACAACCTTCTTCGCCTTCGATGTTAATATTTATGGCGGGTCGGCTACTCAACTTAATGGCTTCGTTTGGCATTACATTTGTGGAACAAAATCCAACTGCCGGTTTTGCTAGTGTTTCGGGGGAACATTTAGGGCACTTTGCTCTCACAACTCCGGGATTACCGCAACCGTAACACTTCAACTGTTGTGGCGGTGCTCGTGTGTGCGTAGTGGCTTGTTTTTCTTCGATTTTCTTTTTCTTTCTACATTCGTCGATGGAATGGCCAGGCATACCAGCCAGGCAGAACTTGCACCTCTCCTTCTTAGCACGTTCAAAACTGTCATGCATTTTATTTTTGGAAAACATTTTCCGTTCTAAGATTTTGTTTTCAGCTTCACGGGCTAGTATTAGCAAATCTTCGAATGTCGCTATCTTCTCTCGGTGTAGCTGCTCGCGCACTTCTATTTTTATGTTGCCGAAAGCCAAGTCGATCTGCTCCTCTTCGGTATGTCTGCCCTTTGGCAACTGTGACAATAGACTGCGTGTCTTACAGATGTAGTCGTCGGTAGTAGTCCCGTCGTTCTGTTTGTTGGCAAATATTTCTGTATATATTTGATAATAAGGTTTGGTGGGGGCGAACGTTTTTCGAATGTGGTCGATTGCGTCTTGCCAAGAAGTAATGTCATTCTTTTTTCCAGCCCACCATTGAGCGGCTATTTCTTCGAGTAGTAGGGGTAACCCTTCTAATGCTATCTCGTCTGTCATGCTCTCGCATTTTTTAAATATTTCGATCTTTGTTATAAAGTCTTCGACTGTAGCAGTGTCTCTTATACCATTATATCTAGCAGTGCAGCTTGTGAAGTTTCTCTTTCTCCCTTCAGGAGGGGTAATTCGAATTGCAGATAGCAATGCTTCAAATTGTTCCGTAGAGAAATTCATTGTTGTTGCCTTTGCTGTTTGTGTTGTTTTTGTTGGTATTTGTTTTGTTTTCGTTGGTGTCTGTTTTGTTTTTGTTGGTGTCTGTTTTGTTTTTCTCGAATTAAGGGGCATCCCTTATATTGACTATTGTTCACTATGGCCTCTAGTTGGGCGCCAATTTGTGGCGTAGCTCAACGTTGGTCGCCAATTGTAAAGTAGCCTCAATATGGACGACAATTTGTAACGTCAACCCTCGATGATTATTACTCTATTCGTAGATTCTTCCAAAGTGAAAACAATGTAGTCAATAATTCTTATAATATTTTTATTCATAACCAACTATTCAAAAACAACAATTACAATGGTATATTGATATAATTATAATATGTATGACCAATGACAACAATCGTCAAACACGCTGTCCGGATGGTAGCATCCGATGCAGCATGGACTATGGCTATTCGGCTCTCGTTCCTAGTGTTCCAGTGATGTTGGATGCACAGATGCCAAGAGTAGAATGCTGACTTCTCGGTGCTGTGGCTCGCCTTTTATACTCTCGTGCTAGGTGCCGATGAACGGTTATCGCTGCTTCAGGGTTGCCGTGTAAGCTTATGTTGAGTGTTGAGTTCAGGGTTGCCGCTGTCGATGTTAGTTGATTGTGTTACAAAAGTCCTTTGTTTAGTATGCATTTTCCAAAGAGGTTAATAGGGAATCGGATGTGGCGGATTTTCCATCGTTTCGTGATAGAAAAAAAATGAAATCGTATCATTCGCCGGCTTTAACTTTAGCACTTTGTTAGCTAAAGCCTTGAAATTTTCACCAAATATGGACCGAGCGATGTCGTACAAGTCTACCAAATTTCAAAATTCCGGTCAAGAATTTCCAAGTTGTGAACAATTATCGATTAGAAAACACAAAAGTGAGATATGGGCAACTTCCCAGCGCGGATAGTTATGACCAGCGCCCGCTCTAAGGAGGACAAGCCGGGCTGTCGCCCTGGTGGAATTTTGACTAGCATTTCATTCAAATAAAACTACAAGAAATCTGAAAAATGATACTTTATAACTTCTAGGATTAAATTAACGTAGAAAGCTGATTTCAACGTGTTAGAGTCAGTGTTGTAGTGTGGTGTGTAATTTCCTAAGCTCAAATTCAGCCCTAAACGTTGCACTTTTCAGATATTTACGTCAACATTCATTAACCAATAGACATCTTTGATTGGGTCCAGGTTAAAAGCAGCTTTTATGCCGATAATTTTGTTTTTTTTTTATGTTCAGAATTGTTTTTCGTAAGACAAACAAAGCACCCGAACGAAGCCACTATGTTGTTGTCCTGTATAGCCTTAACTAATCCCAAAGAAACTCAGCGCAGAAAACTAGATAAATTTTCAAGAAACGGTAGTATGAGCTGGCATGTTTCGCCATCTCTGTTTCATCTCATTCAGAAGAAACCCGTAAAATTACCAATGATAAGGTGGTACGGACTGAGTTTTGCTCAGACTTGGATTTCTTAGACCATAACGTATTGCCTTGGGAATTATTCCAGTAATGCCGTATTTCGTAGGCAAAATATATTCTCCCACTAACGAACTAGTAGTAGCACAGTCCAGACCGGAGTTAAATCTACCGAAAAATTTAATAACCGAATTTTGTCTAGTTATTTTGCTATCTGACAAAAAAGTACAGGTCGAAAATACTGCTTCTTTCTTGTGCTAAATCTCTCTGGCGGAGCTCTTAAGCACACCAGAACCAACATGTCCTCTCAATTTGTTGATTGGATTTTTAATGTTGTAAACCCCTCGGAAATTTCTTGAAGAATTTCATCCTAAATTGGTGTTCTGAGTCTGCACATGGAAAATAGTGATCCTTTTCCTAGAAAAGGGTTTTTTTTTCAAACTGTAAACATTTTTCCTGACACATTTGTACTAATTAGTTGACGATAAGCATCCATCAGGAAAGCATATCAGAGCTTTGGACTTCCACTCATGGGCGTAGCCAGGATTTCGTTAAGAAGTGGAGGAGGGAGGGAGGAAAATACTAATTAAGTTTTAAGTTGCCAATCTCAAAAATAGTGACAGAAAAAGTGTCACAAATACAATTTAGAATGACCTTTTTTACCTTTAACGATAAATGGTAACTGAACGTTTTACTCCTGATTACCCTCACCTCGGAAGTATAAAAGGATATTAAATAATTATACGTGAACGTCGGTTTTGGCCTGAAAGTACGAGCATAAATTTTGTCTTCGTGATTACAGTCGCGTTGAAAATCCTGCCTAGTGAAATGAAGTCAATGCATCCCTTGAATCCTTGTAAAACAAAACAAAAATCTTATAGGCGGCAATTTGATGTCTTGCCCGGGGCGGCGTAAGTGCTAGAGCGGGCGCTGGCCTTCACTTGGAGGTAATGTGCGCCAAGTAGCTCTACAAGTGTGCAACATTTCAGAAATTCCAGTCGATTCCCGAGTTATCGAAAATGAACGATCGAAGTGTTATTATCTCACTGAATATCGTTCGTTCATGTGTAAAACTTTACACCTTAAATCGCATTTTTCGATGGCTGTAACTTGTGGACCTTGAAACTTTCACGAAATGTGTTCAGTGCACTTCAAGTTTCCTAAATTTCAAAAATTTTTCCCCTACGAATTTCCAAGTGATAAACAATTTTCAATTAGAAACCTCAAAATTGCAAATTTGCGCATCCGTAACTTCCGAACGCAGATAGGTAGGATCGTTAATTTTGGTGGAAATGTGAGCGCCAAGAAGCACAGATATCAAACTTTACACCTTAAAAGCAGACAAGACTGATCACAGGCCACACCGGGGATCTTTTTAAGGTACGTTGTCCTCGACGCGGCCGCACGACAGCGACTCGCTCATTCCATATAAAAACTCGTTTTTCTCTCATTTTAAAAACGAGTTTTTATATGGAATGAGCGAGTCGCTGTCGTGCAGTCGTGTCGAGGAAAATGTACCTTTATGTAGTGAATTAGACTTTATTGTGTGGCATGGGAAATGCTGTACATTTTGCTGTACATCTCTCAATGCTGTACGGCACGTCAAAATGCTGTACTGTACAGCAAAATGCTGTACGTCTGGTCAGCTTACGCTACAAGTATCAAAAAATTGGTATGTATGTAGTTTGTTTTGTCCTCAGCACATTTTAAGGCCAGACTCATAGTTTTCCAGATATTTGCAAGAAACTGAATTTTCACCACTTTGCCACCCCCTCCCCCCTTAACGCATGGCGTAAATTGGTGTAACTTTTTTTTATTAGGCAGTGTATTCAACAATTTGGCATTAAAAATTTCTTTTTCTTTTGGATGTTTAGGTTTGGGGCTATTTTGAACCAATTGTACTGGACTAAAAGCCGAAACCTCACCATCTCCGCGACTAAATCTTCTGCGACATTTCTTACCACCTGGTCGGGGTATTGTCGGTGAGAGGTTGATGTACGTATTGGCAACAATCCAATTCCTACTGTTGCTAATCCTAAAATTCTCGGGCTCCACTTAGAGAGCATGATGACGTCAGCTCATCACGCGGCATCCGTATGCGAAAAGATGCGCAGTAGGAACAAAGTCCTAAAAGCACTAGCTGGTAGCACCTGGGGCAAGAAACCATGCTAGTCACATACAAAGCGGGGGGTCGAGCAGCCGATGATTACGCAGCCCCAGTTTGATCAAACAGTCTATGTAACACAAACTGGACAACAATTCAGGTCTGCCAAAATGCTGCTCTACGCACAGCCAAAGGTTGCCTCTTGATGTCTGCCCAGGATCACCTACACAGTGTTGTGCAAATACGCGTAATCTTTAGAAGTCTACGTTACAGCGTAGACAAAGCCGTAGACAACGTATCCCAGTCGGGAAATGGACTAGTTCTATAACTAATTCGGAACCACTTCCCAAAGATGTACAACTAGTTCTGACTTCGATTGCATTTACATGCAAACAACTAGCTACATTAATTAAGCTTTGTCATAGGATGTAGTCAATGCTGACTCCTCCTGCATTACTAATCAACTAGTAGTGGAAGTAGTTCCAAAATACTAGTTCAAGAACTAGTAAAACTGTTATCAATAAGAGGATTGGTGCGTTTCGCATTACATTGTAACTGGTACTGAAATTGGTTCCAAAAACACTTTCAAAGAACTAGTAGCATTGTTATCATTGGAGAGACTGATTGTTTTCGATTTTGCAAACTGTAAAGTAAACATTTACATTTTTGAAGATTAAAATATTTTTTTGAGATAAAACTTTCGAAATTTTCGATTAAACTGTAACACATCTGAAAAACACAAATTATGCTTCATTATCACATACAATTCTGTAATAATTTTATTGTTATAAAAATACTGAGAAATATAATCGTTTGTAAAGTTATATTAAATTCGAAAGATTCTATCTGTCTTTACAACACCCGCTCTAGCACTGATACTGCATCGGTCAAGGCGACAATTCGCCGGATCTAAGATTTTTTGTTTTGGTTTGGAAGGGCTTATGGGATACGTCGACTTAATTTCATCAGTCAAAATGTTTTGTTTTACACTTTAAATCTGAATCCGATCCAGAAATACATATTTTGTTCATAACGTTCGATACGGGAACAGGAGAGAGACCGAAAAATCAATTAGTTTTCTTTCCCAGCTACCCCAAATCCAAAGATTAGGGACCCTTTATTAATGCTCATCGAATACTATTTGTTGCAAATTTTAACTGGTTATAAACGGTGCCCCTTTATAAAAAGAAATTCTTCGTTATAAAAGAGTTGTTCCAAAAAACCTTCCTGCAACATATCGATTTTTATATTTGCCCGATTTGTTCTTTCGACTCTTTGTGGTGGTACAGATGAAACGGAAAGCGGAAAATTTTATCTAAAACGGCAAATGTTCAGTTTTATAACCTACCCTCCAGCAATTCAAAGAAAGAGTGTAATCTCTACCCACTTAACTACCGAAACTACACTTTATTCATATAATTGTTAGCGTTATTTTGATTTGTTAAACACTTAAAGAGTAACAAGTTTATAAAAATCCATTACTATTCCAGCTATTTTCTTTTTATTATTATGTAAATTTGCGATGTTTTGCTGCAAACCTGTAGCATCTTCAGGTTAAACTTACGGCTTGTTCTGCTATCCGTTCTCATAACTACAACTTTTGTGTTTCCGATATTATCCGTTATATGGTGGATAGTAAGGTAATTGTCGCTAGTGTTGATAAAAAAAGAAATTCTTTTGAACCCCTTCGCTCGTAGAGTGAAAGGGTACATTAACTTTGGCATTTTGTAACGCATTGACGGAAGCAAAAGTATACATATATGATCAGCATGACGAGCTGAGTCCATTGGAGGATGTCCATCTGTTGCGACGCGTTTTACCCGGCCAGTTTAAAAGCTATCGATCGCTAAGATCGGGCCATGAGGTCATGGTGCTGCCATACAAACCCAACCTCCCTAATCTGATTTTTCTAAGAAAACTTTTTTATTTTCGCACCAATTTCAACCAAACTCTACACAAATATTTTTCAGAAGTGTGTTTCTATTGATGCCACAAAAGATATGTAAGAATGGATGGAATCGGACGGGGGTCATGGGGCTCCCATACAAACCCAACCCCCCAAATTAGAATCTTATAAGAAAACTTTTTTATTTGTGCACTAATTTCAACCAAACCTCATAAAAATGTATTCTATTGATGCCACAAATCATATGTAAGAATGGGCGAAAAGGGGCCAGGGGTTATGGGGCTGCCCTACAAACCCAACCCCCTTTTTGGTTCTTCTAAGAAATTTTTTTTACACCAATTTCACAAAACCTGGTATATATATGTCTTAATCGAAACAACAAAAACATAATTAGAATCGTACTGCTGGGCCATGCTCCCTCCTTGCTTCCCCAATAAAGATTTCTATGAGAATTATTTTTATTTGCCCACTTATTCTAACCAAACCTCAAAAGCATTTTGTTTTATCGACGCCATGGAACTTACGTGAAAACGGAAGGAAAAGAAGGGGGGAGTTTAACCATAAGTCATAGGTACGCCCGAAAAAAAAAACTTTTAGCCCGAGGAGAGTGAAGGGCCGAGCCCGAAATTAGCCTCGGTTTCGTTTCAAACTTCTATTTATATACAAATTATATTACATTTTTGTTTTAATTCCAAAGAAATCGTATAGACAGAAGAAACATACCTTAATATGCTCTAGGACGCAAAATTGCATAATAATAAACATAAAATAGCTGGAATAGTACTTATTGGATTTTGAAAAAAAAATCAACCCATCAAACAAAACAAATATCAAAAAATTGGACCATGAGATCAATTAATATAACATACATACATAATTACAAACATTACTTGCATTCTTCCGTTGTCATTTTTTTTCTTCACAATGCACTTTTTTCATATTTCTTAAACTAAAAATCGCACTATTTTGTAAAAATAATTCCTTCACTATAAGCTGACACCACATGTCAAAATGAAACGAATCTGAACGACTCACGACGATTCCTAAAAAAGTTGGTGGCTAGTCCAAAAAGACATCAAACTGTTCCGATCTGCATTACTTTTGAACTAGTCGCGGAAGTAGTTACATTGGAAATAGTTTCAAAACTACTTTTTTTCTAGACCAGTTGCCATTTTTCCTACAGGGATATCATGTATACAATGCATACAATGTAAATAATGAAGACAATGAACTGTCACTTCTCATATCTTTTAAATTCACCTGAAAATTTTGGTTGAGTTGAGAGTTTTGAACATATTTTAAATTCAGTAAATGCTAAATTCCAAGCATGTTAAAGATTCTCGACCAATTTAAAAGCTATTGAGCTTACATTTTTGCACAAATGCTACTTTTGCTGCAGGTAGTTTGTATGTTTGAATCGCTAATTCGGACAATGGGGTCATGCCCAAGTACCTAACCATTCGTATGCTTTAATGAATCACTTCACCCTTTAGCAATAATATAGAAACATAAAATCAGTTTATCGTGTGACATCGCTTAAAAAAGTGATGATCGTATGAATAATCCTTGGAACATTTTCAAGAAAGCTTTTAACATGCTTATTGAATCAATTTAAAGATAGTGGTAGTGGTATAAAACTTCAATAACACTATCTCTAAAGAGTAAAACAGACCTCGCGATTCATTGGTCAATCGATTGCACACAATTTACCGCGCAATCTGAAATGTCAGTCACACTGCCCATACAACATAACACGACATAGCGACATATATTTTCTGGCAATTGAAGATCCATTGCTACTTTCGATGGAGAATGACTGCCACAACCACAGCATGAAGGATGACTACATTTTGTGTCAAAAATTAGCAGCTGAAAACACATGATTTTCATGATTGTCCGAAAAGTTGCATGGGCAATATGTTCCACAAGTCTAATCCGAAAATTGGATCCGATGGTCGCATACACCTTCCGATTTATCTCGTAATCAAAAAATCTCTTCACCCGATCGGAGGGTCTGTGGTGCCAAATAGTCTCTCCCTAAATTATCACAAACACATGCAATATTCTCCCATAGCGCAGTTTTGGCTTCATTTTAATAGTGTGACATTCGTATTGTCATCCGATAAAATGTTCCCGTAGTTTTATAGAAGGAAGGACTTGGGATTTTTATAAAATTGAAACTTATGAAGTGCTCTGGAAAACCAAGTTTCTTCAATGGAATTGTTTGAAGTCTTGCATTAAATCAAACGTTTCTCCGCTTATTAATTTCTGAACCAATTAATGTGATTTCTGAATGATGAATGTACCTACGATTTAATCAACGTCAGCAATGCTGACTATATGTGAGCGACGAGACGGGCAATCGATAGACAAATCTTGTTTTTGCATTTTTATTTCAAATGCATTCATCGACAGAAAATAATATAAGACAAACAGCCCGATATAGCTTTAAAACTGAGGGACTAGTTTGCATTGCAACAGGCGGACGGACATAGCTCAATTGATTTCGTCACACTGATCAATATTCGGTTTTTAGGGTTTTTTAGAAATTTTTTTTTTTAAAAACCCTTATGAAATCGATTTTGTCCGTCCGTCCGTCTGTCCGTCTGTTCACTAAATAACTCGCGAACGGCTCAACCGATTGTCATGAAATTTGGTAGGAATGTGTAGAATGGTTACAGTCTTTGGCACATATACCTTAGAAGTTGGTAGGAAGAAAACAACAGGGTGTCCCGAACGTTTGAAAAAAGTAGACTTTTTTAGTTTTTATCGGAGATTGACGTATGGGTGTTTAAATCAAAGATCTAAACGAGTACACCTCATGTCAGTTAAAATTTTACAATTTCGAGTAACGGTAAAAAAGTTATTGGCATTTAAAGTTAAACTTCTTTTTCGAGCTCCGTTTTTCTAAACCGTTATAGGGATCGATATGAAACTTTGCACAAGGATTGGTCAGTGGGGCCTTACATATATACGTTAAATATTAAGACTGTTGACTTTTGCAAAGGAAAAGTAAATAACAGTAAATTTGTAAAATTTCAATTTGTTCGTGTGTAGCCCCACTTAGGTTTCCAAATTTGAAATTTCTGCTAAGCGTTTTTCGAAAATTACATATAGAATATGTCTACGAATTTTCATTCGAATAACAGTATCGAAACCGGAAATATAGCCAAATAAGTAGTTAGTAAGGGCCTTTCACAATGCATGCCTCTTAAGCATTTCTTCAATGCATATCTTTTAACTTGATGAAACAATGAACATGAAATTTGGTGGAAATGCCTAGAATGGCAATAGTGTTTGCCACAAATATTTTTGAAGTTAGTAGGACCAAGTTAACAGGGTGTTCCTGAATAGCTTCAAAAGTATACTTGTTCAATACTCATAGCAAAAGCTTGCGTTGGCTCTTATGACAGGGAACACAATGGAATCATTTTATATAAGGTTGCTTTTCCTTGATTAAAAAACAGTAACAGTGGATTTACAGCTAATAATTCAGTTCATATATAAAGCCAAGCCATCCTTACGTTTGCCTGAGTTTCTTTTTGGTCAAAGGCCATCAGAAATCTTAAATCGAAAAATGCCTGTAGATTTGCCTTGGAGCAGGTACTTTTATACAAACTGGATAAATAGTAAATCTATTTTTGGATTGGTCTAATTAACCCTGGAAGGTCATGCTTATTTTTAGTACGGAAAGGTCATGCTTCGTCGAATCGACGACGCTCAATTTTGACGCCTCATAAAAATCGCCCTTCCGCAAAATATTTATAAAATTTGACAGATTTTCAATCCTTAGTTTATTTAGAATGGAAAAACATAAATTTTGAGTAATTTTGTAAGTAAATTGATTTAAGAATCAAATTTTATCAATTTAATGTTATTTAGCCGAAAATATGAAACATTACATACAAAAATGAAATAAATTAAAACTTAATGATGATATAATTTAAAAATTGTGCATGAACCACAAAATATATATTCTAAACTTAATAGGAAATTGGGTTTAATGAATGAGAAGCTCTTTTAGATACAAGAGGCACAGCGATCCATTTTGGGGCCTAACACGGGCTTTCTTTCACTTCGCCTATTCAAGTTTTTAGAGTAGATTTTAGAATGATTTACAATAAATTTTGGAATTTCTTCTCATCGAGTTCTCTTGACTGATTCTTATTCTATGTAGTATGTCTGATTTTGCAATTGCGTGCATTGGAGGCGATTTTTATGAGTTCGAAATGCAATCTTCCTCAAATGAGGAACAATTTTGAGCAATTTTCCTGATTTGTCCTATTTTTGTCCTAGTAATTTTTTTTCCCATAAATTTTGAAAAAATAGGTTCCACATTTCAAAAAGAAACCTATTCACTACGATCTAGTTGTATGGACACAGACTTATCGTCGAATCGACAACCAGCCAAAAGAAATTCTGGAGTTCTAAAAGTTACACAAAGTTCATCCTTCGTCGTTTCGACGACGCCAATTTCTAAAAATCTAACTTACCCTGCTTACTTTGATTAGCCACAATGTACCCGGTAAGTACATCGGCACGGTAAGTGCTGTACGAAAAATCAGCTCAAAATAATAAAAATTGTCAAGAAAAACGGGATAAATATGATGATGCGTCGTCGATTCGACGTAGCATGACCTTCCAGGGCATTGGCGTAGCCAGGGGGGGGCAGGGAGGGGCGGTCGCCCCCCACCCCCTGGTCGATGAAGATGGTAAAAAAATTCTTATCAATGTATTAAAAATATCGCTGCACTATACAACATTTTCAAAAATTTTCTGCTGCGCAGCAACAGATCCTTTTTCTACCACTCAAAGTGCTGCCGGAGAAGCCATGATAGGGACAGTTTGCAATCACCAGGCGCATACAAATAGATGACAGCGAGTGGCCTCTCGTAACTGACGGAGACTGCGAACCAGCACACACATTTCACTTGTGAGTGTGCTACTGTGGCTGCTTGGATCCCATATTCCCTATTCCATTTCATGGCTTCTGAGCTGGAGTACACAATTTAAACCATTAGGTCCCTTCGGGAAGTTAGTGAAATTCAACTTATTTTCATCTGAAAAGGTGACAAATGGCTTTGCTATTTTAGGGACCTTGTAAAGAACGGGTCTCATATTTCAGTGCCTTTCAAGTTATTTAATCAAAATTTATTTTCTAGCTGAATCATACCATCAATAAAATTTAGCCACTATTAATACTTTGGTAAATTTAGGGGAAATCTTATTAAAACCGTTAACCATATTTTAATCAGTAAAGGATTTATAAATATTCTGACGATGCTACTGACGAAACAAACTGATTTCGCAAGTGGAATATACAGTCCGAGATACAAAAATTGCACTGAAAATAGACAAAATAGAAGGCAGTTATTGGAGGCCAGTTCAATGTAATCAGAATGCAGAAGAAAATCATTCTCATCTCCATTTTTTAAATTTGACTCTAAAACTAGCAAAAAAACTAGACCGAGGCTAATTTCGGGCGCGGCCAAAATTTGGATACCCTTCGCTCCCCTCGGGCTAAAGGTTTTTTCGGGCGTACCTACGACTTGTATATACCCCCTCCCCCCCTAATATTTTCCTTCTGTCTTTGCAAAATTCCCGGTTGCGTCGACAAAACAATATATTTGTGTGGGGTTTGGTTCGAATAAGCGGGCAAATAAAAATATTTACTCAGAAAATTTTATTGGGGGATTCGGGAGCATGGCCACATAGTACGATTCCATTTTTTTCGACTTTTTTTGTTGCTTCGATAAAGACACATTATTTCAAGGTTTTGTGAAATTGGTGTAAAAATGTTTCTTAGAAGACCCAAAATGGGGGGTTGGGTTTGTATGGCCGCCCTATGACCCTATGGTCTGATTTGATCCATTCTTACATATGTTTTGTGTCATCAACAGAAACACATTTGTGTGAAATTTGGTTGAAATTGGTGCATAAATAAAAAGTTTTTCTTAGAAGAACCTAATTTGGGGAGTTGAGTTTGTGTGGCAGTCCCATGACCCCATTGTCAGATTTTACCGATTCAAACATACAAAGTGACTTCAGCAAAAAGAAGCATTTGTGCAAAATTTGAGCTTCACAGCTTTTAAATTGGCCGAGTACAACGCGCCGCAACAGACAGACAGACGAACAGACAGACAGACGGACAGACTGACATGGCCCAATCGACTCCCCAAGTCATGCTGATCATATATGTATATTTTATTTGGTCGGAGATGCTTTCTTTTGCTGCGTTACAAACTTCATGACAAAGTTAATATACCCTTTCACTCTATGAGCGAAGGGTATAAAAAAATAACATGCGTCCACCAGTAAACTAGGGCCGCAGATGTGTGAGTGACATCCAACTTCCAAGATCTAAACTGCTGTTTTGTTGAGGTGTTGAGATCAACAGCACGCCCAGCTATGTTGTTTATCCCCATAAATGGATACTTGTTTACAATCTGAGCGACATCATAGTCCGTCACGTAGGTCGTGAGTTCGAAAAACACCATAAAATGAATTCGTTCACGGTGAGTCTGGAATCCATGACCCTGTGCACCAATCCAACCACTAGCTAGACTACTCTAAATTTTGCTAACAATATTTCTGCGACCGGAAATTTCAACTCCTAAGAAAATCATGACCTTGAAAAAAAATTTGGGCTTGCCCCCCCCCCCTGACCGAAATCCTGGCTACGCCCATGTTCCAGGGTTAAAGGTGGAACAGAATGAAAGGAGCTAGCCTTTCATTCTGGAACGCGTTTATTTAGACCAATCCAAAAATAGATTTACAAGAAGCATTTCATTAATGTTGTGCACAATACTTATTTATTGCTTATAAAATATATGTACAAAAAATATTCACTATGCATTAAAATTCTAAAAAACCCTCGTATTGCGGGCGCAGCCCTCTGTACGCCGGTATTTTTTGTTTATCGATACAGATGTGTGTATATTAAAACATCTATTAATATGTTGTTCATATGTAGCTTATATTTTGATTCTTTCTTCCGGACGACGATTCGGTACAATTGTGTAGCATCTTCAGGTCATTTATTTTTTACAATTTTATTTAGCTGTTGAGTTTATGTAATTTTTGTATAATTAAGAACGAAAACAATAAAAATTATTACAAAATAAAATAAAGTAACATTTGCCAAAAATTACATAAGCCCAACAACAACTAAATAAAATTGTAAAAAATTAAGGTCCTGAAGATGCTACACAATTGTACCGAAACGTGCGTCGTCCGGAAGAAAAAATCAAAATATAAGCTACATAAGAACAAGAAATTAATAGATGTTTTAAAACTGATCAATATAGTATGTATACTTTGCTTCCTTCTGTGCGGTGCAAAGTTAGTATACCCTTTCACCTAGTGAGGGGTATAAAAAAAATCGACATAAAATTTCAGATTACAATTTAAAAAGAAAAAAAATGTTCCCTTGTGTTTTCAAACATTTTTATATAGTTTGTGTAAACGGATTAAACTTGTTATGGTTAGTTTGCAAAACGCTTAATTGTATACACCGCTCGCGTAGACAAATGGTTAATTGTCTGCATACATACTCTACTCGTCGACAACGACGTAGATTACCTCGGTGTAGATTACTTGCACAACACTGGACCTACATCAAGAGACAAAATTGATACCAATACGTGACCACAATCTCCTACTGTCTAAACAGTATCTTGTTCGCTGCTATCGTGAGGATCATCCCAACCACAGTCTCATGGACCGAATTCCTCCACCACGACATGTCAGGCGTGGTTTACGAGACCTAGAGAGAGAGGTCCAGGGATACAAGAGGGACCCTTACGACGATGATGCATACCGAGCTGCCATCGCTGAGATTCACACTGCAGAAGTGAGTCTGTCTATTGCGAGATAAGGTGCGAATAGAGTCCTCTCAGTGCGCCCACCACCCATTTCGCCTGAGGAGATTAGGCTCCCGAGAGCCACCAGAGTGACATTAGCTCAACTTCGGTCGGGCTTTTGTTCGCGCCTTTCTCGCATAAACCCGGACATTCAAAACATATGTCCAAACTGCGCTGGCGCGCCACACGATATGGGTCACTTGCTTCAATGCCCAGCTGCGCCCACTGACTTAACCCCTATCTCACTGTGGGAAAACCCTATCGCAGCAGCTATATTTTTGTCCCTTGACATCACGGACGAAAACATCGACGAACCATAACTCGAATCCACACCTTTCTGCACCGCTAAAAGAAGAAGAACAACTTTATGGCAGGTCTTCTAAACACCAGAAGGCATTGAAGTGATTTCCTATGCTGACGACTATACCGTACTCGCGGATAGGGATGAAATGCACCTCCTCATTATTCTATCTAGGTCGATTACAAGCTTTCTTCCAGAGCAGAAATCTCACTATCTCAGTGTCAAAATCTTCTGCGACGTTTCACACCACCTAGTCAGGAGATTGTCGGTGGCCGGTTGATGTACGTAGTGGCAACAAACCTGTTCTTACTGTAGCTAACCCCGAGAATCTCGGGCTTCACCTTGAGAAAATGATGGCTTCAGCCAGTGGCGGCTCGTGGTGGAAAATACCGGGGGTTCACAGGGAAACATAGAAATGTATTGATTATATGGCAGGAATAGTGATGTAGCTAAATTTCTCATAGTTTGTATTTAAAAAAAAACTGTTTTTAAATTATACATATTATTCTTCCGCAGACTATTTCTGCCTTTGTTAGCTGGAATGTCAGTTTTCACTCCCGCACAACAAACAAGAAAAACACACACATCCCCATGGATGTTATTCAATTTTCATTCTGTCAAAATCCAAATCGGCCTGTGGACAAGCTCATTGGACAGAACGAAAATCCATACATTCCCATAAATGTACGTGTTTTCCGCGTAAATTGCCGCTTTGATTTCACGCCGAAATTGTTATTTTCCGTCGCTTGCACTTGGACTAAAGAAATCACGGGTGTAGTTCTTCCGCAGTTTTTTATTGTAATCTTATTTTCTATTAGAAGATTTTTAAAATTTGTTTTAAAAAATCGACCATTGCAATTTCATTCATCGCGATTTCAACAGAACAGACGGATGCGAGCATGCGACACAATCTCTCTGCTTTTAGAATTTAGTTCATACAATTTACAAGGCGCTGTGCACAACATCTTTGTGCACAAGCTCTAGTGTAAATTTTGCACTACCCCCTTGCCCCGGAAACCGCTGAGATACCCAAAATTTGAGCGTGTGCTCCTCTTTCCAGATTGTGCACTCATCGTGATTGCAGGTTGTTGGTCGCAGTGTCGTTGTCGGGACCATGTCGTCGTACGTGTAGTGAGCAGTCGGCAAAGTGTACATTCATACATTCATAGATATGGGATGGGCATATAGATTCAGTAGGTAGAATGTGTATCTTGGTATAAATAGAATAAGGCCGTGTTGCGGGCTAGATGTGCGATTTGGGATACGCATTTTCGATTTGAAGATATCAGTGAAATACGTGCCCTTACCATTTTTTTGTCAGGGGGTGCACGTGCACTTGTGCACATATGGGCGAGCCGCCACTGGCTTCAGCTCATCACGCTGCAGCGGTTTGTGAAAAGATGCGCAGTAGGAACAAAATTCTTAAAGCACTGGCTAGCACCTGGGGCAAGGATAAAGAAACCATACTAGCCACTTATAAAGCGGTGAGTCGAGCAGCGGCTGACGTTTTGACATATGTCGTGTTTATTTGTTTATTGAAGGTGTGGAATGTGTGGAACGAGTTAATACGGGTTTATTTTAGTTGCAGTGCCATCCACAAGTGGCGCTACTATCGCGAGAGCTCAAAGCGTAAATAGCCATAAAACCTACCTAAATCGACCCTTCTTTAACGCGTATTTACCTGGAAGCATATCTCCCATGTGTTTACTGTTTAGTTTATTCTCACCAAATTTCAGAGAAAAATATGAAAAAATAAAAAGGGTTATGCATGATTTACACTAGTTCACTTTTAATGGGCCAAACTGTATATCCATAATAAGGCGCCAAGGTGTGAATAGATGATACAGGGGGACATCGTCATATACTGTTTGTATGAAAACATGATAAATGACAAAGGTATATCAGTGGACATGTGGTGCATAAATGATTGGTCACACATGTGGCGTCATAAATCGTTAAAATAGTCCAAAATAAACATCCCTTTATGCACGACGAGTCGACGTGTTGTATCTATAACACGCTTTCAAGGTGAAACACATGATGGCCAGCTGAGGGATATGCCTATATTCAGTCTTTACACTTGAAAAGTAATGGAAGAGGTCGAAAGGCCCTGGCCGATTCTTTTAAATTTTTCAGTTGTGGAAAAACTGCGAACCCTTAGCTATGCAGGAGGGGGCTCATAGTTTGAACGGCTTCAGCCAATTCCTATGAACTCAATGGGGCGTTACTTTCCCGCATTATCTCAGTAAAACCCCTATGGTGTGGGGGAAGAATAAACCTCAGTGTTCCTCGCTTGTATAAGGCGACTAAAAGGATAGGATGTGTATGCCAGCAACTTGCGCATCTGAAAATTAATTATGCTAGCGAAACGTCTACTAGGCCTCGGATTAGGACTGGCTTACCGGTTACAACTTTTGGCTATCGCACAATGACAGAGATTGGATTCTGGAACGTGTGTACTCTCTGGAACAATGGTTCAGAGGGCCCACAAAACGCACGATTTTTTCAAATAGAGTGTGAGTTTAGACGACGATACAAACTCAACATTCTTGGGCTGAGCGAAATTAGATGGTGGGGAATATTTTTCTCCTAGCACGTATTCCGGAAAAGCTTCTGGCGGTTCTCAGGAATAAGGCGTTGGGCTCCTATTAACCAGAGGAGTTTGATTAGTTGGGAACCAGTTTCTGATAGAATTATGACCGCCAGGTTCCGTACTAAAATGAGAAATTTTACAATAATTCAATGTTACGCTCCAACTGAACCTAATAGTGTCGAAGCTAAGTACTCTTTTTACGAACAACTAAACAACATCCAGTGTAAAACACCTAAGGGCGACATTGTAGTGGTGATGGGAGATTTGCTAAGGTTGGTGCCGACACCGATAGATTGAGGCACGTGATGGGGAGACACGTTCTGGGTAACCGGAACGATAACGGTGAGGGGTTTGTAGAGTTCTGTGACTTCCACCGCCTCGTCATTGGTGGAACTATGTTCGAGCATAAGAATTGCCATAAGGTCAACCTCGACGTCTGTTGATCGATACCGAACCGAGAATAAAATCGACCATTTTGTCATTTCTACAGCAGATTTAGAAGTTGCCTTCTGGATGTCCGTAATAAGAGAGCTGCTGAGAGGGAAGAGACCACCATCTGATGGTTGCAAATGTTCGTTTGTGGATTGCTTCCGTGCAATCTCGGCGTGATTCTTCGTCTCGGCACCGTAAGTTCGACACCGCCAAACTAAAACATCCAGATGTAGCTCAACAGTTTAACGATCACCTTCACAGAAAACAGCTGGATTATTAGTCACCCAGTTGATGACTTAAATGCTCACTGGGATGCAATAAAAAATGCGTACCTGGAGAGCGCTGAGACCTTTCTTGGGCCAAGGCCTTGGATTTCGGAGGACGCAACATGGCAGCGGATTATGGAACGGGAGGAGCTTACGATGCGTCTAGCGTCAGCAACAGACGAGAATCGTCACAACACTGAGCTCCTATACCGTTCGAAAGCTCATGAAGTCCGACGTAGTGTACGCCGGCCGTGACAAAAGAGTGTATACCAACTCTCTTCTTGCTACGGCAGAGGAGGCTGCACACAATAATGAATACCGTTTACAATGCCATCAAGGAGTGTAAAGGTGGCCACAGCTCGTATCAACAACCAGTGAAAGATAGTGATGGAAGGCTACTTATCTATACCGACGATCAGTTTAGGCGATGGAAAGAGCACTTCGCTGCAGTTTTAAATCGAGTGACTGATGGCGAGGTCCACCCTCATATTGATAATTTAGCTTCCCGTCAAAAAGTGTTACATATCATTACAAAGGTAATTTTAGGGCTCTCGTCCACTGCAAGCGTAAACTTGAGCGGCGCGGCGCTCCAGCGGCAAAGCTTTCACAAAATTTGCGGAAAAAAGCTTTTACAAGTAAGCACACCTTCCACTGGAAGAGTTATTTAGTCGCTTATAATCTACAAAGGAGAGTGGAGTGTTGCTCGGGTGTGCAGATTAGCGATTAGTATTGCGAAAATGATTTATATTATACGATTTTGTGGGCAGTTTTCACGATTTGAAGGTAACAAAAAGTCTTATGCTTGAAATAGATTACGCGCATCAGCAGCAGCATCAGCATCGCAAAACGTCAAGCGCAATGCATTTTACATTGCTGACAAAAATGTTGAGCAGAAAACTTGGCATTCAGCATATTTTTCAGCTATGAAATTCCACCGATGCTGCTGCTGATGCGCGTAATCTATTTCAAGCATGACACTGGAAAAGTTTGTCAGTCGTTTTGGATACCCAAGCGTGTTAACACATTAGGGCCGGGTTTCTGATAGTCTATATTCAGTACCTGTCGGCTGGTTAGTCTTATCGCTTAGAGAAGACACACACAATATTCAGAAAGCTTTTCCATTGTATTCAATGGAATTTTTGTTTATTTTACATAGTTACGCCATATTTTGCCTGGTTACGCCATCATTTTAGATTGAAAAAATCGTTGCGCACTTTCATCCAACAGCGTAACTAAGCAAAAGATAACATAACTATGCAAAATTAACAAAAATGTAATGCAATACAATGGAAATTATCAAGGTAAATACTAGCCCATAATTTTGAATGGATATCCCGGCGGTGGTACCGGCTATCCCGCATATCCCATAGTGGGGAATGCCCATGAGCGGCATTTATTAATTTCCCATTATCTCCATTGTTGGATATAAAATACAAAATGTGTATTCTACTATTTAAATCTGGTGTATTGAATACACCTGATTTGAAAATTAGCTCTCAACTCTCAACGCCTGAAGTTCGTGCGGCAATAAGCGTCAAATCCAACACTTATTGAAACAATCGCACGAGTCGCGCGAAGCATGAAAAAACTATTGGCATGACGACTTGTGTTTTGTTTTTGTTAGAAGGCAGTTCGTAAAGAGAGTTCGTATGTACTCTCGAGTCTCGCTCGACTCACGAATTTGCTGTGCGCATGTGCTGTTCCTGTTGTGCGTGCAGTCAAAGTAAAGCAAATTCCAGTTGTGAGAGCTGGAATGCACTCTCGGTAAAATTCGGAAAAGCTTAAACGCGGGAGCGCCGCGCCGCTCGAAGCAGGTAATGGACGACAGGCGTAAAGCTATTGGCATGACGACTTGTGTTTTGTTTTTGTTAGAAGGCACTTCGTAAAGAGAGTTCGTATGTACTCTCGACTCACGAATTTGCTGTGCGCATGTGCTGCTTCTGTTGTGCGTACACACAAAAAAATAAATGGAAGAATCAACTAAAAAATAGTCACATCTTCTAAAAACATTCAGCGATTTTCAGCCTACTAATTACATTAGAAGATGTATCTATTTCTGAATAGTTGTTTTCACGACAACAGTTATTAGGAGACTGACCTATATTAGTAGTAAAATCAGCTACTTAGGAGTCGACCACTCAACTACATAAAGTAGACGAAAATCTCAAGCAGTGACTAATTAGTTTAGGTAAAAGCATTACTGTTGTCATCAAACTGACTAGAATGAATAGGTATCTTTCCGATTAAAATTGAAAATTTCACCTAATCTTGCAGATATGTTTTCTATTTAAGCTAGTTGAAAAAGCGAGTATATTGGATAAAAATTTGACTCAGAATAGACAATTTATAACATGTCCACGACTATTCCAGATAATTTAAAATATCTATTTTCATCTGGCAAATCGTTCGAAATGATGTACTTATTTAAGTAGGACCACCACCTATAGATAAAAAATGAAAGAACATTCGAAGTTATTTTAATTAGTTTTTATTAATTACAAAAAAAGAAACAATCATGTGTGCATTGTAATGTACATAAGTATTAACGAAATGGGGGAGATGGTTTAACAAAAGATTCTTCATTTTTAAAAGGAATTGCACAGATTGGCGGATAACATATATTTTCAGTTTGTGTGATATAATAAGTATCACAAAATTCATGTTCAACTATGTAACAATCGTAATGTTTGTTGAAACATTTAATACGTTTTTTCTTTGTTATAAAAAATATTGTACTTTTATGGACAACAATATACTCTATTGAATAAAACAATAAATTTTCAGATTCTTTGATAGTAATAATTTCTCCTTTTTGATATACTGTTCCAATGATTTCTATGCTTTTTATGGAATAAATATTTTGTAATTCGTCATTTTGCAAAAAGTCATTTCCTTCCAGTTGTAGCATACTTAGGTCTACGTATTTTCCATTCAAAGATTCGATAAGATTTTCTTCATTTCGGTTACGCTCAGAATTAACTACTGCAGCAAAATTGAATTGTGATTTGTATCCCATGCTCAGAAGCAAATTTCTTCTAGATGTTATTACATTTGCATATGTTTTAAAACATTTATGCTTCCCCTCAAATCGCATAGACCACAATCTCTTAAGTGAACCCAATTTCCTTATAACGTTAGGATAGTGTATAATAAAATGGTGTTTTGGTAATAATTCCTCGTGGCATAGTTCAATATAACGTTTGTGATGTATTTCGATCACAACCTTCAATTCATCAAGGTCTTTATTTGAAAAAGATGGAAGTAAACAGATAAATATTAACTTATTAAGCAAAAGCATGAAAAGCCAAAATTTATCTTTTTCGGGAACCAAATCACCTATCATGATTGAGAAATGATGTGAAAAATACATCATTTCTTTTGCTGATAGTTGCAACTTATTATTTTTTAAATGTTTACTTTGAATTGGAGACAAATTAACATTACTCGTTTTAGTATTGAAAGTACATAATCTGTTATTCAAGGTTTCTAAACTAAAATACTTCTTTTCATAAATAAAATATTTGAGAATATAACTGAATTCAACATGGCATATCCCTTCAAATATGTCGTGCATTATATCAACCGACACGTTATCAGTTACTACAAAGGAAGGAATATCACCAAAAACACACGACTCCTTAATTCCGGTATCTGACAAATTTTTTTCCAAAATATCTTGCAAATAATTCTCTTCCGTTCTCACCATACTTTCGTCCTCAGATGTTTGAGTTTTGGTAACGTTTCTATCGCATTTGCATATCCGGCAGAAAAAATTAGCAGAAAATGACTTAGTGAAGCCCATAACAGTATTTAGGCCTAGATTATCTCCTGTTATTGCTGCTAACACCAAATGTACTTTCATACTAATAGTTGGAGTCTTAACAATTAAGCCATTTTCTTCTAGACTATTCAATTCTTTACATAATTCATTATAGTTTATTCTTAGTCCTAATATGCTACTTCTTGATTTTAAAAAACAACAGGGTAGAATGGAATCTAATTTTGAAATTCTTGAATCATTTAATAATGGAAATTGCATGTAAAATGATGAAATTTTATCGCGACCTCTCTTAGAACCAAGCGCATTGTTTGTTTCGAAATCATCCTGATATAGAAGATACGGTAAAACACATTTGTCTTTAAATGTATCTATCTTTTTTCTCCAAACCGTTCCTTGCACGATATTTGAAATATTTGTTTCATCTTTAGTATATTTTTCATAATTTTTAAGCATTGAACTTAGAATATTCGGTAATTCCAAATATCGCCGTAAATTTTCATGAATCGGTAGCAAAACTCCATTTATATTTGGTTTTCCAAAATTACTTAGTTCTACATTATTATCAATTTGAAATTCTTTTGGTTCAGTATATAAATCTTTTTTCTTCAAAAAATCTTTAAATTTATATTCGGAATTAAAATCTGAAAAAATATTTTTTAACATATTCAAATCGTTATACAAAGTAAAGTTCTCTTCATTGGAAATTTCATTTTGGACGAATTCAATAATAGGTGTTACAACACAGTTTTCAACTTCGTTTATAATTTCTGTAACAATTTTTCGATTCATGGACATTTTACCGTACATTTTTGAAACGAAATTGAATAGACTACTTCTTATTTGCGAAATATCCAATGTTTTATTTTTTTTCTCCAAAATTACGACATCGCGGCAACTTCTACCAGAAGAAGCATCTGGCTTAGGTCGAGCACTATTTAAATCAAAAGTTTGAATTTCATGTTCTTGCTCTTTCGGCGCATCAATCGTTTTAATATTACTTCTTTCCATATGTTGGCGAATTATATGCCGTTTAAACGAGTAAATTGATTGAAATTTTTGCGAACAATAGGAGCATTTAAATTCAGACGTAGATGATAATAAATGCATTAGTTTCAAATGACTAATATAAGAATTTACATGGTCAAATTTGGCAGAACACAAAAAACAAGTAATATTTAAACTCATTTTTCTTTAGATTGAAGCTCCTGAAGCAAAATTATCGTATCATTCGATTGAATCCCCGAGCAAGTAATTTCATAGAAGTACTCTTCTATGAAAAGCCATACCTGTTTACATTCAAGAGGATATTCGATGTTGAGTACTTGATACATTTGAAACAAAAGCGAGAATGCTTTCAGGAAGCTCTCAACTGGATACAACAAATCATTAAAATAAACGTAAAAGTGTTCGAATGATTTTATGTTTTCTCCAGTCACCACAATAAACGGCTGAAGAGTTTTTTGGTCGTTTGTGAAATCTATTTTAAGCTGATTCAAGATTGTCATTAATCGTGATTTATCCTGAAAGAGCATACATATAAGACAAAATTGTAAGTTTAATCTTTCAAAACCTTTATTACCTTTATATGACAAACGAGGGAATTTTGGCTGTCCGATATGGATGGTTTCCAATTTTTTATTTTTTTGTGCCTGATAACTTGTGGCGGAAGAATTGAAGGTAAAAGTATTAACCAAATGTAATTTTTTGTATCTGAAAGCAAGCATTGATATTAATTAATGATCAAGAAACGTAAAAAATATTGTTTGTAAAAGTGTTACCTTCGTTTAAAGTTTCCTCCTCAACAATATGCAAAATTTCTTTACACTTTTTGTCTTTGATTTCCCGTTTGTATATCTCTAAAATAAATGAGGAAAACTTGGGCCACTTTCCAAAAAGTTTTCCGATTTTATCCGGGTATAATTTTTGGAAGTCCAATTCGATCTGAAATCACAAAAAATAACTGAAATAAATACTGTTTGTATATTTGCAGCTATACAGGGTTATTGGTTAAGTCGACCTATTCCCTGCAACACGTTATAATAGGGTCAAAATTCAACAAAATGAGGCCATAAATGTTAGGCCGATTTTCAATAGTCACTGAGATATATGTATGCATTTTAAGTTTTTTTGAAATAACCTAGAATTTTGCCATTTAAAGTAAGAATTAAAAAAAACTACTAAGGTAATAGGCTTAAACTTATTTTTGGATTTTAGTCAACACTATAGCAGACATTTCTTAATCATTTAAAATTTCAAAAACCCATCACAATTCGAAATTTTTAATTTAAAAAAAAAAAAATTCTTACATTTTTTTAAAGATATTTTTTAATGTAGTATTACTAAAAAAAATTATATGACATGGAGTCTGCAGACCACTGGAAAAACTTACGCGTATTGTCAGCTTTCCAAAAAGGTGTCAATGTCAATACAAATATTTTAAATAATTGAAACAGCTAGCTGCAACTTGTTCGGGGACCATCATTTTGTTTGATAAAAAATGAAATAAATGTTATTAAATTCAAAATGCATCGTACGAGTACGTATAATGTACTGCTTTATTTCATTTTTTATCGAACGAAATGATGGTCCCCGAACAAGTTGCAGCTAGCTGTTTCAATTATTTCAAATATTTGTATTGACATTGACACCATCGGCCTAACATATATGGCCTCATTTTGTTGCATTTTGACCCTATTATAACGTGTTGCAGGGAATAGGTCGACTTAACCAATAACCCTGTATAAGCATGTGTGCAAAATTTCAACTTCTAGCTTTATATCGGCTGAGACAAACGCGCTGCAACAGACGGACAGACAGACGGACATCGCCCAATCGAATCCCCAAGTAATGGCGATCATATATGTATACTTTTTATATGGTCGCATATGTCTCCTTCAATGCGTTAAGCTTCATGATAAAGTTACTATACCCTTTTCGGTCTACGATCGAAGAGTATAAAAATATATGCCGCAGAAAGGATAAGTCATTTACTATGCTGCATTATTACTTACCAATATAGAACCTATTTGCTGCTTCAGTAAAGGCCATCTCTCGACCACATCACAATTAGTGTCAAGAATATCTTTTCGTCGAATATTAAAAGTTATCCCCCATTTTTCGAGCACAATAGACTTGGGTTCCTTGTTGCTGTGAAGCCACAAACGGTCTTCTTCGTCTTGGTGTGATATTTCTATCAAAAAACAACATAACATATATTATTCACATTTAAAATTAGCATGAAATGAGCCAATATGTACCTATTACTTCAGTACTGATACTTGTTGCCTTTGACGATGAAGTCTCGCTTCTCCTCCTTTTTAATTTATATCGACTTTGGAGTATATTGTGACTCTGGAATTTCTTGCTAAGTGAGTAAAATTTTTCCGCTAGTTTCCCTCTTTTCCCGGGTGTATTCCTGTAAGGGATCTAGAATAATACTGATTATTTATTGAAACCATAAAGATGCTTGTATTATCTTACATCACTCTCTGTTGGAAATAAATGCTTTATTTGGGAAATAGCTTCCTCGTAATCATTATTTATGACCCGCCTGTCTCTTCTCAGCCAAAATTCGCATATCGTCGATATAATGTGCCTTCTTTCCGACTTGGTTAATAACTGTTTTTTTTTGTAACTTTCCAGTGCGGCGTTACCGCAGTTGGAGCTCCGTAGTAAACTTTCTAAGTTCTGGAAACGAAAAAATATACACACCAAAATAACCAAACGCGCATATTTTTCGGTAGATGATAAAGGTGGATGGCAGAAAACACATACAATACACCAATCCGGACATCGTTGGACTAACGTTTCATATGTGTGCTACAAAATCAATAATAGCATATACTTACAAGTTTATAGTCTTCTCCTCGCAACGGTGAAATAGCTGATGTATCTACGGGAGTTGATAAGTCCGGATCTTCAATATTGCCAAATAGAAGCGATGACGAGGTATTTGCAACAGTTTCCGCCAGTGGAATAGCAAAACCCTAGATGTGACCAAATACATTATTATTGTATAAACGAATTTTACACTTCGAATATTGCATCAAATACTATGCACACTGGTTGGAAAGCGGATGTCTTTTTTGGAAATTACGGTGGATCCCAGATCAGAATTTAATATTCGGCAATTCATCAGTAATGTAAATTGAAAAATCACAGCAAAAGTAGTATAATAAAACTATTAAAAATTGAAGTACACTAATTTACTTAAAAGTGTATAATCTTGCAAGAAAAAGCCTAAGATGTAAAATATCACTCAAAATATAATTTTATGTCATTTATTCAGATATTTTGCTGCAGCTCTTACCAATCGCCGAAAACTGCAAAAAGACCCACTTTTCACTTTATAGTCTAGAAAAATTACGATATTTGGTCGACAAAAATCCTACATCGGATTTTTTTTTGGATTATGGTTGGGGACTGTTTTTGAAGTAATGAAGAAATACATAATAGTCTGAGAAAATTAAGCCAAAATATGGCCATCGAACGGCAAAAATCCTACATCGGATTTTTTTTTGATTATGGTTTGGGATCATCCCCACATTATGGGATAAAAAGTCCCAACCGATTGGTGGTCGGCAACCTTAAAAAAAGTGGGGAAAGGGGGGTCTTTTTTCGTTTTTTTTTTTGCGATTATTCCAAAATTTACAAAAGATACAGAAAAATGGTTTGAGAACGAAAAAAACTACATAAAATTATCTTTGCAATGATATAAAACACATTAGAGTTCAATTGAATATTTCAGCGCAAGACTAAAACAATTTTTATTTTAAATTTTTTATTTTATTTCATTCTCACACCATTTTGCTGTATCTTTTGTCGTTTTTGGAATAATCGCAAAAAAAAACGAAAAATACCCCCTTTCACTTGTAAGGTTGCGGAGCCCCAATCGGTTGGTGCTTTTTATCCCATACAACACACAAAACACAACCATAATTAAAAAAATTCCGATGTAGGATTTTTGCGTTCGATGGCCATATTTTGGCTTAATTTTCTCAGACTATTATTTCTTCATTGCTTCAAAAACCCTCTTCCGACTGAGACTTCGTTCTCCATTAATTAACTCAAATTATTTTTGTTGTTCCGAATACTGTATACGATTTTATGTACATAACAATAAATAAAACATCTTTATGTACACCATGCATACCATGTAGACTTAATTTATACACGTACGAGTATATTTACAATAACGAATTCGCCTTTTTCATTATTATTTTTTTTCGCAATTTATCGAAATAACTATCTGTTCACTTAAATTCACTATGAAAACATGTATATATGTATGTATAAACATTATACTCACGTTTTGATATCTCCACTGCAACAATTTAGTGCGAAACTTTACTCGCAGACCGAATTTTTCTGCGGGGATCAACAAGTTGATGTCTTCAAGCGTTATTTGCTTTAGCACTTCAAAGTCGATTTGTTTCGCTGTAATAAAAACATCAATTTATGAAATACATTTTTTTGTTAAAATCACTTCACACATTACACTTAAAATCCTCAATAAGAACATCCAAGTTCCACTCGCGGAGAAGAGTTTCCACTAAATTGTCCTCGAGTAAAAATTGGTCCGAAAATTCCATTTTCTAGTAAATAACCACCGAAATAACTTTACCTAACGAGAACTTAACACAATATTTTCAACCACCGAAATAAATTTACCTACCGAGAACTGAACACAATATTTTCAACCACCGAAATAAATTTACTTTCCGAGAACCGACCGACAATTTAGCACAAACGACCGACAGGTTTGAGAATTCAACACGGAATGATAAACTGGACCGTTATTCTCTTTTAGCTTCAATTCATAATGACTAATACATGTGGATAATTTGATGAGTGATGTAGATCAATTATCTAAAAAAGTAGACAAACACGTAATTGTCTTAAAATTGACTACTTTTTAGTAAAATTGTCGAAAGTCCAAATATTTCTGCAAGTATAGAAATCGTCTAGGAAAAATAGGTAAATCTGCTAATTTCACTATATTGTCCACTTGTTAGGTGAATTATCGACAGTGAATAGATCATAGATCTAAAGCTTAGGCGCTTTTCCATTGACTATTTTTTATTAGATGAACTAATTAAACACGTAGTTAAAATTTTTAGATGAATTGACTAAAACGTAGCTGAATTTACGAATAATACGTTATCTATTTTACATTAGTCAATAAATCTAATTGTGTTTTTTCTGTGTATAGTCAAAGTGTCAAAGTAAAGCAAATTCCAGTTGTGAGAGTTGGAATGCACTCTCGGTAAAATACGGAAAAGCTTTAAACGCGAGAGCGCCGCGCCGCTCGAAGCAGGTAATGGACGGCAGGCGTTATGTAGTTTGTTTTGTCCTCAGCACATTTCAACGTCAGACTCATAGTTTTCCAGATATTTGCAAGAAACTAAATTTTCACCCCTTTGCCACCCCCTCCCCCCTTAACCCATGGCGCAAATTAGTGTAACTTTTAATTGCGTATATTAGGTAGTGTATTCAACAATTTGGCATCAAACATTTCTTTTTTTTATGTTTATTTTGAACCAATAATAACTAATAATAAATGCAATGAAAAACAGGTATAAAATGGTTTAAGAAGGGTGTACTAATTTTTTTTGTCCATGTGTGTGTATATAGTCTTAATCTGTTTGTCTCTATATCTAATTAAATTAAATTATTAAATTCAAAACATAAACGGTCGTAATCTGGTAAAGTGTTAGTACTAGGGTGACCACCTGCCTGGCTCCGATTTACGGGTCACTAGCGTATAAAATACGGGTTTTCGATTTTTTTACGGGGCAGAAATAAAAAAAATTTTTTTTTGCCAATATGCCATTTATTTTTAGTTATATTTCCTATTTGCAGATGCGGTCCCAATAACTCTTCATTTGCATTTGCAATATAAAGTGCATTTTATTTGAGGCGCAGCAGTGTAAATATTTAGTCGGTTGCGGCTTTCTGGTCTATGCGTTACTGCAAAGCGAAAATAATCTGCCGGTGAATTAATTGCAGGGACGAGTATTTAGGAAACCCTGTTCAGTTCATCACCTGCTTGGGGACGAAATCGATTAAAAAACTACCCAAAACCCTTATCGATTTCGTCACCTGATGGTGGACGAGGTCGCATAGGGTTTCAAGTACATTCTACGTCGAAAACAGCAAAAAACTGGTTCGAGCTGAGCAAGAAGGTTTTTCGCAGTTTTTGACGTCCGATTTCAGGGAACGAAATCGATAAGGATTTTTGGTACTTAGCCATACTAGAAAAGCTGATCGATTTGGTCACCTGCGTGGGGACAAACTGAACAAGGGAGAGAAAAGACTAGTTTCAAAAATCGAATCGTTTTGCTGCTATTATTGACCGCTTTAAACAATTTTGTCCGTGTGTCAGGGCTTATCACTTCATCGGCATCTCTTCATCTCCTGAACGTATTTATTAATTAGGGGCGAAGTTACAAAAAAGTCCTCATAAAGGTCATCCAAGTTCAGTAGCAGGGTTGCCGTTTTCAGAATTCTAAGTGTAACATTTATTTCATAAAATTGTAACATTTTAGATTGAGTGTAACAAATTTGAAGATATTGGTGTTAATGAACAAATTAATCAATAAATTTGCGAAATGAAGTCCGAAATGAATTATTGCTCGCACAAATAGTGGAGAGTTATAAATTAAAACAAAAGATTTTGAAAATGGCTGTCATGTTATCCATTCTGTTCCATAAATTCCGTATATTATGGCGAGTCCATGGATTGAACGAAAAATGCACGTAATAGTTGGACCCAGTAATTGTAAGGTATTATGAAACAAATTTTAAAAGGTAATGTGAATAGCATTTGAGGTGAGGGTTCAATCAAACTTTAAGTATGGAAATGGGAATCTCGCAATTAATCTTGGATGTCATATTACTACAGGCACCCACCGCAGTTGGTTTGTACAAGAAACGCTATGTCCAAAATTTCCACAATTAGTTTAATACGAACCCACGATTTGAGAACAGATTTAATACAAAAACAATTATTTGGAAATCTCGCAGTTAATATTGACACTGCTCTGGACAGAAACTTGGTTTTCTCTATGTTGTCGCAAAATGAGATGCTCCCTCTAGTACCTCAGACAATGCTTGAGCTTTCAAAGTGAGGGCGAAAAAAGGCTCAAGACCCGTAAGTAAAGATGTCGAAAGATTGTCTGACAAGTTAGCTCATCTGCTCTTTCCTGTCCATCAAAATACCATCAAACCACTTGCAAATCAATTTGAATTAAACTATTTCGTTCCCTCTCAAATGTTCTTTTGATTTAAAAGGGAATTTGGAGCCTATATGAAGCTCGTATTCCAAATTTTGCCGAATGGTTTCGTTTGAATCAGCGTCAAGGTAGAATTCAATTCTTTTTTGAACTGGCTCGAAGGCTTGGCGCAATTTAGCTGGTATAATTGAATGATGAACACTGATCCTGAACATGGGCGTAGCCAGGGGGGGCAGGGGGGCGACCGCCCCTCCCTGGCCGGTGAAACTTTTTTTATTGAATTGAATATTAATAATACTGAAAGAAAAAAATATTTCAGGGATAATTTTTTTCAGATTCACTTTTTCGCATTTTCGTTTGCAGTTTCCATGTTCCGAAAACCACACAAACATTTCCATATCAATTTATTACAAGCCGTTCTTCTTCCTTACATAGTCATCTACATAGATACATATGGACATACCTAATTCTATTCTATTTCGTCCAGATTTACAGCAATCCTGAGCGCTATCGATAGCTCTTTTCATGTCTATAGAGTAATATAATAATAGACACGGGTAAACGTGTACTTCGCCTAACGTGAAGGTGAACTATTTTATGTGAGCTACTACTCTGAAACGTGAACAAGTCTTGAAAGCCCTAAAACGTGAACATTAAGGGAGGAATTCATAGTCCTCACTTAAGGAATACGGATTCCCTTAAGGAATAATTATAAAGGAATGTATGTATATACAAGTATGAATGTATAGTACGTGGTGGTGGACTTGCCGCGTAGCAACGCCATCTAGATATATCATAGCCGCAACTCAGCTGTACAATGACGTCATAGTTTAGCTCTTAAATTTTGGATTTACACGAACAAACAACAACAACAAGCAACGGCATTAAAAACAAGAACAATGCAATTTCAGCTCTTAATTTGACGTTTAAGAGTCTACATTGCGGCCTTAATATCTAGACGGCGTTGCGCGTAGTCGCGGCGAACTTAGCTGCATACGTACTATACATTCATTGTTGTACATTCGAAGGTATGTACAAGTACGAGTATGAATGTATAGTACGTATGTACGTATATCATTAAATATTTTTGGAAATATTTACGTCAACGATATTCTAAAACTTAATTAATAAAATAGTTTATGACTTTATAGTGTAATATGCGTCTCTGACGTATTACTTTTATGTCGAATTCAACATTCAATTAATTCCAAGGGGATTTGAACCCCTAAAACCCCTATGTAGGTTCGCCCCTGGCTCTTAGATTGGAAAACAAATTATAATTGTTGCAATCACCAAATCGTTTAAATTGAGCATGTACTGCTTTTTTGGTTCTTATTAAATGTTTTAAATCCGAAGAAAACCATTTTGGAAACTCGTCTCTACGTAATGTAATTGTAGGGACAAATTGCTCGACCAAACTGTTAAGAGATTCGTAAAAATAGTCAACAGCATTATCTAGTGGTAAGTTATTCAATGCGGACCAATCAGTAATCATTAGAGCTTCGTTAATACTATTGTAATCAGCTTTTTTATAACATAGAAAAGTTACATATTTAGCATTATCATCAAAAGAACTAGCAAAATTTGTATTGTACGTTAACTTAATATTTAAGGCTGGATGAAATTTATCCACAGGCAAATAGGGTGAATCATAGCAACTAACTACAACGTTATCATAATTAGAGAAAACCAAATCGAGCAAATTGTTACAAACATTAGAAATACTATTAAATTTTGAAAAATTTAAATAAGAAAATGATTCAATAATGAAGGTACCTTTAAGGTTCCATTGGAACGATAAGTCAAGATTTTCACAATTAGTTAAAACTCGCACCCACGAAATTGGGAACCAGAATTAATACAGAAATTGTAAATTCGAGAGGGAAAAAATATCTAACTACCATCACAACTCCCAAAGCAATGTGAGCATTCAACACCGGTACAGACCTGCACGGTCGAGCGTCATGGTGGTAGCCTTCACGGCAAATCAAAAATCTCCATAATTCTCCCGCTAAAATTCAAGTGGTCGTCTTGTGCACAGATAGACAACAGACACAAGACCTGATGAGTGTGTCTATCTGTACGAAACCACAAAACTTTGGGAAAAAATACCAAAAATTGAGGAAAATGAGGGAAAAAAGTTTCGTCCCAATCGGGATTCGAACCTCCGACCTTCAGTCACAAGGTCAGCAACTCTACCTACTGAGCTATAGACGCTTAGAGGTCCTGATGCAAAAATTCCAATGTGACATTTCCGAAATTGAATAACTCGATATTTCTCCCGCTGGGGCTCTTCTCCTCCAAACAGACAAAGTTCCGCGTAGTTCCCATAGAGCTGGTAAGTTGCCATGCCATAAATACTACAGACATGCACCGCAGTTGGTGTATAGAATGGAACGATAAGTCAAGATTTTCACAATTAGTACCTTTAACGTTAATATTATTGCCAAACCAAGGCTCATGTGTCCAATCGATTCCGGTCAAATTATAATCACCTGTCACGATAAAGTTAGCATTAGGATGTTTTCTCACACAGTTAAGGAGGTATTACACTATCAAATAAAGTTTGACCAATGACGCAAAAAGTTTGTCCCACTAGTGTAATAGCAAAATAAATGACCAAAAATGTGTTTGACCAAAAATGAATGACAATCGTGGTCATTCGTTTCGGGGCATACATATGACCTTAGTGTAATAACAAAACACATCTTTGGTCAAATTTATTTTGCAGTTTTTGGTCATACGGTCATTCCAAAATTAGCAATTTCTTGTGTGACCCATGGTGGTCAAACGAAATGTTTCGATTGGGTGTATTTAATGATCAATATAAACAATAATGACAATTTTATACTTTTTTGCAAACTGTGGGATATTGGAAAATTCAAAATTTAAATTAATCCGTGGAATTACATCGAAGAAAATGTTTTTAATAAACTGTCAGTAATAGCTTCGACTGGAACAATCTCCGTGTTCAGGACACAACTCTAGTTTGGCGATCTCATCTCTATCAAAAAATGTTGGTAGATGCACGCCATTTTAATCATTTTCTCGAATTTTTCTGGTTCTAAAAGTTTATTTTTTTCCTCAACAACTTGGAACCTCTTGGCCATAGTCTCAACAATAAACTAAATTGCAACTAGTAATTAGTAATCCACGATTTATAAATGAATTTATCTCTTTTTCCGGTGGAAACACAGTACATATTTCCCATTAAAAATGTGGAAAAAATTGAAAGGACGAAAAATATTGATTTATTTGTAAATTTGGGTTTACCTTTAGGCAACTGTTAGACATTGTATCTTATTACCAGATATTGGCAGATACCAGATTAGGCAACTGTTAGATATTGTATCTTATTACCAGATATTGGCAATAAATCGAGAACGGAGATATGAAAATATCGCTGTCGGTCTTAAAGTCACGATAAAAACGTTCCCGTGCTTCAATAATTTCGTTCAGGGTGGCAGTTTGATTTTTTACATGGTCCAACGGACTCACAATAAATGACTTGAAACTAGTGTCGATCCTACATATGGGTTTGGAGGTTCCAACCCCCTCCTAAATTTGGTGATGATATTTGGATGAGAAATTGGCTTAAAATAAAACACGCACCGCAACTTCAAAAGCATAATGTCCAAGTTTCGAGCCCGACATACAAGTAATCTGTAGCAACTTAACAGTAAGCAAGAGCAAGGGATATAACAATACATGGATGATAGCAAGATGTTTCTTCAATTTTTCTTTCACAAAAATTATCAGGTAATCACTTTCAGAATTTTATTATGAACCCAGTCTGATCATTGAAAAAAGATTGATTGTAGGGACTCTCAGGTTAGAAGTAGGACAACTAAAACTACTCCCCGGTGTTTCTCATTTTTTTCCACTAGCTTCAGACCAAGATCCGCAGTTAATTTTGAATTTGTCTATCCGCAATTTTAGATGAGACGGGAGAAAGAACTTGATCAGTGACTAGAAGACCCTAAGGGTGGTCTATGTACTATGAAGCTTTGCAGCGCTTTTAATGCTTTCTTTACAACCGTAGCTCTATATACGGTTTTGAAGTTGCTTAGTAAACAAATATTACAGAAAAAAATCTCCAATACAAATTATACTAAAAGAAAATCGAATATTAATTTCGAGGATCACGGAATACGAAACACTTGATTTTTACCTTACCGCCAACTTTATTCCAAAACCCCCTTTCGAAATATTTTCTTGAGTACACCCCTGCTTGAAACACACAGAAAATTTCTAGAAAGAGCTAGCTGCTACTCTAATTTTCCCTAAGTTCTCCGTACACCCCTTTTTTGAATCTAACTTTCTTTTCATTCTCCGCGGTCACTTTTCGTCTTCTTAAATTTTAAATGGCAAGAGGCAAGATTACGCCTTAAAGCAAAATTAAACTGATTTACTAAAGAAACATTTATTCAACTTAACCTTTGCAAATTCGATAAAGAAATGAAACAATGCACTATAAACTCTAAATACATATTGGAGCTAAGTTAGCTTTGGTGATTTTTTTCTGAAACGGTCATACTAGTGTGATAAGTAAATTTGCTTCGGTCAAACAACTGACTTGAAACCTGACTGACTACGTCATTGGCCAAACCAGTTGGTCATTTGTTTGTCCCATAGTGTAATAGGTTTCGAAAAACACTTTTGGTCATTGCAAAAGTTGGACAAATTTTGTGTGACCCACTGGACAAACTTTATTTGATAGTGTAATACCACCTTTAGAGATATCGGCTGCGTGATTCCCATACATTTCGGGGACATAGTCCGGTGGCAGATAGACTGCGGAGAGTCTTAACCGGCTTGGTGGCAATAGAGACAAACAGCTGTTCAATATTATTGTGAAGAGAATTTACTATAGTTTCATGTAAAGAGTTCTTGACAGCAATAAGTACTCCGCCGCCTTTAAGCTTAGATGATGTGTAGTTGTCGCGATCGCGTCTAAAGATTTGATAGTTTCTTAGTCCAAGTTCGGTTGAATTAATGTCGGGTCTCAACCATGTTTCGGTGAAAACCAATATATCATGCAAGCCTTGTGATGTTGAGATTTCAAGCTCGTTTAATTTCGAACAAATCCCGCGGGTGTTTTGGTAGTGAGTCGATATTTCATTAGTAAGAACATCATTAGTAAATGTCGAAGCATGAGACGCAGAATTAATAGCAGTTTCAGTTACAGTGTGTCGTTGAGTATCGGATAGAGCAGAAGTTGTCGTCAGTAAGTTGCCATTATCATTTAATGAAAAATTGGTGGATGACGATTTTGATTTGGTCGCGTGTGAAAATTCAAGTTTCGTGTAGAATGGTTTCGCCCTAAGTTGATTGGTTGAGTGATCGGTGTAGGATATTGGTTTTCGTAGTTGTATGTGCGTAAGATTCCATCAGAAACATTATGCAAATTTTGATCGAATCTGTTAAGATTATGTTGATAGTGAGGCTTATGATTCCAGTGACGTTTGGTATCATATTTAGAAGTTTCGTTATCAGGTAAGTAGACGTTAGATCGATAATACGTTCTGTACGACGAATTGATCGGTGGTGATTGGTAGCGGCGATACGATTGAAAACGGCTATGTTTCATGGGAGATTGATTCCGTGATTTAGTTACTATTCCTTTTGTTGGTCGTCTTTCAAAGATCCTGGCTTGTTGGTTGGGCGACCATAGCTTATCATTAAGAATCTTTGCACAGACGCTGTTGTCAAAAGTTGAAACTTTTAATGAAATGAAGGATTTTGACTTCAAATTCCAATATCGACCAACGACCAACGAGTTTTTCAACGACAAAACACTTAGCATCACTAATATCCGTATTGTACATAATATGCTGTTCAATTTGTTCACATTCAACATCAGTTTTAAAGGGCGATAAATATATCTCATGGAGTTTTCGCGTATTCAGGTTATGATCAATCGGATTACTTTTGTCATTATTTACTATAGATGGTTTAGCAAAGGGTGACAGCCCATTTCGAGGTTTCCGCTTAAAGTTGTCGATGACACGAAGAACTTGTTCAGAATCTGCATTGCGATGGGTCGACTGAGAAGTCGCATCGTTCAAATCAAGCGTTGTAATCGGAGCACCTGGTGTTTGCTGTTCGACATTCGTGTCAGAAAGCAATTCGTTTAAAGATGCTAAAGAGTCATTTGCACGGTTTGATGATGCATCATTATCCGATTTGAATTGCTCGAATCGTGAATGCTGTTCGGCAAGTATGACATTGAAATTGTTGACGATAAGTTCAATGTCAAGTTGCACGGTTTGATGAGATGCACGGAGAGTTGAGGTTGTTGGGTCGCGTTTGGCCATTTTGGATTCAAGGTCCTTAAAGTCTTTCTTGAGCTTTTTTAACTCATCACTAATGGTTTTGTTCCTTTTTAACAATTTGTCTTTTTCGATCTCATATTTAGATTTGAGGTCGAAAAACGACTCTCCAGTTTTACACGATGGACATAAAAATTGGATCAAAGAGTCGGGGGGAAAAAGTCTTTTAATTACAAGTAGGATCCGCGTAGTTTGCATTGACTGTATTAATTAGAAGAATTAAAATAAAAACGATTTTTCCATTTAAGTCAATGAATACTTTTTTATTTCCCAGACACGTGTTTCGACAGTCACTTACTGCCTTCTTCAGTGGGTTTTAATAATTTTTCCTAATGGCTAGCATATAAATACAAAAATGATTTAAAAGTTATAGGTACAGCCAGGTAGCGTTAAAAGATAGATTTTTAAAAGTTACAAAAGGCAAAAAGAAAAAACAAAACAAAACAGCGCAATAGTTACATTCTACCTGGAATTAATTGGAAGAGGGGTGAGTGGGCGTTGCCCATATCAGTGTTTAATCGTGTCTTTTAACTTTATGAATTTAATCGGTGATCGCTTCTTGGGTTACGTTGATTGAATGTGAGACTTTAAGAATGTCAAACAGATAAATGATTTCAGGTCGTTGTGAAACACATTCAATATATTTTGGGAACATACATCTCGCACATATTAGATTTAGTCCCGAGAATGCAACGTACTGGTAGCATGCGGTAGAGTGAGTGGATTTAGTTCAGAACAAGACAGTACAACTTCCATGAACAATTGAAAAGATATTTTTTTTGTATACAGAAAAGCAACTGAAAATTCTGGAAGTTGTTCTGTTCTGTTCTGTCTCTCGATCTCTCGATTACCGTAACTCCTAGTGGAGCATGGTGCGTTGATGACTACCGTGTGTAGCAGTGGCGTAGATAGCTTTTCGGAGAGGAGGGGGATAATTTTCGAAGATGACTTATACTTTTATACTTTTACGGTTATCATATGTTGAATTTCAGAATAACAGTTTCTGTATTTATTACACTTTAAACTAGCAGTTTTTTTTATCAAAAAACAGTCCTGAAAATATTGCATCGATAATTTTGGCTTTTTACTGCGGTGAGTACACAGCATTCCAATTCTCGTCCAAATTCTCGTTACTGTGATTGGAGAATCAGAGCTTTATATTGGGTTAGGCCAGTGGCTCCCAAACTTTTCGTAGTCACGGAACACCTAGCATCGCCGCTTTTCTGGCCGGAGCACATCAACACAGGGATTAAAATAAACCATATATGTCAAGAAAAGAGAAATTGTGAAGACGAGAGCTCGTTGGGAATGCCGAGTATATGTGGATAAAGTACAGCTTTTGTAATTTTAAATAGACATTTTCCGATAACTCAGAAATTCGTGAGAAGGTATTTTCAAAATTTATATATATATTTGCTGTAAGTTTCGAAGCCCTAGCTATCCGCCAATTGTTTCAGAAGCATACCGAAAATGTGAGTAGAACTTAAAACTTGAATTGTAAAATAGGCTATATGAATATTATAACCTATGTTTTTTGTAGTTGCCGGGATCGATATTTTCAATAATATGTTTGTTGTTGTGTTGCCTCTGGATCCGCGAAAGTGAAACTCATTAATTTGTCTTTAGATGACCAATATATTTCGGGCTGAGCCCATCTTCAGGGTCGTGTATTTCTAAAACATTATGATTTTCACAATAAAAATTATAAATAAATAAAATATTACAAAGTATACCTACTAATTATGAACAATGACCATAACAAAATTTACAAATTAACAACGACTTCTTTACATACAATAAAATATCACAAGCTTCAAATTCACGAAGTAAACCAACTAATAAAGTATGAAAATACAGCATGCAACGAAAAGAGCGATATAAAACATTACAGTAACAGCTACATAAACCTGATTAAGACTAACCTTTAGAATTTAAAATGAGACATGAAAATATGATAATACAAGTATTACAATCTAACATCTGTGATATTTTTTAGAAACGTATCCGTGTGTACCTAGCTTTAAGCCACTCCTTACATCTGTGATATTTTTGCTTGAAATCTGACATTTGACATCTGTGATATTTTATTGTATGTAAAGAAGTCGTTGTTAATTTGTAAATTTTGTTATGGTCATTGTTCATAATTAGTAGGTATACTTTGTAATATTTCATTTATTTATAATTTTTATTGTGAAAATCATTATGTGTTAGAAATACACGACCCTGAAGATGGGCTCAGCCCGAAATATATTGGTCATCTAAAGACAAATTAATGAGTTTCACTTTCGCGGATCCAGAGGCAACACAACAACAAACATATTATTTAAAATTTGAACTGTTACGAGTAAATATTTGATTTAAAAAAATCATAGAAAAGTTTTGTTTAACACAAATTTAATCCTATAATTTATCTGGGCCTTAATTTAAATTCCAAAAACCTCGGCACAAATACTGTGGACATGCTTTATTTTCTGGTGCACACTACTTCCTTTTCCATTTCATATAGTAGGAAGTTGTAAAAAAATAATCGGTCGAGTCTTTGATGCTGGTCCATTATGTATTTTACAGTTAAGTTGATTTCCGGTACGGTGTAGCAGACTAAGCTTCGATATTTTAAAACTTACAAACATTTTTTCGTATGGACTGTTACATTTTTCACACATTTTTCCAATTTTTTGATACTTTTTCGAAACTCCTGAGAGATCTAGGGTAACGCGGAACTCCGTTTATTTGTTTTCGAATTACTACCTGCATAATACTATATATCTTTCAATTTTTGAAATTTCAACAATTTTTTTTTATAGAATATTTAGATAAAAAAATATCCTGATTATAGCTTCAAGAGTTCTAGTAAATTCAATAAAATTGCAAACAACTAGAGAAAAAAGAAACTTGCTTCCCTGTTATATACGATAAAACCTTTCGTCAAATTTTAATTTAAAAAAGAAAAAGAATGTTGGTAAGCTCAAAGAATAAAGGATGCTCAAAAATTGGAGCCGTTTGTCATCAGCGTTTTCTCTTCAATCGTATGTGCTTTTCGCTCTCCTAAAGAAATTTTTATAATCCTATGTACTGTATATTTCCCCATTATTTGAATTGCGCTTCTGTGGAAGAGCACTCCGTGTTTGACATTAGTTTTACATTTTTGAACAACAACAAATTTTCAATTAGTGCTTACATTTAACTTTTCTAGCAGCACTTTTTGATCACTGTTGGAACCACATATCATCCAGGTCCATTTCCTCGATTTCTGGCCACAAGAAGTCCGTTATTTGGTCGATTATGTTGACCACAAAAATCAGGAAGTGCACGACAAGCATTTTGATTTGAACGTCCATTTTCATAAAAGGCTACGACCTTAACGCTGCTCAATTGTGTACTTCTCCATGGTTGAATTTGCCAAACACTGAAGCAAAGAAATGTTTAATAAAGTTGGGCGAGAAACTTACCGTTAAGGTGTGGCACTCAATTAACATCGCGCATTCTAGTTGGACCACCCATTATTATAAAATTGAAATTTGGAGAAGTACTAAATTTTAATTTGCAGTTCTGGAAATGGTTTAACGTTTATATTAAAAACAACACACGTTGAATAATTCCATCAAAAATTTACTTTTGCTTTGTTTTACGTAACCTAAACTAATAATAAAAAATTGTTCCTGAAGGGGGGGGATTAATCCCCTTAATTGCCCCTTATCTACGCCACTGGTGTGTAGTCATCTTTTAGATGTATTTGTATTGGTGTGACATTTCGTAAACTTAGCGCTGCCAACATCCAGAAATAGCATAATTTTCGGGTTGCCCTACTCAATATTGACAATAAAATGAACACTGAACTGAATTCTTTCATCCAATTAGTGTTCAGTCTCGTTTTTCTTCTCTTTCATTTTTACACCCATCATATAAACGGTTATATATGAGTCTCTGTTTCGCCATTTCTCGCAACTTTAATGTGCACGGATAGAAGAAATTCAACAGATTCAGAAAGATGGGCTATAGAGTCACTTATAAGGAGTGCCTGATCTTGGTATATTTCTATCATCGTTGTTAACACTGGGGCATGCATCTTACGAAACGCACTAATGAGGTCAACAAACACAACCTGTTTCGCAACCTAAAGAAGTTCATTGTCATCAAATCCGGCGCGGCATCAGCGATTCTCTGCGTCATCTTTCATGTTTTTTTCTATATGCAGTTTTCGCAAGCACAGATACCGCATGAGATTCTTTTCCGTAAACCACCGCGACTCGTGACCAGCGGAAGAAGATACACGAGATACACTCATTTCGCTTGTCGAGACGAGGAAGTACGATCTCAGGAACTAAACCGGTTAAACTGGTTATTGTTCCCGGCTACACGATGCATATTCAAATCGGGAACATTTTGCAAACATAAACTTTTTTTTTACTGTGTTGGTAGATGTGTCATGCTTATCGCTATACGGGCAAGACGCCTAATAAAACCTGACCGAAGGGTTCGGCCAACCAGTTTACAGGTGCAAATTTTTTAGGTGCGATGGGGGTTTCAGAACTGTCGGATCAAACCTATTCTATTCCATAAAGGACCGCTCCCTGATGCAAAAAATACTGGTCGGCCGAGCGGCAACCTGCCCGAAGGGGTTTCAGAACTGTCGGATCAAAACTTTCCTATTCAATAGTCACTCCCTGATGCTAAAAACACTGGGCAGCCGAACCGCAACCTGACCGAAGGGTTGGCCAACCAGTTTTACAGCCCATTCACATTGCCGGCGATGCGATGCGATGCGATAAGCTTCCCATCGCAAGAAAAAAAATTTGTTAGCATTTAGATAGGAACCAGCGCGAACCTGCCTGTCAGCCCATTCACATTGCCGGCGATGCGATGCGATGCGATAAGCTTCCCATCGCAAGAAAAAAAATTTGTTAGCATTTAGATAGGAACCAGCGCGAACCTGCCTGTACCATTCAGACTGCTTGCGATGCGACGTCGGGTTGTACGATGGAGAACTTTTCCATGTCGAATCATCGCGCTGTTTTGAAGATGCAATGCGCATTGCGGCGGCCGGAATCTTCTACCAGCGACATGGGGGATGTGATTTGTGTTTGGATCGGGTTTGTAGTAGCACGGAGTTGTATGGTTGTACGATGGAGAACTTTTCCATGTCGATTCACCGTGCTGTTTTGAAGATGCAATGCGCATTGCGGCGGCCGGAATCTTCTACCAGCGACATGGGGGATGTGATTTGTGTTTGGATGGGGTTCGTAGTGGCATGTGGTTGTAAGATGGAGAACTTTTCTATGTCGAATCATCGTGCTTTGAGCAGCTGTAAGGTGCCTTGTCGCCGAAGGGAGCGACATGGACGATACGATTTGTGTTTAGATCGGTTTCGTAGTGGCATGGTGTATTGTATGGTATGTACATAGAGAGGCTGGTTTCGTGCTGTTTGATGCTGATATCGATATGAGAGGCATGCTTTGTGCAGATCGGGTTGCATTACCATTGGGGATATTTATATATATGTACATACATACATGTCGGATGGTGCCGTATGTTTGTAATGTAATAATGGATCGATCTACTAAAAAGCCTTTGTGGAAATTTACATTTAAGAACATTTCGGACTGCGCATGTATTTGAAATGAATTATTGGAAGTAGTGGTAGATAAGTGAGTTGTGGGAACATACGGTGACAAGAAAACCGGGGTACCATTTTGGATCGGGCAACCCCAAATTTTTATTTTCTGATTTTGACCTCAAATTTGGAGTCAGCGGTCCATAATTCTTTCAGTGTTTCTTCCCACGCAGATTGGACGGGAACAGGGGTGCCGTTTTGGGGCGGGCAACCCTAAAAAAATTTCCTTGTTTTTGACATCAAATTCGGAATCAGCTACAAAAATTTACCTAGTGTTTCTGCCACACCGATTGGACGAGTATTTCCCCGAGAAAACAGGGTTGCCATTTTGGGGCGGGCAACCCTAAAATTTTGTTCTTGTTTTTGACCTCAAATTCGAAATCAGTGACCCAAATTTACCTAGTGTTTCTACCACGCCGATTGGACGAGTATTTCCCCTAGAAAACAGGGGGCGGGCAACCCCAAAAAATTTTTTTTTTGTTTTTGACCTCAAATTCGAAATCAGCGACCCAAATTTATCTTGTGTTTCTGCCACGCCGATTGGACGAGTATTTCCCCGAGAAAACAGGAGTACAATTTTAGGGGCGGGCAACCCCAAAAAACAATTTTTTTTTTACCTCAAATTCGGAATCAGCGACCCAAATTTACCTAGTGTTTCTGCCACGCCGATTCGACGAGTATTTCCCCGAGAAAACAGGAGTACAATTTTGGGGCGGGCAACCCCAAATGTTTGTTTTTTGTTTTTGGCCTCAAATTCGGAATCAGTGACCCAAATTTACCTAGTGTTTCTGCCACGCCGATTCGACGAGTATTTCCCCGAGAAAACAGGGGTACAATTTTGGGGCGGGCAACCCCAAATTTTTTTTTTTTTTTTTGACCTCAAATTCGGAATCAGCGACCCAAATTTACCTAGTGTTTCTGCCACACCGATTGGACGAGTATTTCCCCGAGAAAACAGGGGTACAATTTTGGGGGCGGGCAACTCCAGAAAAAAATTCTTGTTTTTGACCTTAAATTCAGGATCAGCGACCCAAATTTACCTTAGTGTTTCTGCCACGCCGATTGGACGTGTATTTCCCCGAGAAACAGGGATGCCATTTGTTGGCCGGCAGGCTCATAAAAGTGCGCTTACGCTAGAAACTGGGTTTTATCGCACTGCATGTCTCCAAAAATTACCTATTTCACCCATTCATACATATTTGAACAACAATTAACACCAAATCCAAATGCCGCCCGAAAATTGTTTTGAAACGCGTAAGCTAACACTGCAAATTTCCAGAAAGGTTACCTACGTCTTTCAGTCATTCATCATTACATGACCTACCTACAATTTATCTACAACACTACATAGCCATACCGAAAAGTACGTATGTATATAGAAAATACCAATGGTACTACATTACATTATTATTACCTACGACAATCCATTCATTAATACCCACAATAATCTACAACACTACATAAATATACCAACACGTTTCTTTGTATATTAAAAATATCAATGGTAGAACACTCCAAACGCCATGCCACGAAGTCGATATGAAATCATATCTACGTACATACAGCAGCAAACCGCACGAGATAGCGCCGGTATAAAATCCCATCCGAAAATCAGGTTTTCTTGTCGTGGAAGAAAAAGCATCGTCTCGCAACAAATCTCATCGCATCGCATCGCCCAGCTCGACACCGCAAGGAGTGTGAACACATCGCATCGCATCGCGTCGCATCGCATCGCCCGGCCCGGAAAAGCTCGGCGTCGCTCTGTATGTGTACGCGGCCACAGGCAGGTTCGCGCTGGTTCCTATCTAAATGCTAACAAATTTTTTTTCTTGCGATGGGAAGCTTATCGCATCGCATCGCATCGCCGGCAATGTGAATGGGCTGTAATAGTATAGTGACTTTAGCTCTAGACCCAAACATCCAAAAAAGAGCTGACTTTTGATGCCAAATTGTTCTATGGCGTGACCGCATTACGCCGTAAAAAGTTAAGACTTTTTTGCGCGTCACGTTTGGAGGGAAGGGGGTGGCAAAGGGGTGAAATTATGTTTCGCCAATATCTTGTTAACTGTAATATTTACAGCAAAATGTTCTGAGGACGATTTAAACTACACAAAATTTCCTTTCTAATGATATATTATATCATATACCTTCTCTTGGCAGATTATATATGTACTAGACCTAAAAACATTCCATGTAATTTCGATTTTTTGGTAGTTACATTTGGCGCTCTAGCTCCTGAAGTAATTTAATTGGAGCCATGGTAATTGGAATAACTATTACTAACAATATATAGCTGTTCCACACGAAGACTCAGGCTGCCCCGACAAAGCATTCCCCTATATCCCCTATTAACATTTAAAAAAAAGACATGCCTGTAACTCATCGCCGGATCACAGCAGGCGGGAAAAATTTTGGTAAACGCTAAGTCTAAGTCCCATTAGACCCTCCACCAAATATTACTTTGATCGGATTTAAACAAAGGGTACCTCCCATACAAATTATTCAAATTCAATGCCACTAGTTTAATTAAGAAATAAGGGTACAAGTCAACCAAAATTAAAGTTTTGCTCGTAGGCAATTTTCGGGTCATTTTGTATCGAAGGTACCCTTTGTTTTAATCAGATCGAAGTAATATTTGGTGGAGGGTCTAATGGGACTTAGCCTTAACGTTTACCATTTTTCCCGCCTGCTGTGATTCGGCGATAAGTTACAGGCATGTCTTTTTTTTAATGTTAATAGGGGATATAGGAGAATGCTTTGTCGGGGCAGCCTGAGTCTCCGTGTGGGACAGCTATATATTGTTAGGAATAGTTACCCTAATTACCATGTCTCGACTTAAATTACTTCAGGAGCTAGATTGCCAAATGTAACTATCAAAAATCGAAATTACACCGAATGTGACTCGCAAAAAAGTCTACCTTTTTATTGCGTAATGCGGTCAGGCCATAGAACAATTTGTCATCAAAAGTCAGCTCTTTTTTTGGATGATTGGGTTTCATCATTTTTTCAGCTAAAATCACTTTACTATAAATACAAATGTATTTTCAGCAATCGCTCGGTTCATCAATTGAGTCGTTTATGGTAGGGATGTCAAAAACCGGCCCATAACCCGGTTGTCGTTTTTTTTCGGTTTTTTTGCAAAGCCGGTTAGACCGTCCGATTTTAACCGGGCTCCAAGTACCGGTTTTCCGGTTAACCGGGTGTTTTCATTGATTTGCGTAGAATTTTAGTAAAAAAATGCTTACACACTCGTATTGCTGGTGTTCGTATCGTATGCAAAATCAACTTAAAATGCACGTACATGATGTAGTAAGACAGCTAATTTAAAAGAGAAACATGTTGAACAAAAAAGACAATCAAATAAAATTGTCAGATGTGATTTAATTATTTTATTAGTTTTTGAAAAAAAAAAATTCCAAACATTTACAACAGGGGCCACCCTAATTTCTCTTGCGGAATACGAACTGTTTTAGCGACACGATGATACGCGAAATGCACTGATATACTATACACGAATATTAATTCACATTCACGTTGTACAACCAAGATACATGTGAAACGCAGTGTAAACATAAACAATATTTGCCTTAATGGAGGTCATAGGAGGATCCTTGATATTGTTCGTGATAATGTCAGGGAGACTCATATGCCTTTGGATGGTATGAGAAGATGTAGGGTAGTCGAAAGACATCACATCACTCTCATAGAGGATGGCAGGATACACGAGGAGTATCCACGTGATGTTGCTATTTTTCCTCTCATGGACGGAAGTGCGGGGGCTGGAATATATTCCGAGGAGCTAAACCTTGCATGCTCACTTCGTCTAGGAGAGTATGTATCGGTATATCAGGCGGAGATGCTTGGATTGCTGCACGCGCTGGATCATATTCTGGAAGGCGGGATACTGGGGAAGAAAATTCTGATAGCACTCGACAACCAATCGGTGATCAAGCGCATGCAGCAATCCAACATCAATTCAAAATTCGTACTAGAGTGTGTCCAGAAGCTCAATGAGTGTGCTTCAATCAACGAAGTTTCGCTAATGTGGGTTAAAGGACACGTAGATACATTGGGGAATGAAATTGCCGATACCTTAGCAAAAGAGGGATCAGCAGAAAAGTTTCAAGGGCCGGAACCCAAAATTGCTTTGGGAAACGGCACGATTGAAGCCAGTATACTTGGCTGGATTGATTCCATCCATCGGCAACGATGGCGAAGCCTATCTATTTGTAGACAGGCTCGTAACGCAATTACCATTCCACTAGGGAGGAAAGCCAAACAAGTACTCAGTGACACACGGAGTAGCTTAAGTTGGATAACTGCCTTAGTAACAGGGCATGGTAATTTTAAAGCTGATGATGTATGCAGACTATGTCTGGAAGAGGCTGAGACGGCAGCACACATTGTATGTGAATGCCCAGCACTAGGTAGTAGAAGGCTAAGGATACTAGGTAAATCCACAATAAGTGTGGAATCCATGAGGGAACTTAGCTTCAAGGATATGCTACGCATCACACGGGACTCAGTGATGAAGGAAGAAGTCGATAATTATCAGTCGTCAGGGGACGAAAATGGACCCAAATAGTAGTGGTCTGCTTCCGTAAATCCCCAAATCACATATATATGCCTTGGAAGAGATTAGATACAAGCAAAGGTAATTTGAAGAAGCGATTGTTCTACGAGTAATAGCAAAAAGAAGAGTGTTCGGCAATTGTTAAAGGGCAGAAATTTGAAAACGAAATTTTCCCTAGAGGATAAATAATAGAATTGCATACTGAAAAATCAATAAAACAGAAAAAAATTTATGAATTTTTAAAGAATTTTTCTCCGGTTTTAACCGGATGGACCAACAACTGTCCGGGTTAAAACCGGGAGGAGGAAAAAACCGAAAAAACCGGTTAACCGTTTTGAAAGTACCGGTTTTCGGACTGACCGTCCGGTTTTTGACATCCCTAGTTTATGGCTCTTTATGACTGTCGCTAAAAGAGGTCAGTTACTCAAAAATATTTATCCTTAAACTAAGCTTAAAGGGCGGCCAAATCCTGACGTGGGGCTATCCTGCCACATTGATGATGATGAAGCTTAAATCGTTCTTGAAGCGTGGTTGTTCACACTGGCTAAGATAAAGAAAACTAGGGGGCTTCGTCCCCTGCTCGCTTCGCTCGCCAACCCCCGGGGCTGAGGCTAATTTCGGGCGCGGCCGAAATTTGGATACCCTTCGCTTGGGCTAAAAGTTTTTTCCAGCGTACCTATGACCATGGGCGTAGCCAGGATTTCGGTCAGGGGGGGGCAAGCCCAAAATTTTTTTAACATCATGATTTTCTAAGCAGTTGAAATTTCCGTCGCAGAAATATTGTTACCAAATTTTAGAGTAGCCTGGCTTGTGGTTGGATTGGTGCAGAGGGTCATGCATTCCAGACTCACCGTGAACGAATTCCTTTTATGGTGTTTTTCGAACTCACGACCTACGTGACGGACTATGATGTCGCTCAGATTGTAAACAAGTATCCATTTATGGGGATAAATAACATTGCCGGGCGTGCTGTTGATCTCAACACCTCAACGAAACAGCAGTTTAGATCTTGGAAATTGGATGTCACTCACACATCTGCGGCCCTAGTTTACTGGTGGACTGCCACGAATGTTATTTCTTTTTTTGCTAATTTTAGAGTTAAAATTTTTAAAATGGAGATGAGAATGATTTTCTTCTGCATTCTGATTACATTCAACTGGCCTCCAATATTTGCCTTTTAGAGCGTAGTTTGTCTATTTTCAGTGCATTTTTTGTATCTCGGACTGCATATTCCACTTGCGAAATCAGTTTGTTTCGTCTGTCAGTTTCATCTCAGCAAAGTAGCATCGTCAGAATGTTTATAAATCCTTCATTGATTGAAATATGGTTAACGGTTTAAATATGATTTCCTCTAAATTTATCAAAGTATTAACAGTGGCTAAATTTTATTGCTGATATGATTCAGCTAGAAAATAAATTTTGATTTAATAACTCGAAAGACCCGCTCTGTGGCTCACTTGGCTGAGTCGCACTCTACGATGCTAGTAATCTAGAGGTCCGGAGATCGAATCTCGGCGTGGTCAAAAATTTCCGTACATGTGAAATATATAGTGCTTACAACATTATATTTATATACTCCGAAATGATATGCAATGTAATGTTAATTGCCTATAAACGGCTGAGTTAACGCACCATGGCCCCACAAGGGGCTATACGGTACTGAGAAGAAAAAGAAGAACTTGAAAGACACTGAGATATGAGACCCGTTGCTTACAAGGTCCTTAACCCTGGCTTATTTTTAGTACGGAAAGGTCATGCTTCGTCGATTCGACGACCCTCAACTTTGACGCTTCATCCAAATCACCCTTTCTCAAAATATTTATAAAATTTGACAGATTTTCAATCGTTAGTTTATTTAGAATGGAAAGACATCGATTTTGAGTAATTTTGTAAGGAAATTGATTTACAAAAGAAATTTTCTTAATTCAATGTTATTTGGCCCGAAATATAAAACACTAAATTTAAAAATGAGAAATAAAAACTTAACGTTGATATAATTTAAAAAATGTGCTCGAATCATAAAACACATATTCTAAACGTACTAGGAAATTGGGTTTAATGAATGAGACGCTCATGTATATACAAGAGGCACAGCGATCCATTTTAGGGTCCCAACACGGGTTTTCTTTCACTTCACCTATTGCGGTTCTTACAGTGGATTGTAGAATTATTTACAGTAAATTTTGGAATATCTTCACCCCGAGTTCCCTTGATTAATTCTAATTCTATGTACGATGTCTAATTTTGACATTGAGTGCCTTGGAGCCGATTTTTATGAGTTCGAAATGCAATCTTCCTAAAATGAGGAAGAATTTTGAGCCATTGTTGTCCTAGTAAATATTTTTTCCATTATTTTTGAAAAAAATTGGTCCCACATTTCAAAAATAAACATATTTGTTATGAGCTAGTTGTATGGACACAGACTTATCGTCGAATCGACAACCAGCCATAAGAAATACTGGAGTTCTAAAAGTTACACAAATTTCATCCTTCGTCGTTTCGACGACACCAATTTCCAAAAATCCAACTTACCATGCTTACTTCGTCTAGCCGCAATGTACCCGGCAAGTACATCGGCACGGTAAGTGCTGTACGAAAACTCAGCTCCAAATAATGAGAATTGTCACGAAAAATGGGATGAATTTGATGATGCGTATAGTCGATTCACCGAAGCATGACCTTCCGGGGCTAACAAAGCAAAGCTGTATACCATTTGTCACCCTTTCAAATGAAAATAAGTTGAATTTCAGTAACTTCCCGACCTAACGGTTGAAATTGTGTAGTCCAAATCTGAAGCCATGAAATGAAACAGGAGATATGGGATCCACGCAGCCACAGTAGCACACTCACAAGTGAAATGTGTATGCTGGTACGCAGCCTCCGTAAGTTACGAGAGGCCACTCGCTGTCATCTATTTGTATGCGCCTCCTGACTGCAAACTGTCCCGATCATGGCTTCTCCGGCAGCACTTGGAGTTAAAAAAGGCATCTGCTGCGCCAGCAGCAGAACATTTTTGAAAATGTTGTATAGTGCACTGATTTTTTGACTACATCGATAAGGATTTTTTCACCATCTTCATCGACCAGGGGGGGCGCCCCTCCCTGCCCCCCCCCCCCCTGGCTACGCCCATGCCTATGACTCGTATTTAATCCCCCTCCTCATTCTTTTTCTTCCGTCTTGACAAAAGTTTTGGGCTTGGTTGAAATAAGTGGGCAAATAAAAATATTTACTCGGAAAATTTTATTGGGGTTGCCGGAGCATGACCCCACAGTACGATTCCATTCGTTTTGAACTTTTTAATTTAACATTAATTAACATTAATTTTAACATTAATTCAAGGTTTTGTGAAATTGGTGTAAAAAAATGTTTCTTAGAAGAACCAATATGGGGGGTTTAGTTTGTATGGCAGCCCCATGACCCCATGGTCCGATTTGATTCAATCTTACATATGTTTTGTATCATCAATAGAAATACATTTGTGTGAAATTTGGTTGAAATTGGTGCACAAATAAAAATGTTTTTCTTAGAAGAACCTAATTTGGGGGGTTGGATTTATATGGCAGCCCCATGACCCCATGGTCCGATTTTATCCATTCATATGTTTTGTGTCAACAATAGAAATACATTTGTGTGAAATCTGGTTGAAATTGGTGCACAAATAAAAAAGTTTTTCTTAGAAGAACCTAATTTGGGGGTTAAGTTTGTATGGCAGCCCCATGACCCCATGGTCCGATTTGATCCATTCTTGCATATATTTTGTGTTATGTATAGAAACACATTTTTGTGGAATTTGGTTGAAATTTGTACACAAATAAAAAAGTTTTTCTTAGAAGAACTCAAATTGGGGAGCTAGGTTTGTATGGCAGCCCCATGACCCAGTGATTCAATTTGGGTGAATCAAACATACAAACAGCCTGCAACAATAAGAAGCACGTGTGCAAAATTTCAGCTTGCTAGCTTCAATACCCGCCGAGTAAAACGCGTCGCAACAGACAGACAGACAGACGGACATGCTCCAATCGACTCCCCAAGTCATGCTGATCATATATGTATACTTTTTATATGGTCGGAGATGCTTCCTTTAATGCGTTACAAACTTCATGACAAAGTTAATATACCCTTTCACTCTATGAGCAAAGGGTTTAAAAAAGACTAGGGGGCTTCGCCCCCTGCTCGCTACGCTCGCCAAACCCCGGGGCCGAGGCTAATTTTGGGTGCGGCCGTAATTTGGATACCCTTCGCTCTCCTTGGGCTAAAAGTTTTTTCGAGCGTACCTATGACTTGTATTTAATCCTCCTCCTTATTCTTTTTCTTCCGTTTTGACAAAAGTTTTGGGCTTGGTTGAAATAAGTGGGCAAATAAAAATATTTACTCGGAAAATTTTATTGGGGTTGCGGGAGCATGACCCCACAGTACGATTCCATGCGTGTTTAACTTTTTCGTTGCTTTGTTAAAGACACATTAATTCAAGGTTTTGTGAAATTGGTGCAAAAAATATTTCTTAGAAGAACCAAAATGGGGGTTGGGTTTGTATGGCCACCCCATAACCCCATGTTGAGATTTGATCAATTTTTAGATATGTTTTGTGTCATCAAGAGAAACACATTTGTGTGTAATTTTGTTGGAATTGCTGCAAAAATAAAAAAGTTTTTCTTAGAAGAACCTGATTTTGGGGGTTAGGTTTGTATGGCAGCCCCATGACCCTATTATCCGATTTAATCCGTTCTTAGATATGTCTTGTGTCATCAAGAGAAACACATTTGTGTGAAATTTGGTTGAAATTGATGCACAAATAAAAAAGTTTGTCTTAGAAAAACATAATTTGGGGGGTTAGGTTTGTATGGCAGCCCCATGACCCCATGGTCCGATTTGATCAATTCTTACATATGTATTGTGTTATCAACATAAACATATTTGTGCCAAATTTTATTGAAATTACTGCACAAATAAAAAAGTTTTTCTTAGAAGAACCTAATTTGGGTAGTTGGGTTTGTATGGCAGCCCCATGACCCCATTGTCCGATTTTACCGATTCAAACATACAAACTGCCAGCAAAAAGAAGCATTTGTACAAAATTTCAGCTCCATAGCTTTTGGTCGAGTAAAACGCGTCGCAACAGACGGACAGACGGACATCGCCCAATCGACTCCCCAAGCCATGCTGATCATATTATGTATAGTTTTTATGTGGTCGGAGTTGCTTCCTTCAATGCGTTACAATTTTCATGACAAAGTTAATATACCCTTTCACTCTATGAGCGAAGGGTATAATAAAAAGTATGAGCAATTTACGATGAACCGGCCGCGCGCCGGTATGCATAAATATATTTTGTCAAATTTGCACTCTCCTCTCACCCCAAGATGCCCGCAACTCTGCGCGTACATCATCGGGGTCATCGCGTCGCCGAGACTGAAAATATATTGCATCGCAAAAGGTGGGAGTAGTGAGTCGTATTGATGTATACACTATATGTACATGCATATATGTATTTATCACTTAGAGAAAGCATGCATTAGTCCAGAGTGGGCATCAGAAAATAAAAATGGCACCGTTTTCACACTACTGCAGTTCGTAGTATGCGTGAAAATTTTATTCAAATGTCAATTTTTTGTTCACAAATGAGAACATAAAATAATTTTACTCTCTTAAAATGCCGACGTGATAATTAACCCTTCTGTTGGCGTATAGATCCAGACAGACCATTGGTACTATATCTTGGTGAAATATAGCGTTCAACAATATTTTCCACCCCTTTCCATATATTTCAAAGGGACTGACAGCCACAAATGCGATCTAACGTTCGGCGAAACATAAACTATATCTAAAGAAACGAAAAAAAAACCGGCGTATCATCGTAAGACATAGTATGTAAACTGTGTCTAAAACTAAAATTAGACCTCATCCAAAAATAAGATTGATTTCACAGAAGATTCAGCTACACCTCAGGCATAATAGCTCGTAGTCGGCGACAGAAGGGTTAATAATTAACAAAATTTTGACGTTTGAATTATTTCGTGGAGTGTAGTGTAATTAATTCGGAGTCAAACACATATGGGTTGTGTGACAATATAGCCACTCTGTACTAACGCATGGCATGGGTTACTATGCTTTCTCTAAGATTTATTACTTGTGTATAACCAAATTTGTAGAATGAGGAAAATGAAATGCGTTTCTTTTTGTCTAAGACCTCAGGTGCAAATTATTTGCGCCTTTCCTCGCAATTCTGATACACATTATCGAAAATTACTTGATTGGAGATGCCCCAAAACGATAGTCTGCCTCCTGAAAAGTGGGTCTAAAGGGTTGACAGAAGACTTAAGAGTTGTTGATAGTTGCAACATGTTGAAATTTTCCGATGTTTTTATGGAAAACTTGTAGTGCGTCTACAAAATTAACGCAAGTTCCATTATGGTAAAGCCAAATTTCATTCAAAATACCAATTAAAATCCTGTTAATTTATCAATTGAAATTTGACTATTTTGCAAGTAAATTGACAGGCAATATGGAATAGTAAGCGACTATAGATGGTACCATTTTGCCCGTAATATCACACGGATGGCCCTCAGCGGCGATCCCTTCTGAACGGGATGTCATTCAGTCAGAACACCATATTTCAAAAGGAAGACAAAAACCTTGAAAAGGACGATCAGCAGACGAGCCTGAAGTGATGCAAAAAGTGAGATTTTCCAAAAAACAACAATGATCTCTCGTGGCAGCATTTTCCACTAATATAAGAATGGCACTGAGCAGCATCTCTTTTTGAACGCTATTCCTTTAAGTATTACATTTTTTTTTAATTCGGTATTCTCCCAGCTCAGTTGTCTCATATCATTCGAAAGTTAAAGAGTCTCAATGTATAGTAATATGCTATATTCATCAGAATGAAGACAGATATTGTGGAAATTGGGGAAATATATTGTGGAAATTGGGTGACGGTTTTTTTATTTCACGGGTCTATTCCGAGGAAATCCTACTAAAAGCTTTTGAGGGTTTTCGGCTTAATTTCGGAAATATCTTATTTCGCGAATTTATAAGGATTGGTTCGGAGGAAAACACACTAAAAGCACGCTGTCGTGTGGTGTGAGCTAACGTGGCGAAAGCGGGTTAAATTGTCGCATTCTTGTGCTTATCAGCTCTATTTCCGCTATATTTTCGAAACCGCGCCGCGAACTGTACAAAAAAATGGTCTGAGCAAAAATTAAAGCCTACAAAATTTCCTATTCATCTTACAAGCATAATGTCGATCCTAACTTGTATCCACATATTGCTAATTTAAAAATCAGAAGTTTCACATTGAGAACATCAACACAGCATAGTCGGCATATCTATAGATTGGCTTTATGCATGTACGCTATATGGATGCTCTCAATGTGAAATTATATATGAAATGAGAGATTAAAACGTGTCGGGATTGAATAATAATAAACAATAAAAATTGAAGCCTAAATTTCTATATCTTTATATGTACTAATGATACCCTTAAAACATAAAATTTTAAAATTGTATACAGGGTGTCTCATGACTCATGGTACATACAATACCTAGTGGATGATAGTACAGCTCATTTGGGTAGAAATAATGTTCTGCATGACCCCTCTATATTTAACCGTTATAAAATTTTAGCATATTTTGTAAATAGGGTCAAAAAGCTCGACTTGCCGAGAAGAACCACTTTTTGCCACACTCTCAAATATTTAATCTGATATTTGACTTCACTTTCTGAAAGTGTACAAAATTTAACATAAAATAACTCAATAACTTTCTAATAAATAATTGAAATAGCTTCCCAGATACTACATAGTTCAAACTTTAAAGAAATTCGAAAATCGATTTTTCGTTGAAAATTCAAATTGTAAAATCGTAACGGTACTTTGAACTCACAAATGTGTAAAGCCAATCTATAGATATGCCGACTATGCTGTGTTGATGTTCTCAATGTGAAACTTCTGATTTTTAAATTAGCAATATGTGGATACAAGTTAGGATCAACATTATGCTTGTAAGATGAATAGGAAATTTTGTGGGCTTTAATTTTTGCTCAGACAATTTTTTTGTACAGTTCGCGGTTTCGAAAAAATAGCAGAAATAGAGCTGATAAGCACAAAAATGCTACAATTTAACCCGCTTTCGCCACGTTAGCTCACACCACACGACAGCGTGCTTTTAGTGTGTTTTCCTCCGAACCAATCCTTATAAATTCGCGAAATAAGATATTTCCGAAATTAAGCCGAAAACCCTCAAAAGATTTTAGTAGGTTTTCCTCGGAACCACCTCTTATAGACCCGTGAAATAAAAAAACCGTCACCCCCTCCCACAATATCTGTCTTCATTCTGATGAATATAGCATATTACTATACATTGAGACTCTTTAACTTTCGAATGATATGAGACAACCGAACTGGGAGAATACCGAATTAAAAAAAAATTAATACTTAAAGGAATAGCGTTCAAAAAGAGATGCTGCTCAGTGCCATTCTTATATTAGTGGAAAATGCTGCCACGAGAGATCATTGTTGTTTTTTGCAAAATCTCACTTTTTGCATCACTTCAGGCTCGTCTGCTGATCGTCCTTTTCAAGGTTTTTGTCTTCCTTTTGAAATATGGTGCTCTGACTGAATGACATCCCGTTCAGAAGGGATCGCTGCTGAGGGCCATCCGTGTGATATTACGGGCAAAATGGTACCATCTATAATCGCTTACTATTCTATATTGCCTGTCAATTTACTTGCAAAATAGTCAAATTTCAATTGATAAATTAACAGGATTGTAATTGGTATTTTGAATGAAATTTTGCTTAAGCACTCAGGTAAGTGTCTGGAAAATAATTAAGTTCTGGCTGTGTGTATATGATGTAGCATTATGGAACTTGCGTTAATTTTGTAGACGCACTACAAGTTTTCCATAAAAACTTCGAAAAATTGCAACTATCAACAACTCTTAAGTCTTCTGTCACCCCTTTAGCCCCACTTTTCAGGAGGCAGACTATCGTTTTGGGGTATCTCCAATCAAGTAATTTTTGAGAATGTGTATCAGAACTGCGAGGAAATTGCACCTGAGGTCTTAGACAAAAAGAAATGCATTTCATTTTCCTCATTCTACAAATTGGGTTATACACACGTAATAAATATATGTACATTTATAGTGTATACATCAATACGACTCACTACTCACAACTTTTGCGATGCAATATATTTTCAGTCTCGGCGACGCGATGACCCCGATGATGTACGCGCAGAGTTGTGGGCATTATGGGGTGAGAGGAGAATACAAATTTTACAAAAAATATTTATGCATACCGGCGCGCGGGCGGTTCATCGTACATTGCTCATACATTTTATCTTTTTTTTATCTTAGCCAGTGTGAACAACCACGCTTCAAGAATGATTTAAGCTTCATCATCATCAATGTGGCAGGATAGCCCCACGTCAGGATTTGGCCGCCCTTTAAGCTTAGATTAAGGATAAATATTTTTGAGTAACTGACAATTAATGAGCCGAGCGATTGCTGAAAATACATTTATTTTTAGTGTTGATAATATTTCTCACTTTTGATTGCGTGTGTGCAGGTTTGAAGGGAGTATGACTGTGTGTGTTCTGTGTGGCAATTTATGAATGAGCTTCTGATTTTATAATGGACTCGCTATGTAGTACGTACGAGTGGGAGTAGAATCGGGCAGGGGCGAACCCAAGGGGGGATTAGGGGGATGAAACACCCCCCGAAATCATGAAACCGATTTTTCAAAAGTAAAAAACTATCGATTTTTAACATGAATTTACAAACAGAAACTATATTTTTTGCACACACTTGTGTGTTGCATGTAAACTATACCTTAGAGCTTTTCATTTCAAAATTTAATTTTTGCTAGTCATTGGAAAACGTACTGGAAAAAAAAAACGATCGAGGGTAGCATCCAGGTTAAATTTCAAATTGTCACGTAAGCATTGCCATTAATTTCAAAACATTGCTCAAAAATATTAAAGCCCCGTTTTCACTTTACAAACGCAAAAGTTAACATGTAATTTTTTTTAATGAAAACATATTTTTATGTGGGAATCATAATTTTGTTAGAATAAGAATTCGACGAACAACATTTTTAACATGAATTTACAAACAAAAACTATACCTATTTTTTGCACACACTTGTGTGTTGCATGTAAACTATACCTTAGAGCTTTTCATTTCAAAATTTAATTTTTGCTAGTTATTGGAAATCGTACTAGAAAATAATTGGGATTGCATACATTTAGGCGAGTTTTGGAAAGCTCATTAAATCTGGATAGCAATATAATTTCTAACCTGAATAAAGTCACAGGTTAGCGTTTGTATGAAAATTACCCCGGATAGTGTAGGTTAGTTAATTAAAAACACGGCCAGTGTAGTCACTAGGTGATTTCAGATTGCAAAAATTAATTTATTAGTTTAGTTCTTGAATTAAAATGAATTGTGTTTGCGAACAATTTTACAAAGTTCAAATTGACGGTCTATCTCAGCTCGTTTCGTCGTTGCAGAGCCAACTTAGCAAGATGAGATCTCTTATGAAAACTGTAAATTGTTGTGAAAACAATTCCAAAATATTGCGAGATAGAAACGTAACTTTAAAAAATAAGAAGAGTAATATAGGGAAAGACACTAATAAAAAAACAAAAAATATTATTTCAATATCTTCTGAGCAATCTTTCGTTAGCGATGAAGCGGGGACTTCCACTGTTATTTCAGATTCATCTTCTACAATTCCTTCCAACGTTGACAAAAATCAATCTCCGATTGATAAATTTGTCACAGTTCGTAAGAAAGGGAAACATATTAAAAAACCTTCTCCTGTTGGTGATGTTATTCCCAAAAAGAGTGATAATAATAATAGGCGACACAAAAGAATCTTCGGTATCGATCAAGCTAATGATCCTCTTCGAAGTGTCCCCAGTTTCAAGGTATTCCATGTTTCTAGGCTTCATGCTTCGGTAAAAGCAGAACATTTAAAGGAATATGTAATGAAAAAGCTTAATTTAACAGATGACAGCTTTCTTTCGGTTTATCCTCTGATAAAAAAAGATTGTGATATATCCAAATTAGTTTCAATCAGTTTCGGTTTGAAACTTCCTCATGAATATTCGAAGCAAGTGTTTTGTGCCAACTTCTGGCCCAAAGGCGTCAACATATCACCCTTCAATTTTTCAAAAAACGACAAACGCCAAAACAGTGTCCAGCAGAACACATAATTTCCAATTCATTTTTCTCTGTCTATTATCAAAATGTTGGCGGTCTTCGTTCAAGAACAAATGATTTTTACCTTGCAGCTTTACAAGAAGATTATGCTGCCATTTGCTTAACCGAGACTTGGCTTCACACAGACATTTCAAATGAAGAACTTTTCATAAGAGACTATGATGTCTATCGTCGCGACCGTTATGAGGCTTCGACTAAGAGAGGAGGTGGTGTTTTGGTAGCTATCAAAACAACATTCCCATCTCATGAAGTTGAGCTTTTTCATAAGGACGTGGAACAGATATGTGTTTCTATCAATGTTTCTCGCAGCGAAAAAGTATATATTTTTAATAGCTATTTACCACCTTTGAGTTCAGTTGATGTTTATAACAAACATGTAGATAATATCTCCAAGCTATTTGCATCTTTTGACGAAAAAGACAAATTGATCGTTGTTGGGGATTTCAATCTTGGTAATATAAGTTGGTACTGGAACGACGACGAGAAAAAAATTCTGCCGCGTGATTTACATCTTGAGTGTGAATCTGTTCTAACAGATTGTTTGTTTGCAATGGATTTGATGCAAATGAATCTTGTTAAAAATTCGATTGGTAGAATTTTAGATCTAATTTTTGTTAGTACTTGCTTGAATGCTTCTGTAATTAAAGTAGATAAACCAATTTTGGCCAATTCAATCCATCACAGTGCTCTTCTTCTTGAGTTTGTTTTTTATGATTACATTGAAGAAGAGCCCGAAGTTATTCCTACTAGAAATTTTCAAAAAGCCCAATTTGAAAAATTAAATTCAATATTTCTTAATATGGATTGGGCTCCAGTTATATCGAATAGTAATCTTATTGAAAGTTATACAATTTTTAATTCAATTTTAAATAAATCTATTCGCAAGTACGTTCCTTTAAAAAAGAACAAAATAAAAGCAAAAAATCCTTGGGCTACCAAAGAATTGTTCAAACTTAAGAGAGCAAAAAATAGGGCCCATAAATTATACAAGAAGTCATCCTCTCTTGCCAATAAAGAAAATTTCTTTAGATTGAGAAGACAGTATGAATTAATGAATAAAAATCTTTACAAACAGTATATTGCGAGAGCTGAAAATAATATAAAGAATGACAGTAAGACATTTTGGAATTTTATAAACAGCAAGCGTAAGAATACGGGAATCCCAAAAAATTTAGAATTCAATGGCAATTTTTACAAAGATGTTCAATCGGTTTGTGACGGATTTGCTAGATTTTTCAGTTCAGTTTACAAAGTGCCAGACTCCGTTTCATCAGAAATGAATGCTAACATCAATGGAAATCAGAGTGCATTGGTCCCTCGGATAGCTCAGGAGGACCTTACGAGTGCTCTTGAGATTTCTGAGGATGACCTATTGAATGCTATGCGTGATCTTGATGTTAGTATTCAGGCCGGACCTGATGGCATTCCTAATATATTTTTGAAGAATTGCATGCAATCGTTATGTCGTCCTTTAGCCTTTATTTTTAATTTGTCCTTGACTTCAGGTGTTTTTCTTGATGAATGGAAAGTTTGATACATAACGCCTGTACACAAAAAGGGTCCGAAGCATCTTATTTATAACTATAGACCCATAGCTAAAATATCTGCAATACCAAAGTTGTTTGAAATGCTTATTAAAAATAAAATAGATGTTTTAATTAGCCGTTTGATATCACCATGTCAACATGGATTCCTGAAAGGAAAATCAACTTCAACAAATTTGGTATCATTTACTAAATTTGTTGCTGATGGTATCGAGCAGGGAATGCAGGTTGATGTGGTATATACCGATTTTTCGAAGGCTTTTGATAGAGTAGATCATAATATTTTACTTACAAAACTAGAACATTTAGGAATACAGTCAATTTTTCTAAGCTGGGTGAGATCCTATCTAACGGATAGGACTCAGTTGGTGAAGTTAAATGGCTGTATATCTCGCTCTGTTATAAAGTGCTCGTCAGGGGTTCCGCAAGGAAGCCATTTAGGACCACTTTTCTTTTTAATTTTCATAAACGATATCATCCAAAATTTTAAATTCGTGCGTGTATGGCAGTATGCCGATGATATGAAAATCGCAATGAAAATACGCAACATTGATGACTGCCTTAAGTTGCAATCCGATTTAGAAAAGCTGCAATTTTGGTGCCGCGATAATAATTCAAATTTAAATGTTAGTAGATGTAAAGTACTTAGCATATATAAATTGAAAACTCCGGTCTTCTTTGAGTACTCCTTAACAGGTAGTGTTCTTGAAAGGGCTGCCGAAATATCAGATCTTGGTGTAATTTTCGACCATGAGCTTTCGTTTCGACAACACATTGATTACATTATTTCAAAAGCGAATAGTATGTTAGGATTTGTTAAACGTAATGCGCGCGAATTTAATGATGCTTTTACTTTGAAAATATTGTATGCAGCTTTCGTTCGTTCGCACCTGGAGTATTGTTCTATTGTGTGGAATCCGTTCTATAAGGTGCATATCGAGCGTATAGAAAGAATTCAACACAATTTTACACGGTTTGCCATTTATCAAATTGGCTGGCGTTTCAAGCCAGATTATAAAACTCGCTGTTCCTTATTGGGTTTACAAGCCTTAGATTATAGAAGAACATTTTTAAACGCTATGTTTATAAGAGACCTGTTTTGCTCTCATATTGTTTGTGAAGATATATTAAATAACTTTCAAGTCAGAAATATTCCTCACAATTTACGGCGGAACAACCTTCTTGTTCAGCCTTATCATAGAGTAAACTATGGGCTTAATGAACCAATTACAAGGTCAATTATTCTTTATAATAGTTTGAAGGACTCAGTTAATTTTAATTGTACTAATAAACTAATTTTTAAAAGAAGTTATTGTGATAAATTTCCTTATTAATATATTTTGTTTTCAGTTTTTTTTTTTTACGATCTGCTAGAGTTTACACTCGATTGATTGATTAGTCACTTACGTACGGATAGTAAGTAAAGTGATGCCGAGAAGCCTAGTCCCGGGACAAAAGTTTCTATGAGGCAAAAAAAAAAAAAAAAAAAGTGATTGTGGTGGAGATTTTTTTTTTTGTTTCTTATGTTTTTGAGGTGCCGAATTTTACCGTTAATGGCGAGGAGCGACAAAATCGTTATTTAAACATCTCATTCGTATTATCCTTCAAGCAAATTATGACATACTCCGCGACTTGATTCGAGCGGGTAAAGTGGGGTTGTTCCTTGTTCCATAGTGACGTCACATGCAGGAAACTGCAACTTCCCGCTTTATGGTGAAGAGCGACAAATTTTTTTCTTTCACAACTAATTCACAACAAAATAGCGGAAGGGAACGGTATAAGTTCCGACTTGATCCTTGATCCAGTGAGAATGACGAGCGACAAAATTTGTTTTTTCACGACTAATTCACAACAAAATAGCGGAAGAGAACGGTACAAGTCTTGACTTGATCCTTGAAAGTTGTTCCGCTAACTTGACGTCAAGTTAGCGGAACACCCATTTTCTCAGTGAAAATGGAGAGCGACAAAATTAATTTTTCCACAACTAATTCACAACAAATTAGCGGCAAATTACTGTAAAGTGGCCGAGTCGATTTTCAAAAATTGTTCCACTAACTTGATGCACGTGGATTTGGTCCTTGTCGGACACTAACTTGGGCAACCATACGCGGGCCCTCGGACGTGTGGGACTATTTTAGTTAATTGGAAAATAAAATCAACCGAATTAATACTAGAACAATGCCTTTGTTGGGAATACAGAACACTGGTTAGATCCATATCTAACCATACCCATATGGGTGTGATAGAGCATGGTCTCTACACTACGAGTGACACTAGACGAATCGAAATAATCCCGAAGACGATTTGATTTAAAAAAAAGGATTTTCCCGTTATTGATTTGCTCAATTCCACTTTTTAATCAGTTTTCGCCATACAGTTACAACGGACCGGAAATTTAGATTTTCCTTTATAGAAGAAAAACAGTATAAAATAAAAGGAAAATCTTTGTGCATTTATTTGTCTTTTTAAAATACTAGAATTCTAACTTTTGTTCAATTACACTGCGCACACAATCTCGATTTTGACATAATTAAATGATTTTTTTAAGAATCGGGGGTATGTTCAGTACAACTTTTTTGCTAGAAATCACATGAGGAATTACAAACCGGCGCGTTTATGCGGCAGTTTCCGGACACCCTATAAAATCGGATTATTCTGTATTTCGAAATTTTGAACGCACATTTAAATGTTCATATTTATCAATGCAATATAAAATTTGAATTTTGTTTATAAATAACGTTGTTGAATCACTTCAACACATTCTTTCATTAAATTTCATGTACATACTCGTAAAGTAAATCATGTCATTTATTACTCAGCATAATGGTCATTCAATGTAATGTATTGAATGGCTAATTAGAGCGACGATTGACTAATTGTTATAAAATGTATGTCAATCGTCGTATTGCTTTCATTCTTTAGTCTTAAGTTACAAATTTGTTAGCTATAAATATTGTAGTTTTAAGAATATAGATTCAGTGTTCAATAAACATTCAAAATAACAACCAACCGCCTTTACACTCATTACTCCCAATTCCTATAACCCTAACGGAACAAGTATTCTACTATCATTGAATACTCTGTTTCTCCCTCCACATAGAATATACTACCACTGGAACGGTGGCCCTATATTCTATCCTTTTCATGGTCCGTCGAGCCTTCCTAAAAAGTGTTATCCTTCAAATCAAAAAACAGCCACGTAAAGCGCCAGTTTGTGCTGTTCTGGTGCCTTACCATTAACAAATAAAAAGTGCAATTCCCAGTCTCCCAGTTTCCAAGTACATATCCAGTTGTTGCAGAAATCAGTGTTACCATTTACTCCAAATCGTTTGCTGCCCAATTGGTCCTGTAAAACTGTGTTGACGCCTGACAGAGTTCTATATATAATTGTTGGCAGCGAAGTTGACATTTATTGACTGTCTGTTAGTTGCTGTACTCCAATTGATCCTTATTGCCATCTCGTCGCATCGCTACTTCAAACTTATATAAAATCGTCTACGTTGCCGCCCGTTGCAACACTATATACACTCCCTGGTTGGTTTCCAAAAGTTCCACTGATCTATTAAAGAAGTTTTGGTTTTGGTATTATTGCATTTTACAAGATGGATACAACGTCGATCCTCGAACAACAGAAATTTATTTCCGAAGAGTTGGAGAAGATTGAGTCCCGATATAGAAGGGAAGGTCCATCTCACCGTAACGTGGAATACCTTTTGCGGAAATTAAACTCTTTGGAAAACCTCTTTCAAGAGTTCCAGAATAACCACGCTCTCCTTGTTGACAATCTTACTGAAAATGATGCATACTTAAAGCAAGATTTATATGGATTGGGAAAACAATTATACTCCAATGTTAAGGCCCGTCTCGAAGAAGACTATGCGAAAATTCTGTCCGAAACAGAAAAAGCAAAAAGGCCAACAACACCCACTAAACCGTCTACGTTGCCGCCCGTTGTAACTACGACACCCAAAAAAGTAGCCATGTTGCCGCCCGTTGCAACTGCCTCACCCACCACCAAACCTCTGTTGCCGCCAATAGCAACCAAGTCACCTACTAGGGAAGAAAATCCACACCCTGAAATTTCTTCCCACCAAACACCACTGTTGCCGTCTAATACAGTCGCTCAGACACTAGCGGATCTCTTAACCGAAACAAGGGATCAAAACCGTGAATTTACCGGTAATACTACGTTTAATACTACTCCATTTTACGCATATCCGAATATTGCGAACCATCCACAGCCTGCCGCATTTGCATCAACCGGCAATGGATATTCCATGCACGGTTTACCAAAATTGCCTCCAATACAAATTCCAATGTTTTCTGGAGGAAACAAGGAATGGCGACAATTTATTGAACTATTTAAAGCCGTTATAGATCAAAATTACCAAATTGGAGACATTCAGAAACTCCAATATCTCCTAAGCTACCTACATGGTAATGCAAAAGAAGCGGTGGCACATTTAACTCTTAGCCCACATAATTATCAATCCGCTCTAACGATTCTGGAAGAACGTTTTTCAAACCAGCGACAAGCTGCTAGCGCGTATATTGACACAATAATCGATTGTAAACCGTTGCAATATCGCATAGCAAGTGACGTCATAAATATGTTTAATGTGCTAAGAAATTGCCTTGCGGACTCCAGAATATGGGCCATGATACTAGCCAATGGGGTCCGATGATTGTACGTGTCATCATGAGAAAATTTGATCCTGAAACGTTGAGATTGTTTGAAGAAGGATTAAGGGATAACAAATCTTTCCCATCAACAGATGAACTATGTTCGTTCCTGTTGAAACGCCATCAACTTTTGATAACACTGAGACCCCAAAATCAGCTGACGAAAGGAAAGGTACATTTAGCCAATTCCACAAAGCCCATTTCAACGAATAAAAAATGCCCACTTTGTAAATCCGATCATAAACTATTTACATGCCCGAAATTCAAGGAACAGAACACCCAAGAACGAATAAGCTTCATCGACAACAATCAATTATGTAATAATTGTTTATCGCACAAACGTAACATTAAGTGTAACAGCAAAATCAGGTGCTATACTTGCAATGGTAATCACCATACATTGCTGCACATTAATAAGCACGCGACAGCAACTCATGTTGCAACCGAATATAACTCCACGGTAATTCTAGCCACTGCGCTAATAAACATAAAAAAGCCAATGGTCAAACGACGACCTTGCGAGCACTAATAGATAGTGGCTCCCAATTAACATTTATTGCGAACAAAGCCGCAAACAAATTACGCTTGCCCAAGCAAAATTGCCTTACGTCAGTAGCCGGTATAGGCGGAATAGACGCCGGTACCATTCATAAAAAAATGAAGATTCAAATTTCACCTATATTTGAATCTGATTTCAAAATAACAAACGATGCGTTCATTATTCCGAAATTAGATACAGTTTTACCGGAAGAAAACTTAAAAATCATGACACCAGAGTTGGTAGAAAAATTGCAGCTAGCTGATCCGAATTATGATCATCCGTCTAAAATAGACGTAATATTGGGTGCGGATACCATTGAACATATAATGGAACCGCAAATGAAAAAGGAAAAACCACTGTTAGCGCAAAAAACCAAGATTGGTTGGGTGCTATCTGGCTGTATTCCCCTAGGTTGCCATCAACACCGAAAGTACACTGTATCAAATGTCGTCACGGCAGAATTCGAAAAATCTGTACAAAAATTTTTTGATATCGACGTCGATAAAGACACATCAGATAATGAAAATGAAGAGGCTGAAATCATTTATCAAACATCAACCATTCGAAATTCTGATGGCAGATATACTGTCTCCCTTCCATTCAAAGACAAAAAGGTACCGGCTCTCGGAGATTCCAGAAATAAGGCAATGGTAATTTACCGCCGACTAGAAAAACACCTGAACAAAGATCCTGCTTTAAAATTGGAATACAATAAAGTTTTACAAGAATACCTTGATCTTGGGCATATGAAATTGGCTGTACCATGCACCGATTCTGACGAGCGATATGTGTACTACCTACCACACCACGCTGTAATAAAGTCAAATAGTACCACTACAAAAGTAAGAGTAGTATTCAATGCTTCTGCGAAAACTACGTCTGGATCAAGTTTAAACGACCATTTGTTAACAGGCAGACAAATTCAAGATACACTTGCGAATATTCTTCTAAGATGGAGAATGCATCGATTCGTATATGTCGCAGACATTGAAAAAATGTTTCGTATGATCGAAATACATCCAGATTTCTACGATTACCAGCGAATACTATGGCGACCCAACAAAAATGCTCCAGTAATGGAATATATAATTAATGTAGTACTATTTGGCCAAAAACCGTCCAATTTCCTTGCCGTACGAACGTTACATCAACTTGCAGAAGACGAAAAGAAACATTTTCCAATTGCTGCTGAACGAGTAAAAAGAGATTTTTACGTCGACAATCTAATGACCGGCGCTGAGACACAAGCTGAAGCAAAACAATTGCAGGAAGAAATGTTATCATTATTACGTGCAGGTGGTTTTAATTTAAGGCAGTGGGCAACAAATGATAAAGAGTTGTTGAAAAACATACCAGCAGAATTACGAGATATTGGTTCCTGGAATATAGTGGAAGACCCTACAATTAATACATTAGGAATTCAATGGAATCCAGATGAAGACAATATTCGTTTCAAATCTATTAACTTCCCACAAACTGAACAAATTACAAAGCGGCAATTGCTATCCAACATAGTATCAATCTACGACCCACTCCAATGGCTAGCACCCATGACTGTTACTGCAAAGATACTTATGCAAAAAGTCTGGCAGTCGGGTATCGATTGGAAGGAGATCCCGTCAGATAATATTATAAAATCCTGGAGAAAAATTGAGTCACAACTATCCCACATAGAAAATATACGTATACCAAGGTGGACTGAATATTCATCCGAACACAAAATAGAGTTACATGGATTCTGCGATGCATCAGAAGCAGCTTATGCTGCGGTTGTGGATAGCAAAACCATGGATTATCATGGAAAAGTAACAACAACACTACTATGTGCCAAAACAAGAGTGGCACCAACAAAAACAAAAATTACGTTACCAAGGCTTGAGCTGAATGGGGCATTACTACTGGCAGAGTTGATGGAGCAAACATCATCAGCATTTGGACTGCTAAAAACCAGCGTATATTGTTGCTGTGATTCTCAAATCGTACTTGCCTGGTTGCAAAAGGAGCCTTCGTGCCTAGAAAACTATGTAGGAAACCGCGTAATCAAGATACAAAAGTTTAGCAATGCATCATGGGTGTGGAATTATATAAAATCAAAGGAAAATCCGGCAGATTGTGCATCAAGAGGTGTGACTCCGCGAGAACTAATGGATCACGAACTTTGGTGGAATGGTCCACATTGGCTACGGGTGAACCACATATCATCAACGATCAGTTTCTCTGGAATCGAACGCCGCGACTACTCTCTACGATTTTCGAATTTTTCCAAACTAATTCGAGTGATGACGTATTGCCTACGCTTTATTACAAAAGCAAAGGGGCATCTTACCTTTCAAGAAATGGAAAAAACTCGCATAACAATACTCAGGAAACTACAACAAAGTGAATTCACTGAAGAGATAGCTGAGGTCAACGGAAACAAACCGTTACGAAAGAGCTTAAGAAATCTCAATCCCTTTATAGATAAGCACGGGCTACTGCGTGTGGGTGGTAGGCTACGACATGCCGATGTCGACGAGGATTACAAACATCCTATTCTTCTTCCGAAAGAGCACCATATCACTCATTTAATAATTCGGGAGGCACATGAAAGGACAATGCACGGTACAATCAATATGGTAAGAAACTACCTCAGAATGAAGTACTGGATCGTAAACGACAAAAAAAGTATACGATACGAAATACATCGATGCCTTACATGTTTCCGTTATAATAATCGACCTAGTCAACAATGAATGGGAGACATTCCGGCCGTACGAATTACACCAACTAATCCTTTCTCCAGTTGCGGAGTAGATTTCGCGAGACCCTTTTGGACACGAGCGTCGAAAGGAAGATCCACAGTCACACTTAAAGGATATATTTGTGTCTTCGTGTGTATGGTGACAAAAGCTTTACATCTGGAGCTTGTTAGCGACTTGTCAACAGAAGCATTCCTCGCTGCCTTCAAACGTTTTATATCACGGAGAGGCATGTGCCGAGAGATATACAGCGACAATGGAACCAACTTCAAGGGAGCTAGCAGTTTGATCGATGCAGAACTACAAGAAGCCATCCAAAGATGTACGTCTCAGATCACCAAAATTACAGAGAAGGACGGTGTTTCTTGGAAATTTATACCAGTAGCAACACCTCACTTTGGCGGTCTCTGGGAAGCCGGAGTAAAATCCGCTAAAAGACATATTAAGTGCATTTTCGATGAGTTAAAGATCGTCCCAACATTTGAAGAGTTCACAACGATTCTGTGCCAAATTGAAGCATGCTTAAATTCAAGACCATTGGTGCAACTTTCATCCGATCCCAATGACATGGAAGCATTAACACCTGCTCACTTTTTGACTGGTCGTACACTGCACACTTTACCTGAAATCGATCGTACAGAGAAAACACTATATCAACGATGGGAACAGTTGAAACAAGCCCATCAAGTGTTTTGGAAAAGATGGACGAATGAATACCTCCACAGTCTACAAAAACGAACCAAATGGGATCAAGACTCTCCAAATATTCAGGTGGGTCAGATGGTATTAATCCGCCAGGAAGATACCCCGCCTACTAAATGGCCATTAGCTCGAGTGAAGGAAGTCTGCCCAGGAAGTGATGGTAAAGTTCGCTCTGTGTTAGTTCAATATCATGGAAACAAAACGAAACCAATTGGCATTGTAAACCTATGCAAGCTACCAATTGACATACCTCCAGAACCAGAACCGACGGCTAGCACCGAAAAGAAAAAGCTTCCACGTAAACGGCATATCAATTCATCCGCGACTACACCAAAACCTCAACACATAAAACCAAAACTTAAAACCAAAAAACCAAAAATTGCTCCTTGCACATGGGCTAGATCGCTTTTAAATATCGCATTACTGTTTCTATCATTCAGTGCAGTATTTACTCAAAACGTCTCCGGAAAGTATTATCAAGTATGGAAACCACCAAGGGGATATTACGTCGAGAAATTGGGATCTGCCAATATAGTAAGAGGAAACTTACGAATGGAAGTGGATTATTCAATCGCAGACATATTGGACGATCAGCGTAATCTCGCGTTAACCTTGAATCATACTAGCGAAATGTGCAGGCTTACTCAGGAGCTTGCAAGTACAACACATTGTCCTAACTTACTACATCATCTTCAGATAAGGTATGGCGAACTTGCGTCAATACTAAACGAGATTCTAAATATACCAACGAAACGGAAACCTAGAGGTATGTTGGGCAAAATTATGACTGCTGTCTTTGGAGTCAACGACGAAGTTTATACTGATATTGAGGTACTACAACGTAATCAACAATCGCTTCTACAAGCAACAACTCAACAAAATATATTGATCAGCACAAGACTGGAGACATTGAAATCCCTCACTGCAGCTAAGTTCAATGGTTTCACTGACAAAATTAACAACGTCATTGAAGTTGTCAATTCTATGAAGCGTTGGTTTGCAAAGTTCGACAATATCAAACTAAGTGTTGAAGTCATTTCTACGTACCTCACCGCCGTCGATTACTACAACGAACTAGAGAGAAAGTATGCGAAATTCTCTAAAATCCTCCATGGGCATGGCGACATACTGGACTTCATTAGCTGGGATACTGTCAGGGACACAACTCGATCAGTGTCCATGAAGCTGGCACCTCGGTATTCGATTTCGAGCATACCCTTGGATAAAATTAACATAATTCGAACAGGGAAAGAAATGGTTGTTCATGGATACTTCTATATCAAGGAGAGAAGTCCATATGAACTTCTCCAAATTACCGCAATACCTCATAAAGTACGTCCGGGCCAGTTTTTGGTCCCACGAGTAAATACACCTATGCTGGTAGTCAACTTTAACCTGGAGTCTTACTTCGCTTTAAGCTTTACATCTGGAGCTTGTTAGCGACTTGTCAACAGAAGCATTCCTCGCTGCCTTCAAACGTTTTATATCACGGAGAGGCATGTGCCGAGAGATATACAGCGACAATGGAACCAACTTCAAGGGAGCTAGCAGTTTGATCGATGCAGAACTACAAGAAGCCATCCAAAGATGTACGTCTCAGATCACCAAAATTACAGAGAAGGACGGTGTTTCTTGGAAATTTATACCAGTAGCAACACCTCACTTTGGCGGTCTCTGGGAAGCCGGAGTAAAATCCGCTAAAAGACATATTAAGTGCATTTTCGATGAGTTAAAGATCGTCCCAACATTTGAAGAGTTCACAACGATTCTGTGCCAAATTGAAGCATGCTTAAATTCAAGACCATTGGTACAACTTTCATCCGATCCCAATGACATGGAAGCATTAACACCTGCTCACTTTTTGACTGGTCGTACACTGCACACTTTACCTAAAATCGATCGTACAGAGAAAACACTATATCAACGATGGGAACAGTTGAAACAAGCCCATCAAGTGTTCTGGATAAGATGGACGAATGAATACCTCCACAGTCTACAAAAACGAACCAAATGGGATCAAGACTCTCCAAATATTCAGGTGGGTCAGATGGTATTAATCCGCCAGGAAGATACCCCGCCTACTAAATGGCCATTAGCTCGAGTGAAGGAAGTCTGCCCAGGAAGTGATGGTAAAGTTCGCTCTGTGTTAGTTCAATATCATGGAAACAAAACGAAACCAATTGGCATTGTAAACCTATGCAAGCTACCAATTGACATACCTCCAGAACCAGAACCGACGGCTAGCACCGAAAAGAAAAAGCTTCCACGTAAACGGCATATCAATTTATCCGCGACTACACCAAAACCTCAACACATAAAACCAAAACTTAAAACCAAAAAACCAAAAATTGCTCCTTGCACATGGGCTAGATCGCTTTTAAATATCGCATTACTGTTTCTATCATTTGTTGAATTTTGATTTGCATCCTTTCTAATTTCTTGAACGCACTCTCTTTGTGTTGCTTTATTCACATTCTGTCATTAAGTCAGTCGCTTCTAAACCTTTGTACTATCAACTACGTGAAATACATACTTGTTTAAGCACTCACTGTTTTCTTACTGCGCGCTCAATGTCCAACAGGTTATGGGCCCAGTCAACACATAACTAGTCGCGGCAACAGTGGTTTCTTTTCGGAATTAATTTTCAAATTTGCGAATTTCGTGTGTGCACTATGGAGGCGGAATCTTTGAAAATCGAGAAGCTGCAAGACGCTTCACAGTTTACAAGCTGGAAATTTCAAGTGCGGATTGCGTTAGTTGCACGGGAGCTGTTTGATGTCGTCAACGGGGATTTGCTAAGGCCGAAAATGGAGGCGGGAGCAACGTGTACAACGGCAGTCACAGCGACGGAAAGGGCAATTTTGGATTGGGAAAAGAAGGACGCGAAGGCTCAGCATATTATCGTGACGGCTCTTGGCTCGAAAACCTTAGTGCATGTGATAAATTGTCTGACATCGAACGAAATGTGGTACAAATTAATTTCGATATTTGAACAAACGACTGAAATCAGTAAGTCTCAGCTGCAGCAAAAGTTTTTTTCATTTGCGAAAGATCCGGCAGATGATATGTCCACTCATATATCTAAAATGGAAATAATTATTCATCAAATGCATAATTTGAACATAACAGTTGATGAGACAATGGTTATCACAAGGCTGCTCATGACACTACCACAAGAGTATCGCCATTTTGTAAGTGCATGGGACTCAACTCATGATAGTATGCAAACACTCACACATTTGAAGAATCGGTTGATGGTAGAGGAAAGCCGTTTGCTGAACAGTGAAAGCGATTCGAGTGCCGCTCTTTTTGCAAGAGGTAATAAGAACAGAAAAGCCAACAGTACTTCGAAAGGCAAAAAGCAGAAAGGCTGTTTCAAGTGTGGTTCCATGGAACACTGGAAACGGGACTGCAATGCGGGAAAGAGCAAATCTAGTTCAAAAAGAGACGAAGGACCTGTTGCAAAAGCTTTTTTTAGTATTGGTGACGTTAACACATCGATTGTAAATTCTTGGCACAGCGATTCTGGAGCAACAGAGCACATGAGCAAGCATCGACATTGGTTTCGGGATTACGTCGAATTGGACACTCCAAAGAAAATTACTCTTGGCAACGGAAAACCGATTTATGCTATTGGTCGCGGTAATATCGACATCTTGTCATTCGACGGAAGAAAATGGGTTAAAAAGATGCTGTCAAATACATTGTATTCGCCTGAATTATACACTAATTTATTCTCGGAGCTCAGCGTACTTGATCGTGGGTACGAGATTCATTCGAAGTCGAAACAGTTGCACGTTTTAGACAGTGGACGTATAGTTGCAGTGGGAGCCCGTCAAGGTAATGGTGGCTTATTCAGAATGATGTTCAAAGTAATTTCACCAGACGAATCGGTCGCGAATCTAGCTGTCAAAAAGGAGTCGCTGCAATTATGGCATGAGCGGCTCGGACATCAAAACCTGACGCATGTTCGCGAAGTGCTACGTAAAAACGCCATTGATTTTGTCGACGAAAGTTTTGACTGCAGTGGATGTGCGATGGGAAAGTTGCATCGAATGAGCTTCAGTCTAAGGAAGGAACGAGCATCTGTCTGTGGTGAGATAGTCCATGCCGACGTATGTGGACCATTTTCCGAAGTTTCGCTGGGAGGTGCAAAATATTTTTTGCTGTTCAAAGATGACTTTTCCCACTTTCGTAAAGTGTATTTTATACAGCGAAAAAGTGATGTTTTCGAGAAGTTCAAAGTTTTCTTACACTGGACTGAAAAGCAAAGTGGTCATCAATTGAAAATAATGAGAACCGACAACAGTGCCGAGTTCGTTAATTCGTGCATGAAGCAGTATTTAGACGAGCACGGTATTGAACATCAACGAACTGTAGCATACACCCCAGAGCAAAATGGTTGTGCCGAGAGAGATAACCGAACGATCATGGAAGCAGCACGATCAATGCTCTATGCTAAAGGACTTCAACCGAATTTGTGGGCAGAAGCGGTTAATTCATCAGTATTCATTTTGAATCGGACGGGAACGAGCACGGTCAAACAAAAGACTCCATACGAACTGTGGTATGGCAAATCGGCAGAGATAAATAATTTTCACGTTTTCGGAGCAGAAGTCTTTGTTCATTTACCCGAGCAGCGTCGTCGAAAACTGGATCGTAAGGCCAAGTGTTGCATCTTTGTGGGCTACGATGAAAATGTCAAAGGATTTCGTGTTTTGGACACCAATAAAAACAGAGTAGAAGTCGTGCGAGATGTTAAGTTTTTATTGAATGAACTTTCTAACGCTACTCCGGAAAAATTTGAGAGCGAAGACGAATCGGCAGATAACAACATAGTATCGATTGACATAAGTGGCGAAGAAGTGTCGGAACAGCAACAACAGGATCGAATTGAACCAGTGGAAGATACGCCAAGTGAACGAACATCTGATGGATATACACAGCGTCGAGATTTTTTCGGTTTGGATGAAAGGAACATTTTGGCAAATCGTTTACGTGTACGAGATGTGCGAAATACATTGATCCCCATGGCGATGTTGACAATTTGCGGAGAGCCAAGTACATACGAAGAAGCGATTTGTTCTGTCGACAAAGATGATTGGATGGCTGCTATGAAAGAAGAGTATAACTCACTCTTGATCAATGATACTTGGACTTTGGTTGACAATCCGAAAAATCGGAAAGTCATCGACAACAAGTGGGTGTATAAAATAAAGAGAAATCCAGATTCTTCGATCGAACGGTACAAAGCTCGACTGGTTTGTCGCGGATTTCGTCAAGAATACGGTGTAGATTATGATGAGACCTTCAGTCCGGTCGTCCGCTTTACATCAATTCGTACAATTTTGGCGATTGCAGCACAAAATAAGTTCAAGCTGAAGCAGTTCGATATAAAAACCGCATTTTTGTATGGCGAACTTGAAGAAGACGTTTTTATGAAGCAACCCATTGGATTTGATGATAACACAGGCAGAGTGTGCAAGCTTCGAAAGAGTCTCTACGGTTTAAAGCAGGCGTCAAGGTGTTGGAACATCAAATTCAAAACGTTCATCGAGAAATTCGGCTTCGTAGTTACCAATTCGGATCCATGTGTCAGCGTATATACAAGTGCTAGCGGAGATGACATTGTTATTCTGGCGATTTATGTTGATGATGGGCTCATCACAGGCAACAACGAGAATATCATCAATGCAGTCATATCACACTTGAAGCAGGAGTTTGACGTGAAGACAATGAATCCAGGTTGTTTTGTTGGAATCGAAATTGAACAGCTGGATGATGGTTCGATCTTTGTTCATCAAGAAGCCTACGCCCGACGAGTACTGGAAAGGTTCAAGATGACTCAATGCAATGCAGTTGCCATGCCGGCTGACCCCAATCAGGTACTTACTAAAATTGAAAGTTCTGAAAATTCTAATTATCCTTTCAGACAATTGATTGGAAGCTTGATGTATCTGGCTATCGGCACACGGCCAGATATTGCTTTTGCAGTTGGCAATGTGAGTCGCTTTCTCGAGAAACCCACAGAAGCACACGTAACAGCGGCAAAACGTATTCTGAAGTACATAAGAGGAACGATTCGACATGGAATTTTGTACAGCAGCGGAGGTTATCAGCGCATTTCTGGCTACAGTGACGCTGATTTTGCCGGAGAAACTACAACGCGAAAGTCAACAACAGGATACACTTTTTTGATTGGAAATGGAGCTGTCAGTTGGTGTTCACAGTTGCAAAAGTCGACGAGTATGTCAACTATGGAAGCCGAGTATATTGCAGCCTCAGAAGCTACACGCGAACTTGTTTGGCTAAATCGTTTGGCGAATGAGTTGACACGAAATAACTTTGAAGTACCAAGCCTCAGCGTCGATAATCAGTCAGCGATCAGCTTAGCTAAGAATCCAGTCAACCACAAAAGGAGCAAACACATCGATGTTCGCTATCATTTCGTGAGAGAAAAATTAAACGAGGAAGTCATGACTATCGAAGACATCAGAAGTGATGATCAAGTAGCTGATGTTTTTACTAAAGCCTTACCAAAGTCACGATTTCAGAAGCTACGATCTAAACTCGGAATGAAGGAGCTGAACACAGAAAAGAAATAGATTAAGTTAGTAATTTTTTTATTTACAGAAGAACTAAATTTTTTGAATACAATGTTTTGGATTTAGAGTAAAGTAGAAATTACAGAGATTCTATTACTATTATAAATTGATGCAAATAGTGGGAGTGTTGAATTTTGATTTGCATCCTTTCTAATTTCTTGAACGCACTCTCTTTGTGTTGCTTTATTCACATTCTGTCATTAAGTCAGTCGCTTCTAAACCTTTGTACTATCAACTACGTGAAATACATACTTGTTTAAGCACTCACTGTTTTCTTACTGCGCGCTCAATGTCCAACATCATTCAGTGCAGTATTTACTCAAAACGTCTCCGGAAAGTATTATCAAGTATGGAAACCACCAGGGGGATATTACGTCGAGAAATTGGGATCTGCCAATATAGTAAGAGGAAACTTACGAATGGAAGTGGATTATTCAATCGCAGACATATTGGACGATCAGCGTAATCTCGCGTTAACCTTGAATCATACTAGCGAAATGTGCAGGCTTACTCAGGAGCTTGCAAGTACAACACATTGTCCTAACTTACTACATCATCTTCAGATAAGGTATGGCGAACTTGCGTCAATACTAAACGAGATTCTAAATATACCAACGAAACGGAAACCTAGAGGTATGTTGGGCAAAATTATGACTGCTGTCTTTGGAGTCAACGACGAAGTTTATACTGATATTGAGGTACTACAACGTAATCAACAATCGCTTCTACAAGCAACAACTCAACAAAATATATTGATCAGCACAAGACTGGAGACATTGAAATCCCTCACTGCAGCTAAGTTCAATGGTTTCACTGACAAAATTAACAACGTCATTGAAGTTGTCAATTCTATGAAGCGTTGGTTTGCAAAGTTCGACAATATCAAACTAAGTGTTGAAGTCATTTCTACGTACCTCACCGCCGTCGATTACTACAACGAACTAGAGAGAAAGTATGCGAAATTCTCTAAAATCCTCCATGGGCATGGCGACATACTGGACTTCATTAGCTGGGATACTGTCAGGGACACAACTCGATCAGTGTCCATGAAGCTGGGACCTCGGTATTCGATTTCGAGCATACACTTGGATAAAATTAACATAATTCGAACAGGGAAAGAAATGGTTGTTCATGGATACTTCTATATCAAAGAGAGCAGTCCATATGAACTTCTCCAAATTACCGCAATACCTCATAAAGTACGTCCGGGCCAGTTTTTGGTCCCACGAGTAAATACACCTATGCTGGCAGTCAACTTTAACCTGGAGTCTTACTTCGAACTTGATGATAGAGAATTTGATTCATGCAAAACAGAAGACGAAATTCATCTTTGTACACCAAAACTAACTAAAAACTTTAATTTATTTCCTAACTGTTTAATAGATGCTGTGTACGATCGCCCCAATACGCATCAATGTCCATCTTATCCAGTGACGAACAACGACACTGTATGGAAGCAACTAGCGGCCCCCAACAGCTGGATGTTCGTAAGCAACAACCCTATCACACAGTGCCGGATTAACCACGTGGCAGAAGGTGGCAAATGCCACGGGCCCCGCGCTTTAAGGGGCCCCGCGTTTTTCTCAAACAAAAATTATAACAACCAAGATGCCAATAAAATTCTAAAAGCCCGTTCCTTTCAAATTTTTAAAACACGTTATCGTTGAACAGTTTACGCTGGGGTGTTCCAAAATTATAGCATAGGTTAATATTGCATAAAAATACAGAAATATTTTTTCTAATTCATGCTGGCATTCCCGAAAACCTACGTCCACACTGTTTAAGATTCACATTCTAGCGGGAAATGTATGTGCACACATCGATAAAATTGAGAAACTACAATTATATCTCTCATTCACAGTGGCGTACCGCTTTAAACGTTACGAAAAGTGGGGGCAAAGTTACTTGTTGAAAAATTGATTCAACATTGTTTCACATTTAAGTGTGTAAGTTTTTTTATTTTATTTTTATTAATAGATAACACTCAAAAAATGGAATATTTTCTCATATTTTATCACTTTTCGGTAAATGTCGATTTTTTTAATTTTCAGAGGTCGTCCAAAAAGAGACTTGTCAAATAAATTCTCCTTTGTCGAATAAATATAATTTGTCTACATTTGTCTGTCAGTTTTACTAATTTAAATAAAAAAAATCTTAAACTTACACACGTCATTGAAAAACATTTTTGTGAAACAATTTTGAATCATTTTCAAAATAGATAGTTTTGTCCCAATTTTTCATAATGCTTTGAGAGGTACGCCACTGTGCATGAGAGATCTAATTGTTATTTCTATATTCTATATATGAATAACTAAGAAGAAATAAGTAATCGCATACTCAGTCTTTTGATTTTTGTCAAGCTAGAATGTGAATCTGAACCACTGTCCGTCCTGTATCTGGCTTAGTGTGTCTTGACAATATTTATTTGGCTTTCAGTAATACCGATAACGATCGTTCCTAACACATTGTCATTGTACATTCGTCGTGTATTGCAAAGATGTAATGCAGGTATTTGCTAGCTGCTAGCCGCTTTCCTAAATTACAATAAAACCGAAATATTAATTTTAGAACTCCTTTCGTAGTTTGGTTAATCGAAGTTCCATAGGCCCCGCGTTCAACATTTGCCACAGGCCCCGCGCTTGCTTAATCCGGCACTGCTATCACAGCATCAATCCTATGCGAAGGCGAACGATTCGAAGTTAGTTTGAAGGATGTCGGCATTATCCATGCTTTAGATGGCTGCGTCATAAGTGCAAATGGTATCAGTCTTCGACCAACTCTATCCGAAGTCCGTACAGTGGTATCTACCTTAACCAGATCAATTCTACCAGTTTTGTGGAATTCTACGCAACTTATAGACTCACCGAAAATCGAAATTTCAAAGATGTCCAAGCAGATCTTCGAAGCACCTTTGTCGACAACGGAATCAACTACATTAGCTATCGAAGAGCTTAAACACCACAGCAGAATTATGTCCATTGCTTTGTACATATCAATCTGCATAGTCTTCATCGTTCTGTTAATTACATTTTGCAACCGGAAGATGTCGAGGATAATAATGATTTGCAAACCTCCTAACAACAGAAATGAAGAACCATCACCAAGCGAAGAGATACTATTATCGGAACGATTCGGCCAAATCATCGGCCGGCCCCCAGCATGTTGAATCACTTCAACACATTCTTTCATTAAATTTCATATACATACTCGTAAAGTAAATCATGTCATTTATTACTCAGCATAATGGTCATTCAATGTAATGTATTGAATGGCTAATTAGAGCGACGATTGACTAATTGTTATAAAATGTATGTCAATCGTCGTATTGCTTTCATTCTTTAGTCTTAAGTTACAAATTTGTTAGCTATAAATATTGTAGTTTTAAGAATATAGATTCAGTGTTCAATAAACATTCAAAATAACAACCAACCGCCTTTACACTCATTACTCCCAATTCCTATAACCCTAACGGAACAAGTATTCTACTATCATTGAATACTCTGTTTCTCCCTCCACATAGAATATACTACCACTGGAACGGTGGCCCTATATTCTATCCTTTTCATGTTGGCTAGTATCATGGCCCAAGCTCTTCGATAGCTAATGTAGTTGATTCCGTTGTCGACAAAGGTGCTTCGAAGATCTGCTTGGACATCTTTGAAATTTCGATTTTCGGTGAGTCTATAAGTTGCGTAGAATTCCACAAAACTGGTAGAATTGATCTGGTTAAGGTAGATACCACTGTACGGACTTCGGATAGAGTTGGTCGAAGACTGATACCATTTGCACTTATGACGCAGCCATCTAAAGCATGGATAATGCCGACATCCTTCAAACTAACTTCGAATCGTTCGCCTTCGCATAGGATTGATGCTGTGATAGGGTTGTTGCTTACGAACATCCAGCTGTTGGGGGCCGCTAGTTGCTTCCATACAGTGTCGTTGTTCGTCACTGGATAAGATGGACATTGATGCGTATTGGGGCGATCGTACACAGCATCTATTAAACAGTTAGGAAATAAATTAAAGTTTTTAGTTAGTTTTGGTGTACAAAGATGAATTTCGTCTTCTGTTTTGCATGAATCAAATTCTCTATCATCAAGTTCGAAGTAAGAATCCAGGTTAAAGTTGACTGCCAGCATAGGTGTATTTACTCGTGGGACCAAAAACTGGCCCGGACGTACTTTATGAGGTATTGCGGTAATTTGGAGAAGTTCATATGGACTGCTCTCCTTGATATAGAAGTATCCATGAACAACCATTTCTTTCCCTGTTCGAATTATGTTAATTTTATCCAAGGGTATGCTCGAAATCGAATACCGAGGTCCCAGCTTCATGGACACTGATCGAGTTGTGTCCCTGACAAACGTACAGCCGACGAAAAAGAACTGGAATAAAAACTAAAACATGCTAAAACATGTGCTAAAACTTTTAAATAATTGCTTTTATTTGAGTTATTATATAGGTTTCATATGCATCTTAAAACGATGATGAATAGTACACATGTTTATCTTAATTCATAGTTTCTAGATATTAGACCGGAATAGCATTATTTTTAGGATATCAGATTGAGCCTTATAGAACATAACGCTTAAGTAAAACTTAATAATAATTAACGGTACGACAATAACAAATTTAAATAATTTTTATATAGCAGATAAAGTTAGTGTAAAATAATTGAACAAAATCGACTTCATACAAAAACAATTCCACTCATATTTTTTATACATGTAAGCGTATCATTAAACTTATCATCTGAAGTTTAACTGAAATACTAACAACAAAATGTACACAATTAAAGAATATATTTCAACATTATTCGAATTTGTTTGTATTGGTGAAGAATTTGTGTTTCCTCTTCCGTGGGCAGCTTCCGCTAGGCCTGTTCGTAAAACTGCAGTAAATATAGTATAAATAATTAACTGCAATGTGATCTTCTTACCTCCTATCAGATTTACTTGATCATCATGGGATGTAGGTGAGCCAGGGTGCAGCTTAATCTCTAAAAGCATGTAAAAAATAAAATAAATTATTAAAGATTTTGAAGGCTGGGGTATAATTTTTTTATCATTGAATGTCATTTGTTTATTGGGGAAATAGTAGGTACAGTTTTTGAAATTTACCATAGAGTCTTAAAGTACCCTCTGCGCGTCCTAGTGAGTTTGTGCTTACACAGTGATAGGTTCCAACATCGGATGATGAGAATGAGCGTACTACTAATCGCATAACACCTCTGTAGCCATTTCTTTCCTCCATTATTCCATATTTCGGACTGTTAATAAAAATACTATTAGAAAAATGTCAACGCAATTTAATGCCTTATCCGTACCCATCCAATAACATCTCGGGTCGGGGTTGGCCCGACTCTGAAGAGCCACTGTTCATGCTTGCGAATCCGTTCGGTGGTATCCTCCCTCCTTTAAGCCAATACGATACAGGTGCAGGCGAGGCTTCAACTTGACACTCCAGTTGAACGTCAGAGCCAAGTGGGGCGCCTAATAATTGACTTGGTGCACGAACCATAGGCGCAACTACGAATATTCATTATTATTAACACCAATAACTTATTTATAAGTGATTTTTATTTAGTTACAAGGTACGGATGAAAGGCGGCATATTTGCGGAAATTTAAAGTACATTACGACCCGAATGGAGAAACTTAATGAAAAATAATTGAGGTTGGATTTGGAATGAATGGTTATTGGCATAAACCACATTTAAACGAGACCGAGGCTAAATTCGGGCGGAGCCGAAATTTGAATAACCGTCATATTTGAATGAAACTTAAGCTTCATTTGTGTTAACAATTTCTACCGCAGCCCTATGACGCATTCCGATTCCATCTGTTCCTGGATGCGTTGAGGCTAGTCCAGGAATACACTTGGATAAATTTTGGTTAAGATTCAAAAAGAAAAAAAAATGTATTCCAAGAACCTAAAATTTGGGGGTTGGTTTGTATGACAGCCCTCTGACGTAATGTTCCAATTCTATCCATTGGTAGATATGTCTTGAGGCTTTACTAGAAACACATTTGGGTAAAGTATAGTTAGGGTCGGATTAAGAAGGAAAAAGTTTTTCTTAGAAGAACTTAATTTTCAATGGTTTGTATGGCAGCTCTATGACGTAATGTACCGATTCTATCCGTTATGTTTTGAGGCTTTAATAGGAACACACTTGGGTGAAGTTAGGATTGGTATATAAAGACTATGAAGAACCTAATTTTCAGGTGCAGCACCATGACGTCATGGTCCGATTCCATTCGTTCCGGGATATACATACCGTACACTAAAAGAAACTCGTATTCAAAAAATCAGCCCGACGAACAGACAGACAGATGTAGTCTAAGAAAATTGGACCGAAATATGGGGATGGTCCCGAAATGATGGCATAAAAAGTCCCAACCGATTGGGGGTCCGCAACCTTAACCCATTTTGTACTGGTGGCTCGTTTTCGAACGACCATTTCCAATGAACAATTTATATTTTTAACTTTATTTTGATGTTATCAGCACTGTTAGACTGTCGTCTATCGATTTGGGTCATTTGCAGGTATATATGTTATTAATAATATTATATTTTTAAAAAATAGAATGACCACCACTGACTAAGTTGAATGGCCGCAGTATATTAACTGTGCAAAGGTAGCATAATCATTAGTCTTATTTTTTCGACTATTTTTCAAAATTGAAAAAATTATATATAAAATCCATGAAATATATTGAAATGATTGCATTCAATAAATAAAAGCATGTATTTTTCTATTGAAATTATAATTTGAAAAGAATAACAAGAAGTTTTCAGTTTATGAGCTTCTATATTTGGGTGGTTCGAAAACGAACCGGTGTATCTAAATGTTGTTACATTACTCAACTTTAACGACCAATAACTCCGTTACTGTTACTCGAAACTGGAAAAGGGTAACTGATATAAAATGTACTCGTCGAGTCCTTTCATTTGAGTACCCATATGTCCATCTCCGATCAAAACTAAAAATGTATACTTTTTTCATCCCTTCGCGGACACCCTGTTATCTTCGTCCTACCAAGTTTTAAGCTATTCGTAACAAAGACTGCGACCATTCTACACATATCTACCAAATTCCATATCGATCGATTGAGAGGTTCGCGAGTTATTTAGTGAAGAATCGAACGCACGGACAGACGGACAAACGGACAGACGGACGAAAACAAAACGATTTTATAAGTTTTTTTTAATCTTCTAAAAAACCCTTAAGCCCCAAAATAAATATAAAATTTAATAAAAACTGTATTTTATTATGTAAGCCCACGCGAGACCTTCCTTATTGCATACAACACATACCATGTCGCTTACTTACCAACGTTTTCGAACCACCCCATAACACAAAAACAACAAATCGAAAAAAAATTCTTTCTTCGGAATCGTCATCAGACTGTGTTTATAGACAATATATATCAAGGATATCGCCATAAAAAATATTTCTGGTACCAGTACAAAATGGGTTAAAAAAAAAGGGGGAAATGGGGACATTTTTCGTTTTTTTTTTTGCGATTGCGAAACGGCAAGAGATACACAAAAATTGTCTGAGGACGAAAAAAACTGCACAAAATTATCTTTGCAATGATATAATAACACATTAGCGTTTATAGTCCAATAATATCGTATTTTCGTCAGGAAAAAAATACAGAAGTTTATTTCTCAATTTTGTTATATGTATTTTGGGGCGCTGATTCCGAATATCAACTTTGCACCCTAAAAAACGTGCCGCAACCTTTAAAAAAGGGGGAAAAGGGGGGCATTTTTTTCGGTTTTTTGCGATTATTTCCAAAACGGTAAAAGATACAGAAAAATGGTCTGAGAACGGAAAAAACTACATAAAATTATCTTTGCAATGATATATAACACATTAGAGTTTAATTGGATATTTCGGCGTTAGAATAGCACATAAATTAGAATATTTTTATTTTAGACCTTTTTTAAAAGCTCCATAACTTTTTAAAGAATGTTATTTCAGCCGTAAAGTTTTGTATAAGTATTCACAACAAGTTTAAGATAATTTTAACGTAAACATTGAGTCGCTCCGGTCAAGGACCCCCAGTATCCTCCCATTTAAATTTTTCAAAACGGCATATCCATAACTCCCCCAAAATTGGAGCAGAGTGCTAAATTTTGGTTTGTTGAAATTGGAGCTCATAGTGACCCCACCCACCAAAAATCAGCTCATTCGGATAAAAACTAAGGGTACCTCCCATACAAAGTGACCCATCAGGAATTTGTTCTACGTACGAGTAGGTACTATTCATTTTATAAACTGTAGAACAAAGTTGTCTTGGGTCACTTTGTATGGGAGGTACCGTTAGTTTTCATCCGAATGAGCTGATTTTTGGTGGGTGGGGTGACTATGACCTCCAATCGCAGCAAACCAAAATTTACCACTCTGCTCCAATTTTGGGGGGAGTTATGGACATGCCGTTTTGAAAAATTTAAATGGGGGGATAATGGGGGTCCTTGACCGGAGCGCCTCAATGTTTACCTTAAAATGATCCTGAACTTATTATGAGTACTTATACAAAATTTAACGGCTGAACTAACATTCTTTCAAAAGTTATGGAGCTTTTAAAAAAGGTCTAAAAAGAAAATATTCTATTTTATGTTATATTCTAACGCCGAAATATTCAATTAAACTCTAATGTGTTATATATCATTGCAAAGATAATTTTATGTAGTTTTTTTCGTCCTCAGACCATTTTTCTGCATCTCTTACCGTTTTTGAAATAATCACAAAAAACCAAAAAAATGCCCCCCTTTCCCCCCTTTTTTAAAGGTTGCGGCACTTTTTTTAGGGTGCAAAGTTCATATTCGGAATCAGCGCCCCATAATACATTAAGAAACAGTGAGAAAAAAACTTCTGTATTTTTTTCACGGAATGGTACTAAATCGACACGATATTACTGAACTAGTCCAATAATATCGTATTTTCGTCAGGAAAAAAATACAGAAGTTTATTTCTCAATTTTGTTATATGTATTTTGGGGCGCTGATTCCGAATATCAACTTTGCACCCTAAAAAACGTGCCGCACCCTTTAAAAAAGGGGGGAAAGGGGGGCATTTTTTTCGGTTTTTTGCGATTATTTCCAAAACGGTAAAAGATACAGAAAAATGGTCTGAGAACGGAAAAAACTACATAAAATTATCTTTGCAATGATATATAACACATTAGAGTTTAATTGGATATTTCGGCGTTAGAATAGCACATAAATTAGAATATTTTTATTTTAGACCTTTTTTAAAAGCTCCATAACTTTTTAAAGAATGTTATTTCAGCCGTAAAGTTTTGTATAAGTATTCACAACAAGTTTAAGATAATTTTAACGTAAACATTGAGTCGCTCCGGTCAAGGACCCCCAGTATCCTCCCATTTAAATTTTTCAAAACGGCATATCCATAACTCCCCCAAAATTGGAGCAGAGTGCTAAATTTTGGTTTGTTGAAATTGGAGCTCATAGTGACCCCACCCACCAAAAATCAGCTCATTCGGATAAAAACTAAGGGTACCTCCCATACAAAGTGACCCATCAGGAATTTGTTCTACGTACGAGTAGGTACTATTCATTTTATAAACTGTAGAACAAAGTTGTCTTGGGTCACTTTGTATGGGAGGTACCGTTAGTTTTCATCCGAATGAGCTGATTTTTGGTGGGTGGGGTGACTATGACCTCCAATCGCAGCAAACCAAAATTTACCACTCTGCTCCAATTTTGGGGGGAGTTATGGACATGCCGTTTTGAAAAATTTAAATGGGGGGATAATGGGGGTCCTTGACCGGAGCGCCTCAATGTTTACCTTAAAATGATCCTGAACTTATTATGAGTACTTATACAAAATTTAACGGCTGAACTAACATTCTTTCAAAAGTTATGGAGCTTTTAAAAAAGGTCTAAAAAGAAAATATTCTATTTTATGTTCTATTCTAACGCCGAAATATTCAATTAACCCTCCGTCGGGCGAACCTCAAATCAAAACGAAATCGGGCGCACTCTGCCTGAGAGGCCACCAATCTATTTGTGTCCTTTTTCCTTAATATGTTACTTAAAATTTCAGATACTTTTCGCAAATTAACTTATTAGTATCTAAGGGATCTAATTAAACTAAATATAGTACTAAGAAACCTATTTACTAGACAGTATAATACAGAAATAAAATTATCGATTTATCAGAAAAAACCAAGTGAGGAAAAATCCCGCATCCATGGTTCGTTAAAAAAATTGAAATTAATGAAAGGAAGGCAGTCTAAATTGATAATAGTTATTAGAAAAGGATCTTAGTGCTCCATATTAAATGTGGGAAAGCATCTTTGATGCGGCGCTTTCGCGTAGTTTAGGCACATTCTAAATTATGACGCGATCAGGCGCACCCGGCCTGTGAGGCCAGAGGCCTTCCCACACAACTGTCTAAAGGACCATGTAAAAGTGAAAGCAGGCATTGTGTGAGATTCTTAAAGTTAGACGAGTAAACGGAGGTAAAAATTTGTGGGTCCCCCTACTAGCGTGGAGCGGAGCAGAAACTGTTTTGTTGGCCTGTCAGGCCGGGTGCGCCCGACGGAGGGTTAAACTCTAATGTGTTATATATCATTGCAAAGATAATTTTATGTAGTTTTTTTCGTCCTCAGACCATTTTTCTGTATCTCTTACACGGTCGGAAATTTAGTTTCTTTTTAAAACTTTTACAGTAAACCGAAAAAGTTTACTCCATATTTTAAGCAAATTTTGTTTCAAATCTAAACAATTCAATTGTTTTATTAATTTTAGTAAAATTTGGTTTATTTCTTAAGAAATCCGAAAGTTTTATAAATTTTTAAGACTAAAAGTATTAGAAAGTAATCCAATTGGACCTTAATGATTAAAATTTTTCAATAAAACCAGACTTATATTAAAATGTAAACTAAAAGTTTAAAATTGAGACTAAAAGTTTAAAAGTTGTAAAATCAGAGTTTAAAATCAAAACCATGAGTTTAAAATTTAATCTTTTGGACTAAAATTTTAACTTTAAACCAAAAACAGTTTTAAGTACTTGCCATATGGCCAATTGTTCATGGAATAATAAATAATCATGAGGTATAAGCCCTCTGTGGCGCACTCGGTTGAGTCGCACATGCTAGTAATCTAGGGGTCCGGAGATCGAATCTCGGCGTGATCCAAATTTCCATACATGTGCCGCCTGATCCAAGTGTCTGAACATTATATACTTCAAATAGCCCATAAACGGTTGAGTGAACGCAGCCATGCCCCACAAAAAATGTAATATGAAATAAAAAAAAATCGACTTAAAAAAAAACATTTTAAACTAAATTTTTTTTAAAGTAAACCTCTCCAGTTTTAATATTTCACCCGATTATGGTTTGGGATTTAATTATTTAAGTTTTGGATTGAAACTTTTATTTTATTAAAACCTAAACGGAATATATTAAAATCAAATATAATGCAAAGTTTTGTATTTAAACTATTCAGTTTTATTTAGATGTAAACAATCGAAAAGTTTAAAAATTTAACTTTTTTGTATTGGAACTATATGCAATCAAAAAAGGTTTAATAAATAAACTAAATTTCCGACCGTGTACCGTTTTTGAAATAATCACAAAAAAACAAAAAAATGCCCCCCTTTCCCCCCTTTTTTAAAGGTTGCGGCACTTTTTTTAGGGTGCAAAGTTCATATTCGGAATCAGCGCCCCATAATACATTAAGAAACAGTGAGAAAAAAACTTCTGTATTTTTTTCACGGAATGGTACTAAATCGACACGATATTACTGAACTATTAATTGAATATTTCGGCGTTAGACTAGAACATAAATTAGAATATTTTCATTTTAGACCTTTTTTAAAAGCTCCATAACTTTTGAAAGAATGCTAGTTCAACCGTAAAATTTTGCATAAGTATTTACAATAAGTTCAACATCATTTTAAGGTAACATTAAGTCGCTCCGGTCAAGGGCCCCCATTATCCCACCATTTAACCTTTAAGCGGGCGCGCATTTTTTGTAAATTCTCATAATTATGGTAAATTGAAAGAAGAGCATGTCCCAAATAAGTTATCATCATAAAAAGTTTTATCTGGTGAACAGAAAAACAAGCTCAGCAGTTTAAGCGAAGCATGTCACTTCAGTGATATTACACAGAGCACGCACATTTTGAGTACAACTATACAGGGTGTCCGGAAATTTCCGCATAAACGCACCGGATTGTGATTCCTCATGTAATTTCCAGCAAAAAAGTTATACGGAACATACCCCCTTAGGTTAACCCTTTAGCTGCCACAGGCATTTAAAAATTTTTGAAAAAGTATTTTTTTTGTACGACTAAAACAAAACAATATCTCGAAAGCTGGATTAGCTAGCATAGCAAAATAAAATGATTATTACAGCCAGCAAATTTACTTAAAAAATAAAACTAACCGCACTAAAATCGTATGAGAGGTTTTTTATTTACAGAAGTTCAAAGTCAAATGTTTGTGATTTTACCCAAAAACAATCTATTTTTCCAATTCAATTTGCTCCAACTTCTGCCAAGGTCAAGTACTCGTACGATTTTTTTTTTAAATTGGCGCATAGTTTTCCAATCATTTCTTCCTTACATCATTTTATGCTAGCTTCGTTATTTCTAACAGTTTTAATGCCTTAACTGCAGAAAACTAGGGTAAATTTTAGATCGGTTTCAGGTCAATTCAATTAAAACTGCCCCTAAAACTACAGTCAGACGGTGCTAGTTACTAGCTACTAGTGCATGCATGCGGGAAATCTCCACGGTGACGACGACGTCAACAACGAGAGAGTGTCATGTAAAGTAAATGGGTGACTACGCATTGTTAAGACGTCGTCACCGAAAGTGTGTGCTACTAGACGTGTAAATAGTCACCCTACCTACCTAGGAATTAGTTGCATGAGCGAAATTTCGACGGTGACGAAGCGACGTCGTAAACAATCAAAAAAGTGTTATGTAATTTTACTAGTAAAAGTAGGTACTAACATCGTCAGTTCACGTGAAATCCATACAAATACTGTCAAAATTTTGATGATCGTGAAATCGAATTCGCTTGGTGGTACTCACTTCACATGAAAGTCTCCACACAGGTTTTTGACATTTCGCCAGCGAAAATAATGCAGTTGCACTTTATTTCACAATTAAAAGATGTCATCGACAATCAATCAGAACGCTAGTGAACATTTATCTTACATTGGGTGAGGTTATAAAACACAACGTTCGCGTAACGTTTCGCGTTTTCCGAAACGTTTCCTATTGTGTTCTGTAAACGCATAGATCCGGATCAGATCTGGTGTTCCCATCGCCATCTCTCGGAAAGTGACAAATGTGACAATTGACACATCACAGCTGATACGTTTTGCTCGAAAATTAAAATTTCCAGTTTTAAACGAGATGCAGATACATTTTATTTTGATTATAAATAGTTTAATAAATAAATGAGGGCGGAAATGCACGGTTCGACGGCAGATTGTAAATTTCTGCCAATCAATCAAGCTATGCCTCGCAAGGGGGCGCTTAGAGGATCTGTTTGTAGGGAGAAGTTTCTGATCCGTAACGGCCGGTTGATTTGAAACGTTGCGCGAAACGTTGTGCAACGTTGTGTTTTATAACCTCACCCATTGAGTGAATAAAAAGCAAGTCTCCACTGCACCGTTTTCACGGGAGACATATTTGCAAGTTTTTCGCTCAGTGAACTCAGTACATACCTTAAGTAACAAAATATATTTAATAGTGGAATAGGACATGTTCATTTGACTGGTAACCAACCACCGAGTGAATATACATTTAATATATCTTTTGTTTGAATGTGTAGAATGGTAGGGTATTTGCTACGAATGCTTTTGAGATTACGAAATGGTAACAGGGTGTCCGAGAGGAGGTGCGAAAGTCGATTATTCGATTTGTCATCGGAAAAGGGTGTATCGGCACGTATATCGACAGGAAATTCTGTGTAAATTTGTAGAATGGTAGGGTATTTGCTACAAATCCCTTTGAGATTGGAAAATGTTAACACCCACCAAAAATTAGCTCATTCGGATAAAAACTAAGGGTACCTCCCGTACAAAGTGACCCAAGACAACTTTGTTCTACAGTTTATAAAATGAGTAGTAGGTAGAACAAACTCCTGATGGGTCACTTTGTATGGGAGATACCCTTAGTTTTTATCCGAATGAGCTGAACCCACATTCTGTAAGGCGACAGTTGACTGTCGATAGTCATTTTCGTCATTTTGGAATCATCTAAGGCGACAGTCGCCCAATGTATCTTATATGGCTGTCATTTTCAAGGCGACAGTCACTTTCATGAAAAATTCACCATAAGTTCAATACGGACTCTTGTTGAAACATCAATTGTGTACCAATAACACAATGTGATTCGGCATAACCATTAATTAACGCTGAAACCTTTCTTCAAAAAGTAAATTCCATCTAAATTAACAAAGCGACAGTGCAATGAAAATGATAGGTGTCGTCCTTTGGAATCAAGGTAAGGTCATCACTTTGTATACGGCGACAGATGGTTTTTGTGCTCGCTGTGCTTCGTGTGACAGAGACAGATATATGTATGTGCTTTTGCATTATATAGATACTTTAGGGTCATTCGACACTAGGGATGTCAAAAAACGGACGGTTAGTCCGAAAACCGGTACTTTCAGAACGGTTAACCGGTTTTTTTTCGGTTTTTTTCTCCTCCCGGTTTTAACCCGGACGGTTGTTGGTCCATCCGGTTAAAACCGGGAAAAAATTATTTCAAAATTCATACAATTTTTTATGTTTTCTTGATTTTTCAACCTGCAATTCTATTACTTATCCCCTATGGAAGAAAATCGTTTTCAAATTTCAGCCCTTTAACAATGGTCGAACGCTCTTTTTTTTTGCTATTACTCGTAGAACAATCGCTTCGTCAAATTGCCTCTTGTATCCTATCTCTTCCAAGGCAGATATTGTTTATGTTAGCACAGCGTTTCACATGTATCTTGGTTGTACAACGTGAAAGTGAATTAATATTCGTGTATAATATATCAGTGCATTTCGCGTATGATCGTGTCCCTAAAAGATTTCGTATTCCGCAAGAGAAATTAGGACGGCCCCTGTTGTAAATGTTTGAAATTTTTTTTTTCAAAACTTAATAAAATAATGAAATCACATCTGACAATTTTATTTGATTGTCTTTTTGGTTCAACATGTTTTTCTTTTAAATTAGCTGTCTTACTACATCATGTACGTGAATTTTAAGTTGATTTTGCACACGATATGAACACCAGCAATTGCAAAGTGTGTAAGCATTTTTTTTAGAAAAATTCTAGGAAAATCAATGAAAAGAACCGGTTAACCGGTACTTGGAGTCCGGTTAAAACCGGACGGTCTAACCAACTTTGCAAAAAAACCGAAAAAAACGACAACCGGGTTATGGGCCGGTTTTTGACATCCCTATTCGACACCATGCATCACGTATGGTACGTATGGTCGAGTTCCTAAAATGGACTTATATTGTCGTCCAACGTACGATCGATTCCATGGTATATGAAAAGCGTAAGGAATTTCTTTATGTTTTTGAATGTGTGTATGCAATGTATCTAGACGTGTGTGTGTGTGACTGGCGCTCATGTTTGGTTCGTTGGTGTGTGCTTTATTTGATGACAGAATGTCGAAGTAAAGCTATCTTTAGGAACGAAAATAATGAGGGCATTCAGCGAACGAAATTTACTGGAAAAACACTGGAAATGCTGCAAGAATTACCCGCCACCGACCTCTTCCTCCGCTGAAAAGCCCCAACGCGGAATGAGAATCTAATTGGAAGAGCACTTTCTGCTGCATTTTTCGTTCGCTGAATGCACTCAATATATTCTTTTGGAGATGAACATTCATCGCTAATTTTGATGAAGAATGACCGTTACAGCCACAAAATGAAGAATAGCCACCAATTTATATGAAAAACACACACAACACCAAAAAGATTGTTCAAACGATCGGAAGTATGTATGGCATGGCGAACCTATAGGTCCATCTAGATTAGTCGCCAAATGGCGTCACGTGCAGCCAAATGGCTGTTGTCATTCCATCCAAACTAGTCGCCATTTGGCTATGCGTCCAGTTTTGATATTCAATATGGCAACTCAACCAACCGCTTTGACAACCGCTTGTCAAATTCAAAGTGACAATTTTGCAACTTTTGTTCGTTCTTTTGTGTGAAATTAATTAATTCTTGAATGGCCGTGTAATAATTCAAACGCGCAGAGTCCGATTTTGATAATTAACCTTCAAGCGGGCGCGCATTTTTTGTGACATTACCGGGCGCGCGGCGGTAATTTACCGCCCTCGTCTTTCCCCCTCCATTTGCGGTCAACCGTACAGCTTCCATTCTCATTATTATGGTAAATTGAAAGAAGAGCATGTCCCAAATAAGTTATCATCATAAAAAGTATTATCTAGTGAACAATAAAACAAGTTCAGCAGTTTAGCAAAGCATGTCACTTCAGTGATGTTTCACAGAGCACACACATTTTGAGCACAACTATATACCAAACTATACAATCCCTGAACGTTTGAAGACTGCTAGAAAGGTATGGAAGGTAAAATTTACCCAAAATTTTATTGTATCGTATCTATAACAGTATGACTTAAGAAGACATACTTCTCCCACCTCGATCCGGCCAACGGGGGAAGAGCTGTGCGTGTTTATATGATCAGGGCGGTAAATTACCGCCCGCGCGCCCGCTTGAAGGTTAAATTTAAAAAATCACCAAAATGAAATTTTGGTTATGTCTTTTCTGTCTTAATTTGGCTGCTATAGTGTGGATGCTAAGTACATAGCAGCCAAATAGCTGTACGCGATGCCAGTTTTTGGACGCGCAGCCATTTGGCGACTAATCTAGATGGACCTTAACAGATCATATGGCACCTGAAGACGTCAGGCTGGATAGTGGATTGGTAGTGTGTCTTTGGTGAAGAGCTTTGAACTTTGAGCGAAACATTGTAAATTCATTATTTGCTATTGGATATGTCGACGAGTTAGCGAAACAACTTTTGAAAATTGACTCGGCGCGCGCCTTTGCAGTAATTTCGGGGATCGGGGGATCTGTCGAAATGAAAATGTATGTCTCTAGGAAGAGCGTGTATGAAGATATTTTGTTCGATGCGTTAGCGGTATTTCCACAATATCTTTCATATATTATGTAGAACTACACATAAAAACAGTTGCACCACTTTTTTATTGGTATTGATTGGCTAAGAAAGTGGATTTAAATCAAATCAGTCCAGAGAAATCGACAAAAAAATTATAAATGAACTATTACCCCGCAGTTATCCTTTTCCTGCCATGCAGCTTATTTTTTTCCATATGATGTTGTTTTTAAGTAATTTAAATATTTTTTTCAAACGGCGATTGTCTGGAGTTTATAAATTAGTAATTCTAAAATGAAAAAAAAAATAAATGAAACGGGGAAAAAACTAAAAGTCGACATCGAACAAGCAAGTGACAATTGCCCACACGAAAATATTATCTTCCTTCGACAGGGTTGTCGAACCATAGTGTCAAATCTATACAATACCCACGCCCTGTCAAGAAAAATTTACTAACATTTGCCTACTCTAATGTAAATACAATTAACCCTCACTAAATACTTCAGTATTCTAGACCCACTATCGCATCTATGTCCTTTAAAAAAATGTACATCCTCACGTTAACGCCAATTTCACGCACCAAAAGATACATATAGCAATCAATTTTGTAGTAAAATATTAACTTCTTACATCATAAATAATTCCACAAATACTCCAAAAGCACCCTTTTGTTTATTCGTTCACACCAACAACTTAAAAAATGTCGAAATTATATGAACTCTCAAGCCATTTCCGTTATTTTTCGAATTTCGTATGAAAGCGACAGTAACAATGCTGTCGCTAGAAAGTGATCGCTATTGGCGACAGTTATGGGCGATTATCGCCTTAGATGATCCAAAAAAAAAAGCTTTGTCGCTTTTCGACCTCTGGGTAGTAGTAGCTATCTTTTTCATACATACGTAAAAACCCATTAATAAATTGTCGCCCGACGAGGCAATCACTTTCGATTATCGCCATTGGCGATGGCGATTATCCCCTTACAGAATGTACCCTCTGATTTTTGGTGGGTGGGGTCACTATGACCTCCAATCGCAACAAACCAAAATGTAGTAGCACTGTGCTCCAATTTTGGGGGGAGTTATGTATATGCCATTTTGAAAAATTTTAATGGGGGGATAATGACGCTTCTTGACTGGAGCGACTCAATGTTTACCTTAAAATGATCTTGAACTTATTGTGAATACTTATGCAAAATGTTACGGCTGAACTAGCATTCTTTCAAAAGTTATGGAGCTTATGGTCTAAAATGAAAATATTCTAATCTATGTTGTAGCGGTGCAGAGAGGCGTGAACCGCTGTGTATGTCTGTGGAAGTACTCTATGTTTCGTCGTCGTTCTCGCCTATTGTCTCAAGCGACAAGCACGTAGCAGCTGCAATAGGCTTGTCCCATAACGCCCTCGGAGTAAGGTTAGTGGGTGCAGCGGGGCATCGGAACAAGTGATCCACATCATGGGGCGCACCACCGCAGCTCGGACAAATGTTCTGAATGTCCGGGTCTATTCGAGCTAAGTCTGAATTGAGGCGCGAGCAAAAACCCGACCTAAGCTGGGCTAGTGTCGCTCTTGTGGCTCTAGGGAGCCTAGTCTCCTCAGGTGATATAGGTGGTGGGGCCGCCGAGAGGACTCTATTCATACTTAATCTCCCTATTGACCGATTAACAACGGTTGTGTGAATATATGCGATGGCCGCATGGTATGCTATGTCATCAAATATATCGGGAGGTACCCGTTTGTATCCCTGGACGTCTCTCTCGAGATCTCTGATTCCACTCCTGACATGTCGTGGAGGGGGAGTATTGTCCATGAGTGTAGCTACACGGGGAACAACATCGCGAGAACAAAACCGGTTTTTATATGAAAATTGAATTTCTCCTTGCCTTGCTCCTCACCGATCTCTTCTAAAAAAAACCGGTTTTCATCTTGTTTTTGTTCCGCGTGTAGACAGGCCCCCATGAGATTATGGTTTGGGTGATTCTCTCGATAGCAACCGACCAGATATTGTAAAGACAGGAGAAGATTGTGGTCACGTATTGGAAACATGCTGGTTTCTTGATGAAGATGATCCTGGGACGACATTAGGTGACAACCTGTGGCGATACGTAGAGCAGTGTTTTGGCAAGTCTGGATCTTATTCCAGTTTGTGTTACTTGTTATATTTATGATATTCAATTGCTAATTCGGAACACTATTTTGAATTTAACAAAACATTGTGTATTATTAATTGTGAATATGTACTAATAAATCGTGGACAGTCTTTCTCTTCTGCTTGAACACTCGAATAGTGAAGACGTGTTTTCTTTCATTCTCCTAAGTTACAATAACTGGCGACGAGGATCACCTGGATTTTTTATTATCGGTATATTTTCACGTGCTTTCAAACAATCTCTTACTTCATTTTTAGAGATGCCTGCCGATAATGTTGCTGCTAATCCGCCTAATAATAATATTGCTGTCAATCCGGCTAATATACGTGCTGCAAATTCGGCTAACAACGTGTTCTTCAATTTCGAGTCTTTTGATAAAAGCGTGATGTCTTGGGAGAGGTGGGTCGAGCGCCTCGATGGAGCGTTTCAAATATTCGGGACGGCAAGCAATATGAAGGTCCATTTTCTGCTACACTACGTTGGTTCTTCAACATTCAACATTATCTGCGATAAGTTGGCCCCCGTGAAACCCAGTACAAAATCGTATCAGGAGTTGGTACAATTACTACAAGCACATTTCGACCCCAAGCCATTGGAAATTGTCGAAAATTATCGTTTCCATGTACGCAAACAGCAAGAGGGAGAGTCTACAGGCGATTTTATAGTGGCTCTTCGAAAACTCGCTATTAATTGCAATTTCGGCTCATATTTAGACATTGCACTGAGAAATCAGTTTGTCTTTGGAGTGCGTAGCGTCAAGATACTCAATCGTCTATTGGAGATGGAGGACCTGACACTAGAAAAAGCTGTGAAAAAGGCGTCTTCTATGGAACTTTCAGAGCGTGGTGGAGCCGAAATCCAGAACAAAATAGTAGGTAATATTCATCAATTAAGTATTAATCCTAAAAAAACCAATAACAAACAAAAGTGCTATCGCTGCGGGTCAGATTCACATCTCGCCAATACTTGCAAGTATGCTAAATACACCTGTACCCACTGTAATAAAGTAGGTCATTTACGTAAAGTTTGCTTATCCCTAAAAAAAAATCCTAAAAATAGTATCCCAAAAAAGAAAAATCAAACAAATCTAATAGAGCCCTGTGAAACAGAAGAAGTATGCGCTATAATCTCAACATGTAACAGTGATAGTGTTGATCAAGTTAACTCGGTTCGTGAAAAGTTTTTAATTAAACTAAATATAAACAATAATTTAATTGAATTTGAAATTGATAGTGGTTCCCCCGTCGCAATAATGAGTGCAAGCGATAAAAACAAGTTTTTGAAAGATACCCATTTACAAAATTCTGATTTGCAATTAGTTAGTTATTGCAATCAAAACATCAAAATTCTCGGGTTTGTTGTTGTTACAGTCGCATCGTCAATTCTTACTCAAAAACTTAAGCTTTATATTGTCGATTCTAATAGGCACCCATTGCTAGGTAGAGAGTGGTTGAGATCTCTCAAGATCGATTGGAATCAACTGTTATCAACAAGTTCTGAACCAAAAATCAATAAGAAAAGCAACAGTTTGGCTTTAAATTCGGGCGATGTCATTCAAAATCTTTTTGAAGCGGTTGAACATTTAAAACAAAAGTACGCGAATGTGTTTGAATCTTCAGTAGGGAAAATTGAAAATATTAAAGCGCGGATTAATTTAAAAGAAAATGCAAAGCCAGTGTATATTAAGGCTAGGAGTGTCCCATTTGCTATCCGCAAATCGGTTGAGGATGAATTAGCCGCATTGGAAGCAAATGGAATTATTTCCAAGGTAAATAGTAGTTTATGGGCGACTCCTATTGTACCAGTTCGCAAACGCGATAATAAAGTGAGAATCTGTGCAGACTACAAATTAACATTGAATCCTAATCTTCTGATAGATAAACATCCTATTCCGACAGTTGAGGAATTATTTGCTTCGATGGCTGGCGGCATAAAATTTTCAAAAATTGATCTGTCTAAGGCATATTTACAGATAGAAGTCCATGAAAGTGATCGGGAAATACTTACTATAAGCACCCATAAAGGTTTATACAGGCCAAACCGATTAATGTATGGAGTTGCTTCCGCACCCGGAATTTGGCAACGTGAAATCGAGCAAATTCTTTTAGATATTGATGGAGTCTCGGTTTTCTTTGACGACATAAAAATTACGGCCCCAACAGATGTATTGCATCTTGAGCGCTTAGAGACAGTTCTAAAACGACTCAGTGTACTTAATATGCGTGTGAATCTTGAAAAGTGCGAATTCCTTGCCGATAAAATCGAATACTGTGGTTACGTTATAGATAGGGACGGGATTCATAAAATGAAGGGAAAAATTGACGCTATACAAAAAATGAAGCTACCTACTAATAAAGATGAAGTGCGTGCCTTTTTAGGGCTTGTTAATTATTACGGTAGGTTTCTACCAAATTCAAGTGACACACTTCATCCGATTAATAATCTTCTTAAGAAAAATACTCTTTTCAAGTGGACTAAACAATGTCAAATCGCATTCGAGAAAGTGAAACGCGAAATGCAGTCCGATTCATTTCTGGTTCATTATAACCCTCAGTTGCCTTTACTCTTAGCAACGGATGCTTCTCCTTATGGGGTTGGTGCTGTCCTTAGCCACATGTATCCAGACGGGTTAGAACGGCCAATACAATACGCTTCCCAAACATTATCCTCTGTTCAATGCAAATATTCGCAAATCGATCGAGAAGCCTACGCTATTATATATGGTATCCGAAAATTTTATCAGTATGTTTACGCTAGGGAGTTTACATTAATGACTGATAATAAGGCTCTTGCTCAAATTTTTTCCCCATCAAAGGGACTGCCACTTATGTCTGCTCTTCGAATGCAGCATTATGCTGTGTTTTTAGAATCTTTTACTTTTAATATAAAATACCGACCTGCGACTCAACACGCGAATGCAGATGCATTTTCTCGATTACCGGCGCCAGAAATATATACTCAGGTAGAAGAAACCACATTAATCGAATTGAATGCTATCGACACCCTGCAAGTCTCATCAAAGGAGATAGGAAAAGCGACACAAACTGATAGCGAAGTAAAAATTTTGATTTCGGGTCTGTTAAATGGGCGCCATGTTGACCCTAAGGATAGATTTGGAATCGATCAAGGTGAATTTACCCTGAATGGATCTTGTCTATTACGTGGAATTCGAGTATATATCCCCAGTGCGTTGCGTAAACGAATACTTGATGAGTTACATTCTGCGCATTTCGGGATGTCGCGTATGAAATCATTAGCTCGCGGTTACTGTTGGTGGGTGAACATTGATAAGGACATTGAAGAATTAGTTCGAAATTGCCGCCAATGCCAACAGATTCGAAACAATCCACCTAAAGTACCGGTACATGTTTGGGAACGGCCTACAGGTCCCTTCCAACGAATTCATGCAGATTTTGCAGGACCGTACATGGGAATGCAATTTTTTATTTTAGTGGACGCTTTCAGCAAGTGGCCGGAAGTGTACATTATGCCAAATACTACAACAGACAGTACCATACAGCGATGTCGACACTTCTTCAGCACTTACGGGATACCATCGGTGTTTGTGAGTGACAATGGACCACAATTCACTTCGGGAAACTTTAAAACATTTCTCGATTCGAATGGTGTTATCCATAAATTTTCTGTGCCGTACCATCCAGCTGCGAACGGACAGTGTGAGCGCTATGTGCAAACTATTAAAGATAAATTGCGCACCATCGATTGTCATAAAGAAGAATTGCATAAACATCTCTGTAACATATTATTAACTTATAGAAAAACTATTCATCCAGCTACAGGGAAGTCTCCTTCGATGCTGGTATTTGGAAGACAAATTAGGTCGCGCATAGACCTTGTCCTACCTTCTAAAACAGAGATATCTAATAACTTTGACGAAAAAACTATACGTCAATTAGAGATAGGTGACCGGATTGCCGTACGGGATTACTTGACGGTCGATAAATGGAAGTATGCTCGCGTTATTGATCGAATAGGTAAACTTCACTATTCTGTAGAATTAGATGATGGGCGTATTTGGAAAAGACATATTGATCAGATCCGCAAGGTTGGATCACAAGTGGAAGAGATGATTTCAACAAGTTTTGACGATGACGATAGTGATAACAGCGATGATAGTGAAAAACTTTCTCTTCCCTTACCAAATAAATCGCTTACACCCACTATACCGAACACCACTGCTATCAATACAACACACACTACAGAATTACGTCGTTCGTCGCGTATCCGGAAACCAGTTGACAGATTAACCTATTAGAAGTAAATTTTAAGAGGGCATTTGCATTAATTATTAATTCTTTTATAAAGAAAAGTCCTTTATATATTAATTATATTTTGTAAACATTATATTAGACTTTGAACAATTTTTAGAGAGCGGAGATTGTTATATTTATGATATTCAATTGCTAATTCGGAACACTATTTTGAATTTAACAAAACATTGTGAATTATTAATTGTGAATATGTACTAATAAATCGTGGACAGTCTTTCTCTTCTGCTTGAACACTCGAATAGTGAAGACGTGTTTTCTTTCATTCTCCTAAGTTACAATATTACTAACAGTTTGTGACCATACCGGTGCTGCGTAGCTGGGAATTGCTCTCTCTCTTCATTACCGTAACTCATAGTGGAGCATGGTGCGCTGATGACTAGCGTGTGTAGTCATCAACGTTACAAAGACAACTGAATTCGGAGTGTGATACGGTTGTCGGCCATACCACTTCCTAGTCGCATTGTTAGTTTATTATTCTACGGTAAGAATATTTCTTATCATCTTCTTCTGAATACTAAACTTGCGACGAGTCGTGCCGAGTTTGGAAACTCGTTTCTCTATGAGTGTATATTTCACAGAGTGAACGATCACGGCCACAGAGCACGACGAGTTTCCTTGTCCTTGCCCCAGGAACTCCCTGCTAGTGCCTTTAGGACGTTGTTTCTACTGTGCATTTTGTCGAATACGTTTTCGACATGGTTTTTCGACTTCATCATGGTGTCTAGATAGACACCAAGGATTTTGGGGTTAGTGACAGTAGGAACAACGTCATCAGCATGCCTACCCGTACGGATCCTGAGCTCCTCCGAAAATTCCTGCGTCCAGGTGGTGAGAAGTGTTGTTGCATTTTGACGGTGAGATGACGAGGTTGCGGATACTGGAAAAATCCACCAGTTTCTCAATATAGTCATTTAATCGAGCACACATGCCATTTAAATCAAACGGTGCAATCGTCCGCATAGGAAATTAGTTCGATACCTTCCGGGGGTGTTGGAATGATCGACAGGTAGATGTTGAACAATGTAGGAGAGAGTACGCTACCTTGTGGAACTCCCTGCTTAATTTTTCTGTGCTTTGAACAACTGCCACGAAACTCGGTATAGGATTGCCTTCCAGCTAGATAGTTGGCAATCCATCTAACCTCTTGTGCAGGAACATGCATATTAAGGAGGTCTGCCAACAGCGCAGAGTGGACAACCGTGTCGAAGGCTTTCGACAGGCCAAGCGCCACTAGTACAGTTCTGTCACAGGCCGGTTTCTGGTTGAGGCCATTATGGATGTGATGGGTGATCAGATCCAAAGCTGTTGTAGTACTATGCATCTTCCTGAAGCCATGCTGGTGAGAAGCTAGCTCAACATGTGATACAAGGGTGGGGTGGATGAGTGCTTCGAGCGTCTTTGCAACGTGTGATAAAATCGTGATTGGACGGTAGGAATCGGCGAGTTTTGCGCTTTTACCGGGTATTAGAAGGGGGTAATTCGACCCTTTTCCAAAATTCAGGGATGACAAGCGTGGATATCGACAAGTTGAAAGTCATCGTGAGGTGTTCGATGGCTGGAAGATCTAGGTGTTTCACCATGGCCATTGAAATGCCATCTGGTCCAATGGCCTTAGAGTTTTTAGCGTTCTTGATCGCTGCTGAAACTTGGTCCGCTGTATAGGTGGGAATAATGTCAACCGTTCGGTTCCGTATCCTTCTTTTTATTTTGCAGTTGAGCGACTTGGTCTTGGGATGTTCAATAAATTGTTTATCGAACAAGCTCGCACAAAGTTTAGAATCTGCGGTGGTTTTCTTGCCGAATCGGATGGCTACACTACCTTTGTCTTTGGTAGGATGTGACAGGGCGGGGACTGTAGCCCAAAGCTTGCTGACACCTTTCGAGAGGTCGCAGCTTTCAAAATGCTCGTTCCATTTTTCTTTCTTGTAGGTGTCGACTTGTCGATTTATTTCGGAGTTTAGCTCCTGAATTTTGGGGTCTGCCGGATTTGCGTGTCTTAAGTTGTCCCGTTCGTCGGCTAACCTTGCGGCAGTAGTTGGGAAATATGGCCGAACTTTAGGGATACGTCCAGTGTACCTACTCTTGAAAATGAAGATGAATATAAAAAAATTTAACATCGAAAAGGATGAATGGAAAATTGCTTCCTACTTAAGTGAGGTTTGCTATCGAGTTCCCACTCAACATTATGAATGTTTGTGAGCTAAATGTATGGTTGCTTATGCTTCTGCGATATGAGATTGCCTGTTTTAATTTATGGATGATTATAAAACTGACAAAGTATTTTGATGTTTGATTTCACAATTGAAAAATGAACACTAGTATTGCAGGATTCGCTCCTGCTTACACCAAACAGTGGCGTATTTACAGGGGGGCACGAATCTGTTCGGAAACAAGGACTGCTATTGAAAGTCTCGTCATGTGTGAAGTGACCCCATCTTATGTTGATATATGTAAGTTGAGGAGATGTTGTTGCGGTATCGATGTCTTTGGAGCCGCTGGATTGATAAATATTTGAAACAATCGGTCTGATTTTTCGATCGGGCTTGTGTATTTTAATTTGGCCGTAAATTCGTAAATTTCTGTTAAAATGCTAAAAATTGAAGTGTTTTGGTGGGAAAGCATTTTTAGCATTCATTTTCGAATTCCTACGGTTCGGTGTCTGTGCTGTCAATTTTCACAAAGTAAACATCATCGTAGCGATTCCTTCTCATTTATATTTCGCAATTGATTTGTTAAAGCATGTTGCTTCAGCTTACCATCTAGGACTCGTTTTAAAAGGTATTGCAGATACTATAGATTTGAAGCTAGTGTAGTACATATGGAAATAACAAACAATCATACCTTTCTGCTTACTTTTTTTACTTCATTTTAATTAATCGATTGATCATGCCAACAGATTCGAAACAATCCACCGAAAGTACCGGTACATGTTTGGGAACGGCCTACAGGTCCCTTCCAACGAATTCATGCAGATTTTGCAGGACCGTACATGGGAATGCAATTTTTTATTTTAATGGACGCTTTCAGCAAGTGGCCGGAAGACTTATATCAAGTTGGCTAACGACTATCTGCAAAACCATTTCGGAATAGTTTCGATTGGCTCCTTTCGTTAGCTCCTATTTGCTCTGCACTTAAAAAAAATGGGAGCTATCCTTTTTATTTAATTATAGTAAGTTGAACTTTCGGAGTATCAAGTTGGCTAAAAAGATCAGATTATCTCTGCACGACCTCGAAACCGTTACGGAATAGTTTTGATCGGTTGCTAATCGTTAGCTCCTATTTGCTCTGCACTTAAAAAAATGGGAGCTATCCTATTTATTTAATTATAGCTAGTTATCATTCGGACTATCAAGTTGGCGAACGATGTTCAAAAAATGATCGGATTGGTATAAATGTGGTATCAATAGAAAGGGAACGTTAGCTATTTTCATTTTTTTGGGTGGAGCGAACGAAAAACGCGACTATTCGTTAGTTATTAACGATTATCTATTCGTTTAGAGCCCTGACTATGTCCACCAGATGGCCAAGCGGAAGTCTTCATAGACTCGAACCATATGCCAAGCGGAAGTTTTCATATACTCGAACCAGATCAAGCTTTAACCGAATTATAAAATTGCGGCGAACTCGGAGTGTGATATTGGCTAAATATCGGTACGAGCTTTAGAGCGGCGAAATTGTGTCACGAACCACGGTCAAACTATTGAACTTGACTTCAATCACAGATAAGAAAAACTACCAGATGTCTTATCGGTATTTTGGAGCTTAAAATTCTGCCGCAGTGCCATCTAACTTGGAACAATTGAATTAAAATCTAAAAGCTCGTTGAAAGCAATGGTTCGTGTCTACAAACCACACCAAAAGCAGCCAACAGATGGCCGACATCTTGGGTTTACGAGCTGACCTCTTTGTCAAATTTTCAAATTGAGATAGTTTTGTTTCGTCGCATGTACCATGAATGCGCGAGTCGAACACACAAGTCCGCACCCAGCCACACAGGTAGATCGAATGTGACGAACCATCTCAAGAGCATAAGCGGAAGGTCGAAGCGTATCTTTGAAAAATGTGTGAATGTATGCATAGCAATTAGGATTTAGGTAATGATGCATGCATGCGCTCAACCACGGCCAGCGCGGCGGACTTTGAGCAATTAATTACAATGACAATCGACTGTAATCCGTCTTTTAATTTTTTCTTAAGCCTTGTTCCGTTTGTAAGCGTGAAAAGTTTACTTTCTTTTACTTTCTAAGTGAAGGGGTATATTAACTTTGTCATGGAACAACCTTTCTTATAACAAACACTTTTTTATTTGTACAAGAATGTTTCCACGTTTGATTTCTAGATAAACCTCGAAACATGTATAAAAATGGATGGACCATTGGGTAACAGGGCTGCCATACAAGCCTGTCCCAGGAAGGCTTCTCAAGCAAATCCGAACGCTCAATAATCGAGTCTCACGTTTTCGGAAAACAATTTCGTTTTTTAAAAAAGACAAAAATCAACACCAATTGTCAGTAGCAAATGGGCAAATCATACATGCTGAAACATTCAGTAAAATGATTACGAAAAATAAGTCGATCAAATATACAGAAGATGAAAAATGGATTTCCCAGTGCTTGTTTTATAGAAATACATCACTGTATAATTTTATGCGGGACGTTTTGCATTTCAGAATGCCTCATCCATCGTCTATACAAAGATGGGCCCCCTTAAAGCAACTATCTCCAGGTTTCAATTTTAATTTGCTGAAAGAAATAAAAAAAGTCGTCGATTTTCTGGATTCGAAATCCAAGCAAGTTGTCCTTATTTTTGACGAAATATCCTTTCAAGAAAACGTAACGTACAATGCTGCAACCGATCGAATTGACGGTTTCATTGACATTGGAAATGGTTCTAGAATGAATGAAAAGGCTAAACACATTTGTGTTTTCATGGTGCGTAGCATTTGTGGGAAATTTAAACAAATAATTTCTTACCTCGTTGGTGCAAGTTCTGGACCGCAAGATATATTACGAACACATTTATTGGAGGGAATTAAAATCTGTGGAGATGTTGGTTTAAATGTAAGGGCTATTATTTGTCACCAAGGGTCCACAAAGCAAGCACTTTTTTTTTAAGTTTTGGCTTAAATTCAGATCAACCATACTTTGATTGTGATGGGCAAAAAATTTATGGTATATTTGATGTTCCCCACTTATTTAAATCAATCAGAAATAATCTAAGGTCAAATGACCTGATAACACCTGATGGAGTAGCTAGTTTTAAAGTTGTCTGAGAGCTCTTTTCAATAGACAGCCAAAACGCTACAAAACTATGTCCAAAATTATCAGAAAAACACATCCACCCAACTAATTTTCAAAAAATTCTTAAAGAAATGTCAAAATATTTTACACAAATCCAAATAAATATTAAAAAACGTTCAAGTGTATTTTTTTCTGAACGGACTTCAATTATCAATCAGTTCAATACTCGCTTTGACAGAGGAATTATTTGCGGAGTTTGATGATCTCTTTTATTTAAATACTTCAAAGTTAAATCAAGACCCCCTCGAAAGCTTTTTTTCTCAAATTCGTGGAAGAAATTGCAACAAGCGAAATCCAAGCACGAACGCCAACTTTTGCCAAAATAGTGTCCATTAAATTATTATTTTCCACAAAATACGCCAATTGTGAAAAAGATTCTAATGAAATTTTGAATCTTGACCGGTCTGCCATTTTACCTAATAACGATAATATATCAGAAGCTGTGGCGGAATCAACAACTGACAACAAATTATTGTCAATCATTGTACGAAATTTAAATGAAAATATCGTCCAATACAATAGATCGATTATTTGTTAGGTTCGCCATACACGTTCCAATTTATTGTACAATCGATTGCACACAGTCGATCTGAATTGTGCACAACATTCAAGAAATGCTTCCTGTGAATCTATTTTTGGATTGGTCTAAAGAAACGCGTTCCAGAATGAAAGGCTAGCGCCTTTCATTCTGTTCCACCTTTGATTATACCAATCCAAAAATAGATTTACTATTTGCCCAGTTTGTATGAAAGTACTCCAAGGAAAAGCAACTTATGTATATGAAATGACTCCATGTCAGGGAACACCACCCAAGCTTTCCTATAAGTATTGAACAAGTATACTTTTGCAGCTATTCAGGGACACCCTGTTAACTTGGTCCTACAAACTTCAAAAATATTTGTGGCAAACACTATTACCATTCTATGTATTTCCACCAAATTGCATGTTCATTGTTCAATCAAGTTAAAAGATATACATTGAAGAAATAGCTTAAGAGGCTTCTCTTGCATTGTGCAAGGCTCTTAGTAAATACTTACTTGGCTATATTTCCGGTTTGGATACAGTTATTCGAATGAAAATTCATAGACATATTCCCTATGTAATTTTCTAAAATCTCTTAGAAGAATTTTTATATTTGGAAACCTAAGAGGGGCTACACACGAACAAATGGAAATTTTACAAATTTACTGTTATTTACTTTTCCTTAGCAAAAGTCAACAGTCTTAATATTTAACGTATATAAGACCATACTGACCAATCTTTCAACAAAGTTTCATAGCGATCCCTATAACGGTTTAGAAAAACGGAAGTCGAAAAGGAAGTTCAACTTTGAACGCCAATAACTTTTTTACCGTTACTCCAAACTGGAAAGTTTTAACTGATATGAGATGTACTCGTTCAAATCTTTGATTTAAATACCCATACGTCAATCTCCGATAAAAACTAGAAAAGTCGACTTTTTTCAAACGTTCGGGACACCCTGTTATCTTCTTCGTATCAACTTCTAAGGTATTTGTGCCAAAGACTGTAACCATTCTACACATTCCTACCAAATTTAATGACAATCGGTGGAGCCGTTCACGAGTTATTTAGTGAACAGACGGACAGACGGACGGACGGACAAAATCGATTTTATAAGGGTTTTTTGAAAAAATATTTTCTAAAAAACCCTAAAAATCAGCATCTAAAGCACATGATTGTTAATCAATCATATGACAAATTGTTTGAAAAAAATTATTGCATAACAATATTTTCCACACGTCCAATCCAAAAATTACATACATACACCTTGCAATTCATCTGCTGATCAAAAAGATTTGACAATCGATCGGAAGGTCTATTATCTTATTTATTCTTATGAGATCTCAGAAACGCCTTTTCATCTCAAACGCGCGGTTTTAGCGGCTACCTGTGTCATTTTTGTATTTCCTATTTGCGGTTTTATCAGGCGCTGATACTGCGTACGAACGCTTCATTGCATTCGCGTACAGCATATTTTTTTTTTGAGATTCATGAGGAGCCAGGAAAAATTGACTTTACTTTTAAAACCGGTTCTTGGTCGAATAGAAACAAACACAGTAAAACACGCGTGCAATGCACGCACGACATACTTCTCCGGAGCGGCCTCAGCGGCTCTCTGCGTCATCATCCACGTTTTTTCTATATGAAGTTTTCGCAGTCGGTCTACCGCATGATAGCATGCATACGCTACGCGGTATTTACATGTCATGGGCATGAGGCTGCTGAGAAAGATGCACTTTTTGAATGGACCTGTCTACACGCGACAAGAACAAAAACCGTTTTCAGAAGAGAATTGTGAGAAGTAAGGTATGAAAAATTCATTTTTCACATAAAACCGTACTTGTTCTTGTTTGAGTGTAGACAGGCCCATTTGGATGTACAAAAATTTGAATTTCAAACTAAGTCCCCGCCATACATTCGCCATAAGATCTAATAGCACCAGCAGATGTCAGGGTAGACAGTGGATTGGGTATTTGGATTAGGAATAACGTGGAACGTGTCTTTGCTGAAGAGCTTTGAAAGAGATTTTGGTTTGAATCACGAAATATCCAATATTGGATATTTTGCGGTATGCGTCCGGGGTTAATATTTTGTATGGCGTGAGAGATATGGTAGTTATTAGTATGTGCTTCAATTCATCTCGAAAAGAAATATCAATACTCAAGCAAGTTGTTATCAGGTGGGGGCGATCCGATATGGCGATATGGGTCAACTGATAAGATGATGTCTGCTCATCATCCGCTGGAATCAAACCAATTGATGACGCCGAATGATGTTACCAACAGTGAGCATTGCATTTGACTATCGGAACAGATGAGAGACAAAAATTTTTTTTGTTGTTTTTCTGTTGCTTTCGCTCAACCCGATTCGATGGTCGGGTACATTGCTGATTGTCGGTAACATCAAAGCGATAACCGTGGGAAAAATGATTATGCCGTTGGTGTGCGGGATGAGCGCGGGAGATTTTTTTTTGTTGCTCTCTGCTGGATAGTGGCGAGGTGGATGATTTTTTTAGGAGAAGAGTTGAATGCGCCGGTGGACGGCGGAAGCAAAATCCGTGCTACCAGTATTTTGGACTGAAACGGTTTTTTGTTTCTCGCTATTTGTTTTTTTTTTTTTGGTACAAAGAATCCTGATTGGAGTTTGTGCGGAACTGTTCTTTGGTTGGCGCATTTGATTCATAAAGGTGCGTGTTTCATTCCGGAATTGTAATTGGGACGGCTACTACAAGCGCGATCGTTACGGAAATCGCCTTTCATCCTGGGCGGCGCATTTTATTCATAAAGGTGTGTTTTTCCTCTCCAGATTAGATTGCGACGGCGATTTCTATTGCGAATAAATCGCCAGTTGGTCTTTTTGGCGTTGTTTCTACATCGAAGGACGTGTTTCACCCGTGGTTGAGCTTGAGACGGCGAGTGTGTTTGTGACGGAATCCGCGGTCTATTTTGGCTGCGTTTTTTTCTGAAGACGTGTGTTTCAAATGCGATTGAGTCAAGGCGACGACTGCGATTGGTTTCACGACTGAAAACGCAAATGCGAGTGCCATTCATCTTGGGCGTATGTTCACGCAAGTTTAATTTGTATACCTTGTGAATGATGAGATTTGTAACAATTTTCCGTACAAGATCTGTTATTTTTTACTATTTATTTTCATTACAGCTTTCTACATTTGAGTTGAGGAACCTTCGATCAATCGTCGGCGACTTTCTCGCAGTAAATTCTATTGTTAAATTCCTATCAATTTTTACACATTTTTTTCAAATCTATTTCTTTATTCTCTTATTTTTTGTCTTCCTATTTTTTTACATTTTTTTTTGAATTTCGTTTTTATGTGCTCTTTATTTCTCTATGCAACTTAATTTGTCAACTGAATATACTTTTTTATAATGGTTAAATAAATTTGTTTTATTATTGAGATGTTCCATGCCCCGAAGGATGGGTATACTCCTTCCTTTTCCCCTACTTTGATGGCAATTCGAGGAGCAGGGTGCTTTGGCTCAAAGGACCACGACATACGCTGGCCTGGCCGGGACCAGAGCCATCGAGCTAAAACCAACCTGGTAATGTTAAAAAAAAAAAAAAACAAAAAATTACAATGACGACGGCTCGGCAGGACCGTGGTTCGCAACAATTGTGATAATCATGGCGAACTCGACCATATGTGTCGGGAGAAGCTGTCAGCAGATGTCAAATCTGTCAAAAGGAAAATACGGACTACGGTCGGCCGCGGTTTTTTAAACGGACCTACCGATAAATATGTGTTTTAGTCATTGAATGGTAATATATTGTGAATGTTTAACAATTGATGATTGACTTTCATAATTTTCCGCGAAAAACTAAGAAGAGAATTTTAAGATATGTATTGCTTACATCTCGCTGCACGCGCGTGAGAAATGAAATGCCTCTATGCCTCTGTTACAAAAAAACTAACTTTCAAGTATGTCTGAAATTTTGACTATGCGTGAGTTAAATGGAAATAAAACAAGCAGTGTTTGAGGTATAAACAATTTATTAAAGTTTATACGCCGAGGTGATTTGATATGGACATATGAGACGCGGTATGACACGATTTCAGTATCTGCGGCGCCAAATTTGGATGATGGCAAAGTCGCCGACGATTGATCGAAGGTTCCTCAACTCAAATGTAGAAAGCTAAATAGTAAGAAATAACAGATCTTGTACGGAAAATTGTTACAAATCTCATCATTCACAAGGTATACAAATTAAACTTGCGTGAACATACGCCCAAGATAAATGGCACTCGCATTTGCGTTTTCAGTCGTGAAACCAATCGCAGTCGTCGCCTTGACTCAATCGCATTTGAAACACACGTCTTCAGAAAAAAACGCAGCCAAAATAGACCGCGGATTCCGTCACAGACACACTCGCCGTCTCAAGCTCAACTACGGCGGAAACACGTCCTTCGATGTAGAAACAACGCCAAAAAGACCAACTGGCGATTTATTCGCAATAGAAATCGCCGTCGCAATCTTAATCCGGAGAGGAAAAACACACCTTTATGAATAAAATGCGCCGCCCAGGATGAAAGGCGATTTCCGTTACGATCGCGCTTGTAGTAGCCGTCCCAATTACAATTCCGGAATGAAACACGCACCTTTATGAATAAAATGCGCCAACCAAAGAACAGTTCCGCACAAACTCCAATCAGGATTCTTTGTACCAAAAAAGAAAATATCGAGAAACAAAAAAAAACCGTTTCAGTCCAAAATACTGGTAGCACGGATTTTGCTTCCTGATTTTTTCTCAAATCAGTCCGCCGTCCACCGGCGCATTCAACTCTTCCCCTAAAAAAAATCATCCACCTCGCCACTATCCAGCAGAGAGCAACAACAAAAAAATCCCCCGCGCTCATCCCGCACACCAACGGCATAATCATTTTTCCCACGGTTACCGACAATCAGCAATGTATCCGACCATCGAATCGGGTTGAGCGAAAGCAACAGAAAAACAACAAAAAAAAATTTTGTCTCACATCTGTTCCGATAGTCAAATGCAATGCTCACTGTTGGTAACATCATTCGGCGTCATCAATTGGTTTGATTCCAGCGGATGATGAGCAGACATCATCTTATCAGTTGACCCATATCGCCATATCGGATCGCCCCCACCTGATAACAACTTGCTTGAGTATTGATATTTCTTTTCGAGATGAATTGAAGTCAAGTTCAATGTGCCTGTCTAGACAGTTTCAATTTTCGTTCGTCTTCATCATTTTGACAATTGAAACTTGAGATGTATGCGCTATTGAAGAAACGCATTCATTCTTGAACACAATTGCCAATGTTAAATATTAACAACACGTCATCTATTCATACAATTCATGAAAGAATTTATCATTTACCCATCCTGACCAAAGCCGTGACACATATTTAACGATAAATAATGAACAGATCTGGATAGAATGAGACATTGATCTCTTCTGTTCACTTGACGCAATCAATGACATGTTCAATGTTGAAAGTGGATACGGAGCTTGAAGACGATAGGGAAGACGAAAGCGCACATGTGTGGACATAGCCAATAGTTAGGATTTGTGTTGTGTTGTGTGGTTCGTGACACAATTTCGCCGCTCTAAAGCTCGTACCGATATTTAGCCAATATCACACTCCGAGTTCGCCGCAATATTATAATTCGGTTAAAGCTTGATCTGGTTCGAGTATATGAAAACTTCCGCTTGGCCATATGGTTCGAGTCTATGAAGACTTCCGCTTGGCGGACAGAGTCAGGGCTCTAAGCGAATAGATAATCGTTAATAACTAACGAATAGTCGCGTTTTTCGTTCGCTCCACCCAAAAAAATGAAAATAGCTAACGTTCCCTTTCTATTGATACCACATTTATACCAATCCGATCATTTTTTCGATTTCGATTTTCGATCGTTCGCCAACTTGATAGTCCGAATGATAACTAGCTATAATTAAATAAATAGGATAGCTCCCATTCTTTTAAGTGCAGAGCAAATAGGAGCTAACGATTAGCAACCGATCAAAACTATTCCGTAACGGTTTCGAGGTCGTGCAGAGATAATCTGATCTTTTTAGCCAACTTGACACTCCGAAAGTTCAACTTACTATAATTAAATAAATAGGATAGCTCCCATTTTTTTAAGTGCAGAGCAAATAGGAGCTAACGATTTGCAGCCGATCGAAACTATTCCGAAATGGTTTTGGAGATAGTCGTTAGCCAACTTGATATAAGTGTCGACAGCGTCCAGCAAACAGGCCGCCTCTTTCTTCGTGACGCAACATCGGGCTTGGTTTTCCTTGTCGATACGGGAACGGGAGCAGATGTATCAGTTGTTCCCCCCGGCAAGGTAACCAAGCTGACCAAGCACTCTTCCTACAAACTATACGCAGCGAATGGCTCGCCCATCAGCACATATGGGCAGCGTACGCTATCGATGGATTTCGGTTTCCGGCGAGTGTTGAATTGGCACTTCTGTGTTGCGAAGGTGTCGAGGCCCATCATCGGCGCAGACTTTTTGCGGCATTTTGGGTTGGTGATCGACATGAAAAACAATTGCGTTATCGACCCGAAAACCAGCGAGCGAACGGAAGGTCGGCGTGCACCAGTGCAGCTAGCAACTGTGTCGACTTCGGCTGACCAGACACGCTATCATCGAATAATTAAGCAGTTTCCGACGCTCACTGGCCAGAATCCCGCAGGCGCTGGGCCAAACCATCATGTTTGGCACCATATTTCAACAAGTGGACCTCCTGTAGCGCAAAGAGCCCGACGCCTCACACCTGAGAAACTCGCGGCAGCAAAAGCAGAGTTCGACTATCTGCTGAAAATGGGACTGTGTCGGCCGTCGGATAGCCCGTGGGCAAGCCCCCTGCACTTAGTGCCCAAAAAGGATGGAAGTTGGCGTCCATGTGGCGACTTTCGCCGTCTCAATGCGGTCACGCAGCCCGACCGTTATCCGATGAGGCACATCGAAGACATCTTCGCGGGGTTGGCTGGAAAACGAATTTTTAGTAAAGTTGACTTGCTCAGGGCTTACCACCAGATCCCGATTGCTGAAGCGGATGTCCCCAAAACGGCAGTGATTACCCCATTCGGTTTGTTCGAGTTTGTCGTGATGACGTTTGGGCTTCGTAATGCTGCGCAGTCCTTTCAGCGATTTATGGACGAGGTGCTAAGAGGACTGGACTTTTGCGTTACCTATATCGACGATGTGTTGGTGGCTTCGGAATCTGCTGAGCAACACGAAAAGCACTTGCGCCTCCTTTTCGAGCGTCTGAGCGAATACGGTGTGGTGGTTAATGAAGCGAAGTGCGTGTTTGGCGTTACCGAGATCGAATTCCTTGGTCACACCATCAACGAGAAAGGAATTTCACCACCTGCCTCGCGCGTAGAAGCGATAAGGAGTTACAAACGGCCGACCACTTACAAGGAATTGCGCCGATTTCTTGGAGCGTTAAATTACTATCGCCGTTTCATCGCGAATGCAGCGAATATGCAAGCTCCGCTCAACGAGTTATTGTGTCATCAAGCGAAGTCTGAAAACACCGCCATCAGCTGGGATCCTGAGACCAACCAGGCGTTCGAAACCTGCCGCGAGAGTTTAGCCAACGCAACCCTCTTGGTCTACTACGAACCGAATAAGCTGCTTGCTCTAGTGACGGATGCGTCCAACGTCGCAGTTGGTGCGGTGCTGGAGCAGTTACACGGCGATCGCTGGTTGCCGCTTGCATACTTTCAGCGGAAACTCTCCAAGGCCGAGCGTGTGTACAGTACATACGACCGCGAGCTATTGGCTTTGTATAGCGGTGTGCAACATTTTTCGCATATCTTGGAAGGTGCCAACTTCGTAATACGCACGGATCAAGCCGCTTGTGTATGCTTTTTCGCAAAACGCGGACAAGCCCACACCTCGACAGATACGGCATTTGAGCTATATATCCCAATTTTGTACGCGAATCGAGCATATAGCTGGCCCGACGAATACGGTTGCGGATGCATTGTCGCGACTCGAATCGATCTCTTTGCCGTCCGAGTTTGACGCAAGCGAGATGGCTGCCGAGCAGGCGCGTGACCCGGAGATTCAGCAACTGATGTCAAACAACGCTTCATCGCTGCAATTGAAGAGAGTCGTGATTGGAGGTGCGGACTTACTGTGCCACGTCTCTCAGGCGGCACCTAGACCTGTCGTCCCCTTATGCATGAGAAGTCGGGTCTTCACGATTTTCCATCGATGCTCGCATCCAGGAGTTCGTTCCACGTTGCGTGCGATCGCAAAGAAGTTTGTTTGGCCTAACTTACGCAACGACATTCGTCAATGGTCGCGGGTGTGTGTACCTTGCCAGCGATCGAAGGTTAGTCGGCATGTTCGAAATGAATTTCAGCCGTTTCCCGTGCTGGACAGGCGTTTCCACCAAGTACACCTTGACATTGTTGGACCTCTTCCGCCATCGCAAGGGTTTCGTTATTGCCTGACGATGATGGATCGCTTCTCGAGATGGCCAGAAGCGGTACCTATCTCCGACCAAACTGCAGCCACTGTCGCCAAAGCGTTTTATTCGAACTGGGTTGCCCGTTTTGGAGCACCTGTGGTAGTCACAACGGACCAGGGGACTCGAATCGAATCGAATCGGCGCTTTTCCGTTCGCTTACGAAGCTGCTGGGATGCGCCCGCACCAGGACTTCACCGTACCACCCGGCATCCAATGGAGCGTTAGAACGGTGGCACCGTTCTTTAAAAGCGGCGATAATGTGTCACCAGTCTGATAGCGATTGGGTCGACGCGCTTCCTACCGTTGTGCTGGGCTTACGTAATAGCGTCAAGGAAGAACTCGGCTCTTCCCCAGCCGAGATGGTGTTCGGCTCGACAATGCGGTTGCCCGGAGAGTGGTTTGTTGACGACGAGTCTGCAAGCGACCCCATCGAATTCCTCGACGTCATTCGCCAACGAATGAGACAGCTGCGCCCGAAGCCAATCGAGCATCAAAGTTCCAGACCTACATTTGTGTTCAAGGACTTAAGTTCGTGCACACATGTATTCCTTAGGGTGGATGCAGTAAAAAAATCACTATGTCCACCTTATACTGGCCCCCATCGGGTTATCAAGCGCATTTCGTCGCACGTATTTGCGCTTGATGTCAACGGGAAACAAGTCAATGTTTCAACAGAACGCTTGAAACCTGCGTTTTTGGCTGGAGATACACAGGAGCTGCCTCCACTTGGGGCTCAGTCGATCCCGTACTTCCCGCCTGCTCGGACAACGTGTGTGGCTACCACTCCGGCATCATGTATGGCGCCGGCTTCATCGTCTGCACCGGGGTCTTTTTGGGTTGGCCCCCGTGTGGACAGATCCGAGACGCCGGCATCTATAAGCGACCCATCGTTTTCACGGACTGTAGTTGATCAGTAAAACGTTTTGCGAACATCACCACCAGTTGAGCTGCAGTCTCCGGAATTTCGGCGTCCACCATCGACATGCAAGCGAGTTTCATTTGCAACTGCAGATGATGTACGGTGTTTCCGTTCGACCGACAGCCCGAGCGATCACACGAATGCCGTATGCGCGTCCAGCATTCGTGGGTGATCACACGTACGCACGCCCCACAACGGTGCGTACACACATGTCTACGAAAATTCATCAGTGTTCGTCGAGAGTGGTTCCCAAAACCGGTTGTCGTAATTGCGAGACGACACATCGAGCAGCCATCGTCATCAGTGATTTCAATCGTCATCATGTTGGACAACGTCAATTGAAATCAAACAAAATGCCTGTGGCAGCTAAAGGGTATGTTCCGTACAACTTTTTACATGAGGAATCACAATCCGGTGCGTTTGTGGCAGGGCACCCTGTATAACTTCTACGGACAAATCTCTGCGCAAAGTTTCATATCCGTCCCTATAGCGGCTTAGAAAAACGGAGAGGGGTACCGTAAACGTTTACAATCCAACTCCGTTACCGTCAATTGAAACCGGGAAAAAGTAAGTACAGTCGAGAACGGATAAGTGCAATCGTCTGCGGCAGCAAGAAAAATTGCACTTATCCGTTTTATCACATATCCGTTTTCGGACAGATTGGCAAAAAGAACATAATTTCAGATAGGACAACGGTTCTTAACCGGTGGTACGCGAACCACTGGTGGTCCCTGAGGCGACCCTAGGTGGTCCGCGAAGCCTTCGCTGTGGTTCTCTCATAATCCGATACGACAATTCTCGAATTTCACGCAGCTCAATCTTAACTTTCTAATAGAAACTTGAGCTTGAAGGTTGGAAGCGGATAGGTGTCCGTTTTGACTGAGCAGGACAGCCTGTTTTCATTGAGATTTTAACACTAAAATCAGAAGAGACTTATGCCTGCTAAGCTATCTAAAGCAAACTCTGCTGCTACATCAAATGAAAATGATAGCCTTAGTGGAGTCGGTTCTCTCATACTGTATATCAGCATGGGGGGGAACCTATAAAGAGCACTTAAAATCTTTAAGAGTTTCACAAAAAAAACATTATTAAGCTTATTTACGATTTACCCCGACTTTTTCCGTCTAACAACTTGTACTACTTCACTGGATTATTTGAAATTAAACAAATGTACCTTAAAAAAGTAATAACTAGAACATACGGGTGTCAAACTACAAATACAAGAAATGAACCAATCAGAAATACTCGTTTTAACAGACTGAACATACCATCTCCATTTTGTAAAAAGACTCAGACTCAAAGATACATAAATTACATTGGTCCTAGAGCATATAATGTCATACCAGAATACGTAAAAAACTCACTATCAGCCATAGAGTTCAAAATTAAGCTATCGAAGTGGCTTCATAGTTTAAATGTTGAAGATTTGAATTTATTATTTCCATTTTTATAACATATTTTATTAACAATAAACTAAAGAATTACTATTATTAAACTATAGTTAAACTCACTTAGGGCCGGATGTACAATCATGGTTTAACTCACCGTTTAGTTAACTGTGGTTTAATGTTAAACTCCGTTTAAATAACTGGGGAAAAATACACTACGCGATAACTGAAATTCCTGGCTAAGCAGCAATTTAATTTTTAAAAAAATCGTTAGTTTCCATTAGCAACTGGATATTTCCGGATAGTAGCTATTAATATCTTTAATTTTAAAATAAAATGGCCCGAATGAAAATTCATGGTTTAACTGACTGTTGTCGGTTTAGCTAAACTCCGTTTAAGGAAATTGACAAACAGTTAAACGGTCGTTTAAACTGCAGTTTAACGTGAAAAATTAAACGGTCGTCGTTGGCCGTTTAACTCATGGGTTTTAGCCAAAGAAAAATAAACAGAAATAAAGTCATCGGGTTGCAAAGATAATGAAAATCTGAATTTTTGCTGGGGGTGGCCCTCTAATTATGGAAAAAAAGTTCTGACCGGTAGGGGGTCCGCAATATGGGGAAAAGTGAGAAAGGTTGTAAGTTTTGGAATTATTTCAAAATCATTTAATTTTCTTTACATTGATGTATTTTTAATAGTTCCCACTTTCTCCTTGAAAGTTATGTGCTCAGGGGTGTCCAACTTATTTTTAACCAGGGTTACACTATTGGCTTGCAATGGCAGGCCAAACATTTTTTTTTCGAGAAAACATCAATTATTTCATGTTTTTTTTTATTTGAAGCGCACATGAGAAACATTTTTGACGATGCAAACATTCACTGCTACGTGAACAACATGTAATGGCCCACATCTGAGTCAATTTTCCAAATTCGTCTCCTTCGCAAATATATTTGATTTGATTAATCTTAAATTTTATTGATATTTGTAAAATTCGACAAATTCAAAACTTGACAGGATGCCGTAGGACCATTTTATAAGACATTGCAATACATGAGACTTTGCGGCGATATAGTGAGTGATCATATATTTATTTTTTACCTAACCGCATTACGGGAGCTAAGAACTCCATAATTGGCTGATGAGGTGGCTACCCGAAGTTGGGTTACTTTTGAATAGAGAAATAGAAAGTAAGGACCCGACAACCGACATAATCCATCCCACTTTCATAAGGTTTATCTGCTCAGTTGAAAGTAGCATATCAAAAATAGCAGCCATTTTTATACTGTTATATGGTAATAGGTAATATTTATTTACTTAGAACAAAAGCTCTGTTCCTTATAATTAACTTAACCAGAAATCTTATGTAGACATATTCAGATCAGGGTTAGATTTTGCGGAACTACGGAGGTGAGGGCTTGTTCGGCAGAAAAACTGGAGTCCAGATTCGATCTATGAGCTTTATCGGACGTATAACTTCAGCCATACAAAACCTAACATAAAAGTTTGTGGAAATTTTTGCTACAGGCGCGTATGACCGAATATTTGACAAGCCTGTGCTTGGGAGGTCGCCAATGTACTTGCCACCAAAATCAGCTCAATCAGATAAAAACTAAGGTCTCTTCCTTCCATACATCATTATGCATCACGACATGATATTCCACAGTACGCGTAGATTAAAAAAACGCACTGAAAGAACTCCTGATGGGTTGTTATGTACGGGAGGTATTCTTAGTTAATCATTTCGGTCGTGCCGTGAAATCAAACTCTTTATTTCGTCTTAGTCCAAAGAAAAGAAAAAGCAGCAAGAAATCTGAACAAAAGTTGACAATTTTCAATATTAGTAGATACCAACATGCAATTGGAGCAATGAAAAATAAACAGGTCATAATTATAAAAATATGTAATATTAACCTAAAAAAGTATTTCATACTACTATTTGTTTAGTTTCGCCTTCTAATTAAAATCCGAAGCAGAAAATATTTGTATTTTGCTCTGACTATTAATTTTAATTGTTACGTTTACAAGTTTCCATGGTAATATTGGTTGTTTACGATTGAGCGAGGTGATTGTTCAACCAATCAGCCACTACCTCGCTCACCGAAATCGATAAACTGCGTTTAACTTGTGTGTGCTGACTGCTGATTGGTTAAACAATTTTAAACTGCAGTTAAATTCCATGGTAACCTTAATATTGTTTACGATTGAGCGAGTTCTATTTTGCAAATTTCAACGCTTACTGCTATTTAACTCATGAAATAATAAAAAAGAAGGAAGCGCACATAAACTTCTGAAATTGTACCGAAGACGGCTGGAAGTATTTTCTGTGAAAAGATACGAATTTCACAAAAGTCAATTACTTTTAATACTTTTAATTTGCGTGAGACAGATTCAAAATTTTCATAAGTGATTTTGATGCTGTCCCAAATGTCTTCACCCGAAGACCGCGTAATCATTATTTCGTGATTTGTGGTGTAGCTGACAGCCAGTTTACGCTACAGTCGAACTTGGCATAAACGAACACCGCATTGGGGAATGGAATATTAAGTCACCGAGCGTGCTCTTAAATATACATATATATTTACAGTTCCGAAAGGTTCGCTAATTGATTTTTCTTTTTCAAAAAATGTTTTGTTTTTGTAAAAGGCAGATTATTATCTCACTAAAATATAAAAAATATAGATATTATCAGTGGACGAGAGGAGTCGATTGGGTTGCCGATGTTCGTATGCGACGTTTTTTACTGGTCCAGTTTTAAACCTATGAAGCTACCAAGTTATGTAAGAACAGAAGGAAAAGAAACTAAGGTGGAGCTGAAATCGCACCCAAAAAGCTAAGTTACAAAAATGATGTTCCGAATCGGAACACAAGTAATAGGGAAGGCCGAATGAAATCTAAATTTTGCCCCGCTAGAAATTGGATTTGGTTCCTTTTTTTTGAGTTAGGATATGACTATTACCTTTTCTTCAATTAACCTTAAAATGCTTTCTTTGAAATACAATTCTTCTTAAAATTTAAAAGTAAATTTTTTGCCAGCTTGTTTAGTGTAAACGTTTGCAGCTATGAGAGTGTCAGGCTTTAAAACTTAATTTTCCTTAGATGCTATGTAAAAAAAAAACGTTAGTGAAAATAAAAGTTTCCTTTTATGAGAAATGCTTGGTTTGTAGAAGTGTCCGTTAAGGCAAGTTCGACTGTATTCGTACACATATTTCCATGGAAACTTGGTTGTTTACAATTGAGAGAAATTTAGTTAAACGACTGTTTCACACTGATTCACACTGTTGACGAAATTGATTGAAATCTAAATTTAATTAACAGTTGTCCCATATTGTAATGAAACTTTAATAGTTGAAGTGTACTCTATAATACATTTTGAATTTAGTGACATACGATTCCAACCCATCTACTGCGGTTTTGACTTATTTAATTTAGACCAAATATGATTTCATTTTAGTGTGAACCAGCTATAAAGATAATTCGTAGTTTAAACGGCTGTTTAACTTTTTGCACACATTTTTTAACCGTCGACGGTTTAACTGACAACCATTAGTTAAACCATGATTGTACATCCGGCCCTTAGCCAAAGACAACGTAACATATTGATATAAACACTCCTTACTCAAGCCATTCGCTTAAAAGGAGAACTAGTAACAATGAATGAATTATATAATAGATTTGTAAAACATTTGTAAAAAATAAATAATAATAAATAAAATAAAAAATGAAATATCGTCAAAATTTGTTTTATATGCTCCTTTTTTTAGGTGACGAACGCAAGATGATTGCGGTATGCAAGAAAACGAGGGCGGCCGAGAGGAATGTTCACTTTATGTAAAAGGACATACGCCTGGGTGTCGAAAAGCAAGGATGGTCAACATACAATATGTGATTACATATTATACAGATCCATATGTAAGATTTTCCTATAATACAAATGATGTTGCACCGATCGCCGGCCGCACCGAATCAGAAGTTATCAGGATTAATTTCGTCTAGAAAACTTGCAGATTAAAACCTTTCGCTAGAAAAAAATCAGAAAGCCATGCAGGGGCGAGCCCAGGAATTTATTTCGGGGGGTGATTTGTATTTGCAAAGTGTCTCATGAAATCACACGTTTTAAATGTTCTTAGAACTTACGCTTAAGATAATCTTTTTCAAATGTACCTACCCATAAGATATATTCTAAATTTCACAACAAAAAAAAAAAACGGTTTTTTATCAAAAAATAAATTTCTGTTTTGTTAATGCTACCTTTAGGAAAATCTAGTTTTGGTAACCAATCGTTACGAAAATTTGTTGGGGAGGACTTAAAAAAAAAGGTTTTTTATCCAAAAAAAAATTTCTGTTTTGTTAATGCTACCTTTAGGAAAAAACTTGTTTTGGTAACCAATCGTTACGAAAATTTTTTGGGGAGAACTCCATGTATTCATAACAATGTATTCATTGCATTTATAACAAATTTATTAATTTTTTTTACATATCCCAGTCCAACAAAATAAACATAATGATTTACCGATTTTTTCATATTTTGATTTTTGTGGTTTTTGAAACTTGCTAATAATAACATTTGAAATGACCTACACAAAAACTAAAAACTACTGGATATATGCAATCTTCTTTTGTATTTCAATTATACAGAGTGCGGCAGAGAAACTTACTTATTTGAAAGGCCAATAAAAAAAGTACTTCAGTTATTGTTTTAATTCCTCTTTTGTTTGAGAATACAATATCCAAAATTGTTTTTCATACAATCTTGAAAATGATATCGGTTAAATGGCGACCCCCATTGTGCATAAACTCATTAAGTCCATTTTTGAAGTTCGTCTGCACTCTTTGCATATCAATCGGTATTTTGGCAATGGCGTCGCGAATGTTGTTCTTGAGGTGAGTTATGGTCCGTGGTCCGTGATCGACATAAACCAGGGATTTCGAATAACACCATAACCCCCAAATTGAGCGCGGAAGGTACCTCCCACCTCACTACCCGACCAACTCACCGCTCGGGAATTTTTCAAATTAGCAAGAAGTAAGTTTCTCTGTCGCACCCTTATAATCCGCAACTATATCTTTTTAATCAAAACTAAAAAAAATAATAATTTATAAATAAATTTTTAATTACAATTAATATTGAATGTCATCATAGCTGTAAAACGATAGTCTAACGTCGGGCATAGTCCCTTTACCTACAAATTTGTAAAATAATTAAATTTTATGTAGGCTGTGCATAGAAAATATTTATCAATAAGTTTACTAATTTAATGTAATATCATATTTTTTTAAAGAATTGAGTCTGAAAATCATCTTAGGTAGGTATTTGATTTACATATCAATAAATTTATGTTGTGTGAATTTTTATTCCTACCTGAAATTTTGATTTTAAAGTTTCGGGGGGTGTTATATCCCCCAAATCCCCCCCTTGGGTTCGCCCTGAAGCCATGAAATAGACCTCCCAGAATCCTCAAATGTTGATCATGGCATTGTATTAATGTTAGTCTGATACAATCGAATCTGCAATCCCTTTTAGCCTGATCATTGTAGTTATCCAGATATTCAGCGTTCAATTTTGACTTTTCCATGTGGATGATTCAGTAATTTGATTGGAAAAGAATGATATTTCAGTTTTAGTGATTTAGTAAAAAAAAAAATGCAATAAAATTCCGTTTTAATTTTAATTAGCCCCACGAGAATAGAAAATTTTACAAATTGTCCAAGATGTACCTACAAACAATATGAAATGCCAAAATGTATTAACGGGCAAAAATAATTAAGTTTAACATTCCGTTAGTCGCAATAAAAAATGTAACACGAATAGACGCAATGCATCTATTAGATGCAAACTTTGTCATCCTGTTGTAAGGTAATGAATATCTTCATAAGGTTGTTTTCTTCATTATCTGAATATTTGAAGCCTTGTCGTACCAATAGTCAATATCAAAAGAAAAAACCGGGGCTGTTAATAATATTTTTTTGGTAAGAAAAAGTCTTAAAAAAGTGAGATTTTTTGGAATTGTCTTACATAATTGCAGTTTTACAGATTTCTAAGCCAAACTAAATTTTAAAATAAACTTCAATGGTAAAACAAAGGTGCAATAGTGTAAATCTAAAAATATTCAACTTGTAGCAAATATTGTTTTTATCGCATACTGCTGCGCCTATATCAATTACACGTTCAAATCACTTAGACGAGTGCCCGCAATGTATCTATTAGATGCTTCAGCCTGCTACGTAAATTCAAAGGACCCCATAATTATCACTATCAGACTAAAATGCTTCCGTACTCGGTATACGAAGCTACTCTGAGTTAGAAAGTGGAATTCGCAATAGAAAAGAAGTTATGGTAAAAAAACAATGTGAGGTTAATAGCCAAGCAATGCTGAATTAAACAAAACGTAATTTCATTAGAGTGCAAATGATCCAATGTGAAAATCGAGGCGGAAAGGCTCCAATTTCCAATTAAGTCAATGAATTGCCATCATCAATGATAATCAAAATTGGGCGCCGCATAATGAAATCTGAAGAATTGAAAACAAATTTAACTGCTTAAACTATTGCCAAAGTTTAAGCAAAATATTTCAAATAGGCATATGCAAAAATTAATTTAACACGATTTCTTGTTACTCGCTCGAATTTACCCTGCTAGCCATAATCGGTGAATGATACATCCAAAGAGACGGGGGGATGCAAAAATTGTCGTAGTATTCTTGAACACTCTCTCATCCACAGTTATTTTAGGAGTGTCTTCGTGTCAATAAATTTGCCATTCATAGTATGTATCATGTTTTATCCAGCCGAAAGGCACTAATATTTGCGAGTTTCGATTTTGAAACGCTTGCGAAATTTACAGTGGTCCGCATTTTTAAACTCTTCAAGTGCACAGCACCTTCAGAAAAAATTGCATCAGTATTCGTGAAAAAAAGAAACACAATAGTATTCTTAAGTGCAAAACGAATGCACGACATAAAATTTCGTAAGTTGCACTTATCCGTTGCAGCTTACGTGTTGGTATGCATCTCCTTTCATACGTTTTCATTGCACTTAAGCGAAATTTGCAATTATGCGTTTTGCACTTATCGAGACAATTTTATATGAAAACCATGTGAAAAATCATCGGACTTTCAAAAATGTTGCGAAAATGCGTTTCCGTCTTACGCTGGAGAAGGCTTATAGACCGAAAAAATTTTGAAAATGTCAAAGGAAGTGGCGGTTAATCGAAATTTCATTTTGTATGAGTGCAACCTGTTGCAATCAAGTTTTCATCGACAACATTAATTTAATGGGAATATTTAGTTGTCATTGGATCAAATACTACAACTCCAATAAATTGTATTCAAGGCGACTACGTTTTTACGTACATACATCCTGGATGTTGTCACAGCAATTTCACAATCAACTTCGTACTACTTCGGAAATCCATCGATATCTCCGCAATCCTTTGGCGGAGCGACACGATTGAGGTGTCGCCGGACTCGCCACAAAACGAAAGAGTCATCGGACCCTCTTCTCCGATCAGTTCACAGAGTGGTCAGATATAACTGTCAACCTGGATGTTGGTCATCTCCGCAATCCCTTGACGGAGCGACACGATTGAGGTGTCGCCGGGCCGGACTCGCCACAAAATTGCCTCAATAGTCAGCGGACCCGCTTCTCCCATCAGTGCAGAGGGTGGTCAGGGATAACCGTCAACCTGGATGTTGGCCACAGCAATTTCACAATCAACTTCATACTACTTCGCAAATCCGTCGATATCTCCGCAATCCTTTGACGGAGCGACACGATTGAGGTGTCGCCGTACTCGCACAAAATTGCCTAAAGGGTCACCGGACCCTCTTCTCCGATCAGTGCACAGCGTGGCCAGAGATAACTGTCAACCTGGATGTTGGTCATATCCGCAATCCCTTGGCGGAGCGACACGATTAGGGTGTCACCGGACTCGCCACAAAATTGCCTAAATGATCATCGGACCCGCTTGTCCGATCAGTGCACAGGGTGGTCAGAGATAACCGTCAACCTGGATGTTGGCTACAGCAATTTCACAATCTACTTCGTACTACTTCGGAAATCCGTCGATATCTCCGCAATCCTTTGGCGGAGCGACGCGATTGAGGTGTCGCCGGACTCGCACAAAATTACCTAAAGGGTCCGGACCCTCTTCTCCGATTAGTGCACAGGGTGGTCAGAGAAAACTGTCAACCTGGATGTTGGTCATCTCCGCAATCCCTTGGCGGAGCGACACGATTGAAGTGTTGCCGGACTCGCCACAACATTGCCGAAAGGGTCATTGGACCCTCTTCGCGGATCAGAGCACAGGGTGGTCGAAATCTGTCGATATTTCCGATAAATTTTATTCAAGGTGACTACGTTTTGGTACACACATCCTGGATGTCGGTCGTTTTTATTTCACTCTTCGTCGAATATCACTTACATGAATATATCTCTATCTAGAAACAAACGAAAATTTAGCACAAAATAACCAAGAAGCTACATTCTCAGAGCTAAGACTAAAGCTACAGTCAGACCGTGCTAGTTACTAGCTACTAGTGCATGCATACAAGAAATCTCCACGGTGACGACGACGTCAACGACGAAACAGTCTCATATAAATGGGTGACTACGCGTTGTTACGACGTTCGTTACCGAGAGTGTGTGCAACTAGACGCGTGAATAGTCACCCTAGGAATTAGTTGTAGGCGCGAAATTACCACGGTGACGACGCGACGTCGTAAACAATAAAAAAAAGTGTTATGCAATTTTACTAGTAAGTAGCAAAATGCATTTAATAGTGGAATAGGACATGTTCAATTATTCTACTGGGAAGTGAATATACACTACAATTATTTCTCGATGGATTTCGAATTAACGGCTCAACGGATCGACACGAAATTCAGTGGGAATGTGTATAATGGTAGGGTATTTGCTACGAATACCTTTGAAGTAGGAAAATGTTAACAGGGTGTCCCAAAGGAGGTGCAAAAGTAGATCATTTTATTTGTCATCGGAAAAGGGTGTATATCGACATGAAATTCAGTGTAAATATGTCGAATGGTAGGTTATTTGCTAAAAATACCTTTGAGATTGGGAAATGCTAACTGGTTGTCCTAAACGAGGTGCAAAAGTAGATAATAATCGGCAATAAATTTAGTATGAATGTGTAGAATGGTAGGATATTTGCTACGAATACCTTTGAGAATCAGAAATGTTAACAGGGTAGCCTAAACGTTGTGCAAAAGTAGATTGTAATCGGCAATAAATTTAGTGTGAATATGTAAAATGATGGGGTATTTGCTACGAATACCTTTGAAGTAAGGAAATGTTATCAGGGTGTCCCGAAGGAGGTGCAAAAGTAGATAATTTTATTTGTCATCGGAAAAGGGTGTACCGGCTCGTATATCGACATGAAATTCAGTGTAAATATGTAGAATGGTAGGATATTTGCTACATATACCTTTGAGATTGGGAATTGGAACAGGGTGTCCTAAACGAGGTGCAAAAGTAGATAATAATCAGCAATAAATTTAGTATGAATGTATCGAATGGTAGGGTATTTTCTACGAATACGTTTGAGAATCAGAAATGTTAACAGGGTGTCCCAAACGAGGTCCAAAGTAGATCATTTTGTTAATAATGGTTAAATGGATTTACACATCCATACTAAATTTATTGCTGATTATTATCTGCTTTTGCACCTCGTTTAGGACACCCTGTTAGCATTTCCCAATCTCAAAGGTATTCGTACTAAATACCCTACCATTCAACACATTCATACTAAATTTATTGCCGATTATAATCTATTTTAACATTTTCCAATCTCAAAGGTATTTGTAGCAAATACCCTACCATTCTACAAATTTACACTGAATTTCATGTCGATATACGAGCCGATTCACCCTTTTCCGATGACAAATAGAATAATCGACTTCCGCACTCGTCTCGGATACCCTGTTACCATTTCGTAATCTCGAAGGCATTCGTAGCAAATACCCTACCATTCTACACATTCAAACAAAATTTATTCCCGATTATAATCAGCTTTTGCACCTTTTTTAGGACACCCTGTTGATCTTTCGTAACCTCAAAGGTGCTTGTAGCAAATAGCCTACCATTCTACATATTTACACTGAATTTCATGTCGATATACGTGCCGATACACCCTTTTCCGATGACAAATAAAATAATCGACTTTCGCACCTCGTCTCGGACACCCTGTTACCATTTCGTAATCTCGAACGCATTCGTAGCAAATACCCTACCATTCTACACATTCAAACAAAATTTATTCCCGATTATAATCAGCTTTTGCGCCTTTTTAAGGACACCCTGTTGATATTTCGTAATCTCAAAGGTGTTTGTAGCAAATAGCCTACCATTCTACATATTTACACTGAATTTTATGTCGATATACGTGCCGCTACACCCTTTTCCGATGACAAATAAAATAATCGACTTTCGCACCTCGTCTCGGACACCCTGTTACCATTTCGGAATCTCAAAGGCATTCTAGGCAAATATCCTACCATTTTACAGATTCACACTGAATTTCGTGTCGATCGATTGAGCAGTTAATTCGAAATCCACCGAAAAATAATTGTAGCGTATATTCACTCGCTAGGTGGGTGCTAGTCGAATTGAACATGTCCTATTCCACTAGTATCTAGGAAATGTCTCTGTTGACTAGCTACTAGTAAAATTGCGCAACAGTTTGTTGATTGTTTACGACGTCGTCACTGTAGTAATTTCTCGTTTGCAACTAACTCCTGTATATGTATAGGGTGACTATGTAGTTGCGCGTCTAGTTGCATCACACTTTTGGTGACGACATCGTAACAACGCATAGTCACCCATTTACATGACACTGTTTTCTTTGTTTATTACGTGTCGTCGCCTATGGTGATTTCTCGAATGCAACTTTACTAGTACTACATAGTAGCTCGCCAAATGTGACTGTAGCTTAAGCTAAGACTGAGTAAATGAGTGTGTTTCGTGATTAGAGCAATAATAAAAGTATTGGCGCGACGTAAATCTATCGCTTTGTTTCCATATCCACTTTGGTTTGACCGTCGATAGGTCGATCCCAATAAATTATAGTAAGCAGGTTGATTGGCATTGAAAAACGCTCATAGAGTGAAATTAGTGTCAAGTGTGAGCGAAGCGAACAATGCAAGCGTAGCGAGTAGTAGTTAAGCTAGTCTCTGATAATAAAAAAGTCGCCTTTTTTTCACCCCTTTTGGGACACCCTACCCTATCATATTTGTCCTACCAAATTTTTAGGTATTCGTGCTAAAGAGTATAACCATTGTACACATTCCTTCCAAGTTTGACGTCGATCGGTTGAACCGTTCGCCAGTTATTTAGAACAGACGGACTGTCACAAATCAATTTCAAAAGAATTTTTCGAAAAGAAAAAAAAATTCTAGAGAAAGCCTATCTAACCAAACCAAATTTTAAAGGTTACTTACAGTGTACGCTAAGCGATACTCTTTTACTGACAGCTGGTGGAACATCATTTGATGCGATGCAAAGATATGCACCCATCTGCTTCCTTTCTAGGCGGGTCAGATGTAAGGATGTTCCATTGAATGATTCAACTGAAATTCGGGCATATTATATCGATATTTTGTATTTAAACATATTAAAATACCTTTACTCATTTCTCGATTACCGGGCTTACGAATATAAATCATTTCGCCATCTTCGCGGCGCCATGTTACTCGTGGAATCGGATTACCTGTAGCACGGCATGTTAAAGTGGCATCTTCGCTTTCTTGGACTGCTAGATCTGCAGAAGACTCCTCATTCACGATATCCGGAGGTACTAAAATATATTAGCGTAAATGCAATTGCATTAATCATACAAATATGTATTCCTTCATAAGCACATAATAATGAACAACTTTAAACTTTTATTACGAAGTTTTCAACGTAGGGCTGAATACGTGTCGTTGATATTTACATTTTATTTATTTATTTTATCCATTTACATAACATAGTCCTTTTATATAACAAAATAATGGTGATCAATTTACACATAATTATAAAAAAAAAACCAAAAATAATAATTATAATAATTTTAATTCAATATTTAATTCATTAAATTTAAAATAACACTGATATTCATGTATATAACGTTTTCACTGCTGCTGCGTTTAATGCATAATAGTTTGTATTGAAAAATATTAACCTGGTTTGAAATTAGATTTCCTGTCATTTTAATTCTTTCAATGGGCGTGAATTGAATGTAATTTGTCCTACATAATGTTGGTATTTCTCATTTGCCTAGACGTCACTCTAAAAGTGATCTCGTTTAAAATATCAATAGCATCCACAAAGCCATTTAACCCTTAACTACATTCTTGGGGTAGTTTTCTACCCCAGTAGTCATTATACCCTTCGCTTATTAAGCGAAAAGGGTATATTAACTATGTCATGAAGTTTGTAACGCATTGAAGGAGGCATCTCCGACCATATAATAAGTATACATATATGATCAGCATAACATGGGTAGTCGATTGGGCGATGTCCGTCTGTCTGTCTGTCCGTCTGTCCGTCTGTCCGTCAGTTGCTACGCGTTTTACTCGGCCAATTTAACACTAGAAGGGTCAGAGCCGTCAATTTGACGGTTTTGTGATTTAAATCATCTATATCTTCTAAACTACGATGTTTTCAGCTTTCATGTTTATTGACTTTTCCTAAAATATGTATTTGATCATATATTTGAATAGAAATAAAAATAAAAAAATTTAGTTTGTGAGATATTTCTTGTTATACCTATTAGGGTCAGAACCGTCAAATTGACGGTTAAGACTTATCAGCCCAAAAAATCCATAAATCCGTCGTTAAAAATTTTTAATTGTAGTTAAAGCGCTCGTAAGAGAACATAATCGTTAATACAGTTTTCCCACTTGAAGTTTTTGTGATATTGTGCGCTTTTGCAGCGCTTGAGTTCACTAGCCTAGGCTACGGTCTTAGTCATTTTCATGGTCCTTGGCGTGCTTGTTTGCCCAGTTATGATCTGTTGTAATGCAATAAAGAGTACGTTGCGTCAGTACTGATACATTTTCCAAAATTAATGCACGCCAGGGATAAAGAGTAAGGTCGAGATAGAACAGGAGTTTCTTGAAGCGTTCAAGACAACGATCTCACGGGCACCAGAAAAATTTATGGCGCTTATGCTGAAATAACTGGTAGCCAGTGAGTAACTAAAGTAAAGTAAAATACTAAGATACTCTAAAATACATTTAGAACTCCATGTCCAGAAATCCACTGCAAAGAAATAAGACCACTGCATATGAAAGTAATGCCACGGTCAGCCCCGCTATATGTATGTATAATCCACTTAGTTCTGACTTTTTGCTGGGCATCGTAGATGCTTTTGGAAAGTATCACATCCTTCCATGGCATGTGTAGAGTTTCAATACTAAATCCATCACGCTTGCAATCCCTTTTGGTGATGAGACAGCTATATTTGACCACAAATTGAACCTTTGTCAGTCCTACCGAACGAGTGGAATATATATTTAGTTGACATCCTGCCGAGCAACCCTTGCCAGGTTTGCAAAGCGATCCTAATTTAGCTGTCCGAAGTTGTCTCCCTCTTCATGATCGAATCACAGTTCCGTACAATCAAAACGGTTCGTACTTCAGGCGTTGACTGCGATTACTTTACAATCATCGGGTATGTCGCTAGGAGTAACACTGGCTTTTACATTTCATACTTCAACCTACACAGTGGTCTGAAAAGTAGATGTCACATATTCAAATATAAATAGTTTTACCAAAAACAGAATAGATTTCGGTCTGAGATGCACTCGGGGTAAACGCTCTTAGCTACTGGGCGGTTTGCTATTATTACTAAAGACCTACACCCTGTATAACTGGATAGAGCTAAAGCAACAAGCGAAAAGGATCGCCGGAGGATATCAGTGTAAATATGCATTTCAGGACGACTGGAAAAGAATTCAACTATTACTTTTTTACCATCTGTAAAAGGCTGTTTGAGAAGAATGTGCTATTAGTCATACTTCAAAAAAATAAATATTTCTACAAATTTCGCTAAAAAAATATTCAGAAATACGTTAATTTCTAATTAAAAGTAAGATAAGGTCTTATGTCTTTATTTGTATAAGCATTTTATATTTATATAAGTACCATTTCAGCTGTAAACACCTTGCCGTCAAATTGACGGCTATGACCCTTTTAGGTATAAAAAATTCCTGACCCTTCTAGTGTTAAAAGCTATGGAGCTGAAATTTTGTACACATGCTTCTTTTTGTTGCAGACAGTTTGTATGTTTGAATCGCTAAAATCCGACAAGGGGGTCGTGGGGCTGCCATACAAACCTACCCCCCCAAAATTAGGTTCTTCTTAGAAAAACTTTTTTATTTATGCACCAATTTCAATAAAATTATGCACAAATGTGTTTTTATTGCTGACACATAACATATGTAAAAATCGCACGCCACTGCATCTAGATATATCATAGCCGCAACTCAGCTGTACAATGACGTCATGGATCCGTATTAGATTGTTGGTCGGACACGGGCAAACAACAACAATGTCATGAGAAGCAACAACAATGCAATGCAATTTCATCTGCGGATTTGACGTTTACGAGTCTACATTGCGGCCTTAATATACAGGGTGTCCGGAAACTGCCGCATAAACGCACCGGATTATGATTCCTCAGCTGATTTCCAGCAAAAAAGTTGTACGGAACATACCCCCTCAGCTTAACCCTTTAGCTGCCACAGGCATTTAAAGTTTTTGCAAAAAACATTTTCTTGCGCGACTTAAAGCCTAATATCTCCAAAGCTAGACCAGCTAAAATAGTGAAATAAAATGATTATTACAGCCAACAAATTTACCTGTAAAATAAAACTAACCACACTAAAATCGGATAAGAGGTTTGGTTTTAACAGAGCTTCAAAGTCAAATTTGCGTGATTTGACCCAAAAACAATCTTTTTTTCCATCTCAATTTTCTCCAACTTCTGCCAAGGTGAGGTGCTTGTACGATTCTTTTAAAAATTGGCGCATAGTCTAACGATCATATCTTTCTTACATCATTTTATTGTAGCTCCATTATTTCTAACAGTTTTAGTACCTTAAGTGCAGAAAACTAGGGTTAATTTTGGCTCGATTTCGACATACTTTGAATAGATTTTACCAATTGCAGATCTTTAGGGGCAGTGTAAATTGAATTGTATTGAATTCGAGCTAAAATTAACCCTAGTTTTCTACACTTAACGTATAAAAACTGTTAGAAATAATGAAGCTAGAATAAAATGATGTAAGAAAGATATGATCGTAAGACTATGCGCCAATTTTTAAAAGAATCGTACAAGCACCTCACCTTGGCAGAAGTTGGAGAAAATTGAGATGGAAAAAAAGATTGTTTTTGGGTCAAATCACGCAAATTTGACTTTGAAGCCATGTAAAAACCAAACCTCTTATCCAATTTTAGTGTGGTTAGTTTTATTTTACAGGTAAATTTGTTGGCTGTAATAATCATTTTATTTTACTATTGTAACTAATCTAGCTTTGGAGATATTAGGCTTTAAGTAGTGCAAGAAAATGATTTTTTCAAAAATCTTTAAATGCCTGTGGCAGCTAAAGGGTTAAGCTGAGGGGGTATGTTCAGTACAACTTTTTTGCTGGAAATCAACTGAGGAATCATAATCCGGTGCGGTAGTTTATTAAGAAATAAGGGAACAAGTCAACCAAAATTAAAGTTTTGCTCGTAGGCAATTTTCCGGTCATTTTGTATGGAAGGTACTCTTTGTTTTAATCAGGTCGAAGTAATATTTGGTGGAGGGTCTAATGGGACTTAGTCTTAACGTTTACCAAAATTTTTCCCGCCTGCTGTGATTCGGCGAAAAGTTACAGGCATGTCTTTTTTTTAAATGTTAATAGGGAGTATAGGTGAATGCTTTGTCGGGGCAGCCTGAGTCTCCGTGTGGCACAGCTATATATTGTTAGGAATAGTTATCCCAAGTACCATGGCTCCAATTAAATTACTTCAGGAGCTAGAGCGCCAAATGTAACTATCAAAAAATCTAAATTACACCGATTGTTTTTAGGTCTAGTATATAATATGCCAAGAGAAGGTATATGATATAAGACATCATTAGAAAGGAAATTTTGTGTAGTTTAAATCGTCCTCAGAACATTTTGCTGTAGGTATTGCAGTTAACAAGATATTGGGGAAAAATCATAATTTCACCCCTTTGCCACCCCCTCCCCCCCAAATGTGACGCGCAAAAAAGTCTAACTTTTTACTGCGTAATGCGGTCAGGCCATAGAACTATTTGGCATCAAAAGTCAGCTCTTTTTTTGGATGTTTGGGTTTCATCATTTTTTCAGCTAAAATCACTATACTAATAAGCTACAATCCGAATATGGTTCCAAAATTTGTCTCGGCCATTTTATGTACTATTTTTTGATTCCCCGGTCATTTCACCGTGGAAAATATCTAATGACCGGGGAATCGAAAAATAGTACATAAAATGGCCGAGAACAATTATGGAACCATATTCGGATTGTAGCTTATGGAATTCCCTATCATTTCCGACATGTTCCACGACAGTAAGTATGCATTTTCATTGAGAAAATCGCAGCGGACAAACATATCATTTTCATTCCACCCGAGGTCTAATCAGGCCTTTAGGATAAACTTTATCTCACTTTGGTATAAAAATTTTCTATCAGTTCAATATTATTAAACAAATTCTCGATTGGTATGCAAGTTGTAATTTATAGTATAAAATCAATAACACGTTCTGATAAAAAGATTCATATAAATGCTGCATAATTTTCATTAGTATTTTTGGATTAATTTTGTAACAGATTCGTATAATTTTTATACAAACATCTCGAATTCAATATTTTAATACAAAACTCGGATAAATTTAATAAAAATTCATATAAACAAAATTTATACATCGCTTTTGTATACAATTCATACTAAAAATGAATGCATGAGCTTTATACCATCAGTTGGTATAAAAAATACACCAGAATTTTTAACCGTGCGGGTGTATATGAATATATGATAATAGATACTATTATGTACATATATCCTAAAGCCTACTCGATTTCGTTTAGTGCCCATGTAAAAATTTAAACCGAATGAATCGAGTGGGCTTGATGATATGACTACAAACAAAAAATGTTCTATTCAAAAACATTATACATAAAACAGCAAAACATATTCCCATACCACTCTGTGTATGAAACAATTCCATAAAAAAATTTATACTCATCTCAAATACTGTTATAGCCAGACAGACGACAAACAAATCGTGGATTTGATTAAAATTAATCCATTCAAAACCTTGGAAACTAGATCTAATTGTATGTCACTGAATTAAAAATACATCGTAGAATGTACTTGCATTATTTAAATTGCAGTACAATATGGTATAAGCGTTATCGTTAATCAAATCCAGAAAGTAGTTCCCCTGCTGGACGTGTGAATCCCCTATTAAACAAAATTCTTACAAAACACGTCTATTCACCATAACCCATTGCGCAAACCATATAACGATAGCACTAATCAAGTGACTCTGATGAGGTGAGAAACATCATCCCACAACATATCACTCATAGTTCAGTAATATCGTGTCGATTTAGTACCATTCCGTGAAAAAAATACAGAAGTTTTTTTCTCACTGTTTCTTTATGTATTATGGGGCGCTGATTCCGAATATGAACTTTGCACCCTAAAAAAAGTGCCGCAACCTTTAAAAAAGGGGGGAAAGGGGGGCATTTTTTCGGTTTTTTGCAATTATTTCAAAAACGGTAAGAGATACAGAAAAATGGTCTGAGGACGAAAAAAACTACATAAAATTATCTTTGCAATGATATATAACACATTAGAGTTTAATTGAATATTTCGGCGTTAGAATAGAACATAAATTAGAATATTTTCATTTTAGACCTTTTTTAAAAGCTCCATAACTTTTGAAAGAATGTTAGTTCAGCCGTTAAATTTTGTATAAGTACTCATAATAAGTTCAAGATCATTTTAAGGTAAACATTGAGTCGCTCCGGTCAAGGACCCCCATTATCCCCCCATTTAAATTTATCAAAACGGCATGTCCATAACTCCCCCAAAAATTGGAGCAGAGTGGTAAATTTTGGTTTGCTGCGATTGGAGGTCATAGTCACCCCACCCACCAAAAATCAGCTCATTCGGATGAAAACTAACGGTACCTCCCATACAAAGTGACCCAAGACAACTTTGTTCTACAGTTTATAAAATGAGTAGTCCCTACTCGTACGTAGAACAAATTCCTGATGGGTCACTTTGTATGGGAGGTACCCTTAGTTTTTATCCGAATGAGCTGATTTTTGGTGGGTGGGGTCACTATGAGCTCCATTTTCAACAAACCTAAATTTAGCACTCTGCTCCAATTTTGGGGGGAGTTATGGATATGCCGTTTTGAAAAATTTAAATGGGGGGATACTGGGGGTCCTTGACCGGAGCGACTCAATGTTTACGTTAAAATTATCCTAAACTTGTTGTGAATACTTATACAAAACTTTACGGCTGAACTAACATTCTTTGAAAAGTTATGGAGCTTTTAAAAAAGGTCTAAAATGAAAATATTCTAATTTATGTGCTATTCTAACGCCGAAATATGCGATTAAACTCTAATGTGTTATATATCATTGCAAAGATAATTTTATGTAGTTTTTTCCGTTCTCAGACAATTTTTCTGTATCTTTTACCGTTTTGGAAATAATCGCAAAAAACCGAAAAAAATGCCCCCCTTTCCCCCCTTTTTTAAAGGTTGCGGCACGTTTTTTAGGGTGCAAAGTTGATATTCGGAATCAGCGCCCCAAAATACATATAACAAAATTGAGAAATAAACTTCTGTATTTTTTTCCTGACGAAAATACGATATTATTGGACTATCAAGGGAAGCGCAAGCTCTGGTGAGAACAAAATGAATCCAGTGTGTCTCGGCTATCTAAAGTGTATCATATGACCTTGAACATTCCGTGAGTGCAAATCGGAATCGCTATGGTCAAAAAATTATCATCCATGGTATCTTTTTGTTGCTATTGAGAGCTGAGAACCATTAAAGATGATTGATTACAAATTGAAAGGCGAGAACAATGAATCATGTCGAAACTGAGAGTAATATTTTTCAAATTGAATGAAATTTTTTTAAGCTAAATGTTACTTTAAAATTTGGATATGTTTTAATATATAATTATGCTGAATTCAAAAGCTGAGAAATTATAGAAAGAGGAAAAATGTTTTTAATTGTTACAAGGATAAAATTTATAGGGATGCGGCGCATCCACCGCATCTATGGACTGCACGCCACTGCATCTAGATATATCATAGCCGCAACTCAGCTGTACAATGACGTCATGGATCCGTATTAGATTGTTGGTCGGACACGGGCAAACAACAACAATGTCATGAGAAGCAACAACAATGCAATGCAATTTCATCTGCGGATTTGACGTTTACGAGTCTACATTGCGGCCTTAATATACAGGGTGTCCGGAAACTGCCGCATAAACGCACCGGATTATGATTCCTCAGCTGATTTCCAGCAAAAAAGTTGTACGGAACATACCCCCTCAGCCAGTGCCGGATTATCCTTAAGGCACATAAGGCACGTGCCTAGAGGCCCCACACTAACAGAGGCCCCGCACTCACCCCACGAAATTTTTTTTTTTATTTGATAAATTATAAGTCTTTTATTCTTTGATAACCTCTCGCAATGAAAAAGCAAAGTAAAACAGGCTAAACCGATACCCTTCACGTGATAGATCTAGTGGCATAATTTTATCCTTTCTGAGAATAGTAAAAATTTTCGTTCCAATTGTATAGCTAGTTGTAAACTGATTTTAGCTAAAATTGGGTATGTGTATGTACTTGAATGGAAAATAGTTTTTACGATGATAGAGATAACTAATTCAAACCAAATTCTGAAATTCGGTCTCAGAAAAGGTACGACTGAAAAATCTTAAATTTGAAGATTTACATTCAGAAGCCAAAACTCTTCTCACAAAACCATATGTTCCCACTTACGCCAGGCGAATGGTCGTGGAAAGTGGCTCAAGAGAGTATGCCCTGCACTGTCTGAAATTATATAAGAAATCGATACTTTAGAAGAATTTGAAAACGAAATAATTCTCCATTAAGCCTAGTACTGACATCGAGAGTGAAATTTTTGTCCGCTGCGATTTTTTCAATGAAAATGTATTCTGACTGTCACAAACGGTGGGGAATTCCATAAGCTGCAATCCGAGACCGGTTCCATAATTCTCCTTGGCCATATTTTATGTATTATTTTTCGATTCCCCGGTCATTTGACATTTCATGATGAAATAACCGGGGAATCGGAAAATATACATAAAATGGCCGAGCAAAATAAAATTATGAAACTGTTTTCGGATTGTAGCTTATGGAATTCCCCAGCATTCCCCACATATTCCACGACAGTAAAAAATCGACATTGAAAAAATCGCAGCGGACAGAAATTTCACTCTCGATGTCAGTACTAGGCTTTAGCATCTAAAAATAAAAATTCGAGTGAAAAACTGTTTAAATTTAACGTAGCGATAACCTTAAGGATATATTTAACGACGCCTCCTGTCAGAATTGGCAATAATTAAAAACGAAAAACATTCTGTAATGAAGCAAAGTCGACTAAACGCCATAAGTTTAATTAATAGTGGCATTGCCAAAACATACAATTTCAGAGATATAATTCACAAGTTTGAAACTGTAAAAAAAAACAAGAAAAGTCAATATTTAATTTAGTAAGTTTTTGTACTACAATACATACTTTAAATATTTTGTGTTGCATACGATATCCCGCCCATCATATTCCCATTTTTCATAATTGCCATTTCAATAATCCCGTTTAATTTAAATCCCGCCTAATCAAAATCCCGCCAACTTAATATCCCGCGATTTCAATAACCCTCTAGTTCAAAATATCCATGAGCGGGATTTTAAAACAGCGGAGTTTTTAGAAGGCGGGATTTTTAGGTAGCGGGATTTTGTAGTGGTGGTATTTTTAAGTGGCGAGGTTTAGTAATGTCGGGATAATGCAAAGCGGGATTTTTTTGTAAAAAGCGGGACTATGAACGGGTGGGATTTTGTTTTTCGGAATTATGTATCCCAAAATGTTTGCGAAGTAAAATATATTTTTCTTATTTCGTAAACTATATTATTTACGAAATTATTTCTTACACATAATTTACGAGTTTTATTTGAAGACGGTTCACAAAAAAGGAGCCCTCAATTGTTTTATGCCTAGGGGCCCAAAGGGTCTTAATCCGGCACTGCCCTCAGCTAACCCTTTAGCTGCCACAGGCATTTAAAGTTTTTGCAAAAAACATTTTCTTGCGCGACTTAAAGCCTAATATCTCCAAAGCTAGACCAGCTAAAATAGTGAAATAAAATGATTATTACAGCCAACAAATTTACCTGTAAAATAAAACTAACCACACTAAAATCGGATAAGAGGTTTGGTTTTAACAGAGCTTCAAAGTCAAATTTGCGTGATTTGACCCAAAACAATCTTTTTTTCCATCTCAATTTTCTCCAACTTCTGCCAAGGTGAGGTGCTTGTACGATTCTTTTAAAAATTGGCGCATAGTCTAACGATCATATCTTTCTTACATCATTTTATTGTAGCTCCATTATTTCTAACAGTTTTAGTACCTTAAGTGCAGAAAACCAGGGTTAATTTTGGCTCGATTTCGACATACTTTGAATAGATTTTACCAATTGCAGATCTTTAGGGGCAGTGTAAATTGAATTGTATTGAATTCGAGCTAAAATTAACCCTAGTTTTCTACACTTAACGTATAAAAACTGTTAGAAATAATGAAGCTAGAATAAAATGATGTAAGAAAGATATGATCGTAAGACTATGCGCCAATTTTTAAAAGAATCGTACAAGCACCTCACCTTGGCAGAAGTTGGAGAAAATTGAGATGGAAAAAAAGATTGTGTTTGGGTCAAATCACGCAAATTTGACTTTGAAGCCATGTAAAAACCAAACCTCTTATCCAATTTTAGTGTGGTTAGTTTTATTTTACAGGTAAATTTGTTGGCTGTAATAATCATTTTATTTTACTATTGTAACTAATCTAGCTTTGGAGATATTAGGCTTTAAGTAGTGCAAGAAAATGATTTTTTCAAAAATCTTTAAATGCCTGTGGCAGCTAAAGGGTTAAGCAAGCAAGCTCTGGTGAGAACAAAATGAATCCAGTGTGTCTCGGCTATCTAAAGTGTATCATATGACCTTGAACATTCCGTGAGTGCAAATCGGAATCGCTATGGTCAAAAAATTATCAACGCATCCATGGTATCTTTTTGTTGCTATTGAGAGCTGAGAACCATTAAAGATGATTGATTACAAATTGAAAGGCGAGAACAATGAATCATGTCGAAACTGAGAGTAATATTTTTCAAATTGAATGAAATTTTTTTAAGCTAAATGTTACTTTAAAATTTGGATATGTTTTAATATATAATTATGCTGAATTCAAAAGCTGAGAAATTATAGAAAGAGGAAAAATGTTTTTAATTGTTACAAGGATAAAATTTATAGGGATGCGGCGCATCCACCGCATCTATGGACTGCACGCCACTGCATCTAGCATAGCCGCAACTCAGCTGTACAATGACGTCATGGATCCGTATTAGATTGTTGGTCGGACACGGGCAAACAACAACAATGTCATGAGAAGCAACAACAATGCAATGCAATTTCATCTGCGGATTTGACGTTTACGAGTCTACATTGCGGCCTTAATATACAGGGTGTCCGGAAACTGCCGCATAAACGCACCGGATTATGATTCCTCAGCTGATTTCCAGCAAAAAAGTTGTACGGAACATACCCCCTCAGCTAACCCTTTAGCTGCCACAGGCATTTAAAGTTTTTGCAAAAAACATTTTCTTGCGCGACTTAAAGCCTAATATCTCCAAAGCTAGACCAGCTAAAATAGTGAAATAAAATGATTATTACAGCCAACAAATTTACCTGTAAAATAAAACTAACCACACTAAAATCGGATAAGAGGTTTGGTTTTAACAGAGCTTCAAAGTCAAATTTGCGTGATTTGACCCAAAAACAATCTTTTTTTCCATCTCAATTTTCTCCAACTTCTGCCAAGGTGAGGTGCTTGTACGATTCTTTTAAAAATTGGCGCATAGTCTAACGATCATATCTTTCTTACATCATTTTATTGTAGCTCCATTATTTCTAACAGTTTTAGTACCTTAAGTGCAGAAAACCAGGGTTAATTTTGGCTCGATTTCGACATACTTTGAATAGATTTTACCAATTGCAGATCTTTAGGGGCAGTGTAAATTGAATTGTATTGAATTCGAGCTAAAATTAACCCTAGTTTTCTACACTTAACGTATAAAAACTGTTAGAAATAATGAAGCTAGAATAAAATGATGTAAGAAAGATATGATCGTAAGACTATGCGCCAATTTTTAAAAGAATCGTACAAGCACCTCACCTTGGCAGAAGTTGGAGAAAATTGAGATGGAAAAAAAGATTGTGTTTGGGTCAAATCACGCAAATTTGACTTTGAAGCCATGTAAAAACCAAACCTCTTATCCAATTTTAGTGTGGTTAGTTTTATTTTACAGGTAAATTTGTTGGCTGTAATAATCATTTTATTTTACTATTGTAACTAATCTAGCTTTGGCGATATTAGGCTTTAAGTAGTGCAAGAAAATGATTTTTTCAAAAATCTTTAAATGCCTGTGGCAGCTAAAGGGTTAAGCTGAGGGGGTATGTTCAGTACAACTTTTTTGCTGGAAATCAACTGAGGAATCATAATCCGGTGCGTTTATGCGGCAGTTTCCGGACACCCTGTATAGACGGCGGTGGTATGATGCCATGGAATAGAGAAATAAAAAGGAATGATAAATCAGCTGTCACCCATACAAACTGCATGGCACGATTTTAAAAAGCGGTTGTCCCCATCTGTCAAGTGTTATTGTGAAGTTATTACAAGGTAAATGGGGGAAAGATTGTTGCTGGAGGAAGTCAGGAAGTGTATCTATAAAATGTAATAGTCATATCGCAGTTTCAGTGCGACACAAAGGTAAAAAAGACGAATTGTCCCCACCTGTCAGATCCAGTCTTATATGAAAAATTCAATCATTTATCGCTTCTACGGCGCAATCCTCTTAGTTGTTAGGATCAATGTATGATGCACTCCGCCGGACATTGTTGGAAGAGTTTGACCGGTATTACATATGCAGTGCTGAAATACACAAACAGCTGAGGGAACGAAAGAAGCATAAGGAAACGTTTCATGAGTACCTGCTTCAAATGAAACGTAATGCCGCGCGGGGGATAGTCGATACTGAATCAATTATACAATACACAGTGGACGGTCTGAGGTTAAAAACCGATTTCCGATTTAATCTTTACCGGTGTAAGTCGTTCAAAGAATTGAAAGCAGAGTAGGTATGACAAATACAATGGCGCCGGAACAGGGGGGCAGCAGGGGCAACTGCCCCCTCAATATTTGGGCTAATGGGGCAATTAGTACTACATATATTGCCCTATCTTAAAAATGAAGAATAAGTTCTTTTATATTTTTATACATAACAATGTACATACTCAATTTATTATTCTATGTAGTAGTGGATATTTTTTTTCCATGATGAAATATCTGGTTCGCAGAAAGTTGCATACGTGCATCTAGTGCATGCATGTACATGATCATTCCATTTTCATTCTTTCTTCCTTTACAAGAGTACATCGAATTAACGACAAGGCCAGAGATAGCGAAACTATTAACCGTTGATCGACGAAAACGAGGACACAACATTACTTCTGACGGTTTCAGCATCAGCAGCATCATCAGAAAGGTCGTTCAGTGCTTTACGACGTCTTTAACATGGCTACATTCAACAATGACACAAAAACGTCTGACACATCTAATCCTTCTCCATGTTCACAGGAATCTAACAGGGAATTTAGATTCCTGAAAAATTCTTAAAAGAAAGAATTCGTTTCCCGAGGAAACCGCTGCTAGAGGCAGCGACTGTCCTATGTATTATGGTGCCCTGTGCCCTGTGCGTTGAAAGCCGTTTCTTCAAGTTTAGTTATTTCCGTAGTTACAGTCAAAGTGAGCAACATACATAATTCCTCTATTGAATTCGAGAGATATTCATTTTTAGATTGTCGTCGTTTAAGAAACAGGGGTCTAGTCTAGAAATGAGTATTTCCCAAAATTATTAATAGTGTAGTCATTTGGTGATTTCAGATTGCAAAGTGTGGTGGAGAATCTTTTTGTTGTTTCTTATGTTTTATTGGAGTGCTGAGCTTGCCACCAAAATTTCGTTGTAAATCAGGATCGAAACCGCAAAAAAAAACCCAAAAATGTTTGTTTTTTTTTTGGCTTAAAGCTCCGAAAGAGTAAATTTCTCCGATAACCTGCCCTTGAACATTAGAAAAAACATAATTGCGGGTCCAACGCACCATTACTCTTTAGTCTTTAAAATGCGTTAAGCGGTATCTGTACAATTGTTAGTCATTTTTGGTGTTTTTTATACGATTTTGACCCTGTTTCGCAACGAAATTTTTGTGCTAAGCACCCCCAAAAAACATAGGAAACAAAAAACAATTTTCCCCAACATTTTGCAATCTACTAGGTTTATCATGTGCTAACTACACTATCAGCGCAATATATCTAATGAAGAGCTTATACTGAGGTGAGGGAGGGGGGACTAATTTTCACTGGGGATTGGCTTGTGGCAAGTACTAGGACCCTCAGCTTTGTAAAGAAATTTGCGATTGAATATTCTCTAAATAAGGTTTCAAAACCCAAACTTTCCATTTGAAAACATAAAAATCAAAATTTGCACATTTTGTAGTTTCGCATTTTTAAATTTTTAAATCCGATTTTTCAATAATTTCGATTTTTATGTTTTTAAACCGAAACTTTCGAAAATTTGGGTTTGCGACCTAATGTAGAGGTTATTATAGTGGAAGTCCTAACTATCATAATTTAAAAATTAAAATCGCCCAAAATTTCCACAAAAAGTGCACATTTTTACCTCATTTTTTTCAAATCGAGATTTTCGAAATTTTTTAAAATGTTAATTTAAAATATAAAAGCGCAAAGTTTTCAAAACTTCCGATTAAAGAACATTAAAAATTACAAAATTTTGATTGAAAAAATAAGATAATTAAGGTTAATCCAAAATTGAAATTGTTTGTTTGCTTCACTTAATGAGGCGCAAATGCACATTCTGCACATATAGTAGAGCCGGTCCTGGCTAGAGGTCCGGTATATGGTAACCGCTTAATTTAATGTGAATTTGAAAAAAAAAATCTTGCCCCCCCAATAAAAAATTCGTTCCGGCGCCACTGCAAATATGAGTGTAGTTCACAATGAACAACAAGTGAAGCAAAATACGACAGCAACCAAGCCGAAAAAGCAACATTTTTTTAATTGCGGTTCAGAAGAGCACCTTCGCAAAAATTGTACTGCTGAAGTTAAGTGTTTCCGCTACAACAAAAGTGGTCACATGTCGAAAAGCTGTCCAACGAAAGATTCTGTCATTAACGTAGTGCACAAGATGGCAAGGAAAGCAGAACGTTTGAAGAAAATAATGCTTCATAATCTCGAAGTTAATTGTTTGGTCGACACTGGAGCACAGGTCTCGATATTGAGGAAGAAGGTAGCCGAAAACATCAACGTCGCCTTAGAGGAATGTGTCTTCCGTTTACGAGGTTTTGGCAACAGTACAATTCGCCCCATTGGTTGTTTGGTAGCAGAAGTATCAGTTGACGGCATGCTGACGACGCCGTAGTAGCTGATGAAGATATGGATTACGACGTCTTTTTGGGTTTCGACTTCACCAGTAAATTCATCTTCAAGTCAACGGCAGCTGGATACGAGTTTTCTCCTCTCCCAGGGGAGGAAACTACCTGGACAGATCAGATAAGTAAAAGTATCTATAATATTATAGAAACAAACACTGATGTTTGTTGTTGTTTGCCGTTTAAATCGAGTGTGCAAATGATGATACAACTACAAGCCGAAGATGCCTACGAATGATTCGCTGGTCTACCTCAAGATCATACCGGATGAAAATATTATGCCCTTTCGTCACACGCCAAGCCGTATTGCGGTCGCCGAAACTGAAGCAGTCAGAAAGCAGATAAGCGATTGGCTCGATGCGGACATCATAGGGCCATCATCATCCAACTTTGCCAGCCGTATCGTCATCGTTAAGAAGAAGGATGGTAACAACCGTGTATGCGTCGATTTCCGGAAATTGAATCAGATGATCTTGAAGGATGGTTTTCCGGTGCCAATTATTGAGGACGTGCTAGATAAACTGCACAATGCGAAATTTTTTACCGTTTTGGATTTGGAAAATGGATTTTTCCATGTCCCAGTCGAGGAAAGCAGCAAAAAATACACAGCGTTCGCCACTAAGGAAGGTTTCTTCGAGTTCAACCGAACACCTTTTGGTTTTTGCAATTCCCCGGCAGCGTTCATACGATTCGTCAATTTCGTGTTTCAAAAGTTGATAAATGAAAACATTTTGGATTTGTACATGGACGATATTATTATCCATTCCGAAACTGCGGAGCAATGTCTAGGGAAAATGGAGAAAGTTTTCAACGTTGCCTCAGAGAATGGTCTTCAAATCAAATGGAAAAAGTGCCGCTTTCTACAAAGATCTATTGATTTTTTGGGCCATATGGTAGGCGATGGACAAATAAGACCTGGTAAAAAAAAAAACCCTGTCAGCAAATTTCCTTTACCCAAAACTGTTAAGGGGTTGCAGTCATTCTTAGGGCTGACCGGATTCTTTCGCAAATTTATCAAGAACTACTCGCAAATCGCCAGACCGCTGACAAATCTTCTGCGAAAAGACGCACAATTTCGAATGGAGAACGCCGAGGTTGAGGCGTTTAATCGCCTGAAGGAAGCACTCTCTAGTGAGCCGGTGCTACGAATATACAACAGAGACGCGAAGACGGAGATTCATACGGATGCGTCAAAAGATGGGTTCGCTGTTTACTTCTGGAGCAAGAAGTCCACTGAATCCGAAGCGCGTCAACATAGCTTCGTTCTCGAAGCTAAAGCCGTTTTTCTCGCTTTTAAGAAGTTCCGTCATTATACATTCTTGGTATTCGTTTTAAGCTTGTGACTGATTGTGCTGCTTTTAAGCAAACGTTAGTTAGAAAGGATGTACCAATCAATGTGGCACAGTGGGTTGTCTACGTATCGAAATCGGTGATTCTAATTTTTTTTTTTTTTTTTTTTTTTTTTTTTTTTTTTTTTTTTTTGCCTCACAGAAGCTTCTGCCCCGGGACAGGGCTTCTCGGCATCACTTTACTTACTATGCGTACGTAAGTGACTAATCAATCAATCGAGTGTAAACTCTAGCAGATCGATAAAATAAAATCTAAAACAAAAAATAAATTAATAAGGAAATTTATCAAAATAATTTCTTTTAAAAATTAATTTGTTAATGCAATTAAAATTAACTAAGTCCTTCAAACTGTTATAAAGAATTATTGACCTTGTAATTGGTTCGTTAAGACCATAATTTACTCTATGATAAGGCTGAACAAGAAGGTTGTTCCGCCGTAAATTGTGAGGAATAGTTCTGACTTCAAAGTTATTTAATATATCTTCACAAACAATATGAGAGCAAAACAGATCTCTAATGAACATAGCGTTTAAAAACGTTCTTCTATAATCTAAAGCTTGTAAACCCAATAAGGAACAGCGAGTTTTATATTCTGGCTTGAAACGCCAGCCAATTTGATAAATAGCAAACCGTGTAAAATTGTGTTGAATTCTTTCTATACGCTCGATATGAACCTTATAGAACGGATTCCACACAATAGAACAATATTCCAAATGCGAGCGAACGAAAGCTGTAAACAATATTTTTAAGGTAAAAGGATCATTAAATTCACGAGCGTTACGTTTAACAAATCCTAACATACTATTCGCTTTTGAAATAATGTAATCAATGTGTTGTCGAAATGAAAGATCATGGTCGAAAATTACACCAAGATCTGATATTTCGGCAACCCTTAGAAGAACACTACCTGTTAAGGAGTACTCAAAGAAGATCGGAGTTTTCAATTTATATATGCTAAGTACTTTACATTTACTAACATTTAAATTTAAATTATTATTAAGGCACCAAATTTGCAGTTTTTCTAAATCGGATTGCAAGTTAAGACAATCACCTATATTGCGTATTCTCATTGCGATTTTCATATCATCGGCATACTGCCATACACGCACGAATTGAAAATTTTGTATGATATCGTTTACGAAAACTAAAAAGAAAAGTGGTCCTAAATGGCTTCCTTGCGGAACTCCTGACGAACACTTTATGATAGAGCGCGATGTACAGCCATTCAACTTTACCAACTGCGTCCTATCCGTTAGATAGGATTTCACCCAGCTAAGAAAAACCGACTGTATACCTAAATTTTCTAGTTTCTTAAGTAAGATATTATGATCTACTCTATCGAAAGCCTTCGAGAAATCGGTATAAACCACATCAACCTGCATTCCCTGCTCAATACCATCTGCAACAAATTTAGTGAATGATACCAAATTTGTTGCAGTTGATTTTCCTTTAAGGAATCCATGTTGACATGGTGATATTAAACGGCTAATTAAAACATCTATTTTATTTTTAATAAGCATTTCAAACAACTTCGGTATTGCTGATAGTTTGGCTATGGGTCTATAGTTATCAATAAGATGTTTCGGACCCTTTTTGTGAACAGGGGTTATGTACGAAACTTTCCATTCATCAAGAAAAACACCTGAAGACAAGGACAAATTAAAAATAAGGGCTAAAGGACGACATAACGATTGCATGCAATTCTTCAAAAATATATTAGGAATGCCATCAGGTCCGGCCTGAATACTAGCATCAAGATCACGGAAAGCATTCAATAGGTCATCCTCAGAAATCTCAAGAGCACTCGTAAGGTCCTCCTGAGCTATCCGAGGGACAAATGCACTGTAGCTTGGCTTGGTGTTAGTATTAATTTCTGGTGAAACGGAGTCTGGCACTTCGTAAACTGAATTGAAAAATCTAGCAAATCCATCACAAACCGATTGAACATCGTTGTAAAAATTGCCATTGAACTCTAAATTTTTGGGTATTCCTGTATTCTTGCGCTTGCTGTTTATAAAACTCCAAAATGTCTTACTGTCATTTTTTATATTATTTTCAGCTCTCGCGATATACTGTTTGTAAAGATTTTTATTCATTAATTCATACTCTCTTCTCAATCTGAAAAAATGTTCTTTATTGGCAAGAGAGGATGACTTCTTATACAACTTATGAGCTTTATTTTTAGCTCTTTTAAGTTTTAACAATTCTTTACTACCCCAAGGATTTTTTGCTTTTATTTTTTTCTTTTGTAAAGGAACGTACTTATGAATAGCTTCCAATAAAATTGATTTAAAATTTGTATAACTTTCAGCAAGATTTATATTTGATATAACTGAAGCCCAGTCCATATTACGAAATATTGAATTTAATTTTGTAAAGTCAGCTTTTTGAAAATTTCTAGTAAGAGTAACTTCTGCCTCTTCTTCAATGTAATCATAAAAAACAAACTCAAGAAGAAGAGCACTATGATGCATTGAATTGGGCAAAAATGGTTTATCTACTTTAATTACAGAAGCATTGAAATCAGTACTAACGAAAATCAAATCTAAAATTCTACAAATTGAATTTTTAACAAAGTTCATTTGCATCAAATCCATGGCAAATAAACAATCTGTTAGAACAAATTCACACTCGAGATGTAAATTACGCGGCAGAATTTTTTTCTCGTCGTCGTTCCAGTACCAACTTATATTACCAAGATTGAAATCCCCAACGACGATCAATTTGTCTTTTTCCTCAAAGGATAATCTGGAGATATTATCTAAATGTTTTTTATAAACATCAACTGAACTCAAAGGTGGTAAATAGCTATTAAAAATGTATATTTTTTCGCTACTAGAAACATTAATAGAAACACATATCTGTTCCACGTCCTTATGAAAAAGCTCAACTTCATGAGATGGGAATGTTGTTTTGATAGCTACCAAAACACCACCTCCTCTCTTTGTTGAAGTCTCATAACGATCGCGGCGATAGACATCATAGTTTCTTATGAAAAGTTCCTCATTTGAAATGTCTGTGTGGAGCCAAGTTTCGGTTAAGCAAATGGCAGCATAATCTTCTAGTGAAACTGCAAGGTAAAAGTCATTTGTTCTTGAACGAAGACCACCAACATTTTGATAATAAACTGAAAAAACTGAATTGGAAATTATGTGTTTAGCTGGGCACTGTTTTGGCGTTTGCCGTTTTTTGAAAAATTGAATGGTGATATGTTGATGCCCTTGGGCCAGAAGTTGGCACAAAACACTTGCTTTGAATATTCTTGAGGAATTTTCAAACCAAAACTGATTGAAACTAATTTGGATATATCACAATCTTTTTTTATAAGCGCATAAACCGAAAGAAAAGTGTCATCTTTTAAATCAAGTTTTTTCATTACGTATTCCTTCAATTCATCTGCTTTTACCGAAGCGTGCAGCTTGGAAACATGGAATACTTTAAAACTAGGGACACTTCGAAGAGAATCATTAGCTTCATCGACTCCAAAAATTCTTTTATGTCGCCTATTATTATCAGCCTTTTTGGAAATAACATCACCAACAGGAGAAGGTTTTTTGATATTAATCTTTTTCTTACGTACAGTGACAAATTTATCAACCGGAGATTGATTTTTGTCAACATTAGAAGGAATTATAGAAGACGATGGATCTAAAATAACAGTAGAAGTTCCCGTATCTTGGCCATCAATAGGATGCTCAGAAGATTTCGCAAAAACTTTCATAGCATTCTTTTTAGTTTTTTTCTCTAAATTACTATTTTTATTTTTCAATTTTACATTTTTATCTCGTAATTCTCTACTATTGTTCTCACAACAATTTACAGAGTTCATTACGGATCTCAACTTGCTAAGTTGGCTCTGCAACGACGAAACGAGCTGGGATAGACCGTCAATTTGAACCTTATAAAATTGCTCGCAAACACAATTCATTTTACTATAAGAAAAAAAATGTAATTACTTGAAAAAAAGAAAAATAAAAAAAATTGTATATAGTGGGATTTGAACACCAGGCCTGAGGGGCGCGAATCTAGCACGCTACCACTGAGCTGTATACTACCGTGAAAGATACTATTCAAATAATTCAGTTAATAATTGGATGGATCAGTACTAGACGAACCTCCACAATCGGACCAACCACTGGTTAAATCTCCAAAAGCGGACCAAGACTACAAATTGATAATTTTATTTATTTCACCACACGGACCAACATGCAGTTTACTTCACAGAGTACTGCCTAGTTCCAATACAGGCAACAATGCAAGAAAACTTTGTTGTTAAAAAAAAATCCTAGAATTTTCGTTACTACATTCATCTAAGTTTCGAATACAATGAGCTATATTATTCTCCGTGGCCACGTGCAATTTCGTAGACGGCATCAACCATTACATCAGTGTTGGGTGGATGAAGTGGCGAGACAATTCTGGAGTTTCTGCGACAAGAAGAATCCAGTGAAGTTAAAGGGAGGATTGATTGAACCATGATTTCCATATTGGGAAATGGGAAATCATTTTGACTTTCATTATAGAAAGGCTTTGAAAAACATTGAAGAATATTCAAAATTTCGGTGGAACTGTGTACGGGGAGAATTTATAATAAAAACCGAATTCAAAAAATCACAAAGCAGTTACGATGTTGAGCGGTTTCAAAACATTAATAGCAAATGTATAGGTTCATTTTATTTTAATTTTTTCTGGCATCCCTTAGTAATCGGACGACCTGCTAATCGGACCGAATTTGCTCGGTACCTTCAGTGGTCCGATTGGACAGGTTTGACTGTATAATTTACAACAAAAAACTTGGCAAAAAAGAAGGATACCTGCACTGAATTGAAAAAGGGGACAAGCCGTTACATACGCTGCATATAGATCATCTTGGTCCTATGGATGCTACGTCTAAGCAATACAAATATATTCTAGCCATGGTAGATGCATTTTCCAAGTTTGTCTGGCTTTTCCCAACGAAGACAACTAGCTGCGAGGAAGGGCTAAAAAGCTTGAAATATGGTCGGCAGTTTTCGGCAACCCGATTCGAATAATTACTGATCGAGGTGCTGCGTTCACCGCAAATACGTTTGCAGAATATGTGAAAAATAATGGTATTGATCACATATGCACTACGACTGGATTTCCGAGAGGAAATGGGCAGATCGAAGTTGTCATATCCAAGTTGTCGTCTGAGGAGCCTTCAAAATGGTTTAAATTTGTCCCGTGTGTCCAAAAAGCGATTAACTCCCATGTTCACGTTTCAACGAAGAGATCTCCTTTCGAGTTCATGCTTGGGGTTAAAATGAATTCAAAATCCAACGATCAGTTAGTTCAGTTGCTAGAGCAAGAGATGTTCGATGTTTTCGATGGTGAAAGAGACGAGATACGACGAAATGCAAAAGAGGACATTCATCGCGCCCAAGCTGCTTATAAAAAGCAGTTCGATGCGAAACGGAAGACTGAATATGTTTACCAAATTGGAGACTTGATTGCAATCCGACGCACACAATTTGTGGCTGGTAGGAAGTTGGCCATAGTGAGTATTGTCATTTTCCATACTTTTTCATAGAAATCACTTATATTTACTTAAGAGTCCTATGCGCTACACATAATTTAGATATCCAAGAATATATCTTTGATTCTTCAGATCAGATCAGATTTCGGAAAATATTATATGGACGGGAATTAAAAAAATAATAGTACGATAATGTCAAGATATGGGATTTTCATTATATGGCCATATGTGACCTCCATTTAATCCCTAAAAATATTCGAATTAACAAATTACTTTTAATTTACATATACATACATACATACATACGTATATACACATATAATTGAGGAAAAAATCCCCACGATGTGACTGAGAGGGGATTTTACTCTGACGGGATATATTAAAACCACTAAATTAATCTAGTCGAAACCCGCCTACTAGATTAAATTGTATAGGTATGTAATTAAATTCAAAATGCATCGTGGAATATACTTGAATTATTCAAATTGCAGTACAATATGGTGCAACTGTTTACTAAATCTAGCTTTTAGTAAATATTGTCTTGTTTTGTCTTCGATATAACATAACCTGTCCAGTACTGACTGTCAAAAAAAAAACGAGCTAAAATAAAGCTACTATTTAACAAATTTAAGTCACAACGAAAAGAATACACACGATGTAAAAAGTTTGTTGAATTTCCCATTTAAAATGTAGTCAAATTTACAATTGAAAAACTTTAAAAATAAATAAGAGAGGTAATTTACACATTTCTATGGTAATAAGTAAAACTTTAGCAAAATTAGATAAAATATTCTAAAACCACATTGGTTTAGTAATATCAAAAACAAAAAATGTAAAATCAAGTAAATTGAATGTAAATCAACAGAAAATGTGTAAAATGACCGACTTATGTCGGAATTTTTCCGCAAGGGTTTGTATTCAGTTGCAGTTTGCATCTAAATCCTCGGATGGTTCAGTGGGGTCTGACTCAGACGTATGTCTTTTTTACAAAATTACATTCTTCGTTTTGTGGGAAATTTTCAAAGAATGTTATTTGGAAAACGATAAAATGTAATAATAATGGTCGGCAACTGTTGAAACTTTGTAATTAGAGTACATTTCTGAAATTAGATATGTTTTTTTTAAGAAATGGAAAATCGAGGGTGTTTTGAATTAGGGGTTTTTAAATTTTTACTCAATTTATTCAAAATTATGCCGTTTTTTAGCTGCTTTTCATTTACGAGGATCTCCTTTCACGATTGTGGTGTTACCTTATGACTTTCAAGTCAAGTCATAAATTAATGACTTTTATGAGCGTAAGAATTAGGTGGGTATTTTACACAATACATATCAAGCTTCCTCAACGAACTTGACTATCCTTGGATTCCGATTTAACCCTCCGTCGGGCGCACCTCAAATCAAAACAAGATCGGGCGCACTAGGCCTAAGATGCCAATCATCTATTTGGGTTCTTTTTTCTTAATATACTCAGATATTTTCTAATTTTCCGAAATTAAGTTATTAGTATCTAAGGGATGTAATTAAACTAAATATAGTACTAAGAAAACTATTTACTAAACATTGAAATGGTTGTATGTATTCCTCAATTGAAACAGCTTGTTGTTTTTTCTTTTTATTATATTATTTTCTTAACGACATTTCGTATCGTTTTTTGATACATCCTCAGGTTTATGTAATTTTATTTTTATACTGATTTTTCCTCATATTAATTTTTGGCGGTCTACACTGATTTTTTCTTAGTTAGAAAATAATATAATACAAAGAAAAAACAACAAGCTGTTTCAATTGAGGAATACATACAACTATTTCAACAATTAAGAGCAACAGTGAGAAATAAAAAGATCAAACATAATATTTACTAAACAGTATAATACAGAAATTAAATTATTGATTTACCAGCAAAAAACCAAGAGAGAAAATTTTTTGAGAAATTCCGCATCCACTGTTCGTTAGAAAAAATTAAATTAATGAAAGGCAGGCAGTCTAAATTGATAAATCGTTATTTGAACAGATTCGTAATGCTCCAAATTAAATGTGGAAAAGCATCTTTGATGGAGCGCTTTCGCGTAGTTTGGGCACATTCTAAATTATGACGCGATCAGGCGCACCCGGCCTGTGAAGCCAGAGTCCTTTCCACACAACTGTCTAAAGGACCATGGAAAACTATAGGTAGGCATTGTGTGAGATTCTTAATGTTAGACGAGTAAACGGAGCTAAAAAGTTGTGGGCCGCTCTACTAGCGTGGAGCAGAGCAGAAATTGTTTTGCTGGCCTGTCAGGCAGGGTGCGCCCGACGGAGGGTTAAGAAAAAATATTAACCTCAGCTAAAGAATTTTGATGTACTTATCTTTGTTAATTAGTATTAAATAAGTTTTGACTAATAAAAACAAAATTTTGTAAAAATATTAGTTTTTATATTGATTTATTTGTGATAAGTTCAAATTACCCTCAAATTTGACACCCCCTAATTTTTTCCTCCACATACTAAAAAACACTATCCCAGTTCCACTTTTTTTTATACCAATACTACTTAATCAAAAGGCTTCACAGTTACTTCCAGTTCAAACAAATGTCGCAAAAAAGCCAACATTTAAGTTTTAGAGCGATTTTTGTTAACTTGTTAAAACTGCCATTACTTCAGAGCTAATTTTTCCAGTTGGCAATTTGTTGCCAAATTTCAAAGTTGTAAAATTATATCAGCATAACTACAACAAAATATATAAATCCTTTCCAATTAATTTTACATATCGAACGGGTGCATTCCATTCCAACAATGTGAAATTAAATGCATGTCGGAAATAATTTAAATACTTTGTTGTAATTTAATATTTAATGTAAATTTCAAGATGTAATTTTACATCTCTGAGAGTTGGCAACCTATTGCCAACTCTGAAAGCTGTAAAAATTGTAAACCGTGAAGCAATAACAAAATTTCACTAGAACTGTACCAAAATCAAAACAAATTCAATTACAATAGAGGCGGCATAGACAGTGCAATTAATCGAACGACCAAAGCTCATATCTCTGGGGAAAGTACATTTTGTGTGAAGAAAGCCCATTTTCTCCTGCGAATTTGATAGATAGATAGATAGAAAATCATTTTTATTCATTAGTTGTAGTAAAGGGCAAACCAGAACGTTTACGTTACGTGCCGTTTCTTTCCGTTCCGTGGAGCTCATTAGACTACCACATACGTTCCGTTCCGAAACATCAAATGTCAAATTTGAAAGTAAGCATTTGGTACAATGTACCAAAGATATCAAAATGAAATTGGTGTAGATGGATGGGGAAATATTCAAATTCATGAAAAAAACACCAATAAACACTTTTTTAATTTTAGATTTTCAAAAGGAGCAAAGCGAATAGGAAAGTTACGGACAGTTAAAACTAGGCAAAGTGTCTTCTGTACTTCATCATATCATTGCAGAATTTTGAAAGTTTTAGCCAGTCTTCTCTGTTTAATCAACTCACTCCGGCTTAGCTCAGGTTGTGCATAATACGAGTACGAGCTCCGAATTTCCCCATGTATAGGGCTAGTACATGAAACATGTCCTCCGGAACACTCCAGTTACATAGCGACATAGCGACCTCCGTTGATTGTCCTATAAGGTATCGTGCTGTTGCTAACCCCATACTTGCGCTCCGTAGCATATTGACAGACGTGCAGTTGCCTGGAAAAACTGCCACTTACTACTATGAGGAACAAGCGGATTTTTCATTATCTTTGACCACATTGCATTAATTGTTCCTATGGCTGCGGCTAGTTTATTGCGAAAGTGGGAATCGAGTGATAGCGATGGTGTAATATTTATCCCTAGGCCTAGATACGGATAGGTTTTACTTTTAACCACGTGTAGTTGCTGGTCGCCGTAGAACCACTTTTCGTTTCGTGCCATCCTTCCTCTGGATTTGTTAAGTATCATAACTTTCGTTTTGGACGTATTAACTTGCCAGCTCCATAGGTCACAGTACTCCAGTTTGTTTATCATCAGCTTAAAGGTTTGTGTTCGTAGAGACGACTCATGGGATCATCGCTCAGCGATCGAAGTGAAACCACCGGTTTTGATTCATCATCAATGTGGCACGATAGCCCGACGTCGGGCCTTGGCCGCCTGAATCGTTGACCTCCAATTGTCGCGGTTACGTGACCTTGTCCTCCAGTTTCGGAAGCCCAGCAGCTGGTGGGCGTCTTCACCTACGGAGTTCTCCCAGCGAGCTCTCGGTCGTCCACGCAACCTCGCTCCGTCAATTCGTTGTGCGTTCAAAACTTTCTTTGGCATGCGATTGTCGTCCATCCGTTGTACATGCCCCGCCCATTGCAGACGTTGAAGCTTCACGATTTTCGATACTTCCAGCTCATCGTACAATTGATACAACTCATGGTTGTATCGGATACGCCATTGGACTCGCTCGCGAACGGCCCCGAAAATTCGCCGAAGAACCTTTCGTTCGAATCGGTCTAGCAAAATTTCGGAGGCTTGGGTAAAGGTCCACGTTTCGCAGCCATAACATAGCACGGGTCGGATGATCGTTTTGTACACGCGGAGCTTCGTGTTCCTGTGCGCATGTTTCGAATTAATTATAGGGAGGACCGAGAAATATGTCTTATTGGCTAGTTGTATCCGTCGCTTAATTTCGTCGGTTTCGTTGGCGTCCTTTGATACGTTACAACCCAGATAGTTGAAGTTGTCTACATACTCGATATTAAGGTCCCCCACTGTGATGCTTGAATTTGCTGGCGTCCTTGTTTTCGATTGCATCATGGCCTTTGTTTTGCTTTCGTTGATAAATACCGAAAAAGTCTCAGCGATAAAAATTGTTAATTACGTCACGGTAGACGATATACAAAACGATCAAAAGAAATTAACATTAGATAACACTTGCGAATTAGAAAATGGGATCGCCTATAAAAAGCTGAATAACATTAAAAAAATCTGGTTAACAGAGAAATTCGGCATAAGCTTTATAAAAAAAGTGCATGAAAAACAAGGTCATGTTGGGGTTAAACAATTAACGCTAACAATCGCGCAGAAATTTTATTTCAAAAACATGCATAAGCACATAAAATTGATATGCCGCCAATGCGAAACATGCATGAAAAATAAAACGCGTATACCCAATTATAAAGCTCCACTATCGCAACTGGGCCCAGCCGAGCGGCCCTTTCAGATTATTTCCCTGGACACGATAGGAGGTTTTGCGAACAATAAGAGCCCAAAAAAATATTTACATTTGGTCGTAGATCATTATACAAGATTCGCGTTCATAACGACAGCCAAGACACAAACGGCCAAAGATTTTGTAAATGTAATCGATAAAATACAACAGAAAAATAAAATTGAGATGCTATTAACAGATCAGTATGCTGGAATAGACTCAAATAAGCAATATTTGAAATCAAAAAGTATAAAACTACTCTTTACAGCCGTCGACTGCGCCTTTTCTAATGGCTTGAACGAACGATCCAATCAAACTCTTGTAAATAGACTAAGATGTAAAATATATAATAATAAAGATAGACCTTGGACCGTACTAGCGCAACAATGTGTGGATGAGTACAATAGTACAATTCATAGCTCAACAGGCTTCACGCCAAAATACTTGTTAACAGGCGAAGACAACTTTATGTTACCGAAAGAACTAACTAAAGAAGACCACACTAATTTAACTGAAAATAGAAAATTAGCATTTCAAAGATCTCAAAGGGTACACGAACAAAATAAACTATATTATGATAAGAATATTGTAAAAGTAGACTTTAATGAAAATGATCTAGTATACATACACAATGGTAATAAACTAAATAGAAATAAGCTAGACCCGATAAGACTAGGTCCTTATAAAATTAAGAAAAAAATTAGCAATGTCATCTTTGAAATAGACAACGGCCACAGTGGTTCAGAATCGGCATTTTGCGGAAAAAAATATATATTTCCGGAATGGCTTCATCTAGGTACATGAAATTTTGTACGAATGTGTAGAAGCTTAACCCAATACCAGACATTTAAAAAAAATTGTAAAAAGGACATTTTAAAGGGGGGTCTCCATATAGGAGTAATAAGGATACAAAAATTTTTTTTCGCGAATATAGGCGTGTGGGGTATCATATCAAAGGGGAGATTGAGTACATTTCAGCTGTGAAGGAATTTTTTCTATCAATGTCTCTTCTGAAGTGTAAAATGTCAAACAAATGCAATTTTTCAGTGTCCTTGTGGAAACGAACCCCGCCACACCCCCCTTATTTATCCACACAAAAAAAAATTGTTTTATTTTATAGCTTTAACTACTAGCATTACTTTTGCGAAGTTTCATAATAAACGTAGCATTTTTGTAACACATACAAACGTTTTTAGTAGCCTATGTCGTCACACCTAGTCCAACCAACCTAGGAACTTTTCATCAAAGCAACCTTTACTTAGTAGGATACTATTTTTTTATCATTCATTAATAATTAATGACCCTTAAAACACAAACTAGTTTTTTTTTGCAATATAACAATCGAGTTTTTTTTCTAGAATATAACAGGATAGGATAAATTTCCGCGCAAATTTTATAGGAGTTGTCCCGGATAAATTTATCCGGGGCAACTCCTATAAAATTTGTTTGGGTGGTTATCCTATCCTTTCCTGTTTTGAACCAAAAAACCGTTATATAATTATTTTTATTAAACATTAAATACTATAAACTAGAAATTAAATTAAAAATTAAATCAAAAGCCCTACCACATCTTCGTGAAATTCATTTGTCCTTAATTTATGCTGGCTGCGAAATTGTTCAATATATGGAGCCGATGATAGAAGTAGCATACTCATAACATCCATATTTGTGTCCATTCTACTGCACTTTCTAGAGTGAGAATGCCATATTGAACGATAAATCTTTATTCCGTGCCTCTTGTGCTTCTTCGGTTAGCATACCAATGGGTAAAGTAGCCGCTTGAATAATCTTACTACCATGCACCAACATTTTGTGAACTGTATTTGGCATAAATCAATAAATGCACAACAATTATCCTCGACATTCTCTACCTGGGTACAATTAGAAAGAGAATGTTGCATACTTAGAGAAATGTATGAATTTCGACTTCAATTTTCAAGCGAAATGTGTCTGACCTGCCTCCACAAATATGTTACTAGCAGCAAGATTTGCAGATATTTGCAGCTGGAATTAGTTTTAACTTTTAGCCAGGACCCTAGTTGACATTTAGTAACTAGTCCGAGACGGTCGGTCGCGGTCGCTCAGGAGTTCTGCTCTAACAAAGCGGAAAAAACTTGTATTTTAAAAGGACCTCCAAAATTTTTAACTTTTAGACAACTCCAAAAGTAAAAATATTTTTTTTTCCTTTTTTAGTAACAAGCACACTTGCATAATTTGAGATTTTAGCATTTTTTTGGATTCTGAATGTTTTAAGGTGTATGTGAGGACTCAAAAGAGTAGGTTAATTTGAAGCAGAAACATGATTTAGGCTCTTCATGCATATTCAAACCGCCCTCATCCATTCAGTGTTGTAAAAAAAACGATTTTTTTTGTGGAAACATAATCGAAAAATAGTTGTGAAAACAAACCAATCAAAAAAAAAAATTTACGACGCTATGAATTTTTCGATTTTTTGCCGCCCATAAACCACTGTGCGGCGTACGCCGAAACGAATCAAACTGGTTCCATGCAAGTAAGCTAGTCCCCTATCATTAAGTCTGCGTTGTTGTACAACCCTCTTCGAAGGGGGGATGTAAGTTTAATCACATTTAAACTTGGCGCGCACACCGTCCCATGACCATAGCGCCAGACAGGGTCTGTGGTGAGCGCGCACACTTATCATGGAGAGGGCAGTATTAAACGTCATTTCTGAGTTGTGTCGTAAATAACATAAAGTAGAACATCTAGTAATATCTAATAAATCATTAAAATAATAGTTGTAAACCACTTTGTGTTGATTCAGGTATGCCAACAACATTTGTATTATTATTCATATTATTATGTACAATACTTTTATTTGTTATAAATACAGATCTTATTCTGCAACAACACGTGTTTTCGACTCATCAAAGACATTCGCATAAGTTTCTGACATCGAAACTTATATGTAGTCCAACTTCCTTTGCGGCGTTATTGAGGTTATGCAGGAGGCTTTCTGCATCACCCAACCTTCGAGACATGATGTTGATATCGTCGGCGTACCCTACTAATTGAGTCGACTTGATGAGTAGCGTTCCGCTGCTGTCCATATTCATGGCTCGAATTACATACTCCAAAGCCAGGTTGAAGAGCGTCGGCGCCAGCCCGTCGCCCTGCTTGAGTCCAGTACGAGTTTCAAATAGGTCAGTGAGTCGATTCTGCACTTTGACCTGCGATACGGTATTAGTCATCGTCATCCTTGTGAGTCGCACTAACTTTGCCGGTATACCAAAATTCAGCATAATGTTGTACAGTACACTTCGGTCGATACTGTCGTATGCCTGCTTGAAGTCGACAAAGATTTGGTATACGTCGATGTTGTATTCCCAGCACTTTTGGAGTAGTAGCTTCACTGTGTAAAGCTGATCAGTCGTTGAACGACCAGGTCTGAAGCCGCCTTGATACTCGCCGGTTTTGATTACTATGTGGGTATATTTTCTTTACAGACATGTTCCTTTAGTCCATAGTCGATACTAGGAAACTAGAACCACTAAAAAAATATTTAAATACGGCTCGAAATTGGATGCAAAACTACGATCGCTGCGATGATCCCATGAGTCGTCTCTACGAACACAAACCATAAGAGCTTCAGGTGATTCGACTATTATTGCAATATCGTCGGCATAGAGTAAAGTGATGCCCACACCGGCGCGTCAGCGAATGTTCGCGGCGAATTTTTCCGCGGCGTCAAAATTGTAACACACTGCGTTGTATGGTACCAACATACAGCTTGAATATTCTATTGAATTGAATGTTTACTTTGCATAGTTACGCCATATCTTGCTTGGTTATGCCATCGTACGGAATCACGTAAGGATTCTACTAAAAGTTATTATGCAATTTCATACGATGGCGTAACCAAGCAAAATATGGCGTAACTATGCAAAGTAAACATTCAATTCAATAGAATATTCAAGCTTGTATGTAACTACGCATTTTCCATAACCATGCTAAGTAAACAGTTAGATATGTATATTCAATTCAAAACAGCCACAAAACAATGAACAATGTTCAAGCTTATTGTGTCTTCTCTATACGATAAGACTAACCCATTCCACGGGCACAAGATAAGATGTGAGAGTTTTCGGGTACGCGATAATCAATTCAAACATTCAAATCGAACACTGCCGCAACTTTTTTTGGGGTACCGTATAACCAGTGGCGGAACAACTTCACTCGGGGCCCTCCCGCCAACTTTTTGAGTGGGCCCCCTACATTGAGAGAAAAGCATAGTGCACTCAACCATGGGCGTAGCCAGGATTTCGGTCAGGGGGGGGCAAGCCCAAAATTTTTTAACATCATGGCTTTCTTAGAAGCTGAAATTTCCGGTCGCAGAAATATTGTTAGCAAATTTTAGAGTAGCCTGGCTTGTGGTTGGATTGATGCAGAGGGTCATGGATTCCAGACTCACCGTGAACGAATTCATTTTATGGTGTTTTTCGAACTCACGGTCTACGTGACGGACTATGATGTCGCTCAGATTGTAAACAAGTATCCATTTATGGGGATAAATAACAATGCTGGGCAGCTGTTGATCTCAACACCTCAACAAAACAGCAGTTCTTGGAAATTTGATGTCACTCACACATCTGCGGCCCTAGTTTACTGGTGGACTGGCACGCATGTTATTTCTTTTTGTTTGCTAATTTTAAAGTAAAATTTTTAAAATGGAGATGAGAATGATTTTCTTCTGCATTCTGATTACATTCAACTGGCCTCCAATATCTGCCTTTTAGAGCGAAGTTTGTCTATTTTCAGTGCATTTTTGTATCTCGGACTGCATATTCCACTTGCGAAATCAGTTTGTTTTGTCTGTCACTTTCACCTTAGCAAAGTAGCATCGTCGGAATATTTATAAATCCTTTATTGATTGAAATATGGTAAACGGTTTTAATAATGGCTAAATTTTATTGCTGGTATGATTTTGATTTAATAACTTGAAAGACCCGCTCCGTGGCTCACTTGGTTGAGTCGCACTTTACGATGCTAGTAATCTAGAGGTCCGGAGATCGAATCTCGGTGTGGTCCAAAATTTCCGTACATGTGAATGGAAATATATAGTGCTTACAACATTATATTTATACACTCCGAAATGATATTCAACGTAATGTTGATTCGAAATTGCCTATAAACGGCTGAGTTAACGCACTAAGAAGAAAAAGAAGAACTTGAAAGACACTGAAATATGAGGTCCTTAACCCTGGAAGGTCATGCTTATTTTTAGTACGGAAAGGTCATGCTTCGTCGATTTGACGACCCTCAACTTTGACGCTTCATGCAAATCACCCTTTCTCAAAATATTTATAAAATTTGACAAATTTTTAATCGTCAGTTTATTTAGAATGGAAAGACATCGATTTTGAGTAATTTTGTACGGAAATTGATTTGCAAATTAAATTTTCTTAATTCAATGTTATTTCGCCCGAACTATAAAACACTAAATTTAAAAATGAGATAAATAAAAACTTAACGTTGATATAATTCAAAAAATGTGCTCGAATCGATTTATTCTATGTACGATGTCTAATTTTGACATTGATGGCACTCAGATTTTTATGAGTTCGAAATGCAATCTTCCTAAAATGAGGAAGAATTTTGAGCCATTTTCCTGATTTGTCCTAGTAAATATTTTTTCCATAATTTTTGAAAAAATAGGTCCCACATTTCAAAAATAAACATATTTGTTATGAGCTAGTTGTATGGACACAGACTTATCGTCGAATCGACAACCATACGTAAGAAATACTGGAGTTCTAAAAGTTACACAAAGTTCATCCTTCGTCGTTTCGACGACACCAATTTCCAAAAATCCAACTTACCCTGCTTACTTCGTCTAGCCACAATGTACCCGGCAAGTACATCGGCACGGTAAGTGCTGTACGAAAACTCAGCTCCAAATAATGAGAATTGTCACGAAAAATGGGATAAATTTGATGATGCGTAGTCGATTCGACGAAGCATGAGCTTCCGGGGCTAGCAAAGCTGTATACCATTTATCACCCTTTCAGATGGAAATAAGTTGAATTCCACTAACTTCCCGAAGGGACCTAACGGTTGAAATTGTGTACTCCAGCTCAGAAGCCATGAAATGAAACAGAAAATATGGGATCCACGCAGCCACAGTAGCACACTCGCAAGTGAAATGTGTGTGCTGCCTCCGGCAGTTACGAGAGGCAACTCGCTGTCATCTATTTGTATGCGCCTCCTGACTGCAAACTGTCCCGATCATGACTTCTCCGGCAGCACTTGGAGTGCTAAAAAAGGCATAGTGCAGCGATTTTTTTTACTACATCGATAAGGATTTTTTCACCATCTTCATCGACCAGGGGGGGGGCGACCGCCCCTCCCTGCCCCCCCCTGGCTACGCCCATGCACTCAACTGAAAAACATGCTTAAATCAAGTCTTTTTAAACATGATTTTGACGTTACAGTGTTTCTCCTAAAATTAAGAAAGTCGTAACTTAAAATAATTTCAATTCTTTATTTTTTATTTATTCTTTATTTTAAAATAAAAAAGCTCACGCAGCTCAGAATTGACCTCTATTGGTGTTGGCGACGTTTAATTTACCTCATTGCGCTCGCATAATAAATTACCTGCCTACAGTGGAATTCAATTCAGGGAACCTACGATTTGATGACGGGCGTCCTCACCTACTATACGTAATGAAGGTTGTAATTTTGCTAGACAAGGGGAAAACGTCACGTTATTAATTCAACTCTATTCCTTGTTTCAGCTTTAAATTTAAGTGTGCCCGAATTTAAATTCTTCAATTTTAAGAAGGTTTGTTCTTAATTATTAAGTTCCACACAGCAATCTTGGCAAGACTCTATTAAAACCAAATGTGACCTCAGCACCACAGCCCTAATGACCGTGTATGTACCGCAAGCAAGATAAAATGTTTTAGTCTTCAACGACATATACAGGTACTAACTAGTTTGAACTAAGTCTAGTAACACTCGAGAACTATTTTATTCGTTTCTGAGAATTAAATACGAAGTGGATTGGAAGTTATTCTGGTATAAACACCCTATAGAAATGGTACTATCTCCAAAAATGTTTTAAGATTATTTATTTGCAAAGGGATCTAAAGGATCGTTTATTTTCATGTGAATTATGAAAGAAGACCTAAATTTTCTTGCACAATGAATGATATACAGAATCTTTTATCAAACATAGGAGAGTTTTTTTTGTGATTGTCTAACGAACTTTCAAAAAATTTTAGGACAATATGTAATTTTTTAAGTGACGTGGTGAAAGAGGAACAATCAAAATTAGCAATTGCTTTGACTTCGAAAAGTGTAGGTATACCTTTTCTTGTCAGTAAGTAAATATCTACGTTGGAGTATTGTTTTTCGTAGTCGTGCTGTTTTTATCGAGAATCGTTCAGATGGCTTTTGGGCCCCTAAATCTCGTGGCCTCCCCGCCACACGCCGCCCCTGCGTATAACAAGGTTGTGCTGCACTGCATATTTCCATCAATTTGCGCATGTCAATGATTTTATCATTAGAATAAGTTTAGACATGGAGAGGTAAAATGTCGAATTTCACTTTGATTTCTTCCGCTTACGCTTTTACATAATAAGTAAAGATGCCGCGACATTTTGATATAGTGCACGAAAATTGCAGCATGATTATAAATGTTAAAATAATTGTATTTGGCCAGTTCTTGTAGTTATTCTCTATCATGTCTAAGTCCCTTCCTTACATAAATTTAATACCTTTTCTAAGGGAACTACATGATATCAGCTGTGAGTGACAGTACCTAGCGAGTTATTCGCGCCGCTCCGGTGTGGGCACCAAAAAATGTGCCGCGAATCTTCCGGCGCGGATTCGCGACGGAAAATTCGTGACGCCTTGGTCTTTCTTAACCCGTTGCGTCACAGGCTATCAAAATCAGCTGTGATCCCAGGTACGTCTGACAGAGGTATACGAGGGAAATTATTTTATTTTCTTATTTTTTTTTGCTTTATTCAATGTTTTGGTTTGGCAAATGATTAAAACGTAGTTATAATATCAAAAATCAGTTTTTAGTTTATAATTAGTTAATTACATATTATGCGTTTCGTCGATTTTTTACATAATCTTCACAAGAAAAGGAACTATCGCTACGGATATAAATATTTTCGAAATTGTTTCGTAAAGAAAAAATAAAGTTTTATAACACAAACTTATTTTTTATTTTTTTAACACATTTCTATGAGATTTGGTTGAAATTGGTGGACAAATAAAAAAGTTTTTCTTCGAAGAACCTAATTTGGGGGTTGGGTTTATATTCCAGCCCCATGATCCCATGGTCTGATTTAATTCATTTTTGCATGTTTTGTAACATCAATCAAAATACATTTCCATGAGGTCTGGATGAAATTTGTGTATACAAATAAAAAAGTATTTTTTGAAGAACCTAATTTTGGGGGTTAAGTTTGTATGGTAGCCCCACGACCCCATAGTCCGATTTCATTTATTTTCACGTTTCTTATGTGGCATCAATAGAAATATAATTTTCTGCGGTTTGATTGAAATTGGTGTACAAATAAAAAGAAAATAGAAAAATTTGATTTGGGGGGTTAGGGGTTTGAATGGTAGCCCCATGACCACATCGTCCGACTCCATCTGTTTATACATACGTTTTGTGTCATCAATAGAAACACATTTGTGTGAAGTTTGGTTGAAATTTGTGTGTAAAAAAAAAATTCTTAGAAGAACTTAATTTGGGGAGCTAGGTTTGTATGACAGCCCCATGACCCCATGGTCCGATTTGGTCTATTTTTACATATCTTTTGTGGTATCATTAGGAACACATTTGTGCGAAATTTTATTGAAATCGATGAGAAAATAAAAAAGTTTTTCTTAGAAGAACCTAATTAGGGGGACTAGGTTTGTATGGCAGCCCCACGACCCCATTGTTCGATTTGGTCGATTTTTACATATGTCGTGTGTCACCAATTAAAACACATTTGTGTGAAATTAGATTGAAATTGGTGCATAAATAAAAAAGTTTTTCTAAGAAGAACCTAATTTTGGGGGGAAGGTTTGTATGGCAGCCCCACGATCCCCTTGTCGGATTTTAGCGATTCAAACATACAACCCCGTAAGGGGGAAGATAAAGGTTGAAAGGCTTCGGCTAATTCCTATATCTTCTTCAGTTGTGGCATAACTGCGGACCCTTAGCTATGCAGGAGGAGTTTCATAGGAAAAGGACTTCGGCCAATTCCTATGTCTCTCTACGGGGCGTTACTTTCCCGCATTATCCGAGTAACCGCTGCGCCTGAGTGCTGCATTAACATCTGCAGCGTCTCAGGTTACTTAACGTGATAGGTGACAGAAAACATTTAAGTCAACCACTAAAGCAGCATCTTCGAGGCATGCCCATGATGGCCTTTACTCAACGATTAAACCCTATCATGGTTTAGCGATGTGCCGACAACTCATCCTAAGAAAAACTTCAAGTCAAGAAACCTGAAACAAAAGCCTCGGATTGGACGGATACAAAACAACGACGACCCCGCAAACGAACAACTGATTACTCTTTCGGATCCTGGAATGTACGCTCCCTGAATAGACCGGGGGCCTTAAGGGCCCTCCTGGATCAGGTAGAACAATACAAGCTGAGCATAGTTGCAATCCAGGAAACTAAATGGCTCAAAAGCGAGATTAACGACCTCAATTCGCACACTATTTTTACGAGTGGTAAAGAGGAGGGCAACAAGGAGTTTGGAGTAGCTTTCATCGTGAATAAGCAGCTGAAGGACCACGTTATCGGCTTCAAACCCATCAACGAGCGGCTATGTGCGATCCGCATTAAGACCCGTTTCGCTAATCTCTGGCTCATTAATGCGCATGCCCCTACAGAAGTAAAAGAAGACGCGATTAAGGACGAGTTCTACAACGACCTAGAAACACTCTTCGACTCACTTCCATCAAACGACGTCAAGCTGCTGCTAGGAGACTTTAACGCCAAAGTCGGAAATGAAAGCTGGCATAGGGGAACTACTGGAGGTCATAGCCTCCACGAAGAAAACAACAACAACGGTCAGCGACTTATCGACTTCGCGAGCGGCAGAAACCTGGTAATAAGCTCTACATGCTTCCCTCATCGACGAATCCATAAGCAGACCTGGAAGTCTCCAGATGAATACACCGTGAACCAGATCGACCACGTACTGACCAGCAAGAGATGGGCTTCTAATGTCCTAGATGTTCGATCCTATCGAGGAGCCAACTGTGACACCGATCACTATTTGGTGAAGACGACCTACAGGTGCAGAATCTCTTCGGTGCACCTAACGAGAATCAACCCTGCCAAGATCTTCGAGGTTGACAATTTGATTGATGATGCCACGGCGGCTGCGTATACAACAGCACTAGAGGAAAAACTGTCGCCCATGCTTGATGACATCAACAATTTAGGCATCCATGAGTTCTGGGAGGAGCTCAAAGACAGCATCAAGGGGGTCGCAGAAGAGGTCGTGGGCTATAAAGGCCGGCGCAGACGAGCAGACTGGTTCGACGAAGAATGCAGGGCCTCGATTGAGGCGAAAAATGAAGCCTATCGCCAATACACACAACGCGCATCCCGAGCCAAGAAAGAAAGATATAACGAGCTTCGGCGAGTATCTAATAAGTTAATTAGACGTAAGAAACGCAAACATTTTGACGAGCAGTTACAGCAAATAAACCAAAGATTAGCCAGTAAGAACATTAGACAGGCGTACAAACTTATTAATAATGTTAAGAACGGATATCAACCCAGGACAAGCCTATGTAAGGACAAGGATGGTAACATCATCAGCGACATCGAAAGCGTCAACAAACGATGGGCCTCGCATTTGAAGAGCTCCTCAATGCACCATCAACATCCCCCGCGGAGCCAGCTCTTGAGCAGTTAGCCGAACCAGGCCCTCCCGTTCTACCCCCAACAGTAGAGGAGGTGAGTCTTGCCATACAGTCGCTTCAAAATAATAAAGCGCCCGGCGCTGACGAGATCCCAGCAGAACTGCTGAAGCATGGTGGAACGTGCCTGACCAACGCAATACATGTGCTACTGCTGAAAATATGGAACGACGAGGAAATCCCCGAAGATTGGCGCAAAAGCATAATCTGCCCAATCCACAAAAAGGGTGACAAGCTGAAGTGTGAGAATTACAGGGGCATATCATTAGTTTGTACGGCCTATAAGATATTATCTAAAATTCTTGAAAAGAGAATTAATCCGTACGCAGAACGAATCATTGGCGAGTATCAAGGCGGCTTCAGACCTGGTCGATCAACGACCGATCAGCTTTTCACAGTGAAGCTACTACTCCAAAAGTGCTGGGAATATAACATCGACGTATACCAAATCTTTGTCGACTTCAAGCAGGCATACGACAGTATCGATCGAAGTGTACTGTACAACATTATGCTGAATTTTGGTATACCGGCAAAGTTAGTGCGACTCACAAGGATGACGATGACTAATACCGTCTCGCAGGTCAGAGTGCAGAATCGACTCACTGACCTATTTGAAACTCGTACTGGACTCAAGCAGGGCGACGGGCTGGCGCCGACGCTCTTCAACCTTGCTTTGGAGTATGTAATTCGAGCCATGAATATGGACAGCAGCGGAACGCTACTCATCAAGTCGACTCAATTAGTAGCGTACGCCGACGATATCAACATCATGTCTCGAAGGTTGGGTGATGCAGAAAGCCTTCTGCATAACCTCAATGACGCCGCAAAGGAAGTTGGACTACATATCAACGAAAGCAAAACAAAGGCCATGATGCAATCGAAAACAAGGACGCCAGCAAATTCAAGCATCACAGTGGGGGACCTTAATATCGAGTATGTAGACAACTTCAACTATCTGGGTTGTAACTTATCAAAGGACGCCAACGAAACCGACGAAATTAAGCGACGGATACAACTAGCCAATAAGACATATTTCTCGGTCCTCCCTATAATTAATTCGAAACTTGCGCACAGGAACACGAAGCTCCGCGTGTACAAAACGATAATCCGACCCGTGCTATGTTATGGCTGCGAAACATGGACCCTCACCCAAGCCTCCGAAATTTTGCTAGACCGATTCGAACGAAAGGTCCTTCGGCGAATTTTCGGGGCCGTTCGCGAGCGAGGCCAATGGCGTAACCGGTACAACCATGAGTTGTATCAATTGTACGATGAGCTGGAAGTATCGAAAATCGTGAAGCTTCAACGTTTGCAATGGGCGGGGCATGTACAACGGATGGACGATAATCGCATGCCAAAGAAAGTGATGAACGCACAACGAATTGACGGAGCGAGGTTGCGTGGACGACCGAGAGCTCGCTGGGAGAACTCCGTAGGTGAAGACGCCCAACAGCTGCTGGGCTTCCGAAACTGGAGGACGAGGTCACGTAACCGCGACAATTGGAGGTCAACGATTCAGGCGGCCAAGGCCCGACGTCGGGCTATCGTGCCACATTGATGATGAAACATACAAACTGCCTGCAGCAAAAAGAAGCATGTGTGCAAAATTTCAGCTCCATAGCTTTTAAACTGGCCGAGTAAAACGCGTCGCAACAGACAGACAGACGGACAGACGGACATCGTCCAATCGACTCAGCTCGTCACGCTGATCATATATATACACATTTTATATGGTCGGAGATGCTTCCTTCAATGCGTTACAAACTTCATGACAAAGTTAATATACCCTTTACGCTTAATAAGCGAAGGGTATAAAAACATACAAATGGCGGCAATAAGCAAAATGACGACATGTGTACTATTCATTGGGGATTCCCCCTTTTCCGTTCCATGGTAATGAATTACTGCGGGAGTTCGGCGGCGAACTACTTTGTAATATATATTAAATAAAAATGTTAAAAAAATAAACTGATTAATACAATCGATTGGCTGGTCCTGCGGTTGGTTCGTATTGCATCGAGCCTGGTTCTTATGCAGATGTTGAAGCACTCACATTCACCGTTTTAATACTTTATGCACTTCCATTTTTTTTTCACTAACTGACATATTTACACCTTGAAATTATTACATATCAGCGGACACTTTGCCTAAAAAGTCAAGACTGTTGCAAACACATGTGTGCATTCATTCAACATATCGAATCTAGCGGTAAATCGAAGTTGGGTACAGGTGTACCCATGTCGGTAGAAATAAGAATAAACTTTTGTCGGTAGGACTAGGGTTAAGTGCTGCTCTACGCGTGCTTAATTTTGGGTTAGTATCGAAGAGATTAAGAATCTCTTCTTCTCTTCTATTAGTACGGCGAGCTCCTTCTCTACCGGTGTGGTTTGGTGTTCGACCTGTCTCTCCAAGAAGCCGATACGTTCTTTCGAAAGTACGTCTGCCTGGAATTCGTCGCTGTGGGAATCGGCGACTATACTCTCGAACTGCTTCAAGTCCATTTCCTCCTTCAACCCCCCCATACCCAAACACCATATCCGCATACTCTCTATCGGAGAATTTGTTTTCCACCATGGAGTTTTTATTTATTTGGTCTAAAAATGAGGGCTATATTCGAAAAATAAATTGTATTATTAACAAAATTATACCTGCATTTCCTAACCGCCAAAAGGTAAGAAAACAATCACGCTTGTGAAGTGAAAACATAAGAAAGAATAACAGTTTTTGGATTATAAATAGCAAATATTGAATTTTAACTGTTATAAGTACCGCTGTATTTGCCAAACAATGTACAAAATTTCAAATATCTAACAGTTCTGGTCAAAATAATGTAGCGAGACTATATCCCGAATTATAATAGCCTTTGTTTGTCTTTTTTCGAGTAAAGGAAAAATTGTTAGCAATTTCACTGCAGCCTTGAATTTTACCATTCAATGCGTGTTTCCTTAAAACTCTGCAATGTAGATATAAAAAGTGATATACCGTTGGAAAGCCAACATGTTAAAGCAACTTTTGTCAACTTTGCAGAGTTGTATGTATAAAGCACCGTTATGAAATTACTGTTTGAATTTCCGATGAAAAATATATTTTAAAATTTCTATTAAGTTTGAGTAACTGTATCTTAAAAGTGGCGATAATGTTGGCAGCAGGAAAAACTTCAGTTTTTGTGAAATTTTCTGTAGTTTCTGAAACTAAAATCAAATATTGGATTAAGTCATCAGGAGGGCTGCAAATTGTGATTTTGCATGAGAAGTCACAATTTTCGATGACTTTCACAAAAAGAGCGATAACAAGGTAACGGTAAAAAAAATCCAATTGTATTGGTAATTTTCTTGCTGAAACAAGTTGTGCTATCAACCACAGTACAGTATTGACCACCTAATGCGGGACACCCTGTATACTTTACTTATTCTTTAAGAGAACCTTTATAACTTAAGTGGGGACTATGAATTCCGCCCTAAAACTCATTTGGCTAGATCAAAATTTTGATCAGAAAGGTCCTAAAAAGAACAAAAAAAGGACACTATTTACTCCTTAACCGGAAGTTGGCATGCGGGGCATCATATGAAAGGGGACGTCGCGTCACATATCCGGTGTTTGTTTCCTGTTTCAAGAAACCCCAACGAAATAAACCGGGCTCAAATGAAAAATTATCGTGTTTCCCATGTTTCCAAAGCTATAACTACGCGAATAATTCAATTTGCCACTGCATTTTTCATTTTTTAGAATTATATCATTAAATTTGCTAAGAAAAAATTCAAACATGATAAAAAAGATAAAAGTGATTATACTCTCTTCGAATTTACTGGCTTCCTGTGCATCGTACAAATACAATTTATGATGAAATATGATGACAATCAAATTTCCTATAAAACATACTTAGAAGAATTTAAGCTACAATGCAGCGGTAATGAGTTATTGATATGCAAATGAAAAAAAAACTGCAAAATTGTCATGATTTTTTGAATTTCCCGCATTTTCTTGGTGCTATAACTGTGCCAGTTTTTATTGTAGATAACAACTTCTTGTATTAAGTTTATAGGAAATTGCTGTGCTCTACAAAATTGCGTTGGCTTATTTTGTGCTTAAATAAAATAGGAGGGAATTATAGGTCAAAAACTGGAGAAAGGGCCGATTTTAGAAGGTTTTTTTTCAAGGTGGCTGCGGGAGCACTGGAACTGGAAGTAGAGTGACGCAAACTTGGATTTTAACTCACCCCACCTGCTTTCATAATATATAAAAAAAATTGCGACTACCGCATTTTTGCAAGGTTAAACCTCCCCATTGATGGGAGTATAAGTCTATTCGATCATATTCGGTCTATGTATAAAAAGTTCCAAATTTTATGACAACGCTAATAAATTTACTCTAGGTAAAAACAAATAAAATAAAAGCAATCAAAATTGTTTACCTTGAACGTCGATACATCCAACTTGTTTTCTCATTGGGCTTGTATTAATTTGGCACATATAACATCCCTTATCCGTCTCCCGCAACTGTCGTATTCTCAATTTCCATGTATGCATGTCCTCAAGAACTACACTAATGCGAGCGTTATGGGTCACGACACGACCTTGTAGTGCCAAAACTGTTTGATCAGAAGCGCGCAACCATCCCACCTGCAATTTCAGTTAAAAAGTAGACTGTTTAATATAATTCATTTTCTTACACGACTTAAACATCCATATCTAATATGATGGAGATGATTATCACACAGCCTATAAATTTGCCTAGTCTTCAAATGAATGTGGCAATTAATGGTTTGAGAAATGGGGTGTGTCCCGTTCACTTTTTTTGCTTAAAATTACAAGAAGAAATTACATTTTCCGGAGCGTTAATGCTTTAAGCGGTAGTTTCGGTACACCCCGTATTAAGTATAGATATATTTAAGAGTTTTAGGGCCAATTTTTCGTACATCTTATCGGCTGGTTAGTCTTATCGCATAGAGAAGACACACACAATCTTAAGAAAGCTTTTCCATTCTATTGAATGAAATTTTTGTTTATTTTGCATAGTTCTGCCATATTTTGCTTGGTTACGCCATCATCTTAGGTCAAAAAAATCAATGCGCGGTTTCATACAACAGCGTAAATATGCAAAAGATAACATAACTATGCAAAATAAACAAAAATTCAATTCAATGTAATGGAAAAGCTTTCTGAAAATTGTGTGTGTCTTTTCTATGCGATAAGACTAACCCCGAAAAATATACTCCCTTAAATTTAATTTTTGTACTTTAAGGCCTGGATAGACCTCGGGCGGAATGAGAATGAAATTTTTATCCGCTGCGATTTTCTCAATGAAAATGCATACTGACTGTCGTAGAATATATGGCAAATGCTGAGGAATTCCATAAGCTACAATCCGAATATGGTTCCAACATTTTTCTGGCCCATTTTATGTATTATTTTTCGATTCCCCGGTCATTAGATATTTTCCACGGTAAAATTACCGGGGAATCAAAAAATAATACATAAAATGGCCCAGAAAAATTTTGGAACCATATTCGGATTGTAGTTTATGGAGTTCCCCGTCATTTCCGACATGTTCCACGACAGTAAGCATGCATTTTCATTGAGAAAATCGCAGCGGACGAAAATTTCATTTTCATTCCGCCCGATGTCTATCCAGACCTTTACTGGGCAAGCTACTTGCACTACGTCTGGCTGCTTTCCAACAATTTTACGTATGTTTTGTGCCGTCAATAGAAACACATTTGTATGAGGTTTGGTTGAATTTTCTTCTCTGTACCGTAACCCCTTGTGGGGCATGGTGCATTCACTCAGCCGTTTACAGGTTACTTCGAGTCAACGTTACATTGCCTAGAGCAGAGGAGTGTATATAATGTTGCAAGCACTATATATTTCCTTGACCGCGCCGAGATTCGATCTCCGGACCTAGATTACTAGCATCGTAGAGTGCGACTCAACCAAGTGAACCACAGAGCGTGACTAAATATAGTCAATAGAAACACATTTGTATCAGCTTTGGTTGAATTTGGTGGACAAATAAAAAAGTTTTTCTTTGAAGAACCTAATTGGAGGAGTTGGATTTGTATGGCAGCCCTATGACCCCATGGCCCTATTTCATTAATTTTTGCATATGTTTTGTGACATCAATAGAAATACATTTTCATACATACAACAATTTCGATAGAAATTCAGGGGGCATACATAAATTTTCATGAGGTTTGGTTGAAATCGGTGCCCAAATAAAAAAGTTTTTCTTAGAAGAACCTAATTTGGGGAGTTCGGTTTGTATAGCAGCCCCAATTTAACTATGAATTTTGTCTGACATCCATAGGGATCTATTTTTATAAAGTTTGGTTAAGATTGGTATATAAACAAAAAATTTTTTTTTGAAAAACTTAAATTGGGGGGCCAGGTTTATCTGGCAGCCCCATGACCCAGTGATTCAATTTCGGTGATTCAAACATACAAACAACCTGCAACAATAAGAAGCACGTGTGCCAAATTTAAGCTTGCTAGCTTGAATACCCACCGAGTAAAATGCGTCGCACCAGACAGACAGACAGACGGACATCGCCCAATCGACTCTCCAAGTCATGCTGATCATATGTGTACACCTTCTTCTTCCTTTAATGCGTTACAAACTTTTATACTCTTTCACTCTATGGGCGAAGGGTATAAAAAGTTCATAAAATAATTTTAACCGGTTAAACGGCCAAAGGAAATTAATTACGGCTAAAAATCCGGCCGACCGGAATTACAAATTTCTTCCGGCTAAATAGCACGGTTTCCGGCTAAATTTGGCCGGAAAACGGCTAAATTGGCAACACTGCTCAGATGTATTGCGCCCGATTGCGATATTTTCTCCTTTTCTATGAAAATTTACACTTGTTATACTCTTCACATTGCGTAATAACGTTGTGTTGTCTTTTAGGCTCACCAAATCGTTCAATAGTGTGCTTTTCGTAAAATGAGCTCACATTTTGTAAGCGGTCGAGTTGTTTGAGGTTTTTTTTAGCCGAAAGTGGAATATTCTTAGAAAATTGAAAATGTGAAGTGTATCAAACTTTGTGGACCAGTATTTGTTTCTGAAATTTCGTAGAACTGTTTCAAAAAGACAATGCAACAATAAATAAGAGTCTAAAATATACAGAAACTTACTTTATCCTTTTTTGTACACTTAATCTGTCAGATGCATTGCGCACGATCGTGTTAGGAGTAGCGGAGTGTAGCGGAACGTTCTTCTGATAATGGAAAATAAATTAATAAATAAACTTACATACGAGTGCTTGTTACTGCAATTCGACGCCGATCGATCGTCCGTGGTTGATTTTTCATTTAATTACTAAAATAATGTTTTTTCTATTTTTTTTTTCAAAAAACCCTTATGAAATCGATTATATCCATTCGTTTGTTCACAAAATAACTCGTGAACGGCTCAACCGATCGTCATGATATTTCGAAGGAATGTAAGTCTTTGGCAGGAAATACGTAGAAGTTGGTACGGCAAAGATAACAGGGTGTCCCGAAGATTGGCACAAGTCAACTTTTTTATTTTTTATCGGACATGGCCGTGTCGATAGCCAAATCAAACAACTCGACGAGTACATTTCATATCAGTTGCTGTTTGCGTTTCTAGTTTGGAGTAACGGTAACGGAGTTATGGGCGTTTGAAACTAGGCTTTCTTTTTCACCTCCGTTTTTCTTTACCGTTATAGATACCGATATCAAATTTTGCAATATTGGTTAGCATTAGCTTATAGATAGATAGATAGATAGATAATTCATTTATTTCAACAATTTTGATAATATAAACAATAAAGTTAACATAAACATGAAAAAAATGCATGAGATTGAAAACTCGTCTGCAGGGTATTACATTAGCTTATATACGTCAAATACTAAGACTATTGACATTTGCTAAGAAAAAGTATTTAGCCTTCAAGTGGACGCGCGGCCGGTAATTTACCGCCCTGATCATATAAACACGCATAGCTTTTCCCCCGTTGGCCGGATCGAGGTGGGAGAAGTATGTATTCTTAAGTCATACTGTAATAGATACGATACAATAAAATTTTGTGTAAATTTTACCTTCCATACCTTTCCAGCGGTGATCAAACGTTCGGGGATTGTATATTTTTGTATATAGTTGTGCTCAAAATGTGTGTGCTCTGTGTAATATCATTGAAGTGACATGCTTCGCTAAAACTGCTGAACTTGTGTTATTGTTCACCAGATAATCCTTTTTATGATGATAACTTATTTGGGACATGCTCTTCTTTCAATTTACCATAATTATAAGAATGGAAGTTGTACGGTTGAGCGCAAATGGAGGGGAAAATACGAGGGCGGTAAATTACCGCCGCGCGCCCGGTAATGTCACCTAAAATGCGCGCCCGCTTGAAGGATAACAGTAAATTTGCAAAATGTCAGTTTGTGCGTGTTAGGTCTGCAAATTTGAAAATTATAATTAGGGTTTTTAGAAAATTACATAAGGAATATACTTGAAAATTTTCATTCGGATAGCTAATTGGTCATTAGCTCTACATGTTTTCCGCAAGGCGCCCTTGAGATCTGGGATACAATCAAAGACACCATCACAGGGGTCGCAGAGGAGGTTGTGGGCTACAAAGCCCGGAGAGCCCGAAATGATTGGTTTGACGAGGAATGTCAAAATTCGGTAGATGCGAAAAACGAAAAATATCGGCAATGGACCGAACGCGCAACTAGAGCCAAAAAAAAAACAAATATCGATCATCGACGATTTTCGAATAGGTTAATTAGGCGTAAGAAACGTAAGGATCTTGACGAGCAGTTGATGCAAATAAACCAAAGACTAGCTAGTTGGACCAGTGGACAAGCGTACAAGCTAATTAATTTAATTAAAAGTGGATACCAACCCAGGACCAGCCTCTGTAAGGATAAGGGTGGCAATATCATTAGCGACACCGATAGCGTTGACAAACGCTGGGCCTCACATTTTGAAGAGCTCCTCAATGTTCAACCAAACAACCCCACACAAAAAGTTCTGGAGCTGATGGCTGAAACAGGCCCTCCCGTTCAACCCCCAACAGTACATGCAAGAACAAAAACATAATAAAGCCCCGGGCGCTGACGAGATTCCAGCTGAACTGCTGAAATATGGTGGGGCGAGCCTTGCTGAGGCTATACACACACTTATCGTTTAAGTATGGAACGACGAAATAATCCAGGAAGATTGGCGTAAAAGTAACATTTGCCCAATCCACAAAAAGGGGAGTAAGTTGAAATTCGAGAACTACAGAGGCATCTCATTAGTTTGTACGACTTATAAGATTTTATCTAAGATTCTGGAAACAAGAATAAATCCGTACGCAGAAGAAATCATTGGCGAGTACCAAGGTGGCTTTAGACTTGGTCGTTCGACGACAGATCAGCTTTTTACAGTGAAGCTTTTACTCCAAAAGTGCTGGGAATACAACATCGACGTATACCAAATATTTGTCGACTTCAAACAAGCATACGACAGCATCGATCAAAGCGTACTGTACAACATTTTGCTGCATTTTGGAATACCGGCTAAGATAGTGCGACTCATAAGGATGACGATGACTAATACCGTCTCGCAGGTCAGAGTTCAGAACAGATTCACTGACCTATTTGAAGCTCGTACTGGACTCAAGCAAGGCGACGGGCTGGCGCCGACGCTCTTCAACCTGGCTCTGGAGTATGTAATGCGAGCCATGAATTTGGACAGCAGCGGAATGCTACTTATTAAATCGACTCAACTAGTAGCGTACGCCGACGACATCAACATCATGTCTCGAAGATTGGGTGATGCAGAAAGCCTTCTGCATAATCTCAATAACGCCGCCAAAATAGTTGGGCTACATATCAACGAATCTAAAACCAAAATCATGATGCAATCAAAAACTAGAACGCCAGTAACTATCAGTAACAGTAACTATAGGGTATGTAGACAACTTCCCTTACCTAGGTTGCAATTGCAATTTGTCAAAGGACGCCAACGAAACATATGAGATAAAGCGACGGATACAACTAGCTAATAAGTGTTATTTTTCGGTCCTCCCAATTATGAACTCGAAACTGGTGCACATGAACACGAAGCTCCACGTTTATAAAACCATAATCCGACCTGTGCTATGCTATGGCTGCGAGGCATGGACTCTAACCCAAAACTCTGAACACCTGTTGAGCACATTCGAGCGAAAGTTTCTCCGAAGAATCTTCGGGGCCGTTCGTGAACGAGGTGACTGGCGCATCCGGTACAACCTTGAGTTGTATCAGCTGTATGATGAGCTACAGGTGTCGAAAATTGAGAAATTGCAGCGACTGCAATGGGCCGGACATGTACAAAGGCTGGACGACGATCGCATGCCCAAAAAGGTGATGAACGCGCAACGAGTGGACGGAGCCAGATTGCGTGCACGACCGAGAGCCCGATGGGAGCATTCTGTATGTGAGGACGCCCACCAGATGCTATGCTTTCGGAACTGGAGGACAAGGTCACGTGACCGCGACAATTGGAGGTTTTCAATCCAGGGGGCCAAGGCCCGACGTCGGGCTATCGTGCCATAGAGAAGAAGAAGAACTGGAAATATAGCGAATCAAATATTTAGCATAGGCGGTTCACAATGCCAGGGCAGCGTCTTGAGTATTTGTTCACTGCATATCTTGTGACTGGACCAAACAATGAACATGAAATTTGGTGGGAATATATAGAAAGGTAATATTGTTTGTCGCAAAGACTTACGAAGTTTGTAGCACCAAATTAACAGGGTGTCCCTGAATAGCTTCAAAAGTCTACTCTTTAAAAACTCTTCGTGTGGGCAACGGGCTTTTTTCTTGATTCAATTCAATACTATTTTTGGATTGTAGTCCAATAATATCGTATTTTCGTCAGGAAAAAATACAGAAGTTTATTTCTCAATTTTCTTATATGTATTTTGGGGCGCTGATTCCGAATATCAACTTTGTACCCTAAAAAACGTGCCGCAACCTTTATAAAAGGGGGGAAAGGGGGGCATTTTTTCGGTTTTTTGCGATTATTTCAAAAACGGTAAGAGATACAGAAAAATGGTCTGAGGACGAAAAAAACTACATAAAATTATCTTTGCAACGACATATAACACATTAGAGTTTAATTGCATATTTCGGCGTTAGAATAGAACATAAATTAGAATATTTTCATTTTAGACCTTTTTTAAAAGCTCCATAACTTTTCAAAGAATGTTAGTTCAGCCGTAAAATTTTGTACAAGTATTAACAGCAAGTTTAAGATAATTTTAACGTAAACGCTGAGTCGCTCCGGTCAAGGACCCCCAATATCCCCCCATTTAAATTTGTCAAAACGGCATGTCCATAACTCCCCCCAAAATTGGAGCAGAGTGCTTAATTTTGGTTTGTTGCGATTGGAGGTCATAGTCACCCCACCCACCAAAAATCAGCTCATTTGGATAAAAACTAAGGGTACCTCCCATACAAAGTGACCCATGACAACTTTGTTCTACAGTTTATAAAATGAGTAGTACGTTGTTGTACGTAGAACAAACTCCTAATGGGTCACTTTGTATGGGCGATACCCTTAGTTTTTATCCGAATGAGCTGGTTTTGGTGGGTGGGGTGACTATGACCTCCAATCGCAACAAACCAATTTTTAGCATTCTGCTCCAATTTTGGGGGGAGTTATGGATATGCAGTTTTGAAAATTTAAATGGGGGGGATAATGGAGGTCCTTGACCGGAGCGACTCAGTGCTTACGTTAAAATTATCTTAAACTTGTTGTAAATACTTATATAAAATTATACGGATGAACTGGCGTTCTTTCAAAGGTTATGGAGCTTTTAAAAAAGGTCTAAAATGAAAATATTCTAATTTATGTTCTATTCTAACGCCGAAATATTCAATTAAACTCTAATGTGTTATATATCATTGCAAAGATAATTTTATGTAGTTTTTTTCGTCCTCAGACCATTTTTCTGTAGCTGTTACCGTTTTTTAAATAATCGCAAAAAAACCGAAAAAATGCCCCCCTTTCCCCCCTTTTTTAAAGGTTGCGGCACTTTTTTTAGGGTGCAAAGTTCATAATCGGAATCAGCGCCCCATAATACATAAAGAAAGAGTGAGAAAAAACTTCTGTATTTTTTTCACGGATTGGTACTAAATCGACACGATATTACTGAACTATTGGTCTAATTAAAAGTGTTACGCGTTTACTAAGACTAATCCATAAAAAATAGATTTACAAGAAGCATTTCCTTAATATTGTGCGAAATTCTTATTTATTGGCTTTAATATATATATACAAAATTATTCACTAAAAAACCCTCGTATTGCGGGCGCAGCCCTCTGTACGCTCCGTATTTTTTGATAATAAATGCAAAAACAAAATAAAAAAGAAATTAAAGCCGCATCGTCTTTGATTTATTATACCCTTCGCTCGTAGAGTCAACGAATGGTATATTAACTTTGTCATGAAGTTTGTAACGCATTGAAATGCTTCCTTCAAGACCATATAATAAATATACATATATGATCAGCATAACATGGGGAGTCGATTGGGCGATGTCCGTCTGGCTGTCTGTCCGTATGTTTCTACGTGTTTTACTCGGCCAATTTAAAAGCTATGAAGCTGAAATTTTGCACAAATGCTTCTTTTTGCTGCAGTTTTTATGTTTGAATCGGTAAAATCGGACCATGGGGTCATGGGGCTACCATAAAAACCTTATTTGTGCACTGATTTCAACCAAATTCCACACAAATGTATTTCTATTGATAACACACAGTATATGTAAGAATGAATCAAATCGGACCATGGGGTCATGGGGCTCCCATACAAACCCAACCCCCCAAATTAGGTTCTTCTGAGAAAAACTTGTTTTATTTGTGCACCAATTTCATCAAAATTTCACACAAATGTGTTTCTATAGATACAGGGGTCACGAACCGTCAGCAAATCAAAGCGTAACGGCTTAGTGTAAACATAGCAGTTCATAAAATCTGCATAAGAATCCACCTTCATTCAACAAAGGAGCGATAAAATTGTCACTTTTAAATCAAGCTATGTATTTCTATTATTAATTTAAAATGTGCCAGCTGAAGAGATGTGGCAAGCCAATAAAATAAATACAAAACGACGCTTTACTAAGAATTAAGAAGTTTAGGGTGCAAGTCATATATGCGGTAATCGAGCATATCAAGCCTCCAGGTTAGGATTCCACATATCCAAGAATATTAATATTAGAGTGGCTTAGTGAGACCGATTCCTAGCTTGTACTTCGAAACCCGCACGACCTTAGTAGTATTGCTAAATAGTACCTATCCAAAGTGAAGTGCCACGGTTTGGAAAAACGCTACCGCGGGTGTGATATGATATCACATATTGGTGGCATGCACTTCCATACACGCGAGACCCAGAGGGGCAGAGGATGATGGAAGTAAAAAGGAAAATCAAAAGCCATGTCGAAGGACAGAAAAATAAAGAAAAATGCAAAATTTGAGGCCGTGCCAGTTAACAGTTGTCCCTATTCCAACCGCCCAACCGTCCGAAAGTAATTACACTCAGGGCCGGCCTTAGCACTCTGGTGGCCCTGGGCCAAAGGGATAATGGTGGCCCCCACTCCCTTACTAATACACAAACAAAACGCATCTTATCTTATTTGGTGGTGTTGTGGTGCCTCCAGGATTCGCGAAAATAAAATGCAATTTTTTACTGCAGTAGCCTATATATTTCGAGCCATGAGGCTCATCTTCAGGGTTAATATTCTGCAAAAATTACATTTTTGAAAATTAAAAATTAAAAAAATACAAATTTGAATTATTATACCTATTGAAAAATTAGGTCGAACAAAGGTTGTCGGTGTAACACAGATGGTAACAAATGTCAACAAACAAAAGTCAGATAAATATTTTCGAAAAGACAGTAAAACCTCACAAAAACATAACACCATTAAAAATAAATTAAAGGATTTGACAAGAACAACTTATACAAATAAATAAAAGAAAATATCACAGATTATAGAATTTGGCAAAGAATATAATTATTAATTAAAGCTACTTTTTATCAGGTGATGATAGACATCAGAAAAATGTTTTTTATCAGTCTTATCGTTAAATACTGTATTTTCATACTTTATAATTTGGTTCACTTCTTGTATTTGTAGTTTGGTTTTGTTGGGTTGGTTGATTAATATCGTTGAGTCATCAAACTTGAAGTGATGTTTATTGTTTATAGCGTGCTTTGCCAAAGCTGATATGTTGTCATTTGCGGTCTTCTTTGTGTCGTTCTTGTGCTGGCTTAATCTGGTACCCAATTTTTGGATTGTTTCCCCAATATATACTCTATCGCAGTCCCTGCAGTCAATTTTGTACACTAATCCCGATTTTTCTTCTTTAGGTATTTTAGCCTTTAAATTAGTGTACATACTAGAATTCTTATGATGTGGTCTCATGGCTAAAGTTAATTCGGGAACAAAATATTTACAAGTGTGGGATATTGTTTCACTTAGACCAGGTACGTAGGCTATGGATGCATATAATTTATTTGCCACGTTTGTTGTATTTTGGCTTGTGTTTACATTGTCCGAGGACAAGTACGCGTAGCTTAAACCATTGGGTGAATTCACATTGTAAGACGAAACCGGACGGGTAAACTTGCAAGACAAGAACCATCGTATGATCATTTCACACTATCCGATCAAAACACGGACCGGCGAACAATAATCACACAGCAAGTATGTATAAATGTTGCCATGCACGCTCCAAAGTTAGTGTACAATGAAGTGACGAGTCGACAAGATTAAAATGCAAGTAAAACACGCGCTAATTGTCGTCGCAGAACGCCTGAACTATCGGTAGATGCAATCGTCTTATCGATCGTACGATTCTTACGAAAGAAAAACAATCGTGTCACGATTTTTTTCTTTCGTAAGACGCATTCTTACAATGTGAAATGGGCAATGCTTGTCTGCTGGCCACTACAAAAGCTCTCTTGTCTTGCAAGTTTACCCGTCCGGTTTCGTCTTACAATCTGAAATCAGCCATTAGCTGGACTATTCGTATTTCTTATTTCTGCGATGAGCTTCTTTATAATATTAGGCGGGTAATTGTTGTTTCTGAGAACTGTATTGATACGTACAAGGTTTTCATTCCAAAATGTTTTATGGCTAATTCTAAAAACTTTCCGTATAAAGCTTTTCGCTATGTTTCGTTTCATTCTCATGGGATGGTTCGAATAATAGTTAAGAAGCCTATTGGATGCTATGGGCTTATGGTACCAATTTGTTATAATTTTGCATTGTTGTGTACGATATAAGCTTAAATCAAGGTAGTCTAATTTACCAAAACAACGGTATTCTTATGTAGACGACCACATAACAGCTATACCTGAAAACAAAATTAATGAAGTGTTGGATGCATTGCACGAATATAATTCACATATTAAATTCACATATGAAATGGAAATGGATGGTAAATTTACAGAGCCTGCGGAGTTTTAATCTTCTCTCATGATCATATTTCTAGCATTCAGTCATCGCAGGCAAATTTGTTATTAAATGGAAATGTTTCCAACAATTTCTTTTAATTGGAAACAAAACTGACATTTTGCAAATTTTTGTCAGCTGTGTAACGGGTTTTCATTTGCCAAACATTCAAAATATCATCCATTTAGTTTTTATGAGTTTCATAACTGTGCGTAATTATTGTTAATTATTGGCATTCACCGGAGTGCTTAGTTGGCAGCCTAAACCTTAGAATTTTAATACTATAACATTTTATGAAATTTTTCTATTTATTCCTTAAATTTTTCAATCAAAAGTAATTTCTACATTACTTTCTACATTTCCTATATTTGAGAAGTTGTAGCTGATCTGTTCTACGAAACCCTGTTTGGGAAGCACTGCGTCAGACCATATTTTTATACACGCGGTACATCGTGTTTCTATAAATAATACTTCCGCCGGTTTTCTGTGCATAAAACTCCAATCCTCATTATGTTATGCATGATAAACACGAATTCAAACTTCTTTTAACCTAAAGGTGCCACGTCTTATAAAGAAAAAGTATGAGATTTCCTGTCACTAATCACGATTTTAAGATTTTTGTATGGCAGCAATGCTCAGCTTTCGACGTGGTCTGCTAAGAGAGCAAAAATTCAAGGATCCGAATACCGTAATTCGAAAATTTTTGTCTAGGTTTATTTTCCGTCTTTCTTCCATTATTATACCGATCCGTGAAGTAGTGGCCTCTTGTGTCATCACTACCTGCTTTTTATGGTATAATATCAGGCTTAGCCTGTACCTTATCGAGCTTGGATATTGGTAAATTTTTTCGATAAGTTCTAAAAATCAAACTTCTTCTTTCATACCATGCTACCGTCACTGGTGTTTTTAACAAACATCAAAGACATCAATGGTGACGTTGGAGAGCAGATATTGCAATTTATTTAAAAAAAAAGAGAGAGAGGGAACGATGTCTTATCCCTATGCATGTTATAACAGATTTTTTATCAGTAAGATTGTATCATCGTTATTTCACTATATCCTCCTGGATTCCCGCGTGATATGTATAGTACATGGAATTCAAAAAATTCTAACGCCTTAATTTCAAAATGGCAATATTTGCTTGTTTGGCAACCTGGAGTGCGTTCCGGAATTAACTATAGTCGTAGCTGTAGTCATCGCATGACTATTGTCGTAGTTATGAGCGTTGTGAGAGGGCTCTCAGGAGAACATAATATGGAAATGTCACAACAGCCGTTGAATTCAAAAATTTGTTTACCAAAAATAATTTTTAATTCGATGGGATCCATATTATCGTTATCGAAAACCTTGTGACCTTATCCTGTTTCGGAAATTTCGAACAGACGCCAAAAATCTTATCGCTGAGGCTAGAACTGCGTACTTGATCAGTGTTGAAGAGTCCATCAATCGCAATGAAAGCAAGCGGTTTTGGTCATATGTTTGGAATCTTCGCTCATCCGTGTCCCTGCCCTCCAAGATCTCCTACCTTAATACAACAGCAACAGACCCTCAACCAATCTGCGAGCTGTTTGCTACCTACTTTTCCTCTGTATATTCACCTTCTCCTTCCGAACCCTTCTTATTTCCCAACGATCCTTCACACTTTTCATTTCCTCCCATTACTCCTGACTGTTTTAACTTACTCCTCTATGAACTAAAACCTGAAGGCGGAGCGGGAGCGGACGGTCTACCGAATATTTTCCTAAAAAAGACCTGCCAAAGCTTATCGTTGCCACTCTCTATCTTATTTAATAAAAGCCTACAGGCGGGTACCTTTCCATCGGTCTGGAAAAAGGCTCTAATTTTGCCTATCCCTAAAGGCACTGTCGACCTTTCATCAGCAACAAATTATAGACCCATTTCATTGCTTCCATCTTGCGCTAAAATCTTAGAAAAAATCGTCAATGAATTCCTACTTATCAATTTTGGCCATTTAATATCCTCTTGTCAGCACGGTTTCCAAAAACACCGCTCGACCACGACGAACTTACTCGAGATCACACAATTTGTTGCTGAAATGTTTGATCGTCACCAAGATGTTCACGTAGTTTATACAGATTTCTCGAAGGCATTTGATACGATTTGTTTTCACAGACTTCTGACTAAACCCATCGCTTTAGACATTCCAATTTCTTTAGTTAAATGGATTGATTCCTACCTTACAGACCGCACCGGACAAGTAAGTTTTCACAATTGCTTATCCGCTCCCTTCTCTCCTACATCCGGCATCCCTCAAGGATCCATTTTAGGCCCTCTGCTCTTCACTTTTTTTATAAATGACTTACCCCCAATCCTAAAATGCAGGAGCCTGCTTTTCGCTGATGATCTTAAGTGTTACCTTCCCGTTACTTCCATTGCTGACTGTCTACAATTACAATCAGCACTTGATTTACTTTCGATCTGGTGCCACGTAAATGGCCTCCGGTTAAATTTGGCTAAATGCTTTTTTATGATATTTTCGCTTAAACCTTCTCCCTTGTCTTTCCTCTACACTATTAATAATGTGCCTATCGAGTGGGTAGATTCGTTTAACGATTTAGGGGTGACATTCGACAGCAAATTGAATTTTAGTGGCCACTACGAGAACATCGTGAATCGGGCATCCAAACTTGCCGGTTTTGTGCTCCGCAGTTCTTCCCAATTCCACTGCATTCAATCTGCTGTCCGTCTATTTTGCTCTCTGGTTCGGAGCATTCTTGAGTACGCAAGTGTAGTCTGGTCTCCCAACCAAATAACACACACAAACGACATCGAGGCTGTACAAAGAAGTTTTACCCGTACACTTTTTTACAAATTTCGCTTGCCTTATGCTAACTACCCCGATCGTCTGCTTTTCCTGAATTTGCGTTCACTGAAATATGCCTAAATATTAATTAATAATCGCAACATTTGATAATAACATCAACATCCGACCCGACATAACCTCACATGCTCACATACTTGAACTTGCCAACGGACATTTTCCATAGCTATAGATGGATCATCTCGGGAGTGCGAGTGAAAATAGCTATCAGCGACGATGACAATAAAAATTTCGAAATCATTCTAAATTGTTGTTTGCGATGTCGCCACAGGAAAGAAATTACATAATGATTATGTTTTATGGGAACGTAATGCGCTGATAACCTGTTATTACGCCATAAAATGAATACTCGACAAATTTGTTATTGGGAGAATATATCGGAGACACAAGCCATGATTTTAATCGGTTTATTTAGGTTTGGTTAAAATGAAAACAGCTTTAAGAATGGGCAAATGGGTTGTTGTTCATATGTGAAGGAAATTGTCGCCATTGAGTGCATTCAATGGATGAGGTAACGAAACTTAACAGTTGCGCATTTCCGCAAACATGTAACACTGTAATTGTTATAAGAAATGAATTGAGTTAAACCCGTTCACGTTCAACCAATTGCTGGCAACAGGAGTTTACAAATTCTAGTGAAGAACATATTTATTTATTATTAATAATGGCCGAATCAATTGAGTCACCTACAAAGAAACGGAAAATTGTAGTGGCTAGCGCGGTCGCTTCCCAAGCAACAATTCGTTTGCTTTAAAGAAGCAATTCACACTGTAGCAACCATATAGTACCACGGAATTCATTTATCGTGTGACATCGCTTAAAGTAATATTTTGATCCGATAAACCATCCTTAACCCATTTTGTACTGGTGGTTCGTTTTCGAACCACCATTTTCAATAATTTTTGTTTTATTGAATAATTTATATTCTTAACTTTATTTTGATTTTATCAGCACTGTTAGACTGTCGTCTATCGATTTGGGTCATTTGCAGGTATATATGTTATTAATAATAGTATATTTTTGAAAAATAGGATGACCATCTTTTTCCGACCATTTTTCAAAATTAAAAAAAGTATATATAAAATTCATGAAATTTATTGAAATGATTACATTCAATAAGTAAAAGCATGTATCTTTCTATTGAAATTATAATTTGAAAAGAATAACAAGAAGTTTTTTGTTTATGAGCGTTTATATTTGGGTGGTTCGAAAACGAACCGCTGGTACATGGTGTGTCTGAATGTTGTTACGTTACTCAACTTTAACGACCAATAACTCCGTTACTGTTACTCGAAACCAGAAAAGAGAAAGTGATTTGCAATTTACTCGTCGTACCCTTTGATTTAAGTACACACACGCCTATTTTCGATAAAAATAAATAAAAAAGTCTAGTTTTTCATCCCTTCGGGGACACCCTGTTATCGTCGTCCTACCTAGTTTTAGGGTATTTGTGACAAAGACTGCGATCATTCTACATGTCGATAGGTTGAGAGGTTCGCGAGTTATTCAGTGAACAGTCGAACGGACGGACAAACGGACTGACGGACAAACGGACAAACAGACAGCCGGACGGAAACAAATCGATTTTATAAGTGTTTTTTTTTAATTTTCTAAAAAACCCTTAAACCCCAAAATTAATGCAAATTTTAATAAAAACTGTATTTTATTATGTAAACCCACGGCACACCTTCCTCATTGCATACAACGCATACCATGTCGCTTACTTACCAACGGTTCGTTTTCGAACCACCCCATAACACAAAAACAACAAATTGGAAAAAAAAATTTTCTTCAGAATCGTCCTCAGAGTGTGTTTATAGACAATATATATCAACTATATCGTCATAAAAAATTGATATCTGGTACCGGTACAAAATGGGTTAAAGTATTTTCCGGAAAGCGTCTGTCATCATTATGGAATAAGTTCAAAGATTGTGGTATAAAACTTCGATAAAACTGTCTCTAAACGTCAACCTAAAAATGACACTCCGTTAAATACTCCACTCTTGTGTTTTATTGGATGATACAGCACACACATGCAATAGTCTCTCTAGTTAACTCACACACATGCATATATTCTTCTATAGCACAGTCGGTGTCATTTTTATCGTGTGACATTCGTATGGTCATCCAATAAATTGTTCAGCCTAGTTTTATTGAAGGATGGACTTTGTGATTTATTGAATTGACACTTATGAAGTGCTCCGGAATACCACGTTTCTTGAATTGAATTCATTGAAATATTGCATGAAACTAACATTTCCTCACTCCTTGTTAACTTATGAATCAATCAAGATAATCTCAGCGCAGAAAATGTCTGCATTTTGTTGATGAATGTGTGGATTTATTCAACTTCAATTGACTGACATATAAAGAAGAAGGTGCAATGGAGAAGAGTCGATAAAGAAGTGTTGAGCACTTGTAGTGTTTGCGAGCAATGTTAACTATATGTGAGGTTGGCCGAGTGGTTCGTCCGACAGTCGCTGGTTCGACGCTGGCTGGGGGAATTTTTTTTTCTTTTTTTCACGAGAAAATGACAGAAAATGATGACATAACACATTGATGTATGTCTTTTTCAAAGCTTAGTTCAGTGCTACAATAAGGTGCAATTGGATCTAAAAACGGCGCCAAACGCCATTATTGGACTATTATTCAGAGTTTATACCCTGTAAAGTGCCCCTATTGTCGTTAGAAGATAATATTTTACGAAGTATTATAGGGATGAAATTGTTACTTGGGTTTGGCAGATCATTTTTTGAACAACATAAGAGCGTTAACAATGAAAATAGTAAGTTTACTGTCGGTGTATAATTGGATAGCGATACGAGTATGTTTTTGTATGTAATACTCGTACGGGGTCTAATTCGTGAAATATATACAGAAGCTCGGGTATTTTTTTACAGTGACTATTTGCATAATATGTTTGTTCGAAAAGTGAAGAGTCGAAAAAGTCCAATATTGGCATACGGCCCAGTTTTTTATTACAATGGAACCATAGTGTAGAATTTTAGAAGCTTTCCAGATGCTTTATGGACACGAATTGGGCTATAATTTAATCCAAATTCGTCGTGTTTTTCTTGTGTAGAATAACTACATAAATCTTTCAATGTTACAAAGAAATATCCGGGAAGATTTAAGCATATGTACTACATATTTACAGAAGAAATTAGCTCTATATGTTATTGCTATATTATATTTTCGGTTAATGAAGACATGTTTCAGAAACGAAAACCGTGAAGGTCTAAACGCTTGCATTCCGCTCCGTGCCGTAAAGCTTATTACAATTTTGTTTCCGTGTCGTCTCCATATTGCACACGATTCGGCACGAATGCATATTCTGTTCATTCACTTAGGGAAGGCTGTAACATAACAGGAGGACTATGAACTTTTTTTTAAATAAACAAGAAAATGAAATGTGGAAAAATACATTTACAAAAGAGATAATAACTCGTTTTTAAATTTACAGCCCTACTTAAATAATGATGACTCAACAGATGATTCTGAATCAGAAGATGAACACATGACCGAGGTTACAGCTGCTATGTCTGAATTCAAGCATAAGCCGATTCGCATAAGAAACTTCTATTCAGAAGTTGTTGCCAATTATACGGCCGTTGAATTCGCTCAAAACTTCAGAATGTCTAGGTCGGCTTTTGAGTTTTTGCTTCCTTTGGTGAAAGCAAACGCGAGAATCTCTGAATTAGGTCGTCCTCAACGAGACATTGAAGTGCAGTTGTTAGCTACCATATGGATATTGGCAACACCGGAGAGCTACAGGTATTAAACCAAATATACGAAAAACAGCAAAATAAAAATAATATCAGTGTCATCCACAGAGTCGCTATACATTATGCGGTCCATCTGATGGTAATGCAGTTTGCAGTTTTTGAGACAAATTACCGATTCTTGTGATGGGTCGCATAGTGTATGACGGCTCATTTATGTGGAAGATGTCTTTCGTGCAAACATGTTCCGGATTTATTCTGGACTTTCCTATCAGATTTTCATGGAAAGGTTATCTTATTCATTCTGGATCTAAACAAGAGCAATTGTTATTTTGTTAGCTAATTCTGTCTAATTTTAACATTTCCAGATCTGTTAGTGAAAGGTTTAACATGAGTAAATCTTCCTTATCGAGGTCAGTATTTAGAACCATCAAAGCTCTCAACCGATTGGCTCCATATGTTATAAAATGGCCTGATACGGATGAAGTTGTCACCATACAAAAAGCCTTTGGTAAGAATGGAAAATTGAAAAATGTGAGTTGTGCCGTTGACCGAACTTATGTTGCAATGAAAGCACCAAAAGATCAGGCCCATTGTTATACAAATCGAAAAAAATATCATTCTATGACACTACAAGCCGTTTGTGATCATAGAATGATATTCTTAGATTGTATGGCGGGATACCCCAGCTCTGTCCACGACTCCAGAGTCTTTAAAAATTCGGAGTTGTATGCAAAAGCGGAGCAAAATCCAAGAAGCCTATTCCCAGAAAATTCCGTCATTTTGGGGGATAAAGCTTATCCTCTTACGGGTTGGTGTATCCCACCTTTCATTGATTACGGGAATTTATCGGACGCTCAAAAAAAATTTAACACGGTACATTCCGAAATGCGTTCAGTTATCGAACGCGGCTTTGCACTTTTTTTCGGGAGATGGCGGAGGATGAAGTACGTTGACATGCAACGAGTGCAAGATATTCCACTATTTATAATGGCTGGCTGTGTTTTACACAATATTTGCTTAAAATTTCCGGAAGAATGTATTAATCAATACATCGAGGAAGGCCGTGCACAGGCGGAAATATGCGATTCAAATTGCACACCAGCTGAAAGGTCAACGAGCGAGAGAGGCACTTCCTTGCGAAATTTAATGGTTAACAGTCTATAAGTGTAATTATAGTTTTATAAATATTTATATCTTCCGATTGTGAATCATCTAAGAGTGCTCATAGACTCAGCGATGTATTGAACAATCAAAACTCATTTCTGCGTAGAAAGTTAATCTTTTAGGTTCCACTACCGAATTCGCAAGAGAAAATGAGCTTTTCCACAGAAAATGTGCTTTTTCTACAGAAGTGAGCTTTGATTGTTCGATTAATCGCTGAGTCTATGGGCACTCTTAGGTTTTATAACATTTTGACATTTGACATTTTGTTTAATTCACAATCTCCAACAAAAATGTGTAAAAAAATACAATGAGTATTTATTTTGAAATAAGCTTTATACTAATAATAATAATAAAAAAATATGTACATATTTACATCTTATAATTTTTTTAGTAAATTGGACATTGCCACTTTATAGGCTTCCGTAGCCTCTTTCATAGCGTTAACGATTTCATCGTGTTGCTGTATCCGCAATTGTCTTTCTTTCTCCTTTTCTGCTTTTCTTTCCTCGTGTCTAGCCTTTCTTTCAATGGCACCTTTCTCTAATGCAGCTTCGATTACTTCTGCCGGTGTTTTTCGTTTTTTCGGCCTACTGACTGCTTCATCGTCTTCATCAATATCTTGCTCGTTGCGGGATGACGGTCCCGCTAAAGACATATCCGGCCTACTACTTTCTGCAACAGACGCTGGCTCGATGAAATGTTCTTTTTCGAACAAACTATCGAATTCATCCATGAAGCGGAAGTCCATATGTTGCCTGCTCCGCTTTTCCTATTATGATCCTTGGCGGCCGTGTATTTTCTCTTAAGGCTGTTAAACTTGAATTTACACTGCGTGGAGGTATTCGTATGGCCATGTTTCGCCATTTCTTCGGCAATTATCGTCCATACCGCGTCGTTTTTAAAAATGGTACTATTCATTTTCGATTTATTTTCCCCATATATTTTCAGCAAACATTTTATCTCGGCTGCCGTCCATGTTTTTTTTTCCTGTTGGTTTTTTTTATTATGTTTATGTTTAAATGAAAAAAAAAACAACTGTTTTTACCTCGTTTCTCTAGATTTTCCTCGTGCGCTTCTTCAGAAGCTTCCTCCTCCCATTGGATGCCCAATTGCTCCGCTATTGAGCTATTCATGGGAAGTGTCCTCAGCATTCCTGCAAAGAATTAAACTAATGTTTTTGAATTAACATACATATTTGAAAATTCTTACCATTGCCGTCAACAATGACAACTTCCTTATCGTTGAAACTAGAAACGGTTACAGTCACATCACTCATGTTATCTGCAATTCTTAAAACAATTTTCACAGGCTAAATTTGCAAAATGGTTGTTTCCAAAATGACACTTCACATGTATTTCCGTTGGGTTTCCCAGGGTCATGATAAACCAAAATCGTCACTTCCTCAATTTTGAGCAATTAGTCATAAAACGAGTATATTTTGCTCAACCGGTTCTATTTGGTCCTTGTACATATTTTTTGATTAGAATATGCACGTAATTATTGAAAATTGAAACTTATGGTTGAATTACATTAGACGCGTTGAATGCTGCCGAAGAAATCAGCACAATGCATTTTAAATGGCTTGCTGGAAATAGAATGGATGTAACGACAGCAGCAGCAATGATAATGCAATTTTAATGACAAAAATGGTAACAAAAGCTATTTATAGTTTGCTGTCACCCATTTTAAATGCCATGGGCCGCTGCTTCTGTTGCTGCATTTTATCTATATGAAGCATAATACATTGAGCTGCTTGGCTGCTTCCGTGCTAAAAATGAAAAATGCCAGAATGAAGTTTTCTTAATTCAACTACTGAAATTTTACTAACGCATTGCAATTATCGCACGCTACCCATAAATGCGAAAACAATATAGTTTTTTAAAAATTGCTATATCTACAAAATGTTGAAAAAACATAATAATCAAAGTAGAAGCAGCATTAATAATCCGGGCGAAACCACTATAAAAGTCGTTTCGTCCATAACCGATTCCAAATAACGAACATACAATTGTCACTTGGATAGCTAACTTTGGCTCATCTCCCGAGTGCGAGCGAAAATAGCTGACGGTGACAGTTCGCATTATAAAACAACGAGAGTCGACGCGTAGAGGTAGCTATCTGTAGCTATTGGAATTTTTGAACCACGGAGAGTGAAGATGAGTAACTATTTTCACTCAGATCGCATAAATGGAACGCACTCCAGCTTAATAATTTTGTTGGCAATGCTGTGTAAAAAGTTAATCTTGAAAGTCGAACGGTATTTTATGACACTTTGTCGTTTTATTGAGTGAAGTGCATCATGAATCAACGGAAGGAACTTTTAATATTTATTCTGTGGCCAGTACCATTGAGGGACATTTCAATGTGATACGTATAGGACACTGGTTCTCAATGCAGTTCCCGGTATCATATTATACATATGTCTTATAGATAGTACACTTCCAAGAAAATATATTTAATTTTTAGGTCTTCTGTCAGACGACATTCTGGATATTTTAAATGCGTCTGATATTGACTTGTCTGAAGATGAGGAGGATCCATCATTTACTGTTTTTCCCAAAGAAGAGAGTAGTTCCAGCTTTTCGAGTGCTTCAGACGATGATAGCGACAAAGATGAAGTGTCGTTATCATCATCAATTTTATCACTACGCGGAAGAGCAAGGGTGCTTCTTGTAGCCGTAGATCTCGTTCCAGATCAAGATCTCAGCCGGTTGCACGAACGAACACGGCAATTAGAGGGTGTAATGGACAATTTAATCCAAGTGACATGCCATTCGCGCCAACTTATCAAATAACTGATTGCAATAGCTGGACTGGACTGGAGATTTTTTTCGACAGTATTTACCTGACAAACTACTGGATCAAATCGTTAAAGAAACCAGCAGAACGTATGTCGAGAAAAAGGGTAGAGGCTTCAACCTTTCACGCAAAGAGTTGAATACTTTTATTGGAGTTCTTATGGTGATTAGCTGCATTGAACTACCGAAAATCCAAATGTTTTGGTCAAACAAATGAGATGGGATTGTAATCGACATGGTTGTGTATCAAGGACGAACAACAGCTGTTAGTTCCGTTGATGAATTTTGTTATATAATATTAAAAACTTCGAAATAAACATTATTTTCTAATTTTCTTGTCTAATTTCAATAGATTTCTGTTGTCCATTCCTCTAGCTCAACTAATATAAATGTATAGAGATGTACCTTCACTGAGAACCAGTGTCCTATATATAGGACATAAAAAAAACTCACATTTCAAACAAAGGATTTTTTTTACTTTTTCCAAGCCCTTTTAGTCTTTATAGGATCCATTAGTAACACAATTTTTCAGTTTCGATAGAAAAATTGTTCTGGAACTCAGGAAGATATATTAACTTTAGAACTAACTTCACAACTAATTTAGTTCGAGCACATATCTTTCGCGTGGAGGCCCCTATTGAGTGATCCACTTTTAGAGTGGTAGCCCCTTGAAAGTAAATGTTCCGTGAGATTGGTGGCCCCTTGAATGTGGTGGCCCTGGGCGACCGCCCAGTTCGCCCACCCCTCGGGCCGGCCCTGATTACACTCGTTTAAAGTAATTAAATTAACACCTTCAATATCTGAAAAAAGAGATCGTCAAGGCCCACCCATTTCACACCCATAAATGTATGAGACACATGTGGCTCATGAACGTGAACAGGAGGAACGCTTTGAGACGCAACTGTCTCATACACAAAAAACTATACTTAAAATTAGTTGAGATCACTACAATCTATAGCTTTGATAATGCATTCGACTTATACATACATGTCATGTCCATATAAAGAAAATATGCTGGATATCGACCAGTGTTCGCGCTTGCGAACAGTCCTTTCCAGGACCCACACGCTAAGTAGACGAAAACAGACAACGGATTTGGATTCAGCGGGACCCAATTACTATAAGAAACTATGTTTTTCTTAAATATTATGCTTTTGAATTTTCTTGGTCGTTAATGGGTTAAATTTAGGCACTAGCGAATAAATTGATATTTATTGTTGTATTTTGTACTAAAATTAGACTGCCGCCTACAACTATTCGCACCATTGTTAGTAGAGATGCTGCAAAATGCCAGGAATGTAGCTTGAAGCACAAAGAATATAGAAGCCAAGTCATGGTAAAAATGGTGTCCCTTTTAAATTTATGGTTACAAGAGTTCGGAGGAAAGACTCTTTATTAATTCCAAGGCTAAGAGTTTATTCGAAAACATCAAAACAGAACCCGGTTTTTAGAGGATGCGGTAGAGGCATTTGCAGCGGGCAACGAGCGTTATATTGCACTAAAGCGAGAATTACCGAGTGCACAGTAGCAGCCGATGAGTAAAAAAAAATCTTAGGGGTCTAATTGAGTCTAGTGGTTATAACTCGAAACAAATATTCAACGTCGATGAGACGGGTTTGTTTTGGAAAAGATTGCCTGGTTGAATATTTATTTCGACAGACAGCTTCCGCCCACATCTGAAAAATCCAATTCCAATGAATGTGGTGGCTGGGTGCCCTGAATGATATGTTCTCCTCGGCGCAATAGTTCTCAAACCATTCCCTGAATATAGCTGCAGTCATCCAGGCTTTTCGGTTTCTTTTTCAGTGAACAGGAAGCGATGCTTTGCAAACACCTCTTAGCGCCCTGGGAGTTTCAGATTTCAGGCGGCATGTTTGGTCAGAATGTCTGAAGTGTCAGGAGATTACAAATGACGTACGGCTTGTGACCCTTGAAATGGTTAACATGGCTTCTACAATAAATCTGGATAGAATCGAAGAGAAAGACGTGGTAAATTTAGTAAATCCAAAAATAACAAAGGAAGAACTTTTGCTCATGAAATCTGAAGCTTCAAGATCACATCCCGAATGTGAACAGACGTCACAAGCACCACCGACTAGAATTCGTCGATGGAACTTCTGACGTCGAATATATATGCTCTAAAGCATATATAGCAAGCTACTGACGTTTTCGTAAATGACGACGAAAACGCCGAGCGAAGTTCATTCGTAGTCAAAGATCTGCAAGAGGCTGTTAAAGCTTATAATGATCTCTACATAAAAAAAGGGTGTCCCAGTTCAAAAGACGTTGGATTCATTTTTCAAAAAGACTTAATTTGTGATTTGTTTGTATATTTTTCTTGACGAAAAAACAATTTTTTAGCTTTGGGAACCTATCCCCAAAATTGCATACTCTTCTTGTTTCGATTTGCGTTGTTTCGCTTTGCGTCGTCTTTTTTAGGAACGCATCTACGACGCAAAACGAGGCCGTGGTGTATATACAAATATCGCCACTTTTTCGGTTGCAAAATAAAAAAATCCCATGTTGATTCAACAGAAGAATTATAGAAATAATAAACTAATCAACTATCTAGTTCTTTCTACAAAGATTCGATCACAGTTTCAATTCTTCTTCTTCTTCTTTATGGCACGATAGCCAGACGTCGGGCAATGGCCGCCTGGATTGAAAACCTCCAATTGTCGCGGTCACGCGACCTTGTCCTCTAATTCCGAAAGCCTATCATCTGGTGGGCGTCCTCACATACAGAATGCTCCCATCGGGCTCTCGGTCGTCCACGCAATCTGGCTCCGTCCACTCGTTGTGCGTTCATCACCTTTTTGGGCATGCGGTCGTCGTTCATCCTTTGTACATGACCCGCCCATCGCAATCGCTGCAATTTCACGATCTTCGACACCTGTAGCTCATCATACAGCTGATACAACTCAAGGTTGTACCGGATGCGCCATTCACCTCATTCACGAACGGCCCCGAAGATTCTTCGGAGAACCTTTCGCTCGAATGTGTCCAACAGGAGTTCAGAGTTTTGGGTTAGAGTCCATGCCTCGCAGCCATAGCATAGCACAGGTCGGATGATGGTTTTAAAAACGTGGAGCTTCGTGTTCCTGTGCACCAGCTTCGAATTCATAATTTGGAGGACCGCAAAGTAACACTTATTAGCTAGTTGTATCCGTCGCTTTATCTCATCTGTTTCGTTGGCGTCTTTTGACAAATTGCAACACAGGTAAGTGAAGTTATCTACATATTCTATATTGAGGTCCCCCACTGTGATGCTTGAATTTACTGGCGTTCTAGTTATACCCTTCGCTTATTAAGCGTAAAGGGTATATTAACTTTGTCATGAAGTTTGTAACGCATTGAAGGAAGCATCTCCGACCATATAAAATATGTATATATATGATCAGCGTGACGAGCTGAGTCGATTGGACGATGTCCGTCTGTCCGTCTGTCTGTCTGTTGCGACGCGTTTTGCTCGGCCAGTTTAAAAGCTATGGAGCTGCTGAAATTTTGCACACATGCTTCTTTTTGTTGCAGGCAGTTTGTATTTTTGAATCGGTAAAATCCGATAAGGGGGTCGTGGGGCTGCCATACAAACCTACCCCCCGAAATTAGATTCTTCTTAGAACAACTTTTTTATTTATGCACAAATTTCAATCAAATTTCACACAAATTTGTTTTCATTGCAGACACACAACATATGTAAAAATCGACCAAATCGAACAATGGGGTCGTGGGGCTGCCATACAAACCTAGTTCCCCAAATTAGGTTATTCTAAGAAAAAATTTTCTATTTTCTCATCGATTGCAATCAAATTTAGTGCAAATGTATTTCTAATGATCCCACAAAACATATGTAAAAATGGTCCAAATCGGACTATGGGGCCATGGGGCTGTCATACAAACCTAGCTCCCCAAATTAAGTTCTTCTAAGAACATTTTTTTTATTTATACACCAATTTTAACCAACCTTCACACAAATGTGTTTCTATTGATGACATAAAATATATGTATGAACAGATGGAGTCGGACCATGTGGTCATGGGGCTACCATATAAACCTATCCCCTCAAATCAAATTTTTCTAAGAAAAACGTTTTTATTTGCACACAAATTTTAACCAAACCTCATGGAAATGTAGTTTTATTGATGTTACGAAACATACGCAAAAATGAATTAAATCGGACCATTGGGGCATGGAGCTGGCATATAAACCCAACCCCCAAATTAGGTTCTTTGAAGAAAAACTTTTTTATTTGTCCGCCAATTTCAACCAAATCTCATAGAAATATGTTTTAATTGATGCCACAAACATACATACATGCCCCCCCCCCTTTTGGTTCTTCTAAGAAACCCACGACCCCCGCTTCCCCCAATAAATCGTCACCGCGGCACTAATGTGAAAATTCAAGGAAAAGCATGGAAGCGGGGAGAATTGAACACAAGTCATAGGAACGCCCGAAAAAACGTTTAGCCCCAAGGGGAGCGAAGGGTATCCAAATTTCGGCCGCGCCCGAATTTAGCCTCGGTCTCGTTTTTGATTGCATCATGACCGGTTTTAGACTCGTTGATATGTAGCCCAACTTCTTTGGCGGCGTTATTGAGATTATGCAGAAGGCTTTCTGCATCACCCAATCTTCGAGACATGATGCTGATGTCGTCGGCGTAGGCTACTAGTTGAGTCGATTTAATGAGTAGCGTTCCGCTGCTGTCCAAATTCATGGCTCGAATCACATACTCCAGAGCCAGGTTGAAGAGCGTCGGCGCCAGCCCGTCGCCTTGCTTGAGTCCAGTACGAGTTTCAAATAGGTCAGTGAGTCTGTTCTGAACTCTGACCTGCGAGACGGTATTAGTCATCGTCATCCTTATGAGTCGCACTAGCTTAGCCGGTATTTCAAAATGCAGCAAAATGTTGTACATTACGCTTCGATCCATACTGTCGTATGCCTGCTTGAAGTCATCAAATATTTGGTATACGTCGATGTTGTATTCCCAGCACTTCTGGAGTAATAGCTTCACTGTAAAAAGCTGATCTGTCGTCGAACGACCAGGTCTAAAGCCGCCTTGGTACTCGCCAATGATTTCTTCTGCGTACGGATTAATTCTATTTTCCAGAATCTTAGATAAAATCTTTTAAGTCGTACAAACTAATGAGATGCCTCTGTAGTTCTCACATTTCAACTTATCCCCTTTTTTGTGGATTGGGCAAATGATACTTTTACGCCAATGTTCCGGGATTATTTCGTCGTTCCATACTTTGACGATAAGTGTGTGTATAGCCTTAACAAGGCTCTCCCCACCATGCTTCAGCAGTTCAGCTGGCATCTCGTCAGCGCCCGGGGCTTTATTATGTTTTAGTGCTTGCATGGCGAGATCAACTTCTTCTACTGTTGGGGGTTGAACGGGAGGGCCTGGTTCAGCCATCAGCTCCGGAGCTTCTTGTGTGGGGTTGTTCGGTTGAACATTGAGGAGCTCTTCAAAATGTGAGGCCCAGCGTTTATCAACGCTATCGGTGTCGTTAATGATATTGCCATCCTTATCCTTACAGAGGCTGGTCCTGGGTTGGTATCCACTTTTAATTGAATTAATCAGCTTGTACGCTTGTCTACTGTTCCTTCTAACTAGTCTTTGGTTTATTTGCATCAACTGCTCGTCAAGATGCTTACGTTTCTTACGCCTAATTAACCTATTCGAAAATCGTCGAAGCTCGTCATATTTTGTTTTTGTTTTTTGGCTCTAGTTGCGCGTTCAGTCCATTGGCGATATGCCTCGTTTTTAGCATCTACCGCATTTTGACATTCTTCATCAAACCAATCATTTCGGGCTCGCCGGGCTTTGTATCCCACAACCTCCTCTGCGACCCCTTTGATGGTGTCTTTGAGTGTATCCCAGATCTCAAGGGCGCCTTTGTTGCTGATGTTATTTAGCAAGGGCATCAGCTTCTCCTCAAGGGCAGTCGTATAAGTGACCACCGTGGCATCATCCAACAATTTGTCAACCGCAAAAATTTTTGCCGGGTCGAACCTCGAATGATGCACCGAAGAAACTCTGCACCTATAAGTCGCCTTCACCATATAGTGATCAGAGTCAATATTTGCTCCACGATAGGACCATATACAAATAATACATATATGTCCAAAGCTCACTCAAAATCGGGTACACATTTTTTTGGCCAGGTCTTCTGATCTGCACCCAATGTCACAAATACGACCATACAGATACACGTATACAGGCTATTCAAGCTATTTGCTCTTTTGCTACACAGTTCAAGTTGAAGAGAGTTTAGATACTCTGCCAGAGCAGGTTTTCGTGCATTTGTCGACTTTATGAGTGTATCTTCTTCCACTGTCCCATGCCATGGGTCGGGGTGGCTTACGCAAAAGTATATGCGCCTGCGAAAACTGCGTATTGAAAAAACATGAAAGATGATTTGATGACAATGCATTTCTTGAGGTTGCGGAACAGGTAGCCATGCGTTCATTGACCTCATTAGTGCATTTCGCAAGTTGCATGCTGCGCTGTTAATGCAATGTGGTGGTAGCATGCGGTAGAGTGAGTGGATTTAGTGCAGGAGAAGGCAACACAACTTCCATACACATTTGAAAAGAGTTATATTTCTATAGAGAACATCAACTGAAAATTTGTATGCAGGTTGTTCTGTCTAGTTCTGTACTCGATTCAATTAGAGCAACGGTTCTTAACCGGTGGTCCGCAGACCACTGGTGGTCCCTGAGGCGACCCTTGGTGGTCCGCGAAGCCTTTGCTGTCGTTCACGCAGCTCAATCTTAACTTTATAATAGAAACTTGAAGGTTGGAAGCGGATGGGTGTCCGTTTTGACTGAACAGGACAGCCTGTTATCATTGAGATTTTGACTGTTGTACACTGTGTAAGATATTTAGTGTATTGTATTGTATTGGTCGAAAAAAGAAATGTGAGTGTATAGCTTATTACGGTGAAATGAAATATCGTGAAATTTTGTTTTATATGCTTCTTTTTTGGGTGACGAACGCAAGATAATTGCGATGTGCAAGAAAAGGAGGACGGCCGAGAGCTTGATAGTAATGTTCACTTTATGTGGAGTAGCTACGTGTCTTTATAGACTTGAGGGTTGTCATAATTGTAAATAAACAGTTCAGGTGTTTAAGGTGATGAATATTTTGAAAATCTATTCTTTTCCGGCCAGATCATGATGGCAATTTACATTGCTCAATTAAGATAATTAAGCTATTGTTGACCTTCAGTGGCACTTCTAAACCCTATTTAGAAGTTTCTGTTGGTACAACATGAACCAGCAATGCCATATGCAATTTATGTAAAAATTGTTGTTCTTTCAGTAAGAACTGTAAGAAAGGGCTTTATAATCTGATAAACACAACTGGATTTATAAATTATGAGCCATCTCTGGATGAAACAAACCGAAATATTGGGCAACACCCTTTACGGAAATTAATGAGGGTTTTGACATTCGTTCAGACTTAGAAAAATCACAACCAGACTCCTTTGCAAGACGATCTCTGTCAGTCGACTTTTTCTGGATGATCTTCTTAAAAGCAGCAATATCAGTTTGGCGGAAAAGGTAAAATTGGTGAAGGTAAATTGAATTAATTCTATTAGTTTTCCTATTGATATTACCAAGGTGCGGTACGGTCACCGCAAGATGTAGTCTTCGGTACAACATTTCTTGATTTGAATCGTTCTTATCACAATTGCAATTTGGTGGTCCGCAACAACTAACGAATTTGATCAAGTGGTCCTTCATGTGCAAAAGGTTAAGAACCACTGAATTAGAGGGATATGAGAACGAGAATGAGTTGAGTATTGATCAAATAAAAATATGATATTTGATCGGCAAAAATCGTATATCGCTGGATTTTTGCAGGATGGTTGGTAATGCTGATGGCGTCCTGATTATGGAAAAAAGTCCCCAATGATTGGAGGGCAACCTTGAAAAAAGGGGATAGGGGAGTATTTTTTTACTTTTTAGCAAACATTTCAAAACCGACCAAATATACAGAAATATGGTCTGAGAACGAAAAAAATACATAAAATTACCCTTGTAATTGTATATTGTATATAATACATTAGGATTTTAGTGAAAAATTTGGCGCTAGACTAAAAAATAAATTAGAATATTTTCATTTTAGACTCTTTTAAAAACCTCCATAGCTCTGAAAACGCAAGTACCCCTCCTCCCTTTTCAAGGCTGCAAACCTCTAATCTATTGGGACTTTTTTCCCATAAATCAGAAGGCCATCCCCAAAAATCCTGCAAAAATCCATCGATGTAAGATTTTTGTCGTTCGATGACCATATTTTTTTCTTCGGCTATAATAAAATCATATTGATTTAATTGTTTGAAACAAATGAGAATGCCCACTTTTGCATGAAAGTTGGTTAACGAAATTTGTATCAGAAGTCTCAAAACGCAAAAGTATCTATTAGAGAGCGACGAATATATGAGTTTCAATTTTGGATTGATTTTGATATAATTTGAATAAATATTACCAAATTGCAGATCTTTAGGGGCAGTTTTAGTTGAATTGAATTGAAATAGAGCTAAAATTAACCACACTTTTCTGTACTTAAGGCATTAAAACTGTTAGAACTACGGAAGATAGAATAAAATGATGTAAGAAAGAAATGATCTTCGGACTATGCGCCAATTTTGTAATAAATCGTACGAACACCTCACCTTGGCAGAAGTTGCAGAAAATTGAGATGGAAAAATATTTTGTTTCGGGTCAAATCACAAAAATTTGACTTTGAAGTTCGGTAAAAACCAAAGCTCTTATCCGATTTTAGTGCGGTTAATTTTATTTTTTGGATAAATTTGTTGGTTTTAATAATCAGTTTGTTTTGATATTCTAGCTTGTATAGCTTTTGAGATAATTACGTTTTAGTCGTCAAAGAAAATTATTTTTTTTTTTAATTTTCAAATGCCTGTGGCAGCTAAAGGGTTAAGCTAAGGGGGTATGTTCAATACAACTTTTTTACTGATAATCAATGAGGAATCACAATCCGGTGCGTTTATGCGGCAGACACCCTGTATATTTTCCTAACTTACGACTAATGAAAAAAAAAACTATCGGAAAATTGGTTTTGATACCGAAATTTATACTTTTAGGCCCGTATTTATAAACATAGCTTAACTCAAGGCGACCTTTAGTAAAGTATACCGAAATTCAAAAAAATAGATGTAATTTCCAGTAGTTTATATTATAAGTCAATTAAGTCACTTAAGGCGAAACTCAAGGAGACCTTAAGCTGTTAACACAATTGTAATATAATAATAACTCAAGGTAGGTAACTAGCTACATTGACTTCAAGTGAGGTGGACTATTGCAAAATTTCAAGGTTTCCTTGAAATCGCCTTAAGTCAAGGATGCATTGACTCGAGAAATTAAATTATTTCAATGAAAAACTACTGGAAATGGCATTTATATTTGAAGGTAAGGTATGTTTAAAAATACGGGCGTTAGTTTTGGCTAATTTTTGCTATGATTGTTGCCACGGCCGGTCAAGAAACAATACTATGTATACTACAAATTAAAAAATCTACAGCTGTCTAGACGGGAATGCATAAATGCAAATTTAGAGAAAGTATTGAATAAATTGGTCGCAACATGCAGGAAGAGCTTCTTACAAAAATCATATGTGCAAAATTTTAACTTCCTTTATTCTGTCAGAAGTTATGGAGTGAGTAAAATGCCCGAACGGAATAACAAAGAAGGTATTTTTTCAGAAACTCCATGTCTATGACCCTAAAACTCATACCTACATTTATATTAATTATTATCGTCTCCATTAGAGACTTTTCTTTTTGACACCAAAGCCTTCATAGCCTGCTAAATATCTCCCTTTTCTGATTATATAAAAAATATTGATAATACATACATATGTATGTGCTAATATTTTTGTAATTTCTGATTATTTACTTTTTATTTCAATAGTTTATTGAACAGAGTTAAATGTAATAATTAATGCATATTTCACTAAAATAAGGTAAATTTAAGAATAGACTTCTCCTCACGCAGTGTATAAAAAGAGGAGAAGGCAGACCATTTTTCTGTATCTCTTACCATTTTTTAAATAATCGCAGAAAAGAGTCCCCCTTTCCCCCCTTTTTTTAAGGTTGCGGATCACTAATCGGTTGGAACTTTTATTGCCATAATCTGGGGACCATCTCCAACCATAATTTAAAAAAATTTCCGATGTAGGATTTTTGCCTACCAAATATGCCATTTTTCTTAAACTTGTCGCATCGCTTGGGTTGCTTGGAATTGACTCTCAAATATCATATTTAAATATCGGCTCAGATAATCTGAACCTCAAAATATAGATACACACGCCACAGACGAATTATAAATTTCGTAGGCGCATGCACAACGTGTTCTCGTGTCGTAACTTTCTCTCTACCCAACTTTGTCCACTTCTCATGCGCCGCGGTGCAATACATTGCACACCACACAAGACGCGGGCGGTACGTGGCAGTGAATGAATTTCATAATCATTTCTGTGTTCATAACATAACATATGGTCCGCAACGGCAACTTGCTCTCTTCCTCGGACCCACTTGGTCCACTTGTCATGCATCACGGAGATATCCATCACACACCACGGAAGTCGCAGGCAATGGCAAGCGAGGAGTGATTCTTAAGATACTATGAAAAGAGTCTCTTGACTCTCTTGAACTGGAAAACGTTCTCTCAAATTCACACGCACACAGGCTCATGCGATTCGCTTGAAAGCTCTAGGATATTTCAGAAACATTTTCATAGGAACAACATTTTGTACCAATTTGGACATATATGTATTATTTGTACATATTAGCATTGATACGTACGCATCCATGGTCCTGTTGTCAGTAATGTGCTTTAATAGCCTGATGTCTCCGATTTGGTGGGGTGGTCCATCGTTATTAGCATACTTGTGTAGGGCTACCGCTGATTTGTCCGTGGCGAAATTTTTTACAGCATTAAGATGTTCTTTGTATCTGGTTTTAATTTTGCGTTTTGTCTGACCGATGTATTTAGCATCACAGCTATTGCAATTTATTTCGTAAATACCACTTTTTTCGTCATTCGGGGTTTTATCCTTTGTTGATCCTAGTAAGCATTTTAGCTTCGTATTGCTTTTATATGTATACAATTTTCATGCCTTCTTTCTTATATGCATTTTTTAAGGATCCTAATATTTTAGGGGCGAATGTTAGTGATACACGATGTTCAGTTTTTGATGAAACATTTTTGTTTTGTGCAAATAAAGTTAGTTTATTTTTATATCTTCTTCTTCGTTATGGCACGATAACCCGACGTCGGGCCTTGGCCGCCTGGATTGAAAACCTCCAATTGTCGCGGTCACGCGACCTTGTCCTCCAATTCCGAAAGCCTAGCATATGGTGGGCGTCCTCACATACAGAATGCTCCCATCGGGCTCTCGGTCGTCCACGCAATCTGGCTCCGTCCACTCGTTGCGCGTTCATCACCTTTTTGGGCATGCGATCGTCGTTCATCCTTTGTACATGACCCGCCCATTGCAATCGCTGCAATTTCACGATCTTCGACACCTGTAGCTCATCATACACCTGATACAACTCAAGGTTGTACCGGATGCGCCATTCACCTCGTTCACGAACGGCCCCGAAGATTCTTCGGAGAACCTTTCGCTCGAATGTGTCCAACAGGTGTTCAGAATTTTGGGTTAGGGTCCATGCCTCGCAGCCATAGCATAGCAGAGGTCGGATGATGGTTTTATACACGTGGAGCTTCGTGTTCCTGTGCACCAGCTTCGAATTCATAATTTGGAGGACCGCAAAGTAACACTTATTAGCTAGTTGTATCCGTCGCTTTATCTCATCTGTTTCGTTGGCGCCTTTTGACAAATCGCAGCCCAGGTAAGTGAATTTGCTGGCGTTCTAGTTTTTGATTGCATCATGACCTTGGTTTTAGACTCGTTGATATGTAGCCCAACTTCTTTGGCGGCGTTATTGAGATTATGCGGAAGGCTTTCTGCATCACCCAATCTTCGAGACATGATGTTGATGTCGTCGGCGTAGGCTACTAGTTGAGTCGATTTAATGAGTAGCGTTCCGCTGCTGTCCAGATTCATGGCTGGAATCACATACTCCAGAGCCAGGTTGAAGAGCGTCGGCGCCAGCCCGTCGCCTTGCTTGAGTCCAGTACGAGTTTCAAATAGGTCAGTGAGTCTGTTCTGAACTCTGACCTGCGAGACGGTATTAGTCATCGTCATCCTTATGAGTCGCACTAGCTTAGCCGGTATACCAAAATGCAGCAGAATGTTGTACAGTACGCTTCGATCGATACTGTCGTATGTCTGCTTGAAGTCAACAAATATTTGGTATACGTCGATGTTGTATTCCCAGCACTTCTGGAGTAAAAGCTTCACTGTAAAAAGCTGATCTGTCGTCGAACGACCAGGTCTAAAGCCGCCTTTTTACTCGCCAATGATTTCTTCTGCGTACGGATTAATTCTATTTTCCAGAATCTTAGATAAAATCTTATAAGTCGTACAAACTAATTAGATGCCTCCGTAGTTCTCACATTTCAACTTATCCCCTTTTTTGTGGATTGGGCAAATGATACTTTTACGCCAATCTTCGGGGATTATTTCGTCGTTCCATACTTTAACAATAAGTGTGTGTATAGCCTTAACAAGGCTCTCCCCACCATGCTTCAGCAGTTCAGCTGGAATCTCGTTAGCGCCCGGGGCTTTATTATGTCTTAGTGCTTCCATGGCGAGATCAACTTCTTCTACTGTTGGGGGTTGAACGGGAGGGCCTGTTTCAGCCATCAGCTCCGGAGCTTCTTGTGTGGGGTTGTTCGGTTGAACATTGAGGAGCTCTTCAAAATGTGAGGCCCAGCGTTTATCAACGCTATCGGTGTCGCTAATGATATTGCCATGCTTATCCTTACAGAGGCTGGTCCTGGGTTGGTATCCACTTTTAATTGAATTAATCAGCTTGTACGCTTGTCTACTGTTCCTACTAACTAGTCTTTGGTTTATTTGCATCAACTGCTCGTCAAGATGCTTACGTTTCTTACGCCTAATTAACCTATTCGAAAATCGTCGAAGCTCGTCATATTTTGTTTTTTTTGGCTCTAGTTGCGGGTTCGGTCCATTGGCGATTTGCCTCGTTTTTAGCATCTACCGCATTTTGTCATTCTTCATCAAACCAATCATTTCGGGCTCGCCGGGCTTTGTATCCCACAACCTCCTCTGCGACCCCCTTGATGGTGTCTTTGAGTGTATCCCAGATCTCAAGGGCGCCTTTGTTACTGATGTTATTTAGCAAGGGCGTCAGCTTCTCCTCAAGGGCAGTCGTATAAGTGACCACCGTTGCTTCATCCAACAATTTGTCAACCGCAAAAAATTTTGCCGGGTTGAACCTCGAATGATGCACCGAAGAAATTCTGCACCTATAAGTCGCCTTCACCATATAGTGGTCAGAGTCAATATTTGCTCCACGATAGGACCGAACATCCATTATGCCCGATGCCCATCTCTTGCAGACAAGGACGTGGTCAATTTGGTTGACGGTATATTGATCTGGAGATCTCCAGGTCTGCCTGTGAATGCGACGATGCGGAAAACAGGTAGAGCTAATGACTATATTTCTGCTGGTCGCGAAGTCTATTAGTCGTTGGCCATTGTCGTTACAGTCTTAATGGAGGCTGTACCCTCCAGTGATCCCCCTATGCCAACTTTCCTTTCCGACTTTGGAGTTAAAATCCCCTAGCAGCAATTTGACATCATTTGATTGAAGTGAATCGAAGAGATTTTCTAGGCGGTGATAGAACTCGTCTTTAACCGCGTCTTCACTGACTTCGGTGGGGGCATGCGCGTTTATGAGCCAGAGATTGAAGAACCGGGTTTTAATGCGAATCGCGAATTCAGGGAGCGTACATTCCAGGTTCCGAAAGAGTAATCAGTTGTTCGTTTGCGATGTCGTCGTTGGGTTGTATCCGTCCAATCCGAGGCTTCGATTCCAGGTTTCTTGACGTAGAATTTTTTCCAAGGATGGGTTGTCGGCCCATCGCTTAACCATGATAGTATTCGTAAAACGAAAGAGGTCCATCATGGAGAGGCCTCGGAGGTGCTGCTTCGGTGATTGATTGTTCGGTTTTTGTCACCCTATTACGTTTAGTAACCTGAGACGCTGAAGTTGTTAATACAGCACTCAGGCGCAGCGGTTACTCGGATAATGCGGGAAAGTAACGCCCCGTAGAGAAACATATGCGTGTCTTCAATGTTTGGTGACTAATCGATCTATTAAAGATTTTTTGTAGCCATTAATGTTAGCAAGATGTAATATATGATTATGTTCTTTTATGTAATCAGTTGCAGACAAAGGTAGGTTACACATTCGATGAATAAACGAATGGAAAGCGGCTATTTGATGTTGTTGTGAACAGTACGAATCGTTTGTTATGAGTCTATCGGATGTTGTTGGTTTTCGATAAACTGATACTCGTATAGAATCGTTGTTATCTCGTGCGATCGTTAAGTCGAGGAAATTTAATGAAGAAGATTGTTCCAACTCATGTGTGAATTTGATTGAGCTATGTTTGTTGTTAATTATAGCTAAAATTTGTGGAATGTCTGCCTCATTTACGACTGCAAAAACGTCGTCCACGTACAAAAACGTCGTCCACGTATCTATACCATATCCGAGGTAATAAACCATCCTGCTTCAGTTCTTGTTCAAAGTTAGCCATAAAAGCTTCAGCTATTACTGGTGACAATGGATTACCCATACTAGCTCCAAAGTCGCATTTGAAAAATTCATTGCGAAATTTGAAACAATTATGTGACATAATTTTTTTCCCAGTGTTGATATAAACATTCAGACGATCGTCGGTCAGATTGAATTTGTTCAAATGTTTTTTCAGGGCTGTAATTGCGTAGTCAATGGGTACGCTTGGAAACAAAGCTGCCACATCAAAAGAGACCATTTTTTCACCGGGCTCAAATTTAAGGTGTTGGATTTTGTTTACGAAATCAAAGGAGTTTTTAACTGAGAAGCTCTCGAAATCTCCAAATTTATTAATTTCATCTACTAACCATTTGGCAACTTTTACAAGTGGGGAATTAACATTCGAAACGATTTTTCTCATTTTTTCTCCCTCTTTGTGTATTTTACATAATCCGTCCATTTTTGGTACGTCAGGATTAGAGACTCGTAATTTATATGAAGGTACCCCGAATGTTTTATTCATATCAGAAATGAGAGATCTAGCATCATTTTGCATTTTTGGAAGTGGGGATCTACTCATTTTAACGAAGTTTTCTTCATTGATGGAACTTAACATTCGTTTATCATATTCGTCTTTAGTGATAATAACTATTTGGTTGCCTTTGTCGGCTTTGGTGTAGTATACATTTCGGTCTCGAAGAGATTTTAATGTTGTTAGCCATTTATTCGATGTTCGATTCGAGTGTTCCCTCTTATTATGCAAGATGACTGTAGCTTTGTCGCGTATTCATGCTTATTTGAATTGTGTTATAAAAACCTAGACAACATTTCCCCTTCAGGGCCAATCCAAATCTACTTATCACAGGTTGGGACTATTATTCCCGACGCAGCACGGCTCCGACACAATGTCACAACCAGTGCTGTCGAAGTTGCTACTTTAGTATCATTTTGATACTATTTTATCAGCTCTGCTACTCTGCTACTCATACTTCAGTTTTGATACTCTAGAAGTTTGCTTATTTTAGAAATATCTATTCACGAAGTTCCGATATCTGTGGCTCACTTGGTTGAGTCGCACTCTACGATGCTAGTAATCTAGAGGTCCGGAGATCAAATCTCGGCGTGGTCCAGGAAATATATAGTGCTTGCAAAATTATATACACTCCGAAATATGCAATGTAACGTTGACTCGAAGTAGCGTATAAACGGCTGAGTGAACGCACCATGCCCCACAAGGGGTTACGGTAGAGAGCAGACATGAAGAAAAGCAGCGACCACATTTCTAACGCAATCACAATCACAAAATAAAATTTACTAATTTGAAGTGTAATACAGAAATTATTCTGAAATTCAAAATTTGATAACTGTAAAAGTATATGCAATCTTGTATAATGATCCCTTCCCTCTCCGAAAAGCTATCTACGCCACTGTTGTAACACAGTACCATCTGGAACTAAATAAAATACAGGGTGGCCCATTTAAAGTGAACTAGTGTAAATCATGCATAACTTTTTTATTTTTTAATATTTTTTTTCTGAAATTTGGTAAGAATAAACTAGACACATGGGAGATATTTTTACACTACTTTCCAGGTAAATACGCGTTGAGGAAGGGTCGATTTACGTACGTTTTATGAAAGAGTTTATTATACCCTTCGCTCATGAAGTTTCTAACGCATTGAAGGAAGCATATCCGACCATCTAAAAAGTATATATATATATATATGATCAGCATGACTTGGGGAGTCGATTGGACGATGTCAGTCTGTCCGTCTGTTGCGACGCGTTTTACTCGGCCAATTTAAAATCTATGAAGCTGAAATTTTGCACAAGTGCTTCTTTTTGCTGCAGGCAGTTTGTATGTTTGAATTTGTAAAATCGGACAATGGGGTCATGGGGCTGCCATACAAACCTAACCCCCCAAATTAGGTTCTTCTAAGAAAAACTTTTTTATTTGTCCACCGATTTGCACAACATTTCACACAAATGTGTTTCTATTGATGGTACATAACATACGTGAGAAAGGATCACATCGGACCATGGGGTCATGGGGCTGCCATACAAACTTAACCCCACAAATTAGGTTCTTCTGAGAAAAACTTTTTTATTTGTCCACGAATTTCAACCAAATTTCACACAAATGTGTTTTTCTATTGATAGCAGAAAACATATGTAAGAATGGATCAAATCGGACAATGGAGTCATGGGGCTGCCATACAAAGCCAACCCCCAAATTAGGTTCGTCTAAGAAAAACTTTTTTATTTGTCCACCGATTTGAACAAAATTTCACACAATTGTGTTTCTATCGATGATACACAACATATGTAAGAATAGATAAAATCACACAAATCATCACATCACACAAAACATATGTAAGAATGGATCAAGTCGCACCATGGGGTCTTGGAGCTGCCATACAAACCCAACCCCCCATTTTGGTTCCTCTGAGAAGACGGAAGGAAAATAATGGGGGGAGGATTAAATACAAGTCGAAGGTAAGCCAGAAAAAACATTTCGCCCGGAAGAGAGCGAAGGGTATCCAAATTTCGGCCGCGCCCGCGGTCTCGTTTTTAAACCATTTCATTCATAAAAAATACGTATGCGGACAGGACGTTTCATTAACTCAATGTTTAAAAGGTAATTGCTGCCAAAATTACCATTTTTAGACAATTTATTTAGAAATTAAGTCGTAAAAATGCGTCAGGTAATGACACCATAATAACAAAAAACTAGGGGGCTTCGCCCCCTGCTCGCCTCGCTCGCCAAACCCCGGGGGCCGAGGCTAATTTCGGGCCTGGCCGAAATTTGGATACCCTTCGCTCTCTTCGGAAAATTTTATTGCGGTTGCGGGAGCATGACCCCACAGTACGATAACATTCGTTTTTAATTTTTTTGTTGCTTTGGTAAAGTCACATTATTTCAAGGTTTTGTGAAATTGGTGCAAAAAATGTTTCTTAGAAGAACCAAAATGGGGGTTTGGTTTGTATGGCCACCCCATGATCCCATGGTCAGATTTGATCAATTCATAGACATGTATTGTGTCATCAAGAGAAACACGTTTGTGTGTAATTTGGTTGAAATTGGTGCACAAATAAAAAAGTATTTCTTAGAAGAACCTAATTTGGGAGGTTAGGTTTGTATGGCAGCCCCATGACCCCATTATCCGATTTGATCCATTCTTAGATATGTTTTGTGTCATCAAGAGAAACAAGTTTGTGTGAAATTCGGTTGAAATTGGTGCACAAATAAAAAAGTTTTTGTTAGAAGAACCTAATTTGGGGTGTTAGGTTTGTATGGCAGCCCCATGACCTCATGGTCCGATTTGATCCATTCTTACATGTTTTGTGTTATCTATAGAAAAATATTTGTGTGAAATTTTGTTGAAATTGGTACACAATTAAAAAAGTTTTTCTTAGAAGAACCTAATTTGAGTAGTTGGGTTTGTATGGCAGCCCCATGACCCCATTGTCTGATTTTACCGATTCAAACATAAAACTGCCTGCAGCAAAAAGAAGCACTTACGCAAAATTTCAGCTTCATAGCTTTTAAATTAGCTGAGTAAAACGCGTCGCAACAGACAGACAGACGGACATCGCCCAATCGACTCCCCAAGTCATGCTGATCATCATATATGTATACTTTTTATATGGTCGGAGATGCTTCCTTCAATGCGTTACAAACTTCATGACAAAGTTAATATACCCTTTCACTCTATGAGCGAAGGGTATAATGAATGAATGGTAATGAATGCTTGTCTCGTTGCTCAAATTTATCCAGTTTTTATAAAATTACATTGATAAAATAAAATGGAAAGGACTCATATGCGTTAGTATTGGAAAAAAAAACAATATGGAAAGATATACGGTTGAGCAACGAGTTCAAATACATAATACAAATTTACACGCGGAATAATAATTCGATTGTGGCACAGCGCGAGTACCGACGAACGCTCCATGCATGGGCGTAGCCAGGATTTCGGTCAGGGGGGGGGGGGGGGGCAAGCCCAAATTTTTTTCAACATCATGATTTTCTTAGGAGTTGAAATTTCCGGTCGCATAAATATTGTTAGCAAATTTTAGAGTAGCCTGACTTGTGGTTGGATCAGTGCACAGGGTCATGGATTCCAGACTCACCGTCAACGAATTCATTTTATGGTGTTTTTCGAAATCACGACCTACGTGACGGACTATGATGTCGCTCAGATTGTAAACAAGTATCCATTTATGGGGATAAATAACATTGTTGGGCGTGCTGTTGATCTCAACACCTTATCAAAACAGCAGTTTAGATCTTGGAAATTGGATATCACTCACACATCGGCAGCCCTAGTTTACTGGTGGACTGCCACGCAGGTTATTTCGTTTTTTAGGGTTTTTAGAAATTTTTTTTTTCAAAAAACCCTTATGAAATCGATTTTGTCCGTCCGTCCGTCCGTCCGTCTGTCCGTCTGTTCGCTAAATAACTCGCGAACGGCTCAACCGATTGTCATGAAATTTGGTAGGAATGTGTAGAATGGTTACAGTCTTTGGCATATATACCTTAGAAGTTAGTAGGAAGAAGACAACAGGGTGTCCCGAACGTTTGAAAAAAGTCGACTTCTTTAGTTTTTATCGGAGATTGACGTATGGGTATTTAAATCAAAGATCTAAACGAGTCAACCTCATATCAGTTAAAATTTTCTAGTTTCGAGTAACGGTAAACAAGTTAGTTCGTTTTATTGAAATGAAATTCGCGAACTCCACAATATTATTCTCGAATAAAAGAAACACCTTTACATTGAATTCGCCGTTTTATTAAAATTTAAAAAATTCGGATGCATTTCGGACGGCTTTCCGTCCATCTTCAGCAACACGACTAAAAATATTGCGTGGAAATTGTCAAAAAGTTTTAGATAACAAATTAAAGTGTGTAGCAAAAAAGATGTACATTAACAATTAAAAAAATAAAATTAACAAATCGCAAAAGCCAAGCAAAATTACAAAAAACTGAAAGTACATTAAATTAAATTAAAAAATTAAAAATAAATAAGAACATAGCAAAAGCAACAAATTTTAAATGAAATTCGAAAAGAAAGTCAAGAAATGAGAACAAAGCAAAAGCAACGATGTAAAATAAATAACTTAACATTCAACAATTAAACAAAAATGACTAGAAAAAGATAATAATGAAAAGGTAAATGTTAGCAATAAATAACAAGCTATGATGTACGTAGGATATAACGAATTTCATAAAATCAAATTAGGCGAAACAAAGGCGAGTCGATATTTCCCATATCGGCATTCATAGCTGATTCATCTTTATGAATGAAGATGCTCTCATAGGCGTCGAGTTTACGTTCATCGGCGATCGATTTCAGTAGTTTCACCTCACTGGATGAGACTGGCAAATGCTGTTGTTCTAACACATGAGATGCAAACGCTGATTTTTTGGGTTCGTTGTTGTGTACGTATTTTTTATGTTCTTCAAATCTCTTTTTAATCGAACGTTTAGTTTGCCCATAATATTTCTGTTCGCAGCCACCACATGTAATTTCGTAAATTCCAGTTTTCTCCAACGGCTCAGTGGGGTCTTTAATACTTTTTATGTAATTCTTAACTTTAAACGGGTTTGAATTGACAATTTTCATTTTGTTTCGATGGAGCGTCGTTTTTAAGCCGTTGGTAATCTCTGGTGCGAAGACTATGGGCACACGTTTGTTGTCAGCTGATTCGGTTTTGTTTACTTTTTGTTTAAAGAGAGTCGACAGATCGTCTTTTATTTTTCTCCTGCTGTGTGTTTTGATTATACGTTCAATCGTTTTGGCGCTGTATCCATTGGTTGTTGCCGCATTCAAAATGTAATTGTGCTCTTTAACCCTCGGATACAGTAATGTTTGAATTGTCACATAAGCAGGTAATGGGTCTGGCCAGACCCCACTATATCTGTGACCATTTATCCATGTATATTTCTATTGTTTTATTTTTTTTTCTTATGAAACTATTTTAACTTAATATTTCCAAGTTCAAAATTTCAGAAATGGATAAATTCTTATAAAGAAGTGGATAAAAACTGATAATATAAAGAAAAAAATCAAGTTTTTTTTAATTGGATTGAGAATTTTATTGAAAAGTGTATGAAAATTACATGTTTGAGTATCTTATGAACTAAATTTTAATACTCTAGACATCAGTATAATTGTGGGAACATGTAAAACACGTGTAGTCCACTTTTGAATGCTGCTGGCAGACCGGGTCTGTACATTTAGCACATACGAATCGAGTTTTTCTGCGCATCTTTTCCTTTTCCATCAAGCAAAGACGGCAATCCCTTTTGCTACTAAGTGTGGTAGCTCCACTAGTGCTAGGCAAAACCAATGGTGGAATCTAAGACAAGGCACTCATTTATATTTTATTATTTATGTTTATTCATATTTCTACTTACAGTTGTTGGTTTCCCAAAAAATGCATCGATGGCCGAACGCGTTCTAAAATTTTTCATCGAGTGGACATTGTTCATTCGCTGCTCGATGTTAGGAAGAACCAATGCTTTTGATAAGTCCCATAGGAATTGTTTTCGAGCGTCAGTCTTTTTGAACTTATCAATTTCTTTACAGATACAGTAGGCGGCTAAGCCCATAACATCCAGCATATTGGTAAAAAAAGCAAAAGTCCAACGTTTCGTCGGACGCTTCGAGCTGAAGTGTGATACCATCTGATCCATTGAATCAACGCCTCCCTTATATTTGTTATAATATAGGATTGCTTCAGGTTTTTTAGCTTCTCCTTCGCAGTTTTTTGAATAATGAACCGTCGAAAGTAAGTTGACACTCTTATTTTTCTTGGGTACATAGCTGCAAATTGACACCAAATTTTCATGAAAGCCAAACAGCGAAGATAGGAGAGGCCGTGAGGGATTCTTCTTCATTTCTTCTGGTATGCACCTTTTGTTAGATCGAATAGTTCCAACATAGGCTAATCCGATGTTGCTCAGCTTCTTGCAGCCTTCCAAAGTCGTAAAAAAGTTGTCAGCAACGACTGTTCTTCCGCTGTTAGAGTAAGCTTTGGTCAGTTCCAATAAAACCTTTTCGCCCTGGTTGACATCACGTGGTGCGCCCTCTTCTCGGCCTGTATATAATTTACCCTGCAGTGGGTAATGAGTAATAGAATCGCAGCACCACCAAATTTTGATACCATACTTGGCCGGTTTGGATGGTATATACTGTGTAAATTTAGTCCTACCACGGAAGGCAAACAACTGCTCATCAACTGTTATATTCTCATGTGGCTTGTAGTTCTTGGCAAGATTTGCATTCAAAGCAAGCCAAATGTCGCGAATAGCGGCTGCTTTGTCGACTTTCTGCCGTTCAGGACGAGTAAGCCCATTATCAAATCTAATAAAACGGCAAATTGTGATGAATCTTTCCAACGGCATGGCGGCTCTAAAGATGGGCAAATTATCTGGTTGCCACAAAAATCTTGCAGTTTGCATATTATTATGTGTAACCCCTGCAGCTAGCATTATTCCGATAAAAGCATCCAGCTCAACTTCTGTCAGGGCTACCCAAACTTTAGGTTTCTTAGTGGCATTATTGCTGTTCCATTTTTGGACCGATTGTCTTCCGTATCGGTTTGTTTCTCTTATAGTTATGGTCGCTATGTTAGAAGAAAAAAATTTTTTGAAGACCTCAATAGGAGTCGAGTTTTTGTCGACTGGCCCAGGTTTGATACGCATCACATTATGTTGGCGCAGTCTTCCAGTTGCTGCCGGCTCCTCTTTTTTCCATTTGGTTCCATCCTTTCCACTATAAAATTCTTCCGAAGCAGCACTTGATTGAGTAGACTGCAATAGATCTGAAAAGTGGTCATCATCATCGTCACTGTCCAGCAGTTCGTTGGGTTCCACAATAAAATCGTCCTCAACATCCGAGGCGTCGTCCTCATTAGGAATAAAATCAAACACATCCGCGTCGTCCTCGTCATATTCGAAATCGTCCTCCTCCTCACCTTGTCTTTCCCTCTCCAAACTAGCAGCCAAAGCTGCTGCTATTCGTCCATAAAAATCGTCATTTTGGTCACCTCGGCGTCGAGTGTTATACAAAAAATCTATATCGTCACTCATTTTTCACTTGCACTAGGTATTACACACTTGAATTTTGAATGAAAACTGAAAGTCTCAGAAAGTAAATTTCTCGACAAGCTCGCATCTTATACAAGATACCGTTATAATGTCGCCTACATATGCTGCTCGCCGGTCTGGTTTTAGTAGGAATCAGAGAATGTATATTTGAGCTAATTCGTTCTTGAATGAACAATATGCGCAAGTGTGTAGCACTCAATTCCACACGGGTTTCATTTTCATTTCGAGTTTTATCGTTCTCTAATGGACCAAAACATATATTATATAACACACTACAAGCAAAAATATAAAAAGGAAGCATAACAAACTATCAACATTCGAAAGAAAAGGTTGAAAATGTGAAAATGTACGGTTTTCCATACAAAATGTATAGGGGTCTGGCCAGACCCATTAGGTACGTATGTGATGTGTACACCAAAAAGTCCTTATAACTACTTCGACAGGATATTTTTCCAAAATTTTTTTGGAGTAATCGATTGTTGGGAATTTTTTAGGAAAAGTCAGGAAAAATCGTGGATCTAGCTAAAACGGTTTTCATTTTACAACTAATTGAAAATGAAAAAGGTCTGGCCAGACCCATTACTGTATCCGAGGGTTAATGTAATTTCCCAGTCGGGAAATGGACTAGTTCTATAACTAATTCGGAACCACTTCCCAAAGATGTACAACTAGTTCTGACTTCGATTGCATTTACATGCAAACAACTAGCTACATTAATTAAGCTTTGTCATAGGATGTAGTCAATGCTGACTCCTCCTGCATTACTAATCAACTAGTAGTGGAAGTAGTTCCAAAATACTAGTTCAAGAACTAGTAAAACTGTTATCAATAAGAGGATTGGTGCGTTTCGCATTACATTGTAACTGGTACTGAAATTGGTTCCAAAAACACTTTCAAAGAACTAGTAGCATTGTTATCATTGGAGAGACTGATTGTTTTCGATTTTGCAAACTGTAAAGTAAACATTTACATTTTTGAAGATTAAAATATTTTTTTGAGATAAAACTTTCGAAATTTTCGATTAAACTGTAACACATCTGAAAAACACAAATTATGCTTCATTATCACATACAATTCTGTAATAATTTTATTGTTATAAAAATACTGAGAAATATAATCGTTTGTAAAGTTATATTAAATTCGAAAGATTCTATCTGTCTTTACAACACCCGCTCTAGCACTGATACTGCATCGGTCAAGGCGACAATTCGCCGGATCTAAGATTTTTTGTTTTGGTTTGGAAGGGCTTATGGGATACGTCGACTTAATTTCATCAGTCAAAATGTTTTGTTTTACACTTTAAATCTGAATCCGATCCAGAAATACATATTTTGTTCATAACGTTCGATACGGGAACAGGAGAGAGACCGAAAAATCAATTAGTTTTCTTTCCCAGCTACCCCAAATCCAAAGATTAGGGACCCTTTATTAATGCTCATCGAATACTATTTGTTGCAAATTTTAACTGGTTATAAACGGTGCCCCTTTATAAAAAGAAATTCTTCGTTATAAAAGAGTTGTTCCAAAAAACCTTCCTGCAACATATCGATTTTTATATTTGCCCGATTTGTTCTTTCGACTCTTTGTGGTGGTACAGATGAAACGGAAAGCGGAAAATTTTATCTAAAACGGCAAATGTTCAGTTTTATAACCTACCCTCCAGCAATTCAAAGAAAGAGTGTAATCTCTACCCACTTAACTACCGAAACTACACTTTATTCATATAATTGTTAGCGTTATTTTGATTTGTTAAACACTTAAAGAGTAACAAGTTTATAAAAATCCATTACTATTCCAGCTATTTTCTTTTTATTATTATGTAAATTTGCGATGTTTTGCTGCAAACCTGTAGCATCTTCAGGTTAAACTTACGGCTTGTTCTGCTATCCGTTCTCATAACTACAACTTTTGTGTTTCCGATATTATCCGTTATATGGTGGATAGTAAGGTAATTGTCGCTAGTGTTGATAAAAAAAGAAATTCTTTTGAACCCCTTCGCTCGTAGAGTGAAAGGGTACATTAACTTTGGCATTTTGTAACGCATTGACGGAAGCAAAAGTATACATATATGATCAGCATGACGAGCTGAGTCCATTGGAGGATGTCCATCTGTTGCGACGCGTTTTACCCGGCCAGTTTAAAAGCTATCGATCGCTAAGATCGGGCCATGAGGTCATGGTGCTGCCATACAAACCCAACCTCCCTAATCTGATTTTTCTAAGAAAACTTTTTTATTTTCGCACCAATTTCAACCAAACTCTACACAAATATTTTTCAGAAGTGTGTTTCTATTGATGCCACAAAAGATATGTAAGAATGGATGGAATCGGACGGGGGTCATGGGGCTCCCATACAAACCCAACCCCCCAAATTAGAATCTTATAAGAAAACTTTTTTATTTGTGCACTAATTTCAACCAAACCTCATAAAAATGTATTCTATTGATGCCACAAATCATATGTAAGAATGGGCGAAAAGGGGCCAGGGGTTATGGGGCTGCCCTACAAACCCAACCCCCTTTTTGGTTCTTCTAAGAAATTTTTTTTACACCAATTTCACAAAACCTGGTATATATATGTCTTAATCGAAACAACAAAAACATAATTAGAATCGTACTGCTGGGCCATGCTCCCTCCTTGCTTCCCCAATAAAGATTTCTATGAGAATTATTTTTATTTGCCCACTTATTCTAACCAAACCTCAAAAGCATTTTGTTTTATCGACGCCATGGAACTTACGTGAAAACGGAAGGAAAAGAAGGGGGGAGTTTAACCATAAGTCATAGGTACGCCCGAAAAAAAAAACTTTTAGCCCGAGGAGAGTGAAGGGCCGAGCCCGAAATTAGCCTCGGTTTCGTTTCAAACTTCTATTTATATACAAATTATATTACATTTTTGTTTTAATTCCAAAGAAATCGTATAGACAGAAGAAACATACCTTAATATGCTCTAGGACGCAAAATTGCATAATAATAAACATAAAATAGCTGGAATAGTACTTATTGGATTTTGAAAAAAAAATCAACCCATCAAACAAAACAAATATCAAAAAATTGGACCATGAGATCAATTAATATAACATACATACATAATTACAAACATTACTTGCATTCTTCCGTTGTCATTTTTTTTCTTCACAATGCACTTTTTTCATATTTCTTAAACTAAAAATCGCACTATTTTGTAAAAATAATTCCTTCACTATAAGCTGACACCACATGTCAAAATGAAACGAATCTGAACGACTCACGACGATTCCTAAAAAAGTTGGTGGCTAGTCCAAAAAGACATCAAACTGTTCCGATCTGCATTACTTTTGAACTAGTCGCGGAAGTAGTTACATTGGAAATAGTTTCAAAACTACTTTTTTTCTAGACCAGTTGCCATTTTTCCTACAGGGTTGTTAAAGAGAGCGGTATGTTGGCAAGTCGATGTGCTAAGGCGTGAAAAGCAGCTAGTTTATGCTGTATAGGCGAATGTGAATCACTTGTAATGTATCGCAACGTGCTGGTCGGTTTATGGTGAATTGCGATGTCGATTAATGTCTTCTTTCGTTGTAGTTCTAAGTCAAGAAAAACATGCTTTCCGTCGTTTTCCACTTCGCACGTAAATTTTATTTCATTATACTGACTGTTTAGTAAATTAAGTGTGTCAGATATATCTTTACGCTTTATTATGGCGAAAACGTCGTCCACGTATCGGAGCCAAACTCTCGGTAGCAAATTTTGGTCTTTGAGATCCATTTCTAGTTTGGCCATAAACGCTTCTGCTATTAATGGTGACAGTGGGTTTCCCATGCTTGTCCCCGAATCAATTTTGAAGAACCGGCCACGGAAGACAAAATAATTAGTGTTCATACACATTTTGGCCGCTTCCATATAAACCTCAATTTCAGCTTCACATATATTATGCATTAACAGATGGTAGTGTAATGCTTCTAGTGCCTTTTCAACTGGAATAGATGGGAAAAGAGCTTCCACATCGAAAGACACTAGTATTTCGTCGTCATTCATGGTGATGTCTTTTATAAGTTTTGCAAATTGAATCGAATGTTTGACGGAACAACTTTGAAATGGAGGAAGTTTTTTCATTTCTTGTACTAACCATTTGGCAATTTTAGTACACGGCGCTACTACAAGGGAAACAATTTGTCGCATTTTGTCTCCTGGTTTGTGAATTTTTGGTAAACAGTACAACTTAGGCACTTCGGGGTTGGAAACTAACAGTTGCCATTTCAGTCGCTCACCGAAGGTGTTCGAAATATTTTTCCTAACACTGTTTGCAGCTGTTACCATTTTGTTCAAAGGCGATTTAGCTATTTCTGTATAGCTGTTCTCTTCAATTAATTTCCACACTCTTCTGTCATACTCTTGTGTGTCCATTATAACAATTTTGTTGCCTTACATAAAAAGTATTAAAGACCCCACTGAGCCGTTGGAGAAAACTGGAATTTACGAAATTACATGTGGTGGCTGCGAACAGAAATATTATGGGCAAACTAAACGTTCGATTAAAAAGAGATTTGAAGAACATAAAAAATACGTACACAACAACGAACCCAAAAAATCTGCGTTTGCATCTCATGTGTTAGAACAACAGCATTTGCCAGTCTCATCCAGTGAGGTGAAACTACTGAAATCGATCGCCGATGAACGTAAACTCGACGCCTATGAGAGCATCTTCATTCATAAAGATGAATCAGCTATGAATGCCGATATGGGAAATATCGACTCGCCTTTGTTTCGCCTAATTTGATTTTATGAAATTCGTTATATCCTACGTACATCATAGCTTGTTATTTATTGCTAACATTTACCTTTTCATTATTATCTTTTTCTAGTCATTTTTGTTTAATTGTTGAATGTTAAGTTATTTATTTTACATCGTTGCTTTTGCTTTGTTCTCATTTCTTGACTTTCTTTTCGAATTTCATTTAAAATTTGTTGCTTTTGCTATGTTCTTATTTATTTTTAATTTTTTAATTTAATTTAATGTACTTTCAGTTTTTTGTAATTTTGCTTGGCTTTTGCGATTTGTTAATTTTATTTTTTTAATTGTTAATGTACATCTTTTTTGCTACACACTTTAATTTGTTATCTAAAACTTTTTGACAATTTCCACGCAATATTTTTAGTCGTGTTGCTGAAGATGGACGGAAAGCCGTCCGAAATGCATCCGAATTTTTTAAATTTTAATAAAACGGCGAATTCAATGTAAAGGTGTTTCTTTTATTCGAGAATAATGGTAAACAAGTTATTGGCGTTTAAAGTTAAGCTTTCTTTTCGAGCTCCGTTTTTCTAAACCGTTATAGGGATCAATATGAAACTTTGCACAAAGATTGGTCAGTAGGGCCTTATATACGTTAAATATTAAGACTGTTGACTTTTGCAAAGGAAAAGTAAATAACAGTAAATTTGTAAAATTTCAATTTGTTCGTGTGTAGCCCCTCTTAGGTTTCCAAATATGAAAATTCTGCTAAGGGTTTTTAGAAAATTACATATAGAATATGTCTACGAATTTTCATTCGAATAACTGTATCCAAATCGGAAATATAGCCAAATAAGTATTTAGTAAGGGCCATTCACAATGCAAGCCTCTTAAGCATTTCTTCAATGCATGTCTTTTAACTTGATGAAACAATGAACATGAAATTTGGTGGAAATGCATAGAATGGTAATAGTGTTTGCCACAAATATTTTTCAGTTAGTAGGACCAAGTTAACAGGGTGTCCCTGAATAGCTGCAAAAGTAAACTTGTTCAATACTCATAGGAAAGCTTGCGTTGGCTCTTTTGACAGGGAATACAATGGAATCATTTTATATAAGGTTGCTTTTCCTGGATTAAAAAACAGTAACAGTAGATTTACAGCTAATAATTCAGTTCATATATAAAGCCAAGCCATCCTTACGTTTGCCTCACTATGCATTAAAATTCTAAAAAACCCTCGTATTGCGGGCGCAGCCCTCTGTACGCCGGTATTTTTTTATTTTGCTAATTTTATAGTCAAATTTTTAAAATGGAGATGAGAATGATTTTCTTCTGCATTCTGATTACATTCAACTGGCCTCCAATATCTGCCTTTTAGAGCGTAGTTTGTCTATTTTCATTGCATTTTTTGCATCTCAGACTGCATATTCCGCTTGCGAAATCAGTTTGTTTCATCTGCCACCTTCATCTTAGCAAAGTAGCACCGTCAGCATATTTATAAATCGTTTATTGATTGAAATAATAAGATTTCCTCTAAATTTATCAAAGTATTAACAGTGGCTAAATGTTATTGCTGGTATGATTCAGCTAGAAAATATTTTTTTATTTAATAACGTGAAAGACCCGCTCTGTGGTTCACTTGGTTGAGTCGCACTCTACGACGCTAGTAATCTAGAGGTCTGGAGATCGAATCTCGGCGTGGTCCCGAATTTCCGTACATGTGCGGATAGGAAATATATAGTGCCTGCAACATTACACTCCGAAATGATATGCAATGTAACGTTGACTCGAAATCGCCTATAAACGGCGAAGTTAACGCACCATGAAAAAGAAGAACTTGAAAGACACTGAAATATGAGACCGGTTCTTTACATGGTCCTTAACCCTGCATGGTCATGGTTATTTTTAGTACGGAAAGGTCATGCTTCGTCGATTCGACGACGCTCTACTTTGACGCTTCATACAAATCACCCTTTCTTAAAATATTTATAAAATCTGACAGATTTTCAATCGTTAGTTTATTTAGAATGAAAAAACATCGATTTTGGAGCCGCTTTTTATGAGATCGAAATGCAATCTTCCTAAAAGGAGGAAGAATTTAGAGCCATTTTCCTGATTTGTCCTAGTAAATATTTTTTGCATAATTTTTGAAAAAAATAGGTCCCACATTTCAAAAATTAAAACATTTGTTACGAGCTAGTTGTATGGGCACAGACTTATCGTCGAATCGACAACCAGCCATATGAAATACTGGAGTTCTAAAAGTTACACAAAGTTCATCCTTCGTCGTTTCGACGACGCCAATTTCCAAAAATCCAACTTACCCGGCTTACTTGGTCTAGCCGCAATGTACCCGGCAAGTACATCGGCACGGTAAGTGCTGTCTGTACGAAAACTCAGCTCCAAATAATGAGAATTGTCACGAAAAATGGGCCCGGCTTACTTGGTCTAGCCGCAATGTACCCGGCAAGTACATCGGCACGGTAAGTGCTGTCTGTACGAAATAATAATGAGAATTGTCACGAAAAATGGGATAAATTTGATGATGCGTAGTCGATTGACAAAGCATGACCTTCCAGGGGCTAACAAAGCAAAGCTCTAAACCATTTGTCACCCTTTCAGATGAAAATAAGTTGAATTCCACTAACTTCCCGAAGGGACCTAACGGTTGAAATTGTGTACTCCAGCTCAGAAGCCATGAAATGAAACCGGAAATATGGAATCCACGCAGCCACAGAAGCACACTAACAAATGAAATGTGTGTGAGTACGCAGCCTCCGTCAGTTACGAGAGGCCACTCGCTGTCATCTATTTGTATACGCCTCTTGACTGCAAATCGTCTTAATCATGGCTTCTCCGACAGCACTTGGAGTGGTAATAAAATATTGAATAGTGCAGCGATTTTTTTACTACACCGATAAGGATTTTTTTACCATCTTCATCGACCAGGGGGGGGGGGGCGACCGCCCCTCCCTGCCCCCCCCCCCCCCCCGGCTACATGTAAGAGTTGCTCCTTCGAGATCAACGATTCGCAGAGTTGTTCGCCGTTTTCGAGGACAAGGAACCGTTAATATCACTTGACACTTGATCAACGATTCGCAGAGTTGTTCGCCGTTTTCGAGGACAAGGAACCGTTAATATCACTTGACAAGCAGACGACGTGCGAGGACGGACAAAATCATTGAGCGGGTGGAAGCCAGCGTCGAATCAGATGCAACAACATCAACCCGAAGAAGGTCAACGATATCGTAAGATGCTCAACAATGATATTCATCCTTTTGTCCAACAACGACAAGATATGTGGTTTCAGCAAGATGGAACGCCGTGCCATACCGCTTCTCTCATTACTGTCGCTAGAGCCGATGCAGTCGTGTCGAGGACAACGTACCTGTAGAACGATCCCGATCATTACATCTGTGGAACACCTTATTCTATTTTCCTAAACTTGGAACTGCGCCTCAAATTTTAGTGAAGGAATGTCGACCAGCTAGATAGTTGGGAATCCAACGTATTTCTTGTGCAGGAATATGCACATTCAAAATGTTGGCAAGAAGCATCGAATGATTGACCTTATCAAACGCATTTGATAGGTAAATTGCCACTGAGGGAGAATCAGGCCCTGATTGAAAGTTGACATATGCTGTTCTGTTACGGATCCGAAGAAAACTAGATAATAGTATCTCGAGCTTTAATGCGATCGAGCAACTTACCTTATATTTTCCTAAATTGCGCACGGAACATGCGAGTATGGCCTCCCTTCCTGACGGATATGTTACATTATTTATCGTCCCGATGAATTCTGGCTCTAGTTCGGTAGTTTGCAGATTTGTATCTGTGAATAGAAATTGCTTTTGGTAAGTTATTCAACAGAACAGTATTAAATTATTTATATTTATCATTGATGATGATATTTAATTTACAATACGCAATTATTAAGTAATAGGGAGAAATCAATTTTCTCCAACTTCTGCCAAAGAGAGGTGCTTGTACGATTCTTTTGAAAATTGGCGCATAGTCTTACGATCATATCTTTCTAACATCATTTTATTCTAGCTCCATTATTTCTAACAGTTTTTATACGTTGAGTGTAGAAAACTAGGGTTATTTTAGCTCGAATTCTACACAATTCCATTTACACTGCTCCTAAAATTCTACAATTGGTAAAATCTATTCAAAGTATGTCGAAATCGAGCCAAAATTAACCCTATTTTTTTGCACTTAAGGCATTAAAACTGTTAGAAATAACGAACCTAGAATAAAAGGAAAAAAAACGAGACCGAGGCTAAATTCGGGCGCGGCCGAAATTTGGATACCCTTCGCTCCCCTTGGGGCTAAAAGTTTTTTCGGGCGTTCCTATGACTTGTGTTCAATTCTCCCCGCTTCCATGCTTTTCCTTGAATTTTCACATTAGTGCCGCGGTGACGATTTATTGGGGGAAGCGGGGGTCGTGGGTTTCTTAGAAGAACCAAAAGGGGGGGGCATGTATGTATGTTTGTGGCATCAATTAAAACATATTTCTATGAGATTTGGTTGAAATTGGCGGACAAATAAAAAAGTTTTTCTTCAAAGAACCTAATTTGGGGGTTGGGTTTATATGCCAGCTCCATGCCCCAATGGTCCGATCTAATTCATTTTTGCGTATGTTTTGTAACATCAATAAAACTACATTTCCATGAGGTTTGGTTAAAATTTGTGTGCAAATAAAAACGTTTTTATTAGAAAAATTTGATTTGAGGGGATAGGTTTATATGGTAGCCCCATGACCACATGGTCCGACTCCATCTGTTCATACATATATTTTATGTCATCAATAGAAACACATTTGTGTGAAGTTTGGTTAAAATTGGTGTATAAATAAAAAAAAATGTTCTTAGAAGAACTTAATTTGGGGAGCTAGGTTTGTATGACAGCCCCACGACCCCATAGTCCGATTTGGACCATTTTTACATATGTTTTGTGGGATCATTAGAAACACATTTGCACTAAATTTGATTGCAATCGATGAGAAAATAGAAAATTTTTTCTTAGAAGAACCTAATTTGGGGAACTAGGTTTGTATGGCAGCCCCACGACCCCATTGTTCGATTTGGTCGATTTGGTCGATTTTTACATATGTTGTGTGTCTGCAATGAAAACACATTTGTGTGAAATTTGATTGAAATTTGTGCATAAATAAAAAAGTTGTTCTAAGAAGAATCTAATTTCGGGGGGTAGGTTTGTATGGCAGCCCCACGACCCCCTTATCGGATTTTACCGATTCAAACATACAAACTGCCTGCAACAAAAAGAAGCATGTGTGCAAAATTTCAGCTCCATAGCTTTTAAACTGGCCGAGCAAAACGCGTCGCAACAGACAGACGGACAGACGGACATCATCCAATCGACTCAGCTCGTCACGCTGATCATATATATACATATTTTATATGGTAGGAGATGCTTCCTTCAATGCGTTACAAACTTCATGACAAAGTTAATATACCCTTTACGCTTAATAAGCGAAGGGTATAAAAAGAAATTATTTTTAGACTATGCCAATTTTTAAAAGAATCGTACGAGCACCTCACCTTGGTAGAAGTTGGGGAAAATTGCGATGGAAAAATATATTGGTTTTGGGTCAAATCACAAAAATTTGACTTTGAAGTTCTGTAAAAACCAAACCTCTTATCCGATCTTAGTGCCGTTGGTTTTATTTTTGAGGCAAATTCATTGGCTGTAATGATCATGTTATTTTGCTATTCTAGCTAGTCTAGCTTTTGATATATTGAAATTTTAGTCGTACAAGAAAATTATTTTTTCAAAAATCTTCAATTGCCTGTGGCAGCTAAAGGGTTAAGCTAAGGGAGTAAGTTCCGTTCAACTTTTTTGCTGGAAATCACGCGAGGAGTCACAATCCGGTACGTTTATGCGGCAGTTTCCGGACACTCTGTATAGGGTCTTTCAATTTCTACGAATAGATATTATTTGCAGCCTGTAGCGGCCTGTTTGTTTTGGTGTCGTCGGTCTAACTTGTTGCTTACTATTCAGTTACTCATGTCAAATTACCATGCCAAGGTACACGGTTGAGCAGCGCGCTCAAATGATATATTTAAATATATAGAAGCTGTGTGACCTCGCTTCGCTCAATATCAACCTTTGTGATAGCACCGCTTACCTTAACAGTGTCTTTAGCCTTCCCCCCTATAACGAACTTTGCACCAACTGCGGGGATGTGAAGCCAGTGGAGAGTATCTTCCATTTTCTTTATAGTTGCTTGCCCAGATTTATCAGAGAGAATAAGATCGATTCTCGGGACATACTTCTTTATCGAATTCGGAGACCTGGAGGACACGGTAAACTTCAACGTTTTATTGAACGCTCGGGCTTTAGTGCATATCTGTAGATACTCGCTGAATAGTGTTCGTCAGTGTTTGCTGGATGCGGGAAAAATTATTCTCTCAAACCTAGTACTGACATCGAGAGTGAAATTTTTGTCCACTGGGATTTTTTCAATGAAAATATATTCTTACTGTCGTGGAATATGTGGAGAATGCTGGGGAATTCCATAAGCTACAATTCGGAAACTTCTTCTTCTTCTCAGTACCGTCTAGCCCCATGTGGGGCCATGGTGCGTTAACTCAGCCGTTTATAGGCAATTTCGAGTCAACCCAACATTGCATATCATTTCGGAGTGTATATAATGTTGGAAGCACTATATATTTCCTATCCGCACATGTACGGAAATTTTGGACCACGCCGAGATTCGATCTCCGGACCTCTAGATTAGCATCGTAGAGAGCGACTCAACCAAGTGAGCCACAGAGCGTAATTCGGAAACAGTTCCATCATTTTTCTCGGCCATTTTAAGTATTTTTTTCCGATTCCACGGTTATTTCATCGTGAAATGTCAAATGACCAGGGAATCGAAAAAAATACATAAAATGGCCGAGGAGAATTACGGAACCGGTCTCGGATTGTAGATTATGGGATTCCCCACCGTTTGTGACATATTCAGCGACAGTAAGTATGCATTTTTATTGATAAAATCGCAGCGGGAAAAAATTCACTCTCGATCTTATTTCAGCCCTTCAGACATGAATCCATTTGGCCCAAATTTCCATCAACAAGCCACATGCTCAATGTACTCTCGCTACCTTTAAGTGGATGCGTATACCGACAATTTTGTTGAGCTGAATGAGAGGAGAAAGAAAAGCATGCTTGTGAAGCTTATCTACTGTAGAACAAATGCAAGCAAGAAACAAAGATGAGACAAATTCTGAGTAGAACCACTCGTAACGAATTTGACTGAACGCATCTCGGCATATATTTTAATCGTTCGCTTCAGCTTCAGTGGGATATGAGACCGTGTGAGACCGTTCGGTAAATTAATACTTAGCCACCTTCTACAGCGAAAAGTAGGTATGTTTTAATAATTTACAAATTTATACTTTCATTACAGATTTTATTTGGCTATAAATTACAAATTATGAAGATGGACGAAACTATTCTTATCTTATTGGCCATTTAACTTGAACGTTTTTTAATTCATTCAGCTATTATTTCAATTAATGTACAAGGGCGACGGCGGATATTTAATCTTAATTGTGCGCATTTATCGTATATACCTGTCTTATATCGCTTAATCATGTTATTATACGACTAATACCGTCTCGCAGGTCAGAGTGCAGAACCGACTCACTGACCTATTTGAAACTCGTACTGGACTCAAGCAGGGCGACGGGCTGCCGCCAACGCTCTTCAACCTTGCTTTGGAGTATGTAATTCGAGCCATTAATATGGACAGCAGCGGAACGCTACTCATCAAGTCGACTCAATTAGTAGAGTACGCCGACGTTATCAACATCATGTCTCGCAGATTGGGTGATGCAGAAAGCCTTCTGCATAACCTCAAAAACGCCGCAAAGGAAGTTGGACTACATATCAACGAAAGCAAAACAAAGGCCATGATGCAATCGAAAATTTTGCTAGACCGATTCGAACGAAAGGTCCTTCGGCGAATTTTCGGGGCCGTTCGCGAAGGAGATCAATAGCGTATTCGGTACAACCATGAGTTGTATCAATTGTACGATGAGCTGAAAGTATCGAAAATCGTGAAGCTTCAACGTTTGCAATGGGCAGGGCATGTACAACGGATGGACGATAATCGCATGCCAAAGAAAGTGATGAACGCACAACGAATTGACGGAGCGAGGTTGCGTGGACGACCGAGAGCTCGCTGGGAGAACGCCGTAGGTGAAGACGCCCACCAGCGGCTGGGCTTCCGAAACTGGAGGACAAGGTCACGTAACCGCGACAATTGGAGGTCAACATTTCATTTTTTTTTTCTACATGATTTGGCTTTTTCGTTTTAAGTCATCAACTTTAAGGATTTAAAGAAAAAAAATAATTAAACACGAAAAAGCCAACATACAATGATAGCCATCCTAAAATACGCGTTTAGAAAATCTTGGTTCTATGCGAAGGCCACTTTGAAGTTTGTTAATGAGAATATTGATAAATTAGGCCGTATAAATACTAAACACTTATGGGAGCAGAAGCAGCACGTACATAATATACTTCTTAGCGCTTACTCATATTGTTTGAAAGAAATAGCTGAATAACGTGCATTTCTTCTTCATTACCGTAACTCCTAGTGGAGCATGGTGCGTTGATGACTACCGTGTGTAGTCATCAACGTTACAAAGACAACTGAATTCGGAGTGTGATACGGTTGTCAGCCATACCACTTCCTAGTCGCATTGTTAGTTTATTATTCTACGATAAGAATAATTCTTATCATCTTCTGAATAATAAATTAGCGACGAGTCGTGCCGAGTTTGGAAACTCGTTTCGCTATGAGTGTCTATTTCACAGAGTGGCGACCGAACGATCACGGCCACAGTGCACGACCAACATGAATGCACGAAGTTAATTGTTAATAAAACAAAAAGTTTTTAGAGAATTATCTAATTTTTTTTATTATGATAGAAGTATCGATGGCAATTATGTGTGAAACAAAAGATCGACCAAATCCTCGCCATGGCTACGGTGGCATACTTCTATCCGATGGTCCGTTTTTTCAATGACTCTGAGACATAATTGAGGTTGAATATCGTTAATGTTCTGAATTATCTCATCCTTTAGCTCCTGAAATGTCTTTGGCCTATTGACGTACACTTTCTTTTAAATATCCCCAGAGAAAGAAGTCCAACGATGTCAAATCACATGATCGTGGCGGCCAATTAACATTGCCAAGACGAGAGATAACACGGCCATTGAATTTCTCGTGGAAAAGAGCCATTGTTTCGTTGGGTGTGTGGCAAGTGGCCCCATCCTATGTTGGAACCACATATCGTCCAGGTCCATATCCTCGATTTCTGGCCACAAGAAGTCCGTTATGTGGACGCATTTGGTCGATTATGTTGACCAAAAAAATCACGAAGTGCGGGAAAAGCATTTTGATTTGAACGTTAATTTTCGTAAAAGGCTTCAACGACCTTAACACACTGCTCAGTTGCGTATTCTCCATGGTTGAATATGCCAAACACTGAAGCTTCAGCGACCTTAACACACTGTTCAATTGTGTACTTCTCCATGGTTGAATATGCCAAACACTGAAGCAAAGAAACGCCTAATAAAGTTGGGCGAAAAACTTACCGTTAAGGTGTGACACTCAATTAACATCGTGCATTCTAGTTGGACCACACGTTAGCTGTTAGATCTTCTGCTGGTCCGGTTACCCCTTTGCAATAATTGATCCGGATTATCGAGTCAAGATTGTATATTACTCTCTTTCCGCCGCATCCCCTTTGATGAATGTCACCGGCCGCCACGGTTGTTATAGCCGCTTCGAATCGTATTCCTACTATTAAAGATGATAGTCGTCAAGGTTATTTAATTTTATTACATGCTACATACATTCTATACTTCTCATAATTCGTGCAAATAATATCAAAATCCCTATAAATGAGTATCACAATGCAATAATGTACGTATGTACGCAAAAACGTAGTCACCATGAATACAATTTATCGGAGTTACACTGTATTTGCTTCAGTTACAACTAAATATTTCCATTAAATTCAAAAAATGTTGTCGATGAAAACTTGATAGCAACAGGTGACTCTCATACAAAATGGAATTTCGATCTCACTCAGAAAAATTTCAATGGGAAATCCCATTAAACTAATCATTTTGTCCCATTATTTTTAGTCAATAGGAAAAATCAGATTACTTTAAAAATATAGGAACCATTACATCAACTCGATAAATATCCGTTTGTTTTAATAGTTGACTCATTTTAAAATAACCATATGATCTAGTTATTTTCCAATAGGATATATCTTATTAAATTAATAGGATCAACCCTATGTAATAAAAAAAATCGTTTCACTCGTAGTCTTATCGAACTATACTTTTTATATTTTCCCATATTATTATACCTTACACGCTTCGTCATTGTGGATTTTTTTAAGAATCACGATATTTGGCCAGGCCGAGTATTGAACATCCGATTTGCTAGTACTCTTTAAAACTTACCAAGTCACAGGTAGGCAACCGAACGATCTCGGCTACGGAGCATGATGTTGGTTATCTTGCAAAATACATAGGCTTGCAATTCAACTAAAAGGCCTATCCCAATAATGCAATAGGACGTTGTTTGAGAACATTTCCAATAAATGTTTAATGCACAAAATTTGGCTAAGGTTACCAACGGAAGTGAGTTTAATGCTCGCAATATTGCACTCCAATTTGCGATCATTCGAGCCATTTCCGTTCGTAGCCAATTGCATGGTGTCGCGTTGCACTTTCTCAGACGATTAATTGTCATTTGAGAAGTTCAATGCACATCATTTTGCATAATAGTAAAATTTGCTGCATTGAACATTTATCGGTTTTGTATCTTTTTCATGGTAACGTAGTTGCAATTTGTTCTGTTAGTCTCGTAAGAACTCTCCTCGCGAAGAGGACAAATAAAAGTATCTGAAATAGATAAATCTTTTGTTTAATTTAAATTCCGCTCAAACATTTGGTCCGTCGAGTTATTAAAGTACCGGTAAAGTGTTATATACGAATATTTTTCCGCGATAATTTCGTTTTATGATCGCCGAGGATATCGCGAAGTGTTCTCGTGTTTCGAAAGTAAAATCCCTCCTTGTGTAACTTATATTGTGACGATCAATGTAAAATCCCCCCATGTGTAACTTATATTGTGACGATCCATGTAAAATCCCCCCTTGTGTAACTTATATTGTGACGATCCATGTAAAATCCCTCCTTGTGTAACTTGTGTTGTGACGATCCATGTAAAATCCCCCTTGTGTAACTTGCGTTGTGACGATCCATGTAAAATCCCCATTGTGTAACTTGTATATTGTGACGATCCATGTAAAATCTCTCCTTGTGAAAGTTTGGTAACCAAATCCTAACGTGTTTCGACTACTTGTGAATTTTATTTGTTTTATCCCCTGCCGTGTAACTATTGTAACTTTTATATTTTTGTGTGTCTCCTCTAATTTGTCGGTATACGTAAGTAGCACACATATTTTATTTATATAAATATAAAGGCATATATTGGGAAAACAATAATATGGACTCACGAGAAATCCAGCAGCTCATCGATGAGCAACAACGTCGTGTCTTTGAAATAGAAGACCTACGTGAAGCGCTGTGCAAACTACCGGCAGAGCGGCGAACGCTGGAGAAATTCGAAGAAGGATGGCTTCGGGTTAGAGGTATATATATGCAGTTAACAGACACGCATGTTCTGCTAACCTCTGCAAACATCCCTCAAGATTCTCCATATTTCACGGAGAATAAAATCGACACTATTCGGAGTGTATTCAATCGGGCGCGGGATTTCATTGCACGCGTCCATCCTCAGCTCATAACTAGCGAAAATTTGGATGATAAAACAAAATCACTTAGTCCACCGACAAAAGAACCATCTGAAGTTGGAGAGATGCAGCCGAATGCATCCACTGTGCCAACCTCACAAGGCGCTTCAACGAAAGGAATAGCGGACACTGGGTCAGGTGCTATTCCAAAACAATTACAACCCGTAAAACAACGCGCCTCTACTAATATTCAAGGACGCTGCGATTCTCCGTCTCGTTTGGATCAGCAGTTGGGTGATGGGAAACGGTTGGATCGACCGCTCCGAGATAGCTGGTCGTCGAACATTAGAAATCCAAAAGAACATTTAGGCGTGCATGGGAGCAATTATCGGCAGGCGTGGGAGCTGTTAAATCGAAGATACAGCAGCCGCCGCCGGGCGCTAATAGAGAAGGAGATCCAAATGCTGATCGATTTACCACAGATCTCGCAGGATAAGGTAGCGTCTATGGGGAAAGCTCTGGACATAATGAGATCGGTGATCCAGAACATTCGCAAAGCTGGATTCGAACCCGATGAAGGAGTACCATTCATCCCGTTTGTCATCACATGGAAAATGGATCTCCCAACTCGACGAGAGTTTGACTCTTCATTGCGGGATCCACGAATGCCGGTGAGAATAGCTGATATCGATTGGTTCTTAGAACATCGGTATATAATAATGGCTCCAGCAACCCATACAGGAGACCCATTTCAAAAATTGAAATCAAGCACTGCCGCTCCATCTAAACGGCGCGAAAATGCATTTGTGGTTCAAACCGACGACTTGCAAGCAAACCAAGAAAAACCATCATCCTACAAGAGCGAGCAACACCAACCAAAGAAACTGAAATGCTTTATTTGTGCAGGAGACCATTACACGGGGAACTGCAAAAAACTGGTAGAGGCCAACAACAAAGAGTCGCTATTAAAGCACTACACTACTGTCTGTGCCACCGCTTCGACTTTAAAAATCCGTGTCGTAAGCGTGACTCTTTAAAATGTGAAATTTGCAAAGACAAACATATGACAATTATGCATCCAACAACATGCACGATGCCACAGCTCCCGGTACCAATACGCACTCCAGAGATTTCCGCTCATGTCCGCCAAAATGCAACAGAAATGTCATCTTCCAGCATTATTCTTCCAACCGCTGTACCAAGAATCGAAGCAGCTGATGGAAACACGATTTCAGTGCGCTGCTTGGTTGACCAAGGCAGCCAAAGTAGTTACATTTGCGAAGATTTGGTTCAAAAATTAAAACTCAGGAAAAAGAAAACATCAGTCGAGGTGTTCGGGGTAGGAGGCATCTCTACCGATAAAATTACCGCATTGGTCAATCTCACTATTCATCTAAATGATGGCACCTTGATAAAAACGAAAGCATTAGTTGTAAAACGAGTTACCAAAGGCCGACTACCTCATCTACCCACTAAAATTAAGGATGCTCTTGGCAATAAACAACTTGCGGATCCTGCTTTCCAACACGCCTCTCACGTGCCAATATTACTAGGCTCCAGCGTTCTACCACTGATAATCAAAGAAGGAGTAGAAACCGTCGATGGATATTTATTCCAAAATACTCTGCTGGGATGGATTGTATCAGGTCCTGCAACTAACAACTATCGCACAGCAGCTTATACCTCAACCCATGTTTGTCTAGCGGAGATTGAACAACGCCTCGTCGATTTTTGGGACATGTCCGTCAACCAAGAGAACACTGGCACCGTGGAGAAAGATATCTGCGAGAAACTGTTTTTGGAGAAACATTACCGTACGAGCGATGGTCGATACGTGGTACCGATACCATGGCGTCCAGATGGTCCAGCACTTGGCAACTCCTATAACAAAGCCGTTAACTCCTATAACAAAGCCGTTACGTTGTACTTAGCACAGGAGAAAAAGTGGCTTAAAAATCCTGCGCATAAAATAAAATCAGACGAATTTATGCGAGAATACTTAGCGTTGGGGCATATGAGCGTGGTCCCAAAAGAAATGCAATGTAATATTAGCAAGTCGGTATACTACATCCCTTATCTGGGCATTCTCCGTGAAGACGCTGTTACCACCAAAATAAGGAACGTATTTAATGCCTCCAGTCCTACGAGCAACGGAACCAGCTTAAACGATTGCATTTACCCCGGACCCAAGCTTCAAACGCACATTTTTGATGGTCCAGCACTTGGCAACTCCTATAACAAAGCCGTTAACTCCTATAACAAAGCCGTTACGTTGTACTTAGCACAGGAGAAAAAGTGGCTTAAAAATCCTGCGCATAACATAAAATCAGACGAATTTATGCGAGAATACTTAGCGTTGGGGCATATGAGCGTGGTCCCAAAAGAAATGCAATGTAATATTAGCAAGTCGGTATACTACATCCCTTATCTGGGCATTCTCCGTGAAGACGCTGTTACCACCAAAATAAGGAACGTATTTAATGCCTCCAGTCCTACGAGCAACGGAACCAGCTTAAACGATTGCATTTACCCCGGACCCAAGCTTCAAACGCACATTTTTGATATAATTACTAGAATCCGCCAGTTTCAATATATCTTCATTAGCGATATCACAAAAATGTTTCGACAAATATTACTGCTAGATGAAGATCGCTTCAAATTACGTATTATTTGGCGATCTGATCCTCAAAAACCACTTGAGGAATACTTTTTGAACACCATAACGTATGGAATGGATTGCGCACCTTGGCAGGCAATTCGTACCTTACATCAAATTGCGAGTGATAATTCGCCTGACGAACAAACGAAGTGGATTATCCAAAATGCCTTCTATGTAGACGACCTCGTGTACGGATCTAATGATATAGATACCGCTCAAAAACTAATTGAAAACATAACGTTCACACTTAAACAAGGTGGTATGCCGCTGACGAAATGGGCTGCCAATAACCCCCGTATTTTGGCAAATATTAGTCCACAACACCATTACGATTCTTACGTTAATGACAAGACAACGAATAACCATCTTCAGGTGCTTGGACTCTGCTATGATCGAATAGAAGATTGTTTTTTGTTCAAAATAGAATCACCATCAAATGTGATTTATACCAAACGAGGAATCTTGAGCTTCTCTGCGACCTTATATGATCCAATAGGTTGGATCTTACCCGTGATTATGCACCTTCGTATGGGTATTCAATCTCTCTGGCGAGAGGGTTACGATTGGGACGATGCCTTAGACCCAAAAATGCAGAAACGGTTTGAAAAATCGATTTCGAATATAGAACAACTCAACAAAATTACCATCCCAAGGTGGACTGGTCAAATTAGCTCTGAAAATCCTCTAGAAGTTATCGGATTCAGCGATGCTTCCAAAAACGGATATGCTGCCGTCGTCTACAGTCGTATAAAGAACACAGAACAGGGGTACATTGTCCGGCTGATTGCAGCGAAATGTCGAGTCGTATCTTTGAAGAAGCATTCAACCGAAAACAACGACGAAAACCTGACTATCCCAAAACTTGAGCTTGAAGGAATCCTCTTATTGACGAATCTAATTGCACAAATAAAACATAGCCTTGGAAATATTCCTGTAAGAAGTGTTGCCTACACCGATTCACAGGTAGCACTTTGTTGGGTCCGAAACCGAAAGTACGTCAATAAATTTGTGGATAGACGTGTCAAGAAAATCCTCATGGTTATATCACCATCAGAACTACACCACGTAAATTCTGAGCGCAATCCAGCCGACAGTCCCGCCCGGGGTATAACTTCTGAGTCATTAACCGAACATCAGCTGTGGCTAAATGGGCCTGATTTCCTTCAAGGTAGGTACTTTACCAAAAAACCTTCTATAAATTGGAGCCAGAAAAAACCGTATCCAATATCGCTACAGTTGAAATTGATCCGCAAGAGCCCCGTTCATATTTCATTGAAAGGTTATAAAAAATTGAAGAACGTAATTGTTCAATGCTTAAGATGGCGAAATAAGAACAGAGGAGCATTAACATTAGACGAACTACGCAAAGCAGAAATAGCAATAATTAGATGTCATCAAAGCGACTTACTTTATGAGCAAATCGCCAGAATCAAAAAAGGCTTACCAGTCTATTCGCATCATTGGCTTTCCACATTAAATCCCTTTATCGATGCTACAACCGACCTTTTGAGAGTCGGAGGAAGACTTGAGCATTCTGCTCTGCCTTACGAAAAAAAGCACTCAATCATCTTAATTAAATCGCACTTATTGGACCTTATCGTAAAGGATACCCATGAAAAATATCAACACTGTGGAAACGAAGTAACTTTGGTCTCTATCCGGGAGAAATTTTACGCTCCAGCTTTAAAGCAACAAGTAAAGAAGTGGACACGTAACTGCACTTCCTGCATAAGGATACGATCTAAAACCGTTCAACCAATGATGGCGGACCTACACCCAGAGCGAGTGACAAGGGTAACAAGATCGAACGCAAACAAGGCCCCAGTCAACCACGAACTGGCTAACGTCAGCCAACAAGGTCCTGAAAAAACAAAAAGAGCGGCTAGGGCATCTGGAAGCGCTTTGTCGAAACTCATGGCGTTTACTCTATGCTGCTTAATAGTCACTCCTGCAATGAGTCAAGCACAATCCATTTACAAAATCTTTAACAAAACAGAGGTGGTCACTCTAGGTGAGGTGCAAACGAAAGCGGTCAATCTAAATTTTACTGTTTCGACTTCGGTAAACATAACGAAAGATTTTGAGATGGTCGAGCATCAGGTTGATGAATTTCACAATTTGTGTAAAAATATGACAAGCATGCAAAACCAGACCGAAGTTCTCTGTACGAACCTTCATCTATCACTCTTGAATGAATATAACTCGCTGAAACAAACCCTTAATGCAGAATTCGACGTCAAAGTGAAACGATCACCAATTGCACCTTTCCTTGCGAGCCTTGGTAGTGGAGCAGCAAGACTGGGAGGAAAGATGCTTCCACATATTCTAACGACTGCGGCAGTCTCTTATCTGGGATATGAAAACTACCAGCTTCATAATCAGATAAAAGCTGTGGAAGCGAAAAGCAAAAAAGTTGCAGAACTGGCCTTCAACCTTACGGAGGCCGAATATAAGCATGTTTATGAAGATCTAGACGGTGTTATCCGTAAACAGCAGGAACTTCTGTTCAACCAAAAGATTAACGACTACTCGTCTGGCATTCAAGTTCTAATAGGCGAAATTATGACCAAACACCAGCAATTAAACAATTTAAAACCAATGGTAGAACTGGAGAGATATGTATCCACAATCAGAGCTACATTACCGAACTTAAACTTACCGTCCGTAAAAGATAAGGATAACCTGTTTAGTGCTTATCCAATGAAAAAATTAAACAATAATGGAGAAATAATACTGAGTTATATAATTCCGTTGGCATATGATCAAAAGTACAAAGAGGTAGCCGTTATCTCAGTTCCTAGTAAAGACAACCTTATATATCATTTCGAAAATAACAAACCAATTCAACGCTTGGCTATTAATGAAAACACACACGAATACTTTCTCCCGGCTGAGGCAATCGAGATATGGCCACACTACTATGAGTCCGTCAAATTAAGGAGAGTTCCATCTTGCGCTAGTAAGCTATCGACTTCTTCATTGGATGCTGAGCAATGGTGTCAAAAAAGCATATTATCCAACAAAACGCAATTCTTCCACCTCACCGAAGATTTGGCAGTGCTGTATATACGAGGAAATGATGTCAAACTGAACTGCAACCAGACCGAAAGGCCGCTTCCTATTGCGGTGATCTTGCTCGAGATAAATGACTGTGACATAAGATCAAAGGACTTCCAAATCATCCAAGGGAAAATGCATGCAGAAGCCACCTGGTCCGAGGTTGCCGACATAGTGGTACCGAACACGGTGTCAACCCTGACTGGAAACAGCGTACCTAGCAACGTCTCTACGGGCGAGATCAGAAGGTTGAGGCAGGAACTACAACAAGAGTTGGACACCAGTAGCCAATCATCCGAGGGCCCTTGGTGGAGCATGACTCTCATACTCGGAATCATCGGAGCCGTCACCAGTACATCCATTGTGTCATGTCTCGTATGCTACAAAGTTGGCCGTCAAAGGCAGACCGAGAACACATCCTCAAACTTTCGCAGTCAACTTTCACCAGAAGATCGGGTACTGGGTACGTGGTTTAGTTTGGACTCATTGACCACAAGCCGAAATCAACCTCCTCCCGATGACGTGCATCAATCAACAATGTAGAAGAGAATCCCTATATCAATATCAACACACATCCGACAACTATCAACCATACTACAATCAACAATTAATACATATAAAAATTAATTCACTAATATCCTTTTCAAATTTAAATGCAACGTAAATATAAAATTGTTACTGTTTTTTTTTTCACTGGATTACAAAATTTCAATCATATTTAATTTTTGGCTTTTTTATATCGTACCATATTTATTTTTTATATACTTCAAAAATTATATACACATTTGTAAGCAGCTACGTAACCATGAAATACAAAAAAAATCTACAACCGACGAACATACATTACATCTATATTCCCGGGGGAGATGTGTTTGAGAACATTTCCAATAAATGTTTAATGCACAAAATTTGGCTAAGGTTACCAACGGAAGTGAGTTTAATGCTCGCAATATTGCACTCCAATTTGCGATCATTCGAGCCATTTCCGTTCGTAGCCAATTGCATGGTGTCGCGTTGCACTTTCTCAGACGATTAATTGTCATTTGAGAAGTTCAATGCACATCATTTTGCATAATAGTAAAATTTGCTGCATTGAACATTTATCGGTTTTGTATCTTTTTTATGGTAACGTAGTTGCAATTTGTTCTGTTAGTCTCGTAAGAACTCTCCTCGCGAAGAGGACAAATAAAAGTATCTGAAATAGATAAATCTTTTGTTTAATATAAATTCCGCTCCGTCATATAAAACAAATGGGATCCATCCTATTATTAGTTAATCATATCAGATCTTGTAAATTTAATGAGACAAACTGATTGAAATATAATCTGATGTCCCATTGGATTTACAGGACACATTTCATTCCATACAAAATATCTCAATAGGATTCTTCCAGTTATATTAATTATTGCATCTGTTTACTTTTGTGAAGAAATCTGGTAAATTGCCGTCCAATTAAAATAATGGTACAAATACTTTTAAATTTACGGGGCCCATTTTTCTGAGTGTACCGCCACTTTCTTTGAAAAAAAAAGTTTTGTGGTCAACATCTCCGATGACGGTTATCTCTGAGCTCTGACCCCCTGTGTACTGATCAAGGAAGCGGCTCCGACGACACTTTAGATAATTTTGCGGCGAGTCCGGCGACACCTCGATCTAGTCTCACCCGAAGAATTGCAGTCATATCGACGGATTTCCAAAGTAGATTGTGAAATTGCTGTGGCCAACATCCAGGTTAACGGTTATCTTTGACCACCCTGTGCGCTGCTGGGGGAAGATGTTCCGATTACCCTTTAGGCATTTTTCTGGCGGGTCCGGCGACACCTCAATCGTGTCACACCGCCAAAGGATTGTGGAGATATCAACGGATTGCCGAAGTAGTACGAAGTTGATTGTGAAATTGTTGTGTCCAACATCCAGGATGACGGTTATCTCTGACCACTCTGTGCACTGATCGGAGAAAAGATTCCGATACCCCTTTAGGCAATTTTGTGGCGAGTCGGACGACACATCAATCGTATCGCTCCGCCGAAGTATTGCGGAGATATCGACGGATTTCCGAAGTAGTACGAAGTTGATAGTGAAATTGCTCTAGTCAACATGCATGCTGTATGTACGCAAAAGCGTAGTCACCTAGTAGGCCAGTCAATTACCGATTTTAGGTCGCAAAATCGCTCGGGTCTGGTTTTTTGGGATATTGTTAGGATAGATACCAAAAGTGTACCACTAAGTTTGCAACTTCGAAAAACCTGTGCTAACCCCGTGACCCTCAAAAAACCTCAAAATTTTCGGACTTTTTTCATATTTTTGTTTGTAATTTCCTACAAGTAAGTCGTACACTGTACTTTTAAAGCTAAGAAAATCTTCTATAATTTAAGTTCCAGGTTTGTAGGTGCAAAGGATCCCAAGATACAGCACTTTAAAAAATGTGCTTTTTTTGTAAATAAGTCCGAAATTGTATTTTAGGAGGTTTGTATGACAGCCCTATGACCTAGTGTTCCGATTTCATCCGTTTCTAGATATGTTTTGAAGCTTTACTAAAAAACACATTTGGGGGAAGGGTGGTTAAGATTGGTCCATAAAGAAAAAAGTTTTTCTTAGAAGAACCTAATTTCCAGAGGTTGGTTTGTATGACAGCCCTATAACGTAGTATTCGGATTTCATCCGTTCCTAGATATTTCTTTAGGCTTAACCAGCATCATAATTGGGTGAAGTTTGGTTAATATTGGTACATAAAGAAAAAAGTTTTTCTTAGAAGAACCTAATTTTCAGGGGCAGCCCCCATGGCCCCATGGTCTGATTCCATTCGTTCCGACATATATGTATACAGCTAAGAAACTGGTTTATAACTTCATGTCACATGACTTTCTCTGTAAAATGTGCATTTAAGCCGATATTCAGCTCGGAACATGACTGAAATTACAATTTCGAACCTTTTTTCAAAAAACAATGTTTAAAGTGCTGTATCATGGGATCCTTTGCGCCTACAAAGCTGGGTTTACACTCAAATTAAAGAAGATTTTCTTAGCTTTTACAGTGCAGTAGACAACTACCTTGTAGGAAGCACCTTTTAGAAAATACAAATAAAAATATGAAAAAAGTCCGAAAATTTTGAGGTTTTTTGAGGGTCATGGGGTTAGCACAGGTTTTTCGAAGTTGCAAACTTGGTGGTACACTTCTGGTATCTATCCGAACAATATCCCAAAAAACCAGAGCCGAGCAATTTTTTACGACCTAACGCCTTATTTTTCGGTTTATTGACTGGGTTATAGTCACAATACGATTTATTGATTTATTTGATCCAGTGAAAACTTGATTTCAACAGGTGACTCTCATACAAAATCGAATTTCGGTTTACCCCCACTTCCTTTGAGAATTTTAAAATGTTATCGGTCCTTAAACCTTCTGGAGAAGGTAAAGAAGGCGTAAGATGGATTAAACAAAAAAAATAATCATCCAAATCGGTCCAACGGCTTTCGAGTCTATGCGTTACAATGAAATCACGTGCCATTTCTATATATATGTATGTATATATACAGGGTGTCCGGAAACTGCCTCATAAACGCACAAAAAAGTTGCACAGAACACACCCAAAATTCTCAACCAACCAGGCTTTTTAAGATTTTTGAAAAAATAATTTTCTTGTACGACTTAAAACACAATATTTCAAAAGCAAGACTGGCTCAAATAGCCAATAAGGTGATGAGCCAAAAAATTTACCTAAGCAATAAAACAAACCAGACTCAAATCGGATAAGCGGCTTGGTTTTTATTGAGCTTCAAAGTTAAATTTTTGTGATTTGTGCCAAAAACAAATTGTTTTACCATCTGAATTGTCTCCACCTTCTGCCAAAGTGAGGTGCTTGTACGATTCTTTTAAAAATTGGCGTATAGTCTTACGATAATATCTTTTTTCTATCAGTATACCCTCTACCCATAAGATGGTATAGGGTATATTGTTTTTGTTACGCCGATATTATGTAACACCTCAAAGGAGCCACCGGAGGTATGGCAAAGTATATATATGAATGATCAGGGTCGGTGCCTGAATCGAATAAGCCATGTCTGTCTGTCTGTCTGTCCGTGTGTCTGTCCCGAAATAATGAAGCTAGCGGTTTGAAATTTTGGTCAAATGTTTGTTTTGCTAAAATCTTGGACGGTATTGAAAATGGGCCAAATCGAACCACGGGCTCCCCTACCTCTCATACAAACTACCCCTCCTTGATATGTTAGAGGTAATGGCAGAAGTTGGAGAAAATTGACCGCTTATCCGATTGTAGTGTGGTTCGTTTTATTTTTTAGGTATATTTGTTGAATGTAATAATCATCTTATTTGGCTATTTTAGCCAGTCTGCTTTAGCTTTAAGTCGTACAAGAAAATTCGTTTTTCAAAATCATCAAATCTTTGTGGCAGCTAAAGGGTTAAGAACTGGGGGTATGTTCATCACATTTCACATCATTTTGCTGGAAATCACATGAGAAATCCGGTGCGTTTATGCCACAGTTTCCGGGCACCCTATATAAGGGTGTCCCGCATTAGGTGGTCAATACTGTAAGGGTTGATAGCACAACTTGTTTCAGCAAGAAAATTACCAATACGATCGGACTTTTTTAACCATTACCTTGTCATCGCTCTTTTTGTGAAAGTCATCAAAAATCGTGACTTGTCATGCAAAATCATAATTTGCAGCCCTCCTGATATAACTTAATACAAGATTTTATTTCAGTTTCAGAAACTACATAAAATTTCACAAAAACTGAAGTTTTTCCGTTGCGAACATTATTGCCACTTTCAAGATACAGTTACTCCTTAATAGAAATTTTAAAATAGATTTTTTATCGAAAATTCAAACAGTAATTTCATAACATCATCAATGTGGCACGATAACCCGACGTCGGGCTTTGGCCGCCTGAATCGTTGACCTCCAATTGTCGCGGTTACGTGACCTTATTTTCCAGTTTCGGAAGCCCAGCCGCTGGTGGGCGTCTTCACCTACGGAGTTCTCCCAGCGAGCTCTCGGTCGTCCACGCAACCTTGCTCCGTCAATTCGTTGTGCGTTCATCACTTTCTTTGGCATGCGATTATCGTCCATACGTAGTACATGCCCTGCCCATTGCAAACGTTGAAGCTTCACGATTTTCGATACTTTCAGCTCATCTTACAATTGATACAACTCATGGTTGTACCGAATACGCTATTGATCTCCTTCGCGAACGGCCCCGAAAATTCGCCGAAGGACCTTTCGTTCGAATCGGTCTAGCGAAATTTCGGAAGCTTGGGTGAGGGTCGTGCTCTGTGGCCGTGATCGTTCGGTCGCCACTCTGTGAAATAGACACTCATAGAGAAACGAGTTTCCAAACTCGGCACGACTCGTCGCAAGTTTATTATTCAGAAGAAGATGATAAGAAATATTCTTATCGTAGAATAATAAACTGACAATGCGACTAGGAAGTGGTATGGCTGACAACCGTATCACACTCCGAATTCAGTTGTCTTTGTAACGTTGATTAATTATTATAGGAAGGACCGAGAAATATGTTTTATTGGCTAGTTGTATCCGTCGCTTAATTTCGTCGGTTTCGTTGGCGTCCTTTGATAAGTTACAACCCAGATAGTTGAAGTTGTCACATACTCGATATTGAGGTCCCCCACTGTGATGCTTGAATTTGCTGGCGTCCTTGTTTTCGATTGCATCATGGCCTTTGTTTTGCTTTCGTTGATATGTAGTCCAACTTCCTTTGCGGCGTTATTGAGGTTATGCAGAAGGCTTTCTGATAGATAGAATTATTTATTTGCATTATTTTGACCAGAATTGTACAGTAGCGTAGATAGAGGGGGGATCATTTTTCAAGATTACTCATACTTTTATACGATAATCAAATATTCTATTTCAGAATAGCAATTTCTGTTAGTTACACTTCAAACTAGCAGTTTTTTTTTTCGTAAAAAACTGAGTCCAGAAAATATTGCATCGATAATTTTGGCTTTTTTTTATTATGGTGAGTGAATCCACAGTATTCCAATTATCGTACAAATTTTCGCTGCTATTATTGGAACATCTCAAAACAGGGATTAACTCTCCATCGGGCGCACCTCAAATTAAAATAAGATCAGGCGCACTCGGCCTGTGAGGCCACTCATCTATTTGGGTCCTTTTTTCTTATAATGTTACCATAAATTGCAGCTACTTTTCGGAAATTATGTTATTAGTATCTAAGGGATGTAATTAAACTAAATATACTACTAAGAAACCTATTTACTAAACAGTATAATACAGAAATAAAATTATCGATTCACTACAAAAAACCAAGGGAGAAAATTTTATGAAAAATGCCGCATCCATTGTTCGTTAGAAAAATTTAAAATAATGAAAGGCAGGCACTCTAAATTGATAATCGTTATTTGAAAAGGTTCTTAATCTTAATGCTCCAAATTAAATGTGGAAAAGCACCTTTGATGCAGCACTTTCGCGTAGTTTAGACACATTTTAGATTATGACGCGATCAGGCGCACCCGGCCTGTGAAGCCAGAGTCCTTACTCTCTAAAGGATTCAGTGGCGGAACAACTTCACTCGGGGCCCTCCCGCCAACCTCTTGAGTGGGCCCCCCTACACTGGAAAAAATCAGAATGAAATCAATCAAAAACACTCTGAAGGGTCGATCCAGACTTTTCAGTCATCAGTCACAGTCATTTTCCATACAAGTTCACAAATTGTCAGTCAATTGATTGACTGACAATCTGTCAATTTGTATAGGAAGTGACTGATGACTAAAAAGTGTGAATCAACCTCAAACCAACATGATTTGAAACATGATTTTGACGTTACAGTGTTTCTACTAAAATTAAGACCGTCGTACTCAAAATAACTTTGTAAAGATCTTCTTCGTTCTAGTTGTAACGTTTATTAAATTAATGATTTCGTCAATCGTTTTTTTTTTTTATTTTAAAAATAAAAACGCTCACGCTGCACAGCATTGATCTCTATAGGTTTGGTGGTATTTAAGCATAGTAAATTACCTGCGCCTTCAATGGGATTCGATCCCGTGAACCTATGATTTGCAGACGAGCGCCCTATCTACCCTAATGCCGCACACACACGGTAAATCCTAATCCTTATGTTTTGATAATGTTCTGCCAAAGTTGAGGAAAATTGATGAATTTGACAGAACGAAGAATCCAAAAAATAGTTTCAGCTTTAAATTTAAGTGTGTTCTAATTTAAATCCTTAAGCCCCGGATAGAGTTCGAGCGGAATGAAAATGAAACGGTAATGAACCGGCATAAAAACCGTGGTGAATTTAAAATTTTAGCTTCGAAAATTGCTACAAAGGCGTTTTACGTCCTAAATCATCTTAAAAATAACTAAAAAAATAATTTCCCTCTTGTCCGAATGCATTTTCAACGTGAAAATGAGTCGATTCTGTAGCATATTCTCCGTCAGGCGTGGTGAGTTTTGCAAACGTCAAACCGATTCACTGTCCACGACGAGTTCATCGCGGAAATTATCTAATGACCGGGGAATCGAAAAATAACACATAACATGGCAGAGACAAATTGTGAAACCATTCTCGGATTTTAGTTTATGGAATTCCCCATCATTTACTACATATTCCACGACAGTAAGTATGCATTTTCATTGAGAAAATCGCCGCGGACAAAAGTTTCATTTTCATTCCGCCCGAGGTCTATTCAGGCCTTTACATTTTAAGATCGTTTGTACTTAATAATTCAATTAAGCAATCTTAGCAAGACTCCTTTCAAACCAAATGTGGCCTTTGCACCACAACCCTAATGACCGTGTATATACCGTAAGCAAGATGAAATACTATAGTCTTCACGGGCATATACAGGTCGTACTAACTAGTTTGAACTAAGTGCTTGACAGTTCATGACAAAGTGGATTGGAATGTAATCCGAAAGTTTAGTTTTTAGATAGTTTATTTACAGAGGGACCTAAAGAATCTTTTTGTGCGGGTCGGATTACAAACCGCGGGTACAGTCCCAAGTAACAATTTCATCCCTATAATACTTCGTAAAATATTATTTTCTAACGACAATAGGGGCACTTTACAGGGTATAAACTCTGATTAATAGTCCAATAGTGGCGTTTGGCGCCGTTTTTTGATCCAATTGCACCTTATTGTAGCACTGAACTTAGCTTTGAAAAAGACATACATCAATGTGTTATGTCATCATTTTCTGTCATTTTCTCGTGAAAAAAAGAAAAAAAAAATTCCCCCAGCCAGCGTCGAACCAGCGACTGTCGGACGCCAGTCCGACGCCCTAACCACTCGGCCAACCTCACATATAGTTAACATTGCTCGTAAACACTACAAGTGCTAAACACTTCTTTATCGACTCTTCTCCATTGCACCTTCTTCTTTATATGTCAGTCAATTGAAGTTGAATAAATCCACACATTCATCAACAAAATGCAGACATTTTCTGCGCTGAGATTATCTTAATTAATTCATAAGTTAACAAGGAGTGAGGAAATGTTAGTTTCATGCAATATTTCAATGAATTCAATTCAAGAAACGTGGTATTCCGGAGCACTTCATAAGTGTCAATTCAATAAATCACAAAGTCCATCCTTCAATAAAACTAGGCTGAACAATTTATTGGATGACCATACGAATGTCACACGATAAAAATGACACCGACTGTGCTATAGAAGAATATATGCATGTGTGTGAGTTAACTAGAGAGACTATTGCATGTGTGTGCTGTATCATCCAATAAAACACAAGAGTGGAGTATTTAACGGAGTGTCTTTTTTAGGTTGACGTTTAGAGACAGTTTTATCGAAGTTTTATACCACAATCTTTAAATTTATTCCATAATGATGACAGAAGCCGTAATGGTGCATTCAAAACGAATGCTGTGTGACACAGCCTCCGCACACCACACAACTTGTATGGGGCCACTCACGCTGTCGTCACCTCTATCCATTGTGTGGATATCACGCTAAAAAATTCAAAATTGTTTTGAGAATAATTTCTCCCTTTTCAGGGAGTGCAAAAAAGTTGATTCGACCGGTTTCGACTGGCGGTGCACGGCTCTTCTCATCAGATGCCATCTCAGTAGAGCCGTGCACCGCCACGAATGGCATTACCGGGAATGACCAGGCAGCTGGAGGATCCACTCTTATATAGCGTGGCCGAACCTCTCTGCTGGCGAATCATTAAAGTGTGAGCTGCCACTTGCAGTTCTACTGATCCGCCACTCAAAACATACACATTTTCGCTTTTACCGTAATGGTGCATTCAAAACGAATGCTGTGTGACACAGCCTCCGCACACCACACAACTTGTATGGGGCCACTCACGCTGTCGTCACTTCTATCCATAGTGTGGATATCACGCTAAAAAATTCAAAATTGTTTTCAGAATAATTTCTCCCTTTTCAGGGAGTGCAAAAAAGTTGATTCGACCGGTTTCGACTGGCGGTGCACGGCTCTTCTCATCAGATGCCATCTCAGTAGAGCCGTGCACCGCCACGAATGGCATTACCGGGAATGACCAGGCAGCTGGAGGATCCACTCTTATATAGCGTGGCCGAACCTCTCTGCTGGCGAATCATTAAAGTGTGAGCTGCCACTTGCAGTTCTACTGATCCGCCACTCAAAACATACACATTTTCGCTTTTACCGTAATGGTGCATTCAAAACGAATGCTGTGTGACACAGCCTCCGCACACCACACAACTTGTATGGGGCCACTCACGCTGTCGTCACTTCTATCCATAGTGTGGATATCACGCTAAAAAATTCAAAATTGTTTTCAGAATAATTTCTCCCTTTTCAGGGAGTGCAAAAAAGTTGATTCGACCGGTTTCGACTGGCGGTGCACGGCTCTTCTCATCAGATGCCATCTCAGTAGAGGCGTGCACCGCCACGAATGGCATTACCGGGAATGACCAGGCAGCTGGAGGATCCACTCTTATATAGCGTGGCCGAACCTCTCTGCTGGCGAATCATTAAAGTGTGAGCTGCCACTTGCCAGCAGAGAGGTTCGGCCACGCTATATCCTCTTCGGACCCAACGTACACATATGTGTACAAATATTTCTTACTGTTAATTTTCATGATAGAGTATTTTTTTTTCTTATAACCATGTTTTTTCAATTCTCTAAGAATGATTGCGTGTTATCAAAACAGTTATAACGTCTAGACTTCGATAAAAGTTGAAGTAATGCAAATTATTTCATTGCAGTTCATTGCGACTTGACCGACAGCCGCTCTCTCTTCCGATTTCCGTTACTAAATTAACGTTGATGACAAATATCGCGATATTTCAAATCAGAAATTAAAGTTGACTAGTTCCTTGTTGTCCGTAAATTGTTTTCACATCGATTGGTCTTTTATTGTTTAAATAACGGTGATTGAAAAAGGTTTGTACACATATGTGCACATTAGGTCTCAATACCATAAATTAAATTACATTATCTTGTACAGAAATGCACACTGATTTTTAGCAATTGTACCAGAAATGATTTTTATTTGGTTGTACAGTAAAACCCCATTGGTTGTGGCCCCTATCCGGACACATAGAAGTCCGGATGCGGATTTTTGTATTTTTTTTTCTTACGCGAAGCTTCAAATTGTAAAAAAAAATATTTTCATTAATTTAATTCATTAATAAATGGGTATAATTACCCGGATTCTGGATGCACAGGAAGAACTAGAGTTCTTTGTGTTAGTTGTGGTGTCTTCCTGTGTGTTCTGAAAGATCGCAACTGCTTTTTGAATTTTCATAAGGAATGAATTCAAATTCTTACTTTTGCATCATTGAATTTCGTTTGTTATTATTAATTTGTTTTGTTTCTATTTTTTGAATAATAATGTTATTTTAATATTTTTGTATAAAACTACATTGAAATATATATTTTAAATGTAATTCCCAGCTTTTTTCGTATCTACGTAACATTTGCAGGTGGTCGCTATGTGCGTCTACAGACCTAATGTACACATATGTGTACAAATTATATCTAATTATCTAGAATAGCTAAATTTTTCAAATCTTCTAAACTTATCTCAGAATACATATCTAAGCACCCTAAGTACGTTTTTATAAAGTTTTTTCAAATAATGTGCTCTCGGGACCGAAGAGGATATAAGAGTGGATCCTCCAGCTGCCTGGTCATTCCCGGTAATGCCATTCGTGGCGGTGCACGGCTCTACTGAGATGGCATCTGATGAGAAGAGCCGTGCACCGCCAGTCGAAACCGGTCGAATCAACTTTTTTTGCACTCCCTGAAAAGGGAGAAATTATTCTCAAAACTATTTTGAATTTTTTAGCGTGATATCCACACTATGGATAGAAGTGACGACAGCGTGAGTGGCCCCATACAAGTTGTGTGGTGTGCGGAGGCTGTGTCACACAGCATTCGTTTTGAATGCACCATTACGGTAAAAGCGAAAATGTGTATGTTTTGAGTGGCGGATCATTAGAACTGCAAGTGACAGCTCACACTTTAATGATTCGCCAGCAGAGAGGTTCGGCCACGCTATATAAGAGTGGATCCTCCAGCTGCCTGGTCATTCCCGGTAATGCCATTCGTGGGGGTGCACGGCTCTACTGAGATGGCATCTGATGAGAAGAGCCGTGCACCGCCAGTCGAAACCGGTCGAATCAACTTTTTTTGCACTCCCTGAAAAGGGAGAAATTATTCTCAAAACAATTTTGAATTTTTTAGCGTGATATCCACACTATGGATAGAAGTGACGACAGCGTGAGTGGCCCCATACAAGTTGTGTGGTGTGCGGAGGCTGTGTCACACAGCATTCGTTTTGAATGCACCATTACGGTAAAAGCGAAAATGTGTATGTTTTGAGTGGCGGATCAGTAGAACTGCAAGTGGCAGCTCACACTTTAATGATTCGCCAGCAGAGAGGTTCGGCCACGCTATATAAGAGTGGATCCTCCAGCTGCCTGGTCATTCCCGGTAATGCCATTCGTGGCGGTGCACGGCTCTACTGAGATGGCATCTGATGAGAAGAGCCGTGCACCGCCAGTCGAAACCGGTCGAATCAACTTTTTTGCACTCCCTGGAAAGGGAGAAATTATTCTGAAAACAATTTTGAATTTTTTAGCGTGATATCCACACTATGGATAGAAGTGACGACAGCGTGAGTGGCCCCATACAAGTTGTGTGGTGTGCGGAGGCTGTGTCACACAGCATTCGTTTTGAATGCACCATTACGGTAAAAGCGAAAATGTGTATGTTTTGAGTGGCGGATCAGTAGAACTGCAAGTGGCAGCTCACACTTTAATGATTCGCCAGCAGAGAGGTTCGGCCACGCTATATAAGAGTGGATCCTCCAGCTGCCTGGTCATTCCCGGTAATGCCATTCGTGGCGGTGCACGGCTCTACTGAGATGGCATCTGATGAGAAGAGCCGTGCACCGCCAGTCGAAACCGGTCGAATCAACTTTTTTGCACTCCCTGAAAAGGGAGAAATTATTCTCAAAACAATTTTGAATTTTTTAGCGTGATATCCACACTATGGATAGAAGTGACGACAGCGTGAGTGGCCCCATACAAGTTGTGTGGTGTGCGGAGGCTGTGTCACACAGCATTCGTTTTGAATGCACCATTACGGTAAAAGCGAAAATGTGTATGTTTTGAGTGGCGGATCAGTAGAACTGCAAGTGGCAGCTCACACTTTAATGATTCGCCAGCAGAGAGGTTCGGCCACGCTATATAAGAGTGGATCCCCCAGCTGCCTGGTCATTCCCGGTAATGCCATTCGTGGCGGTGCACGGCTCTACTGAGATGGCATCTGATGAGAAGAGCCGTGCACCGCCAGTCGAAACCGGTCGAATCAACTTTTTTGCACTCCCTGAAAAGGGAGAAATTATTCTCAAAACAATTTTGAATTTTTTAGCGTGATATCCACACTATGGATAGAAGTGACGACAGCGTGAGTGGCCCCATACAAGTTGTGTGGTGTGCGGAGGCTGTGTCACACAGCATTCGTTTTGAATGCACCATTACGGTAAAAGCGAAAATGTGTATGTTTTGAGTGGCGGATCAGTAGAACTGCAAGTGGCAGCTCACACTTTAATGATTCGCCAGCAGAGAGGTTCGGCCACGCTATATAAGAGTGGATCCTCCAGCTGCCTGGTCATTCCCGGTAATGCCATTCGTGGCGGTGCACGGCTCTACTGAGATGGCATCTGATGAGAAGAGCCGTGCACCGCCAGTCGAAACCGGTCGAATCAACTTTTTTGCACTCCCTGAAAAGGGAGAAATTATTCTCAAAACAATTTTGAATTTTTTAGGATGACAGAAGCTTTCCGGAAAATACTTTAAGGATGGTTTATCGGATAAAAATATTACTTTAAGCGATGTCACACGATAAATGAATTCCGTGGTACTATATGGTTGCTACAGTGTGAAGTGCTTCTTTAAAGCAAACGAATTGTTGCTTGGGGTGAGTGTATTCACGTACGTACGCTCAGCTCATTCGGCGGGAAAAGTTGATCGAATTATGGTTACATTAATCAGTGTTTGTGATACCTATCACAGTGTCCTCTTCCTCTATATAGATGGCATTGATGTCACACTATAAAAATGAGACCGACTGTGCTTTATTATGATTATATGCAAGTGTTATCGAAGCCTTATTGGATGTAGTCGTGAATTGATTATATAATAACTTTATAAACTTTCCGAAAAGTGTTTTAACCCTTCTGTCGGCACCAACTACAATATGCATATTCTATACCCAATAGGTCTGGCTGGACCTACTGAGAAAAAAATTTTATTTTTTATAAAAAGCATTAAAATCTTTTTTGTAGATATACTAGAAGCGTTTTTAAGAAGACTTATTTTGAAAGTTTTATCAAATTTTCCAAGTCCAATATCTTTAAGGAAATATTTGGCACTCTGTTGGTAGATTTTATCGCGATATTAGTCTGCAGATTTGGGAAAATCGATAGAGAGAAATAGGGAATTTTCAACCGCAAAAATCATTTCATTCTAAATTTTCCGTGAATATCTCAATTAAATCTATTAAGAAACACCATCGTAAGTCACTAATACTTAATTCATACTATTACAAAGGAAATAAAACTCTTTTGATTTTCCTAGAATCAAATCTCAGTTGATTAGGTGATGTTATAAGACGGGATAAAATTAGGCATACCCAATTTGCGAACTTCACGGCTTTTTAAAGCAAAATCTCAGAAAATTTTATCGTTTATCGTACAAATTTAATTTTAATGACTTTATTACATTATATGGGTATCAAAAAGAACTATAAATTGAAAATCATCAAAAACATGCTCAAAACTTCAACCGATTTTTTTTAATTTTTGCAAAATGCTTCTAAACATATTATTCTAGGATATCATGAAATATGAAGTCGCTGCGATTTCATTTTCTATACTTTTTTGACCAATATATAGTGCCAAAGGTCTGGCCAGACCTATGTGCCGACAGAAGAGTTAAGGCGTTTTTATCGGATCAAAATACTTCTATAAGCGATGTCACACGATAAACGAATTTGGTGTTACTATATCATTGCTACAGGGTGAAGTGCTTCTTTAAAGCATACAAATTGTTACTTGGGATGGTTTTTATTTGGACAAACAGGACAATTGTTCACTATTTATGTCCCAATTCAATTATCTAGAACTCTGAACAAATTTATTGTTCTACTCTACAAGACACTCAGAAGCAATCATTCACACAAAACAACAAATACTTTACATATGTATGTATACCAGTAAAAAAATCACCCACAACTCGCACAACAAATAATGCAAAGAACCATCGTCATTTTGCTTCCAACAACAAGCCAAGTGCTTATTATCAACGTTTCCGCATGTAACATGTCAAAAACATCTTCTCTCAACAGAAACAAACGTCTCCGAAAAATTTGCGCTTCTCGCCATATTGAAATTGCACATCTCTGCACGCACGATGATAAACGAAGTTATATTGTCTGAACTATTTTTGTATGGGGAAAAGAAGCGCCAAGCAACATCGTTTCTCCGAGTTCTGTTCATGAACCTGTAAATGTGAAGCTTGTTGCAAAGGTGGATTCGGATTCTTGTGTTTTAATGACGAAATGTTGACCAAGAACAATTTTATTATTGGAGCCAGGTTAATGAATGTTGTAAAATAAAAAAAATAATCTTATTTCCAATGAATGGAATATCAGTTCAATTCAGGACAGGGAAGCAGTACTACCACGCCACTGCTGGTATGATTCAGCTACAAAATGAGTTTTGATAAAAAAAACCTTGAAAGACACGGAAATATGAGATTTGTTCTTTACAAGGGCCCTAACTAGGCCAAGCTGTAGGTATACCATTTGTAACTAAAATTACTTTTAGATGGAATGAAGTTAAATTCGACTACCTTCCCGGAGAGACCTTCATGTGACGGTTAAAATGGGTGATGCGACACGGTGAGTAAAAAGTAGCCGGGCAACACGTATGGTAATGCCGCTTACCGAAACATGGAGTAATGGGGATGAGATTCGGATCCTATGATCACCATGTGCGAAAACGAGATGAGAAGATACAAGTTGTCTGTGTTACATCCTACTTCGCACACGAAAAGATACGATTTCTTTTTCGTGCATTTGTCGTTCTTTTGGAATATCCCCTTGGTCATGGTTAAAGGTGTGTTCAAGGAGTTTCGCGCATGTATGCATGTATCTGAACGTGATGTAAGCTTGCAATTCGGATATGTGTTGTAGGTTTCGTATAAATTGTTGAATCGGGGTCGTGAGATGATTGTAGCTCGTACAATAGGGTGATGCGACACGGGGAGTAAAAAGTAGCCGGGCAACACGTATGGTAATGCCGCTTACCGAAACATGGAGTAATGGGGATGAGATTCGGATCCTATGATCACCATGTGCGAAAACGAGATGAGAAGATACAAGTTGTCTGTGTTACATCCTACTTCGCACACGAAAAGATACGATTTCTTTTTCGTGCATTTGTCGTTCTTTTGGAATATCCCCTTGGTCATGGTTAAAGGTGTGTTCAAGGAGTTTCGCGCATGTATGCATGTATCTGAACGTGATGTACGCTTGCAATTCGGATATGTGTTGTAGGTTTCGTATAAATTGTTGAATCGGGGTCGTGAGATGATTGTAGCTCGTACAATAGACGGCAATTTGCTTCGTCGTGACTTGCGCAACAGCAGTGGACTATGCGTATAGACCGAGAGCCAGCGACACTTCAAATGCAACTATTTCCTATGCATTCTGTTACACATTATCGCAAATTACACGATTGAAGATGCCCCAAAACGGTAGTCTGCCTCCTGGACTTTGGGGCTTAAGGCGTGGCAGACAACTTCAAAGTCGTTAAGAGTTGCAAATATTTGCAACTATTTCCTCGCATTTGACAACTTCAAAGTCGTTAAGAGTTGAAAATATTTGCAACTATTTCCTCGCATTTGACTCATATACCATTTAATAGAGGACGAGTCCCCGCATATATACTCCAAAAGGCAGACACGCTCCAAAATTTAAAATTTGTATGAACAATGGGAAGTGCTTCTACAAAAATAGCGCTAACTCCATCATGCTAAACCATATAGGTACAGTAAAAGCCTAAATATTTCCCAGACACTTCCTCTCTGAAATGGTATATGAGTGAAATGCTAGGAAATAGTTGCAAATATTTGCAACTATTAACGACTTTGAAGTTGTCGCTGGCTCTCGGTCTATACGCATAGTCCACTACTGTTGCGCAAGTCACGACGAAGTAAATTGCCGTCTATTGTACGAGCTACAATCATCTCAGGAAACCTACCAACAACAATCCACACACAACCAACTCAGAAGCACGCATCACATCATGCGCAAAACACGTTTTCTCAAGTTCTCTTCCGCACCATGCATCCACAGCTACCCATAGTCCACTTTATGCACTGTGTGGTGCAAGCCACGATTCAACAATAATACGAAACCTACAACACATATCCGAATTGCAAGCGAGTTACATCCTGTGACCACATGTCAGATAATTCTCAAGTTACTCAAACATCTTTTAATGACCCGCAAGTCATAAAACCTTTTTCTTCAAATGTTTCTACAATAGATAAAAATAAAGATTTCAAGTGGAATTTGTAGTTCATCTATAAATATTATTGACATCTTGAGATTTGACATATGTTAAGGATGTTTAGATTAGGATATGAAATAAGCATATATAAATCTTTGTATTTTAGAATTAAGGCCAGTTCAATTTTGACCATCAAATAAAAACACATAATAACCTACAACACGACTACGTCTCTTTATTGGCGCAGCCGGTAGGATAGCATTAATTGTTCATAACAACTAAAGTAATAGAAATTAACTAAAAGTTGTGGAAGTGAGCATATGAATATCCTGTTTTAACAAGAGTTCTAGAAGTGTTGTTTTAAAATAATTGTGTTTGGTGAAGAACTGAGGTTCTTATTATTGAATTGAATATTAAAATTGAATACCATGGCGATACTTTTTATCGAAATTATAAAGGAAGCCCGAGCAATACCAGTGTTTACCAGTGTCGGTGATTATCACGTGGCTAATTTTATTGATGAAGTGGAGCAATTGGCTTCGCTAGTAACGGAAAATGCCGAAAGAAATTATTTGTCAAGAATTATATTGAACAAAATACAAGGATCCGCAGGAGCGGTCATAAGACGGATGGAGAGTCCAGATAATTGGTCGGACATAAAAGCAGCACTAATTCAATCGTACGGAGTGAACGAAACATATTACAATTTGAAGGAATCAGCAGATCAGGTGCAAACAAGAAATGTAAGTGAACTGTATAATAGATTAAGATTAATTTTAGATAAATTAAATACAAAGTATAAGCTTGATGCGGAAAAACCTATTGACTATAAACCTCAGCATAATGAGAGGTCAATTTTAGAAAAGTTTTTATTCAAAATCAACCGTAATGATGCCATGTATTTAAGAACGAAGAATGTTTCAAATATAGATGAAGCATATAATAGTTTATTGGCAACCGGTTTTAAGGAAAATGTGAATAGAAGCCATTCAAGTAACCACCCCAGGCAGACAAGTTCAAATAATTTTTCCAGAAATAATAATTCCAATTTTCCAAGACAGTTTAACCAAAGATCCGGGGTTTTCCATAGTAATCCAAATAATTATAATCAGAATTTTCAAAGAAGAGAAAATCAGAGATCAGGATTTTTCCGAAATAATAATGTAGAAGAAATGGATTGTAATCAAATCCAAAGCAACGAAGGTAGAAATTTTCAATCACAAAGCCGTTTTCAAGTTTACCGATAGTTATTATGCATATTAATTGCAAACCATATAGATTTTTGATTGACTCAGGATCAACTATCTCAGCAGTGAGCAAACACTTGATTGATTCAAACAGCGTAGAATATTTTAATAAAAGAAAACTTTGTAATGCTTCTTTAAAGACCATTAATAGTTCTGTACTTATTACTCATGAAACTCTAATGCGAACCCCTAAAGAAATCGGATGTGAAAATAGCTTTACAGAATGGAAAAAAATCAATTTGTTTGGAAAAGAATTCGATTTTATTATTGGAATGAATCTTTTAACTTGTTGGTCAGGAAAAATTAATATTGACCAATCTTACATTGAATTAAACAATAACAAAATTCCATTTATTACAAAAAGTCCATATGAGTACGACGAAATATATTCTTTTGAATTAAACTCCGCTAGTAAAATAAACTACGATGATTTAAGTAAGGAGGAAAGAGCTGAGTTGCAGAAATTAATTAAATCATACAAAGGGTTATTTTATAGAGACGGTGAAACACTTAGTGCAACTAATATAGTTGAACACGTGATCCCCACAAATACCGAAAATCCAATATTTTCTAAAATATATAGATATCCTCAGGTTCATGAGGAAGAAATCACTAAACAAGTGAGTGAAATGTTGAAACAGGGAATCATAAAAGAAAGTACATCTCCTTACAATAGTCCATTATGGATTGTTCCTAAGAAGATGGACAACTCAGGCAAAAAGAAATGGAGACTTGTTGTCGATTATCGACGGTTAAATGAAGTCACTATTGAGGATAAGCATCCGCTACCTAATATTGATAGCATTCTAGATAAGTTGGGAAGAGCTCAATACTTCACAACTCTAGATATGGCCAAAGGTTTCCACCAAATCAAAATTTCAGAAAAAGATCAGATGAAGACTGCTTTTTCTACTCCCTATGGACATTATGAGTTTACCCGAATGCCTTTCGGACTCAAAAATGCTCCTGCAACTTTTCAAAGAATGATTAACTCTGTTTTAAAAGATTATATTAACAAAATATGTGTCGTGTATTTGGATGATGTGTTAGTCTTTTCAACAAGTCTACAAGAACACATTGATAATTTAAAGAAAATCTTCGATAAATTGAAAGTAGCGAATCTTAAAATTCAGACGGATAAATGCAACTTTTTGAAAAAGTCTACTGAATTTTTAGGTCATACAATAACCTCAGAGGGGCTTAAACCAAACGAAGGAAAAATTAAGAAAATTATGGAGGTCCAAATTCCCAAAACACCAAAGCAAATAAAATCATTTTTAGGTATATCGGGATATTACAGGAAATTTATTAAAGACTATGCAAAGATAGCTTTACCTTTGACTAAGTGTTTAAAGAAAGGGGCTAAAATTAATGTTAAAGATTCAGAATACGTAAGGGCATTTGAAAAGTTGAAAATATTAATTACCAATCCTCCAATTTTAAATTTCCCAGACTTCAATAAAAAATTCAGGTTAGTAACTGATGCCAGTAATCATGCCGTTGGAGCAGTATTAGAGCAATCAGGACACCCAATTAGTTTTGCAAGTAGAACCTTGAATGAACATGAAAGGAACTACTCAACAACTGAAAAAGAGTTGTTGGCAATTGTATGGGCTGTTACTTATTATAGACCATATTTATATGGAAGATCATTTGTTTTATCAACAGATCATCAACCACTTAAATGGCTTCATAAAAAATATAAAGGGAAAGACATAAATGCCAGATTACAAAGATGGATCATTAAGCTAGGTGAATATGACATAGAAATTGAATACATCAAAGGAAAGGATAACGTCCCTGCGGATTTCTTAAGCAGATTAACTCAAGAGGGAGAAATAAATGTTCTGACAAAAGATAATATTCTTGAAGTAAAACATCTAGACAAAAAGGTAAACGTAAGACCATTGCCCGAAAGACAACAAAAAGTTTTACACTGGATTAGTAAAGATGAAAATAATAAAGCAGTTGTTGAGATTCAAGAGATGCAAGATGAAGAGATGATTACAGAGCAATCATTGGTCGGAAATGTAGGCGATGAAGAAATGATCACTATTCATTCAGCAGCTGAAAATATGGACAGTAAAATTCCAATATTAGAAACTGCAGTTAACAATTATAACCAGCAAATCGTCATATCTAAAAATTTAAGGTCACAAAAAATTAAGGGAAAGAACAGACGAAGAATTTATATAAATAATTATTCAGAAAACGAAACACCTAAACTTTTAAAAAAAATCGTAAAACCTGGAACTATAGGAATTTATACTGATAATGATTCTTTATTTTGTTTGGTTCAACAAACATTAATTGAAATGTTTCATTGTCAAAATATTAAGTTCTTGAGATGCAGTTATCTAGCAGAGGAAATCGAAAGTGAAGATGAAATATTGTCTATCATAAGACGATACCACATCAATGAATCGAACCATGCTGGAATAAATGAAAATTATGAAGCTTTACGAAGAAGAGTATGGTACCCGAAGCTTAGAGATTTGATTCACAGATATATTAATAACTGCGACATTTGTGAAGCTAGTAAGTATGACCGAAATCCAATAAAACAAAAATTTAAAATAACTGAGACTCCCCAGAACGTAAATCAACATATTCATACTGACATATTCCACATTGGAAATCAAAAGTTTATCACATTTATAGATAAGTTTTCAAAGAAAATTACGGCATTAAATATATCGACTTCAGATGCAGTTAGTATGAGAGAAGCGATTCAATTGTACATAACTTTATATGGGAAACCAAACATGATCACTTTTGATCAAGAGTTTTCAAACAAATTTATATTGATTGAGTTCTTGAAAGAAAAAGAAATACAATTTCATGTTACGAAAACCAATAGTCACACAGGGAATGCGGATATTGAAAGAATTCACAGTACTATTAGGGAGAAATACAATACATTACCAAAAGGAAACAAAAAGAGTGTCATAGAGAAAGTATATGAAGCTGTTGAGTTTATTAATAATAGTATTCATTCAGTAATAAAAGAGAAACCTCTTGACGCTCACATGAATAAAATTGATGGCAATTTAATTTCAAAAAGGATAAGGGACAACAAAGCGAAAACAATCAATAGATTAAATATGGATAGGGAAGATTACAATGAAACTAGGGAAAAAGGATGGGTTAGAAATCCACTGGCACTTAGAAACAAAACTCAGCCAAGGTATAAAATAGATACTTTAAATAAATACAATCCTTCAAACACGAAAAGAGCTAAAAAATTTTGTTTTGCAGAAAACCGCACTGAGGAAGACATGGACATTGGGGAAAATAGTACAAATCATACCATTATTCATCGTAATCGTTCTGCAAATCCTGAATAATTTGCCAACAGTTGAAGGTATCCTGACAATTGAAAAAATAAATCCAGAAAAAGGATTTACTTTGATACATTTAAAAAATTTGAACTTAACCACCAAAAAGCAAAAGATATTACATATTATAGAAATAAATGAATTAAATACTATTATTGACAAAATATCTGAAAATATGGAGTTTTTAAGAGATAAACGAGAAACGGTAGAACACGAAATAGATAGAATAAAACATAAGGTAAAAACATTATTACCAATTAGGAACAGAAGAGGACTTATTGATTTAGGAGGTAAAGTAATGAAATGGATTTTTGGTACCTTAGATCAAGAGGATAAACAAGAAATTGAAAATCATTTCCAAACTATTGACCATAATTTACATAATACAGTATTGAATATGAATCAGCAAATAACTATAAATGATCATTTTAACAAATCTATTCAGTTATTAAAGAAAAGCATGGAGAATGATAGGAATCTCATATTATTTGAGTTACACCAATTCAATAGAACTATTAATATTCTTTGGGATAGCATTATTTTCACAAGAACAATGATTCAATTACAAAATTTACATTCATATGTTGACCATTTACAAAATTGCATAACTATGGCTAGGCATGAAATATTTTTACCAAGTATACTGAGTAATGATGAAATAGATATGTATAATATAGATTATAATAAATTACAATTAATTACCACAGCAGTCGCAAACCTTGATAGTAAACTAATATTTGTCATTTCACTTCCAATCGAATATATTGAATGTAAAATTATGTATCTTTTACCAGTCCCAGATCAAAATTTCAATGAAATTATCTTTACAAAAAGAAAAGTTTGTCAAATAAATAATGTGTACTATGGCTATTCTAACGAAATGAACTTTAATATGTTGACAAAAGAAAAAGATTGTCCATTTGATAACAATTGTAAGTCAATATCAAATAAACAAAGCGTAATTCAAGAAATTGACAATGGTCTAATCCTTATTACAAATGCAAACAATACAGTAAGGTCAAATTGTGATGATAGAAAAACAAAAATTAAGGATAACGTTTTAATAACATTTAATTCTTGTAAAGTATTCGTTGACAACTTAGAATTTGAAAATCTTGAAACAACATTTGTACAAAGAATCGAAATAAATAATAACATATCAGTCAACAGTGTCCCAGAAATAACGTTTGAAGAAATTGTTTTAAAAAATGAACGAAACTTGAATTTAATTACTGAGTTACATACTGCTAAAGAAAAATATACAGTAATCGGAACATCATCAATTATATTTTTAACAATTGCAATAATATCGATATTATTTTATTTCATATTCCGAATCAAATCAATAAATATTAAAATTCAGGAGAATTTTCAATCTAAGGTTGGGGGAGTTACATCCTGTGACCACATGTCAGATAATTCTCAAGTTACTCAAACATCTTTTAATGACCCGCAAGTCATAAAACCTTTTTCTTCAAATGTTTCTACAATAGATAAAAATAAAGATTTCAAGTGGAATTTGTAGTTCATCTATAAATATTATTGACATCTTGAGATTTGACATATGTTAAGGATGTTTAGATTAGGATATGAAATAAGCATATATAAATCTTTGTATTTTAGAATTAAGGCCAGTTCAATTTTGACCATCAAATAAAAACACATAATAACCTACAACACGACTACGTCTCTTTATTAGCGCGTACATCACGTTCAGATACATGCATACATGCGCGAAACACCTTGAACACACCTTTAACCATATGACCAAGGTTATTCCAAAAGAACGACAAATGCACGAAAAAGAAATCGTATCTTTTCGTGTGCGAAGTAGGATGTAACACAGACAACTTGTATCTTGTATCTATCTCATCCCGCCCGGCTACTTTTTACTCACCGTGTCGCATCACCCAATTAATCCAATCAAATGAAATGAAAATATCGGATTCTCGCAAAAGAAAAGAGAACCTAAGAGAAAGATTTCCATTTCTGATCGAACTATGTTATCGATTCACGATGCTCACACGTACATAGGTGTATCCCAGTTCTGGCTATCAAGGGCCAGAAAACTAGAAATATTTTAGTTTTGCAGACTACAGTCTCAACAGCAGAAAATGTTGCGTAGTGACTGGAATCAAACTCGCATTTTTACGCCTTCAAGCATTGTAAAGTGGAGCGACTTGTTTGACAATATCGGTACATTTTTTTTACCATAATCATCAACCATCAGCCGATTAACTGAAGATGTTGATACGCCAACGACTGGTGTAAGTTAAACTTGCCCATAGGGTGAAGCTTTACATATGTGATCCTCACATTTGGGGTAAACACTTCTACTATAAAATCAATGACTGTTACGAGACTAGCATGTAGGGGAGTTCCTCAAGGTATGGTGTTCTTTTGCCCCTCTCTTGCTAAATAGTCCAAGTAGATGAACCTATTGAACTTATAATTACTGAAAATTCAATTTTATAAAAAAAAAAGAAATTGGAATATATTGCTCAAACTGATTTTTGTTACGCTTGTTTATTGGTGGACTGCTAATATTTGCTGGTTAAACAAATTAAGATTAGGGGGTCCTCATTCCAATTTCGAACACAATCATTTTAGGAAACGGTACCCAGCAACGAACTAATCAATATAACAGGCTTGTAAATTCACAGCAAACCAGAAGAACATTTCAAATGCCCCATTTTTCCCAAGCAAATTAAGAACGAAAAGAAGTAGATGATTCCGTTCAATATAGAAATAATAATTTACAGAGAGACTTAGCCGAAAAAGCCACGGAAATACCCTACAATTGCCCTATTTAAAACCACGAGTTGTATCAATTGTACGATGAGCTGCAAGTATCGAAAATCGTGAAGCTTCAACGTTTTCAATGGGCGGGGCATGTACAACGAATGGACGATAATCGCATGCCAAATAAGGTGATCGGCGCACAACGAATTGACGTAGCGAGGTTGCGTGGACGACCGAGAGCTCGCTGGGAGAGCTCAGTAAGTGAAGACGCCCACCAGCTGCTGGGCTTCCGAAACTGGAGGACAAAGTCACGTAACCGCGACAATTGGAGGTCAACGATTCAGGCGGCCAAAGCCCGACGTCGGGCTATCGTGCGAAACGAGGCCACCTCAGCACAAACGGTTTCGGAAGCGATTTGAAGAAATGGCGGACTAACTGCCCAACGTGTTTTTATGGGCAAGAGAGCACTCTTAGTCAAGACACAAACCCGTCGGTTTTTCCTTAACCCATTTCTTCCCACCGTTGCGTATACGCAACACGAAGTTTGCCCTCTGTAAACACCACCAAATTTAAATTGAAATGGAAAAGAAATCATGTAGTTTTTAATGGACATTTCTTGGCTCTATTTCTGCATATTTGTTATATCAAATCAGCCATTTGGTCCTTAAGGATATAAGAGAAAGTAATACCATGTTTTTTAGGACATTTTTTGTCATAATTTTAAAAATATTCAAATATCTTAAAATCAATATCTAAATACACTTTCTAGACGAAAAACAATTGCTAATTAATTAATTTAACTTGTGTTGCAGGTTGATGCTTACCTGAGTGTGATAAAACAAGTATCTTAATATCCCGAACTCGTCGAAATAGTATGACTTAATTATACACGCGTGTCGTACAGCTGAAGTGACTTTTTATTCTAACTGTATTATATAAAAGTGACATTTCAAATAGTTAGTTTAGTTTTGTCATATTGGTATTATTTTTAGTACAAGTATATAATTAGGGTTGCCACATTTCTCCCCCCTAATAAAAATAAATTCAAGAAATTCATTAAATCAAAATCAACGTCTGGGTGGTCGAGGTCGAAGAACTGGAGGACTTCTTCTCGTCGGTTGGTATCTTGATGGTTTCACGCTGCTCGATGGTACTTCAGGCGTTTCATCATCTATAAGTAACTCCAATGGCACTTGCTTATCGATGACTCCATCGTGATCACTAACGCGGGGCCGCAGCTGATTTGCGTGAAATGTTGAGCGTAAACCGTTGCGTTGTGTTGGAATTCCTTATTCTTGGCGCCATGCTTCTTGTTGAAGGCCAGTTCCATATCATTGTTCCTATCTCCCTTCTTCTCCTCCCGTTGAAAAAGCAAAGACAGCATCGTCCTAAGTTGACGATTTAGGAACATTTCTGCGGGCGATTTATTTTCAGGATTACTCATATGCGGAGAAGAGCGATACATTAGCAAAAATTTTCCAAGGTTATCTTGGGTACTACAGTCGCCTTCCATCCGTTCCAACGCTCGCTTGAAAGTGTCGACATAGCGCTCCGCTTGCCCGTTTGACTGTGGGAAGTACGGTGATGTTCGTATGTGGTCAATTCCTCGTTGAAGGCAGAATTGCTGAAACTTGGCAGAGGTGAATTGATTTCCGTTGTCGCTCACAATTATTTCTGGATATCCCCAACAGTTCAATTTGGTGCTTAGAACCGTTAAAGTCTTGTCCGCTGTGGTTGATGCCATGATCTCGATTTCAGGCCACTTGCTATATGCGTCGACTATTAGTAAGAAGTTCAAATCATATTTAGTGGCAAAATCGATGTGGATTCGTTGCCAGGGCTGGGTTGCTTGTGGCCAACTGTAAAGTATCGATTTTGTTGGAGCTTTTGCTGTGACTTGGCATGAATCACACGATCTGACGTATCCTCGTATGTCTTCATCGATACCTGGCCAATATACAAAGCTGCGTGCGAGGGCCAACATTCGTTCTTGACCTGAATGTGCATCATGCAGGCGGATGAGAATTCTTTTTCTGTATATGTGCGGTACCACAAGTCGATTTCTGTAAAGAAGACAGGAGTTGACTACGGATAAACAATCCTTAATTTTAAAATACTCCGATGCATCCTTGTCTACGAGTTTGATTGATAAAGGCCAACCAGACTTCAAATAACTCATAACCTTTTGCAATTGTTGACAGTTAAATGTTGATTTCACGATTTGAGCGTGAGTGACTGGGAAACAGCTGATTGACTCAGTCAGTTCCAGGTTGCAAAGTTCCTCAAGATGAGTGCAGGCAATTACGAAGTCATCTTCCGGTGGTTGATTCGAAATTAAACGAGACAACATGTCGACATACCCGAAATCAGTTGTTGATGTATATTCGATGTCGAAATAATACGCATGCATGATCAGTTGCCAACGTTGAATTCTATTCGCAGCATGTGCAGCGATGCCCTTGTTTGAACCGAAAATTACCAGAAGTGGCTTGTGATCCGTCACCAAAGTAAATTTTCGACCGTAAATGTAGCGATGATACTGTTTCACTGCAAATACTAGCGCAAGTGCTTCTCGTTCAATTTGACTGTATGCGCGCTCCGCTTTCGTTAGTGTCCTCGAAGCGAACGCGATTACTTTGATTACGTTGTTTGGAAAAACATGATTAAGTTGTGCACCCACTGCTATTGATGATGCATCTGCCGCCACCTGAAGTGGAACATCAGGCAGATAGTGCGTGAGAAGAAGATCGGATTGAAGGATGCTCTTGAAACGTTCAAACGCAGCCTGACATTCTTTTGTCCATTTCCATGGAACTCCTTTTTTTAAAAGGTTGGACATGGGTGCTGTGAGGTTGCTCATGCCCTTTATAAACTTCCCGTTATAATTTGCTGCGCCCAAAAATGACTGCAGAGTGGCTTCATCTGAAGGAGCTGGAAGTTGCTTAATCACCTTCGTTTTCTCCGGATCTGCATGAATTCCGTTGCAGTCGATGATGTGTCCTAGGAACTTCACACGATCTACAAAAAACTGACATTTATCGAGGCGAATGTGAAAACCGAATTCTCGTATTCTTTTCAATACAAGACGAATTTTGCGTAACAGATCTTGTTCGTTTTTCCCTGCGATACATATGTCATCGAAGTAGTCCACCACATCATCCACTCCCGCTACCAGCTGATCGGCAATACGTTGGAATATACCTGGAGCTGATCGGACACCTGGTGCAAGACGATTGAATTTGTATAGCCCCTTGTGGGTGTGAATGGTTAGGTATCTGCTTGATTGATCGCAAACCTCAATTTGCAAATAAGCGTCGGACAAATCAATGGTAGCAAAGATGCGTCCTTTGACTATACGCCCATAAAGTTCCTCAGGAGTCGGAATGGGGTGAAGATTTGGGTCAATTGCTGAATTTAACCCGGTGGAATAGTCGCCACAAATGCGAATTTTGCCATTCGCTTTCCGTACGACAACAATTGGCGCGGCCCATTCAGAAGAATCTACTGGTGTGATAACTCCTAGTGACTCGAGACGCCGCAATTCTTCCTCGACTTTGCCCATCACTCCATATGGCACCGGTCTTTTTGGTTTGAACACACTGGCTGCGCCTGGTAATAATTGCAGCTTGGCCGTTGCCTTGGTACAGAAACCTAAAGTGGGTGCGAAAATGTCTGCGAACTCCTGTTTGATTTCTTCGATTGCATCGTCTCTCATGAATGATGATTGGACCTGTGATGACGAAACGAACTTGCAGTACTGTGTAGGAGCTACAGACCAAAGATCTAAAGCTCTGATGGATTCGATGCCAAATAAATTGCATTCAAATGGCGCAACAAAAATCCTTGATGCAACTGTTCTTCCAATCAGTCTAATCGATGCCTCAAAAAATCCGAGCAATTTCATGTTGTTTCCTTGCGCATCCTTGATTGTGAATGTGCACGGAGTAAGAGACGGTGAATCCAAACTTTTCCAATTGTATGACGAAATGACTGTCAAATCACTTCCACTATCCAACTGTAACAATATTTGCTTTTGATTGATAATCAACTGGACGTATTTTCGCTCAGCTGTCATGACTGTATTTACAGCAGCAAGAGTTTTGCACTCCTTTGTTTTCACCCGATTGGCGCTGTAGCAATATCCGTCACGATGCCCAATGGAATTGCACCTCTTGCACTTGTGTGAGCGATAAGTGCAGTCTTTTGCAAAATGCTCGCCACAAAACCAACATGGAGATGATACCATACTAGATTTCGCATTTTTCGTTGTAGACGGCGTATGCTTTTTCCATGTATGCTTGTCCTTCTTGAATGAAGAGCGGGAATGAGTGACTTGAATAGCAGCTGGAGCGGATTTCTCAACACTTGCAGTATCTTTCTTAAGGTTGATGACAAGATTCGCCTGTTCCACCATCAAAGGCAGATTGATTTTACTCTCCTCTGTCGTCTCGATTGTGCGTAGCAATTTAGTGACAATATCCGAATATGTTGCGTCTTTAAGACTGATAACAAACATTAGGGCTTTGAAAACGTCACCTGTTACCTTCTGTAGATTGAAATCCTCACACAAGCGGTTGATAATTCCAGCGTGTTCCGAGAAATCGTGAATGCGCTTTTTCTCTACGCGAAGACACTTCAATCGCTTAGCGAAGATTGAATCCTTTGGTGCAAAAATGGCATGTAACTTCTTCTGCGTTTGTTCGAAAGTCAGCTCTCGTGGTTTGAGTGGTGCAATGGAGTCCACAAAAACCTGGTGTTTTTCATCGCTCAGCTTCCTTCGTAGTAAACGTGCGCGCTCGGCATCAGTAAGAGATTTTCCATCCTCAAGAAAGACATCTTCGTTCCTTTCGTACCAGTCAGCGAACATAACCTCACCTCCAGAGAACGTAGTCACTGTACGACTGATGTTTTGCAAAATCACGGAATTGTCCTCAAGAGAAGCTGATGGCTTTGACTGCGGCCGCTTCTCTGTTGCCCTGTCTGCAAGAAGTGACTTGATTGCGTCACATTGGACATTCCTATCGGCAAGGAGTGACTTGATTGCATCACCCTGGACAGCTAGCATTTCCATGATTAGCTTCGTTGTTTCTTCGCTCGTCGCCATAATGTTGCAGGTTGATGCTTACCTGAGTGTGATAAAACAAGTATCTTAATATCCCGAACTCGTCGCCATAATGTTGCAGGTTGATGCTTACCTGAGTGTGATAAAACAAGTATCTTAATATCCCGAACTCGTCGAAATAGTATGACTTAATTATACACGCGTGTCGTACAGCTGAAGTGACTTTTTATTCTAACTGTATTATATAAAAGTTACATTTCAAATAGTTAGTTTAGTTTTGTCATATTGGTATTATTTTTAGTACAAGTATATAATTAGGGTTGCCACAACTTGGTTTTGGAAAAAGGTTCGTCCTTGCTGCAGGAGCATGTGTTAAACATAGTTGATGCGTTCACGCAACGTTGGGAGTTTCCCGGTACAGTAACTCTGGGGCAAACGCCTAAAGACCAAAGCATTTCCTTGCTATGTAAGGCAGGTTTCGCATCAGCAATATCTTAAAATGAGTCCTAATTACCTCACTATCTACGAGACACATGTGACACACATAGTATTCATATCCAGTACTCTTTTGTGAGTCACATGTGTCTCATTGAAGAAAGGAAAACGATAAAAGAAGTTGCGGGATAATGACAGCTAGATACTTGTTAGTTGGTCTAAAGTAATTTTCTAAATACATATTTCATGATGGTGTTGAGATATCCAAAAATGTTACAAGGATTTCTACAGTGGGTAAAGGGAGCCTTTGTAGTGAATGTATATGTACCCTGAAAAGTCTATGAAATTATTGACACAGTTTTCACTCCACGATACGGTCTGAAGTCAACAAGTATGGGATCAGAAACCTTTTCCATTTAAGGATAGCTTTGTTAGAACAGAGCTACTAAGTAAATGTGTCCTAAACTTTTCTGTAGTAAATTTTTATTTGGTCTAGACGCAACAACATATTTATTTCTAGCCAAGTTATTATTTACTTTTGTCACAAGGAATTGTGAAACAATCCGGAATCTCTAAAAGGTTGTAAGACAAACTTCCCAGCCATAATTGTGGCTAACATTCTACATGTTGAGCAGTTCCCCTCTATGTATTTTGGCTGTGGACTTAAACACCTAAATTGTAATATGCCTGTTCAAATCTGAAATAGAAAATAACAAAAACAAAGTTACTATGAATTACCACCTGACGCTAACGGCATAGTACGGCCGACCTCCATTATATTACAAATGGCCAGTTAAATTTCAGATGTAACCAAGCAAAATATGGCAGATCTATCTTCAATTCAATATAATGTAAGGCTATCAGAAAATAGTGTGCCTCTTATCTATACGATATGACCAACCACTAGATAAAAAAAGCCGAAAAACCCGACCAAAATGTTGCAAAAAAATGTCATGTATATCGCTGTAGTGAGTGTTTCAGGATTTTATCACTAAATTTATTATTCGCCATATTAATCAACAATTTTATGCAACACAGAAGCTTAAAATTTAAATTTTGGATTACATTTTTTTTTTACCCAGAAACTCCCAACGTTGCGCCAACGCAACATCACGTTGGGAGTAACACTTACTGAAATTTTTAAAAATGTTTTTTCTTAATTGTATTGTAATTGATTGGAATTTACCAAAAAACTTCGCAGTTTTAGCGTATTTTTCTCCTTGGGAAGAAATGGGTTTAACTCTGGAAAGTCATGCTTCGTCGAATCGAATCGCATCATCACATTTAAACCATTTTTCTTGACAATTTTTATTATTTTGAGCTGATTTTCCGTACAGCACTTACCGTGCCGATGTACTTGCAGGGAACAATGCGGCTAATCGAAGCATGCAGGGTAAGTTGGATTTATTGAAATTGGCGGCGTCGAAACGACGAAGGATTTACTATGTGGATTTCTTATGGCTGGTTGTCGATTCGACGATAAGTCTGTGTCCATACAACTAGCTCATAACAAATATGCTTCTATTTGAAATGTGCGACATATTTTTTCAAAAATCATTGAAAAAATATTTACTAGGACACAAATAGGACAAATTAAGAAATTGGCTCAAAATTTTCCCTCATTTTAGAAAGATTGCATTTCGAACTCATAAAAATCCCCTACAATGCCCTCAATGCCAAAACCAGACACCAGGGGAGTAGGGAAGAAGAAGTTCCTAAACTTACTGTGAATAAATCTACTCTTAAAACTAGAATAGGCGAAGTGAAAGAAAACCCATGTTGGAAGTTGGAACCCAAAATATATCGTTATGCCTTGTATATACATAAAAGAGCTTTGCATTGATTAAACCTAATTTCCCATTAAGCTTAGAATATATTATATTTTATGATTCGAGCACTGTCGCGAACTATCCACGGCTCTATCCATAATTCGAAGAGCGAACATCCAACATCCAACATGCAACAACTGGAATCTGCACAGGGTTCCGGTTCAATTTGATTTCTATCCAGATTGACTGTTAGAGATCAAATTGGATGCATTTTTGCTGTACGCATGATGTGCGTGCTGTATGTATGTAACGTTGGACGTTCGTTGTTTGATACATAGCGACGATGCTGTGGGTGATTCCCGACGGTGGGCTCGTATTTTGAGTTTCATGTACGTTGAAATATGAGTTCACGGTCCTCATAGCATAAAGTGGTAAGTGGGGCGACCTGATTTGGTCAGCTGATGGACTGATGGTTTTTTTTTTTGTAACGTTGTTTGATGTTGCCAACAACTGATATTGCATTTGACCATACATGTATACAGCACAGTATAATGGATGATTTTTGTTTTATTCCGGATTGGTGTTCGTTGGATGGTCGGATGAATTATCCGTTGTCGATGACATCATCGAGGTCATCGGACTGGGATTTGCCGTTTTGGTGGTCGTTTGATGGTCAGATGAAGCACCAGGATCGAGTTGAATTTCAACGGTGGGAACGGATAGACATTTTTTTCGGTGGTCGGTAGTCGGAATTTTGAAAAGATCGTTTTGGATAGTTATTGGATATTTTATTTTTTTCGGTTCTGCAACGAATAATGTCGAACCAAAAAGCGGAGTGAATTATTTATACTCCCCCAAATAAATTGAATTAAAGAAAATTAATAATAAAAAAAAACATAAAAACTAAAAGATTTTGTTGTACGAAAGTGGAAAAATTTGTGTACAGCAGTGATGAAATTGTAAAAATGAATAATGTACATATTTAAAATATGAAAGACTGTATGAGTATGTGAATTCCTCATAAAACAAGAAATCCAAAACCAAACCGACTTGAAGTGGCCAGGGATTTGGAGCGACACTTTTTTTCGCTCCGCTCCGCTCCCGCTCCGACCAATTTAAAACCGCTCCGCTCCAGCACTCCGCTCCGACTAAAATTTTTTCGCTCCGCTCCGCTCCGCTCCATTACAAACATAAAACAAAACTTCATTGTTTTTTTTAGTAAATATTTATAATTTTCCGCGAATTCATCAATTCAACTTATATCTTCTTACGTATTATAGAATATGGCTTAAAAGTTGCGTTTTATTCGATCAAGTACAGAGCAGGATAGCACCAATTTCGTACAAATTTGAACATAAAATTGAATTGTTCTAAATAGGGTGTCCGAAACTAAACTGTCGCATAAGCGCACCGAAATATGATTATTAAGGTCATTTCCAGCAAAATAGGTGTACCGGGAATATCCTGAATTCTTAACTCCTTAGCTACCAAAAGCATTTAAAGATTTTACAAAAATGCTACCACTAAGACCTCCGTCGGAAAAAAAATTTATATGAAGCAAGATTACAAATCTTGGTCTTTGAAGCTTTTTTACACAGCTTAAACTGCTTATCCGATTTTTATTGGGTTTATTGTTAGGAAAAATTTTTGGCCACGACCGAAAGAAAATATGTAGGTAATATGAGTATTAAATTTTTGAAAAATCTTTAAATGTCTGTGATAGCTGAAGAACTAATAATTCGGGCTTTTTTTATACTCCTTTTTGCTGGAAATATCACCAAATTAAAACGGGCATTTCATTCAGCGAGTACAGGACAGGACTTTTCTGTCATGGATGATCTTGAATTTTTTAATAATGAAGAGTGATGATTATGATGACTAAACGCAAAACCTCTTTTATCGCAATGAATTTCACAATAATCCGAAATTTAGCAAGTCTCTCAACGAATTCTTCACCTTTAAATCGTCCAAAATCATCAAATAGTGCCATTAAATGAAAAATTTCGTCGAAAAAATTCAATTTTTTATCTCGGAATTTTCTTGATTTTTTACTTCGGAGCGGAGCGGAGTTGAGCGACTTTCAAAGCAAAAATCGCTCCGCTCCAGCCTGCCCAAAACCGCTCCACGCTCCGCTCTTTCGCTCCGAAATTTAAGGTCGCTCCGCTCCAAATCCCTGGAAGTGGCCCCAGTTAAATCTCATAAAAAGGTGGTTTTACCCATGAATATATGATACCCCGTTCCAACAAGTAATACATTACATCAACCTCGATCCTGGCGTTTCACAGTGTGCGATATCTAGTTTTGAGGCGCTTTGGTCATTCGTCGCTTTCATCAGAAGAGAAGAGAAGCCGCCATTTGTGCCATAATTCGCTTTTAACTATAGGAACGTTGTTCGACGACGGAGTAGCGGACATCAGGACTGTTGTGCTTTGGCGGAGTGATTTTTTTTCTGTTAACCCTTTGAGTGCGGTACATTGTTCCATGCTTCACGTTTAACAATTATTTCACGAGCCTTCAAATAACACGAGTTCGAATTTATTTTTTTTTTTTTGTATTTTCCATAATTTTTTTGTTATTACGGGGATTGCTTTGAATTGTGAATTTAATTTTTTTCGTTATATGTAATCTTTATTTATGAATTTTGATAGCCTCGAGGACGTGACGATCGATCGGCAGCGGCTTCCTGATTCGTAAGTTTTTTTTTTGTTACTTATTTTTTTCTTAATTAATTCTTGCATTATTCTTATACTGTGATTCTACTTGGTAAACTTGAATTTTTTTTTATATAGCCGTGAATTAAATTTCAGAATTTTCATTATTTGATTTAGATTTCGTGAATTCTCCCCCTAATTTTGTACAGTTCATGTAAATTCTTTCGTTTGGATTAAAAATTTTATAATGTTTTAATTTCCTTTTCTAATTTGGGTTTCTACTGCGTTCCGAAGGATGGGCACAATCCTTCCCCAACTCCCATCCTCTTAGTTTGTCCTTTTTTTTTAATGGTGGCTTAGCAAGAACCGTAACGCTCTGGCCCAAACAACCCGCGATATTCGCTGGCCTCGCCGGGCCAATATGCCACCGGGTCAGTAGCGTTCGGTTATTTTTTTTTGTTGCAGTGACGGCGGCTCGAAAGGATAGCCGTGGTCCGCGACAGAATGGCGCCCAAACTATGAAGGCTTTTTGTATTCGATGGCTCCAGTCATCGTTGGATGGATCGTCCGAATCGAAAGCTAGCGGTCCATATCGCTGGCCACGCATCGAGAAGCCGTCATTGCAACAATGGCGCTCAACTGTTGTCCCGACAGGGGGTTGGACTTCGTCGTAGGATGCTTCGACCATCAAGACTGCTCCTACATCTCCCGCGTGGGATAAGGCCCATAGTTGGCTGTTGGAATTAGGAAGCAACTTGATGGTTGATCATCTGCGCTCGTGGTTGCTTGCAATTCCTCGATGATCTATATCCGGATCATTCCGTAGTACTTATTGTACAGTTTGATTTAGTTTCGATGAGGTTTTGCAACACAGCGACGCGACGGAAATTCATCCCCCTCAATTTTTGCTCTTTGTCCAAATTTTAATACCCTTCTCATCCCCATCCTTTTTGTGTTCATCTGGAAGGATACAGTAGAACCCAATATTTTTATGAAATAATTTTTTTTTATCTTCTCAAATCGAAGTTGAATTTTTTTGTTTAGTTATTGTTGTTTTCCATGCAAATCAAATTTCTCTAATTGCTTTATTTTATTTAAACCGATATTTTTTTCTCCTTTCTTGTTTCCTTGAATTTTTTTTTAATTGCTCTACATTTTCTTTTATTATGGCTCACAATAGAAATCCGAACATGGCTGGGGTATATAATCATTATATGCCCGGGCCTTACAATCAAACTCCGCCTGGGCCTCCAAATCAGCACTTGCCTGGTTTTTATAATCAGTCGACGTCTGGGTTTCATCAGCAGACCCCACCGTTATATAATTTAACAACACCAAATGTCAGTCGACCTTTCACGAGCACTGTGTGCATGGACGGTCGACGTCATGGCGTAGATATGATGAAGTGGGGTTTCACTTTTGATGGATTGTCGAACGGCCCAACAGCGCAGCAATTCCTCTTTCGCGTAAGGACCTTAGCGCAAAGTTACTCCATGCCGGATGATCTCGTAGCAACAGACATACACTTCTTGCTTAAGGGTCCAGCAGCTGACTGGTATTGGCAGGAGTCGGAACCCCTGTTTGTTGTGGGACAATTTGCAGGCTGAATTCCTAGAGAGGTTCCAGATCCGCCAAACCGACGTTGATACGCTCTACGCCATTTATGCACGTTTGCAAAAACCCGGCGAAAGCATGCGTGATTTCTGCGCCGCCATCGATGCGCTAAACGGAGAGTTAAATGAGCCATTGAAGGACTTTGATTTGCAAGTCATGTTAAGGCGAAACATGAACTCTAGGATGCGAGATTACTTAGCGGCGTTTTCGTATCCGTCTGCACGCGAGTTAATAAGAACTTGCATTTCCGTTGAGCAGACGTGGAACCTCTCCAAAACCGGGGCTTTTGGCACATCCACTCAGGCAGTGGTTCACGAAGTGAATGTAGAAGAGCCCAGCTTCGGATTTGATGTTGCAGCAATTAGTGCTCCGAACCCAGCACAGGGTTTACCGGTACCATCCCAAAGCACATACCGAATATGCTGGAACTGCAAAGAAATGGGGCATTCATTTTTTGATTGTCCCATACCCGTGCAACACACATTTTATTTCGGCTGTGGTTTGGAAGGTACCGTTAAACCGAAGTGCTCACGCTGTAATAATTCGGGAAACGTGAGAGGGAATGTGCGACCGATGGGGGGCTCACACATTCCTTCTCAACCAGTTTTGAAAAGACCCACTACAGCGGAGGTTGCGACCGATGTCGATCCGGAGCTGCGCTCTCTAAAGAAGTAAGGGGGTCTACTAAATGGTTTTCGCGTTCCTGGGGGTACTTCCAGGACAGGCGTCTTTTGAAGCAGGCATGCATCGCTTCCATTATATCTCACGACCTTGACAATCGTCCATTCGCCGAAATTACCTTGCAAGGTCGGAAGATCGAAGGGTTGTTGGACAGTGGTGCCAGTGCTAGTATCCTAGGCCGAGGAGCGTTGGACCTGATAAGTGACCTTGGTTTGCATCTACATGCGATGCAAACTAGCGTCAGCACCGCATCAGGTCAAAAGGCTCCCGTCCTAGGATACGTGTGGGCATTGGTTCGATTTAAGGACAAATCGAGGTCCATGAGGCTGCTCGTTGTCCCAAGTCTCACAAATCCATTGTACTTAGGAATGGATTTCTGGGACTTGTTCAAAATCGTTCCAATGCAGGTTGCCACTGTTGACCAAGAGCATGTGCCAGCTGTTTCAGAGGACTCCTTTCAATTATCTCCAGCTGATCAGCAACGACTCGACTTCGTCAAACAGCAATTTCCCTCGTTCCATGAAATGGGTCTTGGAAAAACTAGTCTGCTGTCGCACGTAATTGACACCGGCGACGCTAAGCCCATCAAGTAGAGACATTACGCTGTCTCTCCCGTGGTACAGAAATTGATGTATGATGAACTCGATCGGATGTTGTCCCTGGGGGTAATTGAAGAAAGCCATAGCGCCTGGAGTTCTCCAGTTACCTTGGTGCGAAAGCCGGGGAAAGTGCGTCTTTGCCTCGATGCTCGGCGGTTAAATGAGGTTACCATCAAGGATGCGTATCCTCTCCCGCTCATTGAAGGATTACTGGCCAGAATGCAATCCACCCGAGTCATTTCGGCTGTCGATTTGAAAGACGCTTTCTGGCAAATTCCTTTGGATGAGGGTTCCCGAGAGAAAACGGTGTTTACCGTTCCTGGCAGGCCCTTATATCACTTTAAGGTCATGCCTTTTGGCCTCTGCAATGCGCCACAGACCATGCCCGGACATATGTCAGATAGCCAAGTCGTGTTTACTTTTAGCTGCGAATAATTTTCAATATTAATAATTCTAAAGTCACTTTTTTACCTATTTTCTCTCGGATGTGATCCCCCAAAAGTGTTTATTAATGAATGTCCTCGAATAGAAAAGCCCTTCGTCCAATTACATGGAAAATTCTTTCCATTTTTCTACTGCCTGGTTGTTGACATCCCGCCTAGATTTTTCACAAAATCTTGCTTACTTCGTTAATCAGCCTCTTACTAGTATGTGAATGTGAATCAATCGAGAACAGGAATAAGACTGAGTGAATAGTGAAGTGACAGAAGTATACGAAACAATCAGCTGTGCTTAAGTATATACCTCTCTCACATTGTAATTATCATAAGCACAAAGTGTCTTACAAGTTTTTATGAGTGATTTTTTAAAATGAGTGAAACCGAATGAGTGTTCTTTAATAACATTAATACCCTAGTTGAAAACAATAATTATTTTGTTTGACTTTTTTGTGCGATTTTTCTGGTGTTACTTTTCCGAAGGGTCGACCTGGAAGTAATACTAAGCGGTATAATCGTTTCTTTTTGGTAAGTCTGAAAATAAATATATTTTTATATTTTTGCATCCACCATGGGGAACGTTGATGATGATCCAGATTGTTTTAAATGTAAGAAGAAAATTTCTGATAAGAAAGGTGTATGCTGTGATGGATTCTGCTGTTCCTGGTTTCACTTTGAATGCGCTAACCTTTCTAAGCAAGAATATGAGTTTCTTTCATCGTTAAAAAATAAGAAAAACATTATGTGGATATGTGATGCTGATAAGAAAAAGTGGAATAAGTATAAAAAGGGAGAGTCGCATTACGTGGACGTGATAGAGGCAAGTCGAGTTATAAAGGAGGCGGCGAAAACATTAACAAGCCAATTTGAAAAGCCACAAGGAATAACTTATTCTGAAGCAGTAAAAAGCGGGGATGAAAAATCTAAATCGAGAAATGCAATAATAATAAAGCCAAAAACAATGAAAACTTGTGACGAAACGAAAAAAGAAGTAAAAACAAAGATAGATATAGTTAAAGCCAAGTCAGGAATAGCCGGTGTCAAGAAAATAGCGAAAGGCGGAATAATTGTGCATACAACAGAAGAAATTGGACATAGAGCATTTGTTCAGCAGGCAAACGAAAAATTGAGTGACGACTATGAAATCACAGTTCCCAAAACAATGCTACCGAAGGTTATATTAAATGGTGTCAGAAAAAAATACGCAGAGAATGACTTGAAGACCGAACTCATAAGTCTTAACCACAATATCGAAGAAAGCGACCATCTGAAATTACTTCACTCTAGAACAACAAAGAGCAATCGATACTTGTATATTTTGGAAGTCGGAGGTAAACTCTATAAAAAAATAATCAACAAGGAGATATGTTTGGACTGGGAGTTGTACACCATCAAAGATGACAACAATGTCCTGCGCTGCTACAAATGCCAACGTTACCACCACAAAGCCGAGAATTGTTCAAGCACAAATGAGGAAAAATGTTCCAAATGTGCTGAAAACCACTCGTCCCTCACTTGTAAGGTGACTGAAAATTTCAAATGCATTAACTGCGTCCGTATGAGAGATCATGGTTTAGATTGTCAAGTAAATCACAGAGCAGGATCCATGGAGTGCCCAATTCACCAGAAAAAGATTGAGGAAGTTCGAAACAGGACAAATTTTGACGAGTAACATGGAAAAAGTTTCAAATAACTTAAAACTGATGTATCTAAATATACGAAGTGTGAGATACAAAATGAATGAATTGGAAATAATGACTAAAATGAACTCAATTGACATCATAGGCCTAACGGAAACATGGCTATCCTCATATGAGACCCCAGCAGCAATTCTTTCAAATTATAAGTCTGTATTCAACTGTCGAGATAACAAGGGAGGAGGAGGTTCGTGTTTTTTCGTTAAAAACGGAATTGATTTCAAAGTTCTTGAATCTGAACCCAACTACAATTTTTTGGTAGTCAAACTGGAAAACATTAGCCCAAAAATCACCCTTGGGATATTTTACAAAGCTCCGAACGAGTGCAGTAAGCAATTTATTGAGTATGTGGAAGAGAAACTTTCTAAATATAACGATATTATTTTAATCGGCGATGCTAATATTAACGTTCTTAGTCCCAGTAATCCAATTACACAACAATATTTTGATATATTGTCAGCGAATGGCTACGAAATTGTGAATAAAAATGAGTCAACTAGAGATACTGAAAACAGTAAGACTTGTATTGATCATATCATTTCCAACTGCTATTCAAAGCATAACTTAAAAGTAAAAACAGAACATACGAACTTATCCGATCACAAAATTTTACACATATCAGCGACATTAAAAAAGAAACCCAAAATTAGAATGACTAAAACAAAAATAAAGAAGTTGAACGAAGATAAATTTAAGAACGACATTAAGTGTAAACTGCAGGTTAGCAGTGACATCGATGTATGTAAGCTTATTGACATCATAGGTACTTGTAAAGCGAATAATACGACAATGAAAACGATTCGGACTAGGAACAACACATGGATTACCGATAATATTGTTAATGAAATAAAGAAACGACAAACATTATTTAAACGAATGAAGGCAGACTCTAACAATCATTTGAAAAGGACCCAATTTTTAAAGAAAAAGAAAGAAGTTGATATACTTATAAAGGCTGCTAAAGAAAGACACTTTAATGCTGGAGTTGAAAAAGCTGGAAATGACTCGAGAAAACTATGGAAACTTTTGAAATCCTCAGTTACGGACAAATCCAATAATATGACTGATTGTCGCATAAAACTTAAAAAAAATGGAGAATATGTTGACAATATTGAAAATTTGTTCAACATGCATTTCGCTACAATTGGAACGAATATAACAAAAAATGTGACGAGACCAAATCTAAGATCGAGAAAAATAAATAATAATAAGACGATGTTCATCAATCCTACAGATCCGAATGAGGTACTGACAATTTTAAAAACATTGAATAAGAACGCAGCTCCTGGATATGATGATATAAGTGTTAAGGACTTACAACTAATCGGAAATGAAATTAAGGACATTCTAGCCAGAGAAATAAATAAGACTTTATGTACAGGAACATTCCCAGACTGTTTGAAAAAAGCTATTGTTATACCTTTGTTTAAGCAAGGAGCTCGTGACGACGTAAACAATTACAGGCCAATTTCGATATTAAACGCAATTAGTAAAGTGTACGAAAAAATAATTGACATCAGAATTACATCATTTATTAGAGCAACAATTGGATTTGACATGAACCAGCACGGCTTCGTTGACAAGGGTTGTACGGATTCCGCAATTTTCAAAATGATGGAAGAAATCACATCGCTTATGGACAAGGGTTTGATTGTCGCTTCGGTTTTTATTGATTTAAAAAAAGCATTCGACACGGTTAGCCACGAGATATTGATAGAATCACTTGACGAATTAGGAATAAGAGGAACTGCTGGAAAATTAATTGAAACATACCTGGAGAATAGAATAATACAGACGAAATGTAATGGATCTTTAAGTCACGAAAAGACGATAAACATAGGTGTCCCACAAGGCTCTATATTGGGACCGAAGCTTTATATTTTGTTTATTCGTAATTTGGCCGTTTTGAATTTACGAGGCAATTATACAATATACGCCGATGACACCAGCATAATCTATCATGCGAAGACTATAGATGAATTACAGGAAATAATGAATAATGATATTAATAAGTACTATGACTGGACCAAAGAAAGAGGCTTGGTAATGAACCTTGACAAAACTATGTTTATGATTTTCAATACATCACAAAGAAATGACGAAAATATAAATATTTTGATCGAAAATATGACCATCAAAAGGACGCATTCGACTCATTATCTGGGGCTAATTATCGATGAAAGCCTAAAATGGGACAAACACGTTCAGACCATTAAACATAAAACTCTTGGACTTGTACTCGCAATAAAACAACATGGACACGTTAATCCTAACATTGCTAATCTTATATATAACGCATATATTTTATCTAAAATCAAATATAATATAACAACTTATGGACAATGCGCAAAAGGACTGCTAGACGATATAAGTAAATTAATGACACGCTCGCTTAAAATTTTATTTGGATTTAATCGAATGACGCCGACTAAAGAAGTGTATAAACTGACTAATAAATTTAATATATATGAAATAATAGAAATGGAGAAGCTGAAAATAATACATAAAATTAAAAATAAAGACTTAAACACAGAATATAACTTAATAAAAAATCTTGATAAACACAAATATAACACGAGAAATAAAAATAAATACACATACGAAACTCCAAGGACTAATCGGAGAATGAACTCAACTACAATAAGCGGTCTACAGCTCTATAATAAACTTCCATCTGAGATTACCGATGCGTATAACATGAGGATATTCAACAAGCGCCTGAAGGATTACTACCACCGAAGAAGAGAGGACAGAAATGATATTTAATCGCATTAATTTAATTTTTTACTGAAGTTTTTATAAAATATATGAACTTGAATTATTAATTTTGGATTGTATACACAAGTTAAATTATTTCACTTTCCATATCTTATACAAATTTTTTAATTTTTTGATATGGTTAAATATGTAATGTTTTCTTATTAAATGAAAATTATTTGAAATGTGAATGTTAGATGTAATACTTTAATTTGAAATAAATGAATTTATTATGTGCAGGCTCATGCATAAGGTCATACCACATGAGCTACAAGACAAGGTATTTGTCTATTTGGATGACTTGCTCGTCACCAATCCCACTTTTGAGGAACATTTGGAACTTCTGGCAAAAGTTGCAAATTTCCTCAAAGTGGCTGGCTTAACAGTCAACGTGGAGAAGAGCAAGTTCATCCAAAAGGAGATAAAATACCTTGGATATGTGGTTAGTGATGGTATCCTTATGACTGATCCTGATACCAGAGACCTGTATAATTGCATACCCACAGCCCAAAAGTGCTAAGGACGTAAGGAGATTTATGGGCATGGCAGGGTGGTATCGTCGTTTCATCCCGAATTTCTCGGCTGTAACAGCCCCTCTTACCGATTTGCTAAAAGGAAAGCGTTCTTTCAAATGGACGACGGCCGCCAGTAATTCTTTTGAGCGGGTGAAGGAACTGTCAGTTTCCGCCCCAGTGCTAGTCAATCCTGATTTTACAAAGCACTTCTACATTCAGTGTGACGCAAGTAGCACTGGAGTTGGAAGTGTTTTGTTTCAGAAGGATGATGATGGTGGAGAGCATCCCATCGCATTTATGTCCGTGAAACTTAATGCTGCGCAGCGCATCTATAGTGTTACCGAGTTGGAATGCTTAGCTGCGGCGCAAAGCCTTAAAAAGTTTCGGTCATAGGTTGAGGGGTTGCCTTTCACCACCATTACGGACCATGCAAGTCTGAAGTGGCTGATGAGCCAACAAGACTTGTGTGGCCGATTAGCACGGTGGAGCCTGAAACTTCAGTCCTTCAATTTCACCGTCGAGCACCGAAAGGGGACTCGAAATGTAGTCCCAGACGCACTTTCTCGAGCTCACGCGGGCAACGTCTGTTGCCTTCCCGAACATCTGCATGTAGATGAGATTATTCCGGATACAGCTTTCCAGGAACCTGAGTACAAACAATTTTGTGTTCAGGTTCAAGGAAACCCTGACAAATTTGAAAATTTGTATGTTCGGGATAATCGCGTCTACATTCTTCAAGGTGAACTCGGGGAGACAACTGACCTTCCCCGCGCTAAATTGTGGGTCCCAGAAGTCTGCAGGCCTAGCCTGATCAGTCGTGCTCACGATGATCCTCGTGGGTCTCATTGTGGAATTCGGAAGACGCTTGAGGTTCTCCAACGCTATTACTACTGGCCGAATATGCGGAAAGACGTTAAATCGCACATTGGCGCTTGCGAAACGTGCAAAATGATCAAACCTCCGAATTTCAGAATGAGACCACCGATGGGAGCACCCCGAGAGACTGATCGGCCTATGCAGCGTCTCTTTGTGGACTTCATGGGTCCCTACCCCCGGTTCAAAAAGGGGAACACCCACATCTTCGTAGTTCTTGATCACTACAGCAAATTCGTATGGCTTAAGGCTATAACGAAAGCCAATGCTGGAGTGATCATCAACTACCTTAGAGACGAGGTCTTTCTGACCTTCGGAGTGCCAGAGTTTCTGCACTCCGACAATGGGAAACAGTTCGTGTCCGTAGCATTTGAGGGATTTTTAAAGGAGTATGGTGTGAAACACATTTTTACTCCTTTATATTCCCCCCAGTCAAATGCTTCGGAACGAACCAACCAATCAACGCTAGCAGCAATTCGTGCATATGTGGGTTCTGATCATCGGAACTGGGACGAACACTTGGCCGAATCATTCAGCGCATTCCGCAATGTTGTGCATGATTCGACCGGATTTTCGCCTCATTTCCTTATGTTCGGATACCACCCTATTCGACATGGCGAAGACTATACCCTCCTGAAATCATTGCAGGCCTTTGAAGATGGAGAG